>CM061041.1:61502791-62895612 GCA_030762985.1 Adelphocoris suturalis
TAGTTTATATTAAAGCAGTTGATAACCAATTTAGATGGGACAAGTATTTCCAGATGTGAATATGTTTTGTTGTGACATAACTTTCTAGCGTGGAACATGCTTTAAGGCCGTATCACACTTGCATTTTTTTCGCGTTTTTTCTGCGTTTTAAACGCTGAAACGTGAAGAAGGCAAACTGCGTTTTTTCAAGGTCAGTAGTGAATGTTGAAGAGGAATAACTGCAAAAACAGCGCATTCTGGCGGAATGCGTTTTTATTAAATCTGTCAGGTTAGGGCTCCTAGGGGTTTTTCATTGACTTGTAACCTCCCCAAGGGTTATGTTTAGCATTTTTCTTGCGTCAAGGTAAAAATTAGAACGTGTTCTAATTTTCCCAAGTGAGTTTAAAAACGCTCCGCCAGGATGCGCAATGGTCGAAAAAGCTGAACTTGGAAAAACGCACTTCTTCTACTTCACGTTTTTGCGTTAAAAACGCAGAAAAAATGCGGAAAAAATGCTAGTGTGATACGGCCTTTAGCCATCACCTAACAGGCAAAAAGTGTCACGTTCTTATGCCAGGAACTACTGTCACACAAATTTTCGTATGAGTTTCACGTACAACCAAGCCGTTGGTAGGGAAATGGAACTTCCACAGTGTTCATCGCACAGAAATCGTTCACCATTCGTTGGAAAGCTCTCATTTTACTTAAGAGCGGGCTGCCAAAACAGCGCCATGTCCTTCGGCGTGAAAAGCTTTAACTAGCCAAGTTTGGCCAAGAGGAGCGAGTGACAAGAAAATCCGGTAGAGGTAGCAGGGTGATGAGCAACCCTGAAGGTACCTGGTGATTGGGGTGGGTCATCGAAGCCTCTCACTAAAAATAACGGGGCCTAGGTGAGGCGAACGCCCTCGGAGCCCAACTGAGAACCCGACTCGGCCCTTGCCGGGCATATATTGACGTTTTTCACCGATTTGTCTTGTCACACAAAAATGAGTTTGACATCGGGCTTCCATGTTTTATCCACGCTGAATAAAATGGCAACACTTTCCAACCTCGTTGACACATACCTAACTAAGCTCATGAGAAAACCTTCTTTCCGAAAAAAAGGGGTAGAAAAAACGTTGATAGGTATTAAAAAAATTTCAGATCTTGTATGAGTAAACTGAGGTTTTTTAAACTAATAAAAGCTGGTCTAAAAATGCTAATTTTATATATGTAACGGTTCTAGAGAATTAAATGATCTTTTCAACGATTCCTTCAGACGATACTGTGGTGAAATCCACCCCCTCTTGTCAACAGCCCTTTTCAGGGCTACCAAAAAGAGGTAGATACAACACAAAAATATTTACAAGACGTCGAGTTACAACTCCGTCAAACAAAATATTTCACCAGAGAGAAAATACTAAATTCTCTCTCAAAAGTGAAATATTAAAGAATAACACACAAGGCGACCTCCCCAAACATTTACTGGGCGAGAGAGATGCGACAAACATCTCGAAACAAGTCGCCTTGAATGAGAAACCTCAAACAGGAAAACTCAAGGTCGTTCAGCCACCCCCGGGGACCCCGTCACAGCGACGGACGCAGGGAAACCACCTCGAAAGACCAACTCAGCTATCATATGCACAGATACTGAGAAAACACTGTGCGAACCAATGAGATTGCACAGTCGAATTTATGAAATTAAGCGGACCAACCAGGAGGCGGCAGGAGGCGGCCACCTCCCTATAAATACCCCGCTGGGAGCCCTCCGATTTTCATTCCACTCTCCGCTCTCGACGACGACACACTCTGAAGTACGAAGAATTCTACACGCTCTACGCTGACGAACCTTCTGCCTTACGAAGTCATCTCAAGAACGGCTTCCTACTGCTTTCTACAAGCCAGACCTTCTCTCCACACAGATTTCGCATTGGCATCTACGAGTCCAGTGATTATTCATCCTGCTCATTGCCCAACGTAGTTCATCTGTCAGGACGCCACCCGGTACAGCTATCGATATTCTCTTTAGCTCGTACGCCCGAGGGACGTTCCGAGCCGTGTCGCCCGGGTTTCGTAGCATTAAGCTCGTAACCGACCGCTGTGGGCACGCCGGTAAATTACTCAGCTCCTCCGCTCTAATTTACCGTCTAAGGAAGCCTTTTTCAAGGCTACGAGGTAGGACCCTGACATACGAGCATTGGAAAGACGCTCTGTCAAGCGAGTCCACCTCCCAAACCCTCTATTTTTCACACATAGAGGCATTGAAACGAGCTAAAACTCGGTCATTTCGATGGAACGTCGGCCTTCCTACTTCCCCTTGCAAGGGGAGGCGGACGACGGCGAAGCCGGGCCGAGTAGCCCACGTAGTGCTCCCTACCGGCTACACGGCGAATCCGCTGAACCCAGCGACAGCGCAAGGCGCGACCCTCACGTCCGGATCGCCTTCTCGCCCGACGTATTCGTTCAAGAAACGTTCGAACAAGCCTCGCCTATACAAAAGATCGAGGAAACCTTTCAGACTCGCTCTGAAGCCGATCATTACGATTCGACCAAGCTGTCCGAATACCCACGATATTCGACGCAGGCTTACCCGGCCGATCCGAGTGTCAAATACACTCCAAATGTACAAAAAGCGAAGGATACTTTTCAGTACCTCAACCAAGCTCAACATATTCCCCTTTCAGATATAAATCTAAGGCCGGAATATTACAAAACGGCTCAGTACCAAACTGATCGAACCCAGCACTTGCTACGCGAGCCCAGCGCTCCACGCGGCTGCGACACGAACTATCTCCCCTTTCAGTCCGCCAAACCAGTTGACCTTGGCGGATCCGCCCGCATTCCTCGCGGGAATGACACGGGGACCAACCCGCATAACCGGGATATAAATGTCCGACTTGGCCTACCTACGCCAAGTAAAACATATCTAAATCCACTACAAATGGTGACCCCGCCTTTGAACAGGCTCAACACGGAGCATTTCGTTCCCTCTTATGAAGCTAGTGGATTTCAGGGAACCACTGCGGGCGTGCGACCCCCGCCGGGCCTCTACGCCCCACATCTCACGCAACATCCCTCTTCACAAAGTGGCTTTCAAGCACTTTTAGAGGAGATGGGAGATTATCAAAAACCAATCTTCCAAAAGAAGAATATCGATCGTGCACTCGCCGAGTTCGATCAATACTGCGTGCGAAAACACCTGAGAACGCAAAACGAATGCTTCTCAGCTATATACAAGTGGGTACCAGAAGAAATGAGGGAAGCTATCGACTCAGCTTACCTCACGGCACCCCACGCACCCTACGAAGAGGCCAAACAGCGCCTCCAGCGAAAATATGGGTTGTCCTTACAGGACAGGCTCCTCGCACTCGAGGACCCCGCATCTCTCGCCAAAAAACCCAGCACCAAGTACCACGAAATGTACTCGAAAGCTGTTGGGTACTTTTCGGAAGCTCTGATCACTCAAAAGTGGATCGAGACTCTACCCATCGAAGCACGAGGTATGGTCGCAGCTCAGCCTACCACGACCTCCCGGCTCGACCTAGCTGATACGCTACACGCGTACAGAACAGAGAATTCTTCTCTGAATATACGAGGAGTAGAATCTACTCCGAAACCCATAAATACTGGTTTCAAAAAGGCCCTCTCGAAACAAGCTGAGTTCAAACCCCAACCAGTGGAGAGTAAACCTCACAAACCGACGGCCTATGTCTGTCGAAACCACGCACGTTTCGGTAACGAAACTCGCAAATGTGCGGACCCAGAACACTGTACTTGGAAGACGAACTCTACTTCCAAAACTAGCAGAAAGGCTGCGACTATAAGCCAGCCTAAAACCCGGGTTTCTACCGAAAATACTCAGCGATCGGTACAAGAAAGTACCGTTCCAACCTCCGACACAGAGAGTTCGGAAAACGAATAACTGCCAGTGTATCTGAGCCTATACGCCGGCAGTCTACTGAGTATAAAAGGCTCTTTTTCAAGTGCAAACTAAATGGCACTGAATTTCTCATTGACACGGGAGCAGAAGTGAACATTCTGCCCCACAATGTCACAAAAAAATTGGGCTTGAAAATTCTTAAGTCCAACGTTAAGCTCACAGCAGCTAACGGAGCCCCTATAGACACACTAGGGCGAGCTGACACAACAATTAACATCGGCCTCGGGGACATGACCACCGAGTTTATGATCACGAAAGTTGATCTAGCGATCCTAGGTATTCCATTCCTCGAGTCTTGGGATATCGGAATACGGGTCAAACACAAGTACATTTATAAAGATAAAATAAAGTGCTATGCCGATCAAAATATAGCTGCAGTCATGAACAAAAAGTTCACTGACGAACAAATAGCAGCTACTATCCCTCGTCGTGACAATACCCCTCAACCAGAGGACGTGCAAATCACGGAGGACGAAAACATTCGCTCTATCATTGACAAATACAATGATAAAATGAGCAAAATTCAAGGTAAATGGAAAAACAACGGGGTTTACCACCGTATAACCACGGAAGGAACACCAGTACACTTCCGAGCAAGACCCATGGCGGGCGAAAAACGGGCTCAAGTCAAAAGTACTTTTGACAAAATGCTTTCAGAAGGCATAATTGCACCATCGGATTCCGAATGGGCATCCCCGTTACACTGCGTGCCAAAAAAAGACGGGTCATGGAGAATCACCGGCGACTACCGTTTCCTCAACGCGAAAACGAAGAAAGACGCCTACCCTCCTCCTCACATTCGCTCTTTCCAAGCGAATTTACATGATACGCAAATCTATTCAACAATAGATTTAAAATCAGCGTATTATCATATTCCGATGCACCCAGATGATGCTCATAAAACTGCAATTATTACACCTTTCGGTCTTTATGAGTTTAAGAAAATGAGCATGGGTTTGGCCGGAGCGGCTCAAACATGGCAAAGATACATGGACAGCATTATGCGAAAATTTGATTTCGCATTTGTATACCTAGATGACATCCTGGTGGCTTCTAAAAATTATAACGAACACATGAACCACCTCAGACAAATTTTTGACAAACTAGGGGAACACGGACTTCGAGTAGGTTTTGATAAATGCATTTTTTCAAAACCTACCGTCGATTTCCTAGGTTTCACTATCTCGAAAGAAGGGATAATTCCTAAACGAGATAAAATAGAAGCCATAGAACAATTTCCTAGGCCAGTAGACGTACGAAGTCTACGCAGATTCCTAGGTATGTGTGGTTTCTACCGAGCATGCTCAAGCAAATTCGCTCACACGGCACAACCTCTGTATGACTCCATTCAGTCAAACAAAAAAAATGACAGAACACCTATCCAATGGACATCAGAGAGAGAAAAAGCTTTCAACAGCTTAAAACAAGCAATGATCAAAGCAACATTGCATAACATTGCTCACCCACACCCTACGGCTGAGTGGAGATTAGTCTGTGACGCATCCGACACACACATCGGAGCGGCACTAGAACAAGAAATTACAGACAAACATGGCTCGAAATCGTACCAACCATTGGGATTTTTCAGTAAAGAAATTCCAGAACAATGGAAGAACAAAGCATCGTTCGACAAGGAAATGTTCGCCGTTTACCAAGCGTGCATTCACTGGCACAACGACTTGGACGGCAGATCTTTCCATATTTGTTCGGATCACAAGCCTCTGCTAGGCTCGATGCTTAAGAAAAATGCACATTTTTCTAAAATGAGATTAAGATGGCTAACATACATCTCTCAAATGACGAGTGACATTCGTCATATTTCCGGAGAGAGCAACGTCGTCGCCGACGCACTCTCCAGACCCTTCGATCCGGTTGAAATTCAAACGAAATCGATTTCAACCCAGACGGACGAGGGTCCACCCATAGCCGAAATTTCGAAAATTACGGCTGCAATAGAATGCAATCTTCTACTGCACATTTCAAATTCACAAATTCGTTCTCCCCCTACCGCGGAGGACAAATTGAAACTCACACGAGTTGATTTCTCTCAAGGAGAAATTTGGTGTAACCTAGACCTAGGACACCCTAGACCTTATATTCCAAACGAAATAAGGCAAGAAATAATCAGCCAAATTCACAATTTGGGACACCCAGGTATACACTCTACAGTGTATAAAGTTAAACAAAGATATTTTTGGCACGGACTCCGTGCAGATGTCTCAAACTGGGTCCGAGCGTGCGAAACTTGCCAACGAGCAAAAATCACGCGCTCCGTGAAGCTCCCTTACTCCGAATTTGAAACGGCAAACAAATTTTCACACGTACACGTTGATATTACCGGACCTTTACCTTTAGCTAAAGGAGGGAAACGTTACATTTTGATGATGGTTGATAGAGCAACGGGTTGGCTAGAGGCAGTCCCTCTTAACAACATCGAAACAACCACAATCACAAACGCCTTTATCAATATTTGGGTAGCTTCAAAGGGCGTACCTAAATACATCACAAGTGATCAAGGCACTCAATTTGAATCAGATCTGTTCAATTCCATTATGGAACGTCTCGGAGTAAAACATACTCACACGTTACCATACAAACCATCAACAAACGGAATGGTAGAACGCAGAAATAGATCTTTGAAAGAGGCTCTCAAAGCTCAAAACGAAAATTGGCTCGACGCACTTCCCAAAGTTCTACTCGCCATGCGTACGGCAGTAGACCCGGCGACCGAAACTATTCCTTTCCAAAAAGTTTACGGAATTGACGTACCACTCGAAGGAGACATTTTCGTAACTTCTACGAACCTTTCGGAACCTCTTTTCTTCCGGCCTACGCATATTAAACATAATAATACGAAATATGCCGTAAACATGCCCAAAAATTTGGATACATGTACTCATGTCTATATCAGAGTGCCCACACAGCTCACCTCTCTGCAATGTCCTTACACGGGACCATTCAAAGTGGTTAAAAGAGATAAGTTTTCGGTTACAGTGCAAATTGGCGAACATACTAAAAAAGTTCCCAAACAGCAAATCAAGCCAGCTTATACTCTACACTCAGAAGAAGCTGTATCACAAGGACAATCTGTGTCACAAAATCAGACAGAAAGTAAGGAGAAAACTCCCCGAAAATCTGCCAGAAGGCACGTTCCCTCTACCAAATTCGACGAGAGGTGGGTAACGGCGCTCGAAACACCCCCAGCCGGCGTCATCGTTGTTAACACGACGTCTTAGGGGGGCCACTGTGGTGAAATCCACCCCCTCTTGTCAACAGCCCTTTTCAGGGCTACCAAAAAGAGGTAGATACAACACAAAAATATTTACAAGACGTCGAGTTACAACTCCGTCAAACAAAATATTTCACCCGAGAGAAAATACTAAATTCTCTCTCAAAAGTGAAATATTAAAGAATAACACACAAGGCGACCTCCCCAAACATTTACTGGGCGAGAGAGATGCGACAAACATCTCGAAACAAGTCGCCTTGAATGAGAAACCTCAAACAGGAAAACTCAAGGTCGTTCAGCCACCCCCGGGGACCCCGTCACAGCGACGGACGCAGGGAAACCACCTCGAAAGACCAACTCAGCTATCATATGCACAGATACTGAGAAAACACTGTGCGAACCAATGAGATTGCACAGTCGAATTTATGAAATTAAGCGGACCAACCACGAGGCGGCAGGAGGCGGCCACCTCCCTATAAATACCCCGCTGGGAGCCCTCCGATTTTCATTCCACTCTCCGCTCTCGACGACGACACACTCTGAAGTACGAAGAATTCTACACGCTCTACGCTGACGAACCTTCTGCCTTACGAAGTCATCTCAAGAACGGCTTCCTACTGCTTTCTACAAGCCAGACCTTCTCTCCACACAGATTTCGCATTGGCATCTACGAGTCCAGTGATTATTCATCCTGCTCATTGCCCAACGTAGTTCATCTGTCAGGACGCCACCCGGTACAGCTATCGATATTCTCTTTAGCTCGTACGCCCGAGGGACGTTCCGAGCCGTGTCGCCCGGGTTTCGTAGCATTAAGCTCGTAACCGACCGCTGTGGGCACGCCGGTAAATTACTCAGCTCCTCCGCTCTAATTTACCGTCTAAGGAAGCCTTTTTCAAGGCTACGAGGTAGGACCCTGACATACGAGCATTGGAAAGACGCTCTGTCAAGCGAGTCCACCTCCCAAACCCTCTATTTTTCACACATAGAGGCATTGAAACGAGCTAAAACTCGGTCATTTCGATGGAACGTCGGCCTTCCTACTTCCCCTTGCAAGGGGAGGTGGACGACGGCGAAGCCGGGCCGAGTAGCCCACGTAGTGCTCCCTACCGGCTACACGGCGAATCCGCTGAACCCAGCGACAGCGCAAGGCGCGACCCTCACGTCCGGATCGCCTTCTCGCCCGACGTATTCGTTCAAGAAACGTTCGAACAAGCCTCGCCTATACAAAAGATCGAGGAAACCTTTCAGACTCGCTCTGAAGCCGATCATTACGATTCGACCAAGCTGTCCGAATACCCACGATATTCGACGCAGGCTTACCCGGCCGATCCGAGTGTCAAATACACTCCAAATGTACAAAAAGCGAAGGATACTTTTCAGTACCTCAACCAAGCTCAACATATTCCCCTTTCAGATATAAATCTAAGGCCGGAATATTACAAAACGGCTCAGTACCAAACTGATCGAACCCAGCACTTGCTACGCGAGCCCAGCGCTCCACGCGGCTGCGACACGAACTATCTCCCCTTTCAGTCCGCCAAACCAGTTGACCTTGGCGGATCCGCCCGCATTCCTCGCGGGAATGACCCGGAGACCAACCCGCATAACCGGGATATAAATGTCCGACTTGGCCTACCTACGCCAAGTAAAACATATCTAAATCCACTACAGATACTGTAGTGGATTTATATATGTCTGACTTGGTGTAGGTAGACCAAGTGGGACATTTATGTTCTGATTATGCGGGTTAGTTCCTGTGGTATTTCCGAAAGGAATGTGAGCGAAATCGCCAAGGTCAGCTTGCTTGGCGGGAGGAACTTGAGGATAGTTCGTGTAGTGGCCGCGTGGAGCACTGGGCTCTGTGGTGAAAACCACCCCCTCTTTTCAACAGCCCTTTTCAGGGCTACCAAAAAGAGGTAGGCACAACACAAAAATATTTATAAGACGTCGAGTTACAACTCCGTCAAACAAAATATTTCACCAGAGAGAAAATACGAATTTCTCTCTCAAAAGTGAAATATTAACTAAAAACATACAAGGCGACCTCCCTAGACACTTACTGGGCGAGAGAGATGCGACAAGTATCTCGAACCAAGTCGCCTTGAAAACTCAAACAGAAAATCAAACGTCCTCTAAAACTAGCAAGGACAATTCAAACAAGCCTACTCGCCAATCAGAAACACTGATTACACGAGAGACAATAGGCGAACCAACCAAGAGGCAGCAAGCAACCACCTCTGGTCCAGCAGCCACCCCGGGGACCCCGTCTGAACAACTGACGCAGAGAAAGCACCCGAGGTCCCCGGCTAAACTCAAGGTCGTCGGCTCCGCGACGGACGCGCGTAAGCACCCCGGAGGACCAGCTCAGCTATCATACTCGCAGATACTGAGAAAACAATGTGCGAGCCAATGAGATTACACAGTCGAATTAATGAAATTAAGCGGACCAACCAGGAGACAACCCAGATGAGCTGAGAAGCATTGAGAAACTAATTTGCATACTAACCATAAAGTGGCCACCCCCGCGGAGGCGGCCACCCCCCTATAAATACCCCGCTCGGAGCCTCCGAAATTCATTCTACTCTCCGCTCTCGACGACGACACCTCGAAGTACGAAGATTTCTACACGCTCTACGCTGACGAACCTTCTGCATTCCGAGTTCATCTCAAGAACGGCTTCCTACTGCTTTCTACAAGGCCTACCTTCTCTCCACACAGATCTCGCATTGGCATCTACGAGTCCAGTGATTATTCATCCTGCTCATTGCCCAACGTAGTTCATCTGTCAGGACGCCACCCGGTACATCTATCGATATTCTCTTTAGATCGTACGCCCGAGGGACGTTCCGAGCCGTATCACCCCGGTTTCGTAGCATTAGGCTCGTCACCGACCGCCGGGATACGCCGGTAAATTACTCTGCTCATCCGCTCTAATTTACCGTCCAAGGAAGTCTTTTTCAAGACTACGAGGTAGGACCCTGACATACGAGCAAAGGAAAGACGCTCTGTCAAGCGAGTCCACCTCCCTAAACCCTCTATTTCTGTACATAGAGGCATCGAAACGAGCTAATAACTCGACTATTTCGATGGAACGTCGGCCGTCTTATTTCCTCATGCAAGGGGAGGCAGACGACGGCGAAGCCGGGCCGCGTAGCCCCCGTAGTGCTCCCTACAGGCTACCCGGCGAATCCGCTGGTCCCAGCGACGGCGCAAGGCTCGATTCTCACGACGAGATCGCCTTCTCACCTAACGTATTCGTTAAAGAAACGTTCGATCAAGCCTCGCCTATACAAAAGATCGAGGATACCTTTCAGACCCGCTCTGAAGTCAATCATTACGATTCGACCAAGCTGTCCGAGTACCCACGATAT
Organism: Adelphocoris suturalis; assembly: GCA_030762985.1. Taxonomy (NCBI): domain Eukaryota; kingdom Metazoa; phylum Arthropoda; class Insecta; order Hemiptera; family Miridae; genus Adelphocoris; species Adelphocoris suturalis. Next base: position 61,513,290 of record CM061041.1, read on the forward strand.
TCGACGCAAGCCTACCCGGCCGATCCGAGTGTCAAATACACTCCAAATGTGCAAAAAGCGAAGGATACTTTTCAGTACCTCAACCAAGCTCAACATATTCCTCCTACAGATATAAATCTTAGGCCGGAATATTACAAAACGGCTCAGTACCAAACTGATCGAACCCAGCACCCACTATGCGAGCCCAGTGCTCCACGCGGCTGCGACACGAACTATCTCTCAGTTCACCCCGCCGAGCAAGCTGACCTTGACGGATCCGCCCACATTCCTTACAGGAATAACACGGGGACTAACCCGCATAATCAGAATATAAATGTCCCACTTGGTCTACCGACGCCAAGTAAAACATATTTAAATCCACTACAAATGGTGACCCCGCCTTTGAACAGGCTTAACACGGAGCATTTCGTTCCCTCTTACGAAGCTAGTGGATTTCAGGGAACCACTGCGGGCGTGCGACCCCCGCCGGGCCTCTACGCCCCACATCTCACGCAACATCCCTCTACACAAAGTGGCTTTCGAGCACTTTTAGAGGAGATGGGAGATTATCAAAAACCAATCTTCCAAAAGAAGAATATCGATCGTGCACTCGCCGAGTTCGATCAATACTGCGTGCGAAAACACCTGAGAACGCAGAATGAATGCTTCTCAGCTATATACAAGTGGGTACCAGAAGAAATGAGGGAAGCTATCGACTCAGCTTACCTCACGGCACCCCACGCACCCTACGAAGAGGCCAAACAGCGCCTACAGCGAGAATATGGGTTATCCTTACAGGACAGGCTCCTCGCACTCGAGGACCCCGCATCTCTCGCCAAAAAACCCAGCACCAAGTACCACGAAATGTACTCTAAAGCTGTTGGGTACTTGTCAGAAGCTCTGATCACTCAAAAGTGGATCGAGACTCTACCCATCGAAGCACGAGGTATGGTCGCAGCTCAGCCTACCACGACCGCCCGGCTCGACCTAGCTGATACGCTACACGCGTACAAAACAGAGAATACCTCTCTAAACATACGAGGAGTAGAATCTACTCCGAAACCCATGAATGCTGGTTTCAAAAAGGCCCTCTCAAAACAAGCTGAGTTCAAACCCCAACCAGTAGAGAGTAGGCCTCACAAACCGACGGCCTATGTCTGTCGAAACCACGCACGTTTCGGTAACGAAACTCGCAAATGTGCAGACCCTGAACACTGCACTTGGAAGACAAACACTGTTTCCAAAACTAGCAAAAAGGCAGCAGCTATAAGCCAGCCTAAAACCTGGGTTTCAAACGAAAATACTCAGAGATCGGTACAAGAAAGTACCGTTCCAACCTCCGACGTAGAGAGTTCGGAAAACGAATAACTGCCAGTGTATCCGAGCCTATACACCGGCAGTCTACTGAGTATAAAAGGCTTTTTTTCAAGTGCAAACTAAATGGCACCGAATTTCTCATCGACACGGGAGCAGAAGTGAACATTCTGCCCCACAATGTCACAAAAAAATTGGGCTTAAAAATTCGTAAGTCCAACGTTAAGCTCACAGCAGCTAACGGAGCCCCTATAGACACACTAGGGCGAGCTGACACGACAATTAACATCGGCCTCGGAGACATGACCACCGATTTTATGATCACGAAAGTTGATCTAGCGATCCTAGGTATACCATTCCTCGAGTCTTTGGATATCGGAATACGGGTCAAACACAAGTACATTTATAAAGATAAAATAAAGAGCTATGCCGATCAAAAAATAGCTGCAGTCATGAACAAAAAATTCACTGACGAACAAATAGCAGCTACTATCCCTCATCGTGACAATAACCCTCAACCAGAGGACGAGCAAATCACGGAGGACGAAAACATTCGCTCTATCATTGACAAATACAATGATAAAATGAGCAAGCTTCAAGGAAAGTGGAAAAACAACGGGGTTTACCACCGTATAACCACGGAAGGAACACCAGTACACTTCCGAGCAAGACCCATGGCAGGCGAAAAACGGGCTCAAGTCAAAAGTACTTTTGACAAAATGCTTTCAGAAGGCATAATTGCACCGTCAGATTCCGAATGGGCATCCCCGTTACACTGTGTGCCAAAAAAAGACGGGTCATGGAGAATCACCGGCGACTACCGTTTCCTGAACGCGAAAACGAAGAAAGACGCCTATCCCCCTCCTCACATTCGCTCCTTCCAAGCGAATTTACATGATACACGAATCTATTCGACAATAGATTTAAAATCGGCATATTATCATATTCCGATGCACCCAGATGACGCTCATAAAACTGCAATTATTACACCTTTCGGTCTTTATGAGTTTAAGAAAATGAGCATGGGTTTGGCCGGAGCGGCTCAAACATGGCAAAGATACATGGACAGCATCATGCGAAAATTTGATTTCGCATTTGTATACCTAGATGACATCCTGGTGGCTTCAAAAAATTATAAAGAACACATGAACCACCTCAAACAAATTTTTGACAAGCTAGGAGAACACGGACTTCGAGTAGGTTTTGATAAATGCATTTTTTCAAAACCTACCGTCGATTTCCTAGGTTTCACTATCTCGAAAGAAGGGATAATTCCTAAACGAGATAAAATAGAAGCCATAGAACAATTTCCTAGGCCAATAGACGTACGAAGTCTACGCAGATTCCTAGGTATGTGTGGTTTCTACCGAGCATGCTCAAGTAAATTCGCTCACACGGCACAACCTCTGTATGACTCCTTTCAGTCAAACAAAAAAAATGACAAAACACCTATCGAATGGACATCAGAGAGAGAAAAAGCTTTCAACAGCTTAAAACAAGCAATGATTAAAGCTACATTACATAATATCGCTCATCCACACCCTACAGCAGAGTGGAGATTGGTCTGCGACGCATCCGACACACACATCGGAGCGGCACTAGAGCAAGAAATTACAGACAAACACGGCTCGAAATCTTACCAACCATTGGGATTTTTCAGTAAAGAAATTCCGGAACAATGGAAGAATAAAGCATCATTCGACAAAGAGATGTTCGCCGTTTACCAAGCTTGCATTTATTGGCACAATGACTTGGACGGCCGATCTTTTCATATTTGTTCAGATCACAAGCCTCTGCTAGGCACGATGCTTAAGAAAAATGCACATTTTTCTAAAATGAGATTAAGATGGCTAACATACATCTCTCAAATGACGAGCGACATTCGTCATATACCCGGAGAGAACAACGTCGTCGCCGACGCACTCTCCAGACCCTTCGATCCGGTTGAAATTCAAACAAAATCAATTTCAACCCAAACGGACGAGGGTCCACCCATAGCCGAAATTTCGCAAATTACGGCTGCAATAGAGTGCAATCTTCTGCTACACATTTCAAATGCACAAATGCGTTCTCCCCCTAACGCAGAGGACAAATTGAAACTCACACAAGTTGAATTCCCTCAAGGAGAAATTTGGTGTAACCTAGATCTAGGACACCCAAGACCTTATATTCCAAACGAAATAAGGCAAGAAATAATCAGCCAAATTCACAATTTGGGACACCCAGGTATACACTCTACAGTGTATAAAGTTAAACAAAGATATTTTTGGCACGGACTCCGTGCAGAGGTCTCAAACTGGGTCCGAGCGTGCGAAACTTGCCAACGAGCAAAAATCACTCGCTCCGTAAAACTCCCGTACTCCGAATTTGAGACGGCTAACAAATTTTCACATGTACACGTTGATATTACCGGACCCTTACCTTTAGCTAAAGGAGGGAAACGTTACATTTTAATGATGGTTGATAGAGCAACGGGTTGGCTAGAGGCAGTCCCTCTTAACAACATCGAAACAACCACGATAACAAACGCCTTTATCAATATTTGGGTAGCTTCAAAAGGCGTACCTAAATACATCACAAGTGATCAAGGCACACAGTTCGAATCAGATCTATTCAATTCCATTATGGAACGTCTCGGAGTAAAACATACTCACACGTTACCATACAAACCATCAACAAACGGAATGGTAGAACGCAGAAATAGATCTTTGAAAGAGGCTCTCAAAGCACAAAACGAAAATTGGCTCGACGCACTTCCGAAAGTACTACTCGCCATGCGTACAGCAGTAGACCCAGCAACGGAAACTACACCGTTCCAAAAAGTTTACGGAATTGACGTACCACTCCCAGGAGACATTTTCGTAACTTCTACAAACCTTTCGGAACCTCTTTTCTTCCGGCCTACGCATATTAAACATAATAATACGAAATATGCCGTAAACATGCCCAAAAATTTGGATACATGTACTCATGTCTATATCAGAGTGCCCACACAGCTCACCTCTCTGCAATGTCCTTACACGGGACCATTCAAAGTGGTTAAAAGAGATAAGTTTTCGGTTACAGTGCAAATTGGCGAACATACAAAAAAAGTTCCCAAACAGCAAATAAAACCAGCTTATACTCTACACTCGGACGAAGCTGTGTCACGAAGCCAAAATCAGGCAGAAAGTAAGGAGAAAACTCCCCGAAAATCCGCCAGAGGGCGCGTCCCCTCTACCAAATTCGACGAGAAGTGGGTGACTGCACTCGAAACAAGCCACGCCCACTTTTCTCGGGTAGGAACAGTGGGAGATATAAATATGGAACACCCCACGACCAGAGCTCATACCAATCTTGACCATGGCAGCCTCAACTCCAAATCAAGAAGCTATGCTGACAGAGGAAGTCGAGGAGTTCCTCCTCGCCGAGGAGAACCTCCCAGCTCCGCTCGGCCCGCTCCCGCCTTCACCAAAGAGGGAAACGAAGAAAGACGACAGCGCTCCCCAGGAGGTCGTGTGGAGAACGCCTCAGCCCTTCAAGCCACCGGCTCCACCCGCCCAACCACTACCCACGGCTCCACCCGCTCACCAGCTCCCCACGATCCCACGCAAGTGGATCAGCTCGGGCGACGTGCCCGTGCCTCGGTGGGACGAGATGAGCGCGGCGGGGTGGACGGAGCCGGAACGAGCACCTCCGCAACAGCCCAGCCACGGCCGCGGGCCAAACCCTCGCGGGTTTGGCTCCCGTCGGCAAAGCTCGGGCCGGCCACGGCCGCCCCGCGGCGCTCGTCGAAACCGACGAGGCCGGGGCGCACCACAGGCGCGGGACGCGAGGCCTGCACCTCCGCCTCCGCCCCAACTGGCGAGGTTTTCATACGGAGAATTCCGTGTGGACCTCCCAGTTCTCCCCAACCGGCGTCGTCCTTAATAACACGACGTCTTGGGGGGGCACCTGTGGTGAAAACCACCCCCTCTTTTCAACAGCCCTTTTCAGGGCTACCAAAAAGAGGTAGGCACAACACAAAAATATTTATAAGACGTCGAGTTACAACTCCGTCAAACAAAATATTTCACCAGAGAGAAAATACGAATTTCTCTCTCAAAAGTGAAATATTAACTAAAAACATACAAGGCGACCTCCCTAGACAGTAGACACTTACTGGGCGAGAGAGATGCGACAAGTATCTCGAACCAAGTCGCCTTGAAAACTCAAACAGAAAATCAAACGTCCTCTAAAACTAGCAAGGACAATTCAAACAAGCCTACTCGCCAATCAGAAACACTGATTACACGAGAGACAATAGGCGAACCAACCAAGAGGCAGCAAGCAACCACCTCTGGTCCAGCAGCCACCCCGGGGACCCCGTCTGAACAACTGACGCAGAGAAAGCACCCGAGGTCCCCGGCTAAACTCAAGGTCGTCGGCTCCACGACGGACGCTCGTAAGCACCTCGGAGGACCAGCTCAGCTATCATACTCGCAGATACTGAGAAAACAATGTGCGAGCCAATGAGATTACACAGTCGAATTAATGAAATTAAGCGGACCAACCAGGAGACAACCCAGATGAGCTGAGAAGCATTGAGAAACTAATTTGCATACTAACCATAAAGTGGCCACCCCCTCGGAGGCGGCCACCCCCCTATAAATACCCCGCTCGGAGCCTCCGAATTTCATTCTACTCTCCGCTCTCGACGACGGCACCTCGAAGTACGAAGATTTCTACACGCTCTACGCTGACGAACCTTCTGCATTCCGAGTTCATCTCAAGAACGGCTTCCTACTGCTTTCTACAAGGCCTACCTTCTCTCCACACAGATCTCGCATTGGCATCTACGAGTCCAGTGATTATTCATCCTGCTCATTGCCCAACGTAGTTCATCTGTCAGGACGCCACCCGGTACATCTATCGATATTCTCTTTAGATCGTACGCCCGAGGGACGTTCCGAGCCGTATCACCCGGGTTTCGTAGCATTAGGCTCGTCACCGACCGCCGGGATACGCCGGTAAATTACTCTGCTCATCCGCTCTAATTTACCGTCCAAGGAAGTCTTTTTCAAGACTACGAGGTAGGACCCTGACATACGAGCAAAGGAAAGACGCTCTGTCAAGCGAGTCCACCTCCCTAAACCCTCTATTTCTGTACATAGAGGCATCGAAACGAGCTAATAACTCGACTATTTCGATGGAACGTCGGCCGTCTTATTTCCTCATGCAAGGGGAGGCAGACGACGGCGAAGCCGGGCCGCGTAGCCCCCGTAGTGCTCCCTACAGGCTACCCGGCGAATCCGCTGGTCCCAGCGACGGCGCAAGGCTCGATCCTCACGACGAGATCGCCTTCTCACCTAACGTATTCGTTAAAGAAACGTTCGATCAAGCCTCGCCTATACAAAAGATCGAGGATACCTTTCAGACCCGCTCTGAAGTCAATCATTACGATTCGACCAAGCTGTCTGAGTACCCACGATATTCGACGCAAGCCTACCCGGCCGATCCGAGTGTCAAATACACTCCAAATGTGCAAAAAGCGAAGGATACTTTTCAGTACCTCAACCAAGCTCAACATATTCCTCCTACAGATATAAATCTTAGGCCGGAATATTACAAAACGGCTCAGTACCAAACTGATCGAACCCAGCACCCACTATGCGAGCCCAGTGCTCCACGCGGCTGCGACACGAACTATCTCTCAGTTCACCCCGCCGAGCAAGCTGACCTTGACGGATCCGCCCACATTCCTTACAGGAATAACACGGGGACTAACCCGCATAATCAGAATATAAATGTCCCACTTGGTCTACCGACGCCAAGTAAAACATATTTAAATCCACTACAGGCTCGCTTAGTGGGTGCTGGGTCCGATCTGTTTGGTGCTGAGCCGTTGTGTAATATTCCGGCCTAAGATTTATATCTGTAGGGGGAATATACTGGGCTTGGTTGAGGTACTGAAAAGTATCCTGTGTTTTGAGCAAGTTGGGAGTGCGTTTGACACTCGGATCGGCCGGGTAGCCTTGCGTAGAATATCGTGGATATTCAGATATCTTTGTCGAATCATGATGATTGACTTCAGAGCGAGTCTGGAAGGTATCCTCGAACTTTTGTGTGTGTGAGGCTTGGCCTAACGTTTCCTTCATAGATACGTTAGGTAGTAAGGCGATCTCTTCGCGAGAATCGAGCCTTTGTCTGTCGCTAGGACCAGCGGACGAGTCGAGTATCGGGTAGGGAGCGCTTCGCGGGCTAGAGCTCCCGGCCGCGCCGTGTTCTGCTTCCTCTTGCATGAGGAAGTAGGACGGGCGGCGCTCCATCGATGTACCCGAGTTGATTAACTCGTTTTTAATACCTCTCCGTATAGGATGCAGGATTTGGAAGGTGGACTCGCTTGACAGAGCTTCTTTCCTTTGCTCGGATGTCAGGGTCCTACCTTGTAGCCTTGAAAAAGGCTTCCTTGGACGATATATTAGAGCGGATGAGCTGAGTAATTTATCGGCGTGCCCCAGCGGTCGGTGACGAGCTTAGTGCTACGAAACCCGGGCGACACGTCTCGAACGTCCCAGCGGGCGTACGATCTAAATGCGGGGTAATTATAGGGAGGTGGCCGCCTCCTGCCGCCCCCTGATTGGTCCGCTTAATTTCATTAGTTCACCATGTGTTTTCTTATTGGCTCGCACATTGTTTTCTCAGAATCTGTGAATATGATAGCTGAGTTGGTTTTTCGGGGGTGGCTTCCCCGCGTCCGTCGCTGAGACGGGGTCCCCGGGGTGGCTTCTCTGCGTCCGTTGTTTAGACGGGGTCCTCGGGTGGCTTCTCTGCGTCCGTTGTTTAGACGGGATCCCCGGGGGTGGCTTCCCTGCGTCCGTTGCTGAGACAGGGTCCCCGGGGTGGCTTCTGAACCAGAGGTGGTTGCTTTCCGCCTCCTGGTTGGTTCGTCTATTGTCTCTCGCGCAATCAGAGTTTCTGATTGGCGTGTAGGCTTGCTAGAACCGTCCTTGTTAGTTCTAGAGGACATTTGATTGTCTGTTTGAGTTTTCTCATTCAAGGCGGCTTGGTTTGAGATACTTGTCGCATCTCTCTCGCCCAGTAAGTGTTTAGGGAGGTCGCCTTGTATGTTATTTGGTAATATTTCACTTTTGAGAGAGAATTTCGCATTTTCTCTCTGGTGAAATATTTTGTTTGACGGAGTTATAACTCGACGTCTTATAAACATTTGTGTGCCATGTCTACCTCTTTTTGGTAGCCCTGAAAAGGGCTGTTGAAAAGAGGGGGTGGTTTTCACCACAGGCGCCCCCCCAAGACGTCGTGTTATCAACGACGACGCCGGTTGGGGAGAACTGGGAGGTCCATACGGAATTCTCCGTATGAAACCCTCACCAGTTGGGGCGGAGGCGGAGGTGCAGGCCTCTTGTCCCGCGCCTGGTGTGAGCCCCGGCCTCGCCGGTTTCGGCGAGCGCCGCGGGGCATCCGTGGCCGGCCCGAGCTTTGCCGACGGGTACCAAACCCGCGAGGGTTTGGCCCGCGGCCGCGGCTGGGCTGTTGCGGAGGCGCTCGTTCCGGTGACGTCCACCCCGCTGCGCTCATCTCGTCCCAACGAGGCACGGGGACGTCGCCCGAGCTGATCCACTTGCGTGGAGCCGTGGGCAGCTGGTGAGCGGGTGGAGCCCTGGGCAGCTGCGGAGCGGGTGGAGCCGGCTTTGCGAACGCGGCCGGCGTTCTCCACACCACCTCTCTTGGAGCGCTGGCGTCCGCCGGTCCCTTCTTCTCTGGTGAAGGCGGTAGCGGGCCGATGGGCGTAGGAATTTCCTCCGCCAGGAGGAAATTCTCCACTTCTTCTGTTAACATGTCTTCTTGTTGAGTGGAAGCTGCCATGGTCAAGATTGGTATGAGCTCCGGGCCCGGGTTGCTCCTTATTTATATCTCCCACTACTCCTACCCGAGAAAAGTGGGCGTGGTCTGCTTCGAGCGCAGTCACCCATTTCTCGTCGAATTTGGTAGAGGGGACGCGCCCTCTGGCGGATTTTCGGGGAGTCTCCTCCTTATTTTCTGCCTGATTTGTGCTTAGTGACACAGCTTCGTCTGTGTTTAGAGTGTAAGCTGGTTTGATTTGCTGTTTGGGAACTTTTTTTGTGTGTTCGCCAATTTGTACTGTAACCGAAAACTTATCTCTTTTAACAACTTTGAATGGTCCCGTGTAAGGACATTGCAAAGAGGAGAGCTGTGTGGGCACTCTTATATAGACATGTGTACATGTATCTAAATTTTTGGGCATGTTGACGGCATATTTCGTATTATTATGCCTGATATGCGTAGATCGGAAAAAGAGAGGCTCGGAAATGTTCGTAGAAGTTACGAATATGTCGCCTGGGAGCGGCACGTCAATTCCATAAACTTTTTGGAAGGGTGTAGTTTCCGTTGCTGGGTCTACTGCCGTACGCATGGCGAGTAGTACTTTTGGAAGGGCGTCGAGCCAATGTTCGTCCTGTGCTTTGAGAGCCTCTTTCAAGGATCTATTTCTGCGTTCCACCATTCCGTTTGTTGACGGTTTGTATGGTAACGTGTGAGTATGTTTTACTCCGAGACGTTCCATAATGGAATGAAATAGGTCTGATTCGAATTGTGTGCCCTGGTCACTTGTGATGTATTTAGGTACGCCTTTTGAGGCTACCCAAATATTTATAAAGGCGTTTGTGATCGTGGACGTTTCGATGTTGTTAAGAGGGACTGCCTCTAGCCAACCCGTTGCTCTATCGACCATCATTAGGATGTAACGCTTCCCTCCTTTAGCTAAAGGTAAGGGTCCGGTAATGTCAACGTGTACATGGGAGAATTTGGTAGCCGTTTCAAATTCGGAGTAAGGGAGCTTCACGGAGCGAGTGATTTTTGCTCGTTGGCAAGTCTCGCATGCCCGGACCCAGTTGGAGACATCCGCACGAAGGCCGTGCCAAAAATATCTCTGTTTTACCTTATACACTGTAGAGTGTATGCCTGGGTGTCCCAAATTGTGAATTTGGCTGATTATTTCGTGCCTTATTTCGTTTGGAATGTAAGGTCTTGGGTGTCCTAAGTCTAGGTTACACCAAATCTCTCCTTGAGGGAATTCAACTCGTGTGAGTTTTAGTTTGTCCTCTGCGTTAGGAGGAGAATGAATCTGTGCATTTGAGATGTGCAGTAAAAGATTGCACTCTATTGCGGCCGTAATTTGTGAAATTTCGGCTACGGACGGACCTTCGTCAGTTTGGGTTGAAATTGACTTTGTTTGAATTTCAACTGGATCGAAAGGTCTGGAGAGTGCGTCGGCTACGACGTTGTCTTCTCCGGGTATGTGTCGTATGTCACTTGTCATTTGGGAGATGTATGTTAGCCATCTAAATCGCATTTTAGAAAAATGTGCGTTTTTCTTTAGCATTGTGCCTAGCAGAGGTTTGTGATCTGAGCAAATATGAAAAGAGCGGCCGTCCAAGTCATTGTGCCAATGAATGCAAGCTTGATAAGCGGCGAACATCTCTTTGTCGAACGAGGCTTTATTCTTCCATTGTTCCGGAATTTCTTTACTGAAAAATCCCAATGGTTGGTAAGATTTCGAGCCGTGTTTGTCTGTAATTTCTTGCTCCAGTGCCGCTCCGATGTGTGTATCGGATGCATCGCAAACTATTCTCCACTCTGCTGTAGGGTGTGGATGAGCAATATTGTGCAATGTAGCTTTTATCATTGCGTGTTTTAAGCTGTTGAAAGCTTTTTCTCTCTCTGATGTCCATTCGATAGGGGTTTTGTCATTTTTTTTGTTTGACTGAATGGGGTCATACAGAGGTTGCGCTGTGTGAGCGAATTTACTTGAGCAAGCGCGGTAGAAACCTCACAGACCTAGGAATCTGCGTAGGCTTCGTACGTCTATTGGCCGAGGGAATTGCTCTATGGCCTCTATTTTATCTCGTTTAGGAATTATCCCTTCTTTTGAGATAGTGAAACCTAGGAAATCGACGGTAGGTTTTGAAAAAATGCATTTGTCAAAACCTACTCGAAGTCCGTGTTCTCCTAGTTTGTCGAAAATTTGTTTGAGGTGGTTCATGTGTTCTTTGTAATTTTTAGAAGCCACCAATATGTCGTCTAGGTAGACAAATGCGAAATCGAATTTCCGCATGATGCTGTCCATGTACCTTTGCCATGTTTGAGCCGCTCCGGCCAAACCCATGCTCATTTTTTTAAACTCATAGAGACCGAAAGGGGTAATAATTGCCGTTTTATGAGCGTCATCTGGGTGCATCGGGATATGGTAATATGCCGATTTTAAATCTATTGTCGAATAGATTTGTGTATTATGTAAATTCGCTTGGAAAGAGCGAATGTGAGGCGGCGGGTAGGCGTCTTTCTTAGTTTTTGCATTGAGGAATCGGTAATCGCCCGTGATTCTCCATGTTCCATCTTTTTTGGGCACGCAATGTAGCGGAGAAGCCCATTCGGAGTCGGAGGGAGCGATGATGCCCTCTGTGAGCATTTTGTCGAAAGTACTTTTAACCTGAGCCCGTTTTTCGCCTGCCATGGGTCTTGCGCGGAAGTGTACTGGTGTTCCTTCCGTGGTTATACGGTGGTAAACACCGTTGTTTTTCCACTTTCCTTGAAGTTTGTTCATTTTATCATTGTATTTTTCAATGATAGAGCGTATGTTTTCGTCCTCTGTGAGCTGTGTGTCCTCTGGTTTAGGACTGTCGTCATGATGAGGAATAGCAGCTGCTATTTGTTCGTCCGTAAATTTTCTGCTCATGACTGCAGCGATTTTTTGATCGGCATAGCTCTTTACTTTATCTTTGTGGATATATTTGTGTTTGACCCGTATTCCGATATCCCAAGACTCGAGGAATGGTATACCGAGGATCGCTAGATCAACTTTCGTGATCATAAAATCGGTGGTCATGTCTCCGAGGCCGATGTTAATTGTCGTGTCAGCACGCCCTAGTGTGTCTATAGGGGCGCCGTTAGCTGCTGTGAGCTTGACATTGGACTTACGAATTTTTAAGCCCAATTTTTTGGTGACATTGTGGGGCAGAATGTTCACTTCTGCTCCTGTGTCAATGAGAAATTCAGTGCCATTTAGTTTGCACTTGAAAAAAAGCCTTTTATACTCTTTAGTCTGCCGGTGTACAGGCTCAGATACACTGGCAGTTACTCGTTTTCCGAACTCTCTGCGTCTGAGGTTGGAACGGTACTTTCTTGTATCGGTCTGTGAGTATTTTCGCTTGAAGCCAAGGTTTTAGGCTGGCTGATAGGCGCTGCCTTTTTGCTAGGTTTGGAGGCGGTATTTGCCTTCCAAGTGCAGTACTCTGGGTCTGCACACTTGCGAGTTTCGCTACCGAAACGGGCGTGGTTCCGGCAGACGTAGGCCGTTGGTTTGTGAGGCTTACTCTCTACTTGCTGAGGTTTGAACTCAGCTTTTTGTGAGAGGGCCTTTTTGAAACCAGTCCTGGTAGGTTTCGAAGTAGATTCTACTCCTCTTATGTTGAGAGGAGGATTTTCTGTTTTGTACGCGTGTAGCGTATCAGCTAGGTCGAGCCGGGCATTCGTGGTAAGCTGTGCTGCGACCATGCCCCGGGCTTCGATGGGCAGAGTTTCGATCCACTTTTGAGTGATCAGAGCCTCTGAGAAGTACCCAACAGCCTTAGAGTACATTTCATGGTACTTGGTGCTGGGTTTTTTTTGGCGAGAAATGCGGGGTCCTCGAGCGCGAGGAGCCTGTCCTGCAAGGACAGCCCGTATTCTCGTTGTAGGCGCTGTTTAGCCTCTTCGTAAGGTGCGTGGGGTGCCGTGAGGTAAGCTGAGTCAATAGCTTCCCGCATTTCTTCAGGTACCCACTTGTAGATAGCTGAGAAGCATTCGTTCTGCGTTCTCAGGTTTTTTCGCACGCAGTATTGATCGAACTCGGCGAGTGCACGATCGATATTCTTCTTTTGGAAGATAGGTTTTTGGTAATCTCCCATTTCCTCTAAAAGTGCTCGAAAACCACTTTGTGTAGAGGGTTGTTGTGTGAGATGTGGGGCGTATAAGCCCGGCGGGGGTCGCACGCCCGCAGTGGTTCCCTGAAATCCACTAGCTTCATAAGAGGGAACGAAATGCTCCGTGTTAAGCCTGTTCAAAGGCGGGGTCACCATTTGTAGTGGATTTATATATGTCTGACTTGGTGTAGGTAGACCAAGTGGGACATTTATGTTCTGATTATGCGGGTTAGTTCCTGTGGTATTTCCGAAAGGAATGTGAGCGAAATCGCCAAGGTCAGCTTGCTTGGCGGGAGGAACTTGAGGATAGTTCGTGTAGTGGCCGCGTGGAGCACTGGGCTCGCTTAGTGGGTGCTGGGTCCGATCTGTTTGGTGCTGAGCCGTTGTGTAATATTCCGGCCTAAGATTTATATCTGTAGGGGGAATATACTGGGCTTGGTTGAGGTACTGAAAAGTATCCTGTGTTTTGAGCAAGTTGGGAGTGCGTTTGACACTCGGATCGGCCGGGTAGCCTTGCGTAGAATATCGTGGATATTCAGATATCTTTGTCGAATCATGATGATTGACTTCAGAGCGAGTCTGGAAGGTATCCTCGAACTTTTGTGTGTGTGAGGCTTGGCCTAACGTTTCCTTCATAGATACGTTAGGTAGTAAGGCGATCTCTTCGCGAGAATCGAGCCTTTGTCTGTCGCTAGGACCAGCGGACGAGTCGAGTATCGGGTAGGGAGCGCTTCGCGGGCTAGAGCTCCCGGCCGCGCCGTGTTCTGCTTCCTCTTGCATGAGGAAGTAGGACGGGCGGCGCTCCATCGATGTACCCGAGTTGATTAACTCGTTTTTAATACCTCTCCGTATAGGATGCAGGATTTGGAAGGTGGACTCGCTTGACAGAGCTTCTTTCCTTTGCTCGGATGTCAGCCTTGAAAAAGGCTTCCTTGGACGATAAATTAGAGCGGATGAGCTGAGTAATTTATCGGCGTGCCCCAGCGGTCGGTGACGAGCCTAGTGCTACGAAACCCGGGCGACACGACTCGGAACGTCCCAGCGGGCGTACGATCTAATGAGAATATCAATAGATGTACCGAGTGGCGTTCTGACAGAAGAACTACGTTGGGCAATGAGCAGGATAAAGGATCACTGGACTCGTAGATGCCAAAGCGAGATCTGTGAGGAGAGAAGATATGCCTTGTGAGCAGTAGAAAGCCGTTCTGAGAAGAACTCGTGAGCAGAAGGGTCGTCAGCGTAGAGCGTGTAGAAACTTCGTACTGGTAGAGTGTAGTCGTCGAGAGCGGTGAGTGGAATGAGTTTCGGAGGGCTCCTTGCGGGGTAATTATAGGGAGGTGGCCGCCTCCTGCCGCCCCCTGATTGGTCCGCTTAATTTCATTAGTTCACCATGTGTTTTCTTATTGGCTCGCACATTGTTTTCTCAGAATCTGTGAATATGATAGCTGAGTTGGTTTTTCGGGGGTGGCTTCCCCGCGTCCGTCGCTGAGACGGGGTCCCCGGAGGTGGCTTCTCTGCGTCCGTCGCTGGGACAGGGTCCCCGGGGTGGCTTCTCTGCGTCCGTTGTTTAGACGGGGTCCTCGGGTGGCTTCTCTGCGTCCGTTGTTTAGACGGGATCCCCGGGGGTGGCTTCCCTGCGTCCGTTGCTGAGACAGGGTCCCCGGGGTGGCTTCTGAACCAGAGGTGGTTGCTTTCCGCCTCCTGGTTGGTTCGTCTATTGTCTCTCGCGCAATCAGAGTTTCTGATTGGCGTGTAGGCTTGCTAGAACCGTCCTTGTTAGTTCTAGAGGACATTTGATTGTCTGTTTGAGTTTTCTCATTCAAGGCGACTTGGTTCGAGATACTTGTCGCGTCTCTCTCGCCCAGTAAGTGTTTAGGGAGGTCGCCTTGTATGTTATTTGGTAATATTTCACTTTTGAGAGAGAATTTCGCATTTTCTCTCTGGTGAAATATTTTGTTTGACGGAGTTATAACTCGACGTCTTATAAACATTTGTGTGCCATGTCTACCTCCTTTTGGTAGCCCTGAAAAGGGCTGTTGAAAAGAGGGGGTGGTTTTCACCACAGATACCTTCAATATTGAAATTACAATGTACTTTTGATCTGTATTAATTAACCGATTTGTCTATTTCAAACTTCTTTTATTTTCACATTTAAGAATTTTCTCGAGTTATTACATTGTGCCATAGAAATGGTCATAACCCCCTTCATTTATTCTCTAACTTTGAAATTGAGGATACCGTTGGAAATAGTGATAAATTTTCGTTCATGTACACTGTAAAACCCCAAACATGACTGTAGTGGATTTAGATAGGTTTTACTTGGCGTAGGTAGGCCAAGTCGGACATTTATATCCCGGTTATGCGGGTTGGTCTCCGGGTCACCCCCGCGAGGAATGCGGGCGGAGCCGCCAAGGTCAACTGGTTTGGCGGACTGAAAGGGGAGATAGTCCGTGTCGCAGCCGCGTGGAGCGCTAGGCTCGCGTAGCAAGTGCTGGGTTCGATCAGTTTGGTACTGAGCCGTTTTGTAATATTCCGGCCTTAGATTTACATCTGAAAGGGGAATATGTTGAGCTTGGTTGAGGTACTGAAAAGTATCCTTCGCTTTTTGCACATTTGGAGTGTATTTGACACTCGGATCGGCCGGGTAAGCCTGCGTCGAATATCGTGGGTATTCGGACAGCTTGGTCGAATCGTAATGATCGGCTTCAGAGCGAGTCTGAAAGGTTTCCTCGATCTTTTGTATAGGCGAGGCTTGTTCGAAAGTTTCTCGAACGAATACGTCGGGCGAGAAGGCGATCCGGACGTGAGGGTCGCGCCTTGCGCTGTCGCTGGGTTCAGCGGACTCGCCGTGTGGCCGGTAGGGCGCACTACGTGGGCTACTCGGCCCGGCTTCGCCGTCGTCCACCTCCCCTTGCAAGGGGAAGTAGGAAGGCCGACGTTCCATCGAAATGATAGAGTTTTAGCTCGTTTCGATGCCTCTATGTATGAAAAATAGAGGGTTTTGGAGGTGGACTCGCTTGACAGAGCGTCTTTCCAATGCTCGGATGTCAGGGTCCTACCTCGTAGCCTTGAAAAAGGCTTCCTTAGACGGTAAATTAGAGCGGAGGAGCTGAGTAATTTACCGGCGTGCCCACAGCGGTCGGTTACGAGCTTAAGGCTACGAAACCCGGGCGACACGGCTCGGAACGTCCCTCGGGCGTGCGAGCTAAAGAGAATATCGATAGCTGCACCGGGTGGCGTCCTGACAGATGAACTACGTTGGGCAATGAGCAGGATGAATAATCACTGGACTCGTAGATGCCAATGCGAGATCTGTGTGGAGAGAAGGACTGGCTTGTAGAAAGCAGTAGGCAGCCGTTCTTGAGATGACTTCGTAAGGCAGAAGGTTCGTCAGCGTAGAGCGTGTAGAATTCTTCGTACTTCAGAGTGTGTCGTCGTCGAGAGCGGAGAGTGGAAAGAATTTCGGAGGGCTCCCAGCGGGGTATTTATAGGGAGGTGGCCGCCTCCTGCCGCCTCCTGGTTGGTCCGCTTAATTTCATAAATTCGCCTGTGCAATCTCATTGGTTCGCACAGTGTTTTCCCAGTATCTGTGCATATGATAGCTGAGTTGGTCTTTCGAGGTGGTTTCCCTGCGTCCGTCGCTGTGACGGGGTCCTCGGGGGTGGCTGAACGACCTTGAGTTTTCCTGTTTGAGGTTTCTCATTCAAGGCGACTTGTTTCGAGATGTTTGTCGCATCTCTCTCGCCCAGTAAATGTTTGGGGAGGTCGCCTTGTGTGTTATTCTTTAATATTTCACTTTTGGGAGAGAATTTAGTATTTTCTCTCTGGTGAAATATTTTGTTTGACGGAGTTATAATTCGACGTCTTGTAAATATTTTTGTGTTGTATCTACCTCTTTTTGGTAGCCCTGAAAAGGGCTGTTGACAAGAGGGGGTGGATTTCACCACAATGACCAAAACATTGGTCTAACGGAGAGTGATAGAAGTTGAGAAAT
Organism: Adelphocoris suturalis; assembly: GCA_030762985.1. Taxonomy (NCBI): domain Eukaryota; kingdom Metazoa; phylum Arthropoda; class Insecta; order Hemiptera; family Miridae; genus Adelphocoris; species Adelphocoris suturalis. The sequence continues at coordinate 61,530,537 of CM061041.1, forward strand.
CTGTTTGAATCTAAACTACCTAATACTTATTCAATTATTAGTGTACCTATTTGCATTTTCTGTGGAAAATCGCTCAAATACCGATAACTCAAATGCTGATTTTTGTTAAACTGAGCCTGGTGTACTGCAAAACGAAATAGGTAATTTCGAAATTGAAGATGTTAAAAATGTTTCTTTTGGTTTATTTAGTAACTAGCGATGTACATTGGGAGATAAATTATGAGATTTCACATTATTATTGCAGAATGAGGATGAAATGATCATGAGATAAAAATTCTTACAGATTTGTATTATATAAAAATTATATTCATATATTTATTACATAAAATTCTTACAGATTATTGTTATTACACAAAAATGACTATTACAGAATAAGAAATGATAATTATTAGATAATATGAAATTAGAAATTATAATTATTACCTACATAATAATACTTGCAGATTATCATTACATGATAAAAAAATGCAATACACGCGATACACGCGCGCACGCGCACACGCACACGCGCACGCACACACGTGATACACGCGATACACGCGATACACGCGATACACACGATACACGCGCACACGCGATACACGCCCACACACGCACACGCGATACACGCGATACACGCGATACACGCGATACACGCGCACACGCGATACACGCGCACACGCGATACACGCGATACACGCGACACATGCGATACATGCGATACACGCGACACACGCGCACAAGCGCACAAGCGCGCACGCGCACACGCGATACACGCGCACCCGCGCTCCAGCGCTCCCGCGCGCGCACACCCGCACGCGCGATACACGCGATACACGCCATACACGCAATACACGCCATACACGCGATACACGCGCACATGCGATACACGCGATACACGCAATACACACGATACACACGATACACGCAATACACGCGATACACGCGATACACGCGTGTATTGCGTGTATCGCGTGTATCGCGTGTATCGCATGTGCGCGTGTATCGCGTGTATCGCGTGTATCGCGTGTGCGCGTGTATCGCGTGTATCGCGTGTATCGCGTGTGCGTGTGTGGGCGTGTGCGCGCGTGAATCGCGTGTATCGCGTGTGCGTGTGTATCGCGTGTATTGCGTGTGCGCGTGTATCGCGTGTGCGCGTGTATCGCGTGTATCTCGTAGATCGCAAGTGTGCGTGCGCGTGTGCGCGTGTATCGCGTGTATCGTGTGTATCGCGTGTATCACGTGTATCGCATGTATCGCGTGTGCGCATGTATTGCGTGTGCGCGTGTATCACGTGTATTGCGTATTTTGCGTGTGCGCGTATATCGCGTGTATTGCGTGTGGGCGTGTGCGCGTGTATCGTATGTGCGCGTGTGTATCGCGTGTGCGTGTCTATAGCGTGTATTCGTGTATTGCGTGTATCGCGTGTGCGCGTGTATCGCGTGTATTGCGTGTGCGCGTGTGCCCCTGTATCGCGTGTATCGCGGGTATCGCGCGTGCGCGTGTGCGCGTGTGCGCGTGTATCGCATGTGCGCGTGTATCGCCTGTGCGCGTATATCGCGTGTGCGCTTGTATCGCGTGTATCGCGTGTGCGCCTGTGTGCGCGTGTTTTGCGTGTATCGCGTGTATCGCGTGTGCGCATGTATCGCGTGTATCGCGTGTATCGCGTGTATCGCGTGTATCGCGTGTATCGCGTGTATCGCGTGTTTGCTTGTGCGCGTGTATCGCGTGTGCGCGTGTATCGCGTGTATCGCATGTGCGCGTGTATCGCGTGTATTGCGTGTGCGCGTGTGTGCTTGTGCGCGTGTATCGCGTGTGCGCTTGTATCGCGTGTATTACGTGTATCGCGTGTGCGCGTGTATCGCGTGTATCACGTGTGCGTGTGTGGGCGTGTGCGCCTGTATCATGTGTATCCCGAGTGCGCGTGTATCGCGTGTATCGCGTGTGCGCGTGTATCGCGTGTGCGCGTGTATCGCGTGTATCGCGTGTATCGCATGTGCGCGTGTATCGCGTGTATCGCCTGTATCGCATGTGCGCGTGTATAGCGTGTATCGCGTGTCGCGTGTGTGCGTGCGTGCGCCTGTCTCGCGTGTATCGCGTGTGCGCGTGTATCGCGTGTATCGCGTGTGCGCGTGTATCGCGTGTGCGCGTGTATCGCGTGTATCACGTGTATCGCGTGTATTGCGTACGCGTGTGCGCCTGTATCGCGTGTATCGCGAGTGCGCGTGTATTGCGTGTGCGCGTGTATCGCATGTATTGCGTGTATCACGTGTGCGCGTGTATCGCGTGTATTGCGTGTGGGCGTGTGCGCATGTATCGCGTGTGCGCGTGTGCGTGTGTATCGCATGTATTCGTGTATTGCGTGTATCGCGTGTGCGCATGTATCGCGTGTATTGCGTGTGCGCGTGTGCGTGTATCGCGTGTATCGCGGGTATCGCGTGTGCGCGTGTGCGCGTGTGTGTATCGCATGTGCGCGTGTATCGCGTGTGCGCGTGCGCGCGTCGCGTGTATCGCGTGTGCGCGTGTGCGCGTGTGCGCGTGTGCGCGTGTATCACGTGTATCGTGTATCGCGTGTGCGCGTGTATCGCGTGTATCGCGTGTATCGCGTGTGCGCGTGTATCGGGTGTATCGCGTGTATCGCGTGTATCGCGTGTGCGCGTGTATCGCGTGCGCACGTGTGTGCTTGTGAGCGTGTATCGCGTGTGCGCTTGTGCGCGTGTATCGCGGGTATGGCGTGTATTGCGTGTATGGCGTGTATCGCGTGTATGGCGTGTATCGCGTGTATTGCGTGCGCGTGTGTCGCGTGTATCGCGTGTATCGCATGTGCGCGTGTATCGCGTGTATCGCGTGTGCGCGTGTATCGCGTGTGCGCGTGTATCGCTTGTATCGCGTGTATCGCGTGTGCGTGTGTGGGCGTGTATCGCGTGTGCGCGTGTATCGCGTGTATCGCGTGTATCGCATGTGCGTGTGTATCGCATGTAACACGTGTATCGCGTGCGCGCGTTTATCGCGTGTATCTCGTAGATCGCAAGTGTGCGTGCGCGTGTGCGCGTGTCTCGCGTGTATCGTGTGTATCGCGTGTATCACGTGTATCGCATGTGCGTGTGTGGGCGTGTATCGCATGTGCGTGTGTGGGCGTGTATCGCGTGTATTGCGTGTATCACGTGTGCGCGTATATCGCGTGTAACGCGTGTGGGCGTGTGCGCGTGTATCGCGTGTGCGCGTGTGCGTGTGTATCGCATGTATTCGTGTATTGCGTGTATCGCGTGTGCGCGTGTATCGCGTGTATTGCGTGTGGGCGTGTGCCCCTGTATCGCGTGTATCGCGGGTATCGCGTGTGCGCGTGTGCGCGTGTATTGCGCGTGCGCGTGTGCGCGTGCGCGCGTGTGCGCTTGTGCGCTTGCGCGTGTGCGCGTGTATCGCGTGTATCTTGTATCGCGTGTGCGCATGTATCGCGTGTATCGCGTGTATCGCGTGTGCGCGTTTGCGCGTGTATCGCGTGTATCGCGTGTTTGCTTGTGCGCGTGTATCGCGTGTGCGCGTGTATCGCGTGTATCGCATGTGCGCGTGTATCGCGTGTATCGCGTGCGTGCGCGTGTGTGCTTGTGCGCGTGTATCGCGTGTGCGCTTGTATCGCGTGTATTACGTGTATCGCGTGTGCGCGTGTATCGCGTGTATCGCGTGTGCGTGTGTGGGCGTGTAGTGCGCGTGTATCGCGTGTATCGCGTGTGCGCGTGTATCGCGTGTGCGCGTGTATCGCGTGTATCGCGTGTATCGCATGTGCGGGTGTATCGCGTGTATCGCGTGTATCGCGTGTGCGCGTGTATCGCGTGTATCGCGTGTGCGTGTGTGTGCGTGTGCGCCTGTCTCGCGTGTATCCTGTGTGCGGGTGTATCGCGTGTATCGCGTGTGCGCGTGTATCGCGTGTGCGCGGGTATCGCGTGTATCGCGTAGATCGCAAGTGTGCGTGCGCGTGTGCGCGTGTATCGCGTGTATCGCGTGTGCGTGTGTGAGCGTGTATTGCGTGTGCGCGTGTATCGCATGTATTGCGTGTATCACGTGTGCGCGTATATTGCGTGTATCGCGTGTGGGCGTGTGCGCATGTATCGCGTGTGCGCGTGTGCGTGTGTATCGCATGTGCCCGTGTATTGCGTGTATCGCGTGTGCGCGTGTAACGCGTGTATTGCGTGTATCGCGTGTGCTCGTGTATCGCGTGTATCGCGGGTATCGCGTGTGCGCGTGTGTGCGTGTGCGCGTGTATCGCATGTGCGCGTGTATCGCTTGTGTGCGTGTATCGCGTGTGCGCGTGTATCGCGTGTATCGCGTGTGCGCGTGTGCGCGTGTGCGCGTGTATCGCGTGTATCGCATGTATCGCGTGTATCGCATGTATGCGCGTGTGCGCGTGTATCGTGTGTATCGCGTGTATCGCGTGTGCGCGTGTATCGCGTGTATCGCATGTATCGCGTGTATCGCATGTGCGCGTGTATCGCGTAGGCGCGTGCGCGCTTGTGCGCGTATATCGCGTGTGCGCTTGTGCGCGTGTATCGCGTGTAACGCATGTGCGCGTGTATTGCGTGTATGGCGTGTATCGCGTGTATGGCGTGTATCGCGTGTATGGCGTGTATCGCGTGTATCGCGTGTATCGCGTGTGCGCGTGTGCGCGCGCGGGAGCGCTGGAGCGCGGGTGCGCGTGTATTGCGTGTGCGCGTGTGCGCGTGCGCGCTTGTGCGCGTGTATCGCGTGTATCGCGTGTATCGCATGTGCGCGTGTATCGCGTGTATCGCGTGTGCGCGTGTATCGCGTGTGCGCGTGTATCGCGTGTATCGCGTGTATCGCGTGTGCGTGTGTGGGCGTGTATCGCGTGTGCGCGTGTATCGTGTGTATCGCGTGTATCGCATGTGCGCGTGTATCGCGTGTGCGCGTGTATCGCGTGTGCGTGTATCGCGTGTATCGCGTGTGCGTGTGTGGGCGTGTATCGCGTGTATCGCGTGTGCGCGTGTATCGTGTGTAGCGCGTGTATCGCGTGTATCGCGTGTGCGCGTGTGCGTGTGCGCGTGCGCGCGTGTATCGCGTGTATCGCGTGTATCGTGTGTATCGCGTGTATCGCGTGTATCGCGTGTATCGCGTGTGCGCGTGTATCGCGTGTATTGCGTGTATCGCGTGTATCGCGTGTGCGCTTGTGCGCGTGTATCGCGTGTGCGCGTGTATCGCGTGTGCGCGTGTATCGCGTGTGCGCGTGTATCGCGTGTATCGCATGTGCGCGTGTATCGCGTGTATCGCGTGTATCGCATGTGCGCGTGTATCGCGTGTATCGCGTGTGCGCGTGTATCGCGTGTGCGCGTGTATCGCGTGTATCGCGTGTGCGTGTGTGGGCGTGTATCGCGTGTGCGCGTGTATCGTGTGTAGCGCGTGTATCGCATGTGCGCGTGTATCGCGTGTATCGCGTGTGCGCGTGTATCGCGTGTGCGCGTGTATCGCGTGTATCGCGTGTGCGTGTGTGGGCGTGTATCGCGTGTGCGTGTGTGGGCGTGTATCGCGTGTATCGCGTGTATCGCGTGTATCGCGTGTATCGCGTGTGCGCGTGTATCGCGTGTATCGCGTGTATCGCGTGTGCGCGTGTATCGCGTGTGTGCGTGCGCGTCCGTGCGCGTGCGCGCGTGCGCGCGTGTATCGCGTGTATCACGTGTATCACGTGTATCGCGTGTGCGCTTGTGCCCGTGTATCGCGTGTATCGCGTGTGCGCTTGTGCCCGTGTATGGCGTGTATCGCGTGTATCGCGTGTATCGCGTGTATCGCGTGTGCGCTTGTGCGCGTGTATCGCGTGTGCGCTTGTGCGCGTGTATCGCGTGTATCGCGTGTATCACGTGTATCGCATGTGCGCGTGTATCGCGTGTATCGCGTGTGCGCGTGTATGCGCGTGTATCGCGTGTATCGCGTGTGCGCGTGTATCGCGTGTAGCCTGTGTATCGCGTGTATCACGTGTGTGCGTGCGCGTGTGCGTGTGCGCGTGTGCGTGTGCGCGTGCGCGCGTGTATCGCATGTGCGCTTGTGCGCGTGTATCGAGTGTATCGCGTGTGCTTGTGTAGGCATGTGCGCGTGTATCGCGTGTATCACGTGTGCGCGTGTATCGCGTGTATCGCGTGTATCGCATGTATTGCATGTGCGCGTGTATCGCGTGTGTGCGCGTGTGTTCTTGTGCGTGTGTGCGCGTGTATCGCGTGTATCACATGTATCGTGTGTATCCCGTGTATCGCATGTATCGCTTGTGCGCGTGTGCGCGCGTGTATCGTGTGTATCGTGTGTATCGTGTGTATCGTGTGTATCGTGTGTATTGCGTGTATCGTATCCCGTGTATTGCGTGTATCGCGTGTGCGTGTGTGAGCGTGTATTGCGTGTATTGTGTGTATCGCGTGTATCGCGTGTGTGCGTGTGCGTGTGCGCGTGCGCGTGTGTGCGCTTGTGCGCGTGTGCTGTTGTGTGCGTGTATCGGGTGTATCGCGTGTATTGCGTGTATTGCGTGTATCGCGTGTATCGCCTGTATCGCGTGTATCGCGTGTGCGCGTGTATCGCGTGTATCGCGTGTATCGCGTGTGCGCGTGTATCGCGTGTATCGCATGTGCGCGTGTATCGCGTGTATCGCGTATGCGCGTGCGCGCTTGTGCGCGTGTATCACGTGTGGGCTTGTGCGCGTGTATCGCGTGTAACGCATGTGTTCGTGTATCGCGTGTATGGCCTGTATCGGGGGTGCGCGTGTATTGCGTGTCGCGTGTGAGCGTGCGCGCTTGTGCGCGTGTGTCGCGTGTATCGCGTGTATCGCATGTGCGCGTGTATCGCGTGTATCGCGTGTGCGCGTGTATCGCGTGTATCACGTGTATCGCGTGTATCGCGTGTATCGCGTGTATCGCTTGTATCGTGTGTATTGCGTGTGCGTGTGTGGGCGTGTATTGCGTGTATCGCGTGTGGGCGTGTATCGTGTGTATCGCGTTTATTGCCCGTATCGTGTGTGCGCTTGTGAGTGTGTGCGCGTGTATCGCGTGTATCACGTGTATTGCGTGTATCGCGTGTATTGCGTGTGTGTGTGTGCGCGTGTATCGCGTGTATCGGGTGTATCGCGTGTGCGCTTGTGCGCGGGTATTGCGTGTGCGCGTGTATTGCGTGTGTCGCATGTATTGCGTTTATCGCATGTGCGCGTGTATCGCGTAGGCGCGTGCGCGCTTGTGCGCGTGTATCGCGTGTGCTCTTGTGCGCGTGTATCGCGTGTATGGCGTGTATCGCGTCTATCGCGTATATCGCGTGTATTGCGTGTGCGTGTGTGGGCGTGTATCGCGTGTGCGTGTGTATCGTGTGTATCGCATGTAACGCGTGTATGTATCGCGTGTATCGCGTGTATCGCGTGTATCGCATGTGCGCGTGCGTGTGCGTGTGTGCGCTTGTGTGTGCGCCTGTGTTCGTGCGCGCGTGTGCGCGTGTGCGGGTGTATCGCATGTATCGCGTGTATCGCGTGTGCGCTTGTGCGCTTGTATCAAGTGTATCGCTTGTGCGCTTGTGCGCATGTATGGCGTGTATCGCGTGTATTGCCTGTATCGCGTGTATCGCGTGTGCGCGTGTGCGCGTGTATCGCGTGTGCGCTTGTGCGCGTGTATCGCGTGTGCGCTTGTGCGCGTGTATCGCGTGTATCGCGTGTATCACGTGTATCGCATGTGCGCGTGTATCGCGTGTATCGCGTGTGCGCTTGTGCGCGTGTATCGCGTGTATCGCGTGTGCGCGTGTGCGCTTGTGCGCTTGTGCGCGTGTATCGCGTGTATGGCGTGTATCGCGTGTATCGGGTGTATCGCGCGTGCGGGTGTGCGCGCGCGGGAGCGCTGGAGCGCGGGTGCGCGTGTATTGCGTGTGCGCGTGTGCGCGTGCGCGCTTGTGCGCTTGTGCGCGTGTGTCGCGTGTATGTGCGCGTGTATCGCTTGTGCGCGTGTGCGCGTGTATCGCGTGTATCGCGTGTGCGCGTGTATCGGGTGTGCGCGTGTATCGCGAGTGTATCGCGTGTGCGCGTGTATCGCGTGTTTCGCGTGTGCGCGTGTATCGCGTGTCCGCTTGTATCGCATGTGTATCGCGTGTATCGCGTGTATCGCGTGTGCGTGTGTATCGCGTGTGCGCGTGTATGGCGTGTATCGCATGTGCGCGTATATCGCGTGTTTCGCGTGTGCGCGTGTATCGCGTGTTTCGCGTGTGCGCGTGTATCGCGTGTCCGCGTGTATCGCATGTGCGCGTGTATCGCTTGTATCACGTGTATCGTGTGTATCGCGTGTGCGCGTGTATCGCGTGTATCGCGTGTGCGTGTGCGCGTGTATCGCGTGTATCGCGTGTATCGCGTGTGCGCGTGTATCGTGTGTGCGCGTGTATCGTGTGTAGCGCGTGTATCGCGTGTATCACGTGTGTGCGTGCGCGTGTGCGCGTGCGCGCGTGCGCGCGTGTATCACGTGTATCACGTGTATCACGTGTATCGCGTGTGCGCTTGTGCCCGTGTATCGCGTGTATCGCATGTGCGCTTGTGCGCATATATTGCGTGTATCGCGTGTATTGCATGTATCGCGTGTATCGCGTGTGTGCGTGTGCGCGTGTATGTGCGTGTGCGCTTGTGCGCGTGTATCGCGTGTATCACGTGTATCGCATGTGCGCGTGTATCGCGTGTATCGTGTGTGCGTGCGCGTGTATCGCATGTGCGCTTGTGCGCGTGTATTGCGTGTATCGCGTGTGCGTGTGTGGGCTTGTGCGCGTGTATCGCGTGTATCACGTGTATCGCGTGTATCGCGTGTATCGCGTGTATCGCGTGTATCGCATGTATCGCATGTGCGCGTGTATCGCGTGTATCGTATGTGCGTGTGTATCCCGTGTATCGCGTGTATCGCGTGTATTGCGTGTATCGCGTGTGTGCGTGTGCGTGTGCGCTTGTGCGCGTGTATCGCGTGTATCGCGTGTATTGCGTGTATTGCGTGTATCACGTGTATCGCGTGTATTGCGTGTATTGCGTGTATCGCGTGTATCGTGTGTATCACGTGTGCGCTTGTGCGCGTGTATCGCGTGTATCGCGTGTATCGCGTGTGCGCGTGTATCGCGTGTATCGTGTGCATCGCGTGTTTTGCGTGCGTGCGCGTGCGCACGTGTGTGCTTGTGCGCGTGTATCGCGTGTGCGCTTGTGCGCGTGTATCGCGTGTATCGATTCGCGTGTGTCGCGTGTATGGCGTGTATCGCGGGTGCGCGTGTATCGCGTGTGCGCGTGTGAGCGTGTGCGCTTGTGCGCGTGTATCGCGTGTATCGCGTGTATCACGTGTATCGCGTGTATCACGTGTGCGCGTGTATCGCGTGTATTACGTGTATCGCTTGTATCGCGTGTATCGCGTGTGCGTGTGTGGGCGTGTATCGCGTGTGCGCGTGTATCGTGTGTATCGCGTGTATCGCATGTGCGCGTGTATCGCGTGTATCGCGTGTGCGCGTGTATCGCGTGTATCGCGTGTGCGCGTGTATCGTGTGTGCGCGTGCGCGTGTGTGCATGTGCGCGTGTGCGCGTGTATCGCATGTATCGAGTGTATCGCGTGTGTGCTTGTGCGCGTGTATCACGTGTATCGCTTGTGCGCTTGTGCGCGTGTATCGCGTGTATCGCGTGTATCGCGTGTATCGCATGTGCGCGTGTATTGCGTGTATCGCGTGTGCGCGCGTGTATCGCGTGTATCGCGTGTATCGCGTGTATCGCGTGTATTGCATGTATCGCGTGTATCACGTGTGTGCGTGCGCGTGCGCGCGTGTGCGCTTGTGCGTGCGCGCGTGCGCGCGTGTATCGCATGTGCGCTTGTGCGCGTGTATCGAGTGTATCGCGTGTGCTGTGTGGGCATGTGCGCGTGTATCTCGTGTGGGTGTGTATTGCGTGTATCGCGTGTGCGCGAGTATCACATGTGCGCGTGTATTGCGTGTATCGCGTGTATTGCGTGTATCGCATGTGCGCCTGTATCGAGTGTATCGCGTGTGCTTGTGTTGGCATGTGCGCGTGTATCGCGTGTGTCACGTGTGCGCGTGTATCGGGTGTATCGCGTGTATCGCATGTATCGAATGTGCGCGTGTATCGTGTGTATCGTGTGTATCGTGTGTATCGTGTGTATCGTGTGTATCACCTGTATCGCGTGTATTGCGTGTATCGCGTGTGTTCGTGTATCGTGTGTAGCGCGTGTATCGCGTGTATCACGTGTGTGCGTGCACGTGTGCGCGTGCGCGCGTGTATCGCCTGTATCGAGTGTGCGCGTGTATCGCGTGTATCGCGTGTGCGTGTGTGGGCATTTGCGGGTGTATCGCGTGTATCGCGTGTGCGCGTGTATCGCTTGTATCGCGTGTATCTCGTGTACCGCGTGTATCGAGTGTATCGAGTGTATCGCGCGTGTGCCGCGTGTATCGCGTGTATCGCGTGTGCGTGTATCGCGTGTATCGCGTGTATCGCGTGTATCGCATGTATCGCGTGTATCGCGTGTGCGCGTGTATCGCGTGTATCGCGCGTGTATCGCGTGTATCGCGTGTGCGTGTGTGGGCGTGTATCGCGTGTATCGCGTGTGCGCGTGTATCGCGCGTAATGCGTGTATCGCGTGTGCGCGTGTATCGTGTGTAGCGCGTGTATCGCGTGTATCGCGTGTATCGCGTGTGTGCGTGCGCGTGTGCGTGTGCGCGTGCGCGCGTGTATCGCGTGTATCGCGTGTATTGCGTGTATCACGTGTATCGGGTGTGCGCTTGTGCGCGTGTATCGCGTGTGCGCTTGTGCGCGTGTATGGCGTGTATCGCGTGTATTGCGTGTATCGCGTGTATCGCGTGTGCGCTTGTGCGCGTGTATCGCGTGTGCGCTTGTGCGCGTGTATCGCGTGTGCGCTTGTGCGCGTGTATCGCGTGTATCGCGTGTATCGCGTGTGCGCGTGTATCGCGTGTATCGCGTGTGCGCCTGTGCGCGTGTATCGCGTGTATCGCATGTGCGCGTATATCGCGTGTATCGCGTGTGCGCGTGTATCGGGTGTGCGCGTGTATCGCGTGTGCGCGTGTATCGTGTGTATCGCGTGTATCGCGTGTGCGCGTGTATCGCGTGTGCGCGTGTATCGTGTGTAGCGCGTGTATTGCGTGTATCGCGTGTGTGCGTGTGCGTGTGCGCGTGTGCGCGTGTCGCGTGCGCGTGTATCGCGTGTATCGCGTGTATCACGTGTATCGCGTGTGCGCTTGTGCCCGTGTATCGCGTGTATCGCATGTGCGCTTGTGCGCATGTATGGCGTGTATCGCGTGTATTGCGTGTATCGCGTGTATCGCGTGTGCGCTTGTGCGCGTGTATCGCGTGTGCGCTTGTGCGCGTGTATCGCGTGTATCGCTTGTATCACCTGTATTGCATATGCGCGTGTATCGCGTGTGCGCGTGTATCGTGTGTAGTGCGTGTATCGCATGTATCACGTGTGTGCGTGCGCGTGTGCGCGTTAGCCTGTGCGCGTGCGCGCTTGTATCGCATGTGCGCTTGTGAACGTGTATCGAGTGTATCGCGTGTGCTTGTGTGGGCGTGTGCGCGTGTATCGCGTGTATCACATGTGCGCGTGTATCGCGTGTATCGCGTGTATCGCATGTGCGCGTGTATCGCGTGTATCGCGTGTGCGTATACGCGTGTGCGCTTGTGCGCGTGTATCGCGTGTATCACATGTGCGCGTGTATCGCGTGTATCGCATGTGCGCGTGTATCGTGTGTATCGCGTGTATCGCATGTGCGCGTGTATCGCGTGTATCGCCTGTATCACGTGTATCGCGTGTATCGCGTGTGCGTGTGTGGGCGTGTGTTGTGTGTAGTGCGTGTATCGCGTGTATCGCGTGTGTGCGGGTATCGTGTGTATTGCGTGTATCGCGTGTATCACGTGTATCGGGTGTATCGCGTGTGCGCTTGTGCGCGTGTATCGCGTGTATCGCGTGTATCGCGTGTATCGCGTGTGCGCGTGTATCGCGTGTATCGCATGTGCGCGTGTACTGCGTGTATCGCGTGTCCGCGTGTATCGCGTGTGCGCTTATGCGCGTGTATCGCGTGTGCGCTTGTGCGCGTGTATCGCGTGTGCGCTTGTGCGCGTGTATCGCGTGTATCACGTGTATCGCATGTGCGCGTGTATCGCGTGTATCGCGTGTGCGCTTGTGCGCGTGTATCGCGTGTATCGCGTGTATCGCATGTGCGCGTGTATCGCGTGTGCGCGTGTATCGGGTGTGCGCGTGTATCGCGTGTGCGCGTGTATCGCGTGTGCGTGTGTGGGCGTGTATCGTGTGTGCGCGTGTATCGTGTGTATCGCGTGTATCGCATTTGCGCGTGTATCGCGTGTATCGCGTGCGTGTATCGCGTGTATCGCGTGTATCGTGTGTGCGTGTGTATCGCGTGTATCGCGTGTATCGTGTGTATCGCGTGTATCACGTGTATCGCGTGTGTTCGTGTGCATGTGTGCGTGCGTGTGTGTATCGCGTGTATCGCGTGTATTGCGTGTATTGCGTGTATTGCGTGTATTGCGTGTATCGCGTGTATCGCGTGTATCGCGTGTGCGCGTGTATCGCGTGTATCGCGTGTATCGCGTGTGCGCTTGTGCGCGTGTATCGCGTGTGCGCGTGTATCGCGTGTGCGCGTGTATCGCCTGTATCGCGTGTGCGCATGTATCGCGTGTGTGCGTGCGCATGCGCTTGTGCGCGTGTATCGCGTGTGCGCTTGTGCGCGTGTATCGCGTGTATCGCATGTGCGCGTGTATCGCGTGTATCGCGTGTATCGCGTGTATCGCGTGTATCGCGTGTATCGCGTGTATCGCGTGTGCGCGTGTATCGCGTGTATGGCGTGTATCGCGTGTATCGCGTGTATCGCGTGTATCGCGTGTATCGCGTGTATCGCGTGTATCGCGCGTGCGGGTGCGCGCGCGCGGGAGTGCTGGAGCGCGGGTGCGCGTGTATTGCATGTGCGCTTGTGCGCGTGTGCGCTTGTGCGCTTGTGTGCGTGTATCACGTGTATTGCTGTATCGCGTGTATCGCGTGTATCGCATGTGCGCGTGTATCGCATGTATCGCGTGTGCGCGTGTATTGCGTGTGTGTGTGTGGGCGTGTATCACGTGTGCGCGTGTCTCGCGTGTATCGCGTGTATGGCATGTGTGCGTATATTGCGTGTATCGCGTGTATCGCGTGTATCGCGTGTGCGCATGTATCGCGTGTGCGCGTGTATCGCCTGTATCGCGCGTGTGCGTGTGTGGGCGTGTGCGTGTATCGCGTGTGCGCGTGTATCGTGTGTGCGCGTGTATCGCGTGTGCGCGTGTATCGTGTGTGCGCGTGTATCGCGTGTATCGCGTGTATCGCGTGTATCGCGTGTATCGCGTGTATCACGTGTATCGCGTGTGTGCTTGTGCGCGTGTATCGTGTATCGCGTGTGCGCGTGTGCGCGTGTTTTGCCTGTATGGCGTGTATCGCGTGTATGGTGTGTATTGCGTGTATCGCGTGTATCGCATGTATCGCGTGTATCGCATGTGTGCGCGTGTATCGCGTGTATCGCGTGTTTGCTTGTGCGCGTGTATCGTTTGTAGCGTGTGTATCGCCTGTATCACGTGTGTGCGTGCGCGTGTGCGGGTGCGCGTGTGCGTGCGCGCGTGCGCGCGTGTATCGCATGTGCGCTTGTGCGCGTGTATCGCGTGTATTGCGTGTATCGCGTGTATCGCGTGTATCGTATGCGCGTGTATCGCGTGTATCGCGTGTATCGCGTGTATCGCGTGTATCGCATGTATCGCATGTGCGCGTGTATCGCGTGTATCGTGTGTATCGCATGTGCGTGTGTATCGGGTGTATCGTATGTGCACGTGTATTGCGTGTATAACTTGTATCGCGTGTATTGCGTGTATCGCGTGTGCGTGTGTGGGCGTGTGCGCGTGTATCGCGTGTGCGTGTGTGCGTGTGTATCGCGTGTATGGTGTGTGAGCGTGTGCGCGTGTATCCCGTGTATCGCGTGTATCGCGTGTATCGCGTGTATCGCGTGTATCGCATGTGCGTGTGTGGGCGTGTATCGCGTGTGCGTGTATCGCGTGTATTGCGTGTATCGCGTGTATTGCGTGTATCACGTGTGCGCGTATATCGCGTGTATCGCGTGTGGGCGTGTGCGCGTGTATCGCGTGTGCATGTGTGCGTGTGTATCGCGTGTATTCGTGTATCGCGTGTATCGCGTGTGCCCGTGTATCGCGTGTATCGCGTGTGCGCGTGTATCGCGTGTATCGCGTGTATCGCGTGTATCGCGTGTGCGCGTGTGCGCGTGTATCGCGTGTGCGCGTGTATCGCGTGTATCGCTTGTGCGCTTGTGCGCGTGTATCGCGTGTATCGCGTGTATCACGTGTATCGCGTGTATCACGTGTGCGCGTGTGCGCGTGTATCGCGTGTATCACGTGTATCGCATGTGCGCGTGTATCGCGTGTATCGCGTGTTTGCTTGTGCGCGTATATCGTTTGTAGCGTGTGTATCGCCTGTATCACGTGTGTGCGTGCGCGTGTGCGGGTGCGCGTGTGCGTGTGCGCGTGCGCGCGTGTATCGCATGTGCGCGTGTATCGGGTGTATCGCATGTATTGCGTGTATCGTGTGTATCGCGTGTGCGCGTGAGCTCAAGTGCGCGTGTATCGCGTGTATCGTGTGTATCGCATGTGCGCGTGTACCGCGTGTTTCGCGTGTATCGCCTGTATTGCGTGTATCGCGTGTGCGCGTGTATCGCATGTGCGCTTGTGCGCGTGTATCGCGTGTATTGCGTGTATTGCGTGTATCGCGTGTATCGCATGTGTGCGTGTGCGCGTGCGCGTGCGAGCTTGTGCACGTGTGCGCGTGTATCGCATGTGCGCTTGTGCGCCGTGTATCGCGTGTATCGCGTGTATTGCGTGTATCGCGTGTATCGCATGTGCGCGTGTGCGCGTGTATCGCGTGTATCGCGTGTGCGTGTGTATCGCGTGTATCGCGTGTGCGCGTGTATCGCGTGTGCGCGTGTATCCCGTGTATCGCGTGTATGGCATGTATTGTGTGTATCGCGTGTATCGCCTGTGCGCGTGTGCGTGTATTGGGTGTGCGAGTGTGCGTGTGAATCGCGTGTATCACGTGTATCGCGTGTATCGCGTGTATTGCGTGTATTACGTGTGTGCGTATATTGCGTGTATCGCGTGTGGGCGTGTGCGCGTGTATCGCGTGTGCGCGCGTGTATCGCGTGTATCGCGTGTATGCGCGTGTGCGCGTGTATCGCGTGTATCGCGTGTTTGCTTGTGCGCGTGTATCGCGTGTATCGCGTGTGCGCGTGTATCGCGTGTATCGCGTGTGCGTGTGTGGGCGTGTATCGCGTGTATCGCGTGTGCGCGTGTATCGCGTGTATCGCGTGTATCGCGTGTATCGCGTGCGTGCGTGCGTGCGTGCATGTGTGCGTGCGCGCGTGTATCGCGTGTATCGCGTGTATTGCGTGTATTGCGTGTATTGCGTGTATTGCGTGTATCGCGTGTATCGCGTGTATCGCGTGTGCGCGTGTATCGCGTGTATCGAGTGTATCGCGTGTGCGCTTGTGCGCGTGTATCGCGTGTGCGCGTGTATCGCGTGTGCGCGTGTATCGCGTGTATCGCATGTGCGCGTGTATCGCATGTGCGCGTGTATCGCGCGTGTGCGCGTGTATCGCGTGTGCGCTTGTGCGCGTGTATCGCGTGTATCGCATGTGCGCGTGTATCGCGTGTATCGCGTGTATCGCGTGTATCGCGTGTATCGCGTGTATCGCGTGTATCGCGCGTGCGCGTGTGCGCGCGCGGGAGCGCTGGAGCGCGGGTGCGCGTGTATTGCGTGTGCGCGTGTGCGCGTGCGCGCTTGTGCGCTTGTGCGCGTGTGTCGCGTGTATCACGTGTATCGCGTGTATCGCATGTGCGCGTGTATCGCGTGTATCCCGTGTGCGCGTGTATCGGGTGTGCATGTATCGCGTGTATCGCATGTGCGCGTGTATCGCGTGTAGCGCGTGTATCGCATGTGCGCGTGTATCGCGTGTATCGCGTGTGCGCGTGTATCGCGTGTGCGCGTGTATCGCGTGTGCGCGTGTATCGCGTGTATCGCGTGTGCGTGTGTATCGCGTGTATTGCGTGTATCGCGTGTGCGCGTGTATCGCGTGTGCGCGTGTATCGCGTGTGCGCGTGTATCGTGTGTGCGCGTGTATCGCGTGTATCGCGTGTATCGCGTGTATCGCGTGTATTGCGTGTATCGCGTGTATCGCGTGTGCGCTTGTGCGTGTGTATTGCGTGTATCGCTTGTGCGCTTGTGCGCATGTATGGCGTGTATCGCGTGTATTGCGTGTATCGCGTGTATTGCGTGTGGGCGTGTGCGCATGTATCGCGTGTATCGCGTGTATCGCGTGTGCGCGTTTGCGCGTGTATCGCGTGTATCGCGTGTTTGCTTGTGCGCGTGTATCGCGTGTAGCGTGTGTATCGCCTGTATCACGTGTGTGCGTGCGCGTGTGCGGGTGCGCGTGTGCGCGTGCGCGTGCGCGCGTGTATCGCGTGTGCGCTTGTGCGCGTGTATCGCGTGTATTGCGTGTATCGCGTGTATCGCATGTGCGCGTGTATCGTGTGTATCGCGTGTGCGCGTGTGCTCGTGTGCGCGTGTGCGCGTGTATCGCGTGTATCGCGTGTGCGCGTGTATCGCGTGTATCGCATGTATCGCATGTGCGCGTGTATCGCGTGTATCGTGTGTATCGCATGTGCGTGTGTATCGCATGTATCACGTGTATCGCGTGTATCGCGTGTATCGCGTGTGTGTGCGCGTGTGGGCGTGTATCGCGTGTATCGCGTGTATCGCGTGTGCGCGTGTATCGCGTGTATCGCGTGTGCGCGTGTATCGCGTGTGCGCGTGTATCGCGTGTATCTCGTGTATCTCGTAGATCGCGTGTATCGCGTGTATCGCATGTGCGTGTGTGGGCGTGTATCGCGTGTGCGCGTGTATCGCGTGTATTGCGTGTATCGCGTGTATTGCGTGTATCACGTGTGCGCGTATATCGCGTGTATCGCGTGTGGGCGTGTGCGCGTGTATCGCGTGTGCGCGTGTGCGTGTGTATCGCGTGTATTCGTGTATCGCGTGTATCGCATGTGCGGGTGTATCGCGTGTATATCGCGTGTGCGCGTGTGCCCGTGTATCGTGTGTATCGCGGGTATCGCGTGTGCGTGTGTGCGCGTGTATCGCGTGTGCGCGTGTATCGCGTGTGTGCGTGTATCGATTGTATCGCGTGTGCTTGTGTGCGCGTGTGCGCGTGTATCGCTTGTATCGCGTGTGCGCGTGTATCGCGTGTATCGCGTGTATCGCGTGTATATTAAAGCTAAGGCTAAATACTATGGGGGTATAATTGATGAAAGTAATGGGGATCCTAAGATACTGTGGGCAACTGTAAATGAGGCATCGAATAGGAAGACAAATGAGCGTTCTTTGGTTTTGAATAATATTCGGGATAATTTGGATAATTTGGTGACAGATAATTTTTAAATTGCTCAAAATTTTAATTCATATTTTTCATCGGTTGGAGCAGTTATAGCTGATAGTGTTGCTTCTCCTGATTACTGTCCAAATGTGACTATGAATACTGTAAATAATTCACCCTGCTCCTCATTGTTTCTCAAACCTGTTGAGCCTATGGAGGTTTCTGTTTATATAAAGGAGCTTAAAGCTAATTGCTCTTTTGTTGAATCAGGTATTACTAACTGCATCTTAAAGAAATTTTCTCATCTCTTGAATGTCCCATTAGCCTTTTTATTTAATTTAGTTTTTACAAGTGGTATATATCCCAAAATTTTTAAAAAAACAATTGTCATTCCATTATTTAAGAAAGGGGATAGAACAATTATGGGTAACTATAGACCTATTGCACTGACCCTATCTATTTCTAAGTTACTTGAAAAGTGTATTAAGGCGCGGCTTGTATCCTTCCTTGAAAGTAATAATATAATCTCTGTAAATCAGTATGGTTTCCAAAAGGGTATAAGTACGGATCATGCATTATTCAATCTGAATAATCTTGTTTCTCAAAAACTTGATGAAGGCTTTTTTGTGTTTGGAGTATTTCTTGATATCAAAAAGGCCTTTGATTCTGTAGATCATCGGATCTTGATTGAAAAGCTTTACTCATACGGTATACGTGGCTTACCCCTTGATTTAATTAGATCATTTTTGTCTGATCGTCCTCATTTTACTAGGGTTGGTTCTGTCTTGAGCGATATGCTAATTGCGAAGCATGGTGTTCCTCAAGGAACGGTTTTGGGACCAATCTTGTTCCTATTATATATTAATGATTTGATGAACATGAATATAAATGGTAAGCTGTTTGGTTTTGCAGATGATACTGCCTTGGTATTTTGGGGTGATGATTACAAAACTTCAATAGATAATATCAACTTTGATCTTTTTAGGATTAAACAATGGTTTAGCTTAAATAAATTATGTTTGAACATAGATAAAACATCCGTTCTTCGATTTTCAATAGGTAATAAAAAATTTCCTCGTTACTCTGCAATAAAATTTCACACTAATTATTCATGTTTAAGTAGTACTACTAATTGTGTCTGCCCTCCGCTTTCGTTTAGTGACCATTGTAAATACTTAGGTGTTTTCATTGATAGTCATTTAAAATTTAAGAAGCAGATTGATTTTTTAATTTCTAGACTGAGAAAATTATTTTATGTTTTCAAGGAAACACGTAGTTTTTTGTCACAACAACATATAAGGACAATATATTTTGGTTTGGCGTATTCAATTATTAAGTATGGTATTGTTCTCTGGGGAAGTGCAAGTAAGTCTGATATAAGAAAGGTGCAGGTGGTGCAAAATCGTTTACTTAAAATTATATTGAACAAAAATAATAGATATCCAACCTCACTTCTTTATGAGCAATTTGAAGTAAAAAACATTTCTCAAATGTTCTTGCTTCAGTCTTGTGTTCATGTTTACTGCACTGGGGTAAGAAATGAACATATTTCTGCTTCTGATTCCACTCGCAATTTCAATACCTCTCGTATACTCTTCCCAAGGATTAATACAGAGTTCTATAGAAGGAATGCATATATTAAAGTATTGAGATTTTTGTTTGACAATGGAATTAATATTTTTCAGTTTGATAGTCTATCATCATTTAAAAGGAAGTTAGTTAATTTTTTATAGTGTAGGAGTTATTTCTGGGTGATTATGTTTCTTTTTTCTATATATATCTTTTTTCTATATATATCTATATATATCTGTATGACTTTCTTTTCTTCATCATTTTAACGTAATTTGGTACCTAATGTTTTATTGGCAATTTTTTCACTAAAAATTTATTGTTACTTTGACAACGATTCTTTGATATTATTTATTATTGAACTCCACCGAGGAGCACAAGTTTTTCAACTTATTCTTCGGTGGGCAACAGTACATATTTAATTTGTTTATTTATCTTATTTAATGTATTTAATTCTTTAATCCATTCCATTTTTTGGTATTTTTGTATTTATTACTTCATATTTATGTTGCCAATAAAGTGAATTGAATTGAATTGAATTGTATCGCGTGTGCGCGTGTATCGTGTGTATCGCGTGTATCGCGTGTGCGCGTGTGCGCATGTGCGCGTGTGCGCGTGTGCGCTTGTGCGCGTGTATCGCGTGTATCGCATGTGCGCGTGTGCGCGTGTATCGCGTGTATCGCGTGTATGGCATGTATCGCGTGTATCGCGTGTATTGCGCGTGCGGGTGTGCGCGCGCGGGAGTGCTGGAGCGCGGGTGCGCGTGTATTGCGTCTGCGCGTGTGCGCTTGTGCGCTTGTGCGCGTGTGTGCATGTGCGCGTGTACGCTTGTGCGCGTTTGTCGCGTGTATCACGTGTATCGCACGTGCGCGTGTATCGCATGTGCGCGTGTGCTTGTGTGTGCGTGTATTGCGTGTATCGCGTGTATCGCGTGTGCGCGTGTATCGCGTGTATCGCGTGTATCGCGTGTATCGCGTGTATCGCGTGTATCGCGTGTATCGCATGTGCGGGTGTATCGCGTGTATCGCGTGTGCGCGTGTGCGCTTGTACGCGTGTATCGCGTGTGCGCTTGTCCGCGTGTGTCGCGTGTATCGCGCGTGCGGGTGTGCGCGCGCGGGAGCGCTGGATCGCGTGTGCGCGTGTATTGCGTGTATCGCGTGTATTGCGTGTGGGCGTGTGCGCATGTATCGCGTGTATCGCGTGTATCGCGTGTGCGCGTTTGCGCGTGTATCGCGTGTATCGCGTGTTTGCTTGTGCGCGTGTATCGCGTGTATCGCGTGTATAGCGTGTATCGCGTGTATTGCGTGTGTGCATGCGCGTGTGCGTGTGTATCGCGTGTATCGCGTGTATCGCGTGTATCGCGTGTGCGCGTATATCGCGTGTGGGCGTGTGTGCGCGTGTATCGCGTGTGCATGTGTGCGTGTGTATCGCGTGTATTCGTGTATCGCGTGTGTGCGCGTGTGCCCGTGTATCGCGTGTATCGCGTGTATCGCGTGTGCGCGTGTGCGCGTGTATCGTGTGTATCGCGTGTGCGCGTGTGCGCGTGTATGCGCGTGTATCACGTGTATCGCGTGTATTGCGTGTATCGCGTGTGCGCTTGTGCGCGTGTATCGCGTGTATCGCGTGTGTCGCGTGTATCGCGTGTATCGCGTGTGCGCGTGTGCGCGTGTTGCGCGTGTATCGCGTGTATCGCGTGTATCGCGTGTATCGCGTGTGCGCTTGTGCGGGTGTATCGCGTGTATCGCGTGTATCGCATGTGTGCGTGTATCGCGTGTATCGCGTGTGCGCGTGTATCGCGTGTATCGCGTGTGCGTGTGTGCGTGTATCGCATGTGCGCGTGTATCGCGTGTATCGCGTGTGCGCGTGTATCGCGTGTATCGCGTGTGGGTGTGTGGGCGTGTATCGCGTGTATCGCGTGTGCGCGTGTATCGCGTGTATCGCGTGTATCGCGTGTATCGCGTGTATCGCGTGTGTGCGTGCGCGTGTGCGTGTGCGCGTGCGCGCGTGTATCGCGTGTATCGCGTGTATTGCGTGTATCACGTGTGCGCGTATATCGCGTGTAACGCGTGTGGGTGTGTGCGCGTGTATCGCGTGTGCGTGCGCGTGTATCGCGTGTATCTCGTGTATCGCGTGTATATCGCGTGTGCGCGTGTGCCCGTGTATCGCGTGTATCGCGGGTATCGCATGTGCGCGTGTGCGCGTGTATCGCGTGTATCGCGTGTGCGCCTGTGCGCGTGTATCGCGTGTGCGCCTGTGCGCGTGTATCGCGTGTAACGCGTGTATCGCGTGTATCCCGTGTGTGCGTGTATCGCGTGTATCGCGTGTATGGTGTGTGCGCGTGTATCGCGTGTATCGCGTGTATCGCATGTGCGCGTGTATCGCGTGTGCGCGTGTATCGCGTGTGCGCGTGTATCGCGTGTGCGCGTGTATCGCATGTATCGCGTGTGCGTGTGTGGGCGTGTATCACGTGTATCGCGTGTGCGCGTGTATCGTGTGTAGCGCGTGTATCGCGTGTGTGCGTGTATCGCATGTGCCCGTGTATCGCGTGTATCGCGGGTATCGCATGTGCGCGTGTGCGCGTGTATCGCGTGTATAGCGGGTATCGCATGTGCGCGTGTGCGCGTGTTCGTGTGTGCGCTTGTGCGCGGGTGCGCTTGTGCGCGTGTATCGCTTGTATCGCGTGTATCGCGTGTATCGCGTGTGCGCGTGTATCGGGTGTATCGCATGTATCGCGTGTATCGCGTGTATCGCGTGTGCGCGTGTATCGCGTGTATCGCGTGTGCGTGTGTATCGCGTGTATCGCTTGTATCTCATGTGGGCGTGTATCGCGTGTATCGCGTGTGCGCGTGCGCGCTTGTGCGCGTGAATCGGATGTGCGCTTGTGCGCGTGTATCGCGTGTATCGCATGTGCGTGTGTATCGCGTGTATGGCGTGTATCGCGTGTATCGCGTGTATCGCGTGTATCGCGTGTGCGCTTGTGCGCGTGTATCGCGTGTATCGCGTGTATCGCATGTGCGCGTGTATCGCGTGTATCGCGTGTGCGCTTGTGCGCGTGTATCGCGTGTATAGCATGTATTCTGCGTGCGGGGGCGCGCGCGCGGGAGCGCGCGTGCGCGTTTGCGGGTGTGCGCGTGTATTGCGTGTATTGCGTGTATCGCATGTGCGCGTGTATCGCGTGTGTCGCGTGTATCGCGTGTATCGCGTGTGCGCGTGTATCGCGTGTATCGCGTGTATCGCGTGTATCGCGTGTATCGCGTGTGCGCGTGTATTGCGTGTATCGCGTGTATCGCGTGTGCGCGTGTATCGCGTGTATCGCGTGTATCGCATGTATCGCGTGTGCGCGTGTGCGCGTGTATCGCGTGTATAGCGTGTATCGCGTGTGTCGCGTGTATCGCGTGTGTCGCGTGTAGCGCGTGTATAGCGTGTATCGCGCGTCCAGGTGTGCACGCGGGAGCGCTGGAGCGCGGGTGCGCGTGTATTGCGTGTGCGCGTGCGCGCTTGTGCGCTTGTGCACGTGTATCGCGTGTACCGCATGTATCGCGTGTATCACATGTACGCGTGTATTGCGTGTATCGCGTGTGCGCGTGTATCGCGTGTGCGCGTGTATCGCGTGTGCGCGTGTATTGCGTGTATTGCGTGTATCGCGTGTGCGCTTGTGCGCGTGTATCGCGTGTGCGCGTGTGCGCGTGTATCGCGTGTATCGCGTGTGCGCGTGTGCGCGTGTATCGCGTGTATCGCGTGTATCGCGTGTATCGCGTGTGCGCGTGTGCGCTTGTGCGCGTGTATCGCGTGTATCGCGTGTGCGCGTGTATCGCGTGTATCGTGTGTATCGCGTGTATCGCGTGTATCGCATGTGCGCGTGTATCGCGTGTATCGCGTGTGCGCGTGCGCGCTTGTGCGCGTGTATCGCGTGTATCGCATGTGCGCGTGTATCGCGTGTATCGCGTGTATCGCGTGTATGGCGTGTATCGCGTGTATGGCGTGTATCGCGTGTATCGCGTGTATCGCGTGTGCGCGTGTGCGCTTGTGCGCGTGTATCGCGTGTATCGCATGTGCGCGTGTATCGCGTGTATCGCGTGTATTGCGTGTATCGCGTGTATCGCGTGTATCGCGTGTATCTCGTGTATCGCGTGTATCGCGTGTATCGCGCGTGCGGGTGTGCGCGCGTGTATCGCGTGTATCGCGTGTATCGCGTGTATCGCGTGTATCGCGTGTGCGTGTGTGGGCGTGTATCGCGTGTGCGCGTGTATCGTGTGTATCGCGTGTATCGCATGTGCGCGTGTATGGCGTGTATCGCGTGTGCGCGTGTATCGCGTGTGCGCGTGTATCGCGTGTGCGCGTGTATCGCGTGTGCGCGTGTATCGCGTGTGCGTGTGTGGGCGTGTATCGCGTGTATCGCATGTGCGCGTGTATCGGATGTGCGCGTGTATGGCGTGTATGGCGTGTATCGCGTGTATCGCGTGTATCGCGTGTATCGGGTGTATCGGGTGTATCACGTGTATCGTGTGTATCGTATTATCGCGTGCGCGCGCGCGGGAGCGCTGAGCGTGTGCGCGTGTATCGCGTGTGCGCGTGTGCGCTTGTGCGCTTGTGCGCGTGTGTCGCGTGTATCGCGTGTATCGCGTGTATCGCGTGTATCGGGTGTGCGCGTGTATCCCGTGTATCGCTTGTGCGCGTGGGCGCGTGTATCACGTGTATTGCGTGTATCGCATGTGCGCGTGTATCGCATGTATCGCGTGTGCGCGTGTATCGCGTGTGCGCGTGTATCGCGTGTATCGCGTGTGCGTGTGTGGGCGTGTATCGCGTGTATGTGTGCGCGTGTGCGCGTGTATCGCGTGTATCGCGTGTATCGCTTGTATCGCGTGTATCCCGTGTGCGCTTGTGCGCGTGAGCGCGTCTGTAGCGTGAATCGCGTGTATCGCGTGTGCGCTTGTGCGCGTGAATCGCGTGTATCGCGTGTATCGCGTGTATCGCGTGTTCGCTTGTGCGCGTGTATCGCGTGTATCGCATGTGTGCGTGTATCGCGTGTATCGCGTGTGCGCTTGTGCGCGTGTATCGCGTGTATCGCGTGTATCGCGTGTATCGCGTGTATCGCGTGTATCGCGTGTATCGCATGTGCGCGTGTATCGCGTGTATCGCGTGTATCGCGTGTGCGCGTGTGCGCGTGTGCGCGTGTGCGCGTGCGCGCGTGTATCGCATGTATCGCGTGTATTGCGTGTATCGCGTGTGCGCGTGTGCGCGTGTATCGCGTGTATCGCGTGTGCGCTTGTGCGCGTGTATCGCGTGTATCGCGTGTGCGCGTGTATCGCGTGTGCGCGTGTATCGCGTGTATCGCGTGTATCGCGTGTGTGCGTGCGCGTGCGCGTGTGCGCGTGTATCGCGTGTATCGCGTGTATTGCGTGTATCGCGTTTATCGCGTGTATCTCGTAGATCGCGTGTATTGGTGTATCTCGTAGATCGCGTGTATCGCGTGTATCTCGTAGATCGCGTGTATCGCGTGTATCGAATGTGCGCGCGCGGGAGCGCTGGAGCGCGGGTGCGCGTGTATTGCGTGTGCGCGTGTGCGCTTGTGCGCGTGTCGCGAGTAACGCGTGTATCGCGTGTATCGCGTGTATCGCATGTGCGCGTGTATCGCGTGTGCGCGTGTATCGCGTGTGCGTGTGTATTGCGTGTATCGCGTGTGCGCGTGTATCGCGTGTATCGCATGTGCGCGTGTATCGCGTGTGCGCGTGTATCACGTGTATTGCGTGTATCGCGTGTATCGCGTGTATCGCGTGTGCGTGTGTGGGCGTGTATCGCGTGTATCGCGTGTATCGCGTGTGCGCGTGTATCGCGTGTGCGTGTGTGGGCGTGTATCGCGTGTATTGCGTGTATCGCGTGTATTGCGTGTATCGCGTGTGCGCTTGTGCGCGTGTATCGCGTGTATCACATGTGCGCGTGTATCGCGTGTATCGCGTGTGCGCTTGTGCGCGTGTATCGCGTGTATCGCGTGTGTCGCGTCTGTCGCGTGTATAGCGTGTATCGCGCGTGCGGGTGTGTGCGCGCGGGAGCGCTGGAGCGCGGGTGCGCGTGTATCGCGTGTGCGCGTGTATCGCGTGTATCGCGTGTGCGCGTGTATCGTGTGTATCGCGTGTATCGCGTGTATCGCGTGTGTGCGTGCGCGTGTGCGTGTGCGCGTGCGCGTGTATCGCGTGTATTGCGTGTATCGCGTGTGCGCTTGTGCGCGTGTATCGCGTGTATCGCGTGTGCGCTTGTGCGCGTGTATCGCGTGTATCGCGTGTATCGCGTGTATCGCGTGTATCGCGTGTGCGCTTGTGCGCGTGTATCGCGTGTATCGCGTGTGTGCGCGTGTATCGCGTGTATTGCGTGTATCGCGTGTATCGCGTGTGCGCTTGTGCGCGTGTATCGCGTGTATCGCGTGTGCGCTTGGGCGCGTGTATGGCGTGTATCTCTAGTGCGCGTGTATCGTGTGTATCGTGTGTGCGCTTGTGCGTGTGTGCGCGTGTATCGCGTGTATCGCGTGTATTGCGTGTATCGCGTGTATCGCGTGTATCGCGTGTGCGCTTGTGCGCGTGTATCGCGTGTATCGCGTGTATCGCGTGTGCGCTTGTGCGCGTGTATCGCGTGTATCGCGTGTATCGCGCGTGCGCGTGCGCGCGCGCTGGAGCGCGGGTGCGCGTGTATTGTGTGTATCGCGTGTGCGCGTGTGCGCGTGTGCGCGTGTGCGCGTGTATCGCGGGTGCGCGTGTATCGCGTGTATCGCGTGTGCGCGTGTGCGCGTGTGCGCGTGTACGCGTGTGCGCGTGTACAATACTAATATTATCACGATTAGTGGCCCCATTTCTTTCGAAATCGGAGGATGGTTATTTATACAAGCACATGTTTCAATAAGTGAGGAAGCTGTACAGCCTACCCAAACTAGCAGATGTTTTGACATGAATATGTCTACTGGCTGGCCTACGAGCGTGCAAAATTTGTACTTACGGTAAAATGCAATGGTTTTTGACATGGATATGTCTTTTGGCTGGGGGTCAAGGAATTTTTCGCAACACTTTTTTTTTTCCCGACCGACACTTTTTTTCTCGACCGGCACATTTTCCATTGATTTTTATGTACAACCAAGGCGTTACTAGGGAAGAGTAACTCCCACAGTTTTCATAGTAGGAAAATCTTTCGCCACTTTTTGGAATGCTCTCATTTTACCACGACATTTCATGACCTCTAAGCCATTGTAGTGTCAAGGAATGCTGATTTATTGCTCTAAGTTAAAAACTAATATTGTTTTGTAACCATAATGGAATAATCTTGTGATATGAAAGCACTACATGGTTGGTATAGAATTGAGTAGTAGGTACCTACTGGTAAGCAGTAGGTACTAGACATATCCATGATATTTGTTTTTCCCATCAAGGGAGAAATTAAAATGCTTGATTTATAAGTAAAATTCCATTAAAAACCTGATAAATTTGATTCTCCACACAAAATGCAATGCTCCTTTCATTGTCACTTTCTTGCCCGAGGGATGGATACCTTTGATCCTAGTTTGACATTTTAACATGGATTTTTTTTAGATTTTGTATGATTAATTTGTATGTTTCTAGTTTTAAAACGTGGGATATATGGTATTTTCCGGAGATTTTTTCTAAGTTGCGGTGGTAAATTTTGACATAGATATATCTTTTGGCTGGGGGTCAAGGAATTTTTCGCAACACTTTTTTTCCCAATCTATTGTAGTGTCAAGGATAGCTCTTCTGAGCTTTCTTACCTGTATCCACTTCTTATTTCTGCTCTTTGTAACTGATTGGCGATTTCTTTTGCAGCCCATATTTTCAAAATAATTCAAAAATAATAGATGATAATATTTCTACACCCCGCGCTGTTTTGATTGCGAGTATGAAGTTTGAACTGAACTCCAAAGGGTTGATAGGGGAGGGCGTGGAGGGTTCGGCATGAGCCTGCGTGGGGGGGAGGGGAATGACCTCGAAGGCCCCCTGTGGTCTGCCGTTTTGGCGGAAATATAGCGCTGGTAATTTTGGAGACAAAATAATTTTTGTGGGACTTCTGTAGTGAGGTAGCAATATGGTAGGTAGGTACCGATATTATGTACATATATATATTCCGAAAAAAGTGGAGTGAACCGAGCTCGTCATAAAATCCCGGCGCTTAGGATGAGTAGTAAGGGAGTTATCGAGGGGATGGATTAGGCAGCAGTCTTGTGCGGGAGGGGAGAAGGTAGTGCACAGCGGTGGCGGGTGAATGGTGAGCGCAATACTGGCATCTACCAGCAGCCCGCTGAACTTGCGTGACTTCGAGGATCCTCTTCCACCCCCCCGCGCGGCCTATGCATATCTCAGAATTCCCCGTTACCTGATAACAAATTTTTCTCAGCTAATTTATTCCCTATTTTGATGCGATAGGTGGCATTCGTTTCTTTATAATATTACCTACTGAAAACCTCAACGTTTTTACCCATAGGAATTTTTTAAATTAGTTCAAATTCACGCAAAAAAAAAGATTTTTTACCAAAATTTTCGAAAATTTGATTTTAAATTGTGAGTTGCATTATGGTACTCTTTCCTTGGTAAAATGTCGCAAACACCATCAAAATTGTTCAAAAAATGGCTGAGAAAAATACTTTCAACTTTTTTACATCCTATCCGGGTCCCCCCTTAAGATTAGTAACTTAACATTGTACCAGTGCACTTCAACGTAAGCTGAGTTATAAGCATTATAGTCCATTGATAGGGAAATGCGACTGCGAATTAGCGGGAAGGGAATCATGTTCTATAGTTTAGCATCTTAGCCGAAGGGGGGGGGGGGGGTTCAGGGAGGGGGGCGGGGTTTACGGGCCGCCAGGCCCGAAGGGCCGAGTTTGTCCAGACTATTTTGATGTACTTGGTCATAGTCAAGGGACGAAAGCTTTTCGAACCCAAGCATGAGGGAGGCAAACTTATAGGTGTAGGTATATCTGTGTTCGTGTATAAATTTGTGAGCATTTGCTAATGAATGTGAAAAATTTTGTCGACGCTACCCAGACCACAGTTTTCAACCGATTTTTGAGATTATTTCTTTGCTCGATCCATATTTTAGTCTAGTTGCGCAACAAACCTTGGCGATTTTGGATTCACTGGCATACTTGGTTTTGGGCGAATTTAGATTTGGGGGCACAGTGCTCTGAAAATGTGTAAAAAGTCGAAAAAAAATTAAATTTTCTTGAGATGAGGGCACTAATAAATATATTGCCAGATAGTTCTTGGGTCTAATTCAATAGGTTCCTTGTTTCAACAAGTCACGGATGCCTGAGGGGGCAAATTTTGATATTTGTCAACAGCTCTTTTGGCCTCAGATGCAAACATTGTGCTGACTACCGTTTCAGTTCGTGTGTACCCATGAAGCTGGAAGACACGAATCGCGGTGAACCCCCTACGAAAATGAGCACAGTTATTCAAATTATGTAGTTCTATCGAAATAAACTAAAACAATGACTTAACTGTACGAAGAAAGACCTTCACCAAGGCACAAATGACACTAATCCTTGTCAGCGAGATAAGATGGGTAAAATTGAAAAATGTTGAATCACACAAAACATCAGTTCCTAACAGGCAGTGGAATGGCACCCAATTTCCCTCTTTCTTTTCTAATTGATTTTATCACTGCCTCAAGGTACACTACTTTGCCCTACCCTTACCGTTGTTTTAAACGTTAGGGTATTTATTCAAAATATTCTCACTTTTTAGGACGTCCCTCTGAAGTTAGGCTACGTCAATAGAGAGGCGAATTGATCGAGGGGGGTGGGGGACAACCAAAGCATGAGAAAGAACAAAAAAAAAAAAAGGCATTGTAAGACCGAATCAGTGGGGAAAAAAAAAAAAAAAAAAAAAAAAATCATAGGTGTGGGTGTGTGTGACGAATTGTAGACGCTGCCCATGTCTCAATTCTCAACCGATTTTCGAGATTCTTTGTTTGTTCGATTCCAATTCTAGTCTAGTTGTGCAACAAACCTTGGAAATTTCGGATTTGCTGTCGTGGTGGGGGTTGGAGAGGATAATTACCGATTTTTTTCAAGCCCTGCCCAAGCTACCAATCCCTATCGATTTTTAGGATTCTTATTTTGTTCCATTATGAATTCGATATAGTTTTGGAAAGTATGTCAGGATTTTCATATTTCATCAAGAGAGGGGGTGAATGGAGGGGGTAATACTGATAAATCATGATGTTTCAACTATTCTCGACCGATTTTCTGATTATTAATTTATTTGTTTAAGTAGGTATGAATTCGGTCTAATTTTGAAAATGTGTCAAAAGTTTTAAATTTCATGATGGCAGAGGGTAAATGGAAGGGACAATATATTAGGGGTATGATATTTTTATTATAATCTTCAGAATTCCGTGACTGTTTTTATTTTTAGTTCGATCAAGATTTTAGTCCAGTTATGCAACCTTGGAAATTTCAAATTTACTGTAGGTGAAGAGGAATGGGGGAGGGGGGGGGGGGGGTACTTCCGAGAAATCATAATACTTTTGTTTTTTTTTATTTTTCTTATTTTAATTCTCACCAAAATTACGAGTATATAATTCTTAGGGTCGTCCCTGTAATGCAAACATTACTTACCAACATGGTTGATGATGCATCTCAAATTATTTGGTGGCACGCAAATAAAGTTATTATTATCATTCCTGTACTTGTGTTTAGGAGATGTGATGTTATTTTCATCGTCGGGGCTGAGCATGTTCGTTTTCTACAAACTGGCCGGAAGGTGGAAAACGCTTATGGAGAAGTGGGCAGCAGTGGAAGACGCCATGTTGGGCTTACCACCCGTCAACGTATCCGGATCCATTACCATTCTTACGGTTTACTTCGTGTGCGCATCACTATGTACGTCATTCGTGTTACTCAACATATTTAGGGTTAAGTGGTGTGAGTTAACACGGGGTTGTTCAAAACAAACGCCATTTGGGTTCCTGAGAGCAATACAAAACAGTTATGCTACATGATCGTATGAGCGAATTTTCGTAAAATTTCGTATTATATTATGTTACATTGTAATGACATTTGAGGTCTTTGAGTGCAAAGAAATTTTTAACTACCTACCAGTTTAATGGCAAAAAAATAGTTTTAAATAGTATTCTGTAGTTTTGTCTATTTTTGGGCAAATATTAATGAAGTTGGTGCTAGTAATTTTTCAGAAATAAAACATTAATTTCCTTACATTGACGATTATTGTGTGATTTACCAAATCACTCTCATAAGAAGGACAACCTCAGTTGTAATGCATTCGTAACCAACATCATACTTTTTGCCTAAACACAAATATTTATGCGTTTTTGATGTTGCAGGTGAACACACAATGGCAGTGTTATTCAACAGAAATCCTTGTATCTCAACTTGGGAGCAGTACTACAAAGAATCCTTTAGACAAATTTTCATTTTCACAGACTTCGCTTTATGGAAAGGTTTAATAGTCTCAATAATCAACTTTCTGTCAACCTCAGCTTGGAATTTCACGGATTTATTTATAATGACTTTATCCATTGCACTAGGAGCAAGATTTAAACAATTCAACCTCGAATTAGAGTCTGTGATCCATCAGGTAAGAACGATTAGATGGTTAATCACTCATTTTCAATTAAATTGATTATCAATGATTTAACATTCAGTTAGGCAATTTATTTCAATTTATTTATTTTATTCTACATTAGGAACCGACTTTACAGTTCAAAGAGCAGAAAGAAATTCCATTTACCTATTGGATTTTGTCCAATTTTAAGTAGTGAGATATCGTTATTCTGTTGAAGACGTAAAATGCATGAGCTGGTGCTGAATTATTCAAATATGGGCTACTGATTTTTGCTTTCGATTTTACCTATAGGTAACGAAAGCTTGGTTTTCTATTCGGAAGATGAAAAATTGTTTGTCTCCAAAATAAAAATTTCCACTCGTATTTTTTACCAAATTGCGACGACAACGTCTGAATAACTTTCGGGTGTGGGTGTGTGTGTGTGTATGTGTGAGTCAGCCGTGTGCCCGCAGAGGCTTGGAACAAGCTTAATTTCCTCAGTTTTCAACAAATATCGATAACGTTTTCAGGGAATGTGTGGATTAGAGCGTAGATGGTCCTTTACGGGCCAGTTCCACCCACGGGAGTTGTCCAAACTTGTCTTGACATATGACTGTCTAAATATGAGAGGATCGTCATTATTGCTACACGATGGAAAAATCATAGTATTTCGGATTTAAAGAGGAACTGTTTTCAGGAAATGAACGTGGGCTATTGGACCAAAATAAGAGAAGTGTATAACAAACTTGCACTTCTCACGAAATCGGTTGACGAGAACATCTCTCTATTGATACTGATTTCATTCACCAATAATCTGTACTTCATCTGCCTGCAACTACTTCACAGCATAGAGTAAACATTTATTCGTACATTTAAACAATAAACAAGAACAGCAATAGAGAAATAATTTAATAAACAATATACCTAAACCTTAAATGTACTGAATGCCTGAATGACAACTGGCTTAGCCAGCGACTTTTACACATTCAGATTGTTCAAATCTCACAATCTGTGTTTGCAGACCTGTGCATGCTACTTCCAGGATGATTTACGCCATAATTTCGTTCGGTCACTTGCTGTTCCGGGCCTGTGCAGTTTGTTTAACAGCAGCCGATGTCTACGACAGGAGTAAAGCTCCGATCTCGACGCTGTTTTCTGTCCCAAGCTCAAGTTACAACGTTGAGGTGAGACGACAAAAATCACTAGGCGGACATCCCATAGACGGTAGTAGTTTTTTTGAGGGTTGAGATAGTTTCACAGAAGGCTTCTCAAATTTTTAAAAATGTTTTAATGCTTAGCGCTTTCGCCATTATCGGCCTCGTCAGAGCTTATATTTAGTGGTTCGGTACTTCATTTTTTGCCTGTTTTGGGGCCTCCTCAACATCCCAGAAGTTACCTTTGAGATTGGAAAGTTTCGTCGTATTTATTAATATGAAACTGTGAAAATCTGGTGGTTTTATCACTCATTGTCTTGTGCCTGTGTCCTTATACGTTTAAGGGTTCCAATATTGACAATTTGAATTTAAATTGAGAAAGAGAAAGCAGGAAGGAAAATTTCACTATAAAATTGATTTTTAAAAAGAAACTTTTTTTTTTAAATCAATGTTATAGTGAAATTTTCCTTCCTGCTTTCTCTTTCTCAATTTAAATTCAAATTGTCAATATTGAAACCGTTAAACGTATAAGGACACAGGCACAAGACAATGAGTGATAAAACCACCTGATTTTCACAGTTTCGTATTAATAAATACGACGAAACATTCCAATCTCAAAGGTACCTTCTGGGATGTTGAGGAGGCCCCAAAACAGGCAAAAAATGAAGTACCGAACCACTAAATATAAGCTCTGACGAGGCCGATAATGGCGAAAGCGCTAAGCATTAAAACATTTTTAAAAATTTGAGAAGCCTTCTGTGAAACTATCTCACCCCTCAAAAAACTACTACCGTCAACGGAAAAGGCAACACCCCCAGAAAATACATCCAATAGTGCTTTAGGTATGAGTGTAACCACTGCCCGTGGGTATACCTTACTTAAGGTACACTAGGAACGTGCACAGTCTCATTTTTTACATTCTTGATAATTAGAAAGCTCAAATGAAAATGATTTAGTCCCTGGAACAGTTTGGCATCAATTTACGATTTCAAAAGAAATAGTGTCAGTTTTTAGCTAATTTTAGTTGAAAATGAGGCAATTTCGATGGCTCCAAAAAGTTTAGAATAACAATTTTCGAAAATTTTCTTCATTGAAATCTGTTTTAAGACATTTTGAAATAAATCATAGAGTATAACTCTTTTTCGTGTATATATATATGTGTGTGTATTTATGTGTCCTATCAGACGATATCTTCTTATGATTGAGATAAAAATTCCGTTCTTGCGCCAAAAAATCAAGCTTTTTAAACGAAAGAACGCGTTTTTCGGCCCGCCTTTTTTAAGCACATTAAATTGGTCAAATTAAAAAAAAAAAGTGCTGAAAAAACACTACTTAAGGCCGTATTTAGTCGATTAAAATTTGATAAACATTTCAGGTTCAAAGAATGACATTACAAGTGGCATTTGAATCTCTGGCGCTAACTGGATGCAGCTTCTTCCAAGTGACAAGGAATCTCATGTTGACTGTGAGTATTCCTATGAGGCATTAGAGTGATCTACCAAATGAAAGAACATTCGCCGCTAAACTTACTTATTTTTCACTTCAAAATCGGGTAATTTATCTGAATCGGAATTTACCTGAATATATTTTGCTAATTCTATACTTCCATGGTAAAATAAGTGAAGAAACAATACAGCCCACCAAACTAAGAACATTTTTTTAGAATATATTTTTTCCACATATTTTCCCCAGGTAGCAGGAACAATTGCAACCTACGAAATAGTTCTTCTTCAATTCAACAACCTCAATCCGGACACCAACCAGACAAGAGTTATTAACTGTTCAGAATATTCGTAATATAGTTGTTGAGAATTAATAAACGATGTGAGAAATCTTGAAAAACAATTGATTTTCTTCTCCATGATACATAATATATTAAAGGCTTTGTACTTTGAAGATGAATCATAGTACAAATCCATACACTTGGAATAGTTGAATAAAATAGTGAGTAGGTACGTAATTTTGCTTATCGTAAACTGTGTTGCAGCTGGTATACAACCAAGAATGTACTACATATATTTTAAACGTATTGTGTAATGAATTGGTGAGTGTAATCCAAGGTTGACGCGTTGCCACTGCGTTTGTAACAACTTCCAATGTGACAGGTTATGCTAATTTCCATCATCAGATTCATTAATCCACGATTCAGCAATAATCAACAGATGCTCCAGCAGTTGCGACAAGACGTAAACTTCGACAAAAATTTCCAAGGATGATTTGAGCACAATCTCAAAATAGTAGTAAGTAATCTTATTATTCTAGTAACATCGTAAAAAATACTTCAATATTTGGATTTGGACAAGCAAAAGAACAAAGGTTCTCCTTCAATGTATTTCAAATGGGGTGACTTTCCTTCAGCGTTTTGGAACGCAAAGGCGTGGGGCCACTATCAGCGGATGCGGTCCGACTGGTAGGGTGAGGAGTCGGGCCGCACGCCTTTGCGGTCGAAAGTATGCAAAACCCGCACGACACCATTCTGTTCCATATTTTGGAGGGGATCACTCTGTGAATCTCAGAATTCAGAGGGGATTACACTGTGAACCACAGAATCGAAATTAATTCATACCATTCAGTATTGTGTCTCTCACTGTTTACCCTTTTCAAATCCTAACTAATTTCAATTCAAGTTTTCGCTTTCAACATGTCTGAATCTCTATCATCACTTCAATAAATAATGTGTAAATGTTGAGGTGTGGGCCATTAAATTCTTTGTTGAAGTCAGCTTTGGGACTGACGGTCCAGTCAGCGTACTTAACAAAGCCCATATCCCAGACTTATTGCCTCTTCTACTATTACCTTATAATTTTAACAACGTTGTAATATCATAAATACAGACCAGTTACATCCTGGTGCAACAACAGGTTTGTATTATCCATGACCACAAACAATCCCAAACTGCTTACCTGTTAGTACTCCAACTAGCTAGTAGGTACTTACCATATAAGTTGTGACTCTAGTCAACTCTTCACAATCTGAGCCCTAGTACTAAGACTTATGACTGAGCAGCAGAATATTTATATTTTAGATCCCTGATGAGGCCTGTTACAGGCGAAAGTATTTGGACACTAATAAACCACGTTGTGTTACAGCCTACCAAAATGCTCATCCCCTCAAACCACCCCTACCATGGTCAATGAAAGGCAACATACCGACCATATCAATAAAAATTGTATTCCTTACCTACTGCCTTGTGCTTTAAAGTAGAAAGATGTTATCTTCGATGCTCGTTTCATGACGGAGCTAAACTCAAACACTAAAAACGATTTTAGTTTTTCCGAAAATACCCGTCAATCCCCGATTGATCCCCAGTAGACACCTACACAGTTTGTAGGCCTACCAAAATTTTTTCCTTATGCCTCTCAAGGGATGAGGGGGGGGGGCTACCGCCCCCCCTTTAATCCGTCCCTGAGCCGCAGTGGGGAAAGTCTATTTCCTGCGTTTGCCTTTGTGAATACAGCTGCAGTTGCACCAGCTGTGAGGTAGGTCTAAACCCTGCGTTTGCGGTTACAGCTGCAGCCGTGGCCGTAGTGGGGAAAGTCTATTCCCTGCGTTTGCCGTTACAGCTGCAGCCGTAGCCACAGTGGGGAAAGTCTATACCCTGCATTTGTGATATATAAGCGCGGTTACCTCCTACACGTCATGTTGGAGGTGAAGCATTGGCGCGACCACACAACGATACACTTTCGGAAATAATTGTGAGTTTTCTACATAAAAATATCGGACTCAGTGAATATTGTGTACCCCTTTCCCTCCCACCTTTAAAAAATCTCTGTTAAAATGTTTGGTTTTGATATTATTTGACGCAGAGTATAATCCTATGCGAATAGTGCATCTCCAACAATAGGACATATTTTAATTTAATTAAGTAGTTGTTGAATCGAATTTAATGTATTCGTACTCGAACCTTTGATATCTGGTTTGATAACAGGAAGACTTTTCTACTAGACGTAAGCCAGGAAACAGCATGCCCATCTGTGAGGCTTTGAACTACTGTTTGTTATGAAGGTATTGAATAGGAATACACTTTGATCTATGTGAAGGTTTGTTTACCCAGAAAAATGGATACACTTCTCACAACAATTTAAAGCGGTTTTTAGCGATCGCTTCACACATCAAGACTGTCATGGGACCATTCGATAGTGGGTGATGTCTGCTCCAACACCCTTCATTACGTTAGGTAAGTATGAATTACAGCTGGAAAATGATGTGAGAAAGCGGTGAATGCGTTATCATGGCACTGTTGTGTCAACTAGACCACGTTATCAAGAACGTCGATTTGTCAATTATCTGGAAATACTTGGTCTCTGATCATAATTTGAAAAGGTTACCCCGCAGCACTTATTGAAAACAATATTTCATCTTGTCTTTTCTGACGATGACGCAAGGTAAGAACTGTAAGCAGATATATACACAACAATATAAAATATAAATGTTATTCATTTTATTGTAATATATATTAACTAAATTATAAATTTGCCTGGGCTCATGAGGACGTCTCTAGCATATTGAGAAGATGAAAACTCGACAAAAAAAAAACCTCTGCTAAGTCTAGTGTGACACTCAGTTTCCTCGTATTCATAACATGATCACAACAAAAAAAGAATCACAATAATATGACGATATTAGTTAGAAAATCATGATTTATTACTATTACCCCCTCCATTCACCCCCTCTCATAATTAAATTTGAAATTCCTGATATGTGATCCAAAACTAAACTGAATTCATGGTAAAAAAAAATTCCTGACATACGTTCCAAATCTATATCGAATTCTTAATAGAACAAAATCGAATCGGTAATTATCCCCTCCACTCCCCCACCACGACAGTAAATCCGGAATTCCCTAGGTTTGTTAACTAGACTAATTGGAATCGAACCAAATAAGAATCACGAAAATCGGTTGAGAATTGTAGCCTGGGCGGCGTCGACAAAATTTGTCGAAAACACACGTTTTTTCGCCTTTACCCCTCCTTTCCCCCCTCTTTCATCATGGAATTCAAAATTATCGAGGTTCGTTGTACAACTAGACTAAAATTAGGATCGAACAAAGAAAAAATCTCGAAAATCAGGAGAGAATTGTGGCCTGGGCAGCGTCGACAAAATTTGACACACACACATAGACATACACCTAAGGTTTTTTTTCACGGATTCGGTCTTAGAATGGTCTGAGACGGATTTGTATGTGATTACTTTTTTTCTCGTGCTTGCCCCAACCCTCTGGATTAATTCCAGTAGTTCAACCCTCTTAAATAGAAAGCCTTGCCTGTATGACCTAGCTTCTGAGAGACGTCCTAAAAATAAAAAAACAAGAAAGAAATTAGCAAATTACTCGGGCGTTTCGAAATCGGACCGAGCTTGGTCGTCACTTCGTTAACGAATGTATAAAGTGGTATGTGCGATAGCTTCAGCAAATGTGTAAATGTTGAAGTGTGGGGCATTAAATTCTTTGTTGAAGTCTGCATGGCGCTGACCATCCAGTCAGCGTGCCTATATGTAGTTTTGTTGTAGTCTGCGAATCACTGATCAAACATCGAAGATCGTTTTTGACTCTCATGGGTGTCGTTAATAACAACCCGCATTATCAGTTCTGAACCTACGGGTGTTGCATGTCGGTCGTAATGCCCCAATCGTCCTTGTCCTACAGCAATTTCATAGAAACCCAATCACACGTGAACCCCTGCAGCATAAACAAACTTTCCAATTATTCTCAAATTCCACCTGCATTCAAGCCGTTGATTTATAATCGCTTCAATTGGTTCTGAGCCGAATGTAAACCACTAAATTTATGCAAAGTGCTTGGTCTTATATTTATTTACCAAATAAAGAGATCATGAACGAATTATGCTTCACACGATTAAGAGTTCTAACATTCCAGTGGGTACGTCACATTCTACATCAAAATCTGAGGTGGTGAAGCGCACTGACGTTACAACACTGAATATTTCCTCGTCAAACAATACTCTAGACGCACAACAAATTATCCGGAAACCACTGAAAAGTAAGTACAAACTTGTCATAGCCATACGAATAATTTATTAATGATATAGGGAGCGAATTTCTTTGTTAATGAACTTATCAACCAGTAATGGATGTACGTAATTTAGCTGTCTATTGTATGCTATAAATATGTTGACACTGGCTAAGGGTCTTTCTAGAACATCAATTTAAAGGCACAATTATAAGAAAGTTTATTAACGATATGCTCCTGCTGACACTACTTTAAGAACACAAATATGGCTAATAAAATTTAGAAGATTTTATAGTGGTATGACTGAGCGTCGACTTACGCTGGATTATCAGTGAACTGCACTATAGAAATTAACGCTAAATTAGGTGAGTAAATTCAAAGGAATCGACAGTGGATTTGCGATCTAGGGTTATATTGGATGGTATATTCAAATAGCTTTGTTTGAAGCGTTGCAATCAAATGTATGTTGCGGAATCATGACTTTATACGCTTTTGACAAGTTATTATGCTTAAGACTTTATGATTTTGAAATATATAATGTCATATAGACTGTGAGAGTTTTCCTTGAACATAACACACTTATGAATAAATGTATTCGGGTTTTCTTCAACAGGAGTAATGCCATGGTCCAAAGGGTATGGTCGTCATAGATCCCCACCAAGTGGAAATACACAGACTGGTTTGATTCCACTGATGGTCATCGCCCAATGTTTCGGTATCCTTCCAGTTTCCGGAAAGCTTCAAGGAGATTACCGACTGCTGAAGTTCGTGGACACCTCATAGTATATTATTCATATCTATATGAGTGCTGTAGGTATTTTATCGTATAAATACATTACATTGTTCATTCATGTCGTGGCCCGAAAAGTATATTCCAGATTATATGATGGATTAACTAATAGAAACACGCCACTCGAGGCAGTTAAACAGTTATGTTACTTTTACATAGCTAAAAATCGGAGAAACTTATGTTGTAATGTAAAAAACGTGTTTTTTAAACTAAATCGTAGTTTTTCATGAAAAATTACGACGAAATATGACTTTTGGATCGCTTGCTACGTATTTGTTCACGTTGAACCGAATAGTAATGCTCGAAGATCGCTCCATTTCCGTTATGACCAAGTTTTTAACTTCAACCCACACTTTTATAGTTTATTTGGTATGCTAAATTTCATACGTTCTTAGGGATAAACCTAGTTCATCCAAGTGCAAAACTGAATTATAGCGGAGTTGGTGAGGTCTGCAAGTGGTACTGTTCAAATCAGCGGAAAAAAAATAAAAAATAAAATTTAAAAAAAATAAAAAATAAAAAATAAATAAAAAAAATAAAAAAGGGAAGGAACTGACCATAAACTCGTAGGATTATAGAAGGAAAATTTTCAAAAAAAAAAAAAAAAACCATCGATTTCATTGGGAAAAAAAACCCTGTTTTTCAACATTAAAACAAAGTTTTCACCCCTATTCAGTAATGAAAAAGTATAATTGTAGGATAGAATATTAAATAAAGCTGTGAAAGTGAATAGTGAAAGTTGACAGCCTCTAAGATCAATTTGGTGGGGGTTGCTAATTTTTACGCGTTTGTCAAATTTCACTATTTCCAAAAGAATAAACTTTTGATTTTTAATAAATGAGTCTGAATAGTATCAAAAAAGTATGAAAATCCTTTGACCATAATGGCAATTTAACGCTGATTCCAAAAATGTGGTCAACATTTGATAAATGTTAATTAAAAGTGGAGAAATGTGGGTTTTTATGTCAAAAACTAGGTTTTTCTCGAAAAGAAAAAAAAAGTTTAAAAATTGCTTCTCAACAACGTATTGGGATAGAAAGAAGCGTTTGGCGGAATTATATATATATATATACAGTATATATATATATATATATATATATATATATATATATATATATATATATATATATATATATATATAGATATCCTATTGTGGCGACGCATGTTTCTCAGTCGGGCTCCCACCATTTACCGGAGCCTACTAGGGGTAGGCGGGAAATCACATCCCTATACCCTCCTAGCCTACTGCGAGGAACGTACGATAAGTGTGATTTTGTCAATTTTTCGCTTAGGAAGGGGGAAGGCGGGAGTGTTCTCGCCAAGCACCTGTCTTTTGGGACTGATTCTGAGACGGTGCGTCGCCTTAAGGCGATATAAATAAATAAATAAATAAATAAATAAATAAATAAATAAATAAATAAATAAATAAATAAATATATAAATAAATAAATAAATAAATAAATAAATAAATAAATAAATAAATAAATAAATAAATAAATAAATAAATAAATAAATAAATAAATAAATATATATATATATATATATATATATATATATATATATATATATATATATATATATATATATATATATATATATATATATATATAAGTGTTGAACTTTAGGATTCGTTTCAGAATGCCCCAAACTGATTTCAATGAAGAAACTTATATTGGAGCCATACAGCAGAACATTTGTACCTAACTGTGGTTAATGCTGAAAATTTGTTTGTTTGGCCTTTGGTCAATGGCAAATTTATTATGTTAATATTACGTTTCGGCTTGCTCAATTTAAACATTGACGTTCACTGTGTATACAGGTTCTCTCCTTGGAGTTTTAATTCCTTGTACTCCATCACTGCTATCACACTGGCATGCTATCTGATAATTATACCTTTTGGAGATGTCTGGTTCGGGCACGGAATGAATTTCGATTTAGGACGTGAGTAAAAATTAGTTTGGGAAATTTTGAATTATTATTTGTGTATTATTATTATTATTATTTGTAAATTATGTATATTATTTTTGTTTGGGATATATTTTGTTTGGAAGTTCATTTATTTATTTTGAGAACGAGCAAAAGCCTAATTACAATTTCTTACATATGCACGGTACAGTGTAATAATTCATATAAATGAAGCTCAAACTAAATGTTCTTCATTTTCACAAGAAAATAATAATCAATTAGGTACCTAATGAAATAGGATACGCCCCACTGTTGAATATTTCTGCTCTGATACATCTTGAACAC
Organism: Adelphocoris suturalis; assembly: GCA_030762985.1. Taxonomy (NCBI): domain Eukaryota; kingdom Metazoa; phylum Arthropoda; class Insecta; order Hemiptera; family Miridae; genus Adelphocoris; species Adelphocoris suturalis. Next base: position 61,571,271 of record CM061041.1, read on the forward strand.
TGCAATGCCAATATCAAACATGTTGCAATTTAAGTCATTAGCAAATTGCATCATCTGGGGAAAGATCGATTCTGCAAATAATTGGTACTATAGTGGCGACAAATAAAAGATATCATTCTGTATGTATCTAGATGGGACCCGGAACTCAAGTCCAACAAGGATGTTAGGAGCATCAGCCTGTCTATGAAGGACTCGGAACAGAAACTGCGCATGTCGGCTGTTCTTCTCATGAAGGATTTCCGAACTTGATATCATCTTGATCACTTCAAGCGGATTCGCGAAACTAACCTTCCGGATCTCATTGTGTAATTTGAACTTGAAGAATAAACGAAGAAATTGTATTTTGGATATTGTCAACAGTCATAATATGCTCGTCTTAATGACGAGACTACTAGATCTGGCTTGGGAATTCAAACAGAGGCCGAACTATTGCCACATAGAGCAACTTAAATTATACATCTTTGAACATCTTAGAAGTCTTTGAACATCTACGCATTGGTCGATTATATCATATGGCTGTAGGGCGTCTTTTGCATTCACTGCCACCTCCGATTAATGAGGGTATCCTGAGTTTACAAAAAACGGGGAGAGATAGGTTCACTTAGTCCACTGCAAAATCTTTAGTAAAACATCAAAGTCGATAACTCATAACATTCGTGCTTATATACCACCCTATGTTGAAACGTGGAGGAGTGATTAGAGGAGTGGATGCATACCAGACGACGAGATTCATTATCATGTAGAAGGTCTTACCGGAGAACGAATTGAAGTCCTTTCTGTGGACAAAAGAAACGGTTGAAAATACGTAATCTGTCTGTAGATAACATTACAAATAACGACAACCGTTTACCAACATCGTCTGTTTTAATTGCCATTCGAGGTCAAAGCATATCTCCGTTTGTGAAATTGTGGGATGTTATTTGTGAAGTTTATCCTTAGGTATGAATGATCCTTAGGTATGGTATTCAGTGCATGAAAATGTATGGACGATTCAAAGATCAGTTTGAAGGTCAAATAGGTACTTGTAAGTCTTGTGGGCAGGGGTGAGATAATAAACATAAATCCGATAATTTCGCTGTTCAAAATTGTGTTTACATTGTTGCGGGTCTCATGTAGCCACTGATGGACAAAGTTGCCCCGCTTGCATTACGGAGAAAACCATTAAAGAAAAGATGTTCGAAGGCTCCAAGGGAATATTACTGAATGGGTGGCTGCCGTCCTACTCCATTAGGAGATGATGGAGGAGCCCTGTGGCTATTTGCCAGGATCGCGTCCTCGGCAAGCTGCTTGTAGTTGAGCGACAGGTGAAGGGATCGAATGGAAGAAACGGTGCTCGCAGGAAAAGGTGCTCGCAAAAAACATTCATATGGCATACCCGATTATGCTTGCAATGCTCCCGAGTGTCTCCTATAGAATCCCACGCGCCAATGGGCCAAGGAAAGTTATGAGGCTCCTGTGAGGTGGTCCCCACAACGGAAAGGCGCAGTTTGGAAGGGATGAAAGACCCATTGACACGAGCCTTCCCCCTCATTGCAAGAGGCTCATCCTGCCACCCTTCACTTACTCAGAGGGTCCACGACAGGGACGTATAACCATGACTTGACTAGGGATACGAAAGAGCTTCTAAGAGATAAAAGCATCCTCACTTACCCTACCTCATTAACCATACTATTGGCTGCCAAAGTTTGGAATATCATATTATGTGGCTACCGTTTAATAATTTACAGTGGTAAGTCTAGACATTAGATTGAAGTAACTCGCGAGTTGTACGCACATAAGATACTTTGCTTCTAGGTCAGATGGTGTTCAACATCATGTGCACAGTCTACTTGATTGGTTTCTACAAACTTGCCAGAAATTGGAAAACTATCATGAAGGTGTGGTCGGAATTGGAATGCAGAATGGCCCATTTCCGTCCAATAAATTTCGTCAGATATATGGGACTGTTCTTAGCCATATACACAACGACCTCATTGTGTTAGTAATCCTTAGTACACTCAACCTACAATAGATGTTACCATTAAGAATTATTAATTTAAGTATCATTTCGGTGTTATTACAAGGCCTTGTTGATCTTCAAAATGACCGACGCTGTGGGCGAAAATTCATTGTCTGAAAATGTCGGTTTTCAATAGCTGATGAACTTTTCTCATAGTATATTACCTACGTAATCTGATTAAAACAAGGATTTGGGCTTGAACTAAACGAAACCCCACTATGATGATTGAAAAACCTTAGGTGATTGAGAGACAACTTGAGGTAAAGTGTCAGGAGTATTATGTCAACGCAAGGTGTCAGAGAAAAATTAAGTTTGCCAAGATGTGGGGGATTATAAAATGGACAAATAGATATCGGTAGTTGAAGAACGAAACGAGTCAATATTATTGATTGCGAACTAGAAAAGTAATGTTCATTCTGATATGCGTAATGTGGCTATAATTCATTTCTGTGTATCCGCACATCCTACCATCAATCCAACGGCTCTAAGGTATTTACGGCCACCAGCGGCACAACTCCTGTCCAATTCATCCAAATTGCTCAATTAGTCCTTGAGTTTCGTCTGTAACAACCAATTTCAATTTTGCGCATGTGCATTGGTTACTACATTCAATTGCAACGAAAATCGTGGAATATCATCCCGAGATTGGTATCCAAGTATGAGTTGGAAACAAGAAGGATGAAACGTCAGCCTCGTTTGGCTCAAGCTTCTTCGTATGTATATCGGGATTGTAAAGATTATCAAAGTGACTGATTGATGATAAAGGATTTAGATTCGGTGTTTTTCCAAGCAATTTCGTCATTTTTGAGACTCATACAAAAAAACATTAAGATTGAAAAAAAAAGACCCATTATTAACGATTCTAGAGGAAGGGCATTTTTCGCGACACCTTATACACAATCTAGTATAGTTTTGTCCCTGACAAGAATTCTCAGACGCATCGACATACACACATACTAGAAACCAAAAGTGCTCAAGACCGTCAAACACATAAAATACCTACTTAAGAAATTTAAATATTGGAAATAGTTCGTTAGGTAATGAGCAGACTCATAATTAAAAAATTTTAAATCATATATTACAAATACAACTTTGTGATATCTTTCTATCCTGAATTTGTATTTTATTTACTGTCATCGAATTTTGTTGTCGAAAAGTTATCTTAAATTTAAATGTCTCAAAAAAAGTTGTCTTTTATCACAGCTGCGCTGTCAGTGTTTTCTTTTGCTATTTCCTACCCTTTTTCAGACGGAGGATGAGTTCTACAGTATGTTCTATCTTATAATAATTGTTATTTTTTTAAATATTTGTTCGAACGACTCTCGCGGATTTTATGAAACTAATACCTGTTTCTCAGAACCACCCGTAATCAAACTTTGAGTGACACTCGACGCAGTAAAATATCGTATTCATTGGAAAGCAGTATGCCCAGAATAAAATGCTTAGCGTCAAATTTTGCTAAACTTTTGAGGTTTCCAAATGAGAATTTTCTCGTGCATTTGTGGTGCAAGACTGAGGCTTTTCTGATTCAAGGTGAGCACGTTTTGTCATATTCGTACTCTTTTGAGATCGTCTGCTTCTCATGGCGGAAAATATTCACCCGGAGTTTGACACCTCAAAAGCCGGGAGCCGACCAGTGGAGAGCTTGGACAAGTGGCCTTGCACGCCCCCATCAAGTCATCAACGTTCTACTGACCGTCGCTTGGAACTTCACGGATGCTTTTCTATCCTCGATTTCGATTGCTCTAAGCTCTAGATTCAAACAGTTTAATCTTGAGCTCGCTCATTCATCTAAAACTAAGGTGAGCTATTCAGTTACCGACTACAATTGAGTAACAACCGCTCTTCAATTTTTTTTGTGGGGTCACATTGTAACTTTTGTTTTCTTTGTCATATTTTTGTGACATATTATAGTCATATTTTTGTTGCCAAGTTACATATGCTCTTGCAAAATAATCAAAACAGGTAAAGCTAGGTGGAGAGGTAGAGAAATAATAACAATACCCTTAACCTTTCACTGCAGATGGGTGTATTAGGGAGATTCATAAATTTCAAAATATATTGAGAAGAAACTGTGACAACGAGAAACGATGGATAGAGAGTAATTACTCTTTTCAACGGGGAGAGGCGATTAACCTGCTGCATCCAGAGGATATCCTGAAGGTTGAATAAACCGTCAGGAATACCTATCCCCAACTGCAGCATATTCAAGAATCGAGAAGGTGGAATCACTCCAATCCGTCACAAAACAACATTAGTTTTCTTGGTCCAAGATCACCCAAAAGGACGTTGTGAGAATGGGGAATCAATTCTAAAAAAATTATAACTAAAAACTACAAATTTTATGACCTAAAACTCGTTCTAAATAATATTTGGCAATTGAAGAAAGATTTTAGGTTTTCACCTATAATATAATACATTTTTTATTGTTCTAGTTCATTGTTAATAAACTTTGTTTCAACTAAAATTCTGATAAAATAAATTAAATAAAAAATAAATAAATTTAACAGTTTTAGATGCTTTTAGCCATTTTTAGGAATTTGTTTAAGCACCTTTTTTGAAATTTAGCCAATTTGATATTTTCAAAAATGCTAGCCAACTAAATCACCCTTTCGTTTGGAAAGCTTGATTTTTTTGGAGCAAGAACGGAATCATCGTGATATCTTTAATACCTCTTCCTACACCCTGAAGCATCGGTTGGCTTCAGTTTTCTATCAGTGATTTGTTATTTTATATATTCTTCCTTGTCTTATTACCCCGTGCAGTTTCGAGATGCACTCGCCAAGAGGTATGGGAAGGAGCCGTAGGGGTTACCTAGCCGTTGCGACGGATGTGGCAACCAAATGAACCTCAGTCATGAGCTCAATTGTAAAAAGGAGGGGGGCTCATAAAGTATGACCACGACCAAATTAGATTCCTGTGCCAGGATGGCAAGTCTCGCTTGGAATTCCGTCGGCCTGGGACCAATTTTACAAGAAAACATAGATGGCACTCCAAAGCTAATTGCAGATATTAAAGTACACGGATTCTGGGACGCAGAGAGAACGGCGTAGGTACTTTGACGCGCGTGATTAACGATGACGCCGCTTCATACTGCTCTCAGGATTGGAAAACAATATCCCAAAATGCAGCGAACGCCAAACGTTTTTTTAACGTATCAAGGCGGCTCAATAAATATTGGTTTCGCATCAGGCTGAAAGGAAATTAAGCGTTCTTTTCAATGATTTCCTTATTTTTGTGTTTACAGCGATTCTAAGCGGAAGTTATGGACGTTTTAATGCCATAAGACAGAAAACAGAAAAACAGTCTTAAAAATTGAATAACTAGTAAACAAATCGTTTAAAAAATTTCTAAGAGGATTCTTTCGATCGGAAATGAGGTCTAAAATAAACCCCTGAAGTTTTTGCCAGGTCTGAGACACCCTGTATGTACTTAGCTTCAGAGGGAAGTCCTACAAAGGTAATTCCAAATAATTATGTATTAGGATGAGTTTAAATATCATTTTTAATTTGATTTTTTCTGTGTAGGGACACAGCATCAAGTATTGGAAAACTATGCGAGAGACCTACAATGAATTGGCATTGTTCACCAAGTACCTTGATAAACATCTCTCAATGTTCGTGGTCCTGTCTTTCATCAATAACCTATTCTTCGTAGTCTTCCAACTTCTCAACACTTTGGTGTACGCAAAATTCCTTTCTAAGGAGGTTTCCGTTGTGAAGTCAAGTTCCCAATAAATGATCGCATGTTTCTCTATCAGGAATGAACCTTGCAGAATTTCTCATAAATATTTGTTGTATCATACAGGTACATGAGTTTCTGGAGGAAAATATACTTCGTTGTATCTTTTACACACATACTCTTCAGGACGTGTTCTGTATGCTTGACAGCTGCCAGCATTTATGATAGCAGCAGGAAACCTATCAAGATTCTATTTATGGTACCAAGCGAGACCTACAACGTTGAGGTAATTCATGTAACCTATAATTCATCAAACTTTTACCTGATATTACCTCTCTAGAATTATATTCTGGCTCAGGTAAGAAATACTCTCGATACAGAACCAATCCATTTATAAATCACAGAAGTAGCTCTTAATTTGAAGATGGTAACAGCAACAGACAGTCTAACCCTGGAAATTGATAAAAATTTGTTCTTACTTAGGTATGTTTGAGCTTCGTATAAGTATTGACCGGAGTCAGACCAACAAACATGGAACCAACAGTTTTTGAGTTAGAAAGCGTTTCGTCGTAGGGGGTTTCACTGTGTATTTCTTCTATCTTCCCTGTTCTGCTCTTATATGCAATGATATATCATTGCATGAGTACCACCCTCATTGTTTCTCACCAATCAGGTTTAGTTTAATTACTTTGTTACAAACATTGATAATATTTACACAGGCCATCTGTATGCGAAACATTAATAATGAAGTTTTGTTGGTAGTGTTTCCTGAGTCAGTTCTCTAGAGTGGTCATCCTGCTCAATTTTAATAACATCAATTATAATAAGATATATAAAGCTAATTTCCTACCTTCCAAGGAATACTCTAAATTATTTTGTATACTTGGATGTCTGGCGCCCAGCCCATCTTCGTTCACACATTGTCTATCACCTGTCGATATGCGATAAAGGTCCCGAGAATGCCGTTAAACAGATATTTTGGGGTGGTTGCACGAGAGGTCATCAGGTCTGAGGTTTCACGGTTCCGAGCTCTTATTCGGTTAGCACAGCGTCATGGATGTGTGGATGAGAGGCTGGATGAATGGTCAAAGCAGCTGGATTTGCTGGTGGATGCGGTTTGCCGGAGCTGTACTGAGGGCGTGAGAGCAGCATCTTTACCCATTGATGGGTTTTGATGCCATATCTGCATATTTGGTGGTGGAGGAAGACCACCCTCTATGGGTTCGTCTATGGATCCTGAAACTGGATCCTGGATCCTATGTACGGTCGAGTGCCCCAAGGAAGATGCTCGATGTGTAGTTTGAATGCAGATGAATACATCCCTCATTTCCTTGGCACAGCGTCATGGATATGTAGATGAGAGGCGCTGGATGAATGGTCAAAGCAGCTGGATTTGCTGGTGGATACGGTTTGCCGGAGCTGGACTGAGGGCGTGAGAGCAGCATCTTTACCCATTGACGGGTTTTGATGCCAGATCTGCATATTTGATGGTGAAGGGAGACCACCCTCTATGGGTTCGTCTTTGGATCCTGAAACTGAGGGGTGCATTGCTTAGGTTGAACGATGAATCCTATGTACGGTCGAGTGCCCCAAGGAAGATGCTCGATGTGTAGTTTAAATGCAAAGACATCCTTCATTTCCTTGGCACCTGTATTGACTGTACTGTACTGCGGGAATTTAGGGCGAAATCCCTTCGAAAAAATATTCTGAGCATTGACAAAATGGTTGTACTACTGGATAACAGAGATCATTGGTTGGGGGTGGCTCAATAGCGGTTCCATGCTTGGAAATATCGTAAATATCTGGTGGTTGAATTTAATTGGTAAACTCCCAAAAGTTTTTACTTAAAGTTGATCCCAGAGTCTGACTGATCTCAAATTGTAAAGATATTTGTACATGCATTTATAAATAATTTAAACTTTCTTCTCTTTGTATCGGCTCTAGTCATCCCAGCAGACGGACATCAAGTCCATTGCTGTATCATGTATGCTTCTACCTTATGTGCACGCGATGCTGTATTTATTGTTATTTATTGTTATTCCGTGCACTTTGCTCTCGTTTAATAAACATGTTTTCTCCTTCTTCTATAATATATTAACCCTCAGGTCCACAGGCTCTTACTCCAAGTCCTGCTAGACCGTCAAATGTTTACCGGATTCAATTTTTTTTACATCACGAAAGGGCTGCTACTTACGGTATGTTCAACATGTTTTTCTGTTCATGAGACGTAAGTTAACTGATAAAAACCTATAAAACTACTTCATAGCGAATGCACTGATAGCTGATATTGCACTAGTAGGTGGTGTACTACTACTACCTATATTCTATTATATTATTAGTATTTTTTGGGGTGCGGCCAAGGGTAAATAAATGAAATTATTTCATTTATTTAATATTTAACGTTTCGTTCACTTGCTGTGGACATCTTCAGAACCTGGTGTGTTCAGGAAAAAACAACATCCAAGTGAAACGGAAAGTCAAAATAATGGTAGTAAACAACTTTAGTTCATCAAGCCAACTTGAAGGTTTAGTGGAAAATGTCAAAAAGAACCAGAAAAATGGAAGGTTATTAAACGTGCCAAAATTTTGCCAAAACAAAACTAAGAAACACATAATTAAAAAAACGGTGCAACTTATTACACAAAAGTTTATTATTTCTGTATTAGATAGCCCTTCTACACAGATCATTGGTCTATAATTAATATTAAGCCCCATATATATCTAGTAAATGATAAAAACTTGCCGCATCCTGCCAAAAGGGTTCACACCTTTACAGGTCAGGACCCCAAAATTTCACTGTTTTTAGTAGGTGAATGTTGAAAATTTTTCTAAAAAGTGTAAAACAAAAAACTTAGTAAAACGGAAGGTTGAAAAGGAAAGAAATTAGCTTCAGTGGCCCCATTAGCTATTCAATGATCCTCCGAACATCGAAATTGTTTTTGAGGTATCCCGAACGAGCTCCATTAAATTTCAGCAAGATGAGTCGATTAGGAGAGGAATTAGCCTCGGAGGTTCCGATGCTGATCAGAAAAACACGAAAGCTGAAGCTGAGAGTATTATAGGAATATAAAATAACCAGGTGACTCAGAAAGAGTAATGCTGAGTTAATTTCTATGAAGGAAATTTTGGATTCATTGCAATAGCTTCATTTTCTTAGAAAATTGGCTAAAACGTTCCGACCTGGGTAGACTCGGAAGTAATTACTTTCTGTTGTTGGAATAGAAATACTAATTTAATTAAGAGTAATTCCTAAGTATTTACCAATCAATAATTAAATAAATTAATATTATTGAAGTCGGTAATTCAATTGAATACAGCCTTGTATTATACCTACCTATGTTTCAAACCAAATTCACCTTTTCCAAGTCAAATTCAACCTTTCCCCAATAATTAGGGAATGACGCAAATATCAATGGGCATTAAAACTTATTTATTTTAATGCTATTATAGAAGTACACCGTAGGTAATTAAGCAGGTAGGTGCTGTGAAATCACCTTAATTAGTAGTGACATCCTATTACAAAGGCTCATGAGCAGGAGTAATGATGATGTAGTAGCGAAGGATCTGTTCTCGAAAAACGGTCCCACATGGAAACAGTAATACTTGAAAAATGGTCACGGAATAGTGACTCCCCCTCCCCTCAATTTTTTTGGTGGTTTGTGCTTAGCATTTTATGGCGGTTAGTCAACTTAATTTTGTCGCTTAAATTGAGAGTTTTCAACGATTAACGAACGAATCTCAAGGGGTGTAAACTTCCACAGTTATTTCCATTCAGCTATGGAGATTTTGCGGTGATGGGGAAAAAATGAGGGGAAAAAAAGCTACCGACCTATGCAGCCTTACTAAATGTTTTGCTGCTGTTGACTCTTGATAAGCAAGAGTCTACCTCAGAGAAGAATCTACCAACTCAGGGATACCCATTGCTCCTGTCCATGACCAGGGGTGCGGTTTTTGCTCGGGGAAAATTGCTCTGGAAGCTAAATGTCCGGTTTTTTAAAGAGCGGAAAATGACCGGCTTTATGGTTTTTTAACCACCACCTAGTGGGACGTTGTGTCGACCGTATTCGTCAAGCGAAAAATGATTACGCGCATGATAACATTTCTTTCACCCTCCTTGTCACAATTCAGACCACATTTTTTTCTTTCTTTCAAATACAAGCTAAAATGCATACACCAAATTAAAAAGAAATCGCTATGTTTACCGAACTGTTAGAAAGCTTATTACATGAGGCAGTTTTTGTGAGAATTTACAATTTTCAGAATTTGTTGAGCGAGTAAAACTTCAAGTTTCATGGGTTTTCAGAAATATGTATTTGTCAAAATAGTTCATGTTTCAGCTGGAATATGGTATTTAGATGGTATTTTTCGAGAATCAAAAGACAAATTATATAGGAAGTTTTAACGCTGCAAATTTGGTTGAGTTGAAGTAGAGAAACACGGTTTTAATGCAAAAATAAAGTAGTTTCTCTGCAACACTCTTTTATAATTCATATACATCGCAACTGATTGTGGGGCAAAATTTACTCCATTCTCGTACTTTGAAAAGTTCTTCTCCATCTTTGAACGAGTTTAAATGAAAATTCGTTTCAAACTTATCTTAATCCGCCTATAATATTGTAGTCGGCAAGTGATATTTATTGGAATATATAGATAATTTACTCGTAAACATTAGTTCCCGTTTGGCACGGTATTGAACATAGTCTAAAATGAAAATGCATATCAGTAATTGTGCATGCATGGAAATTATGACTGTTTGATAGTTGAATGAGTATTTTTAGTCTACCCGTCTGTCTGCCAATCTGCCCAGTGTCCGTTTAATTGCCCCATTCCACCTGGCAACCCTGCCCACGACCCTTTTTGTATAGGATGTCATTACTAACGATTAAGTGATTACACGCTACCAACCTGCTTAATTACCTACTGTGTACTTCTATAATAGCATAAAGATAAATAATTTTTAATGCCTATTGATATTAGTGTCATTCCCTAATAATTGGGAAAAGGTTGAATTTGGTTTGGAAAAGGTTGAATTTGGTTTAGAATAAGTTAAATTTGGTTAGGAAAAAGTTGAATTGGGTTTGGAAAAAGTTGAATTTGATTTGGAAAAGGTTGAATTTGGTTTGGAAAAGGTAGAATTTGACTTGGAAAAGATTGGATTTGACTGGGAAAAGGTTGAATTCGACTTAAAATATATATGTAACTCTCGCTTCAGAGTGACGTCCAAAAAACTAACTTCTGTACTTGTACTTAGTATCGTTAATGAATGATTTTCGATGATCTCAACAGGTGGCCGGGACGATCCTTACTTATGAGATTTTCTTGGTACAACTTGACAATATGAAAGACGATGATCCAGACGTCATGGAAGAGCAAGAGGCGTGCCCTGATTGAAATCATCGGTTTCATTACGAAAATCAGCTTCCTGAAATTGAGTGGATGATTTGCTGCCAAGAAGAAAAATAATGTTCCGATCTCCAATGTACGTAGAGATCTTTTTAATTGGTGTCTTCAAGCAAATAAAATTAACTGATTGTCTTAGTTGGTATCTACTTTTTTCTAAATGACTTAAAAAAAAAAAAAAAAAAAAAAAAAAAAAACTGAATATCTTATCACCTCTACTATCTATAGGTGCCCTCTATAGACCGACCAGAGATGGTCTGCGTTCTGAGGGCGAATTCTGCTGGAGAAAAAGGAACTTCTTATCTCCTATCATTTAAAACTGTTGGCACGTGCGATATTTTTTCAAAGTTTTCCTTTCACGAGTGCCTCTATTTCCCTCTGTTCCTTGCAGGAGCATCTGCTCTCAAAATCAAACTTTTATGAAAATGTGCGTAAATTGCGTTTCTGCTTCTTAGTTTTTTTCAATACAGTAGAGTCTCTCTCTCGCTCACAGGAGACCGCCCGACCTTTCCGAAATAGAGACGGGAAAAACATCTCTCTCCTTGTTAAGCGGAGGTATATCGTGGTGCACCCCCTTCCCGGAGGAAGAACACCTTTTGCTCCTTTTTTCAAGAAGAATCACTTACCAGTGAATCAATGGTAAAAGAACTAAAAACATTCACTCTCTAAGATTGGCTTCACACGATTCACGCGTATGGATCTGGATAGATTGTTGCTACAACATGAACTGTCAAATATTCTCGGAACTCGAAGCTAAGAAAAAATATACTTCTCGATTGTAGCAAACAAATAATGAATACCTATATAGTTACGAAATGTATACTCCGTGTTTATTTAATTAATAAACACATAGGTATCATTAAACGAAAAACTTTTTTTTCCATAATATTTATTGCACCAAGTAATACAACTTATTAACAACATTTCTTTAGCAATGAATAATCGGTGACTGAAACAAGACTGTGATACATAACACATCTGTTACATCATTTCAGCTATTTAGTGTCTTCAATGAACACGATTTGCAGGAGCGCACATCACAGAACAAACTTTCATGAACACATCACTCCCTATTACAACAGGTCGTGAGGTTTTCGTCTTTTCAGTCGTCTGACCAGATCATCAACGTCCTGCAGCTTCACAACCTCCTCGTTAACATGACACAACCTCCTCGTTAACATGGAACCTCTGATGATGGGCTATCGCTTGAGTTTTTATTACTTCATTTATGGTGGGAATTTTGAGGTCGTTATGGATATCAATATTTGTCGAGTAGCGGTACGCATCGACGCATGACCGCAGTACTTTGAGAAGTGCAGTCCCAGAGCTGCACCATATGTCCAGACTGGCTTAAGGAACTGATTGTATAAAGTTAGTTTATTTTGGATAGACAATTTTGATCGTCTAACAATCAACCAATACATTTTTCGGAATTTGGTGTCCAATTCTGTTTTTTTGTTTTTTACATGCGCTCTCCAGCGGAGCCTTGTATCCAGAGTCACACCCAAATATTTAGAAGCTAGAAGACCTCGCGGCCCGAAACAAATATTTTCGTTTCACGGAGCGCGATGTTTCCACCTTGAATGTTCGCGAGCTACTATTAAATGAAATGAGTTAATTTCATTACTCCTTCCTACCTTTATTGAATTGTCTTTTGAAGGAAGTCCTTTGTTGCCTCCATCATGCGCATGCCTTCACTTATAATCGAACAAACTGTTCTAGCGGAATTTATCGTCGCATCGCTCGTCATGTGACAAATATTCACCTTAGAATGCTCTTCAGTTTTCTTTCGGGCGAAGAACTCGGCGACATTGTGAAGAATCTCCCGAGCTTAGCCAAAGTGTTTTTCTGAAGTATAAGGACGAAAAACTATCTAGTTTAAGGGTGTTGTTCATAACAAACAGTTGAAATTGAATAAGATGAATGCCTATTATTATAAGAATGAGTGGGGGTAGCCAAACGGCTGGGTGGGGGGAGTCTATGAGTGGGGGGATCTTCTTGGATTTCTCAGGAATAGTGTTTAAGCGTGTTTAACGCGAGAAGGCGTTTGACCGTGTTCTGCACTCAAAGCTTATTGAGGTTCTGAAGGAGTGTGGAGTAGATGGGAAGGATATTCGCATGATCCACAACCTGTACTGGAAGCAGGTGGCCGAGGTACGAGCGGGTGATATTGTGACGCCTGAGCTCAGCATCCAGAGAGGGGTTGGGCAAGGATGCCTGCTTTCCCCTCTTCTTTTCAACCTTTACGCAGATCGTATATTTAAGGAAGCGGTTGAGGATCTTGATGTTGGGGTCAGAGTGAACGGGGAGCGAATCACCTCCATCAAATATGCTGATGATACCGTGCTGTTGGCTGAGAGCCTGGAGGATCTTCAGCTTCTCTTGAATAGACTCTCGAGTGCTGGCCAACGGGCGGGTCTGACAATAAATATTATGAAGACCAAATGGATGGTTTTCAGTCGTTCCTCTCATGATGATGCTGTGTTGACACTCAATGGCCGCCGAGTTGAACGAGTAAGGAGATTCAAGTACTTGGGCTGCCTCATCAATGAATCTATGGACATGGAGGTCAAATGTAGAGTTGAGAAGGCTCGTTCTGTATTCTTGAAAATGAGAAATCTTTTCTGTGATAAGAACCTCAACTTCTCTCTCCGATGGAGAATGGTAAAATGTTATGTATGGTCTGTCTTGTTGTACGGAGCGGAGGCTTGGACCCTAAAGGCTGCCACCCTGAGCAGAATAGGAGCCTTTGAGATGTGGCTCTTGCGTAGGATGTTTAGGATCCCTTGGACAGCCCACATTTCAAACGAGGAAGTTCTCCAGCGGGCTCAAGTTCAGAGGAAGCTCCTGGTTACGGTGAAATGCCGTAAAATTGCATACTTGGGACATATATTGAGAGGAGAAAAGTATCGGCTACTTCAGTTGATTATGAAAGGGAAGATCGAGGGTCGGCGCGGTGCTGGAAGAAGACGGCTCTCCTGGCTCAGTAACCTGAGGAAGTGGACGGGTATACAGCGTGCGGAGGAGCTTTTCAGAACTGCAGAGGACCGCGACGCTCTCGCCGCAGTGATTGCCAACGTCCGGTTAGCCGGATAAGGCACATAAAGAAGAAGAACTGTTTAAGCGATTTTAAAATTTTCTAATCCCACCCGAGCCATGGGCTGGAGAGCGGGATGGGGGTGGGATCCTCTTTTAATGCCGTTCTTTTCTACTTTCCCGCTTTCCCTACCTCTAAACGGCCGTCGAAAATTCCGGAAAAATACCGGTTTCGTAGATTTTTATACGTGATCAGATTGCGAAAAAAGTACCGGGAAATGCGTCAAAAAAGGAAGAGTACAGACACGTTTTCTCGAAAATTTACGAAAAACTTCATTTATTCTCATTAAAATTGACCCCATAAAGAGACGTTTTTTCGGGATGGTGTTTGCAGGTGAAATACAGTTTTGAATCCGCCGAATCTGAATCCAAAATCGGATATCGAAAAAAGTGACGGGAAGTTGGACAAAATGCGAGGAAAAGGGAGGCGAAGCGATTAAAATGAAAAGTTGCTGTTAAGAATGTTTGACGCAGGCCCTTTTTACCTGAAGGGATTCCGATGATTTGTCCTCACATGGTCTTGGGAGGGGGGGGGGGGGGGGGGGTACGAGCGAAGCGAGCAACATCCCCTACACACATTAATCCAACCCTGAGCGATCTACAGTTTCCAATCATTCTACAAGTCCCACTCGACAGGAAAAGGCATCTATACAGCCGCATCTTGCGAGCGAAGTGATTGAACTGTCAAATACTGGGTCAAAAAATTGATTAAAAAAAAAAAAAAAAAAAAAAAAATTTATGATGTTTTGTGGCTTGAATTAGTGATTTTTTCAATACCGAGCAGTTTGATCACATCCTGATACAGCAATAGATGTAAGCTTCAAGTTTGAACAAACGAAAATACATAACTTAATTGCTTGTCAAAATGCCTTAACCTGAAGATGTGTCAAACACTGGCACACCACCCTAAAATCGGGATGAAATGTGTTTTCTTCGCTTCGTGCCCCAAGAATGTTTGCCTGTGCATGTGTTACATGAATATTCTACTGTAAACCGCATAGTATGCGGCAAAAGTCATCCACAGAAAGTGAACAAACGGTGAATGATTTTAGTTCCCTTATTTTGGATTCATCGCTTGTGGTTCATATATAGCATTTTTCAGTCAAATGAAACCTTCTTTATATCAAATGAAACTTCGTATCGACCAAATGAAACCTTGTTCCAATCAAATGAAACCTCGTACCCCCCAAATGAAACCATGTACCGATCAAATGAAACCTCTTTTCAACCAAATGAAACTTTTTTTCAAACAAATGAAAACCACCATATTGTGATCATTGCGACAGACTGCTCCAACTTCGTGATAGCATGATGAGAAACTGCTGCCGCAGCTTCTGGACACCCGCTTCACTAAATTAATTTGTAGTGCCTCTGTATTAACATGTTTAGCAAAAATCTGAAATAAAATGTAATTTCCTCTGGATGGAAGAAGTTCCATTTGATTGAAATAATGTTTCATTTGTTTGAAAAAAAAAAAAAAAAAAAAAAAAATTTCATTTGGTAGATACGAGGTTTCATTTGATTGGAACAAGGTTTCATTTGGTAGTTACGAAGTTTCATTTGGTAAAAAACGGTTTCATCTGAAAAATGCTATAAAATAGGAGCGAGTGATGTTCTTTTTCTTCTCATTAGGTACCTTCCGGGAAGGCTGTGCAGTGCCGAGATGTTCACAATTACTTCGCCTGACACTACTAAGTTGAAACGTAAAATAAATTTTGAAAGTGAGTTCTTTTTGGTCGATTACCAAAGTTTATTATCGAAAACATAAACCAAAATAAACCAAAGTCAATGTATATATATAGCGATTTCATAACATATTCGAAATCGAAAATCGTGAAGGCTTATTAATATCAAAATCACTTTAGACGTTCAGCAAATACTTTACTATTTATCCAATTATTATTACACATTTATAAGTCTTCTCGTCACTTTCGTTTATAAACATATTTTAGAATATTCAAAATTTATTAAGAGAATTTTCGGTGTTTTTACTTGTTGCATAGGTTTTGTTGTTGTTAGATAAAAATGGTAAAGAAAAAAGACAGTAGAAAAAAAATCAATATTTTCACGTTGAGCTTTACGGCCACTTTACGTATGTTTTCTTCTTTTTTCTCTCATACAATCACAATAAAATTCGAACAAAGTTGAAATACCCATCACGAGTCTTACATCTCATCTGACAGAAAGTAAAAGAGATTCACAAAAAGTTGTAAGTATTAACTAAACGTCTTACCTCATGTATGACAAGAAATTTATTCACATTTTTACAAACAAAAAATGCAGTTGATTAAAAAACTCAACAAAAAATAATTTCCTCGAAAATTACAACTTAGGAATTAGCAACTGATTAACAAGCTCACATATAAGAAATCTTTTACATTAAAAAGATGTTTTGCGCATTTATTTATACAAGCTGTAGATAAAGAGAATCAAAGCAAACCTCTTTGCACTCATGGCGTTTTATTATTATTTTTTTAAATATATTTTTCCTTATTTTTCAATTTTATAATCACTGAACAAGTGAAAATTCGTTTTATTTCGACTCTCGCCAAAATATCAACATATAACATTTAGAGAAACATCTTTAAACTAGTACGATTGCTACTTTCCTTTTCAAAAATTTGTGCAACACAAATAAACCTATGAAGTTTAAAGTATTTTGTAACAATCGCGATTCTCTAATCTAATCGTAAGATAAGAATTATAGAAATCAATTAGTAGCTTTTTGTTTCCTCTTTGAAATATACAACCTTATACGTGGAACGAGAGAGTTGAATAATTGAGTTGATCTTGAATTAGAGGAAAAATTATGTGTTAAAATTTTATTTTCATGTTTACCTTGTTGACACTGCAGTACAACAAAAAATAATTATATTAACATACATTAACGTGTCAGTGGTGGTAGGTAATAGTACGTACATCAAATGAGGAGTATGTTTCTGGATCACCAGAACAGCTGCCAATACCTGTTGTGGAAGACATCTGATTCTCATCAGGGACTAGATTAGCCTACAGAGTTGGTCAAAAGCACCAATAGTACAAGTAGTTTCAAGATTATAGGATCTATTGCTTATACGAAGTATTGTATTTTATCTGTTGTAAGTACAAAGTTCCAAATCGTTACACTCAAACCGTTCGCAGAAGGTAGACTTACATATCAACGCTTTATGATGATACAATGTGACATGAACAAACATTTAATGGATCGATTGTTATTTGAATCAAACTTGGGATGATTTAATAGGTCACCACGCCCATACCAAGCGAGCCTCAAACTTACGAGTAGTTTTTACACGAAAACAAGCTCGCAGCTTGCAGATCTGAAGAAGGTAGGTAAGGAAGGGAAATTAATAACTTAGGTTGTGGTGATACCGTACAAATCGAGAGACTTTCAACGAAAGGTGAACAATATTTGTGGGATGAGAAATGGCGAAGTTGAATTTTCCGAACGATTTGGTTGTACCTGAAAATAATCTAAAATGATGTAGCAGTATCTGTTCAGCGATGATAGAAAAACTCCAAGTCTAAAATGTTCGAAAATGAGGGGTTTTGACGTACCTACTCTCTTGAATTTCGATGCTCTCTTTTCAGTGGTTTGATTGAAAGTTGAAGATTCAAATCGGAAAATAGTGAGGGATACTATTGAAATTTACACAAACCAAAAATGTTCAGTCAAAAACATTTCAAGTTTTTGGAACAACGCGTTAAATAAGCGCGCAAATGCGTCACTTAATTTTTGTAAGAATAACTCAACTTGCCACACAATTTATATGATTGGAACGAGTTGTATGTGGCTCCATTTGCAGTGGGGTTTATTTCAAAACACAAAATCCCTCCTTATTTTACTTGATAGTTTCGGAAGAAACAAATCATCTTATAGGCTTGAGTTTGAGTTTTTGGTAAAAACTCAACACCGAAAAAACTGCTCAACATGATGTAAAAAATCTTACGGTTATAAATTAGTATAATCGATTTCAAGAGGTGGGTTGGTGTATTTTCTTTTAATTTATGCATTTAAAGGCGCAACCTACAGTGTTGGTATAAAATGAAGTCATAATGTTGAACTGAACGGACGTTATTAGCAAGGGAAATGTAGAAAACTTTAAAGTGCACTCCAGGAAAACTGATTTTTTGGACTTGAAATGTTTTTCATAATCAGGGCAATCAGTGTTGCGGAGGAGGTCCTGACAAATTTCCTAAATGACTCCTAGCCAATAGAAATGTTTGTGTAAAGAAGGATCCAGCCTCTGCGTATTTTGACGCCAATACGATGACGTATGGCTGGCTCATCCTACTGACGATTCCCCGTAAGTTTTAACGACAAAGTCTGGAATGAATCGCACCACCTTACCATGAAATTGTAAATGCACCAATTATGAAATTGACGCAGTCACATACTTAAATCCGAGTCACTTGACCAAAAGCCTTGGAAGGTAGCTCAAAAATAAGAATTTCATCAAACGACTAGTTTAAGCGCCTACGCAGTTAGTGATGCGTTTAGTCATTTGATTAAATGAAGCTCGCTGTCTAGACAGCTGGTCAAACATGCATTGGCCTTTCGTCATCAAGTGTCTAGTCATCATGAAATTATTTTTTCTGCGCCACCTTCCTAGGCATTTGGTCATGTTACTGGATTTAAGTATTTGACTGCGACTAGGCGTTTGGTCAAGTGACTTGATTAAAATATATACCTATGTGACTGCGATATCGCAGTCACTTTGTCAACTTAGTCATTACGTTAAATGACTAGACATATAGCCAAATTACTACTATTTTTATTAACCGCATATAAAATCCTTTTCGCACTTCATTTAAATCGCCTACCCAGTTAATTAAATGGCTAGGTTTCTGTGCAAATGGTGGTAATTCGGCTATTTGTCTAGTCATCAAAGGTACCTAATGAATAAGTTGACAAAGTGAATGCGACAATAATCTGAACGGTTGAGTGGTCAAGATACTTGCATCAACCCTGATATGCCAGTTTTGAAAACATCACCATTGATTACTCACTTCTTAAAGCTGATGGCTTCCTACAGGCAAAGTTTGACCCAACTGCGGATTCTAACAAGAAAGCCCAAAGCTCTCTCAAGAACAACGACCCCCGATGGGCGAAAATAGTTTTATAAAATGATGCATTTCGATTAAATTTCCTGTGACTTCATAAAAATTTATTTGGTTCAATACTACGAATCTGCTGGATTCAACGTTACAAAATGTTAGCAAACGAATGGGTGAGTGGGTATGTAATGTTGGTAGACTTTTTAGTTTTTGTAAACCTGATAAATTCCTATTCATTTGTATTTGACCGTTATTGACAATTTACCCTCAACTTCATAACCTTTACATATAATATCTAAAGAGCTTTCACGAAGGACATTAGGCCGATTAACCCACAAACAAGGTTCAGCTTCAATGGGATTTGAATTATAACACAAAGACCACAAGATGATTTCGAGATTCTGAAATAACGGAATCTAACACCAACTCTCAAGTTCCAAAACGTACAACAGTAACAAGCGTTAGAGACTATGAAACACAACAATAAACGCTAACAAGTTCACCTTTTTATTCAAATATTGCTAGAAATTGTAAATGAAAATCAACGGAATCAATGGATTTTCGCTAGCTATACAAATATGCCAAGCCCTGTTTTTTTAAATATTTTTTAATACACGAAAAAGGTCGATACGTATAAAGAATACAGAAAATGGATGCGTGGAGCATCTCACACATTTATTTTTTTTTACATTTTAGCACAAATACATTGTATAGTGTCCAAGGTTTTCGACGGTGCAAAAATTCACCTTTTTTGAGTGAAATTTCCGTCAAACATAATAGGTAATTATGTTTGTTTATCACTCTCCCATTTTTTCAAAATATTTTTATTGTATTGTACTGGCCCTTCAAGATACTTATATTTACAGAGACAAGCATTCTCAAATTATACTTTTAACCGTTTCTTCTGTTATAATAACAGACTTTAATTATTTAATTTTTTTTTATTTTAATGCTTTTTAAATTTTTTTGGTTTGCCAAAGGGCTAAAAAATTGTTTTTTTGTTTTTTCAATTTCTTCTTTATTATCTACTTATTCGTAACTTGTTTACAAATCTGGTATTTTTTTTTGGAATATAAAGATACAGTTTTACATTACGATCTAATGGCAAGTCAATTATGGTGAAACTATAATATTCAATAGCTACTGAAATAGCTTCCCGTCAACTTACGATTTTTGCATTCGCAGTCGTGTTGATGTTCGTACTTTTTACGCGAAAGCAAATGAAAAATCAACGATTTTGGTCCCAATAAAGTTAATACGGCTTAAGAACCTTATTTGGCCACGTAAAACAAGATTCAGAAAGTAATTACAGTTATAAGAATTATTTTCTGTGAAGAGTTAATTATGAGGATTAGCAGTCGTTTTGAGTGATACAATATTTTTAATCGTACAGCTGTCTCCAGAAACTTAGGAAAACCTTATGTTGATGGTGCACCATCAAACAAATATCTTTCAGGTGAGTACAGTTTATTGGATAATTCTTTATTTAATTATCGTGAGAATAAGTTGAGTACTATTAGAATGATAGTGTTTCAAAGGAATGAATTCAATATACAGAACTTGTCCAGGTGCGATTTTTCGATCAAGTGAAGGGAAATCTGAAAAATCACCATTAGTATGTTTCAACTTATCCGATGGATAGGTTTATGTTTCACCAAAATTGATTGGGAAGCTAACGTATGGCATTCAGTATCTACATTGACTTTTGTTGTGCGCATTGAGCGTTTTAGTTCAAAAATCACAATGACATTTTCAAATTATCTCGTTTCTACATACTGGTGACTTTCATTGAGAACTATTTAGTGAACCCCTCCCCCTCCTTCTTTTCTAGAATACCCTACAGCGCAAAATAAGATTTTGAAAAAAGCAGTGCTAAGTCATAATTCTACAACAATGTACTCAAGAAGCAGGAAGGTCGACAACACAAATCATTTCTGAGCAATCAAAACTGAAATAGACTTTGGAATGGAAGACGATGGATTACTGCCTTTGTGAATACAACTTTACAGTTTGAAAATACTGAATGAATATGAATGTCTACATATAAATCGAATATTAAGTATTTTTCATATGAACTAAACCAATATTAAAAAATCGGAAAATACAAATTAAATTACTGGTACCGCCAAGATTCTCACTTAGCTTGCGGTGACAAACTGTGAAGTTGCCTATGGCGGACTCGAGAGCTGAAGAGCTTCTGTTTTCGCCGCTGTTCCTCTGAGTGTTTTGCTCAAACATTCAATTTTAAAACGGATGGACTCCAATTCACAACCGTTTTGAAATCAGTTCGAAAGTTGGCAGGAGTCGCGCATGGGCACTTGAGCAATCTCTAACCAGTTTGAATCGGTTTGCAAGTAACTGCAAACTGCCTCAGCAAACAAACCTACTTTTTACAGCTGACCACTTTCTGACTGTTTTGCCCCTTCCATTCCGAACTCACGGCAACCAATGAAATCATTCGAATTTTAGCCTCTGTTTTCGCCGCTGTTTCAAGCCTCTGATTGTTTCGCTCAAACATTCAATCATAAAATGGATGAACTCCAATTCCCAACCAGTTTGAAACCAGTTCAAAAGTTGGCAGAAGTCGCGCATGCGCACTTGACCAGTCTCTAACCAGTTTGGAAGTAACTGCGAACCGCCTCAGCGAACGTACCTACTGCCGTTTTTGAACGATTTTGAATGGATCGCGCGAATTGTACCGGTCATTTGGGGTGATTTCAGCCATGCAGGGTGGTTTCAGCCAGTAGGTATCTGCACCCTTTATTTTCGCACTTCTATTTACTGGATGGTCGTAGAAACAAAAACTTGCTTTCCGCCAGATCCCTAGTTGTATAGGTACCTTCTTAATGGTGATGGGATTTTCCCGCCAAGAAATAGTTGGTTAGAACGCCTTTTTAGAATGCCAATCTGCAGCTGAAATCACCTCGAATAAATCTGAATCCGGCTTTTCAAAGAGAAAACAGGCTTGGCTGAAATCACCTCACTTCATGAGGTAAATCACCTCACTTCATGAGGTAAATCACCTCACTTCATGAGGTAAATCACCTCACTTCATGAGGTAAATCACCTCACTTCATGAGGTAAATCACCTCACTTCATGAGGTAAATCACCTCACTTCATGAGGTAAATTCAGCCACAATATGAGATTTTTTTCTGAAAACATATCTATATCAGTGCCTCTAAATTTAACAGTATGTCTACAGAGAATGCTACAATATATGTTTGAATTTTTAGAGCTCGAAAATGAGTAGAAAAAATTTTCCAGCAAAAAAATCGAGAATTTTGGCTGAAATCACCTTTTGTGACGGTAGGTACCTATCTTTTGTTTGGAAATGGCGAAGTCTTTGAAGTAGATGACGAATCTCTTCTACATGGAGATAGCATTCGGCCTCGTCATCGATTTGGATGCTTTTCATTCTAACCAACCGAAAGTTTAATGATCTGCTTAGTTTACTCAAATAAATTAAATTTCACTTTACAGAAATTAAAATATTAGTGATTTAAAATCTCGTTCACCGATTGCGGCCCTACGAATGAAGATTGTATTGAAGAATAATTTTTTTTTCATTGTTCATTGTATAATAAGGTATGTTGTATCTCTTTTATGATTGTTCTTTCACGTTGTCTATTGAATTCGCCTATATTTTGTAAATGTATTACTTACTGTAGTGGGAAAGCTTAAATTGTTAGGTATATGAAAATGCTAATCATATTGGGAGAAAGAGAACATTTATTTCTATGTCAAAATATTAATTTTATTTACGAAACGACGGGAAGATCAATTGTCTTCGCTAAAAGTTTAACCTAATTTGCAAACACAATTCGGCTTGGTGAATGTTCGAAAGTTTTGAATGGTGAGCTAATCTTATCAAAGAAAAGTTGGAGAATCTTGCATGAATTGTCGATGTTTTGTGAACTCAACAGTACAGTTTGACTGAAACACAAAAATAAATACTAGTAATTACCGCGTTATGATTCATGGGAGCAGGCGAATAAACACTTAAGTTGCCCATTAATTCGTTGGTTGATAAATAGTATGTTTTTTTGGTTAAATTCAAACACTCAAGATCATGTGAAACAATTTTGCCGTCTAACCTATCGTACAGTTCAGCTAGTTTATTTAGTTGCCATTCCTCCATTTTCCGATGGATTTTCAATGATTAAAAGTAAAGGGTTGAGAGAGAAGTATGATTTAGTTTTACAAAAAAAAAAAAAAAAAAAAAAAAGTAACTCGGAGGTTTTTCAACGAAATCAAAACTTTATTTTATTGGTACGTGAGGTACCCATTTCGTCCCCATTTCAAAGAAAAGTTTTAAAGCATTCGTGTACAAAAGATAATATGATTTGTCTGTCTTTTCTCACACATTTGTGTTCGGAGCAACTACAGAATGCCCAATGCAACCAAACACCTAAAATCCTATCCAAACCTGTACTGTTGGTATTTGAAATTCCTTACGTTCGCGCCGATTTTGCCCGTTCGGTGGACGACAATTGTAACTGTGATAAAACTCCAACTGCGGTTACCACGTCCAATACTAGTAAACCATTATTAGGATCGGTGGTGATTGGAAAATCATAATAAATTCAACGTAACTAGGTTGCTGATTGGTTGTTCCGTTTCAAAAATGCAATGACCCCCAGCCCAAAAACATATACATGTTTAAAGCATTCTCAGGCTATCATATAATATCAACTATCCCAAATACGTAATAATTCCTCTCTGTTGAGTCCTAACAGAGCACCTAACTACCGGTGTAATTTTCAAACAAGAATCAAGAATTTTAATGTAACACCTTTAAAAAACCTGAGAGTTAACAATACGACTTGTCGATCCGCCATAGAGTAGTTCCCCAGCTGTATAGACATTAGCGAGATCTTAGCGGTGTCAATTGTATTAATATCATTTTTGCATAAATGACACTGTTAATATTTTAGCCGTTATACTACTTCTTCTGCCCTCTTAAACATTTGATAATGCGATTCTTCACACTTTTTTGGACTTTCGACTTGAGTACATGTTTTTTGTTTTCAATAAACTTCCGTTCATTCACAATTATTTTTACACTTTCAGAAACTATCCATTTTGTAAACACAGTTATTATAGAAGCTGCTTATAAGAAATACAGTTTGTTGCTAGTAAATCCAGAATGTATTCGGGGTCATTTTTAAAACCAAAACGCCGTCTAAATATTACCTATAAATACCCTTTCAATAATCTTACAGTCTTACTAAATATTTCGCACAGAGATGGAAGTATGGGGCGCTGGTTAAATACTACAACTATTTAAGTGTTGAATGACACAGTTCTCTACTATATTTCATTGATCAATATGATTTGAAGATCATCTGCTGCATTACTTTGGTTGCTGGAAACAGAATGATGACGAATAGGTGCAACGTTTTGCTATTGACCGCCGTGTGAATGAAATCACCCGACTTATCTAGTAAAAACATGAAATCAAACCAAATTGGCATCCAAACTTGGATTTTTATATTAGAAATTATTCAGTAGTTTCCAAACAAAGGAAAAATGCTTGAGTATCACACACACGTATCGCACTATAGTCAATATAACAAATAGTTGGCTGGATGATGATTGATACACTGTTTAAATTGCGAAATAACAACAAAATATAGGTTAATAATCAATTACTAAAGTGATTAAAGGTTTATTTTGTCACGTAGACACTAATTAAGATGTGGCAATGAGAAATATCTTTCAAATTTGCCAGAATATTTTGTTTCCACATCAAAATGTCTTTTCTCATTGGGTAGGTACGTTGGATTATTTATTTATTAATTGTTGTTCGTAACACATTTGTGATATGTTACCAAAACACACATGCTTGTTGTGGCAACTAAAGTAATGCAAGACGTACCAAACTATCCATACCTAATTCGTAAGTTGTTCGATACAGACCAAAAATGCCTAAAAAAATTTCGGTAACATAAGTTATTATTGATTAAGTCTCGAGAAGATCAATGGTCAATTTGATATTAGTGGGTTCTTTCTTCAAGCAATCTTGATAGTTTGAAGTAAACAGAATTTCGAGCATCAAAAATACTTAGGTGCCTTTAACATTATGTACGAAAAAAATTGTTAACTAATATGTTTGACTCTTCCTTGTTTCATAATGAATTTAACAAGACTCTCTTAGTTTGATGAGCTATACGTACGCCTCTTAACATAGTGAGGTTGGTATTTCACTATTAACATAAAAACATGGGCGTGAAATGTAGTTTCGGATTCGTTAGGTAAAAAATCATTGGAGCAAAGAAAATAGTTGATATCGAGATATTTTTATGGTAGAAATTCAGCGGTTATTGCAATTTGCAAGGGAAGAAGTTATGATACTCACATTTAGATCGAATGGAAAAGAGTTTTGAAGTGTGTGTGTAGATCGTGTGGAACCTGTTATTTGAAGATGTTATTAGCTTCAGTAATAATGATAAATGATTAATGAATGAATACACATGCTGTTGCGAATGCTAAAAATTTAGACGTGATATCAGTAGCTTCATAAAAGATTATTGTTGCGTTCTAGTTGAATGATCATGAGCAAATTTTAGATCATGTAAGTAGTTATTATGTGCTCGAAATATCGAGAGCCTGCTTGTTCATATAAACCCAAATCAACGTTACTACATTGCTCGCTTCAGCTAAGTATTTTTGTACTTTTTAAATGAAATTGAATATAAGGAGTTAATTATTGTTGATTTCTATTTTCAACATAGCACTAAGTGCTGTCAGTTCATGAAGTGCACATTTGCACAACTTTGCTCCGAATGAATTTATTAGTCTCAAATTCATGCAGGTAATATGTGAGATCCGTTTTCTCTCTTTCGTTAACTTTTTACGACCTCGTGGTTGATTATGTACATCTGTAAGTATAGTTTGATGTGAATAATCGTTTCACCGAAAGATATGATCCGCTACCTGTCACCGATAAATTTCAAAACATACCTCGAATAAGAGAGTTTTCTATAGAATATTTTCTTCAATATCCACAAACACAAACCCACCTTGAATTGAAATGCGTGGAGTGTACACAGGTTAAAGTTGAACTAAATAATAACATAAAGTTATTTTATGAAGAACATTTGACATCCACTTAATCAGAGAAAAGAATTGACCTTAATCGTACTGTATTTATACTGAAACATCTCTTGGAATCTGACCATACATAAACCATAAATATATCATACAGAATGATTGAGTGACGAGTGTTTTGATGTGACGTGTGCAAACTGTAGCAACCATTTCTCTTCTCGAGTTTTGTCTACAAAAGGCAATCGAACTGCATTTCCTCTTAATATTAACTCTTATAATGACACTACACATATAAATTCCAAACTACTGGAAAAATCAAATCCTGTTATACAATGAAGACTTTATCAAAAACTGCTGTTAAGAGGCTATTGAAAATTACGAACATTACAATTTTCCATGTTCAACTCTGTTTTAAATCAATTTTCCACATTACGGTTTACTTTTTGGGAACAGATTTTCAATAAATTTCTTCTTTAATAGCACATTAACTACTAAAAGTTGTATCGAATTGGAAAAAGTCTTACAGTACCAAAAAAATTATGAATACCACGAAAAACTATCTGGCTACTCAAATATCATGACCCATTTATTGAAAACACCTTTTCAGTGCTGGGGAGTTAAAAAACAGTTGTCTATGTACCTAACTGCGAATGTATTGAAATTAAAAGAACATTTCAATCTTCTAGTTAGATAAGACGTGATGCGAAAGATGAATCCAATTCACTATTTCTATTTAAAATGGGATAATCTGATGGGTGGCTATTTATTTAGGGTGGTCGGAGTTTAGCCAAATATCATCCAAAATACCAAACTCAGGTGGTATTAATTAGAAATGAAATATATTTTCACACTAAATAAGTTCTCGTAGGAAATTACGACGGTTATTTTTAGAAGGTTCAACATGTAAAATAATATTTATTATATATTATTGGAGCTTGGCCCGGTACGAGTATCTCCTGAATGAGCAACATGAGCTTTGTTGCTTTCCACATACCCTCTTATCGTACATCAAGTTTCGAATTGGACGAAATTCAAGATTATAGCCATCAAATAAATTCGTAAGCGAGTCATTTGATGAAATAAGGCAAACTTTCGGGTGTGTTCCTTTACAGGTTCTCAACGTGAAATCAAACTTTTCGGGAAGCTGTTGGTATTTTTATGAAGAGAACAATAGTGATAATTACTGCTGTTCAAGATATTTCAAGTTTTAATTTGATATTTTATAGTGTTTTAGATCCGTTTTTTGGAACATTTTGTGAGGTAGGATATTTTTTTTTAAATCTAAAAGGTTTTTTCACACAGGTACTGTCAACCCAATTTAGTCAATTTTCGATGTTGATCAATCGGCCACTGCGACTCTATTTTTCCATGACCCCCCCCCCCCTCCCAATTCTTCAGTCGTTTAAAGACTGATTGAGGAATCAGAAGAATTTTAGTTTTTTCAATTCAATCCAGTAGTTCCTGAAAAATGAACCGAAAGGACAAAAAGTGTGATTTTGTAGAAGCACGCTTCAAAGACTTGGGAGGCTGATCG
This sequence comes from Adelphocoris suturalis, assembly GCA_030762985.1. Lineage (NCBI taxonomy): Eukaryota > Metazoa > Arthropoda > Insecta > Hemiptera > Miridae > Adelphocoris > Adelphocoris suturalis. Next base: position 61,599,091 of record CM061041.1, read on the forward strand.
CTCGATTCTTCCTCGTTCGATAATTCTCGATTGTCTCGATAATTCTATGGCCATTACGCTGTTTTCTTCGACATTTCCTTCTGTTCTGTAATCTATCATGGTTCTTTGGGTAAAGAAGGGGTGGGGAAAAGATGGGGACCAAGTTCCAAGAAGACACGAGGGAGAGCTTGACACTGTCAATGGGGTTCCGTGTGCTGTTTGGGGGTTCCGCTCATAACTTCGGTTCTAATGCTCGGATTTAAAAATTTTTATTTTCTAAATCCTTATTCAGTTTAGATGTTGCTTGATTCAAAAATAAATAAAACTGAACATAGATTTTTTCATGTTTTCTAAGTTGCATTGCCCTCTTAAGCTTTACAAGCACCACCAAATGGCATGGTAGGTATCAATGTATCAGTTATCGATAGCGGTTAAAGAGTATCCAAATGATACATGTAGGGACATTATTTCCAAGAGCCACGTAACAATAACCACTTACGAACCATACCACCAGCTGTAAAGTAGGGCAAATAATGATGATGGAGTGACTAGTGCTTGCCTACCTTGTGTGCTTGCCTGCCTTGTTCCACACATCACGCATCCACCCTTCACCTATTTTGGATAGTACAACGGGGGCCTGTGAGTCCATAGAATTAATTTAGGAAAGAAGGAAAGTTCCAATCATGCAGCTCCCAATTTGAGCGCAAATAAATTGTTAACTACACATTTTATGGGAAAAAATCGTTATAGGTAAATACAAGTACGCATAAAAAAAAAAAAAAGAATTTTAGCTTTTTTATGCAGTTTTTATAGATTTTCCAGCAAATATTAATGAAATTTATGTACGTTTCCGAATGCCTGAAAACAGATTTCATTAAAGACAATTTTCGAAAATTTTGATTTTAAAATTTTGGGAGCCATTGCAATAGTTTCAATTGCAAAGGAAATTTGCTGATGAAAATGTGTGACTCCATATCTGCAATTCAATATCTTCTTTTTGACACACGCCGACTTCAAGACCAATGTTGTGCAATGCATTTTTGCTCTTTAGGGACAAGAAAATTGCCCAGACGTGGTTTGTATGCCTCCCTAGTAGATGTTTGCAGTATCATCTGATGATTGTACAGCTTACCAAGCTACTTGGGCCAAGATTAGGGTTGGTACCTATGCAGTGTGACTTCAAAAAAGAGGATATCGAACAGCCGGGCCACCATAATGTAAAATAAATCAAAATCGTTGCAGTTAATCGGGAAGGGCTGAGAAAATCCACAAACACAACTTCTTCCTTCTTATTAACAGGTTTTCCCAGAAAAATTTGCAGTCTGTTTGATTCAGGTATTGAGTGTAAATAAAAGAATAAAGGCCAACTGATCAGGAAATACCGTACTGATCAGGAAATGTTCCATAAGGGTTAACTTGTATAAAGCTGAATCGTGTAAATTCGAACCATCTTCCGCATCCGTTGCTGTGGAGTAATACCCGCATTGCACTCATACGTCTACTACCACTAAGAATAATTCCTAATGTTGAATCTGCTATGTTGAATTCGTCAACAACAAATGAAAAATAAAATAAACTTACAATAATTACAATTATGTTTAAAAGTTCAAGCATAATGAACCGTTATTCGTTTCGTCCACGTACGCAAACAGATAACACGTCTATGATACCATACTGACTGTAACTACACCTAAAGCAACAACCACTCTTGGAATACTTATGATAAAATCAAAAATACAAAATATATATATATTTTTCAATAATTGGATCAACTTCTTCTACGTTTACAACGTTTACATAACAAATTGACTTTTCATATGTACATATTTACAATTTGAACACCAGCATTCTTATAACACAAACATTATTCTAGTAGGCCTGCATATAAGTTCCACCTTTTCGAATTATTTCACTCGAAGTTCTTAGTGTCTTGCCACTTTTTGGAGTAATCAATCACTCCTACCGTTTTTCACTAAACTAATTATTGTTTTATTGTGAAATTCTTATGTTTGGATTGGACGATTATAATTTATTTGTTCACATTTTCAATCGGAGTTTCGTGTTGTACCTTTTGTGTAGTATGAATGTGTTTTTGTTTTCTTCTTGTTTTACTTTCACTTTGGCATTACATACCATTACCTTCACAGATGAAAGTGTTCTAAGAGTGTCTACATCGCTAGTGTAATCGAATTTTTTTTCAAGAATGTACAGTCAAGCTATTATAAATTTGATAAAAGTAGTAGAGTACATCGCTTTGAGCTTATGAGATGTACATCAATATTTCTGTTTCCCCTCTACCCACGTAATATCTTGGCTAGTTTTGAACTAAACGTAAAATACCGCATTAGTCAATGTATGAATGTTTGGCTTCGAGGTGAATAAATCCGGTAAAAAGCTGATTTGATGAAAGGATGTATTCGTTAACTAAAAAATTAGTTATTCAGAAACGTGATCTAGATGAGTCTAAATTTCATTAGTGACACTTTCCACAAAAGGTAGGTACTAGTTTTTATGAATGTATTGTATAAAATGTAACATAAAGGAAAAGGTAGGTTTATCTAAACTGGGGAAAAAACAGGACCTTGATCATCTCGTATGACGGGATATTGCATGATATTGCCCACAGATGACACAATTATTCTTAGTTACGCGATATTAAAAAAAAAGAAAGCATTTCTCACAGTAAATCGCACAACTGATATTCTGTACTATTCACTATAGTCAAGACCGATTATATTGCACTAACCCATATACCGGGCAATAATATTGATCGCCTATGGCCCACTTATGACAAATGGCTATAGTCGAACCCAAAAAAATGTACAGCATGACTTGAAATTTGTATTTGGATGAATTATTAACAATAGAGTATGATGAATCAGACTAGGAAAATGTGGGAAACGATATTCAGATCACGATTAAGTTAGGAATATAACATTGAAGATGTGAAAAAAAGAACAATTACATAGAATATGCTATATGATTTCCGTCAATTTTAGTGTAGTAGGAATGCCAGATAGTTCACCTCAAACAAACACTCATGATTTTCTAGTGGTGGTCAAACTCTACACGAACAGATTTATTTGAAATTCTTCTGTGCGAAATGCATTTACTTATGTTATATGGCAGTTTCAATACCCTCGCACAACGTTCTTTTACTTTTCTAATAATTATGATAACTCTATAATAAAGAGAGAGAAAGATAGAAATAAAAAAAGAAAGAAAAACAAATAAAAAATAATTAAATAACTCAAAGTAAGCATGCACATACATTGCTGACGATGCAACGGCAAAACGACAGATTTACGGAAATTACGGAAAAATCATAGACAGATCAAGTTGTGGGGGAGTCTGGTTTGCCGTAGAAATTCTCTATATTGTTGTAGAATGAACAAATGGGTATGTTTATAATTAAGTAGAGATGAAAACAAAATTAAAATATTGACAATAAATATCCTAATTTTCCCCCATCATATTACAAACGTTGTATGATCCTATAATCCCGATCCGATTTCTTAATACCTATACAAATTGAAAATTATAAAAGACGTTATATTCATATTAGAGTTGAGGTGTCGGCCGACATTGCCAATTCATTGCACACTTTAAAGGTCCTTACGAGTACTATTTACGAGGTCCATCAAATACTGTTGGCACACATTTGGCTATGTGGCACGTTGTTGTGCCATTTTATTCTTTACAGAGTTTAGAATTGCTTTGTAAGACCGCAAAATCAAATAAATTAGTTCCTGGTACATTCACGTGTACTTCCATGAGTGCTGAAAAGCAATTCGCTATGCTTTACATTCACTTTGTCTTCTTTACTTTGTGTATAGTTCCTGTTGTGTTGTTTATTCCGTCTCCATTCACAATTTACGTAACATACGTTTGTTCTCTATAGTTCCAAACTAGGAAGGAATAATCCTGTACAGGTTCACCTATACTATTCCAATTATTATCCATTGGTTTGCATTATTATTCGATACAGTGCAGCTAGGATAATCTCCACAGGACCTAGTGAAGGAATTTGTAAGATCACAGTCACTTTAAGCCCAAAGGGCCACATGGAGTCTTCGTGCGTGTTAAATGATGCTTTCCTTGTTCCGCTCGTTGTCTTCCGCCGAGGAATCAGCCGAAGATGCTCCACAAATCTGCATCTCAATCTCAGCAAGGCGGTGCTCCACTTCCCACTGCTGCTGATTCAGCTTCATGCTGAGGGTCGCGTTTTCCGACTCAAGAGTTACGAGCCGCTCACGCAGGCGCTTGATCTCAGCTATGAACATTTCCTGATTGCTGCTTTCTGTCGGCGCCTCGGGGACTGGATCTCCTCCACCACCTGCTAGAATTAAAAAACAAAATTATCTCAATCCTAAGGAGAGTTATTGTCTGGAATGACGTGTACATGTATTTGAAAAAAATCGATAAACTGTATAGTATATGTTTCAGAATGCCTCAAAATAGATTTCAATGAAGGAAATATTCGAAAATTTTGGTTTTGAAAATTTTGGAGCCATTGCAATAGCTTCATTTTTTACGAAAATTTGCAAAATGGTTCTTCCGCTTGTTTATTTTGTGGTTGATCGTCCGATCACTGATACATTTATCAAAGGATGCTTATAAACCGAAATAACTATGTACCCTTTCTTTTTGCTTCCGAGTCTACCTAAAGGTAGCGGAAGCATTGTTTTCACTTTCGGGGGGAAATAAGTTTTTGGTCTCCAAAATCAAAATTTCCACTCGCATTTTAAGTTTTAGACCATTCTGAACAACTTTGGTTCCGTGTCTGTCTGTGTGTGTGTGTATGTCGTGTGTCCACAAATCCTTATAACAAGCTTTCCACAGTTTTCATCCGATTTCGATGAAATTGTCAGAGAATGCGCAGGTTAGGTTGTAGATGGTCCCCTATCAGTTTCATTGTTGCCAAATCAATACTTCATTCTCCGCATGCGCAAACGTAAATTCCATTATGCTCCAGTTTTTCACCCCTAGTCGTCCGATCTCGCTCAAATTTAGATGATAGTTGGGGGATGACGATTTGATCATCCCATATCAATTTCAACATAATTGTATCATTAATAGCTACTGTGCATGTGTCTATGTGAAATCTTTAGATCGACCTTAATTTCCACTGTTTTCATCCGATTTCAATGAAATCGTCGCGAATGCGCGGTTTAGATTGTAGATGGTTCCTTGCCTATTTCATTGTTTTCAACTCACCAGTTCATTCCACGCTTGCACAAACGTAAATTACATTGGGTATCATTTGTTCGTTTCTTCTTTATTTACTCTTTTCACTATGGACATTTTCAAGATCATTTAAAACTTTTCACGATCTAAACATTAGTGATAGGTGAACGAGGAAGCTATGTGCCACACCCAACTTGGCAGACGTTTTTATTGTGCATTTGCCGTTAAAAAAGAAAAAAAAAGCCGTTTATTTGGCCTCCACCGGGATTTATCCCATTTCGCTGAATTCTCGGCTCAAAATCCGATCTTATCCGGCAGGGGGAGAGAAAAAGTCGTTGCCCATCAAATCTTTTTAAAAAAGTCTTTCCGTAGCGGACGGGAACAACGAGCAAGAGTAAAACGAAAGTGGCAGCAGGGAAGTGGGAGAATGAAAAAATGATGGCGAAGCCGTCAGCCGTAGCATCCCGGCTGAGTGGGGACCTTCAGGTCGTAAAGAGCTGAGCGTATAAAAGCGCTTGGTTCGATTCCCGCTGGAAATGGGCTCTTGGCACGCCACCTTTTAGCTAGAAGGGGGAGGGCAATAAAACTTTATGTAAACAAACATAGGTTGATCCCGTGCTATTATCCCCAAGTCGTCATAAACAGCTTGAAGCGTTGATGAGGTCCACTAGCGGACCATAACCGTAAAAGAAACTAGGTAATGGGGTGCGCATTCCGTTCGTACATTTTCAGGTCGTCGAGGATTTTTCATCTTATTTTCTGGAACCGTTGGATGTACTATATCACATCCAATATTCTGCCTGAGAATATAGCTTTTATTATAGACCGATCTGATTCATCATAAAGCACAAATAATTAATTTAGTGTTCAGTAGTAACAAAATATACCTAATTTACCTTAATATATCTATGACTATTGAATTGGTGGACAGCTCCTGAGCCAGAGATCTTAGGTTAAGGATCTTGGTGTTCTATTTGATGACCGTATGAATTTCACTAATCACACCGATGAAATTTGCTCTAGAGCCTTGAAGATGCTTGGTTTTCTATAACGAATAAAGGGAATTCATGGACCCTATCGCACTGACCACATTATTTTTGTCTCCGGTTCGCCGCTTCTAGAGCATGCTGCTACAGTCTGGTCGCCGCATTATATGAATGCCAAAGAAGTTAGAACAGATTCAGCGTCGGTTCCTAAAATACGCATCTTATAGAATGAGCGTAGGCTGGGACAATTTCACCGGTTCAGAAATTATGCGCCTGACGGGTCTGAACTCGTTACAAAGTCCCCGTGAATTGATTGACGTGGTATTTGTTCGCAGACTCATGTTTGACAAAATGGATTGCCCCTTGATTCTCAGCAAATTGACTCTCCACGTGCGACCGTTGGCCACAAGGCAGCATCAGATATTTTTCCTCTCAACTGTCCCAACGAACTATCTGTTGAACGATCCTCTAAAGCGGGCGCAAAGAGTGTTCAATCACCTTGTGAGTGTTTTGGGTGGTGTGGACATGGAAGTTAGTGAGGCGTTTTTCAAGAAACGTGCCGAAATGCTTTTGTTATATCGTGCTGAATTGACCATTTTATTTCGTTTTCTTTTTGTAATATTTTATGTATTGCACGCCTTGGTGCTCTGTTAATCTTCTATTTTGTTTCAATGAATTGATTAATTGTTTTTGATATAGCACTTCTAGACCAAATACAACCTTTTCCAGACCAAATTAAACTTTATACAAACCAATTTAACTTTTTTCAAACCAAATTTAACTTTTTCCAAGCCGAACTAAGCCTTTTCCAAACCAAATTAAACCTTTTCCAAACAAAATTAAACCTTTTCCAAACAAAATCAAACCTCTTCCAAACCAAATTAAACTTTTTCCAAAGCAAATTAAACTTTTTTTTTTTTTTCAATCACTAAAAACTAAGAGAAAAAAATGACCAGTGTGTTGACATAATGTACATGTTAACATGTCATGACCAAAACTGAATTGAAATGTGTTATGGAAAATATTGTTTATGGTGACTTAAAATATAGTTTTTGTACTCAATTTTGAAAATGATATTGCTAAGAAGACGTGAACTGCAGAAATCTTTGTGAGGAAATGATTCAGCGCATCCCCACGAGAGCAATTTTTTTCAGTAGTGATGAGCCTTTGTGGAACAGTGAATAACCAAAATGTCTGGTACTAGGCTGCAGTTAATCTCGTCAACTCTATGAAAGACCACTTCACTCAACTAAAGTCACAGTTGGCTGTGTCTCAATTCGGAGTGTTAGGTCCTTGCTTTTTCAAGGAAAATATCACTGTCGCAGTAACTTCCCAGCGTTACGTTTCGATATTGAAACCTTCCTACAGTCTGAATTGGGAGAACTTGCTGAAGATCACGCAAGAAGAAGATCATCTGGGTGACATCTGATTCCAACAAGATGGGGCTACAGCCCACCCAGCTCGAATTACAGATGTTCCCGGAGCGACTTTGAGGGGATTAGCGCGCTCATCTGATTTGAGCATCTGTGACTTCTTTCTTTGGGGCTACCTTAAAGATAAGGTCGTTGAACATCATCCACACACCCTGCCACAACTTAAGCAGATAATAACCTATGAAATCGAGCCATAACGCTCTCTATATGCCGAAAAGTGGTCGAAAGCTTCCGAAATCGACTACATCAGTGTGTCGCTGCTGACGGCCGATTCCTGAGAGATCGTGGTCGATGATGCCAATCTTCGAAATCATATGAGTATCTTTCTCGTATCATCAAGAATTGATTATTGTAGGGTGAAAAAATAAGAATGAATTTAGGTAGGTTTATTCAGAAAGATCGATGTGTGTAGGTATAGAATCATGGAAATAAACGAAGATTTGGAGCCATATTGTATTTGCGCCCACTGTTTCTTTACTTCGCCCGCGCTTTCTCAACCAATAGGAAACGAGGTAATAACACATAGTTATGATAACACCACACAAATTGGGCTGTCACGTAACTCCCTAAAACAATAGGTATTATCGAAAAAAAAAAAAAAAAAAATCGATTTTCGCATTTTGTCGAACGTAAAATTTGCTGTAACTTAGAGATTTGACACAGATCACATTTTCATTCAGATCGCTGCATCTCAAAACTGTATAACATCTAGTTATCAATCAGTTAGTAAAAATTTAGATTGGTTGGACTTATAGATTAGTATCCAGTGTGGTTAGTTAAAACTAGTTTGGTAATTCAATTTCTAAATGTAACTTCTGAAGGTACTTTGAAACCATATAACTGGAATAATCTTATTGTTCCGGGCCTTCAAATATGTTTATCTCTCGTTTGTAGTCCATTGTTGATAGCATATTATCTAAATATGAAAAACAAATTAAGGTGACAAAGTAATAGTAAACAATCACCCAATCGTGGTATAAATCCTAGGGCATCTTTCTGAGACGTCATGTACCCAACTATACCCCTTCGAGTTTCAACGGGATCGTACCAATAAAAGATGAGTAATCCATGTTATACAAAATAACTTTTGCGCATGCGCACAAGCTACTCTTGATCCAACGAAACTTAAAGTTATAGGAAACCTTCTCGGAGCCAGCCCGCGCGATCCCTGAAGATTTCATCAAAATTGGACTAGAGCTCGGCATAGTTTTGGGCGTAACGAAGATTAACAACAGATAGACAGGCATTAGACAGACAGATAGACACAGAATTGAATTTCATCAAACTTTTTCATGTTTTTGTGCTAGTGGTGGTAGTAGTTCACCAAATTGTAAAATTTCGTCAAAAGTTGTAAATAAAAACAAAATTAACAAATTTTGAGGTTTAAGTTAGGAATACTACCTCCACTCAATACATAATTCCTTTATTGGTCAAAGGTTTATCTTGTAGGAAATTTAACACTCTTTTCAACAGTATCCTCAATGTATACTTTACCGTGTACTCAAAGGAAGTTATTTAGTTTTAGTGAGAGAAGATTGAAACCTCGAAAAAACTTGAAAGTGGAAATACATGAAAACAAAGCGTTTAAAGAAAGATCTCTAAAAAAAAAAAAAAAAAAGTTTTGGATTCAAATCATCGGAACACCTTGTATTCTTTATAGTAATGTATTATCGTTCTACGGCATTTATGTGGTGTTATTCGTTCAACTGAAGTTATTATGAAATAAATATAGTGAATAAAACTGTGGTGAAAATTGACCCGTGGATTGTAATCTAACCTGTACTTCGGCCTGGTAGGGGTCCCCCCCCCCCCCCCATACAGGCCAATCTGTATGTAAAGAGCCAGGAGGGCACTCAAATACACACTCAACTGCTAGGCTTACAGCCTTTTCTATCATCCTGCATCACAGCTAAAGAACACATTATAAAAACTATTAATACTTACCAGCGGCAGAAGCGGGAGGAGCAGCAGCGGTTTTGTGCCTCGCCTCGTCGGAGGAGTGACCGCTGGACATGACAGACAGCGCGGATTCCGTTGTCCTCACCAAACTCCTACAAAAGCAACAACGATATCAACAACAACAACAATAATATTCATGATGATGTGAGTAATTAATAACTTGATGGTTGAGTTCATATTGATTACAACTCATCGATTTTATCCAGTAACACGGACTAATCCTGCCGTACGGCAATGGTAGACTCGTGATCGGTGATGAACAAATTATCTATTTTGTGTTCACTTTAAATTTTGTATCTGTACTGTTCATATATAATACTCGTCTATATCATACCTGTATATAAATATTCTTTTAAAAAAAATCCAATTTTTTGTTTTGTCATTGATAATATAATTAAGGTATTTGATAACTTTAGTAGTAATAAAAGTGCCCCAGTCCAATGGTCTTGACACATTCGATGCTGGCCCCGCCACTGCACCACCCCCCAATACTGATTCAACTTTTTCTGGACCCACCACGACTGGCAATTTCCACATGTTAGGATGAACTCTTATCTCGAAAACACTTCGTTTTGAAAACAATGCACTCTAGCGGCTAACTGGGGATTTACTGAAGGGATTTCATTGATTGCGGACCCCATTCAACCATTTCCAGCAAATGAGTGGAGGTCCGAAGATAATACGGTTCAACAGAGGATTCCGTCATAGTTCCGTATGTCTCCCCCTTTTCTAACCAATGCAAATCTGTCATTATCCTATCAAAAAATTAATTTGAAGACTGTTTCAGAATCCTCAGAATCTCATCTTCCCCACGTTTTCATGATAGATAAACTTTATTCTTTGCTAACATGATAAATATGGAATTAAAAAAAGGGGGGACACATATGAAACTATTTGTCTAGTCAAAAAGTTCCATATGTGTCCCCTCGCTATATTCGAATACATTACGTGTATATAAATTAGTGATCTGGATGCTCGCAAGATTGCATCTCAAAAATACCTAACGTCAGATAGACAATCCCTCAGTAAAAATTCAGATCAGTTGGACATATAGGTCAGAATGATCTGTATAGTTTGGTGATCTGGATGCTTGCAAGCTCGCTTCTAAAAATACATAACATCAAGCAGTCAATCCTTTAGTAAAAATTCAGATTAGTTGGACATACAGTTCAGAATGATGTGTATAGTTTGGTAGTCTGGATGCACGCAAGCTCACATCTCAAAAATACGTAACATCAAGGAGTCAATCCCTTAGTATTCTGGGTCCCTAGTCTGTTGGTAGGTATAAGATGCATGTTTATTCAAGAGTCTATATTATCCTACACAATATAAACATCAACATCGTTTAGTCATAGAGCAACAACAAAAGGGTTTTAGGACACAACTCAATAAGTTCCGCTAGTGTCCCCACTTTTTTCAATTCCCCATTTCTTATATACGTACGCGAAGGAAAAAGTTAACTTATCATGAATCCAGGGGAATGAGAAGATTTGGAGGTTTCCGAAAGAATCGTAAAATCCATTTTTTGATAGGTTAATGATAGATTTACATTGGTTTGAAAGTGGGGGCACATACGGAACTACACCTATTTGATCTTCTATTTCCCCATCTGCCCAATCGTCGAAACAATAGGGTCAATGGGGGCAAGTGTGTACCTGTTTTTCATTAATCTGACTTTGTGATGCTACCATTTCCCTCAAACTACAAGTTAAATAATGACTACCGTTTTATTACATTCCCCAGGCATTTCTACGTCGAAAAACGTGTGGATATAATGAATTGAAGTTAGTAATTCATTGAGTAAAGAATTGAGAAAAACCTAGAAGCATTCAAACAACTGCGTACGTATAGGGGAAAAGAGTGTTTTCAACTTTCTACCCGAAAAATAATAAAACTAAATCGAACCAATGTAAGTAGATTTTAGGTATAATTTAAAATGAATTGTTAATGAAAAATAAAACGCCACAAAATAGATCATTTTTAGCAACTCAACATGAATTCCTGAGTTGATAAAATGGTCAATAAACTCATCCACTTGTTGGCTGTCCCCTGGTTCGCTGTCGGTTGAAGAACGAGGTTTGAGTGAGAGAGAATTTGAAGACTCTAGAGTTTTGCAGAATTCGATAGGACTGAGGTTTGGGAGACGCGTGCGGTTATGCGTGGGGGTTGAGGAATAGGTTCTGGATGAAAACTAGGATTCAAGACCTTGATTTTCTTATTTTTCCTCCATTCCATTCAAGACCTTGATTTTCTTATTTTTCCTGGTAGTTTCATGTGGTTTTTAGTGAAACACACTTGCCCTTATTTGAAAACGTACTTGCCTCACTGTAAAAAAAAGAGAGGCTAAAACGTTTTATTAATCTACTGCAGCAACTTTTGTAGCCTACAAGTTATCAAGCGCAGTTCATACAGAGAGAAAAGGTTGAGAGATGAACAGCGGAATAAACTCGAAAGGATGGGTTTTTAGACAAGAAAACCATGAAAACTGTACCTCCATCAGATTCACACTCTGATATCGGACGAAGGCTTCGCGGGAAATGATTCCGATCACGCTTATTTATTCACACGAGACCTTCTCGAACGATCAAGTTTGTCCCCCACCCCGGCAACTACTTGGAACCGTTCCCTAAAAGAAGAACTGTGAGTTCTTCAATTCCGTTCAACCTGTTTAGTGGACATGTAGGTCAGAATGAAGTGTATAGTTTGGTGGTCTGGATGCTCGCAAGCTCGCATCTCAATACATAACATCAAGTAGTCAATCCCTTAGTAAAAATGCAGATTAGTTGGATATGTAGATCAGAATGAAGTGTATAGTTTCGTGGTCACATAACACGACCACATAACAGTTTAGAAAAGTAAATGTGACTTTTCACTTGTGACTCATGAGCTGCTCCGCGTTGAACGGAATTGAAGAACTCACAGTTCTTCTTGTAGGGAACGGTTCCAAGAAGTTGCCGGGGTGGGGGACAAACTTGATCGTTCGAGAGGGTCTCGTTTTATTCACTGAGGAGGTAAACATTTTTATCAAGTGATAATAGATACCTGTTCTATTATTTGCTAAGAAACTTATTAAAATAGAGTGGCCTCATAGCGAAGTAAAGCGAAGAGACATACTTGCCCCAAAACAGTGTAATTCCGAAATACATAAAAATAGCCAGTGAATCAAACAAATGCCGTGTGTTAGGCCGATAGCGCAGCGCATCAAAGGGGTTTGGGAGGCTTGAAATATTTAAACAGCAGCCTTATCATTAAATTGTCGGACAAGGGGCCTGAAAATCACAAAACTCCATACGTTGTGTTTACTGGAGGATAAAAGTGGTTAGGGAGTCGGATCGTTGTTTGTTTAGTGGGGATGAAATAAAGAGAAAGGATGAGGGGGAGAGGGGCGTTTTTCTTGTTCAGCTGGAGTCACGAATGGTGAGGACGGGGGAGGGGAGGGGGTTTGGCTCAGCTCCACCCGGGTCGGGATATTTGCGACTCCTTTTTCTCGTTGCTTGCTCTGTTTCCCCGAATCTTTTCTCAGCCTCTCGCCTTTTCAACTGGAGACCGACTCCGAGTCTGATGAAAAACAGTCGGACCCCTGTTGTCTTTCCTTCTTCCACGCTCACCGCCTTGGGCGTAACCTCAACGATTTTTTTCCGCTGAAAAAATCTGATCCTTCGAGTCATTTCAAAATTATATTACGGTATTTTACCGTAGGTTTGAAAGAAATGTTGCAGGCATCTGTGACAAGGGGGAAACACTTGTCTTGCTATAATGCACCAAGATTTTCTATAATATTACTCTAATATGAAGGAGCGAGGAGAAAATTATAGGTACACAGATTCAAAGGCAATGGTTGTACGGTTTATTCAAGGAGCCAAATATCTTTTTGCTCCGACAAGAATTCTAAGGGATTTTGATTAGACTGGAAAGCAGTTATGTTTTACATTAGTTCTTCAACACTAATACAGAGACACCGCAAGGAGTATGTTAGATGGGATCAGTCTGGATAGTAATCAGAATCAGGTATGATATCAGGAATCAATAAATTAATATCAAGATCGTTAATTATGGGACTGATATAGAATCTTACCAGCGGATATGAAGTCAGGCAACGTAATGAATCTTATTACAAGGCGCTCAGCGACAGTGTCGCCCTAGCGGGAAGCGTCGCAGTGCGCTGACTGCGTTCGTGACGGCGCCGACAGGTGCTGTCGGGGGCCGTCACACATTCAACATGGCTATATGATCGAATATCAATAATTTTTCGTATTATATTTATGTTGAATCGTTTTTTGGGCTCAGGAACTATTAATTTCATGAAGAAATAAAGAAAAATTCGGCGCTCCACGCCTGGAGCAAGCCCCCTGATCCCCCGGTTACCTCTATTTACATACTTCGAATGAAATTACTGAAACACAGAATGTGTATTAGCACACTCGTTTAACATAAACCCGTGAAACCCGCATATAAGAATTACTTAAATTTTGCGGTGTACCTTATCACTACTATATCAAGTTGTTCTATTTATTTATCCCCAACGCAATGACTCACCACCAACTCAATGAAATCATCGGAAATTAACAAGCGGTTGCAATCATGTTCACAATATCAATTATTGAGAATGATCACCTGGGTATAAACAATTATTCAAATAACCATGCTCATAACTCAGCTTGTTGGCCACGCACTTTGCAGCAGCTAAAATTGTTCCGCGCTACGCCGCAATTTTGGTGCTATTAATTCAAAATTTGGTAGGTAGACTCTGTAAATATCCGGAATCAGCTGTATAGTTTTTGGCGGCGATCCGACAACATAAACTTGTCGTTGACGATCATCGCCAAACAAACCGAAAATCGTGTTTGATACGTTTTCAATAGTTTACATATCACAGAATCAACTGAAACCACAATAAAAGCTTTCCTTGTTGCCATCATCACTGACGTCAGTCATATCATAATATGACTGACATATTATGTCAGTCATATCATAATAAGACTGACATATTATGTCAGTCATATCATATCACCAAAATCGAGTTTGGTAGCAAAATTGTCTACATTACCTCAAAATTCGTCAGACACTTGGTCAGCGGATCCAATAGTCTATATAAATGCATTCAGATATATGAAGGCACTCGCTTTTATTTTCCACTTGGCTGATGAAACACGAATTAATCCAGCCTGGTTAATACCAAGTCACGTTATTATACATCGGGGGTTGTTTATACTTCATAGATGACTTTGCGTATAGCTCATTTGCTCTCATTTTCGGAAAGGTTTAGACAACGTAAGATTTCTGTCTACATGGTGTTCTTTCCAACGAGGGGTGAGTGATTTCAGTCGGATGAAAACTGATGAAGTTACATTTCCCTTGGAACGGCTCCGTTGTAAGCAGAAATACAAACTAATTTTAGAATTTCGGATGAGATGTCTTATAGCTGGGGGTCTTTTTTTTTTATAGGAGTTTGAGTAATCTATGAAAATATCACTTCAATAACCAATTTGGTTCGGTAAACCTTCTTGTATCTAGGGAATGGTAATATGAAATTGGTAAGTACCCGAAGAAAACATAAAAAAAATCAGCAAAATTTGGAGTACATGTATATGTTGTATTTATTTGAGAATTTTCAAAGCTGTATCAGTCAATGTTAGAGCCCCTTCGAGATCGAAAGACGTGGAAGTACACAGCTTGATAACGGTGGTAATATGACGGATAAGGGGTTTTTACAACTATGTCTTTATCAGTTTTACCGATAAGCGCCTTTATGGGCTGGGTTATTGAACTGGGAGCACAGCAGTGTGGACCTTTCCCGCAAGTACTAGAAATTCTCAAAGCATTCAGTCCATAGGTGCTTGCAGAGGCTTGCGTATGGTTCCGCTATGAACACAAGCTGTCCAACAACCTCCATACCATTGGTGGTAGTGGTTGCCGCAAATGTCTCCAACTCGTCTGCGTTGGTTTTGACTCATTTCAGAGCAACGCTTTTGTCCACACGGAGGTGGCTGGGGTCTAGTGCTAGGTTGATTTTGATACAGGGAGAGAGGAGGAAAGATGGTATTTTGCAGGGTAAACTCACTGTGGTGGGTCAAGAGCCTGTTCATCAGAGTGGCAATAAAGCAGCAAAAAGCGAGGTGGCAACAGCTTAAAAGAGTTGAAACTAGGCGCCTGATTGATAGAAGGTTCGTTCACACATGCAGTTTTGACAAAACTATAGAACTCTTAATATTGGGACTGAAATAAGAAGAAACAAGCTCTTGTGTGCTAACCCTTCGTACGTATTGCATGTGAAATGGATTTGGAACTACTGAGACCTGTTCCAAATTTTGATAAATACTTATAGAGGATCCATATCGCCTTCATGGCTTACTGGTTTTGTCGCTATCGGGAAAATTTTAATAATGATCCTTAAAAGTAGTAGTTAGTTTTGTTATCTAAGATAAACAAATTTTTCAGAAAATCAAATAAAGACGAAAGTACATGGAAGGTAGCATTAGCTTTTCGAGTATCGTCATTTGACACTTCCTTAAATCTTAATCAAAACTAGGATTCCACTACAAATCTACCAAGACAGAGAATCGGGCGTACCTGGACAATGGACTAAGCGTAGGGCTGAAAATGGAGTTCGTAGAGAAGGGTGGACCAAGGCTGGAGGTGCCCCTGATGATGGGGTCCATCGGCGAAACCCACATCGTCTCCAAGGGGACTCTCCCGCGCGTTTCCACAAGACCAGGAGTCGACTGGCTCCTTCCCATGGCGGCTGCAAAAAATTGGACTTCTATCTTAATCATTTTATTGTATTTTCAATAAGCATAGTACAAATAATGAACATTATTATTCAGGAAAGGAAAATAGCAAACGGCTCCGAGTTAGGATTTATACGAATTATGTCATCTTATCTTCATTTTACTATATATTAAAAATTAAAAAGATCGAAAATAGTTGAAATTGTAAATTCCTTCATATTAGATTTAGTTTGTCTTCATCATAACTACTTTTATAATTTTGAATGACTTTCAATTAGGCAGTTAGAGTTCAGAATCAGAATTTATATCCGAATATTATCTGAAAATGAGTCTGAACATGATTTTATTTTATGTTCTGAATTACTACTAGGTATACGAAAACACGTTCTTTATTATTATAGTGTTGGCGATTATTATTAGAATTACTTCACATCGATCTTAAATTTCATTAAATTCAAGTCTGATTTATTTCAACAGTGACCATTAAAAAAAGGGGGTTGAAGTTGTGAGCGTCAAAGGGTTGGACGTCATAAAGGAAAAATGCTAATTCCTCGGTTTGTAAAATGGCACGCCTTTCGCTTTATACCCGGCTAAAATCGGTTGTCGATTATTAAAAAATGACGAAGCTGGATTTCCAATGAAATCATTTACATAACAAGGGGATATTAAAGGTTTTTTTTCGAGAACCTCAAGCGCTATGTTTTTTATGGAACGGCCTGAAAAACTTTAAGGGATGAGCGAGGAATAAATTCCAGCACACAATTCAATCACGCCCAGGCTATCATATAACGAATATTCGAGGCGTTAGGGTTCATATTGTCCAGATGTATTCGTTATCAAAAAGGTGAAGATAGTGACAGCTTCTAGGGGTCAATTCTACAACAAATCTCTCATAAAAAGTGCATCTTATAGATTGTCTAATTGCTTTGTGTTTTTTTCAAACTCCCCTTGGTTTGAAAAAAATAAAAATAAAATAAAAAATATAAAAATAAAATAAATAATTAAAATAAAATAAAATAAATACCTTTATAGGCCTGCTGTGTACAATTGACAAAGAGAGGACCCACCTTGATCAGATGAGTGAACTTGGGAGAACTGAATAAAACATGATACGTGATTTTTATTTATTGGTTGCAACAGAAAATTGACAACTGGTTTTTTTTCGGGACGGGTACGACCCCCTGTCACGAAGTCCACTATTGGTCTATTGCGAAAGAAAGTCCTTAGCATCGGTTAAGAAACAGTTTTATCGCCCGTTTTCTCTCAAAGTGGAGGAGTTTTTCAGGCGTTTCCTGAACAACGTTAGCAGGGGCACGAATACATTTGCCGAAGTATCGAAATCTTGAAGACGCTACGGCAGGCCAATTACCTGCTGTCCATCTTCGCCCATCTTGTTGAGATGGTCACAGCGGACAATGGCCTGTGAGCAGACCAGTAATGGTGTGAAGGTCCTTTCGATTCAGTGACAGAGGAGCTTCCTGTGGAGAGCTTTAGCTAATTTTCTTGAAATGGTAATTAGCCTCCTAGCTTGCGTCTGCTTAGGATTATTTTGCCAATTTTCTGCTCTTTTACTGTCTTCCCATTTGTTAAGGTAGCTGTGCAGTGATGAGCTAGTGATCCCCAATGAGGGTTCTTGGCCAAAAGCGTTCGACCCCTGTTTAGCAAGGCGGTTGGCTTCCTCGTTCCCAACTATCCCCTCATGATCAGGCACTCGGAGCAATGTGATGAAATTCTGAATCGTCATCATTAAATCGCAAAATAGAGACGTTACTGTACAAATTTACCTCACTCGAATAAAAGCTTACCCTGGAATATACAAGTTTTAAAATTAGTGTGATGCATTACACTCCATGGCGTTTCATAGATCGGTTCAAAATAATCCAACTATTCACCACAAGGTCGCTATGAAAAATATCGCCCTGATCCGGGACATTTCGATTGTAAATGGAAGAGGCGAACATTATAGAAATGGCAATTGCGCCAGCGAAAAAGAAACTGTTGCTATTTTCGCACAATCGGGTCCCGCGTTATACCTTTTTATAGTTGAATTCATCACCAGTTACTGCGGCGATCACGGTCGTAGCAATAAACTCGAATGGAAGGCATTCAGCGGGCTGCTGAGAAATAATGAAGGCTGAATTTTCAATTTATAGCGGCTTTTAACTGGGTCTGTCCTCCTCTCCCAGATGGCGTCGGGAGGTTTTTACGACTAAGCTAGGGTAAATAATAAAAAGCACGATTCAGTCAAGACTTCACTCTGGTTTTATGTGGTCCCTCCCCCGCACCATCTTTTTTTTCATTTTCGTCGGGATCCTTTTTAATGAAAATGAGGACCGTTGGCCGCTGGGGTTGAAGCAAATCTTAAAGGAAGGCCTAAAGAAATTTATTATTTAAATAATGGGGTAGAGAAAATTAATTGGCTAGAAACGATACGCCGAACTTTGAATACCAATTAATATTCAATCAACTTTATCGATCCTAAAATTATTTGAAGCTTTAGAAATTATTACAAAATGGCTTTAGAAATTATCAAGTGTTGCTGAGGTAAACCTCCGAATAAATCTATGTTCCTCCCTCTTCAATACCTAGGTGGTACACCTCAATCCATTTAGTAAATCCAATAATATGTACCTATTCATGTATTGAACACGCACACATGTATGAAGGCGGGCTGATCAGCTGAGAGGCCTCCGAGGCTAACTTTTTTCATAACCAACCTACGGTGATGGAATTTTAAATGGAGTGTTTTCAGTCACATTGATTACAAGGTATGGAGGCGACCTGGCTAGCTAAGGGACTTCAGAGGCTAATTTCAATCCTAATCGACCTCGGGTGTTGAAATAGAGCACCTTTGAAATACCTTGAAAACAGTGTTACGAGGTACAGACGACCACTAATCAGCTGAGGGTTTCTGAGGCTAATTTATTTTCTAATCGAAGCCTACTACTGAAGTACATTAATTTTATTATACTCAAGGGTGTTATGTGAAATAAACAAACATATTTTCAAATCAATACACAGTCCTTGCAACTCTTCTACATGGTGGGGGAAAGGAATTTGTCATAAAGGGGTTTGTTTATTAATATTTACGGAAAAACGGAAAATTGAGGGGTCTGTGAGGGGCCAAACCCTTTTCAGAGGCGCAATACCTCGAGATTATGTAATCACTATACAGGGTGATTAACTACGCCCTCCACCCCCTACCTAACTTCTTTTATAAATGGATTAAAAGAAAAGTTCAAATGACAACCCCGCTTATTTTTTCCGTAGACCTCATATATGATATTTTTGCGCAGCGCGCACTAACTTTTGTTGTCTTAAATGGGAACCCCCCATTTTCTAATGCTTATTCAAATCTACGCAAATTTCAAGAACAAATGACCCATCACTCGATTTTTTGATGGCGCAATTCTGCACTGAAACATCGCAATCCCGTTCTAAAAGTGCGAACATTGTGAAATCATGAATTCTTAAAGATATTAAATTACCAAATGTTACATATGATTTTGGGATGCTTTTTTCATGCTGAATCATGTAATGATGTTCATCATTCATAAGATCAAAATTGATAACTGGAAAATATGCTAAAAATCCAAGATCTTTGTTCGAATAGTGGTGTATTTAGAACAGGATTTCCCCTCATTCTTTGCATTAAGTTCTCAAATTAAACATTAAAATACGAGAACTTAAAAAAAATCCGATCAGATAGGATCATGCTGCAGGACTAGAACTAGTTTAAAATAAGCGTTGTATATTTTTAACTCGTTATTAATAATTGGGCGAAACCCTTTTACTGTTAAATAAGTTAACGAACTTATCTAATAAATACGTACCTAGATAATATTCTCTTTATCTAACAGCTATAAACAGTTTTATAATATTATTGACAGAAGCATATATTGTTGTGAATATCTAAATTATAACTTTTGGGGAAATTTGAGGTTGTTGTGTTCACAAGGATACAATGTGATTGATTCAGTTCACCATGCTAATAGAGTGCACAATCTTTCACTCCCCCACACGGGTACAGAATCACTCAACGAGTTCATTCCCAGTACACTCAACAAGTCCCAGATTCTTCCTAAAGTTTATGAACTTGACACCTGACAATGCTTCTGTAAGAATGTCAGCACTCATTTGTTCTGTCGGCACATATTCAATTTTCACTTAGCCTTCAGCTACAGCCTCTCGGATAAAATGTTCTCGTAGCCTTATGTGTTTCGATCTTCTACTCGTAACTGGATTCATTGCTTGCTTCTTTGCAGCCTAGTTGTGCCTCCCACTCCAATATTTTCACCTGATTTTCTAGATCACCCACAATTATGCTAGGCTTAGGAATACTACCATTTACGTACCCCCACAATCCATTCTTGCCTAGCTTGCATTCTCCAAGAATCATAATTGTCTCTTTTTAACGGTTCTATTCGATAACTTGCACTCATTTTTTCTTCACTGAACTTCTTTCTTCTCATCAATACCAGCCCATAACCTCTAATAAATACGTACCTAGATAATATTCTCTTTATCTAACAGAGCTATACACAGTTTTATAATATTATTGAAAGAAGCATATATTGTGAATATCTAAATAATAACTTTTGGGGAAACTTGAGGTTGTTGTGTTCACAAGGATGCAATGTGATTGATTCGGTTTATCGTGCTAATAGAGTACACAATCTTTCAACTTACCTTTCTGGAGCGGAGCTTTCTTGTATTTCTCCAGCCTTTTGACGGCTATGGCTTCGAGGCGCACCCTCGCCGCGGGATATTCTTTGAGAACGTCCCACATGTCCTTCTTCGAGAGGACAAACAGATCGCTGTAGCCCACCGACCGGACGGAGGCCGTTCGCCTGTTACCTGTTGTGGACAGAAAGAACAGGGTTTCTCGGATAATATTGAGGTAGTGAGAGCTTGACGGCATTTCCAAGATGAAGCACATTGGGGTAAATGCCCTCGATCCCTCGCCAACACCTCAAAAATCGAAGTTCACTGAATAGAGTTGTTATGAAGATAAATGTTTTGTTCACTAGAATAAACATGATCTCACTCGATGAGCTCCTACTAGTTACAGGGTGGTTGCCGAATTTTAAAACAATTCAACATAATACAGTACGATAATTTACGAAAATTCGCTCAAACGATCATGCTGCATGACTAGAACTTTTCAGGTTCTGAACAAAGGATGGTGCTGCCTAGACAGTGGGTTTAGCAAGACACTACCATACAACACAGAACACACATCCACCTTATGCTGCTAAATCACAATCCATTAGACACACGACAGAAACCACTACGTCCACCCCCAAAATATTTAATAAAAAGGTTATTCTGAACAAAGGATTTATTTTCATAACAAATATTTTCAGTGAACTTCGATTTTTCAGGTTATGTCCAGGAATGTAGGCCATTTACCCTCTGTGCGGATGCGATTGGTATCATCGATAAGGGAGAGAAAAAAATAGAACGAAAATATACGTGAAGGGCAGTCAAATACCACACAACTGGTAAAAAAGCGAGCAATTAGTCAAAATAAAAACATAAATCATTAGATAAGAAAAAAAAAGCTGCTTCCATGTATGCCTACATTACGTTTAGGGTTGGAAAAAATCTTAATTATGAATATGATTAAAATTTTTAGCCACAGGAATATCATGGGAAAATTGTGAGAAGTCACAGGTATCGGTGATCAATCACAGGAGTTTGACATTAATCATTGGTTGCGGTGATTTATGTCACGATACTGTGAATATTTACATCAATTTCTGTTATCATTATCAGAAAATACTCTAAACATAATTTTCAAGGCTACATGCTAAAAATCTATAAATCTTTAATCACCAAAATTTTAACAACTTAGAAGTTTAGCGAACCGACATTTTCAAAAATTGAAATCTTTTAGCACCCAAAATAGGGTGCTGATCTCGGTTAAAGTTTGGTGCATCGAATATCAAGGAGCGTAGCAAATACTTTTAGAGTGAAATTACCTGTTTCAAGTAGCTCAAAGCCGAAAGATTAAAAATGATGTTTAGACTATTTTTGGTTTTTCGTCAACACTACCTACCTTACCAAAGCGTTCTACCAAATTTTATTCCCCAGCGAAATCGTAATACCAAAAAAACGTGATTTGACTCTCAGAATGATTACCTTGGAAGAGAGAGAGTTACGAGCAACTGAAGATTTGGTAAACTAGACGTTGTCATGGATAAGTGACGAAGCGAATTATAATTTCTTTGATTGATTTTAAAATCAAAAGCGATAGATAAACATTTTCGGTGTTTTTTCTTTCTCAGTGTCCCTATGGTAAAACTCAGATTCCTGTGATTTCTCACAATTTTCCCATGACTAATCACGGATTTCTGTGATTACTGTCATATTTCCTGTGATTAGGAATTTATTCTTAATCATACTTTTAAGTGTAAATACGAATTTATCGTATTCATCACCACAGAAATATATTCCTGTGATTAAAAATCTTAATCATATTCCTGAGTAAGATTTTACCCAACTCTGATTTCATTACCTACTACTGTAGAGATCATATTTCTGAATACTGTATATTGGGTGAAACACTTCTGGCCATCACGAATTAATATAAAGTTAATCCAGTCTCCTCACATCTGTTTTGAAAGATAACTCCCGACGATGGATTAACCCCTCTTCTGCCCACTATGGTGGAACGGGGCTCTTAAGGTTTTACAAACTTCAGGAATCGATTATGTAATAAATTTGCAACAAAAGGTTCCTCTTAAAGATTTTTTAACGCTCTGTTTTCGAGTATTTTTACATAACATATTCTTCGTCGTGTTGTCTACCTCATGATAGTCATGACGTCCCTAATGAGAAAACCGGTGGAAAGAGCAATAAAGTTTCTATCTTCCTAAGGTTTATATACTGGTTATGCAGTTTATTCAAAATGTTTTTGTTCTAACGTAAAAAGGCTGAATTTAGCCGAAGAATGAAAATCTTCTCAGTTGTATCCAGGTTGCCAGGTGGTATAGGGCGAAAAACTGGACACTAAGCAGACTAAAAATACTCATTAAAACATCAAACTCTCATAAGCCATGCGTGCACAGTTATTAATATGAATTTTCATATTAGGTATACATATTTTATTTTTTATTTAGGTCCCTGCCAAAGGGGCTTAATGTTTATATTATCTAAACGTTCCAAAAATATCACTTGACGACATGATAGGTGGGTTCAGGTTTTTGAGTTGAACTAGTTCAAAAATATAGTAAAACACCGTCATTTTCTATCTCAATACTCAATCATATTTAAGATAATAAGATTTTTAAAAGATTTTTTCAGAGAAACTACTTGTGTTTTGCACTAAAATCATGTTTCTCTACAACAGCTTAACCAAATTTGATTTTCGAGCATTTTTTTAGCGCTGAATTTTCTAAATTGTGTCTTTTGATTCTCGAAAAATACCATCTAAATATCATACTACCAGCTGAAATATGAACTGTTTTGAAAAATAAATAGTTGTGGCAATCCGTAAAACTTCAATGTAAAAAAAAAAAAAAAAAAAATCCTGAAGATTTTTAAATTTCAACTGCCTGAAGTAATAAGCTTTTGAACGGTTTGGTCAACATTGTGATTTCGTTTCAATTTGTTACATACATTTTAGCTGTATTTTGAAAATTACGTAGTCTCAGTTGTGGCAAGGGGGATGAAATAAGTGTTATTAAGATCGCAATCATTTCCAGGTTGACGAGTACAGTCGACATAACATCCCACAAGAGAAGGAGCCAGGTTAAAGAATCGAATAACCAGACATTTCCCGCTTTTTCAATGAAAACTGGACATTTAGCGCTCGGAGCAATTTTCGTCGGGACACCTTGATAAAAAAACGGACTGTCCGGGCCAAAACCGGACACATGGCATCCCTGGTCGTACCTTATGTGAAAGATGGCTCAAAAATATTCTTTGAATGTTTCCAAAGCTGACTTCACAGTGCTGCAAATGGGTGTCCACACCATGAGTGAGGGTTAGGGGATAGTTCGGATAAGAAAAGTTCATTATAGGAGTTCCAGTTAGGTAGCCGAGCCGAGCGCACGTGTTTTTTGCGAGCTCCGTATTAAGTATTGATTTAGCAGGGTTGTATTGTGAATTTCGTTTCAGTTTTTGTTTTTTGTGGTTGCTCTTTGATTAACTCTCAGCCATAACAATTTTCATACAATTTTGACGTGTAGATCTATGGAAAAATGTCATTTTCGCGAGTTTGGTTGGGGATTTGTTGTTTACTGAAGGGAAAGGACTATCCACTCGACCGAATACCGTATTCCTTAGTCAGCAGCACCCGAACAGCCGACCGGTGTCGCATCGAATAATTGCAACTGCGAGTATGTCGACCTCCGAGTTACATCTGGTAATTCAATGCCTTGACGTAATCACAACCAAACTTCAAAACTTCGACTGCATTTTGAAGGAACATACAAATGTTTTGAATACACAGGTGCATGCTCTGTCGCAAGAAATTGCTAACAGCCAAGAAACTATCTTGCTCATAAAAAAAAGGTAATAAGAGAATGATCAGTATAGAAGAAAATCTAGCATTATCTGAAAAAAATAATACGAAACAGAACCGGCACACGGACAACAGAAACGATCTTATTCTTCATAACGTTCTAGAAGGGAAAGAAAACATGAATATTCTCAATAGGAAGGTGATGGACATTGTTATGACCTCCCAGAAGTCAACACCATATGTAAACAAGTAGAATGTGAAGATAATAAAGAAACCAGGAAGAGAAATACAAAGGACGGGGAAAACCCAAGTTAATGGTGGCACTACCTTCCTACCTGCCCCAATGTTCGAGGGACAGGGAAGGAGGGCTATATAAGGGCTATGCCCACAACACTTAGACTCACTCGTCCTGGGTATCGCTCTTGGTAAACTTCCTTATACCTCCGTGTATTCAATTCAACAACCTTTTCGTTTTACTTAAAAACTCAAAACTTTCAAACTGATGAAATTGGATGGGCTAACGCTCGGGGCCATTTCATCACGTCCAACAGCAAACTAAAACCTTTTCGTTTTACTTAAAAACTCAAAACTTTCAAACTGATGAAATTGGATGGGCTAACGCTCGGGGCCATTTCATCACGTCCAACAGCAAACTAAAATCACTCTACACATCTTTATCTACGTAATTGGATGGGTAAACCTACCCGGGGCCATTACGTGATAAAATACAAAATTTGGTTAGCTCCCATTAACTTATAAAAATTGGATAGGTCACTCGACCCGGGGCCATTTTTATAAGTTATCAAAAACTCACGCACAGAATTCTGAGCGCCCGATTCTCCTACTAACTCGTAAAATTGGATGGGTATCAACCCGGGGCCATTTTACGAACTTAGTAAATAAAAATCTATATAATTCGCTTTACGCGAATTATCAATACAAGCTCCCTTCTTGTTCTATTGTCGTTTATGTATTGGATGGGACACTAAGTCTCGGGGCCATATATGAATAAACAGTAGAACCAAAATTTTATGACTAATAAAAATAAGTACCCTATAGAGGGAATAATTTAATGTTAGGAAAACTAGAGCCTAACAACTGGTAACCCCGACGTTAGAAATTGTACGGCACGTAGCGACTAGCTCCCGCACAAAAATTCAAAACTAAATCTTTTTTGGTGACCCCACTTAGCAACCAAACAAAAACTCATATAACGAAAAGTAATCTTAAAATTGTGCATACAAATTTCCAATTACCATGACGACCCCCCCAGAGACGACGTGTTCCGTGTCACCAACTCATACAAAACTTCCGGAGTTTTCATACAGTGACCCAAGCTTATGGTTCGTACAAGTGAATGCAGCTTTCGCGGCCGATCAAATTACCGCAAACTCCACAAAGTTCAACAAAGTGCTCGCCTCGTTGCCATTGGAAGTACTGAAGACCGTCTCGGACCTTGCCGCCTCCGACTCGGACGCCTACACCAAGCTTCAGGACCGCCTCATCACTACATACGGTGACACGGAGACGAAACGTTTAAACAACCTCCTCTCATCAGCACACGCAGGAGGCCAGAAACCCTCACTGATACTCAATGCTTTAAGGTACGAGGCCTCGGCCGACTTTCCTACCAATTTGTTGAAAATTCTCTGGTTTAACAATCTACCCCAACGTATTCGAGAGTTACTGGCTGCATCCACAGAAACTGAGCTAAGTAAATTAGCAACAATTGCCGATCGTATTTTTGAAGCAACATCCCCATCTATCAACAAAGTCGATGACCCCATGGAAAATATTTCAAGACAAATTCTCAATTTACAACAACAACTCAACCGCCTTACGGATAATCAACCTCGTGGACGTTCACCTTCACCTAGAAGACAAACTTCAAATTATCGGAATCGATCTGCATCCCCAAACACACGTTCCTCGAGACATCGCAGTCCTACCCCTAAAAACAAAAATGGATTTTGTTATTTTCACACTAATTGGGGAAAGAAAGCCCGTAAATGTCAGAATCCTTGCTCTTGGGCGGGAAAACGAACGAGAGTAGCTACCACGGCGGGAGTAGCTATCTCTAAACCTTCCATCCGCCTATACGTCTCATGCTCGAATTTAAATACCACTTTCTTAGTGGACAGCGGAGCTCAGGTTTCAATAATACCTAACTCCATATGCAAACGAACACAACCACGACAAGGATCACTAGTAGCCGCTAATAATACCCCACTTACTTCCTACGGAACCGTATCAACTACATTAATAATTGATAAGGAGAAATTCCCGTGGACATTTACGGTAGCTGACATTTCACACGCCATACTGGGTGCAGACTTCTTATGCCACTACAACTTGTTGCCAGATCTTAGGAACAAACGCCTCATACGACAAGAATGCGGTTCATCCCTCCAAGCACATACGGCTGCGGTTCACAATTCATGCACACCCCAACAACTCGTTGACCAATATAACCTTCCCGATTCATACATCGATCCAGGTGTTGTTCATCACATTGATACCCATGGCGCACCAACCCACGCTAAAGCTCGTAGATTGCCCCCCAATAAACTTCGGGCTGTGAAGGCGGAATTTGATATGATGTTAAAAAAAGGAATAACAAGACACACCAAAACTCCGTTACAAAGCTTTCCTGATTCATTACCCCTACAAAATCTACATGTGGACATCGTCGGTCCACTCCCGGCTTCAAATGGACACACATACTGCGTCACAATGATTGATAGAAACACGTCTTGGATGGAGTGCATACCAACGTCTAATATTTCGGCCGAAAATGTAGCCCAAATTGTTCTACACAATTGGGTTGCTAGATACTATCACTTCACTATCACTTCAGATCAGGGCCGACAGTTCGAATCAGCATTATTCCAAGATCTCGTACAACGACTCGGTATTAAACATATCAGAACAACGGCTTATCATCCACAATCAAACGGGAAACTGGAACGCTGGCATCGTAGACTGAAGTCAGCACTATCAGCATACCCTGAGCCTACCAAATGGGCGCAAAATCTACCAACCGTCCTATTGGGCCTCAGAGCCATACCTAACCTCGATGATGGCCTATCTCCAGCTCAACGCCTATTTAAAACAAACATACGATTGCCTACAGATCTCATAAATCCCGGCCCCAAGGAACACACTACTCCGGCTTCACACATTAAAAACAGTATTAAAAATGTGGGAAAAGTGTTCATACCACAGGATTTATCAAAATCTAAGCATATATACCTACTTAAACCAGTTAAACCTCCGGCATTGACATCTCACTACACAGGACCTCACGAAGTAATAAAACGATCAGACAAAACTATTACCATAAAAATTAATGGTGAAAAACATGTAGTTTCCACTGACAGATGCAAACCAGCATACACACTTGATACGGCCGATACAACTAGGCACAGTAAAGCGCGGCCTTCAACATCCGTTCAAAAACAGGTACCTAAACCATTAATTAACAGTCCCACCACCCAGCCCCGCAGGTCCCCACGGCTACTTAAGCGCGTGACCTTCGCGGTACCTGCACAGTCAATTTCAAGTGTTCAACCATGTCAGAGCTCCCAATCAGCCTATGTGACGTCCAGATGGAACACAAGTACGTTAAATACGTACTCTCCAACCCAGTCACGCCGATCCCTGACCACCCCATCGACGCCCGTGAAACCAGGCACACACAGCAAAATACACCATCGATCCACGTCTCTCCGTTGCCTGATAAACAGCCAGAGGCAGGAAACAAGGAAAACTATGGACGAAATAATCTCGCACGCCGCCACAAAATCGATGATAGGGATCAACTCCGACGAAGAGTCCTACAAAATAAACAACTCCCAGAAATACCACAACACAAACCGGCAAATTGCATCAATATTCGACGAGGAGTACGACCTTGAAGCCCCGGAGATGTCCACTGTTAAAACCAACTACAACGCAAATAGAAAAAGGTTGCAGAGGATGAAGAAATCTGGCCTCAACGAAATTAGATTCTGACAACGGCCAATTCAGCCAGCAATTGTATAATAGTTAGTTATATATAAAAAAAATAAATAAATAAAATAAAAAATAAAATTGATAAAACATGTTTAGTTATACTATTAGTACATATAACATAGTAAGTGTACATAGACCATTGTAAAAAAAAACCATTGCATTACTACATATAACATAGTAAGTGTACATTGACCATTGTAAAAGACCATTGCATTAGTACATTTAACATAGTTAGACCATTGTATAAGAACCGTGTACATATCATATCAGGTCCGCCATTTAGTATGTAATCAGACGCCTCACGCAACTTGAAATGTTCAGACGCCTCACGTCAAAATTACAAACGCTTGTAAAAGTCAGACGCCTCAGTCGAAATACAACAGTTGCTCGATGTAATTAGTTAAATTGTTCAGACGCCTCACGTCACAGAAATCAGATTTCACATTGTTCAGACGCATCACGTCACAACATCGGCACACGATTCCACTCTCCAGGTATAAGATTAGCGCAACCTTTGTTACACCAAAAATATTCTCTCAACCTTCACCTATATCGGATTATAGTACTTTCACTTTCTATTATTATCTCCAATTCTAGGGGGGGCATGTGTTATGACCTCCCAGAAGTCAACACCATATGTAAACAAGTAGAATGTGAAGATAATAAAGAAACCAGGAAGAGAAATACAAAGGACGGGGAAAACCCAAGTTAATGGTGGCACTACCTTCCTACCTGCCCCAATGGGCGAGGGACAGGGAAGGAGGGCTATATAAGGGCTATGCCCACAACACTTAGACTCACTCGTCCTGGGTATCGCTCTTGGTAAACTTCCTTATACCTCCGTGTATTCAATTCAACAACCTTTTCGTTTTACTTAAAAACTCAAAACTTTCAAACTGATGAAATTGGATGGGCTAACGCTCGGGGCCATTTCATCACGTCCAACAGCAAACTAAAATCACTCTACACATCTTTATCTACGTAATTGGATGGGTAAACCTACCCGGGGCCATTACGTGATAAAATACAAAATTTGGTTAGCTCCCATTAACTTATAAAAATTGGATAGGTCACTCGACCCGGGGCCATTTTTATAAGTTATCAAAAACTCACGCACAGAATTCTGAGCGCCCGATTCTCCTACTAACTCGTAAAATTGGATGGGTATCAACCCGGGGCCATTTTACGAACTTAGTAAATAAAAATCTATATAATTCGCTTTACGCGAATTATCAATACAAGCTCCCTTCTTGTTCTATTGTCGTTTATGTATTGGATGGGACACTAAGTCTCGGGGCCATATATGAATAAACAGTAGAACCAAAATTTTATGACTAATAAAAATAAGTACCCTATAGAGGGAATAATTTAATGTTAGGAAAACTAGAGCCTAACAGACATTTTTAGAACAGAAATAAATTACGTTCTTGAGGATTATGAAGTTATAGGTGTAAGACGTTTAGGCACCGTCCAACCTTCTAGAAGTAGACCAGTTCACGTTCATTTTGCTAATTATTTCTCTAAATCTAAAGTACGCCAGAATATTTACAAGTTCAAGGGATCCCAATTTAATACATCCAAGTTCTACGACAGACGAACACGGGAATTTAGGAAGCATCTCTTGCCTAAGTTGTTTCAAGCAAGAAAAGACGGGAAGCATGCCGTCTTGTTTCGAGATGATCTCGAACTGGTTGATGGAAAAAAACTTATCATACACTATGGACGAAGTACGTTGGAGGATTCTACATTTACTGGGTCAGAAGTGGAGATTAATCTGAATACTCCTCTTTCGTCCCCTCCCAACATTTCAGAAAACAAGTCAAGCAGAAGATGAAAATCTACAAGAGATAGAATACCGCTAAGGACATTTTGGCAATGACTCGGGATTATTATTGAAATTTGGCAGTGGAGTGTAGGTATTATTGATTGTGATCTATGTTAACTATGCAGTGCTCATTTATTGGATGTAAATTATGTAGACCTATATAAGTAATTATTTATTTCATCAAACGTAAAAGCCTAACATTGTTTGTTGAGGGAGAAATGAAGGCAAGATATCATGTGCTATTTTTTTAATATGGATTTAAGGAACTCCTTGTAATACCTACGGGGTATACAATAAAATTGAATTGAATTGAAAAGTTCATTATAGCTTTATAACCTATAGTTCAGATAACCCGCTAGTATTTATCTTTAGGTTATCCAAAAATTTTATTGCACGTGAGCAGATATAGAATCGTCCCTATGAACATTTTTCGTAGTAAATGATAATATTGCAACGGCTCCAAAAAATGTTAAAATAAAAATTTTCTAACATTTTCATCATGGAAATCCGTTTTGAGGCATTCTGAAACGATTTCTGGATTCTAACGCCTTTTCAAATTATTTCTATGTAGTTAATGAAGAGTTATTTTCCCTAGTAAATGGGTAAGAAGAAAAATTAAATGAAATTGTTTATTTGTATAAGCCTTCTGGCGTTACAAGGTTGGTGAACAATAATTACAAAAATAATAATCACACTATCAAAGAAATAATGCCCATGAAATGATAATATCCAGACTAAGCGGACAATGAAAGGTAAAAGAAAGAGTAGCAAAACTAAATAAATAAATCCGCTAGTGTTAGAAACCTTCTTTAAAAAAGAAAACTCTTATTCGTATACAATTGTTAACAAAGTAAAACACTTTTTTCCATGTGGCCGCATCTTAAAGAAGTAATAAAGAAGAGAGTTCATAGTAGGACAACTCATTTGTTAGAAAAAAATAAAAACGCTCGCCATGAAGGACTGGACATACAGAAAGAATATGAAAGAGTATCAGACTCAGAAATGTTACATAAAGGGCAATCCGCAAGGTTATCGTATTTTACAGTAAACATGGGTATACTTAATTTAGCAAAAAGGCTCTGTTACGCTCCAGGAAAATAATTCTTACAGCCGAAAAGGTTTGCTAACCAGATTGTTGGGAGTGTTGCAACTACGGGAAATTTCCCGTCGTTGTAAGGGCACAAGTTCGATCTCGTTTCGAGGTATCAAATATTTTTGCGCCGTTACAGTGGCGCAGTCGAAATAGGACCCGAAATCATACGAAACAATTAATAAAATCCCTCTCGAGCCAAAAGACTGTAAACATCACATTTCCTGTCGTTAGCATCCAATTAACGGTTTGCTTGTGCCATTTCTGACGTGTGACTCATGGATCGTATCAGACCCCCCCATGCGAACTGTCGTTAGCATCTTTCACTTCCTCATTCACTTGAGTCAAACACACTGTGACAATGACCTCGCTCGACTGCTGACTCGTTCCAGCGAGCATCTGCTGAGCCAGCGGTCGAAGAGGTTTGCTAAATCCGGCCTCATAGCTCAGACCTCAGATTGTTGGAGTGTTGCAACTACGGGGAATTTCCCGTCGTATTAAAGACACGAGTTTGATCTCCTGTCGAGGTATAAAATATTTTTGGGTGGTTACTGCTCCCTTATAGCCGAAATTGAACAAGAAGTCTTTCAGTGAGAATACCTGAGTCTGTAACAGCTATAGAAAACTGTTACGGTGATTCGTTCAATGGAAAGCCGGCCGCTTTCAATCCAATCGTTGGTGAACCTTCATAACGACGAGTCTACCTCTCTCTTACATTTTGCGTAAAAGCAATAATATTATATAAACTCCTATCGTTTGTAGACGAACTCCACAATGCAGATAGGTGGGGAGCGTGTTCCCAGAGGAGCAATGTATTTTGTAGATAGGTCTAAAAGAAGATGACGTCACGCGTTCCTCGTCTGATTGCCTCCAAAACTGACTGGACACGTCGTAAGAATATATTTCTATTAAAGTTTTTTGGGTCTTGAGCAGACCATGAGGGGCTCTCCCTCTAGAAAGTAAGGCATCCATTTGAAAAGATTAGTTGTATTGTTGGTCCCGCCGAGCAGGGTAGAGAGCAAGGAGCACGTGAGCAGATAAAAGCTTCGTTCTCAGTGTGCGTTCCGCGAGAACGGAACGGCTCTGGGCAAGCGAAGTTGAGTTTTGTCGTTTGCAGTGCCAGAACGCCCAGTTTTGGAACGCCAAGAACGCCGAGTTCGGCGTTCGCAGTGTTTTGCGAACCCAGTTCCGAACGGTTCTGACAGTTCCCGGTTTTTTTTTTGGAACTGTCAGAACTCGAACGCAAGGACGTAGGTAGTTAACGCATTCGCATTTCACATTTTTTTTCGGATCTCGTGGAGTAATCAACTCTCTTCTTCTTCATCGAAATCATACTCAATCATACTTTAGTCTCCATACGTTAGTATAAGCACCTATTCTATGATCGAAATGTCAACTAGCTCGTCAAGTTCGGAAAGCGATAGTTTCGACGATGGTGTTTGGTTTGTAAATGATGAGGACGAGATTGAAGTTATAGTTGGATCTCGTCTACATCCACGAAACTCAAATTTTTTCGAGTTTACTCCTCAGTCATCGACGACTTTTTTTTTTTTTTTAAATTTTTTTATCGCCGCGGGGTAACAGTTAAGTAATATTCACGCGGTCATAATAAGTAATATATTCTCGGGCACTAAAAATATTCTGAAAAGGTAACACGAGTTGAGTGAGGTTACAAACAACAACACACTTCCAAGTTCTGAAATCGTTCGCAGTGCTAAACGCGGTTCCACAAGTTCTGGAACTCCCCGGGATTTCTCGTCCCAGTTCTGATGAGTTCGAGAACTGTAAGAATGCGCACTGAGAACGAAGCTTAGAATCGTCCCTATGAATATTTAAGGGAATTTTCGTAAAAAATGATAATATTGCAACGGCTCCATAAATTTTAAAATACAAATTTTCCAACATTTTTATCATGGAAATCCGTTTTGAGGCATTCCGAAACAATTTCTGGATTTTAACGCCTTTTCAAATTATTTTTTATGTATACAAGGTGTCCCAGATAACGAAGAGTTAGAAGAAAAATTCAAATGGTAACCCCTTCTTTTCCGCAGATCTCAAATATGACAAAGGAACCCACATTTTTTTAATTGCTGATTCCAATTCTGCATATAATTATATTTATGAAGAAAATACCCATTACTGAAATTTTTGAGAGCGCAGAACTTTGGAAAAAAAATGCGAATTAGTGCGCAAAAGTTATCAAAAAGAGTTTTTTAAACTACCTCGAATGGCACCGTTCATTAACTGAATATGCCATCAAAATCGTAAATAAACTGATGAGAAAATTTTATGAATGTGCGTGTGTATCAGCAACCAATGATTGGGCAGCCATGAAATTCACAAAGGCATACAACCTAGGGACCAAACCCCAATATTCCTAAAAATACCATAGAAACCTGATGGTACGTTATTATCTAAGTTTTGCTCGTCACAAAAATATAAGCTGACCAACAGACACACACGACTGATAATCATTTGGTAAAGAACCTTTAAGTGAATAATTTCAATCTATGATAATCCAGTTTCCTTTTTAATTTTGATATGAAAATAAGGTTTAGCACTATATGTTTGCTTCCGTTTAGTAAATTTTAAACAATTTTCCACCAATAATTCTGAGAAAATTCTACCTTTTCAACGTGTGTCGATACCATCTTGGGACTTCAGATTCGTGCTAATATCCAATTCTGATGACTCAATCATGGAAAATAAATCGTTTACGTAGCTTCAGTAAAAGTAAATTAGTGTAACTAAGCGGATCTAGGGGCAACTCTGAACACTTGTCTTGCATATTCCCTTACTCTCGTGTAAAATTGGTAACCATTCATTCGATCGCAATAAAATTGATATAGGGGCATTTAGAAATTTAATCAAGATCGAATACGTATTGACGGAGATGTGCAAGTGGAAAGAATTTTGGTTTATTATTTTCAATAACAAACCTTCGTAATCGGTCCGAAAAAAAAAAAAAAAAAAAAAAAAAAAAAAAAAAAAGGTATAACTCCCTCACAATTTGTTGGTTTACGTTTCAAGATGCGTAGAATCCAAAAATCGAGTAAAGAAAATCCGTTCGTCCGCTGTACGCCGTCCGAAGCTTTTCTCAAAAATTATTGGACCAAACTTTAAGAAATTGGCTTAAAAATCATTTATCGGCCGGGGATGTGCCAGTAACATCGGCATCGCGTTCGATCAACACTAGAGTGTAGAACCTAAGGGCTGAAATATTCAAAAATCGAGATCTTGAAATTTTTTTATGTAACAGTAATGATTTTTTGAGTCTGATTTATAGGTATCCGGCCAAAGAATCGAACGAAACCACCGCGGTCGCTATACGTTTATTCGTTTGCTTTCCCTAAGGGCTAAAACTTCGACAAGACAAAAAGACGTCAACTCGGGTGTGAATCGTATTTTTTTTCTTTATGAAAGCGCATGCAACCTTTAAGTGGTCAAATACATTTGATGCAATTAACGAAAAAATGTTACAGTTTGTAGAACACTGATAATGTTTTCAACTTTTGAAATAAATTGTTCAAATGTGAGGAATTGTTCCCTATCAGTTCTTCAAGATTTCTTGGTGTGTCTGGTTGTAGATCACAAAAAATTGGACATTCTGTATGTAGATGACGAACCGTTAGTTGGCATGTGCATGTTGTGCATTCCGGTGGTGGTAGCTGCTGTGGTGCTATTGAGCCGTGTGTGGCCAATGGGAAGACGAGTCAAGATTACTTCTTCACGACGACGATGAGGCCCATAAGGATACGTGTTTCTTAACCTCTCATAGTTTCTGGTGTTCCATCAATTGCCACTCCGACCTCAAATTATTCCAGATGGCTTTATTCACAACGGATTCGTAATCAGATCTTATGTGCATGAAAGTGGATGTTGGCTGTTCCGTGGCTGCCCTTGCACTGATATCTGCGACTTCGTTTCCATGTATTCCATTATGTCCAGGAACCCAGCAAAATGTAACGGAATTCCCAGAAGTATACTCTTTTGATTTCCAAGCAGAATGTTTTCGAC
This sequence comes from Adelphocoris suturalis, assembly GCA_030762985.1. Taxonomy (NCBI): domain Eukaryota; kingdom Metazoa; phylum Arthropoda; class Insecta; order Hemiptera; family Miridae; genus Adelphocoris; species Adelphocoris suturalis. The sequence goes on from CM061041.1 coordinate 61,634,779, forward strand.
CAAAGGATGAGTGTCAACACCTTTCTTTATGGCTTGCAATGCACTTAGAGAGTCACAGCAAACAACTATTCTACTCTCTGTCTCATTTATCAGTGCGATTGCTTTGTGTATTGCAAAAAGTTCTGCTGTGAATATGGATGCATTTGATGGGAGAGTGAATTTATATACACCTGAGTCAATGTATACAGCGCTCCCTACACCACTGCTTGTTTTGGAGCCATCACAATAGGCAATCGTACAAGGAGAATAAAAGGCAATAATCTCATAAAATGTTGACAAAAATTGTTCTGGTGTTGCAAATTTCTTTGAGAATTTGGTTAATGTGAAGCGAAATTGAGGAGTCGGGAGAGTCCAAGGGGCTTGGGGGCAGACCTTTTCAATATAAAATTTTGGTAACTTTAATGAATACATCAGCAAATCAGAAAAAATGAGGTGAAGTGAGGATCGAATGTTGCCTAGTGGTAGTGGTTCCAATAAGACATCTTGATGTGGATGTTCAGACGCTGCTTTTATTTTCATAGCATACCTCAGCGACAAAATACTCCGTCGGTGTGAGAGTGGTAGTTCACTAGCATCCACTAGCAAGCTAGGGATGTGGCTTGAACGAAACGCGCCTGTTGCTAAGCGCAAGGCTTGATTATGAATGGAGTCAATCATTTTGAGGACATTGGGGGTAGCAGTTCTATAGAGTATGGAACCATAATCAATTTTTGATCTTACAAATGATCGATAAAAACGCAGCATACATGCGTGTGAATCGTAACCTGTAAAACATATCAAAAATTGCCTTGAAAACTATGACAATTGTATCCGCTGATAATTTAATTCCAATGGAATTCTGACTTTCCGAAATCGAGTTTATTATAGCTTCTGTATCCTATTGGGCTTGTGAAGCGTAGGTAGGTAATGTCCTAATTCAACTATATTACTTTATTAAATTGTAGATAAGTAAATACTTAGGAATTACTCTTAATTAATTTAGTATTGCTATTCCAACAACAGAAGGTTATTTCCGAGTCTACCAAGGTCGGAACGTTTTAGCCAATTTTTAAAGAGAATTAAGCTATTGCAACTAGTTCAAAATTTCCGTCGTGGAAATTCGTTTTGATATTCCTGATTTCTTTCCTAATCGACTCACGTTGCTGAAACATAATAGAGCTCGTTTGGGACACCTTAAAAATAATTACGATGTTCGGAGGATCACTGAATAACTGATGGGGCCTCTGAGGCTAATTTCTTTCCTTTTCATCCGTTTAACTAAGTTTTTTGTTTTGTTGTTTCGACATTTCTAGATAAATTTTCAACATTCATCTACAATAAATCGTAAAATTGTGGGGTCCTGAGCCGTAAAGGTGTGAACCTATATGGGAGGTTCAAGTTTTGATCATTTACTAGATATACATGGGACTTGATAATAATTATAGACCAATGATCTGCATCTATTACAGAAATAATGAACCTTTGTGTAATCATTTGCAGCGTTTTATTTTCTACACGCTTAGATGGTATCATCGATTCGGATGCAATGAAAAATAAACACTTATCCAATACTTTGATTCTCGCTGGTTAAAAGTTCATGTTTGTGCACGCACAATTGCAATGTGCAACGTGTTCATATTTATCAGAATGAATGAATTGCTGAGATATCGAACCAATGAGTACAAATCCCAGGCTGTCTTGAGAAGACAGTCGGCTTCTTCGATCCCTGCAATCCCCTTAAGCCCATCCATCCATAGCGGGATTATTGGTCTGTCGAACATGGATGGCGTATGAAGAGCGAGCCTTAAGCGGTTGAACTAAAACTTGAGACAATCTCCCTGTAACCTCCCTATAACCTCTACGGAGAACGCATGTGTAGTATCATCTCTATTTTCTTAATCAATCTGGCTATATATCCGAGAAGTTTTCGAAAAGTTGAGTGAGGAATCAGATGATCCGAGGGGGGGAAATATTTGAGGAAATAATGCAAAATGGAGTCTTATAAATGAATGTAGGTCACAATTACGCGGAGTGCATCCTGAACAATCATGTTTCGGATGACGCAATGTACCCTCCTCGCAATATACACACCAGCCGAAATCCGACATAGTTCGTTGTCAGAAACATCCAGGGATACATCACAAAGCAGTGTCAAGGTTACCCCCCCGTCAAGTTAAGGAAAAATGGCTCATTTTTAAACATTTTTCAAATTTCCCAATTTTCAATTAACTAACTAACTTTTGTTTTTTATTACTAAATGAGTTTGAATGGAATGTGAAAATCGTCTGTTCTCAAAGACAACTTAACTCAGATTCCGAAAATGAGGCCAAAAGTTGAGAAAAGATTATTTTGAGGATAGAAATGTGGGTTTTCATGTTATTAACGTAGTTTTATCGACAAAACCACCTCTTGGCAACGGATTGAGATAGGAATATGCGGTTAGTATTTTACTCCATTTTCTGTCGTTTTACCCAATTTCGTATCAAATACTTTAAACTGACTACCCTCTGCATAAAATATATTATATTATTTATATTATTACACAATGGTTCATTATTTCTCATCTTGAAACTTAAACCAACTTTTGAAGGGGGGGATAAATTGTTTCTTGTAAACTCCATTCACCGTTTCAGAATGCCTCAAAACTGATTTTCATGAAGAAATTTTTAAAATAGCCATTGAAAGTTTGCAAAAATAGTGATCTAATGGAGAGTGATAGCACCTGTATCAGGTTGCAGAGTGAGTTTGTAAAATTCAGCGATCAATGCCCTACCGTCATCACCCACTCATTTTGATGAGAATACGACTTTTGTCAATGATGCTGATCATATTTTTATTTCTACGGAGCGAAACATTAAGTGTAAACGGTGCAGATATTTACCATTTAAACTGATCGGACGTTTGATTAACGTACGTATTGCTTCCGAGTCTAACGGGAGCATTGTAGCGGAAGCATTGTTTTCAATTTCGGGAGAAAACATTTTTGTCTCCAAAATCAAAATTTCCACTTGCATTTTACATTTTAGACCATTCTGCGCAACTATGTGTCCGCAAATCCTTATAGCAAGCTTAATTTTCACCGTTATCATCCGATTTAGATGACATTTTCAGGGAAAGTGCGGGCTAGAAGGTAGACGGTTCCTTTTTAGTTTCATAGTTACCAACTCATTACTCCACTCTGCGCAAGCACAAACGTATGTTCTACCAAACATCATTTTCTCACGCCTAGTCGTCCGTCCGATCTCACTCAAATTCGAGGGATAACTAGGTGAAGACAATTATACCATTCCATATTAATTTCAAGACGATCGTAACATTAGCAGCTCCTGCGCATAATAAATGTGAAATGCTAGTAACAAACTTAATTTTCACAATTTTTATTCGATTTTGTTAAAATTGTCAGAGATTGTGCGGGTTAGGCAGCGCATTGTCCTGTATCAGTTTCATTGTTGCCAAATCAATACTTCACACTCCGCATGAGCAAACGTAAATCCCATTATGGTCCATTTTTTCATACCACAGTCGTTAGGTCTCTCCCAAATTTTTATGATAGTTGGGAGATTACGACTTGAGCATTCCACATCAGTTTCAAAATGATTGCATCATTAATAGCTACTGCGCATACGCCAATGTTAAATCTTTGTAACGACCTTAATTTCCAAACTTTTCATCTGAATTTGATGAAATTGTTAGGGATTGTGCAGGTTAGGTTAGGTCTTGTACCAATTTCATTGATGTCAAATTATCACTTCACTCTTCGCATGCGCAAACTTAAATTACATCGAGCAGCATTTGTTCGTTTCTTGATTGATCAATTATGGCGTTTCATTCTACATCTTGATTTTTTTCTTTTCCTCTAAAGAGTTTTTCGAGATCATTTAAAACTTTTCAATAATCTATACATTCATGTTATGGAAACGAGGAAGCTATATTCCATACCCAACTTGGCTGACGTTTTTTGTGCTTAAGAATGGACTCTTCATTTTGTCTGTACGTAAGTCCAAGGGAATCAGCTTAAAGTTTGGTAACAGAACAGCTTAAGCTATCTATTTACAATGTATCTGTTTAATGTCCGTAACCGTTTAAGTGTAAACATTCATAGTATGCCGACCGCAAGGATGTTGACAGTTGCCGCTCCAAGGTAAAAAAACACGAGGTAGCACCAGTTTTCAATTTCTCAAAATGTTTGTTGATGAAACGAATTCGGAAGAGCATAAGGTGCCAGAGCCGGAGAATCCGATCAAGTATGCATGAGGCTGTCACACACATCAGCAGACGGGTGGCGTTCGAAACAATTTCCTCGAAGCCCTCTCAGCCAACATGGAATGTCTTGTAAACAGTGATGAATTTAAGCGAGAGCGCTTTCCCCTGCCAAAAAAGAAGTGAGTAAAGACGTATAATCTGCCTCCAGGATAAAACTGTTCTCCACCTAACCCCTATTATTCGAGACAGACAAGTTCTGCAGTTTAAATTCTTCATAGCTTTGATTCGTAAAAGTAGTTTGACAAGCTTTCTTTATTTTAGCAAATTTTTGAAGAAAAAATGAGCTATTTAGATCACTTCGAAATTTTAAAAGTGGGTTTGAAGGTTCGGGGACCTTCTACAGATTCGTTTCAGACATAAAAGAAATCAATCCTAGATTTTAACGGTCGTATGTAAATATATGTACAAATATACATACTGATGCGAAATTAAGAAACAAAAGTGAAACGGAAAGGAACTTCACAAACTAAATTTTTTATATTTCGGCTAATTTGCCATTTTCAAATATAGAACTAACAATAAAGTAGGTGTTGGTAAATTTTACGTTGTCACGAAATCTTAAAAATGGGAGCTATGGAGTTGTCGTGGGGATGAATTGCATTGGATGGAATTTTCATCTTCTAATATTGAGTCCTGGTGGCCCATAAGCTCTCAAGACATTACTGTGAGCCTTTTCGGACTGGTGCAATTTAGTCTTATTCTCACCAGGCTTCATCTTTCGGAGGACCTTTATCCCGAAGCAGTCGTTGAATGGAGCGCCATGTGTGATTGCATGACGACTCACTGGGAGATCCTGGTCCTGTACCACCACTGAATGTCTATGGTTGTTCACTCGCAGATTCAACGCGGTTTCCGCTTTACCAACATACAAAACTGGGCAGTTTTTGCATAGTAACTCATAAACACACATTGGTGTTTGGCGATCCGCCGAGCCCTTGCACCGGTACGTGTTGGGAGTGTTAGGCGATGTGAACGTTTCCTCATCAACTACCAGGGAACAGAGTTTACATCTTCTTTTTTGGCATGGATGTAATCCTCTTGGAAGACTCGCCGGTATGTCAATGATGGAACTTTTGGGAAAACTCTTCTAGTGGTTGGATTCGATGATAATGATGGATATATTTCTCTCCAAACTGCGTCCATTTTTTCAATCCCAAAAAAGGAGGTGGTCGTTAATTGAACCTTCTCACTACTTGTATCCCGTTCTACTGGATGTTATTCAATGTGAGGTGGTATTATAGCCTTTTTCAACAATATTTCTGTGAATACCCTCTTGAACGGAGTTTTTCGGAAAGATTTGCCATGTAGGCTTCTTTGCTTGCCCGGTCACTGTAAATTCAGTGTCCTCTAATTGATGGCGTAGCTCTCTTGGTTTTGCTCTTTTTGTATGTATATTTATATATTGATTATATATTTATACGGTGTATTTCCAGACGCAGAAAAATCCATCATTGCGAGAGATTATTTGGTCAGTTATTTGGCCAGCCCGATTGCTCCAGAATTTCAGGCTCAAGTTTACAATTTAGTGCCCCAAAAAATGATGAAAAATCGGTGTTTTGACAAAAGGGCATGTGGGGTATCACAGTTGAAGTATTTTTCAGCGCTGAGTCGATTGCAACCACTCCCAGGTCTCTAAGATTCATAATAAGTGAGAAAAATCGATTTTTAAGTGAGAAATGAAATCATCAGAAATTAACAAGCGGTTGCAATCATGTTCACAATATCAATTATTGAGAATGATCACCTGTGTGTAAACAATTATTCAAATAACCATGCTCATAACTCAGCTTGGTGCCCACGCACTTCGCAGGAGTTAATGGTTGGATAAATCGAGAGCTTTCGAACGAATGGTCAACGAATTTAGAGGAATGAAAAATGACGAAGCACCATTTCCCTAGCAACGACTCAGTTGTAAGCGGAAATCATCAGGAATTGTTGCAAACGTTTTCATTTCATTTTCGGTTCGAGATCTTGTGTTAAAATACCCATAACTGACCGAATTTCGACAATAGGGCATGTGGCGCTGAGACGATTGCGACTACTCCTAGATCTCAAAGATTCATCAATAAGCGAGAAAAATCAATTTTTAGGCAAAAAATGCCCATAATTGACCAAATTTTTGAGTTCGGTTTCGTGTTCTAAAATTTTCTTTGCGATCTCATCAAATTGCCGTCCCCCAAGTTTTATTCAGGACATGGTTGGACTTAATGATCAGAATTTAAGTGCCTGATTTAATGTTATCCACAAATTTTCTTTGAAAATTCGCCCTATTCGTGCTGCATGACTCAGTATTTTTTTTTTTTTTTTTTTTTAAGTCCGTTTATTGTGGCTGGGGTTAGTCCATGTGCCAGTAAATTCACATATCACATTTCAATTAATTGCAGAAGAAGGGGAACAAAAAACACTTTTTACAAATATTAAACTTTGTAGAAATTCCTGATTTGATTTTATGATTTATTAATTTAAAATTTGTTCAAATTTGTTTGATAAGCTGTCTTAGAACAGATATTCTATAATTTTTTGTCCTTCTCATGCTGTTAAGAGGGAAAGTTGATAAGTATTTATTGTATTGCATCGTACATATGGTACAAAACGGAAATGACCTGCAATATTCTTATCTGTATTTTGTAGCAACAAATTACATCAGGTGGCCGCGACCGTGTCATGACGTGGGGTGTGGTGCGGGAAAAGTGCCAAACAGTGACTCTTGTGCTTATCAGCTGGAGTGCTCCTGGAATCACCACCCCCGTCTTTAGGGGTTCCTACACCAACTGGTGGTCATTTTACAGCGGCACTTATTTCATCACTCTCTCCATCCCTCTTCTATTTCACCTTTCTTGAGGAATCTAAAAGATCGGGAAGCGTTGGGTAAACCTGGGCGAGCACTCTACCTTTTTAATTGAGTTTGTTCTTTTCTATTTTATGGTGGGCTTCTTCCGACCTATTAGAAAAAAGCGCTTACGTTAGGCAGAGTACGGGTAAGGGTTAGTTGTTAAGTGCCAAAGAATTTGTAAAAGACGATCCGACGCTCTTAAGCACTTTTCACTTCTAGCCTATGAGATACTCTAGTTTTTTTTTAAACGAAATACATGTAACTATATCACCCTGGTTATATATGTGACTAGCCACTCCGGCTCGCTACGCTCGCCTCCACGTCCAGCCGGGGGACAAGCCCCCCGGACCCCCCATTAAGTTGCTCGCTTCGCTCGCAAAGTGTGGCATGTAGGAAATGTTGCTCGCTTCGCTCGCAAGGTGTGGCGGCGCAGATGCGATGTATTACAATTGAAACATGTAGGGGATGTTGCTCGCTTCGCTCGCAAACGATAGATCCCTAAGGGTAGGTTTAACTTCTGTAAGGGATGCTGCTCGCTTCGCTCGCTTGAGGAAGTTATACTGCCCACCCAACTTGGCAGACGTTTTTTTCTGTTGGAAATTCTTACAAACAAATTAAATCTTATAAAACTATGTGGAACTACAAAAAGTTTATTCGGGGATGTTGCTCGCTTCGCTCGCAAGGTATTGCTGTATATTTGTAGGAAAAAATCCGAACTTATTCTGTTGAAATGGCTCTCGCTTCGCTCGCAAGGTACCTATGTGTACCTGCTCGCCTCGCAAGGTATTGCGTAGAAGTGCAAATGGGAACACCCCAGTGAGTCATCGAGTCCCTTCTGGTAAGCAACGTTGTGAAACGGGCTCGATTAAAAATGTCATATTAAACGCTTCCCTCGCTTCCGCTCGCAATTTGACCAAGTTCCCGTCACTTTTTTCGATATCCGATTTCGGATTCAGATTCGGTGGGATCAAACCTTTATTTTGCCCGCGAAAACCGTTCCGAAAAACGTACCTTTACGGGGTATATTTTAATGGGAAAAAACGTAGTTTTTCGTCGGACTTTTCGAGAAAACGGGTCCGTACTCTCGCATTTTTTTGACGCATTTCCCGATACTTTTTTCGCGATCCGATCGCGCCGTCGTCTTCCTCGTTCAAAAACCTACGAAACCGGTATTTTTTCGGAATTTGCAACTGCCGTTTAGAGGGATAGAGGAAGCGGGGAAGTCCAAAAAGCGCACATTAATTCTTACTTCGAGCCCCCTCCCGCCCTACGGCCCATGGTTCGGCTGGGATTAGACAATTTTAAATTCGCTTAAATACACCCTATCGGAAAATTCCAAGAAGATCCCCCCACTCGTAGACTCCCCCCACTCAGCCGTTTGGCCGTGCATAGCTTGGACAAACAGATAAACAAACAGACGGAGTTTCATTCTTATAAAATAGTATAGATATAGATATAGATGACAACTTTTTCTTAAAAGAAAAATAAACTACCTACTAGTCTTTCCAGAAACATGATCGCGAGTGAATCACCTGCTGATCGTAAACTGCGAGAAGGTCTAGATAATTGCACAGTAGAAGATTTATTGGCGTTTCAAAATTTTTATACAGTTTTATAATTCGAAAACAGGCTACCTACTAAGCATTTCTGAAACACGCTCGCGAGTGAATAACCTGCTGAATCTACCTTTCGAGAATACTTAGGTCAATGAATAAACTAGAATTTAGAACTACCTATCTGAGCTATTTCCGAAACATGCCTGCGAGTTCAGAAGCTGCAGGGCCAATGCCTGGTGATTACATACACGCTTAGCCAAACCTTTCGTTGTAGACGAGGCTTCTGTCCCATGGTAGGGGATAATATTGTACCTACTAATGAATGAATATCAATCAACAGAAAGAAGAAACATTTAGAAAGAGAACTAAAGAACTACAAGGGGTACTTCAAGGAAAGTGTTATAAGAAGGCATTACACAATCATACACACAGATCATTCAAAATGCATTATTCATACTAGCAAAGAAAAATATACCTACTCGATATGAAAATTCAATGTATTGATACAATTATATATTTTATTTAAATAATATCTACTTGCAGATTTGTTTAGGTACCTACCTAATAGGAGAAGACTAAACGTTTTTTTGCTGATGTAAACTCGAGGAATCGTAATAAATATTTAACTTTTCGCTTCCTCCGACTATTTGTACGTTCATAAAAATACTGATCCTTGGTTTTAGCTGCAAAGTGCTCTACAATAAGGGTTCGGTTATAATGAATGAAAAACCCGTGAAATTCCTTTTGGGTAGTTCATTCCAAAAATTTAATGTTAAGGATCCTACCTAACAAGTAAAGGGGGAAAATAAAAGGTAGTTTCCTTTTGAAAAATAATAGAGAAAAAGGGGGATGCAGTCCTTCCCAACACTGGGAATCAAAGTAAAACGGAAAGATCTCACCTCGGCAATAGTACTAAAATCTTCTCCTGCACTCCAAAAGTATCGGAGGGTAGATGCCACGAGGAATATTATGAGAAACGTCCGGAATAATGTTACACGAGGTCAGGTCGGCACAACCGTGAGGTGGACACTAAAAGAAAGTCCTGATTGCCCTAAGAACCCTCAGATGACGAATCCCCCCCTCGTCCTATCACGTTATCTCTCTAAGAGGTCGCAGGTCAGAAGTTTAAAATCAAAGCTTCTTGACCGTGACATAGCTTTACTAAACATTCTCGACGTACAGCGATTCATCGGAAGCTCAATATAGGCTTTGAATGGCAAATAATTAACAATTAAGTAGAAATTTTCGAGAAAACAAGGAAGGCGGCGTGATGTAGTGAGTCCCCCCCCCCCCCCCCCCTCGGCAGAGCTCGGCAGGACCGCGAGTGGGTTGCTTTCAACTATGGGCGCGTTATCATTCCAGTACATAGTTATAGTTCGATGTTCCAGCCTAGCATAATACCCCCCTACCCCTGCCTTTAGAAAACTCCTGAAATGTGATGGGGCTGGATAATTCTCCCTTCCTGATTTAAGAACCTGCCACGCACGAACCTATGCTAACAGCCGAAAGATTTTCTGGTAATCCCCTGGGTGTTGCAGACTAATTGTCCGTGGAAAAAGGGACTACTCCCTCATTCCATGATCTCCTTGTCACAAGGTACTAGCATGGCATTCGCCATGGTATAAAGCCAACCCCCTCTAATGTTGAATATCCTGATCCTTCTTGCCCCTTTTGCTAAATGGGCAATAAAAATTATCTTTACCTCTTAACTATGAACCATTACTCATGCACAGCCTAATCGCCTTGCTTTTATAAAGCTCTTGAAATTTGACGGAAATAGTTCCCCTCCCTAATTTTAGAAATTGCTAACCTCGTGGCTAAAAGAAACAGTCGAAAAAAAAAAGTGACTACTCCATCAATCCATCATCTCCTTGCCACAAGGTACTAGCATGGCTTTCAATATGGTATCAAGCCTCTCCTGCTCCCACTAATATTCAATATCCTGGCCGGACTGTCCCGTTAGGCAAAACTGGGCAATAAAAATTAGCTGTACCTCTTACCTATTAACCGTTACCCCTGCTCACTGTAATCCCTCCTCCCCCTGCTTTTAGAAAGCTCTTGAAACGTGATGGGAATAGTTTCCTGTTCCTGGTTTACGAAACTGCGAGAGGTTTCCAAGTCATCCTCTGTTAGTTGCAGACTAATTGCCTCTGCCCTTGGAAAAAGTGACTACTCCATCAATTCATCTTCTCCTTGTCATATGGTGCTAGTATGGCTTTCAGTGGTATCAAGCCTCTCCTCCCCCCTCTACTATTCAATATCTTGGCCGTACTGTCTCCTAAGGCAAAATGGGCAATAAATAATTAGCTTTTGCCACTTAACTATTAACCGATAAGGTTAACAATCACAATCCCCCCCTCCTGTTTTTATTGAGCTCCTGATATGTGATGGAAATGGATAGTTTCCCCATCCTGATTTAAGAACCTGCCACCTACGAACCTATGCTATCGGCCATTTCCTAGTCATCCTCTGGCTGTTGTAGTCTAAGTGCCTCAGCCCATGGAGAAGTGACAACTCATCAATCCTTCTTCTCCTTGTCACATGGTAGTAGTATGGCTTTCGTCCTGGTAACGAGCCCTCCCCCTCCCTATAATATTGAATATCTTGACTGTATTGTAATATGAATCGATGAAATGGACAATAAATAGTTAGTTTTTACCACTTAACCTTCATCTGGGCCCCCCTTTTGTTGTCACACTTGCGGGCGCACTTCGGCAATCTGCCGGTCACCAATTTTTACTCCAGTTTTATGGTATTTTTTAGCATTGACATTTTTTGTAGCCTGAATTTAATTAACGTTTGTGGTTTAAAGAAAGATTTCTCAGATATTATTCAATAAAAACTCTATTATAGATCTCATAACTCTCTCAAAATATTTTTTAAAGCTTTGGCAAACTGAAAACTTGTACGAAATTGCGGAATGGACTTAGTAGTATCATGAAAAAAACTGATGATCTAACGGAGAGACAGTAGATGTCCAAAATATAAAAATTGTATTTCTGAAGGTGTCATGAGGTTAGATCATATTCAAAAGCTCATGGAAATAATAAAAAGATTATAATGTCAAAATCGAATCATAGTGAAAACTGGAAAGTAACGGTGCCAATAAAAAAAATAGCTTTTCGATATTAAAGGTAATGAAGTAAAAACGACATTAACTTGAGCTAAAAAGTGATAATGACAATCACAGGCACAACGATAGAAATTCTATAGTAATTGTAGTAAAAATCAATCCATCTTGAAATTGAAAATAATTGCGAGTAAAAATTAGAAAGAGAGAAAAATAAATGAAAAAAAGGAAAAAACAGAATATAGAGAGGCATACTAATTATAAAGAGAGAAAAAATGAAATAATCTTGCAATATTATTGACCAGGTGCGTTGCTTCATCTTGCATACAGACATACATATAAACGAAACGAAGCCAAAAATGTTCGGGAATGCCCAAAACATAGATCGTTTATGAGAATATTGATTTTGAATGAAAACAATCTTTTTTTTTACTTCACAAAAGTGAACACTAATCTTCAGTAAATTTGGAGGTATCGCAAGCAAAATACATATGCAAATGCATTTACACACACTGATGTGTTCAATTACAAGAATATATGCGTAACAAATTGAAATAATTTATTCAATGTTCCTAGAAATGGGTGATGAAAAAGCAAACACATCTATCTGCCCAACTACCGGCCGTCAATCAGGTCGAAAATGATAACTGCCTTCTCACTTCCTTTCACTTCCCCTTGGAAAGAAAAGTTTGTTTCGAAAAAAAAAAAAAAAAAAAATAATAATAATAAAAAATAAATAAATAAAAATAAAAATAAATAAAATAGTGATTGAAATTTTTTAATATACCGTTTTGTTTGTTCAACAGTGGTCTTTTTACTCATTTACCCCTTAACAACCTGTGTTGATTAGAGTGGTAAACCAGAGCTTTTTACACATTTACCCCGTTTTTGTGGGGAAATGTGTATGAGGAGGTCATTTAAAAAAAATGAGCTGGGGCACTGAAAAGTTAAAAACATGGAATATCAATCCAGCATTAAATGTGCCTAAAAAAAAAAAAAAAAAAAAAAAAAAAAATAAAAATAAAAATTAATAAAAGTAATTGAGGCGAGGTTAAAGTTGCACTATTGAAATTTTGGTACGCAATTATCTCACTTCACTCTTCCTTTGATCTTCGGGATTGTCTGGGCATTAGCAACTCGGAAAAAATTAACTTCGTGCGTTGACGATCGATACAATATCTTATCCACCCCCGCGCTTTCCAAGGCCATTTCACATGATGTTTGCACGTTTTGAAAAAATTCCCGGCAATCTCTTATCAGGCAAAGGCTTATGTCATTGGTCCTCCCGACTGGATCCGGCTTCCACAAATGAATTACCTCTACTTGGTCCCCCATCCGCCTACTTTCAGAAAACTCCTGAAATGTGTTGAATATTGATCTAGATAGTTCCCTTTACAGATTCTTGCAACTGCTGCCCCTGAAGCTTCTCCAGGAGCCGCGTTCAATTCTTTGAAGGCGTAACTACTCCATTTCATTACCTCTGTCACAGATTTTAGTTTTAAGTTTTGGGATAATTCTTCTAAGAATATTTAGAATAAGAAGAAGCACATTGAACCCTTTTCGATTCGACGATTGATTTCCACCCGCATCACCTCTCTGGAGATTTGGTATACATAGGGGGCTAGTAGAGGGTAACGCTCGTTCAAAGAAGTGCTGCTGTCACGTAAAGAATCCGAACAACTAGACTACCTAAGCAGTAGACGACCCCACAGATGCAATGCTTATGCAAAGGCAATACTTTTGCTTCATGTGTATGAAGAAGAATCATAATGTGCTAGATTAATGGGGCTTTTCTTCCCTTAGTAGACCGTATAAAGAACTCGAGGTAATGCCGAACGAGCTCTTTCGATTGTTGTGCGATCCCACATGTTCAATTTAGCCTGGAGTCTATCTATACAAGCACAGGGTCGTCGAAGGTGCAGTTTTGGAAATATTTGAAGACACCGAGGATTGGCTGAAGAAAATTTCCTCATGTTAATAAAACTGTAGATTTTCAATTTTTGGCCAATTTATCCAGGTTTCGCTTTTGTAGTTTGGAATTTCTCGCAACGAGGATAAACATACAATACATTACTCGATGAATGGTCAAAGAAGGACCTGGAATGGATTTTAAAATTCCGTATTGTGCACCAGTTATTGAAAGAAAATGCGAAAAACCATTTTTCTGATCAAGGTATTGATTATGATTAAAAAGTAAACATAGATACTCGTGGAGGGACCATGAATAAAATTCTGAAATGACTAACATGCGGGTCACCATCCTAAAATCACGTTACAATTACTTACCAACCTTTCTCCGAGAGCATGCCAATAGAGCAGGTGTGAAAGTTTCACCTACAATTTATAGGTTCTTATTCAGCACAATGTGCTGTAGGGATAGGGTTATCAGATGGTATCCTTTGGGAGGACATGTCCTCCATTCACGACTGTGACCTACATGTCCTCAGTACTGAAATGCCCTCCGTTTTCGGAGTTTTCCAACAAAAAGAAAAAACCTAAGCTACCTACTCTACTTACAACCTTCCAAACAATTCCGCCGCCTCTTCTTTTAGCTATGCGTCACCAGCCGTATCCGTTCAGGTAGAACAACAACAACTTTACTATAAGCTGTTACTACCGTTTTTGATTAGGATTCGCCGTTTTTCTGCTTTCAAACGCTTTCTTTTTAATGATGAGTTCGGTGAAACGAAAGGATAAATTTAATGATACATTAAAGATGAAATTTCCTTGCTTTGAGATTCTAGCATGCTCATGCTTTAGCTATGGTTCCCCGCTCCGAAAACGATAGGAAAATATGACACTAAAGTAGCGTGGAGTTTTCTATTGATTTCCACATACTACCGCTCCGTTGCTAGGGAAGTGTAACTCCCTTAGTTATCGTTCCACCATAATCGTTCACCACTTTTCGGAATGCTCTCACTTTATCACAACATCTCATCATCGATAAGCCTCTGTAGTGTCAAGGAAAGCTGATTTATAGCGCCAAGTTGCTTACTAATAATGCTTCGTGAACATAATGGCAATTTATTATCTTGTTTTTCTCCCTAAAGTACTCATTGTAGGTGCCTGATAGTAGCCTCGTGATGTAATAATATCATGTGATTATATTATGATGTAATAATATTATTTAATTATAAAGTGAAGTAATAATAGTATGGCTAAAGCATGTGCATGTTTTCAATAATTTATTTTTGCTTTTGAATTTACCTAAAGGTAGCGGAAGCATTGTTTTCACCTTCGGGAGAAAAAAATTTTTGGTCTTCAAAATCGAAATTTCTACTCGCATTTTACGTTTTAGACCATTCTGAAAAACTTGGTTCCGTGCCTGTCTGTGTGTGTGTGTGTGTGTGTGTGTGGGATTGTCGTGTGTCCGCTAATCCTTGTAACAAGATTATTTTCCAGTTTTCATCCGATCTGGATGCAATTTTTAGGGAATGTGTAGGCTAGGGTGTGGATCAGTTCCATTGTTGCGAAATTAATACTCCACTCTGCGCCTGCACAAACGTAAATTCCATTTTGCTTCATTTTTTCACACCCTAGTCGTCCGATCTCGCTCAAATTTGGATGATAGTTGGGGGATGACGATTTGATCATCCCATATAAATTTCAACATGATTGTATCATCAATAGCTACTGCGCATGCGCCTATGTGAAATCCTTGTAACGACGTTAAGTTCCTCTGTTTTCATCCGATTTCGATGAAATTGCCAGAAAATGCGCGGGTTAGGTTGTAGATAGATCCCTATCATTTTCATTGTTGCCAAATGAATACTCCATTCTGCGCATGCGCAAACTTAAATTCCATCATTTTCCATCTTTTTACTCTCCAGCCGTTCGAGTTCGCTTAAATTTGGATGATAGTTGGAAGAAGATGATTGGTAAACGAGGAAGCTATGTGCCATACCCGTCTTGACAGACTTTTTTGTTTTTATTGTGATTTCTGGTTATTTCATTATTAAAAATAATGGATGGGGAATCCTGAAGAATGTGCATTGATGATTTTAATAAAATGTGGTTTGAAGATGTGATGATTCTAGAGTATACCAACCTATGTATAAGATTAGTACCTACATATGTGCCTGTGTATTAGTTAATTTCACACTGGCATGTGCCAATTTCTAAGTTGTCTTCCAACGATATTAAGGTACTTAGGTACCTATTTTGATAAGTTTGCTCTAAAAGTGCTTAAATATTGGTTGTTTACATATGTTTAAATAAATTTGAAGTCATTAATTTATGATTTTTCCAATCTTGGAAAATTCGTCCTCCACTTGGATATTTTGTCCTACCTCAAGTCCTCCATTCGTGTTTTTTCCATCTGGTAACCCTATGTAGGTAGGACATCCGGTAGTTTTCCATAATTTTCAAATGTGGGGCACAGAAAATGATAAATTTTAAAGTTAGTTAGTTCCAGAGTATTTCTTACTGGTTGGAATTTCTCTTTTAGACTTTTTTAAATCATGAAGTCCGAATCCGTGGCAAAGGGATAATCTTACAATTTTGACTATGCATAAGTGAGATTTCAGTTAGAATAAGGAAACTTCATGGTCTCACTGATTAGATATGTTCGAATTCATTTTCTACTCTTCAACCTCTGCGAACTGACCCGTTCAAACTTGTTCTCATAGTTATGGAGAAATTCTTGGATTTTCCTTTTTTCCTTCTGTTTTACTAATAGTACGCGTTTCGCCACGGTAGATTATAGTGCTCGGAAATGCACGGTAACATTACATTACACGTAAAGCATGGGCAACATGACCATTGTAAAAGTAAAGCATGGAACGGAAATATCGAACTTATATGCCATATCTCAGTCTTAAAGCGTTCAAGAGATTATACCAGTATTTTATGGGCACGAATTCAGTGATGTGATCGCATAGGGAGGAGGCGTTCACCGTCACAAACGTTAATTTTGAGAAATTTAATCCGCATACGAATAATTATTTCCGTGTATGCTTGAACACTTAACTCATGCTTGTCAAAACGCCAACCTACTATGACTAAAACGGCAAATCAATGCTTATCTTCATAGATAGAACAAGATTTTCAGAGATTTTTTCTTGTTTAAATTGTTTATGTTCCAGCCGGTGGTTTGGTTTTCAGCTGGTATTTTTCGAGAATTATGACAGCATTATTTAAAAAAATATAGCACTGATTTTGAAAATATGTTCAAAATCTAAAAACAATTCCTCGTAAAATAGAGAAAATGTAGGTTTTGAGGCAAAAAAGTGTTTTTCTTGAAAAAGCATATAAAAAATCAAATCCAAAATATGGATCGAGATGAAAAGTTGAGCTTATCTTTTTCACTTTGTTTTGGTTTTTTGCTTTGTTTCAAAACCTTATCTGAATCCATTCTGTATATACCAACCTAATGGAGTACCTAATATACAAGTGTACCAAAGAAAGGTACCTGGTGGTAGGGGCCTCTTCATTTCCCCTGAATACAGCGTAAAAAATTGGTACAAACGCCATAGCGTAAAAAATTTACAAACGCCATATTTTTTTACGTAGATCTCAGGAAAAATACTTTCGTGCGCGCCGCTTGTGCCAAAAGTGGCGCGAATGACATAACCTTTATTTTTTCAAATGGAAACCCCCATTTTTCATTGCAGATTCGAATTCTTCGTGATCATGAAGAAATGACCCATCACTCGATTTAATAGGTTTGCGTAAAGGGGCGCGATTCCGCTCCAAAAGTCACAATTCCGCTCTTGAAGTGCAAAAATTGTGAAATACTGAGTTTTTTGAAGATATTCAACTGTCACATGTAATACATGTATTTGGTATTTTTGCTTGCAGAACCTCGTAATGATGTTCATTTATTGATATTTGCAATATCAACTTGGAAAAACACCGAAGAATCGACCAGAATCGCAATTACGAGTATCTTACTCATCTTCACACAGCACAAAGCGTACGAAAATGTATTTTTTTCGGTGTTTTTCCAAGTTGGTGTTGCAAATATCAATAAATGAACACCATTACCAGGTTCAGGACGAAATAATATCCCAAAATCATGTATTACATGAGGCAAGTAGAAATGTTCAAAAACTCAGTATATATCACAATTTTTACACTTTTAGAGCGAACTTGCGCCAGTTTACGCGCACTTAGAGAATCGAGTGATGGGTAATTTCTTCATGAAATTTCACTTAGAATTCGAATCTGCAATAAAAAATGGGGGTTTCCATATTTAAAAAAAGTTTATGTAATTTGCGCCACTTTTGGAGCAAGTGGCGCGCGCGAAAATATTTTTTTCTGAGATTTACGTAAAAAATTATGAAGAATGGCGTTAGCCCCAACTTTTTACGCTGAATTCAGGGGAAATGGAGGGAGGTGAAACCTTTCCGTGGGACACCCCGTATACCTAATCCTTGTATATACCTAATGAAAAATATTGAAATCCAAAAATTGTTTGAGGAAGTTCAAAAACAGATTCCTACGGGGAAAATTTTCGTACATTCAATTTCTTCTTCTCTATTTACCTTTTAGCCATTGCAGTATCTAAACTGCCAAGGATCTTACAAGAATTTGAGGTAGGGTCCTCAACGAAATATTCCCAGAAAAAGGACTCATATTTGTGCTAATTCCTAGATATGTGTCACGATTAAAAATGAAATAATTCAATCGCCCAGTTTCTAGACTATTTTACCTTTCGAATAGGAATAGTCCCTGTCGGTTACAATCCAATAGCCAATTTAAAAACTACTTCTAACATATAATAACCAAGATAACATCAATAAATCCAATAAATAAACACTTAAATGTTCAACTCAATACAAAAGTCGTGCTGAATTGTGGGGAAAACAACCAAAGATCTAAATAAACATAATGAATGCAGCAAGGCGGATGACAATAACGGCAAAACATAAAGCGAAAAAGTATCTGACGTAGAAATGAAAAGTATGCTGATAAAATGACGAAAAAATGAAAAATAAAAATAATTTGCTCGTGTGGTGATATTTACCCAAATTTTTACCTGCTGTGCCCATATTGAGAATGCTGATTTCTCCGAAGTAGGAGCCGGCTTTGAGCGTGGCGAGGACGGTTCGCCCGTTGTCAGCCACCACTTGGAGTCGCCCGCGGTTGACTATGTACATTTCTTTTCCCACTTCACCTGGTCACGTACAGGGGTAACAATCAACGGGGAACAGCCCACACAACAACAATCAAGTTTAGAGAGGAGACAATGGGCGTGGCATTTGGTTTCTATATTGGAATATTAGTGGCATCAGGGAGGCGCCACTCCCAGGAAATTGGAGATTGAAAGTACGAGCGTATTGTATTACGTATTAACCTATTACACTAGTAGTGTAACCCACTCCTCCTAATCCCCTATACTCAAATTCTCAACTAATCATTATCTTAACCTAATCCTAACCCTACATCCTTATCCCTTACATCCTCCTAATTCTACGAGGCTAACCCCTATAGCCTGAGGCAGGGAGTAGTGCTTCACATTACACCTCCCAAGGACGAGTTTGTTGGCCTGCATTTTTTGAGCACATTAAATTGGTCAAATGTCAAAAAAATGCTGAAAAAAATCACTAAAAATAGCAAAAACTGCTGAAAATCGTTGTTACATTTTTATTTTTCAGCAGAACATTGCTCAAATAAAGTTTATTAACTACGAAATAGAACATAAAAAACTTTATGTGCTAAATCTTTGCTGAAAAATGTACTTGAACTTCATTACAATGTGCTCAAAAATTGATGAAAAACTTCAAAGAAGTTAGAAATACAAGATCTCTTTTTGAATCGCAGAATAATATTTCGAATGAGTTTTTTGCCATGAATAAGGTAGTTAACAATTTTTTTTTCCTCAAAGTCCTCAATTTTTAAAACAATGTAACATAATATAGTACGATAATTTACGAAAATTCGCTCATACGATCATGCTGCGTGACTGGAACTTTACCTTTTACAGACCCTGATAAAAAACGGTCTCTCTCACACTTGACGTTGGGTACACAACATGTCCAGCTGTGCGCGTCCCTAATGAGCTGAATTGTAACTACGTTCCCCCATAGTCTTTTCGCACGAATAGGTTCCGTTGAATGAATTGGCGCCTCAATTTTTATTAATCTATGTCCGCTGCAAATAGATCAGAATGATTTGTGTAGTTTGATGGTATGGATGCTCGCATCTTCAGAAATATATAACATCTAGTAGACAAAGAGAGGACAAACAGACCAGAAGAGGGGGTTGAGGTTGAGGGGAGGGGGGGGGGGGTTGAGTTGGACAAATAGATCAGAATGATTTGCATAGTTAGGTGGTCTGGATGCTCGCAAGCTCGCATCTCAAAAATACATAACATCAAGTAGTCAATCCCTTGGTAAAATGCAGATTGGTTAGACGAATAGATCAAAATTACGGTTTAAAGTATGATTTAAAACATTTATGATAATGACGTTTAAAAATACGTTTCGGAGGTTGAATTCGAATGCAAATAAATATTGTTCCGAATTTGGGATCGAACTCGGTCCCTCGCTTTTGAAGTGTGATACGCTATCTACTTCACCACGGAGAACTTGAGGAAACTCTGAATAATCACAAAACATAGCTACCCATAAGGGAGCTTATTTCCATTGCCAGTTAATGCTAGTTCGAATTCACGCCGGCAGTGGCGCGCACAGCAGTACATGTTGTGTACCTAGTGTCTGGTATCTCTCACGCCCTCTTACCCTCCCACCCTTTCTCCCTCCCTCCTCCATCCCTCCCTCCCTCACAACTGATGTCAGTCTTATCGTTTAGCGATAAGATCGAGTGATGCACTCTCCAATTTCCTGGTGTTCATAAAGTATCTGGTCTATAGTGTGTTTAAGTATAATATAACTCACTAACGTAGGTGCCAGTCTGATCAAGTACCAATCATACCAATAATAAACTATCATTCCCTACTGATTATTGTTTTTATATTAAAATCTAAAACGGTTGCTAAGGATGTTCGCCAATTTTAGAATGGTTTGGTATTGAAGTCTTCAATTCCCATTCGCGCCGTCACATTTCAGACTATTCGAATATAAAACATTCAGGCATGAACTAATAAATTAGTTAGCGCTTTTTAGGAAAGGCTTTGTCAAACATTCGAATCAACCGAAATATGATGGCCTGCGTTTATAACATTTCCATGGAAAATTAAACCTCTTCCAAATAGGATAAACTCTCTATTCCATTTCATATTAAACATTTGAAGAAAAGAATTATGTAAACTAACTCTCATGCATTTTTAACTCATAAAAAGCAAGTGGGCATATCAGCCAAGGGTGCATCTAGATACGACTTGGAGCATGAATTCAAAGTAGCTAAGGGAGAACTTTAGCCAATGTCAAAAGTCCCAGTCATGCAGCATGATTGTATGAGCGAATTTCCGTAAATTATCGCATTGCGTAATGTTAAATTGTTTTGAAATTTAAGATTTTTAACTATTAATTTTATGGCAAAAATCGTATTCTAAATAATACTTTCCTATTCAAATAGAGATTTTGAAGTTTTGGCTTTTTTGCAGTTTTTATCAATTTTATCAATGTAATGGGTAATTGGAAAGAGCCATAACTATCCCACTATCAAGTAATGGTAATTGATTAAACCATTACCATTACATGTAATTGGAATAAGTAACTGCTTCAAACCATTCCCATTACGTGGATGGTAATGGTAATTGCAATTCCTTTCTTTCTGATGTAATTGGAAAAAGTAATGGTAATTGCAATTTTCTTTTTTAACAACTCTGATTGTTACCAACTCACCTAAATAAGGAAGATGGCAACTACAATACAAAACTATAGACAATATTTAATTCGATGTGGGAGAGGTCGTATTTGCCTTGGAAATGTCATATTTATTTGCACTTGATTCACCTTTCCGACAAATGTAGTCGCCGGGGGAGAAGAGGACGGGGCGCAGGCGCAGGACGAGCTCACAGAGGAAGCCTGCCTCCGTGTTCTGGAAGATTTCCACCCGTTTCAGCGTGTCGAGGTGAACGTTGATTGCAATCTCCGCCTTCAGCTTGTCTGCAACAAAATCACGATCCAGTCATCCACAGGTAAATAAAGGCACTGGAATGAAACTGAGAACAACGCACCTCTCTTGAGCATCAATAGTCATAGTTTAATAGAGGTGTTGTCGGCCGTGATGTTCATAGTTGTATATAAAAAGGATTCAGCCCAAAGAGAAATGAATAATTACAAAATCTTTGTAATCATTGTAATGACGTTTCAATCACCAATCTGTGACCATCATCAGATAGGTTAAAAGCTTTGCCCTCAAGGAGGACAGAGTCAAAAACAGGAGATTTTATAAACCTCATAAAATCGCTAGAGCCAACAAGCCAGGCTAGAGATTTGGGGGAAATTGTATTGAGAAACAATTATTTGGTTAGCAATTTTACAGGGTCAAAAATAAGATCCATAAGACAAAAACCAATTGCTAAAACAGAGAGGAAAATATATATAAAAACTAATGTTTAACATTTTGGCATCCATTCCGAAAAGAAAAGAAGCAATTAGTTTTTGTCTTATGCGTCTTATTTTTGGCCCTTTCAAATTGCTAACCAAAATATTGTTTCTCAATACTATTTCCCCAAATGAAATTGGTTTGGCTCTAGCCTGGCTTGTTGGCTCTAGCGATTTTATGAGGTTTATAAAACCTCCTGTTTTTGACGCTGTCCTCTTCGGGGGCAAAGCTTTTAATCTATCTGATGATGGTCACAGAAAGGTGACCGAAACGTCATTACAATGATTACAAAGATTTTGAAATTATTTCTTTCTCCTTGGCCCGAATACAGACTATATACAACTATGTAGTCATAGTTTAGAATAGAATATCTTTTATGGCAGACATACATAAAGTATATAGCATTCGTCAAACAGAAGCATTGAGATTAAAATGCTAAAAAAAGATCGGACGACTAGGGTGTAAAAAATGATGCTTGAAAGAATTTACACTTGTGCATACGCAAAATGAAGTAATGGTTTTAGAAAGTAGTGGACCATTTACAGCCTAACCCGCATAATCCCTGACAATTTCATCAAAACCATATGAAAACTGTTGAAATCATGCTCGTTTAAAAAGGAATACATACCCGCGCATGCGCAATAGCTACTAATGACAGGAGTATGTTGAAATTGATAGGAAATGCTCAAAATAACCTCTTCCATCTCTCCTCCGAATTTGAACGAGATCGGACAACGGGGGTGTGAAAAAAAAAAAAAAAAAAGCTTGATGGAATTTACGTTTGCGCACGCGCCGTTCGAAGTATTGATTTGGGAACAACTAAACTCATGGAGGACCATTTTCACCATAACCCGCACATTCCATGAAAATTTCATAAGAATCGGTTCAATATTGTGGAAATTAAGCTTGTTAGAAGGATTTACGGACACACACACACACACAGATAGAGAGAGGAAGACACGGAACGAAAAGGTTGCTCAGAATAGTCTAAAACGTAAAATGCGAGTGGACATCTTACCACTGTACAAAAACAACAGCCGTTTGATTTTAGTGGAGACCACAACTTTTAAATCTCTCGAAAGTGAAAACAATGCTTCCGCTACCTATAGGTAGACGGGAGCAATTTAAGAGATGAAATTTAGAATTTAGGCACCGATACTTCACTAGTAGGTACATCGGACGGACAATAATTAATAAACTGGATTTCACAACGTTATAATAAATTCCTTTGGAACTATATCACCTGATAATTTTATAATTGACATTATATTAGCTGGTATTTACAAGGCAATTTTTATGCATTCCAGTAGCACAACAATGCCTTCAAAAATGCGTCAGCTGAGTGAAAGGGGTATCCAAACTTGAACAAACATGCCAGGATCCAAATTATTTCAGGTCGTAAGCACCGAATCACTTGCCTAGTTGACATCGGTTGGTAGTCCAGAGGATCTCTCTTACACAAACTAGAATACGTGAAAAGTTCAGGTCTTGATATGAGTTTTGTCCCGCTGAATTGGGTCTTCGGACCTCTGGTTTGTGGAGAGGGGAATAAGTGATGGCTCAGCCGCACGTCTTCTGGGGCTCGATGGCTGAATGTGACAGCACTCCATCAACATCGCATAATCCACATCGGATGACGGGATCCCCTGCTAAAAGGCCCCTAAACGAAGGAATTTATGTAAAATCTGACGATTGGAGAGAGTTTTTGTAAGAAATGACTGTAGATTCGATTAATAGTTAGAAGTGTCCGGAACCCGAAAGCAGGATATCCTTTATACGTCTATACGTCTGAAATACATTTAAGGGCACCCGGCAACCACCCTGCCCCAATTTGCCCTAAGTAGAGGTCAATCCATGTAGGTACCATTTTCTCAGCCCCCCCATTCAACCGATTTCCATTTTTAGTGCATTTTCTACTAATAAAAGAAAAATTAGCTATTGTTTTCTCTTTGTCCGTTGTTGTATGTTTGTTCTCTTAAAATCGTTTTAAATGCCACTTACGACGTCTAATTTTGACGAAACTTGGTATGGATGTAATCTGTAACATGGCGAGAATAAAGATGTATCAGGTTTCGCTGTCGCATGAGAGGTCATTGATTAGCGAATGAACTCCAAAGCCACTTTTTCTCCTATTTGACGCAGGAAGCTCAAGGGAGAATGCTGAAGACGCATGAGAGGTCATCGATTAGCTAATTGAGCTCCAAAGCCATTTTGTCTACTATTCAACGCAGGAAGCGTCTGTCTAACGCGGATCTCCTTCCAAGGAAAAGCGCTATCATGGGACACACTTCGTGAACACTGATCTACTTGTTTTCAGTTTTGTTCAGCATATTTCTAATTAGAATCCACGGATTGCTTTTCCAAAATATCGGCTGAGTGAGGGTGCAGAAATACAACGTAAAGGTTCCTTCGCTTCGATAGAAGACAATCCATAGAATTTAGTGCTGCAAAGTTATTAAGATTTTAATCTGAAAATGTCAGTTACTTTTCATAATAATTGATATAGGTAATCAGTGCCTTTACAGAAACCATTACTATGAGTTGTGAAATACGTGAGGTAATTGTAGATAGCCGGGAATATTATACTCTGCAAGGTAATGGAAAACGATTTAGCAATTCGTTTCCTTCTTGGAGATTCCAATAACGAACTTTTCACCCAGGAAGCACTGCGCTACCATGAAAATTCTTTCCTCATACCAACCTACAATTAAGTAGGTGTTTATATTCTGAAATGTAGCGTGCCCATATGATGACTTATGCCGGAGAGTATCTCCCTAAATAAAAATACTTGCCTACTTCTGTTTTGCGAAATTCCACTGCGAACTTTTCTCATATGTGGCGTCCTCCCTTTTGTACCGCCTTAAATATTATACGAAACCGCTGCGCTTCAAATTCCAGAGTTGTGTTTCCGTTTTCATCCGGCACATTTCAACAACTGCTCCCAAGTTGAAACACGGAATGTTTAATGATAGAAGCTCAGGCCGTTGGAATTTATCCTACTTCGAGAAAATACCAGAGACGAGTTTAGTGGGTGAAGTGTATTAGGTGTTAATTCATTTTCGTTTCTATTGCTTTTGTTGGGTTTGCGAATAGAATAAAGGTGTTGAAAAAATATGTTTACTTTAGACCGTAAATGATATCTGAAAAATTCAGTTTCGTTGGACATATAGGTCAGAATGATTTGTATAGTTTGGTAGTCTGAATGCTCACAAGCTCGGATATCAAATTTTACGGTTAGGTAAAGCGAGAGCTTTCCAACGACTGGTGAACGATTTTTGTACGATGACAAATGCCGAAAATCTTACATACAAGTCTGCAAGACATTGAGACATTTTATGTCTTCACTTTCCAGTCTAATAGTGATTGCAATCATATGTATTTACAAAATACAAGTTCCAGTCATGCAGCATGATCGTATGAGCGAATTTTCGTAAATTATCGTATTGCATGCTAGACTGTTTAGAAATTTGAGCTTTTTGAGAGCAAAGAAATTGTTAACTAATAATTTTATGGCCGAAAACGCATTCTAAATAACAATCTGCCAATCAAAAAGGAATGTTGGATTTTTGGTTTTTTTTCAATTTTTGGTTTTTTTCTTCAATTTTTAACGATTTTTTTTAAGCAAATTTGAATTAAATTTAATTATATTTTTCAGAATAGTTATGTACATACATTTTTGAATGTTCTATTTTAAAGATAAACTTTATTTGAAGAAATATCAATTTAACGGTTTTTAGCCATTTTAGGTGAGTTGTTGAGCACATTCATTGAAATTTGACCAATTTAATGTTCTCAAAAAGTATTGGCCAACGAACTCATCCTTTCATTGGAATCGTTTCAGAACGCCGCAAAACGGATTTCAATGAAGAAGTTTATCAAAAATTTTTGTTTCAAAAATTTCCGAGCCATTGCTATAGTTTCATTTTCAACGAAAATTCGCTAATTAACTGAAAAGGATTACCTGTATGTAAACAGTTATGCAGACATCCACGCTCATAACTCAGATTGTTGGCAACGTACTGCGCAGTGGTTAACATCATACGGTTGGGTAAATCAAGAGCTTTCCATCGAGTGGCGAACGACATTTGTCGGAAGATAAATGCCTAAGATACAGAGCAACGATTTAGTTGTAAGCGATAATCATCAGAAAATCAAAAGTAATACTTTTCGGTAACGTAACACTTTTCAATTCTATGTGCCAAAGTAAAGACATTAAAAGTCTACTAAGAATGTGTTAGTGTTACCACACTTCTTGAGTATCATTGAGTTCTAATTTAGAGCTCTTAAGAGCTCTAATTTCGGAAAATACGCTACAAAATGGCTAGAAAATGAATAAATTTATATTTTGCTACAGAATATTACCTAGAGAAAATGTATTAACAATAAACAAGAACATTCGAAAATTTAGGCTAAGAAATATGCCTGATTTATCAATTAAAATAACAACGCATTCTTGGTTAGTATAGCAGAATATTATCATAATTTTTAAAACAATAGAACTTGGATACTTCAAAACAAAACACACGAAATAATATATATATATATATATATATATATATATATATATTAAAATAAAATGCAAAAACATACAATACAATAAATAAAATACAATAGTTTGGCTGCACGACTAAAACCTTTTTATGATCAATCAGTCTTCACGAATTTTTGTGCTTCTTCATGTAAGAATATAAGGAAACCTTGTATGCGTACGGGATTTGGGAAAAATTAGTAGAAATTCGGCGTACTTCTGTATACTAATGTGAATTGAAATATATAAAAAATCGGAAACTCGAAAACTCCCAGAATGAAAATATTGTTAATTTTATTAATTTAATTTGCATTCCATTTGCATACCGAAATAAGCGTGGGTAAGGTAGGTGGCTTCGTCTGTAGTCATTTGGGTGAAACATGAAGTTCCATAGTACGCAGATATTAGCTCTTGTTACCACTGAACGTGCTTTATTTGATTGCAATATATTCATTTCGCAATATATTCATTTCGTCAACCTGGTTATATTTAGATATACTGAGCCCCATACTGCTTTCAACACTTTCGCATTCGCTCTCTACAACCAATCACCCCCCCAACCACCGTCATATCTACACCTACGACATGCTACATTTTTGTGCCTGCTCAGTGAGTAGTATTGATTTTTGAGTGACGAAACTGATCATGAAGCTGAGCCAAACACACACATTTCCTGAAAATTTAATAAAAATCTAATGAAAACTGTATAAGTAACGCGAGTTGTAGGCAGGCACGTAGCCAGGGGGGGGGGGGGGGTCCATGGGGTCCGGACCCCCCCCGAAATTTGTTGATGAATTTAAAAATTATTCATGGTTAGGGTAGTATCTGTCATTTCACTAGCACGAACTACCAACAGAGAATATTCGTCTGATGTGAAATTCTTCAGAAATTATTTTTATAATACTCATAGGTTCTGCTAATAGCTGCAATACGAAGAGGTAAGATTCCTGGGATAAGAAGTTAGATATTTCGGTACACGGACATGGGTCAAGTATACGACCTTAAAGACTACTAACACTATACACTGAACTACCCGTGTAAGCATTGCCTTAGGATTTAGACTCCGTTTGTTTGTCTGTCTGTCGGCTGAAAATGGTACATGACTAATATAATAACTTCTTGAAATCATAAAGGTACGTTTTTCGGAACGGTTTTCGCGGGCGAAATACAGCTTTGGGTCCGCCGAATCTCTTTCTCGTTTAATATTTTCGTCGATCGCTAATAGCTCTCGGCTAAAATTCACATGTCTGGCTACAGCAAAAAACCATTCAAGTCCAGTATAACTTCCTCAAAAACCACTTTTTTCGTTTTTAACGGTATATGGAAGGCCTGGTCATAGCGCACATTTTGATACCACCCCCACATCCGAACCTCCCCTTAAAAAGCGCCAGGAGCGCAGTGGTCCTCAATGACATAAGTCATTTGGACTGAAAAAAAAAGTATAATCGCGAAGAAGTACTGAAGCGAGCAGCATCCCCTGTTGTTGTTACCAGATGAGAAACGGCGTTTTATAAGAGACAGTTATGGATTTCAATCTAACTATTCACGACAACGCAACAAAAGAAGATGATTGTTTCATGTGGCACGAAGCTTTTTCCGGGAGGGATGGAAACCAGATAGCTTCATGCATCTTTAAACAGTTGAAATTCTTACCAGACCATGTAACGCACGTAATTTATTACTCGGATACATGTGCCGGACAAAACAGGGATTCACACGTCGCAGCCATGTTCACCTACGCCATGCAGCAGCTCCCTCACTTGCAAATAGTCGAGCAAAATCATCCCAGTCGAGCATAGTCGTTCATGGTTCCCGGCCATACCCATTTGGAGGCTGACCAAGATCACTTTGTCATCGGAAGGCAGAAAAATAAAACTGACCTCCCGATTTATCACCCCCACGATTGGTTCCAACTTGTACGATCTTAAATCGGACGATTTAAAAATATAGATGTATTACCCCCTCTCGTGCACCCCCTTACCTACCAAGTGGACGAATATTGTACTCGAGTTGCATTTGAAGGACTAAAAAAAGGCTGTGAAGTGTGAATCACGAATTTGTCAAATTATAGATAAGGGTCACAACCACTTAAGTCAGTGGTCAAAATAACATAGGTAAGTCAATTTTCTCATACTATGATTGTGAAATATATCATTGCTTCTATTCGTGTAACCATAGCAAACCTTTCTAGGAGTCCACTCCATTATCAACTTTCACTATATCACCTGGTTACCTCGTTCTAAACAAAAAATACTCTCCTGTAAAGTTGATGAATCCCGATCCCGACTTAAGTGAATTATCCGAACGGTCAGCACAGCAGAATCCCTCTCTTTATTCCTTTTATAAAGGAGTTCAGGACCGTCAATCCGTTTCATTCTCTCTATCGAGTGTCAGTCAGAAGTCTTGATTTAGTACAGTGGAGTGATTTTGTGTTCTAGAGGAAATTACGATTTCAATGAGATTTTCTGAGATTGAACGGTTTTAACTGTAGATAAGCCTCAATGAATTCCAACGTTCCCGACTCACAGGTCGCTTCGGCGCATTCGCGAACTCAACATATATTACGTACGATTTTTACATTGCGTACTTGAAGCATTTCAATCAAAATGAAAAGAAACCCTTCTTGCAATCTTCTAAGATTATTTTAAATAATCCAGTCTTATTCAATAGATTCATGTTACGGAAATGAGGAACCTTTGTGCCACACCGACCGCAGCAGAAGTTTTAAAAATCGAAGTCAGTCACTATCGGTTTCACTTTATAATCTCAATCAATGATACATAATTACGGAAAATCTCATCAGCTTGAATTTAATTGACAATTAATTAGCAGGATTGGTAATAAGCTGAATGAATTGAGTCGTTTCGGCGTTTCCGCGGCTCATGTGATAAACAAGGGCGAGCGAGATTGCTTATTATACCTGCAAGAGGTAATCCGAGTTCACGTCCACCCACGGGTACGTGACATTTGTCAGGCCTGATGGCTCGCGGGGTGTACACACGCGAAACGCCTTTATTATGATTCAGTGCGACGCGTAAACGGAACGAAATGAAGGGGAAACTGCGAGGGGGAGCGATGTCTCTCGTTCGCAAAAAAAAAAAAAAAAAAACCTCGCAGAGTTACCCCCCCCCCCCATTTCTACACCCACCACACCGTTGGAGCTACAGTTACCGCGGCTACACCAGTCGGCGCGGAATTATTCAGCCCTTATTCCTGCGGAGGTGATAGCTCTACAAGTTTTATAAGGGTGCGAAAGAAGATGCCGAGTTTGATGGCGGGCATGGAGGATTACTCAGGCTACAAGAGAGACAGGAGAAAAAAAAAAATGCGGTGCCAGGAAAGAATCTAATTTACCGTGGATGGATTCCGTCTGGTAGGTGGTAGAGGGTTATGCCGAAGATGTAAATTCTGTAACCCGGCCTTAGCCCCCTCCCCTCCCCCCGACACTAGCCGTTCTGACACTTTCGCGTGGTATCTTCTTTTCCTGAAGGAAAAAAAAATCGGATAAGAGTGGAAGAGGTGACGGTGTAGATCTAAGATGGTCCTGGCGGAGGTGGTTTTTCTTTCCGTTTAAAGTTTGATCGGGATCCGTTGCATAAAAAGTGGAGATGGGGTCGGGGGTGAGAGGGGGAAGAGGGTTGCGCCGCAGGGCCTCAAATATCGGCGACTTTTTGGCATTCATTTCGTTCGTTTGGAATGCAAGAATAATTCTCGATATTCCATCAGAAGAAAAGATGGCGATCGACAAAGGCTCCATTTATTCAAGTACTAGCTTCAAGTACCCACTGGATGGGCGGGAAAATGATCGGTGTATCGATGTGTTGCTTAGCGGAAGAAGTGCATAGCTGTATTGGTTGTAGATGACATTTTATTAATTTAATAAAATAAACTAGAGGGCAAAGAAATGATAATGAAAATGGTATAAGGTGCGGGGTAATTAATTATAATACGGGTAAACAAACAGGGGTTATAATTTTGATTCGCAATGCTTCAATTCAAAAAGTAAGCGATGCTTCTTGATTTTTATTTATTCCTCTTCCTTAAAAGAGAGTTTTTGTTCTCTCCGTACGATTTTACCCCGTTAACAGGTAGTGCAGCGTCTAGAGCAAGCAATTGCAGATGCTAGCTTTACTTTAAATGTCGACAGGTGCTCTGTGATGAATTTTTCAAAATCTACATCTCCCTATTCGTTACAAATATTTAATAGGAAGCCATTTGCTTCAGTAGAGGTTGGTTATCAGGTATGAAAATGAAACGTGTAATAATTTGCAAAGTTTTCATTTTTTCTACACCACGCCAAATAGACTCTGGTGTAATTATGAACATAATGGGTAATTATGAACGACAATTTTGAGAAATATAAATGACCAAAAAAAATATTCCCCTGACTGTGAGATCTCATGTATATACCCTGTACAGTAGACCAAATGACCCTAAAATGTGGCGGAAATTGAAAAAATGAAAACACATCTGATCCGACTTGTTTTGGTTGGAGTCGTTAACTGACACATCTGTGGACCTTTTCCTATTGTTGTTTTGATGGCTCATCCACTCCCGTGTGATAGGAGAGGACTGTGACTCTCACATGTTGGGATATTACCTGTTAATATTTAGTGTGTTGTCGTCAACTAGAGGAGAAGAAAAACATTTCTAAAGGCTAGATGTTCTTCAGGCACGTGTGGACAGACTCTTAAGCCCACTATTTAGTTTTTATATGTAATACCGCAGTAATTTTTGGGAAAACAGTGAAAACAATAATTGTTTTTCAAAACAATTAATGTTGAAAATGTACTTGATTTAGTGGAATTTGTTGATTTTGTACATTCTAAGGTTTTACATTGTAAATGATTCTGAAATCACATCGTGCAAAGACGTACATTTGGATTTTAGCATGGAACATGCTTTAACCTTGAGCTAACTGCTCGAAAACGTTACGCCGAAGAGTCACGAAACTTGGATTAACTAGCGAAAAACGTTACGCGGATGTGTCACGAAATTTTTCCTTTTGTTTTTCACGTACAACCAAGCCGTTGCTGGGGAAATGAAACTTCTTTAGTTTTCACCGGACAAAAATCGTTCACCACTCGTTGGAAAGCTCTCGATTTATCACTCATTTCTTTCGTGCTTGTTCTTCTATTAATGTCGTAGTTTTATATTTATTTATGTTATATAGATATAGTAAACAATACCTCTTGTTTTGTTGTCACTTGGTTGAGAAGTTAATCGTGGTTATAGTAATTGTAGACGCGCACTATAACAGGAAATTGCCTACCTAGGTACTCTGTTCAATTTCCACTAGTAAAACATTTATGTAAAACATAGTTACAAGCACTTAGTAAAACATAGTTTTAAATTTATTGACATTTAAGAATTAGCGGGAAGAAAGTATGTTCCATGTTTTAGCATTTTAGCCGAAGGCTCAAAGCGGAAAGCAGTCGGGGAGCGAAGAAGGGCCGAGTTTGATCTAATTTCTAGTAAAAGAAGGCAAAAACCAGCCTGAAGTTAATTATCTATTCAATAGTTCGTAACAATGACATTTTTCTATTTTGCGAGCCGTTTTTATCGGAAATTTTAACCTGATTCCGAATATACTATCAATAATGTAATTAAAACAGAAATTTTACCAAAAACCTCAAAAAGCATGATTTTTTGATGAATTTTAACCCTTATTTTTACAAATTGACCCTATACCTAAACAGTATTTTAGAAATATTATATTCTAGGAATCGGTTCACAAAGTTTCAAAGCGGATTTTCACTTGAAACTTGTTAAATTTGTTCATAATTACCCCACCTGACTCTACATTACTGAAAGCGGGCATTCTTCCTACCACTAGTTCTCTCTGGATCTCAGGAAGCAGGCAATTGCTACTGCGTTACTTTATGAGTCAACAAGTAAAGTAAAGTAGGGGAGAGTGGGGCAATTAGCTCTCATGGCATTTCATTATAGATGTATCCCTTCAGATTCTGTTTGACTTAGCCATTTATACCTCTTCACGTTCATGATAGAGAGTGAGGAAGAGCAAGATGGCTCGTATGGGGTTCCTTGAAACAGAGGCGTTTGGGGCACAATGAAACGTTTCATGGAGCCCCTCATTGTGCCCCATTGTCATGGAGTGTTTCATTGTGCCCCATCATGTGTTTTTCACTGAGCAGTAAGCAGTTGTTTTTATCGTTTTGTTTCCAAGGGGTTTGAAATAGGCAGCGGAAAACCAGCAAGGGACATCTTGTTGGAGATGATAATATGAAGGCAACAGTGATAATGTCTTGGGCGGATGCAGCGTGAATCGTGCTGCAGATCTAAAGAATTTGAATTATGTCATGTTAAATTGTATTGAAATTTGAGCAATTAAAGTGCAAAGATATTTTTAAAACCCATTTTATTGCATTAAAAAAAAACTCATACTAAATAAAATTCTGAGATTCAAAAAAGGATTTGATATTTAGATTTTTTGCAGTTTTTATGGATTTTTCAGCAAATATTAAAAAAATTTAAGTACCTACATTTTTCAGTATCATTTTGTGCAAAAGTATTTTAATGTCCTAGCTAATCTTTGATAATTTCGCTTTGACTATAATTCTGCTAAAAATCATAAATTTAACGATTTTTGCCTGTTTTTAGCCATTTAGATGATTTTTTTTTAATTGGACCAATTTAATGTGCTCAAAATGTGTTGGCCAATCATCCTTTCATTTGGAAAGCTTGTTTTTTTTTTTTTTTTTGCGCAAGAACGGGAACTTCATCCAAATCCTATGGAGAGTTTTCGTCTAGATTGACACACAACCAAACGCAAAATGTCTCAAAACGGTTTCCTTGAAAGAATTTTTCAAAAATTTCGATTTTAAAATTGGTTGATCCATTTATAGCTTCATTTTCCATGAAAATTCGCTAAATGCAGCACCTTCGTGGAGCCTCCCTAAACAACCATTCCAGGTTGGGGCTTTTCGTCTAACTTCCTCGGGCGTCGTGGACATCGTCAGCTGTCCTCCAAATGGAGGATCAGAAGTCGTTTTGATGTTTTCGATTAAATCTACTCATTTCCTAGCCCCCTTGAGTGGAGTGGGGTTGGCCGTACAGAAGCTTGGACCGGAGGCCTTTAATTTTGCGGTCACCCATCCAAGTACTCACCAAGCTCGACGTCGCCCAACTCCACTAATTGCATGAGAAGCGGTTCGTTGCAACGCCTGACCCGTACGGCTTTATGGATAAATTTCATACATTCTGATGAATCACCATTGAGCAAAATTTGATGCGCATGGCGAGGTTACAGGATCCTAACAATGACTGAGTTATTTTTTAACCGAAAAGGTAGTTTCTTGTCATTCACACTAACAATATTATGTAGTCTCGTTCCTTGTCTTCCAACCTTTTAGGAGTTTACGAGAAACAATGAAACAGATTTTTTCAAAAGCAAAGATGAGATTGTTAGCCATCACTTTTTGAGCACATCAAAATATTAAAATGTCAAAAACTATGCTTAAGAATCTATAAAAATGACTAAAATTCGTTAAATCCATATATTTTTTTTAAAAGCAGAACCCTAGTCAACAGAACGCTGAACTAGAACATAACAATTTTAGGCAACACCTAACTCGTTATGAATAAATTTCATACATTCTGCTGAATCACCATTGAGTCATTCACGTGAACAATTTATAGTCTCGTTCCTTGTTTTCCAACCTTTTAGGAGTTTACGAGAAACAATGAAACATATTTTGGTTCATTATTTTCAATTATTAAACTTTGTAAACGACCAAGAAAAAACAAAAATGTGAACACTTCCTGAAAATTATTTGGTTTACGTTGCGAAATGTGTAGAATCCAAAAATTGAATTAAAAAAAAAAAAAAAAAAAAGTCCTTCTGCCGTTCGGGGTTTTTTTCCGAAAATACTAGACCAAACTATAATGGAACATGTGTTAAAAATCACATTTGGGGTCTAGATGGTCCTAGAAGCTCGGCATCAATTTTCATCATCACTAAAGGGTTGTATTGAAGGGCTAAACATTGAAAAAAATTGAGATCTCGAAAACTTTACAAGTAGGTAACAGTAATGATTTTTTTACTTGTCAATGATAATTTTAATCCCAAAGAATCGATTAAAACCACACGCATCGCTGAATAGTTTGCTTTCCTTAGGGGGTTGAACATCGAAAAAAAACCTTCAAATTTCTAAGCGCGAGAACGTAGAGAAATCACGCGCTGCTCGCGATGATTAGACGATCAAGCTTTAAATTCCATGAATGATCGCTAGATAGTGAGACCGGTATACAAAAAAATTGCCTTGTAAATACCAGCTGATATAATGCTATTAATGGAAATATGAGGTGATATAGTTCCAATGGATTTATTCTAACTTTGCGAAATCGAGTTTATTAACTATTGTCGGTGTGGAAGTACCTACTAAGGAATAATTGGTACCGAGATGCTTAATTTAGTCTCTCAAATCGCGTGTGTGCGTATGTGTGTCTGCCATGTATCCTCAAATCCTTGTAACATGCTTAATTTCTAATATATTCAACCGATTTTTATGAAATGCCCATGGAATGTGCGGGTTAGGGTGCAGATGGTCCTCTATCAGTTTCGTTGATCCGAAATCAATACTTGACTCAGCGCATGCGCAAAAGTGAATTCCATCAAGCATCATTTTCTCACGCCCCCGTCGTTCGATCTCGCTCAAATTTGGAGGATGGGTGGAAGAGATTATATTTGAGCATTCTCAAGCTATTTTGACATAATCCTATCATTAGTAGCTTCTGTGCATGCGGGAATGTGTATTCCTTTTAAGTTATTTGTTGGGAATTAGCTGTGTTGAGCGATGAGGTGGAGGTAGAGATCCTTACCTTCATTGGGGAAATCCATAAAGTCCTGCGCTGCCTCATGAATCTGCATTATGCAGAGCTCTACTTTAACAAGTTTGTGACTAATTATGAGGGACATTAGTTTGAAATTCAAGAATAAAATAGTTTTTTAGAGAGATGGAAATTACTAAATTATTGATAAGGTTTATGGATGTTACCACTTTTTATATCATGTGCTGGGTGGAACTTCTCTATATAGAGTATGGTGTTCCATGCTGGAAGTTGAGGATCGTCAGGGTTTTATTTCTCTTAAGGAGGGTCGGGGTAACCCCGTTTACTTGCGAAAAATTTAGTTTCTGTGGTTCAGATTTATTGGTAAAGGCTATTAGTGTTGTTAATATTATAAAGTTCTTAATCTATAATCTATCATTCACGATAGAAAGTATTGCTGAAAATTTATCAACTCGAGACATCACTAGTAGTACACTTTGACCTAATTGGATTTACTTGGTTTATCATCCGTAAACTCTCTCGATGAAACTCGCGCGCATGGTGATGCATATATACCAGATCCTGGGAGCGGTTTGTTCAGTCGGTGAGCCGCATTTGCATTTACTAGATGAAAGAGCGTGTAAACAACGACAAGCTAATCTACCGGAGAGTAAACTCTGTTGGCCCTTCTCGCCTTCACCTATCAGTAAATACAGTAGGTATTGACTGACTGGTGGGTTCCCTAACTGCCGACCTAACTAACTGGCTCTTGTTGTTTGCAAGAATGGGCACTCGGCTCGGTTTACAACCGTGAGTGGTAATTCGAGAGAGCCAGCCATCCAGAAAATAAACGGATATCTCCGCCAATATTGCATCGGTTTTCCTTCCGCGTATGTAGACTGGATTTGATAGGGAATGTCGGTAGTCTAGGTACTTCAAGCTCGAGAGATGGTGGCCCTTCATGATCTACTGTAGTGCCATCAAATTTACTTGACACAGCCCTAGTAACGTTCTCGGTTCACTGCTGTGATGTAATTTAAAAAAGGATAGCATTAGGTTTATCAGCTGGATTCAGCAGGCATAGAAGTTTTCCCGATTCAGAAATTGACAATTGAGAGATAAGTGGTTGTTTGAAGTGGATGGGAATGACCTCCTACTGGACATTTTGAAAAAAGAAAAACGGACGGTAGACCTACGGTTCTACAGTCAGATCATTAATTTAATAATGGTTTGGATCATTAATTTTACACATTATTAGTTCATTATGGTTACTTAGCAATATTAGTTTACAACCAAGCGTAATAAATCAGCTTTCCTTGACACTACTGAGGAGTAGGGATTATGAGATGCTGTGATAAAATGAGAGCATTCCAAAAAGTGGCTAACGATTTTCCTGCTATGAAAACTAAGGGAATTACACTTCCCTAGTAACGCATTGGTTGTACTTGAAAATCAATAGAAAACCCCACCGTGACGTGACGCTCGTGACGGACTAAAACAAATGGAAACGGCCTGTTAATCATTATTAAATGATAAAAATGTTTGGGTCAGAGCTAACGATGGGAAACCTGAACCGATCCTCTGATTCAAATATTCAAATATGGCATCCTCATCTGTAACGCACCAAGCAATTAGGAAAAATGATTTGTGATTCGAAAATGAGCAATTAGGATCATTTCGGCCGAGCACCCATCTTTGTCGTGTCGACTCATAACTCTCTCAACTCCTTAAAGGCCCTTACTCAATATCCACCCATCATATGTTGTTTCATAACTTCATAACCATCTCAGATCTGGCGGGCTCTTCACTGCTGCATATCCCTTTTTATTTCAATTTATTCGACTTGACATAATTATGTTCAAATATCTACATTTCAGTTTTTGACCGACTTGAACAATCCTCTATGAATGAAAATATAATTCCTATATGTAATTTTTCGATAATTACAAGGATTTTCAACCTCATTGAGGTAAGGCAAAATAGTTCTTCTGAAAAAAAAAAAAAAAAGATAATAATAATAAAATAAAATGAAAAATAAATAAATAAAATAAAAAATCATTTATTTTAATTTTGAAGAACGCCATGGGGGCAACGTCTAGGTTATATAGATAGTTTGGTCATTTATTCATTTAATATTCTTCTGATTTCGAAATGTGTTTTACCCTCTTTTCATATGTCAACGAAAAGTTTACGCCAATAATTTATATTTCTGTTGATTTCAAAAAACCTAAGACACAGCCGGTAGGGATTGAATTATTTTATGTTGAATAAATTCAAGAACAGAGGTTCTACTGACGATTCACTTCTAATTCCTGATGGCATTGAATGTCTCCTTGCTCCAGTGATCGCACATGCCTGATCATACTGACAGGAATCAATGGCAATTGCTTCAAGGCAAGCACATATAGCAGTTGAAGTGCATTCCTTCATCATTTCCGAACTGCAACGTCACATCATGGGAAAGACAATTTCCCCTTCCTACATCTGTCGGAGCCCAGAAATTATTGACTGAAATTGAAGGCCAAAGGCTCAATCTGTGTTTCAACAAACTTCACAATTTAATACTCGTCGAGGGAAATTCATTTTTGGAGATGAAAGGAAAACAGAGCCACATTATTTCACATCACCTTGACGGACGTTTTCCTACACAGAGCCATCTGGAAATAGAACAGTTTAATAATTTTTCCCCTTTGGCTTTCAGAAAAATCTCGTCCAAAAGAAACTCGAGGAAAAGCGATATGGTCGGAAACTGTGGAGGGGGTTCTGCTCTGAAAGAAATGAGAACTTTCTTTCGCTGAATATAATTTGGTGATGCTGGGCTAACCAAGTTGAAAAAGTACGAAGTCAGACTCGATTCAGTTTGTTTGGAAACTCCTTGGACACCTTGCGCCGTGATTGATTTTGAAATTCAACAAATAACTCTAGGTACATAGAAATCAGTATTAAATCGAGATTTGAATGGGCAAAGACAAGCCTTCATCAGAAACCTATGAGATGGAATTTATAACGTTTTAAATACAATCTTCTATCACATCTCCGAGACCAAACCAAATGAGTCCTTTTCCTGATCAAGAAGAAGATAATAGTTAACTGAAAACTAACTGACCTTTGAAGCGTTAGATAAATGGCTGCTATTAGTATTTTATATGAAATGTTCAATAAATAGGCATAATAGTGAATGGAATGTTTGACAAAGTATTAATGGCAGAGCAAGAAAGATAAGGCTTTGTATGGGGTAGATTACAGATCTACTTTTCGTGGTGGGAACCTAGGCGGTAGGGAAACGGCCCTGATAATGTACATTTGAGCTCACACCCTCACCCATCCTAGGATATGACATATGGTTTGCTCCATTTGTCCGAGAGAGTGTTCGCCAGTCGCTTGAGAAATAAAGCGTACCTATCCCCTCTAGAGAGCTCCGTCAGAAACAAACAAGAGCTGTAAATGATCCCTAATGGTATTCAGCTGCTTCATCATACTTGTTATGCTTTCTTCTGGCAGCTGATTCACTGGAGGTGCCCCATGGTTGGGTACAGTACGAGGTGGCTTCGGCATTTATAATCCGTCGAGAAACGCAGGCCTAGCACTGTCCCATACTCCTTAGGCTTTAATATTGGCCACTAGCATTGGTCATTCTTCTCCAGCCTCTTGAAGAACTGGCTCTATGGACACTCCTCTCTAGGGAAGACTGGTCAGCTTGCTGCATTTCTCGCCACGTCATGGCCCCTCTTCACAAATCCTCCTATCTTAAAATTTCAAAACATGGGTTTGGTCGAAACAGGTGCCGTCATGAAGAACATTGTCTATGTACTTCCATGACAAATTAAGAGTTACAATGTTAAATCTATTTCGTAGAAGTGACATTATCAGTAGCAAACAATTGCATTACATGCAAAATTTCACACGAGAACAAGCAAAGCTACTGTCCCCGCAAAGAACGGTGTCAAATACGGAATTAACAGAGAGAGAAGCGATAGGGGGAGGGGAGGGGGGAATTCAGTTCAATATGAACGGGAAATAGTGGTAGTTATCAATAAATGTTATTGATTATGATAGAAATATAGGTTATCAATCTCAACTTGTCTTGTTCACTAGTCACTTACTAACCAGTGCCAGGTGACGGCAAGTTAGTTCCCAAAACTACATTGCAAAACGGTATTTGGACTCCATCAATTCCGTTCTCAGGGTGGCGCAGATTCTGTGGAACAGTTACAATTTGACTGGCACATCTCAGATGAAAAAAAGATTTGATGTTTTATAGTAACTCATATTCCGAATCTCAAGAGAATACGACTATTATTAGCTGTGCAATGAACTCTTTGAATCGGAAATGGAGAGACAATATACAACAGGAACAGAATGAACAGCACATTTGACCAGAAACCAAAAACATTTGCAGCGTTGGGTGTGGCACATTCGCCCTATAATTCGTAACTTGAATGTATACTAAAAGTATCATTAAAATGCTTTAAATGAACTAAAAAGATTCCGTAGCGTGTTTCTATGTTGGAGGAAATAGTAAATTAAGATGCAGCCAAAATATCTCGGCCACTTAGGGAATGAGAAAATAAAGCTCGATAAACACGCAGAAATTGTATTTGGGTCGAAACCGATGCACTTAATTAGGGGCGTCTACAGCTCTCACCGTTCAATCCTGGAAAATTTCAGCGAAATCGGATGGCAGCTGGTCAGGATATGCTTGTTACACGGGTTTGAGGAATGCGTAACATCTAATATTGATACAATCGGGAAAAAACTCGCATGGGGTAATTAAATAGTAATTTCTCAATCAGCTTCCGAATTCGAGCGATATCAGACAAAATGCCTTGAGACATTGTCGCTTAATGTATTTTTTGTTAATGTGCGTAGTGAAAAACATTTACAGTTGATTATTATTTATTAGTTGTTATTCATTAGTTTATTTGCAACAATGCAAATTATTACACAAAGGTTTATTATTGCTGTATTAGATCTCCTTCTACGACAATCATTGGTTTATGATTTTTGAACCCCGTGAATTATGTATCAACAAAACTTGGAGCAAGGCTCTAATCAAAAGGGTTCAAACCTTTACACCTTCAAATCCCCACAATTTTACGCTTTATAGTACATGTGGAAAAAGTTCCGAGAGATAAAAGAAGATAGGTCGAAAAGGAAAGAAATCAGGCTCAAGAGTCCCACAGCTGATCAAAGCCCCTCCAAATGTTTTAATTATATTCTAGATCTACCAAAAGAGTTCCATTTCAGGTTTCAGCATCATTAGTCAATTAAGAAACAATTAGGCTTAGACGTCTCACAGCGGATCCAGGGCGTCTAAGCAAACTGAAAATTCATTTTACATATTCCAAAGGAGCTACACAACCGTTTGATTTTAGTGGAGTCTAAAACTTTTCCATCTCTTAAAAGTGAAAAAAAGGATTCCGCTACCAATAGGTAGACTTGAAAGCAATTTGAGAGATGAAATTTAGCATTTAGGTACCAATACTTCACTATTAGGTAAATCCGTACAGACAATAGTTAATAAACTCGATTTCGCAACGTTAAAATAAATTCCTTCGGAACAATATCACCTGGTAATTCCAATATTGGCATTATATCAGCTGATATTTACAAGGCAATTTTTATGTATTGCAGTACAACTACCTAGCGATCATTGATGGAATTTAGAGCTTGATCGACTAATCAGTAGGTCCGCTAGCAGCGCGAAATTTCTCTATGTTTTCCCGCTTAGAAATTTGAAGGTTTTTTTTCGATGTTCAAGCCCTTGAGGAAAGCAAACTATTCAACGTACAGCGTTGCGGGTGGTTTTAATCGATTCTTTGGGATTACATTTATAATTGACAAGTAAACAATTATTACTGTTACTTAGAAAGTTTTTGAGATCTCGATTTTTGAATGTTTGGCCCTTTAGTGTTACTGTCTAGGGTTGACACAAATTGATGCCGAGCTTCTAGGACCATCTAGACCCCAAATGCGATTTTTTACGCAAGTCTCATGAAGTTTGATCTTTTAATTTCGGAGAAAAGCCGTGGACGGCGGACGGACGGAATTTTTATTCGATTTTTGGATTCTGCACATCTTGAAAGGTAAACAAAAAAAAAAAAAAAAAAAAAATTTCAAGGAGGGGGGAGGGGGGGACAAAATTTTCTTGGTTGATTACAAAGGTTTATTATTTAAAATAACAAAACAAAGGTAAACTTTAATAAATAATTTATTTTATGACCGTTAATTATAAATATTTTCCAGAAAACAGCAACTGTGTTCAACAATATCAGCATTTGCAGAGATATTTTGAATCATTCTGATTGGAACGGAATAAATATTAGATGGGACCTCTTCATTCTATTCCGTTCTTAGGATGGTATAGATTTTGTGAAGCAGATAAAAACAGATTACTAAAAAACTTTTTACTTTACCTATATTTTGGTGTTCTTTACTACGGCCCCACATTTTTAATGTGAGATTTTTCCCATTCAAAATACCGCTTTTTCATTTTGAAAATACTATCTGGAGAGCTTCTCAAAACTTCTTATTTTTTACTGTTATCATTCGAAACATCCCTCATAAGATTAACATTAATTAATTATGGTTTTAAAAAATTGAGGGCAGTTAAAGTTTTTCACTAGGCAAAAAATCGACTACCTCCTCCCAGGGCCTACATATTTAGATAATATTTGAAGAAAAAAAAAGAAAAAAAACCCGTCAAGCAATTAGTTGGGTAATGGCTGATGGACAATTCGATATCAGGAGAGTCTGGGGGATTTTCTACACTTGATTCAACAACAGATTTGTTCAACCAATCAATTTTCGCTAAAAGGATTGATTTTGCACATTTTGTTAATTCTTGAGATCCGAGCTTGTGAGCATCCAGACCACCAGATCATACACAGCATTCATATTATATACATCCAATTAAACACATAAGTAATAACAAAAAATATTTTTTACAAATTACAGATACTTGGAAAAGGTGCTATGAATGATGTGTATAGTTTAGTGGTCTGAATGCACGCAAGCTCGCATCTCAAAAATAAAAATATATATCTATATATACATACAAATCTATTGCTGTTCGTTAGTCTCGCTAAAACTCGAGAAGGGCTGGACCGATTTGGCTAATTTCAACAGCAGATTTGGATCAGTTTCTTCAACCAATCAATTTTCGCTAAAAGGATTGATTTTGCATATTTTGTTAATTCTTGAGATCCGAGCTTGTGAGCATCCAGACCACCAGATCATACACAGCATTCATATTATATACATCCAATTAAACACATAAGTAATAAAAAAAAAAATTTTTTTTACAAATTACAGATACTTGGAAAAGGTGCTATGAATGATGTGTATAGTTTGGTGGTCTGAATGCACGCAAGCTCGCATCTCAAAAATAAAAATATATATCTATGTATACATACAAATCTATTGCTGTTCGTTAGTCTCGCTAAAACTCAAGAACGGCTGGACCGATTTGGCTAATTTTGGCCTTAAATTATTTTTGGAAGTCCAGGGAACGTTTAAAAGGTTCAAAATTTCAAATCTGCCCCATAGGGGGTGTTTTAGGGGTGGAGGGGGGAATGGGGTATCTTTGTCATCATTGAACAAACTGGGGATTTGACTGTCGAGTATGTTTC
Source organism: Adelphocoris suturalis (assembly GCA_030762985.1). NCBI lineage: Eukaryota > Metazoa > Arthropoda > Insecta > Hemiptera > Miridae > Adelphocoris > Adelphocoris suturalis. Next base: position 61,677,884 of record CM061041.1, read on the forward strand.
GAGTATTCTTACTTAAATCACGGGCAACTTGAAAATTTTCAAATCTAACCCATAGAAGGGGGAGGGGGGTTAGGGGAAGGGGGGGAAGAGAAATGGGGTATCTTTTTCATCACTGAACGAGCTGGGGATTTTATTGTCTAATATGTTTGGATTACTCTAATTCAAGTCAGACTACTTTTTTCAAATGTTTGAAATCTGGCCCAGTGGTGAGGGGAGGGGGGAGGATGTTAAAGCGTTTTGAACGTCACTGAACCAACTGGGGATCTGAGTGGGCTCGCATCTCAAAAATAAAAATATATATCGTATATAAATAAAACAATACATCGTAAATCGATCCTTTTGGTAAAATATAGGTTAGTTGGACAAATAGATCACATGGGGAATTGCGGTAGGGGGGTGGGATCCTTAGACTCTCTTATGATTGGACTTGGAGGAGTAGCCATACCTACTTAAGTTATCAACTCTCAATCCCTCAACTTTCGATCAAAGTCATCGCGGGGTACTGCTGTAACGGCCCAAAAATATTTGATACCCCGACAGGAGTTCGAAATCGCGTCGTTACAACTCAGGGGAAATTTCCTGGAGTTGTAGCACTCCAACAATCTGAGCTATGAGGCCGGGTGATCAAATCACCTCTTCGACTGTGAGAGTTATTTTCCTGGAGCGTCACATTTCCCCGGAGTCAAATACTAGCAATCTCGGCTGGTTTGGGATCGAACGAGTGACAAAGTGAAACTGCGGGCTGCTGGCTCAGCAGATGCTCGCTGGAACGAGTCAGCAGTTAAGCGAGGTCATTGTCACGGTATATTTTGACTCAAGTGAGTGAGGAGGTGAAAGGTGCTAAGGACAGCAAATGTGATGTTTACAATCTTTTGGCTCAAGAGGGATTTAATTAATTAATACGAATTGTTTCTTATGATTTCCTAGTCCGACTGCGCCACTGTAACGGTTCAAAAATATTTGATACCTCGACAGGAGTTTGAACTTGCGTCGTTACAACTACCTACGGGAAATCAACGATCTGAGCTATGAGGCCAGGTTGATCAAACCTTTACGACTGTGAGAGTTATTTTCCTGGAGCGTAACACTGCTGTTTGGAAGTTGGGGTACTAGTAAAGAACAACCCCATATCTAGCTGACACAGTCATTTCATGTACCTAATATTTCGGTATTTCTTATTCCTGGTCTCTGGAGATACAACTACGTACCCATTCAATTTTTAGTCGTTCAATAAACTTTTTGAAATTTGTAAAAAATTAAATTTGCTGATTTACTTATGTGTTTAATTGGATGTATATAATATGAATGGTGTGTATAATTTGGTGGTCTGGATGCCCGCAAGCTCGCATCTCAAGAATTAACAAAATACCTATTCAAAATCAGTCCTTTTAGCAAAAATAGATTAGTTGGACAAACTGATCCATATTTGTGGTTGAATCAAGAGTAGAAAATCTCCCAGACCCTCCTGAGATCGAACAGAGCCGAACCCAACTGTCGTTACTCAACTAGGTAATTACTTGACGGTTTTTTTCTTCCAAATATTGTTTATCAGTAGTAAAGTTTTTACCTAGTGAAAAACTTTAAATACCCCCCAATTTTTTAAAACCATAATTGATTATTGTTAATTATACTTAGAATGTTTTTAATGATTATAGTAAAAAAGAGGGAGTTTGAAGAGTCCAAATCATATTTTCAAAATGAGGAAGGGGGGGTTTAGTAACGAACAACCCCATCTCTAGTTGACACAGTGATTTCATGTACCTAATATAGTTTGGTATTTCTTATTCCTGGTCTCTGGGGATACAACTACGTACCTATTCAATTTTTAGCCGTTCAATAAACTTTCTTCGGACATCAAGAAAACGGACGCTCAGGGACAGGAGTAACTCAATTGACCCTGCTCTTTCTAGAAAGTTTCGAGGAATTCAGCCGACCTTTCCTATTACCGCTCAAACGTGGAGGACCTTCATCCCCACTTTCTTCTCACTCGCCTGCCCCTGCCATCCTTCCAGGACCAATCACTTCGACAGGATAGTTAACAAGAGGAACCCGGATCTCAAACTTTAGGTTTAGAACCAAGTAAAAGCTTTTCTACTTCTTCCGATGTCTTATCAAGGTTTAACGCAAAGACGTCATACGGTGTTCATTTTGATGATTCCCTTCGGGACAAGTTGATTAGATACGTAGGGAGGTACTTCGATTCTTCGTTGAAAATTTTCCTGATGGGTAGTTTTTGCAACGCTGAGTCGATTACGAGTGGAAGGAGCTGCGAATAGAAATGGAACATTGCGCATGCGGGCAAAATGCTAACGGTTAACAGTCTATTCATTGTGCGAATAGAAAAATCCTATTCGTAGCTCAAGGGAAGCCGAATACAGATCCAAATACGCATGTGACCTTCCATGACGAAATGACGATAACCTATAATCAGTTTTTTAGTTCCTATTTCGAGGTGGCATGACATGCACATTGTAATATACGTAATTTTTAAAAAAGTTGGTTGGTTGCAGAATTCATCCTCACTTAAAAAGGGCAGCACATGTCCATTTTTCTCAGAAAGAGCGGCAAATGTCCTGTTTCCCCCCAAAAGAGCTGCAAATGTCCTGTTTTCTAACAAAGGGCGGCAAATGTCCTGTTTTCATAGAAAGGGTGGCTAAATTTTTTTTTTTTTTTTTTTTTAGGAAGGGCGGCAAATGTCCTGTTTTTGTATAAAGGGAGGCAAATTTCCTGTTTTCATAGAAAGGGCTACAAATGTCCTGTTTTCCTAGAATGAGCGGCAAATGTCCTGTTTTTTAGAATGGGCAGCAAATGTCCTGTTTTTCAGAATGGGCAGCAAATGTCCTGTATTTCATAGAAAGGGCCGCAAATGTCCTGTTTTTCATAGAAAGGGCAGCAAATGTTTCGTTTTCATAGATAGAGCGGGAAATGTCCTGTTTTCTCAGAAAGGACAGCAAATGTCCTGTTTTCTCAGAAAGAGCGGCAAATGTCCTGTTTTCTCCGAAAGGGCAGCAATTTACCTCTTTTATCAGGAAGGGCGGTAAACATGCGGTATGGATAGGGATGGTTAGGGATGATTAGGGATGGTTAGGGATGTCCAGCATATGTCCAGTTTTCTCAGAAAGAGCGACAAATGTCTTGTTTTCTCAGCAAGGGCAGCAAATGACTCGTTTTCTCAGGAAAGGCGGCAAATGTCCTGTTTTCTTATAAAGGGAGGCAAATGTCCTGTTTTCTCAGAAAGAGCGGCAAATGTCCTGTTTTCAGCAAGGACGGCAAATGTCCTGTTTTCTCACAAAGGGCGGCAAATGTCCTGTTTTCATAGAAAGTGCGGCAAATGTCCTGTTTTCGTATAAAGGGAGGCAAATGACCTGTTTTCATAGAAAGGGCTGCAAAGTCCTGTTTTTCATAGAAAGGGCAGCAATTGTACTCTTTTCTCAGAAAGGGATACAAATGTCCTGTTTTCCTAGTATAAACGGCAAATGTCCTGTTTTTCAGAAAGGGCAGCAAATGTCCTGTTTTTCTCAAAAAGAGCGGCAAATATCCTATTTTCACAGAAATGGCAGCAATTTTCCTCTTTTCTCAGGAAGTCTGGTATGGTTAGGGATGATTAGGGATGGGCAACACATGTTCAGTTTCTCCGAAAGAGCGGTAAATGTCCTGTTTTCTCAGAAAGGGCATTAAATGTCCTGTTTTCTCAGAAAATGTGGCAAACGTCCTGTTTTCTTATAAATGGAGGCAAATGTCCTGTTTTCTCAGAAAGACCGGCAAATGTCTTCTTTTCTCAGAAAAGGCTGCAAATGTCCTGTTTTATCAACAAGAGTGGAAAATGTCCTGTTTCCTTAAAAAGGGCAGCACATGTACAGTTTTCTCAGAAAGAGCGGCAAATATCCTGTTTTACCCTAAAAGAGCGGAAAATGTCCTGTTTTCTCACAAAGGGCGGCAAATGTCTTGTTTTCATAAAAAGGGTGGCCAATATCTTTTTTTAAATATATTTTTTAGAAAGGGCGGCAAATGTCCTGTTTTCTTATAAAGGGAGGCAAATGTCCTGTTTTCCCCCAAAAGAGCGGCGAACGTCCTGTTTTCCCAGCAAGGGCGGCAAATGTTCTGTTTTCTCACAAAGGGCGGCAAATGTCTTTTATTCATAGAAAGGGCAGCCAATGTCTTCTTTTTTTATAGAAAGGGCGGCAAATGTCCTGTTTTCTCAACAAGAGTGGAAAATGTCCTGTTTCCTTAAACTATGCTGATACCATATAATGGATTTTAAAGCTTGGCGATCCACCATCAGTCCAATTTCATTCGAATTTCGGAAGTATTTGGGTGAAAGCCTCAGGGTGGCATCCTACTAATTTCTTTGAAATAGGTAGGTAACCATAGCACTCACCGAACCAGAAATCTGTTATAGGCGAAGCTCCGATCTGATAGATCGATTTTGACGAAATGGGTAGGATTGTGCCATTTTACAGGGAAGATAGGCACTGACGTATTAGTAGTTATCCACATCTTCAATATTGGTTGATTATTTTCAATAATGAAACGTAATTGGCCTAACGGCGCACCTCCGAACAACACGCTGGCACTATCGTGACGGATCCGTTGACATATCGCGTAATCTCTCTCGTTGTCACAACTCGAGACATTTTGATGAGTTTCCCGCCCGGGTCGTAAACTCCTCGAAACTCCATGAACGAGAAGAAACTCATCGAAAAATTACGTCAAATCAATTTATGTGCATAAAATTAGTAATGAGTGTGTCCAGCACCGTCGGCACTCTTCTCAAAAACTTCAGGACACCCTTCAAAAGTACAAGCATTTGGGCCACTCATCGAAATATAGTTGATGGGAAACTCGCCACCTTTATGTCAACCCAGAACTACCTGCTATACTACAACTCAAGGCCACCAAGAACATTAAGGCCAAACCCCCTACCTTCTATAGAAGAGACGTATATACCTTCTTTGGGATAGCGCACTGGTTCTTTGGGGTTCAACTACTCAGTAGTACCTAGTCTCTCTGATTCCATACGACATAACTCTTACCTCAATTGAAATTTGAAGACATTGATATTAGTACAGGAGATCGTGCCGCTTCATTGCATATCTTATGACTTATGGGATGGTCGTCGATTCTGAGCTTACTTGCATAGGTAATTTTTGAAATGAGACGTAGGTAGCGCAGGTCCCGGGACAATACAGGTATTAGAGGCCCCTTGAAGGGTTGATCCAATGACTTTCAGGTTACCAGTTTTCGATCAGTTTCCACCGGTATCAGGAAACTCATCAAAAATAATTTTGATCTTTCCAATTTACTTATATCCTAATGTTTTATTTTATATTGTCGACGACGTTCCCATCCATTCAGTTTTGACTAGTGTTCCACTCCATAAGGACACTAATCAAAAAGTTTCAAGTTCAGATTGTTGATGAGTTTCCTTTTGATGAGTTTCTGGGGATCCGTTTGAAATGGTCTACCAGTTATAAAGCATATTTCTGCCATGTGATTTAAATGCTGGAACTATATTTATATTCAAGTGGGAAGCTTCTTAAAATTTTTGTACAACGCTACGTTAAAGTGGTTGGTAGCGAGGGCTCGTTCCCAAAGCCAAGGGGCTCCATTTTAGAGCCAACTTATGCAATAATTTTCTTTACAACTTCCCAGTTTTGTGATGATATGTAAATGAAATGCAGGTTCATAACAAGGCTTGCTCTTTGCCCTCCCAGCTTCACACTCCGGGAAAAGCATATTTTACGAGGTCGCCTTCTGCCGCGTTTCATCCGGTTATTAAGGCTCGAGAAGACGGCAAGGGGTCTCACGAAGCTCCGAAATCCCGGAGATCGCCTGAAAGGTTTCTCTTTCGCCTCATTATGGCGGAGGAAGGGGGTGGGTTAAAGTGGTTGGCCCTTGGATGGGCCGGGGTCGAGGAAGATTTGCCGGAACGAACACGCTTCGATATTGAAGAGGGTGGGAGGGGGGGGGGGTACAGACAGGAACGAACAGGCAAAGAGATGTGGGGGTGGGGGATGCACAAGAACGAACAGGCTCCCCTCGTGCTGTTAAGCTTCCGGGTGGTGGTAGAGTACTAACCGCAAGCCTTCTCTCCGTACCTACCGCTCTCCCCTCCTTTCCATTTGGTTCACTTAACATGTTTAGGACCCCCAGCGTCTAAACACTTTCAAATTAAGGTCACACTCCCTGGTAAATCACCTAAAACCTGTGAGAACCACCTTTGTGGACACATTCAGAGCAGCTTCACACTATCTTATTTCTTTAATAAAACTAATTTCTTTTCTGCTCAGGAGGCAAAAGACGAAAGAACTACTGGAAAGCTCGTTCAGTCAAAAACCAAAACTAATAAGATTATTATGAGATTAAGGGCAGAATTCATAGACAAAGCCTGAGTATGTGCGTTCACTTGTACTCACATAAGTGGAGAGGGACCTTTCCTGTTATCCGATCGCCAGCACCTCCAGCACTGTCTCCAGATAGTATACGACGTATACGTAACGTAATCAGAATGGTGTGTATAGTTTTGTGGTATGGATGCTTGCAAGCTCGGATCTCAAAAAGACATAACATCAAGTAGTCAATCCCTTAGTAAAAGTTCAGATTAGTTGGACATATAGATCAGAATGATGTGTAGGCAGCGCTTATAGGACGACGCTGGAGGTGCTTAGAGTCAGATAACAGGAAAGGTCCGTGGAGGGTACCAGTTCGAATTCATAGTTGAGTGTGGTTCAATCAGCAGTTAGGGGCACACTCGATAACACGAATTTGACAGTGCTCTCAGGGAACACTCATAGCTTTTTCAACTTAAGTTGGCAGCTCTGACAGTATGTAGTAGCGGACGTTTCCCTGGTTTGAGGGAAAAGGGTCGGGAAAATTCCTTCTCGCATTCCGCACTGATCAATAACAGTTGTCAAAGGTTACTCTTTTCTTTGTGCTCTTGCTATTTGTGCTGTTAGGATGCAAAAAAATCAACACTATGGGAGTTTGAAGGATGTCAAGTTGGTTCTGAATTGCTGCTAATTAGCTCGGCGTTATTTTGAACGTTCCGAATAACAAATCCTACGACCAATTCCTTTGAAATATTCAAACCATGACTTTCGTATACAAGTAGTCTGAAATCTGCACGTTATAGTTAAAGTACTATATTATATAAGAAACTAACCTGGAAGGCAGCTAACAGCTTTCTCCTCGTCCGAACACTTTTGTGTGAGCCACAGGTAATCAAACCACTTGATAACTTTCACTTGCAGCTGGTTCGGGACTCTTCTCATCCTCATGTACGTCTTCACGCCGTCCAGTTTGGCTGTGAACAAAGGAAACGTTTCAAATAAACAAAATTCCATTATGTTAACTGTTCTATTATATATATTTAGCCAGAAGGTTAAAAAAATCTAGAAAAAATAATAAACTATTTATTATTGTAATGCATCAAATTTAAATGGAACAACTCACATTCGGAAAATTTGTATTAAACATGAACGAAAAAAGTTGACTAATTCAATCCAGTTGAGTTGATTCTATCAAAAACTACCGAAAAAAACTGCATTTTGAGGTAATATTTAAGAGAGAGATTCGAATAAATGAACATTATTTAAACACGTATAAATTCGATCCGTTTGGGCTAATTGAATGGGGCGCACAAATTTCCATCAAAATCCTTCTCTGATACAGGATTAGTAATCAAAATTTCATAAACATGACTTGATAGTGTCTCAAACATTGACTTTAAGAAAAAACGGAAGACGAATAAATTGGTTTGCGCTTAAAGTACCCACAAGCTCAAAGGAGTATAAAATAAATTTAAAATAATGAGTGAAAACTCTCTTATTTGATCATGACTGGAACATTTTTACTACAATTTTCGGAATCTAAATACTTTGAAATGTGAACCTGAAAATTTTAAAGCGGTTACTTAAAATTGTTTTTCTTGGCAATATATAGATCCGTCATTGGAAACATTGGACGATAAATAAACCAGGCAGGTATACTACAGCCCGCACGACCGCTCGGCTTTGCTGGTCTACTAGATCGCGAACGCCGTTTACAAAAAGGACCCGTGTGTTGCTCAGGTAGGCGGACGTACAGATTCAGAAACTTACGTAGCAACTGCTAGGACGAAAAAAGTTTTTTGGCGAAAAATCTGCCGTTGACAAGCAAAAAATTTAGGTCATTTAGCTGATTAGGAAAGAGCCTATCATATCAATCGTGTCTTAATGTCCCAGAGAGTCTCCTTATCAAATTTCAACATCCAAGTTTCTTCCCAGTTTAATAGTGGTAGCAATCATGTTTAAAAAATCAACTGCGAAGGATCACCTGGATGTAAACAATTATTCAGACAACCACGCTCATACCTCAGATTGATGGCCACGCACTGTACCATGGTTAACATACTACGGTTAGGTAAATCGAGAGCTTTCCAACGACTGGTGAACGATTTTTGTACAACGATAAATGCCTAAAATACAGTTTTGCAGCAACGATTTGGTTGTAACCGATAATCATCAGAAAATATGAGCTTAACACACTAAATGTCACGTAACGGTAATTTTGTCTCATATTTGGCCAGGTTGCGATGGCAAAAACATGTTCCATGTTAAAATACTTAATTCATAAAATAAAATGAACATTAAAAAGAAGTTCCATAGAAAACATGGCAAGGAAATTAGCTCCGGAGCTAATAGCAAAGAAATTAGCTTCGAAGATCACAAAGCGAAACAACACTCTCCTTTCTTCTATATTTAGGTCGTTGTTACGTGTCATTTTAGCGAAATTTCGTTTCGTAGGAAATGAAGCTATTGCAATTGCTTTTTAAAATAAAAATTTTCGAAAATTTTCTTCGTTGGAATCCGTTTTGCGCCATTCTGAAACGATTCCTAGAATATATATATATATATATATATATATATATATATATATATATATATATATATATACATATATATATATATGTAAACCTATAAATAATCGGATACTACCTATTTATTTAAAAAGAAAAGTACTTACCTATAGGTTTGTTTTTTTCTGATTTCGATCACATTTTGACATGGATATGTCTTAGCTCTGGCGGTCTACCAAAAATTTGCGACATGCAAAAGTTGATGTTACGAAATCGTTTCTTTAGATAGGGGAGATTTGATAGGGAGACTCCCTGGGACTGTAAGAGACGATTGAAATGATGGGTCTTTTCTGATCAGCTTACTGAGCCAATTTAATTATTCAATTTTTAACTGAAGACACAAATAACATGTTTCACGGAGGGGAAATTTTTCTATTGATTTTCAAGTACAACCCATGGGTTACTAGCGAAGTGTAACTCCCTTAGTTTTCATAGCAGGAAAATCGTTCTCCTCTTTTTGGAATGCTCTCATTTTATCAACATCACAACATCAAGGAAAGCTGATTTATTACACTAAGTTGTAAACTAATATAACCATATGTAACCATAATGTGACCATAATGAACCAGTAATGTGAAATGAAGGCACTACGTACATGGCAGGTATACTTTTGAGTAGTTGGTACTTGTAAGGAGTATGTAATGAACTTAGGCCGCTCCAGAGGTGCAATGGGGGCCTAAACCCACACTCATAGAGAGAGCGGGGTGTGACATTACCATAAGAGATACGACTCGTACTAATAGCAAATAAGCTATGTTCGGAGAAGATTGGATTTCCAGGACCTGGATCACCCATCCAACGCCAAACACAGCCTCTCAAGAACACGAGAAGAGGCGTGCGACGCCCGTTGTTTTCCAATGGAGCGACGGCAGCGCTTTCTCTGGGATTCTGACGGGAACTCTGTCACAAGTAGGTACAAGACGATATATAGACCTCTTATCAGCTGATGGGCTCCTAAAGCTGAGTGAGCTAAATTGTCTCCTGTTAATCCTAGGAAGTTGAGATTTGATAGGGAGACTCACTGGGATACTAAGAGACCGTTGCAGTTAATGGCTCTTTCCTAATCGGCTGAGTGAGCTAAAATCTCTCCTGTTCATCCTAGGAAGTTAAGATTCGATAGGGAGATTCTCTGAGACACCAATATACGATTGAATTGATTGAGTCTTTTCTGATCAGCTGACAGCAGATTTAATTGAGAAATTTATAACTTGAGACACAAAACACACAGGGTTTAATTTACTTTCTCCTCGGTGGTCGTCTATGCCTCTGCAGATACATTCGAATCATGGTCAATATACTTCGTTTAATTAAAGGGCTATCTGATACATAAATAATAAACCTTTGTGTAATAACTTGCAGTGTTTTTTATTTGATTTCCTGATTCTCATATTGAGGAGAAGACAAACAAAGTGGTCGATTATAAAGGTTTATCATTGAAAATATATGATAGAACGATTACAGACAAATACAAGTGTATATTAAGTCAAAGTAAAGCTTGCGTTCGGCAATAAATAAGTAAATGAACACCCAGCGCCCTGAGGGACAGAGACTTTGGCCACAAATCTCACTCAGCTGAGCGATGAGGTGCGGCCCAAGTCCCGAAGCTGTTGAGGGTTAAGTTACCCCCACCCCCCACCCCCAGTCATCCTAGCACAGCTACCCCAACACTATCTCGAATCCCCTGGAGGTCGTGTAAACTAAACGCGATCGTTTGCTCGTAATCGGATTACGAGGTCGAAATCACCTGAGCGCCATCACCACCCGCCTGGGGCAGAGCTTGCGTTCTGCGAGCCCGATCCAGGGAAATGAGGGCGGTGATTGAATCCGGAGACTTGAAATTTGATGAGCTGCGTATTTTTTTTTCTGTTCAGGGAATTTCCCAATATAATGTTCCAATTAAATAGCTAAAGAATTTCGGTAAATTGTATTTCCGTCCTATTGCATAGGTGTCAACGATTTATTTGTATTACGAGTAATTCCTTCCATAATGAAAATTGAACAGTTCAACTAAACCGAATGAACAAATTGAACGAAAAAGCATGCAGAAACGCTTGCATACGAGTCTGCAACACATTGGGAACTTTTATGTCTTTAGTTGCTGACTCGTATGCAAGCTCTAAGAGCCACTCAGGTGATCCGGACCCTGGGCATCGTCAAGTAAATGTCCTAAAGAGGCTACGTACGAAATTACAGCTTCCTAGAGTGCATAGCATAGAAATTACCTGTTAAAATGATTTAACCACCGCTCCACAAATCAAATCGTTCTCGCAATATTCGGATCACCTGCTATGAATCAAATCATCGAAACACCAGCTCAATGAAATCATCAGAAATTTACAAGCGGTTGCAATCATGTTCACAGAATCAATTATTGAGAATGATCACCTGTGTGTAAACAATTATTCATATAAACATGCTCATAACTCAGCTTGTTGGCCACGCACTTCGCAGTAGTTGACATAATATGGTTGGATAAATTGAGAGCTTTCGAACGAATGGTCAACGAATTTTGTGGGATGAAGAACGACGAAGTACCATTTCCCTGGCAACGACTCGGTTGTAAGCAGAAATCATCAAAAACCAAATGTGACGCATTTTTTTAACGCTTCTTTTAAACGCTTTTTTCGTTTATGTGCCAAAGTAAAGACATAAAATGTCAAAAGTTCCAGTCATGCAATTTTTATGGATTATAAGTAGGGTTCGGAAAAATATGCAAATAAAACGGCCCATACATGCATCGAGAAGTGCCGATATATGCAAATCGGCCTAAATTTGCCAAAAATATGCAAATCCCCTTCCAAATTTGAAAAATAATTATTTTAAAACGGGAGCTTAAAATGTTGGGTAAACGGATGAAATGTACACTAAAATTTAAGTGACAACAGCTTATATTAATCATTAATATTATTAAACTTTACAACTATGTGTAGCTCAAGGTTTTCAACGTTGAACCTACGCCTATTATCGGATAGTAAACATTTATATACATAAACATAATCTATAAGTATTATGTTATGTTACATTGTTTTGAAATTGGAGCCCGGTGAGGTCAAAAATTTGTGAACCACCGACAATATGGCACATAAACTCTTACTAAATAGTATTCTACAATTTAAAACAGCACAGCTACAATTTTTCGATAGGGTGTATAAGCGAATTTAAAATTTTCTAATCCCACCCGAACCATGGGCCGTAGGGCGGGAGGGGGGTCGAAGTAATAATTAATGTGCGCTTTTTGGACTTCCCCGCTTCCCCTACCCCTCTAAATGGCCGTTGACAATTCCGGAAAAATACGGGTTTCGTAGGTTTTCCTACGAGGAAGACGACGGCGCGATCGGATCGCGAAAAAAGTATCGGGAAATGCGTTAAAAAAATGCGAGAGTACGGACCCGTTTTCTCGAAAAGTCCGCCGAAAAACTTGGTTTTTTCCGATTAAAATATACCCCATAAAGGTACGTTTTTCGGAACGGTTTTCGCGGGCGAAATACAGCTTTGATCCCGCCGAATCTGAATCCGAAGTCGGATATCGAAAAAAGTGACGGAAAGTAGGTCAAATTGGGAGGGGAATTGCGAGGGAAGCGTTTAACATCAGAAATTAATCGACCACGGGCCGCCGTTACACAACGTTGCTTACCTGAAGGGACCCTCACAGGGGGGTTCCCATTTGCACTTCTACGCAATACCTTGCGAGCGAAGCGAGAGCCATTTCAAATGATAAATACGTACTTTGTCCTACACATATACAGGTATACCTTGCGAGCGAAGCGAGCAACATCCCCGAATAAACTTTTCGTGGTTCCACGTAGTTTTATAAGATTTCATTTGTTTGTAAGAATTCCCAACTGAAAAAAACGTCTGCCAAGTTGGGTGGGCAGTACAACATTCCCTAATAAACTTTTCGTGGTTCCACGTAGTTTTATAAGAATTAATTTGTTTGTAAGAATTTCCAACAGAAAAAAACGTCTGCCAAGTTGGGTGGGCAGTATAACTTCTTCAAGCGAGCGAAGCGAGCAGCATCCCCTACAGAATAAATACGGACTTGCGAGCGAAGTGAGCAACATCCCCTAATAAACTTTTCGTGGTTCCACGTAGTTTTATAAGATTTAATTTGTAAGTAAGAATTCCCCAACAGAAAAAAACGTCTGCCAAGTTGGGTGGGCAGTATAACTTCCTCAAGCGAGCGTAGCGAGCAGCATCCCCTACAGAAGTTAAACCTACCCTTAGGGATCTACCGTTTGCGAGCAAAGCGAGTAAAAGTCCCTAAATGCCATACTTTGCGAGCGAAGCGAGCAATTTAATGGGGGGGGGGGGGGGGGGGGCCGGGGGCAGTATAACTTCCTCAAGCGAGCGAAGCGAGCAGCATCCCCTACAGAAGTTAAACCTACCCTTAGAGATCTACCGTTTGCGAGCGAACCGAGCAACATCCCCTAAATGCCATACTTGGCGAGCGAAGCGAGCAACATTTTCTACATGCCAGACTTTGCGAGCGAAGCGAGCAACATATCCTACATGCCAGACTTTGCGAGCGAAGCGAGCAATATTCCCTACACGCCACACGTTGCGAGCGAAGCGAGCAACTCAATGGGGGGTCCGGGGGGCTTGCCCCCCGGCTGGACGTGGAGGCGAGCGTAGCGAGCCGGAGCGGCTAGTTATTAATAAGAATGAAACTCCGTCTGTCTGTCTGTCGCTCTGTCTGTCGTGTCTATGCACGGCCAAACGGCTGAGTGGGGGGAGTCTACGAGTGGTGGGATCTTTTTGGGATTTTCCGATAGGGTGTATAAGCGAATTTAAAATTTTCTAATCCCACCCGAACCATGGGCCGTAGGGCGGGAGGGGGGTCGAAGTAATAATTAATGTGCGCTTTTTGGACTTCCCCGCTTCCCCTACCCCTCTAAACGGCCGTTGACAATTCCGGAAAAATACGGGTTTCGTAGGTTTTCCTACGAGGAAGACGACGGCGCGATCGGATCGCGAAAAAAGTATCGGGAAATGCGTTAAAAAAATGCGAGAGTACGGACCCGTTTTCTCGAAAAGTCCGCCGAAAAACTTGGTTTTTTCAGATTAAAATATACCCCATAAAGGTACGTTTTTCGGAACGGTTTTCGCGGGCGAAATACAGCTTTGGGTCCGCCGAATCTGAATCCGAAGTCGGATATCGAAAAAAGTGACGGAAAGTAGGTCAAATTGGGAGGGGAATTGCGAGGGAAGCGTTTAACATCAGAAATTAATCGACCACGGGCCGCCGTTACACAACGTTGCTTACCTGAAGGGACCCTCACAGGGGGGTTCCCATTTGCACTTCTACGCAATACCTTGCGAGCGAAGCGAGAGCCATTTGAAATAATAAATACGGACTTTGTCCTACACGTATACAGGTATACCTTGCGAGCGAAGCGAGCAACATCCCCGAATAAACTTTTCGTGGTTCCACGTAGTTTCTAAGATTTCATTTGTTTGTAAGAATTCCCAACTGAAAAAAACGTCTGCCAAGTTGGGTGGGCAGTACAACATTCCCTAATAAACTTTTCGTGGTTCCACGTAGTTTTATAAGAATTAATTTGTTTGTAAGAATTTCCAACAGAAAAAAACGTCTGCCAAGTTGGGTGGGCAGTATAACTTCTTCAAGCGAGCGAAGCGAGCAGCATCCCCTACAGAATAAATACGGACTTGCGAGCGAAGCGAGCAACATCCCCTAATAAACTTTTCGTGGTTCCACGTAGTTTTATAAGATTTAATTTGTAAGTAAGAATTCTCCCAACAGAAAAAAACGTCTGCCAAGTTGGGTGGGCAGTATAACTTCCTCAAGCGAGCGTAGCGAGCAGCATCCCCTACAGAAGTTAAACCTACCCTTAGGGATCTACCGTTTGCGAGCAAAGCGAGTAAAATTCCCTAAATGCCATACTTTGCGAGCGAAGCGAGCAACATTTTCTACATGCCAGACTTTGCGAGCGAAGCGAGCAACATATCCTACATGCCAGACTTTGCGAGCGAAGCGAGCAATATTCCCTACACGCCACACGTTGCGAGCGAAGCGAGCAACTTAATGGGGGGTCCGGGGGGCTTGCCCCCCGGCTGGACGTGGAGGCGAGCGTAGCGAGCCGGAGCGGCTAGTATAATATAAATCTTACCATCAAGCTAAGAATTGCATAGCAAATTATTCTCGTTTTCTACGCAGTAGCGCCGTTTATATATATATATATATATATATATATATATATATATATATATATATATATATATATATATATATATATATATATATATATACAGGGTGTCTACATAAATTATGGGACAAACTCAAGGAATCAATTCGAGAGCTCATTTATCATTGAAAGTTGGTCCAGGAGATTTCTTTTTAAACGCTTTAAACATCAAGCTAGATTGTGTCTAGTAGAGGGATAATAGCTAGAAGGATGAGGTAATTATAATATTTTCTTAATTTTACGGCCATTGGAATATCTTATTTTGTCACGAATATTCGCTAAAATAAAAGAAAAATAGAAAGTTATCTGAGGCATTGCGCGAGATGTTAATCTAGGTTATTATGGCAGTTGCGATTGCTTGCAGGCTGAAAGGGCATTTCGTTGTCATGGGAGGGGACGGACGGAGGTCAATGGCTGACTCAAAGAATTGCGGAGGTCGGCCGAGGAGGAGCGGGATGAGGGCGATGGGTGACTATGACGATGGGTGATGGGTGTGAGGGCGGGATCGGGGACGCGGGTGAATGGGGTCACGAGGGTTGTTATGGGGGTCAAGGATGTGATTTCCTTCGCGGGGCCGAACCATCTCCGCCGCCACTGTCGCTGACGCCTTCAGACCACCACGCCCGCCCCTCCACGTCCAAGGAGGCCCTCAACCTCGTTTTTCCTTATCATTAGCGAATCCCGATGATCAAAAGCTTCGTTCTCAGTGTGCGTTCTGCCAGTTCGGAACGGTTCTGGGCAAGCGCAGTCGAATTTTGTCGTTCGCAGTGCCAAAATGCCCAGTTCCGGAACGCCAAGAACGCGAAGTTCGGCGTTCGCAATGTTTTGCGAATCCAGTTCAGAACGGTTCTGACAGTCCCAATTTTTTTTCGGAACTGTCAGAACTCGAACGTAGTTAACGCATGCGCATTTCACAATTTCTCGGATCTCGTGGAGTAAATAACCTTCTTCTTTTTTACGAAATCATACTGAATCATACTTCAGTCTCTATATGTTAGTATAAATATGTACCTATTCTATGATCAAAATTTCAACTAGCTCGTCAAGTTCGGAAAGCGATAATTTCTACGATGAGGACGAGATTGAAGTTATAGTTGGATCTCGTCTACATCCACGAAACTCAAATTTTTTCGAGTGTACGCCTCAGTCATCGTGGAATTTTTTTAAAATTACTTTTTTATTATTGCCGTGGGGTAATCGTTAAGTAATATTCACGGGCATAATAAGTAATATATTCAGTGGCACTAAAAAGATTCTGAAAAGGAGCATTAGAAGGTAACACGCGTTGAGTGAGGTTACAAACAACAACACACGTTATTCCACTTCCAACTTCTGAAATCATTCGCAGTGCAGAACGTGATTCCATGAGTTCCGGAACGCCCTGGGATTTCCCGTCGAAGTTCTGATGAGTTCGAGAACTGTCAGAACGCGCACTGAGAACGAAGGTAGTTCCATTCCTTCTGCACGATTATATAAGGGTGTCGGTAGATGGGTCAATTTCATGAAAGTGATACGATACCAGAGTTGGGAAAAATGTACTTACAAGTACAAAGTACAGGTACAATACCTACTAGAAAAATCGCAAGTACAATTACAAGTACCTGATGTAATTCTACTTGAAATAAAATAAGGTAATGAAGACGCATGAGAGGTCATCGATCAGCTGAGTGAGCTCCAAAGCCATTTCGTCTCCTGTTCAACGCAGGAAGTGCAAATTTCACGCGGATCTCCTTACAAGAAAATGCGCTATCATGTGACTCACTTCGTTTTCTTGCAGTGTTCCTACATTTCTCCTTCAGACAACCTCTATAAAGGGATGCTCATTTATAATGACTAAGTGGGGTCAGATTTCGGGTTTCTTCTCTCTGAAGTATTCACGAACTAGGTTTAGTTCTGTACTTCGCTCCACCACTTTCTACATTTCGAACCGTAGGATTTTCATAATTTTTATGGTGATTATAATTATTTATTGCGCTACCTTAAACATTTAGTATGGTTCATGTGGTCAGAGATGAATGAAAAGTGAAAATGTATTGAGAAAAACAATTATTTTACTGTTGTTCCATGTTCCTGAGTTCATAATTAGTCAAATTTCCGAATAGATTAGGATAAATCCTTTAAGAAAAGTAAGTTATCAACATAAACTTTTGAAATGATTCTTGTCATCGTATATTTCTATTCCTACTTCGGTTTCATCATTTTAGGGAATGTGAGTTTTTGAACGAATCGTTGAGGGATTTCAAGTTAAAAACTTACACTGACAGGTGTCAGTCCAAGCCACGTGCCAGGGACTCCAGACTTGCCTGGCCAGCCTTGAATGTGTTAAGGAATAAATTAGCCTCACAGGTCCCTTAGCGTAACGCACCTTCGTAACCTTCGTAACCGATTCGTGGTGGTATGTCATCAAGGATCTAGGTAGCCCCCCAGAGGTGCAATGGGGTCCTAAATCCTCGAAAAAGAGGTAGAGGAGGATGACAGTATCCCGTCAGAGATACCACTCCTACTAATAGCATTAATGAGCTATGTTCGGAGTAGATTGGATTTCCAGGACCTGGATCACCCATCCAAGCCAAACTCAGCCTCTCAAGAACACGAGGAGAGGCGTGCAACGCCCGTTGTTTTCCAACTGAGCGACGGCAGCGCTTTCTCTGGGATTCTGACGGGAACTCTGTCACACTCCCCCACTTAAAGACATACTTGATTGAAGAGCAAGTATGTTAACCAGGTGGAATAGTTTACTGGCTCAGAACTGATTAATATATAACCTCATTGGCGATTGAGGATGGGAAAAGAGAAATTAAAACAGGATGGATTGTCAATGAATCTTAATATGAAGTATTCATTAGGTAATTAAGTAAGTAACCCCCAATCAAAGATTGGAACAATCGGGAATAAACGGTGGCTCAACTATGGAGACTTATACCTTAAGGAAAATTAAATAGATATAAATTAATATTCACACATTGGGGACTTAAATTGGGAACTGAGCCCTGGAAATTAGAAACAATGCCCTTGAATAATTGGGAACAACGCCCTTGAATAATTGGGAACCATGCCCGGGTATAAAGAATAATAAAAGTGGCAAAGGTCAGGCATACCATAGGTATGAAATTGAAAATATAAGAAGGGGAATAAAAGAGAAATTATAAGTCAAAGACCAATGAAATTATTTATATACCAAAGGGTGATAATGGGAATTCCTTCTGGAAACCCGGGCCATGTTTCTTCTGAAACATTAACGCCCCGAAAATAGTGGATTGGATTACTAGGCGTCAGCCGTCCATAATCCTAACCACGCTCGCTCTACCGAGGAGAGTGTGACAGACCCAAAAAGGAACCCCTTACTAGTAGGACATAATGTGCTACGTTCAGGAAGATTGGATTTCCAGGACCTGGGTCACCCATCTAACGCCAAACTCAGCCTCTCAAGAACACGAGAAGAGGCGTGCGACGCCCGTTGTTTTCCAACGAAGCGAAGGCAGCGCTTTCTCTGAGATTCTGACGGGAACTCTGTCACAATGTTGAAACGTTGACTTTGCCTCAATATGTCGACATAGATATACAAATGAGAATAATTTAAGAATAGTAGAAATAGGTGGCATTAATTAATTTTTTGAATGGGATAGAATTTAGCTCGCTCAGCTGATTAGCAGAGAGTCCATAATTTCAATCGTCTCTGAATGACCCAGAGAGTCTCCTTATCTAATTTCAACTTCCTAGAGTAGAGAGGAGAGATTTTAGCTCACTCAGCTGATCAAAATCGTCAAAACCAAACACGCGCGAAGAAACGCCCCGACCTGCGTGTTGACAGCCATAATAAAACCTCGGGATCCAAACAAATCGATTTCCCATCCCGCTCTTAGCTCGAAATATCAAATCCCCGTCCATCACCTATCAATAATGCAACCCATTCTTCACTCGGAACACCCGTACAGCAACCCGTCGAGGTTTCTCCACTTGTCACGAATTTCCGCCGCTAACAAACTGCCTGTTATAGCAACCATAATAACAAAGGTCCGGGAACTAAACAAATCAGTTGCAAAGGGTAGCGCCGTTTATGGAGTCGAAGGATGTTTTTGAGGTTCAGACTTAGCCTATGTTGTGTGCCGGAACTTGCTGATCATTTTACGATCAGAATCGGTCCAGCCGTCTATTGGGAACATACACACATACATAGATAGATAGAAACAAACTTCGAGTTTTATATATATAAGGATTCAGAATATGCGGCCCGAACCCGTGGGATTTTCAACACAGAATGTGTTTTTGCCTTGGCATCTCCAACCGAAAACGAAACGTTTATGTGTAACGAAAATATTTTGCATTTATGTGTTACGTTCTTGTGTAACGAAAATGTGTTGCAATAAGTTATTGATGATTTCCGCGTACAACCGATCGTTGCTATGGAAATCGTACTTCGTCATTTTTCATCTCACAAAATTCATTGACCATTCGTTCGAAAGCTCTCGCTTTACCCAACCAAATTATGTTAACTAATGGTTATATGAATAATTGTTTACACACAGGTGATCATTATCAATAATTGATATTGTGAACATGATTACAACCGCTTGTTAATTTCTAATGATTTCATTGAGCTAGTGGTTAGTCGTTGCTGTAGTGATAAATAAATAAAACAAATGAAAGCCAATGACGAGGAGGTTTCAAATATGGCGCTTTCGGACCCCAAGCCTACATGCTTGGTGGGATGGGAGGTGTAAAGTATGAATTTTTCTTGTGAGGGCTCAACTGAAAGCTTATGACTAGTAGTTCCCAAATATGGCACCTTGGGACCCCAAACCGATCCGTGGGGGGGGGGGGGGGGGGGGGAGAGGTTATAAATATGCATTTGTTTTCCAGTGAGGGCTCAAATGAAAGCTTATGTTGAGGAGGTTTCAAATATGGCGCTGGCGATAAATGAATAAAAACAACTTGCCATAGTAGTGATAAGGTGCACCGCAAAATCTGAGTCATTCTTACATGCGGGTTTTACGTTTTTATGTGAAACGCGTGAGCTAAGACACATTCTGTGTTTCAATAATTTCATTCGAAGTATGTAAATAGAGGTAACCGGGGGTCCAGGGGGCCCCTCTGGTGAGGCGCGGTGTTTTTGCTTCCGAGACTGCAAGGCAGCGGAAGCTTTGTTTTCACTTTCGAAATGAAAAATTTTTTTAACACAGAATGTGTTTTTGCGATGACCTACCGAAAAAAAACCGACAGAAAAAACCGTTACGTTAAAACCGTTACGCCACGTGTTATGCCACGTGTTATGCCACGTGTTATGCCACGTGTTATGCCACGTGTTATGCCACGTGCAACCAAGCCGTTGGTAAGGAAATAGGAACACATTCTGTGTTCCTATGATTTCATACAGAGTATGGAAAAGGAAATAAACCGGGGGGTGCAGGGGGGCGGAGCCCCCCGCCGAGGCGCAAAGCGCCGAGTTTTTTGCTACAAAATCAAAATTTCCACTCGCATTTTGCGTTTCAGAGCCTCCTGAACAAATTTGGTTCCGTGTCTGTCTGTCTGTCTGTCCGTCCATATTTCCTTGTAACAGCCATAACTTCCACAATTTTGATGTGAATTCCTTGTGACGGTCATAACTCGGTCAATGTTGAACAGATTTCGGTCAGATTTTCAGGGATGATGTGGGTAAGGTCCCTTGGGGATAATCATCATAATTGCATTAGCGGTACGCTCTGCGCATGCGTGAACGAAATATTCTTGTTACGGTCCTTGCAACAGCCGTAATTTCCACAATTTTGATGCGATTTTCTTCAAATTTTTAGGGATCGTGCGGGTATAGCTGTACATGGTTCCCTATCAGTTCCGTCATGATCGAATCAACGGTAGCCTCTGCGCAGGCGCAAACAAAATTTTCTTGTTTCGGTCATAACTCAGGCAATTGTGAACGGATTTCGGTCAGATTTTCAGGGATGATGCGGGCAAGGTTTCTTGAGGTCCCGTATCACATTCTTCGCAATCATCAGCAGCGGTACGCTAGGCGTATGCGCGAAAGTGATGTTTTTGTTACGGTCACAGCTTAGTTAATTTTATCGGATTTTGTTCAAATTTTCAGAGATGATCCCGGTAGAGTCCCTTGAGGTGCCATACGAATCGTACGGTACTACCAGTGATTGTGCCCATCATGCCGGGAATTTATTTGCCGGCCGTTTCTAGTTTTCTGGAATTTAATGGTGACGTACTGTGAAGGTCACGAGGAAGCTCATGTGCCATTTCCTTGGCAGTGTTTTTTTTTTTTTTTTGGAGCATTGTCCCTCCAAAAGGCCGTTTCGCCCCACTGTGCGGCGGTTAGGAAGTCAGGCGGTTAGGATACAGATGGGTCCCTGGACCCTCATCTTCTCCCTCTCTTAACGAGGAGGGAGCGTAATAAAAGCTACACTGGGCCTAATTCTGTTTCTGAGCGCACAAAACTGTATTAACATGGACCCAATGTTAATGCCAAGCGTGTCGCTGACCTGAGGTATCTGGGTTCGTTGATAGACGAAAAACTTTCATGGTACCCTCATATCAACATGCTGGTTACCAAGTTGAGGAAATACTTGTACTTATTTTACAAAATTCGTACATTTTTACAACTTGAATTTATAATCATGTTATACAAGGCGTTGGTCCAGCCAATTATTTGTTTTGGTATTATAGCTTGGAGTGGGACATGGAGTAGTAATTTAGAATCTCTTTACGCAATGCAAAAGACTATCCTCAAGGTGATATCATGGTGATATCATTATAAACGCTACCCTTCAGTCGATCTGTTTAATACCCTTAAGGTTGTTTCTTTGAAACAGTTATATGCAAAATCAGCCCTGATGTTCTATCAC
Organism: Adelphocoris suturalis; assembly: GCA_030762985.1. Classification (NCBI taxonomy): domain Eukaryota; kingdom Metazoa; phylum Arthropoda; class Insecta; order Hemiptera; family Miridae; genus Adelphocoris; species Adelphocoris suturalis. Next base: position 61,699,825 of record CM061041.1, read on the forward strand.
AAGCATACTGGTTGGTTTCAGTTTTCCGACAGTTCTCAAGCATATCATGATGAGACACTTGAATATAGCTTGGCCATTCATTCAGCTCCTTGTTCCCGACTTTTTAAATCAAACAATCATATTCATTTTAATCTCCCGATTCTTCTCCGCAATGCAACAGTTGCCATTCGCTCACCACTATTATATACCCGTCAAAAGTTCTAAAAAATAGTTTTGACATGGATATGTCTTTTGGCTGGGGGTCAAGGAATTTTTCGCGACACTTTTTTTTCGCGACCGACACTTTTTTTTCTCCACACAAAATCCAACGCTCCGGCACTTTTTCTATTGATTTTTACGTACAACCAATGCGTACATCTCATGATCCCTAAGCCATTGTTGGGTCAAGGAAAGCTGATTTATTACTCTAAGTTATAAACTAATATTGTTTTGTAACCATAATGGAATAATCTTGTGAAAAGAAGGCACAACATGGTTGGTATACAATTGAGTAGTAGGTACCTACTGGTAAGCAGTAGGTACTAGACATATCCATGATCTTTTGTTTTTCCCATCAAGGGAGAAATTAAAATGCTTTTTATACGGCTTATTAGAATAGGACCGGAACGAATTTATTCTATGTTTGTAAGTGTTAATCGCGAAATATAAATGTAACTTTCTATTTTATTTTTTCTGAATGTCTTTTGGTTAAAGTTAAAATCATTAAAAATTAATTTTCAGTAGTTAGGAAGTATACTCCCCCGAACAGACCGGAGTTATTCTCTTTAAGTGGGGTTTTTCCTTGAAGTATTTATTTTGTCCGCCTTTGTAATATTTGTGTATATTTGTGTATTGAAAGGAATAGACCATTTTTTTCATTGTCCAATTGGGAAATCGGCTATGAATCGCATGGGATCTTCAACCTCTTAGTTGGTTGCACTTGGTTGCACTATTAGTTGGTTTTCTTTATTGGGTATGAAAAAGATGAAACGTACCTTCAAAAACCTTCCAAATGAATCCGAAAAAGAACATATAGGCCGTGTTGGTGAATAATAAGAACATTTTGACTTTGATTTTTTAGGACGTCCCTCCGAAGCTACGCTTCTTCATTAGAGGGACGACCTATTGGAATTGACACATGGGTGTGGAGCAGCCCTAGCATGAGAAAACAAGTAGATCAGTGCTCACGAAGTGAGTCACATGGTAGCACATTTTCTTGTAAGGAGATCCAAGTGGAATAGTCGCTTCCTGAGTTGAATAGGAGACAAAATGGCTTTGGAGCTCACTTAACTGATCGATGACCTCTCAGTCGTCTTCAGCATTCTCCCTTGAGCCTCCCTCTCAAATTTCAGCTTCCTGCGTCAAATAGGAGACAAAATGGCTTTGGAGCTCAATCAGCTGATCGATGACCTCTCAGTCGTCTTCAGCATTCTCTCTTGAGCCTCCCTCTCAAATTTCAACTTAATGCTGCGAATAGTAGAAAAAATGGCTTTGGAGCCCACTCAGCTGATCGATGACGTCTCATGCGTCTTCAGCCTCCCTCTCAAATTTCAGCTTCCTGCGTTGAACAGTAGACAAAATGGCTTTGGAGTTCACTTCGCTGATCAATGACCTCTCATGTGTCAGCGGCTCCTGATACATCTTTATCCTCGCCATGTTACAGATTACATCCATACCAAGGTTCATCAAAATCGGACTTCGGAATGTGGCATTTAAAACGATTTTATGAGGACATACACGCATACTTGTACATACATACATCAACAGATAAAGTGAACACAATAGCTCATTTTTCCTTTTTTAAAAGAAAATGCGCTAAAAACAACCGAATGCAAATCCGTTTCAAACCTTTCTTGGAACAAATCCGAGAAAAAATCATAAGTGAATGTTTGTTCTATGTTCTTTTTAATCCTCGGTTCTTTTTCGCTCAATGTCATCCTAATGAAGTTAATGAGTTACATTCTGAACTGAACCAGAATATCGAATGGGATCAATTTGATAAAAGTATTCAATTATCTCAAATATATATTTGATATCAGAACCGTTCAGGGAGGCTAAATAAACGGTTGTGTGTGTATGTGTGTGTGTGTGTGTGTGGGGGGGGGGGGGGTGGCATGGTGGAGGGTTGGAGGTAACGTAGGATGCCGTTTCGGTGAATAATAAGAACATTTTGACTTTGATGTCAATATTTTAGGACGTCCCTCCGAAGCTACGCTTCTTCATTAGAGGGACGACCTATTGCCCTAGCATGAGAAAACAAGTAGATCAGTGCTCGCGAAGTGAGTCACCTGGTAGCACATTTTCTTTTGAGGAGATCCGAGTGGAATAGTCGCTTCCAGCTGTGAATAGGAGACAAAATGGCTCTGGAGCTCACTCAGCTGATCGATGACCTCTCAGTCGTCTTCAGCATTCTCTCTTGAGCCTCCCTCTCAAATTTCAACTTAATGCTGCGAATAGTAGAAAAAATGGCTTTGGAGCCCACTCAGCTGATCGATGACGTCTCATGCGTCTTCAGCCTCCCTCTCAAATTTCAGCCTCCTGCGTCGAACAGGAGGCTTTGGAGTTCACATCGCTGATCAATGACCTCTCATGTGTCAGCGGCTTCTGATACATCTTTATCCCCGCCATGTTACAGATTATATCCATACCAAAGTTTATCAAAATGGGACGTCGGGAAGTGGCATTTAAAACGATTTCAAGGGGACATAATATGCATACATACATACATCAACGGACAATGAACAAAATAGCTCATTTTTCCTTTTTTATAAAGAAAATGCGCTAAAAACAACCGAATGCAAATCCGTTTCAAACCTTCCTTGGAACAAATCCGAGAAAAAATCATAAGTGAATGTTTGTTCTATGTTCTTTTTAATCCTCGGTTCTTTTTCGCTCAATGTCATCCTAATGAAGTTAATGAGTTACATTCTGAACTGAACCAGAATATCGAATGGGATCAATTTGATAAAAGTATTCAATTATCTCATATATATATTTGATATCAGAACCGTCCAGGAAGGCTAAATAAACGGTGGTGTGTGTGTGTGTTGGGAGGGGGGGGGGGGATGGCATGGTGGACAGAGGGCTGGGGGTAACGCGGGAGGCTGAGCCGCGGAAATAGCTACGCGGGTGGGGGAAGCTATCGATCGCGGTGGACTGGGCTAAAAATAGCATCAACTCTCCACCGCCTCCTCCCTCCGCTGCTGGTGCTCCATCCATACCATCTCCACACGTTCGTATTCTCGCAATACGTCATCGTCAGGCCATCACGGCTTGTGAAGGTACAGCAGGAAGGTGTAATACGTCATATATCACCTACAGTTACTGAAACTGAGATCGGGATTCATGGATGCTGCATTGGTATCACCAGCGATTGGAGGAATCGACAACGTGGATTAGTTTTGCCATAGTATGTAGAACACTTTCACCTTAACCCCAGGAGTTCTACTTGGACGCAATACAATCAATGCTGTATTAAAATTATCATTTACACACCTGTCGGAGGAGCGTGATGTCACTAGCAAGTCGAGAACAGGGGGCGAGCGCTTTCGATGTAAGGACATCATCATCAGGCTGTCTGTACAGGGTGTCGCACTTTCGGTCGCACCACCGGTTAGATACTCTACTACTAATTTGTGACTTATTTTGTCCTATAAAGCTGCGTTTACACTAGCGAAACTTTCTCGCGAAACCTCCTCGCTGCGAGAGAAATTTCGCACCTCCCACAACAGAGCGCAACTCAGAGCGAGACGTTGCGCGAGTAGGGTGGTCTGGTTTCGTAGTGATCATGGAAACTCGATATATCACTAAGTAGATTTAAAATTTTGAATTCTCAAACTTGTCCCATTGTTGATTCCAATCTCTCTCTTTTTGTAGAAAATAGGAAAGTTATCTTATTTATTCAAATACTCAATTTATTAAGTTGAATATTTCAATTTGAACCATAGTTTACAGTTTCACATCTTCAATTCTCAATATTTCCATGACTATCTATCCACTTACTCATGACTAGCACTAAATAGTTTCACTAATCTTTAATCAAATTTTGTTGTTATTACGTAGGTGAACGTTAGGAATTTCATTCTGGTAGGGCTGAGTAATTTAGGAATTGGTTTAGGGGTTTTCAGAGCAGTTTCCTTTCACAGAAAACATTTTAAGGTGAGTTCTCCTGTGAGGTGTTAAATTTTGCTAGAAACAATATTTTAAAGAAATTTTATTTATTTAAAAGAAAAAAATTGATTAAATTAAAAAATATTTCAAAAGGTAAGACAAGATTTTGAATGAGAACAAAATTTCATATTTTATATGAGAATTAGCTAGGGCTAGGGACTTACCTATTTCACTTCATAACATGTTACGGTTTTCAGAGTAGTTATAATCATTATAATTACTTGGATTATCGGATCATTGGAAACTACTTAGTGATCGGATTCCACAAAAAATCGTAGGTTTTGTAAAGCTCGATGAGCTTCAAGCATTCCTCCTGGTTCATTACTCGCGGAACGTTTACACTGGTGAGTATGTTACGGGCGAAACACTTTGATGCGCGGACGAAAATGGGCGAGTCTCCCTCCCGCAACGCCCTCGCGCAACTTTTTCGCGAGGAAGTTTCGCAATTGTAGACGCGGCTTAACACACATATTTTAATTCACGCTTGAGACCACTTTTTTCACTTTTAAGATTTTTTTTCCGCATTTTCAACTTTGTGTCACTAAAACTGTCATAATTATGTCAATTTTCAGTCAAAACTAAAATCTGATTATACTGTTGAAAATAACATTAAATTTCCTATCTTCCTATTGACTCTTTAAAAATTTTTAAATGGAATGAACTGAAGAAAAATCAGCCGTGAACGAAAACTTTGTAAAATTTCGAAAATGTTCACTTTCTTCAAAGTTTGTCTCTCGAAACGTCCTGGATAGAAATGTTCATGCTGTAAGCCTAAAAGTTGCATCACAGTCCCAGCTTTCCAACGGTGCTGTCAATTTCACTTTTACTTTGCTAATTAAGAGAGAAAAATATGTCTATGTCTTGAAAAATGACATTTTATGAAAATACAAGTTCGTGGTCGGATTCAACGTATTTTTTACGCTGAATCAAATGGTAAAATTTTTAACATCGAATTTTACACATTAACTAATTAGTTTCACCCTTAAAAACACATACAATTTATCATACCAAATGAACTCAAATGTGTGAGTTAAAGTGAATCCAACCCCAAACTCGTATTTTCACAGAAGGTCTTTTTCAAGAAAACCAAAAAAAAAAAAAAAAAAAAAGTGCGCGCGCGTGCGTATGTGTGTATTTTATTCCAAATTATAAATTTGGAATCTTAAGATTGAGATAACAATTTTGTTTCTGATCCGATAGTTCTAGCTATCCAAATGAAAGAATCAATTTGTTGATCAAAACGATTTGAGTACATTTAATTGCTCAAATTTTAAAAAATGTGACTGAAAAATCACAAAAAATGCTTAAAAATTATTAAAAATATGTTTTTAAACATAAAAATCATTACAATTTCATGCACCAAATTATGTTGAAAGAGTACTTCAAGTTCATCAGTCTTAGAAAAAAAAATTAAAATTTGACATTTGTTTTAAATTTTAGAATGCTATTAAAATGTTTATTTTCAAATATAATTTATTTTCTAAAATTGTTGGCAAATCAATTTTACTCAGTGCTCAAATTTTAAGACAATTCTACATAAATATAATACTATTTTACTAAAATTCGGTCATACGATCATGCTGCATGACTGGAAATTTTTGTATAACTTCGAAAAATTAATTTTTAAGCTAGCGAATGAGACCTCGACTTTTACCGGGTTATAGGTAGGTTCTTCCATCAGAATGCGTTAGGCTAATGAGAGGGAGCTGGAGGGTAGGCAACCCCAAGTCCGTCTCTCTGCTCCTCATTCACCATCGTCACTTACATCCTACCCATTATGCCGCCCCTCCCAGGAAATCCCCCCTACTTAGTACCCCCCCGCGATGAGCCTCTAATTAGGGTTACCGTCGCAAGTGTTGCCCCACGGCGGAATTCCTCCCTATTCATCAGGGAACAGAAGGGCAGCGGTTGATTGTCCTGTCAGACGGGCTTTAAAATGTCGGACAAATGCGACGGTTTCAGCTAATTTTCGTATAACGTGAGGGCTATTGCAATGGCTAAAAAAATGTTAAAATGAAAATTCTCGAAAATTTTCTTCATTGATATCCATTTTGAGGCATTCTGAAACTAACCCTGGTTTTAACGCTTTTTTTTCACAGACACGCACACACACAATTGGTACAATTTTTGGCGAAAGAACGGAGGACTTTTAATCTCAATCCTTAGGAGAGCTATCGACTAGAAAGACACACATACACTTATTATTATTTTTTTTATTATTATTATTTTTGCTTCCGAGACTGCAAGGCAGCGGAAGCTTTGTTTTCACTTTCGAAATGAAAAAAAATTTGTTGCTCCAAAATCAAAATTTCCACTCGCATTTTGCGTTTCAGAGCCTCCTGAACAAATTTGGTTCCGTGTCTGTCTGTCTGTCTGTCTGTCCGTCCACATTTCCTTGTAACAGCCATAACTTCCACAATTTTGATTCGATTTTAACCAAATTTTCAGGGATCGTGAAAGTTAAGCTCTAGATGGTCCCCTATCAACTTCAGCATGATCGAATCAACGGTAGCTTCCGTGCAGGCGCTAATGTGAATTCCTTGTGACGGTCATAACTCGGTCAATGTTGAGCGGATTTCGGTCAGATTTTCAGGGATGATGTGGGTAAGGTCCCTTGAGGTCCCATAAGACAATCATCATAATTGCATTAGCGGTACGCTCTGCGCATGCGTGAACGAAATATTCTTGTTACGGTCCTTGCAACAGCCGTAATTTCCACAATTTTGATGCGATTTTCTTCAAATTTTTAGAGGTCGTGCGGATATAGCTCTACATGATCCTCTATCAGTTCCGTCATTATCGAATCAACGGTAGCCTCTGCGCAAGCGCAAACAAAATTTTCTTGTTTCGGTCATAATTGAATGGTGACGTACTATGGAAGGAAGTGAGGAAGCTCATGTGCCATTTCCTTGGCAGTGTATTTTTTTTACAAAACTCCCCTCAAAGACGGGCACACCATTAACCATTAAATTTAAAAATAATTAAATGAAAAAAGTGGGGAAGACGCCCAGGGTAACCTAGGCGTCCTTCTCACTTTTTTATTTGTTATTCTTTGGTATTCAGCTAACAGCGTTGACCAAGTGTCTGGCCATGACCTTTTACCACACAACTTCTTCAATTCACTACTCATATGAAGTTGGAGATGAACCCCTCGGGGATAACCTTATGGTGCGTTGGTGGTCCATTAGATCTCGTTTGCAACACAGCCTTGTTGCTATAACCACTCATGGGATAAAACTTCTACGTTTTCGAAACCTGGCCAGTCTGGCTGACTTGTTTGGGGGGAAAATGCCATAATTTGGTGAATAATCCATGATATGCTATATTTTCTCTCTAGTAATATGTGTATACAGCCAAACAAAGTAGTTTTAGAAACATTCGTTCATTCTGTGGCATGTTGTGATCAAACAAATTTTGAGTGTCACCAGTAGTTCACCCTGGGCGTGACACCAATCTCTGTCTGGGATTGATATTTTTTTACTCAACTAAAATTCTTAGTTCTGGCTGAAATTATTGTTTTTGTTTGTTAGCGAATTTTGTAGAAAATGAAGCTATTACAATTACTCAAAAAAATTTAAAATAAAATTTTCTTTGAACTTTCATCAAGGAAGTCCGTTTCGAGGCATTCTGAAACGGTTGTTGAAGTTTGCACTTTTTCATATGTATGTATACATATATGTGTGTCATCCCAGATGATAACTCTCTTTAGGATTGAGATAAAAATTCCGTTCTTGCGCCAATAAAATCAAGAATTCCAAAAGAAAGGATGAGTTTGTTGGGCATCACTTTTTGAGCACATTAAATTGGACAAATTAAAAATATTGTGTCAAAAAATCACTAATAATGGCAAAAAACGGCTAAAAATCGTTAAATTAATATTTTTTTAGGAAGATTTAGACAAAAGAAGTTTATGAACGGTGAACTAAAGCATTAAAAAATTGATACATAAAACTATGCTAAAAATGTAGTTAAATTTCATTCATTTTGCGTTGGTAAAAATCACCTACAGGTGACAGTCCGATAAGTTTTGGCGAATTCGAGGAATTATATTGTTTGAGCTATATAAAAAAATCTATTTAGGGTCTAATCAGTCAGAAATAAAGAGAGGAATACAAAATTGGCTCAGGGGACCTGATGGGGGTTGCTGGGTTAAGCCGTTAGTTGAGCATTCTCTCTTTCAGTTTTAGACGAAGGTGAATAATCGCTAAATTGGATTTGTAATTTATATGGATATAGGTGAAATGATGTTGAAGAAAAAAAAATCAGGTGTGCTAAAGACCACACGGGAGAAGTGTAAACTTTATGACGATTTTCTGCTAAATATAATAAATATAAAATACATAATGGAAATGATTTTGGTTGCCGAAAAAAAAGTATACAAAATTTTTATTCAAACATTATTAAACTTTTCTTACACATAAACTGGTCACAACATTGTTTCTATATTTTCTGTTTACATTAATATTTTATTCTTTATTCATTAACCGTCAACAATAGTGTCATCATCATTACAATCATCTGACGACTCTGGAAAAAAAAATTATTAGCTCATGGTAACTGAAATAAGAGATAAATGTTCTTGACTCAATTTTGTGTAAGTAATTTTCTGTTATGGTGGGCGTCTACAATTACTATAAGCAAGATTAACTTCTCAACCAAGTGACAAAAAACAAGCGGCATTGTTTACTATATCCATTTATAACATAAATAAATATAAAACTACGACATGAATAGAAGAACAAGTACGAAAGAAACGCGTGATAAATCGAGAGCTTTCCAACGAGTGGAGAACGATTTTTGTCCGGTGAAAAATAAAGAAGTTTCATTTCCCCCGCAACGGCTTGGTTATACGTGAAAATCAAAAGAAAAAACAGCGTGACTGAAAAAAACGTGACGGTAAAATCGTATTCACACCACGCGGTGCGCCTATAGAAGTTTACACTTCAAAAACCTTTTTACCTAAATAGAAATAATCATAGTTCTTCGCCTTGAGAACCCCCAAACGATAGATTGCAATAAATTGTTATATAACTACTCTACTTATCTTCATAGGGATGTATAAGTTAGTTCCTTCATATTTGAGATTATTGGCGCACAACATTATTTCAAACATCTCTTAAAATGTGTACAAAAATTGATTAAATGAAGAGAAAAAAGTTCCAGTCATGCAGCATGATCGTATGAGCGAATTTTCGTAAATTATCCTATTGTATACTATTGATTTTTTTTTCAACTCCTTGTGTTATAAGAACACTTTGAGTTTTGCTAATATAATGACAATTTCTACTCAATTACAGTAGTGGAGGGTACGGAGGGTACTGTCCAGCGAATGAATTGTTTTGAAATTTGAGCTTTTTGAGTGCAAGGAAATTTTTAACTGTTAATTTTATGGCATAAAACGTATTCTGAATAATAAATGGGTTGTGAATTTTCAGCTTATTTTGCAGTTTTTATCAATTTTTTAGTAAATTTTAATGAATTTTTCATCAATTTTCATCAAAATTTTGTACATAAATTTTTGAATGTTCTATTTTATAGTCAATAAACTTAACTTAACTTACTTACATTTTACTAAAAAATATTAATTTAACAATTTTTAGCCGTTTTTAGCCATTTTTAGTGATTTTTTTAGTACAGTTTTTGAAAGTTGACCAATTTAATGTGCTCAAAAAGTTCTGGCCGACAAATCCTTTCGTTTGGAAAGCTTGATTTTTTAGCGCAAGAATGGAATTTTTTTCTCAATCCTAAGGAGAGTTATCGTCTGGAATGACACATATGTAAATATATATGTTTATGAAAAAGCGTTAAACTCTACGGTTTGTTTCAGAATGCCTCAAAACGGATTTTAATGAAGAAATTTTTAAAAATGTGTATTTTAAAATTTTCCGAGTCATTGCAATACCTTCATTTTCAGTGAAAATTCGCTAAAAGAGTAAGAGAAATCCCTGCAGGAAGGGGGCAATCCAATTCAAAATAAACTACCCAATATGCTTAAGGGCCCGTTGCACCTGGGATGCTGCGTTTTGTTTGATTATATCCTTTGTTTTCAATCTGATCGAAAAATAGCTATGGGATTGTCTTTTTCGTCAGTTAATTTTACAAGTTGAGGTGAAATTTCAATTCAACTTTACTTGGAGGGAATTAAGAGAAAATATTACCGATTTTTACAACAACTAGCGAACGGCATTATTTCGATTTTTGACTGATTTTTCAACTTTGAAATTTTGGAAAACTTGATACATATTCTTATAGGAAATTTTACGCTGATTCCGAATATACCACATGTTAGTATGCTGAAAAAATTATTTCGCACAACAAATCGCAAAAAACAAGCTATTTTGAAATTGTTGACTACATTTTTGAAAATTTCAACCCGAAGATGTAATCATTGTAATCCGATCATGCTGGCCAACGAACTTGAACTTTCGTTTTGTGTCCTTAACATTTTAAAATTTGTTTGAAGTTTCTAGCACAATTCTACGGACAGTTGTCGTCTGAAATGACAAATACATACATACATACATAAAAAAATGCGTTAAACTTCAGAATATGATTCAGAATAGCCTGAAACGGATTTCTGCATAACATTTTTTCAAATATTCACATTCTACAAATTTTGAGGCAAGAGCAATAGCTTTTAATTTTCTTCAAAAATTCGCTAAAAGTGTCCACATATCTATGTCCCATTTTGACAGGGTGATGGACACGGGTTTTTATATGGAAAATGCATACCGATCTGTGTCTACATGTGTAGAAATGAACTATCTACTCGTATCTATGTCAGTATGGTGTTTTTCCATTGTGTCTGGTGTTTTAACCACCTGGCTAGCCTGGCTGTGATAACTGGTGATTTCGTGAACGCATTGGCATTTCATATGACAAAACCGAACATCCACCCCTGGCATTTACTGCTTTAAAATGTTATCCCCGAGGGGGTCATCTCCAACTTCATATGAGTAGTGAGCTAGAGAAGTGGTGCGGTAAAAGGTCATGGCCAGACACTTGGTTAACGCTGTTAGCTGAATACCAAGTAAGACGGGTGTCAAGAGACCTATGAAGGGAAACAGTAAACTTTGCGAATGACGGGATAATTTTACTTGAGTTTCTTTGAAGCCGAAATGCCTCACTTCGCTTTTGAGATTAGAGGAACGAATTATCAGAAGGTGAAAAAAATAAAAAAATAAAAATACACAAAGATTATTTCTGTAATTTATTACACAAAGGTATTTATGTATCAGATAGCCCATCTAAGCAGATATTATACATACATCTAAATCACAGTCTAAATGTGTTAGATGTAATCCCCCCCCCCCCCTCCAAAAAAAACCTGTCGCCACCGTGCATTGAACTCGGAAGCCTACCAGGGCAGTCTAGCTTCCTAACACACTAACAGATCAGCACCAGCACCAGCAGGTAGCAGCAGTTAAAATATATACTGACAGCTGGTAACTCTGGATTTGCTCCAGGGTGGTAAAGTGTATGGTCATATTGTGGAGGCAATAAGAAGGTTGGCTGGAAAGCTATGTAATGAGAAAGCATGGACGATTTCACTGTAATGCTTATCGTGGGATGGACGGCAAGGAGACGGTGGAGTTGGTTGCCGAGGATGCAGCTTGAGATGATGCGGAGCCAGTGGTTTATTTTTCGGTTCTAAAATCACAAATTGTTAGCATCAGCCGACGATAAGCCATGATTGAAAGGGAGATCCTCAGGAGTTGAACGGAGAATGTTCCACATACACGCCCATTTTTCCCTTTAGTGAGGGATAAACTCGCAGCCAAATTAAACATATCGAACAATCTTACACAGGTTGTGTCTGGGCTTGATCGGATTGCTGTCTACTAGCACAGTTTTGAGCTCAGTGACTCAAATTGTGGATGTGTATCGTCGGTACAGCAGACATGGAAGCACTGCGAAAAACTTTGAGGCTGATGAGGCCTATTGATTTGGACCGGTTGACTGTTTCTATTGAAGAATTAATATACAACCGTGCAGAAATTTTTTGTACCTTTACTTATAAATAGTATGAACTTAAATTTAATATGATGTGTTGCAAGTTAGTTGTAAAATCGATCCCTGGCCTGTGGCAGGTACCAAAGGTTAACATCCTATATAACAAATTTATTTTAAATGTGATGTTGAAGGGCTATTTGAGGTCATTATAAAAGGTGAGTTGAGTTTAATTGGCCTTGATTCGGGTTTTAATTAGTCAGGAAAAAACAACTACGGATCTTACGGAATCTGTCATAGACTGGCCTGAAAACGGATTTGTCCCTCAACTGATGAAGCTTTGCCTATGTATGACCTACCTTCAGAAGGTCGTCCCAAAAAGAAACAGCAAAGATGATATAGTTGATGAATATTTTGGTTAAGGGATAAGGGCTTGAAATGGTTTAGACAATTAGCTAGTTCAATGAAGTAGACAGAAAATTACATCCAATTAGAGTAGTGATTACAGCTGAGCGGGGAAATTAATTATTTCGTTTTTGGATTTATAATAAAAGGATCTTGAACGTTGTCGTACAAAGGCCTCGTTAGGCTAACTGCTCATCAAAAAGGGGACGGAAGAGGATCAAAGAAGAGGGCTTCAAAGTTCGTCAACCTGACGATGCGACGGGCACCAACTTTGTAAAGTCAACAGTTTGAATTTGAAGGCTCCCAAAGTTAGGGGATCTATCTCGAAGGAGTTTCCCTGAGGCGGCATAATTAATGCTCTCATTTTTCTAATTTATTTTCTTAGGTGTCAGGCTATCTTTGTTGAGTATACTGTAACGGTATCCAACAATAGCCCCCCTATTGAAGAAGAAGAAGAAGACGAAGACATAACTAACAAAACAATCGTTTTTCACAAGAGTTCGCAGAGAAAAAAAATATATATGAAATAAAATACAGTATCTCTTGTCATGTGAAAAAGAATGAAGTAGGATATTAAAATGAGTACAGTTCAAGACAGGGGGACCAAAGCACACAGAAAGCCTTCGTTCAATGTGAAAGCTCTTTGCCATATAACAGTTTGTAGAAACCCCACAATCTTACTAACATCGCTGTCTTTAAATTGAATTTGCGAGCAAAATAAAAGTTCATTGAAGGAAGGGACCCGAAAAAAATTTAAACGCTCGTAATTGTAAACGGGGCAGAATGAAATAAGATGGAAAAGTGAGTCGGGACTATTTTTGTTGCAAATGGAGCATGATTGGGAGGCCTCGAAGCAGTTCAGAATTCGTTGGATTACCGGTTGGCTGAACGCTGAGTTTGCACACCAAACTTGGCACAGATGCCTTTTGATGGATAAGGGCAGGTCAGCAGACAGGTACGAAGATCACTCAGCTGGACGAGGAGATAAGTTTTTCGTAAAACACCTGAAAGAGGACTCTGTCGCCTTTTCCAGTTCACTTTGATTCAAGTTTTTTAGCAACGAATCTAAGAGTCTTCTTCCTTTAGCAGAAGCAGCATCTCGTATCAGCCATAGATCCTCCCGTCCAGCTCCCTGGAATGATTTTTTTAGCTGAAGCGCCCAATTGAACATTGGATCTGGTGGCATTGAGAGGAGCTTAATCCACCATCTAAACGTGGCTTAGATTAGTTGAAGCTTAAAGTGGCTGAAACCCAACTCCGATTTAACAACATAGTCCGAGGTGTTGAAAGCCATACCCAAAAGTGACTTGAAGGCTCTAACCTGCACATGTTCCACGGATTCTGCGCAAGGTTAGGCCCAGACTTCACAGCCATTTAGTGAGGTGCTAGAAACCGCTCCTGAAAAAAGGCTGAACTATGATTCCCGAGATGCGGATTGAGATTTGAAAGTCACAGGCCATATATTTTTGTAGGGACCAATTCCTTTACGGACAGCGTACTGCGGCGGCATAATTAATGCGCTCAGTTTTCTGATTTATTTTCGTCAGGCGATTCATGTTGAGTATACTGTAACGGTATCCGACACTAGCGCCCCTATAGGTTTCACATACAACTATTGAGGGCTAGTCCAGTTTATTGCTTTAGTACGCTGACTCGCTATCGAGTTCTGTGAACATTAATACATCTGGCAATTGAGTTGGTGGCACTCCTCCGCTCGGAAAATAGCAAATTATCCCTTCTCGATTACTTCTTTTTCAGAGTTTTCTAAGTACCTACTTCATAATTTCACCTATACCACTCGGTAATCTGTTTTATGTTCTGTTCCATCTATTCTTTTGATTTCGCACTTCTACATTTCAAGACATCATTTCTCAAACTCAGTTGGATCCTCTCATCATGGAAACGTTAACCAGAAAGAGAAGAAGAATAGGCCAACATCACCTCACCTTGCCTTGGAACTAAAACTTCTGCTCTACCTATGTATCACTTCTGAGACCTCTGTAGCATACATTACGGATGCGCAGTCTGGATGTCAGCATCTGACATTCAGATTAAAAATATGTAGATCAGTACTCTCGTAGTGAGCCACATGTGAAGCCTATTTTCTTTCAAGATAGAGTTTCCCAAAGAATCGCGAAATAAGAATTTCGGAGAGAAGTCTCTGATAATGTTTTTTTTATTTGAATTTTTAAATAACAAAAGTTCCGTTCCAAATTTCAGCATTGTAGGATAAATTGCACAGAAATCAACTTTAAGAGCTCGATCAGCTGGTTGGAGTGCTTCGGCAAGTGAACATCATATGAATGAATGAATGAAATAATTCATTATTTCTAAAGTGTTTACATTTTTAAATTAGGCACATGACGTGTCATGGAAACTACTCTCCTCATAGATCAATGATCTGTGCCAAGGGGGGGAGTTGCGAATACGAATTACATTTGTTTATTTATAACTTTATTTTACATTTTCTCTTTTCTTTACCTATTGCCATACATACTATAAAACCTACATATACCTACTATATATACCTAATAGAAATAATGGTGTCAAAAAGTATAAATACTGGACGTCACGGCATCACATTCTATGGGAGTAGCAGCAATGTGGTAGGAAAAAATAGATTTTTTAATTAGGATCTGGTGATGCAATGGGGGTGGGCCACAGAGGCCGGAACTGTCCGTAAGATGTATGCCAAGTTGTGGTATAAATTGTGAGAAGTGGATTGTAGGCGGCTTGATGGTATCGGTATCACTGCTTGGGTCGTGAGTCTCATTGTACGGGTGTTCTGTTCAGATGATCTAAGCGAGGTTCAGTCTAATGCATCAGGATGTTTCTGATAATATAGTAGAGCGTGTTTTATGTAGAGCTGCTTCCATGCTCCGGGGTTTTTTTTTTTTTAAAGAACTTTCAAAATTGCTTTTTACAATACACTTATAGGTTCCAACACGCTACCGTATGCGTTACCCCACCAGAGGACGCCAAAACTAAGAACTGACTGTACTAGAGCTTTATACAGTAAAATAAGCGTACTTTTTGAGAAGCAGATATGGATAGAGTAAAATATGTGCACAAACTTAATAGTTTTCTTCACCAGAGCTCATCTAATACCACCCCAAGGTATTGTGTACTTTTTACTCTCTCTATTTCCATACATTCCCATGCCATGTACCTACTCTGAATTACAAAAGTGTAATTTTAGGTTGTACGGATGAGAGTTCTTGTCCCTGGCGTGAGAAAATAGTAAGCATTTAGACTTTTTCATGGTTATGGTGAGGGATTGCGAATTAAGCCATAGGCATACCTTACTAATATCCTCATTCGTTCGAGTAAAAACTTCGTGCCATGAGCCATTGAGCCTGACTCACAGAGGCTCTGTTCCAAAGTTCAGCTTCCTAGGATGAACAGCGCAGAAATCACCGTTAAGAGCTCACTCAGCTGAATGGAGTTCTTCGGTAAGTCAGATTCCTACTCTACCTGCCTGACAAAGGTTCCGTTCCAAATTTCAGCGTCGTAGGATAAATTGCATAGAAAATAGCGTTAAAAGTTTACCCAGTTGATTGTGGTGGTTCGGCGAGTGAACTTCGTGTTCTACCTGACTCATATAGGCTCTGTTCCAAAGTTCATCTTCGTAAGATAAACAGCAAAGAAATCACCTTTAAGAGCTCACTCAGCTGTTTGGAGTGCTTTGGTAAGTCAGATTTCTCAACTCTACCTGCCTCACAGAGGTTCCGTTCCAAATTTCAGCATCGTAGGATACATTGCACAAAAATTAGCTCTATGAGCTCGATCAGCTTGTTGGAGTGGTTCGGAAAGTGAACATCATATTCTACCTGACTCACAGAGGCTCTGTTCCAAACTTCAGCTTCGTAGGATAAACAGCGCAGAAATCACCGTTAAAAGCTCACCCAGCTGATTGGAGTGCTTTGGTAAGTCAGATTCCTACTCTACCTGCCTCATAGAGGTTCCTTTGCAAATTTCATCTTCGTAAGATAAATCGTATAGAAATAGGATTTTTGGAATCACAAAATCAGCTCAAGCTGCTGATTATTAATGACGGCTTTTGCAACCACTTTATTTTGAATGACTAGCTGATCATTTTGCGATCCATCCCGTAGAATTTGGTCCAGCCGTTCTCGATATTATAATTTTTATCAGAATTTAAGTCAAAACAAATTGATCAACGATTGAAATTTTTAAACTGCAAAAAAAAAAAAAAAAAAAAAAAAAAAAAAATCTAAAAACCTAAAATTGTTTTAGAAATGCTGAATTTTATATATACTTAGTATGTTTTTTTTCTACCATGAAATCGGTTTTTAAGTGCTCAAACATCAGTACAGTTTGAGATATTATAATACAATGGGCAATTTAAGAAAATTCACTTATTCGATCATGCTGCGTGACAGATTCTTTTAAAAAAATGGTTAGGCTCTAACTAATCACAATTAATATCTTGTACCAAAAACTTTAGAAACTTTGACAGGTAGTTGTAGAAATGTAGTAAAAAACGGTGTAAAGCAAGATGGATCGAGGTAGATTTAAATTCTGACTTCAGGCTGAGTTGAGCAATATTTCCATCTGCGCAGGAAACGCATCCGAGGTCCCCTAGAAGCCCAAGGTAATCTTGCAAATATTTTAATGAATACATAAAGAAC
Organism: Adelphocoris suturalis; assembly: GCA_030762985.1. Taxonomy (NCBI): domain Eukaryota; kingdom Metazoa; phylum Arthropoda; class Insecta; order Hemiptera; family Miridae; genus Adelphocoris; species Adelphocoris suturalis. Next base: position 61,716,981 of record CM061041.1, read on the forward strand.
CCAACTTTCCGTTCTTTAAGTAAGCAGGGAATGGTCGAAGTGTGGAAGAGCAGATATGAAAACTTCTTCCTAACTTTAGATTGGTACTTTGTTAGTTGAGAGACTCGAAGGGGTAGAGAGTAACTTTGAATAGTTAATCCTTTTTTACTTAGCTGTATACAGCTAACATTTTCTTCGAGCTTGAGACGCAAGTGAAAATGATGGTACAGAATTCAAGAATGAACATTTAAGATCCTAGTGCCTGACACAAAGTTATTCTACCTATAAATAATCAGATACAACCTATTTATCCAAAAAGAAGATTCTTATAGGTTTGTTTTTTGATTTCGATCACATTTTGACATAGATGTGTCTTAGCTCTGACGGTCAAAAAAAAAAAAAAAAAAAAAAAAAAAAAACCCAGCGGACGGACGGACATAGCAGTTTTGGAATCTATTCACCTTGAAACATAAAATTACAATGTTTGGGAGAAAATAAATTATTTTTCCTATACGATTACAAAGGCTTATTATTGGAAATGATAAACCCCAAAAAGAAGAAGAAAAAAGCCTCTTATCCTGACCTATTGACGTATTGAAGAACAGCACAAATGATGCGATGTGATTGAAATATAGAACGAAGGTTGATATTTGCTTTCTGATACTCAATGCCTGATACAACAATCCCCTGTTATACAGAAGGTAGGTTAATTTCTTTGGAATTGCTGAAGGATTTTTTCAAAATTCAATATTTAAATTTTTAATTTAAAATTTTTTTTTTAATTTTAGGATTTTTTATCTCGGAATTTTATGAATTTTTTAAACCAAATTTAATTTTTGAAGAATTTAATAAACAGCTAAACACTTATATTTTGCCATTTTTATACTAAACCCAGCTTTACCAAGATAAGAACTAAATCACTCGCGATAAAGTCGTGGAAACCCATTTCAAAACGGAAGTTAGTGAAAAAAACGTTGTCTATTTCCACGAAAAATGAAGAGTTGCAATGTTAAATCGATTTCGATGGTTCGGCCATCATCAGTAACAAACAATACCAATAAACAATACAATAATAATAATATAAACAATAATAATAAACAATAACAATAATCGAGGGATAGTGGAGTCCATGTGGGAAAGGGCGGATTTTTTTCATCAAGTTAAAGGCCTCTTATGGCCTGGACGGCGGACGCACATTGCATATTGCAGTTTTGGATTCTACGCAACTTGAAACGTAAAGTGACAAAGTTTGAGAGAAAAAAAATATAAAAAAATTTCCTATACGATAACAGGTACTTTTCCGTTAAACCCCCCCCCCCCCCCTCACCACCAGTCAATTTGACTTCAACACGCCCGCCCGATGTTTCTAAGCATTCCTTCTTACTTAGATTACATATTTACGTAGAATTGGTGAGAATTTCAAGCTGTGGGAAGAAATTATATTATAAAAAAAAGGAAAAAAAGAATTATTGCCGTGTTTTCAGAAGTTGCCGATGTCGGTGAGGATTTGTTGAAACAAATTGGCGTGGTTGTGGTTTGATTGCCTCAATTTGCACTAGTAGAATGCACATGAATTCGCATAAATAGATCAGTATGCTGTGTATTGGTTGGTGGTCTGGATGCTCGCAAGCTCGCATCTCAAAATTACACTACATCAAGTAGTCAATCTCTTTGTAAAAATACAGATTAGTTGGACATGTAGGTCAGAATGATGTGTATACTTTGTCGATCTGGATCCTCGCAAGCAGGCATCTCAAAAATACACACCATAACATAACATAATCTAAGTAAGAAATAATGCCTAGAAACATCGGGCGGGCGTGTTGAAGACAAATTGACTTGGGGGGGGGGGGGGGGGGGGTATAACGGAAAAGTACCCGATAACAAAGGCTTATTATTGGAAATAATAAACCAAAAGGGGACGCGGTAGGCAGTAAAGTTACACAGACAAACAATTTTCTCAATTTACATCATTCGAAATAGGCTTCCCTCTTGACTCTTACGCTCTCCTTACCACCTTACAAGCCACAATTTACATAGGTATATCCTGTCGAAGGCGGTCCTTATTACTGGAGTGTAAGCCCTCGCCCAAAGGGATCTCTCAGGATGAAACTGTACGCCCAATTCGCCTCTAAACATCCAAAACCCGCGGAGAAGCAATTTAAGACGGAATATGTTCGTTTGAACCTTGAATGGTATTTCGTAGGCGTAATTCAAGTTCCATCACGATACGCCGGGAAAGCCCCCTAATAACATAACGTTCCCCTCTTATTTCCCACAGGGCACCGCCGCTCTACGTACATTTTATTATATTTTTTTCGAACGTTATTTGCTAAGTTAAAACACGTAATTTACCCTCCTCTCATGCCGTTTCGCTATACGCCGCCTACGTGATATTACTGCCACATCAAACTTATTTCTCCCTACTATCCTCAAACCTAATTTTTTTTTCCTCCGTTCCTAAATTGTTCCCCGGAATAATTCTAGGGCCAGTGGATTGCGGGAATTTCCCCAGTGAGAAATATTCCCGACAGACTGGTTTGTGTCTCCGAAAAACGTGAGTCGAAGTATCATTATCATAATTATGTATTCCAACTACAACAGTAGGGAAATGGGGAATTTTCATGGTAATTTGTTGCAAATTCTCGTAGAAAACGAAGCTATTGCAAAGGCTCGGAAAATTTTACTAAAACCTTCCACAATTAGGTGTTTACAATGAATTACGTTTATAATGCTGAATGCCTCTGTGGTTGCGACCAAAGCTAATAATTCTTAATATCTTCTTAAATAGAATATAACATGATAATTTAATATGTTGGAACACATTTCAGCAAGATCAGGATATCATGAAATACCTATGCTACACCGTACTTTGCTGTGCATATGACCTGGCCGAATGTTGGTAATTGAAGTGAGCGTGAGCACGTTGTTGTTTGTTGCGTTAATTGAGTTGAGTGTGATTTCTTCATTATTTATTTAAATTTTGCTAATTAATGTTAAAAGAATGACACTAATTGGTACAGGACCTGTTAACCCCAGTTACGTTTTGTATTTATTTTTACCTTCTGCAGTTAGATTGCAAAAGTTCCCCCTGTTGGATTGGGCTTCGTATATTTTCTCCCCAAATGAAATGCTCCCATCGTAACTCCCCTTAAGGTCGCCATAAAATAAAACATAAAAATATCTTTCAAAAGATCTTTTTTATTTTAATTTTATTTTTTTAAGAAAGCAAGCATTTAGACATGTAAAACAAGAAGGCTAAAATGCAAAATTTTCAAAATTTTCGGAATTTGACATTTTTACTTGTTTGTTTTCCCCCCTCTCTTATTACATAGGTACTTTCAATTTTTGAATGGACTTCACGGATTTTTTTCATTTTTTTTTTTTTTCAAAACCTTAGCTTTCCTACGGTATAGCCTAGTTCAATGGTACGTATTTACTAATGAGGGGAGAAACTTATGTTTTAAGGTGGAAAATCAAGGTATTTCAATAAAATTTAGGGTGTGTTTAAAGAACGAGACCTTCTATGAAAATACAATGCTGCGGTCGGTTTCTAGGTATACGTAGTTTTGACGCTGAATTGAATGATAACACTTGGAGATCTTCCTAACTCCGTCATATTCAAGTTTTACGCTTAAAATCACAGATGATTTGGAATTTATTTGTTTTGCCAAAGTTCATGTGATTTTAGGGGTAAACTAGTTAGTTAAACAGTTAACTTAGTTAACAGTAAAACTTAGTTATAACAGAGTTGGAAGTTCTATTTAACCATTGGATTCAGCGTGATAAATTACGTAGAAACCGACCCCAAACTCGTTGGTTCATAGAGTATCATTTTTCATAAAACCCTCGATTTATTTTGGTAAAAGATTTTTATACCTAAGTATAAAAATTTAGTATAACAATGTAAAAAAATAGGTGAATGGTAAGTTAATGTTCCACAAAATGGAATAAGCATAATAATGAACTAAGCTAGGGTATAACGGTAATTTGGTGTGCGAAGCGGAAAAATATAGTGCTCTTTAACTAAACATGAATAGATAGAAGAGTGAATTTTTAATATTAACAAATACGTAGTTAGTATTGATAAGGTTAGACAATTTAAAAATATCAAAAGAAAACGAAAAGAGAAGATGAAGCTGGACGAATTCACATCGTATCAAATCAAGCAGTACACATTTGATAGCCACAAGACAAGAGCTATGTAAGCGGAATCATTGAGCAAATATTCTTATTTAGTACTTTGTTTCTTTATTTATTGCCATGAAAGGGTGGACTACTGGAAAAGCATAAATTGCACATAAACACACACTTATATGGTCAAAATAACACTACTAGGAGCACACATCAGTTTGTTTATATTGCGTTTATTTATTTTTAAATTTGTTGTTTTTTGATGATTTAATGTTAGCATGGTCAGGCAGATTGTAGCTAAAGGGATGGAACGTGGGATAAAAATTCTATGGTAGTGTTTCAGTGAGACGGATGAAAAGACGAAAACAAAAGGGAGAATGGAAAAATAATAATTAAAACGGATAGCTTGGAAGTTTCGTAAATAATAATGATAATAATTATTTCAAAATACTACGGAAGCGTTGAAAACGAACTACAGGGGCTACGTTGAGAGTTTTAGTGCCAAATAAAAGATTATCAATGGGCAGTAAAAGGTGAGTAATTGAAAATTTCAAATAACGAGGGGGGGCCCTTTTTTTTACTTACTGCCAAGAGTACCATCTGTAAAAGAATACAACAAATTTAAAAATAATAAACCACATAAACAACTAGGTGTGCACAAAAGGAATTCGAATATTCCGAAGTCTGAAGATCAACATTAATAGAATTCACACAAAAAGTCTTATAATACATCTATGTTGTTTTAGTATAAAGATTATGTATACGGTTTGGAGGCTGCTATATTTACACAAAGAAATCGTATCCATGAATTACTGACATCTGACACTTCCTCCTCATCATTTAGCAAAAAATGCTGAATGAAAAATCATGAAATTGTGATTAAAAAATTTCAAGGTAATGATTCTATTTACTTCACCCCGGTAAATGATGTGTGATAACCATTCGAAATTACATAACTGTATTTATTGTTTACGGGTCTACCTGCAGGTTGAGGATGCACTGTTTTAACTTTCGGGAGATGATCCCAATTTTTTTCTCCAATCCTTATCTTATCTTATCTCATTAATCTTATTTTATCTTTTAATATATAAAATCCGAATTCTGTTTGTTTGTTTGTTCTAGCATCAGGAGCGACTGGGCGAGCGGCTGCGCCGATTTTCATGAGAGTGGGCGCAAATTTACAAGCAAGTTCCAGATTAGATCTTAATCTTAGGCTATATTACAATTCTCTAGACTTACTCCTTCATCGGGAACTCGGCTTTTCCTAATGACGGCACCCGGATAAACGACTTCGTAATTAGGGAAAAACGCTGCAAATTATTTCACAAAGGTTTATTATTTTTTCAATTGAGTTTGATCGTAGTTTTAGTTGGCTTGCGTACGTCATAAGGCCCGTCCAGACTCCTCGGCGTGTCCTATTTCGAGTTGCCACAACCTATACCTCTATAATTATATACGCATGTTTATATTTCTCGATTTGAGCTCCTATCTATTCAAATAGTTATTGTCTTAATAATATCATTATCTAAGTACGTGCGGAAAGTCGAGAGGATATGTTATTAAATATGCGTAGGAAAAGCATTGGTATTAACACACAAATATGACCTAGAAAAAAACATATATTCATGCCTCGAAGGAACGCTGTACCCACCTCATGGTGCCGCGGTGTATTATATGGGTATAACACGTAAAAGTAATAAATATCTATTCTCCTACACCCCTCTGCTACGCCCCTGGTCACTCCAGCCACCACAAGGTGCCGCGGCGCCTCCTCTCTCTCCACCCCCCGCAATAAAAATTTAATTAATAAAATTAATTTAAATTAATTAATAAAAATAAATTTTTTTTGCTACACGATCACATAGGCTTATTATTGGAAATAATAAACCAAAACTGGACGTGAGTCGAAATTTTCACGTCAAATGTGGATAAGGTGGGTTCACCCGTAAAGAACTTTCGATAACAAATTCAACGATATCAAAACGCTTTTGGTGGGTTGAGCCGAGCTGATGTTGATTTAAAACGCCTGGAATAGTTTTGTAACTGCCGGAAATAGTTTTAACGTACTAACTAAGGTTACATTGAGTTGGTTACCTTGAGGGGACGCTTGGTTGGTAAATTAATTAGGTACAGGTTGAAACTTGGTTGCCCTAAACAAGTCACGAATAATAGAACCATTCGCGCAAAAATTCTATGTTTTTGATGTACCTACTCAGTAATGTGCCAAAAAGCCGTTTAAGAGATGATGGAAAACAAGAGAGAACCGAACGGAAATAGAAAGAACCAATTAATTACCTTCCATCATCTTAATTTATCGAAATATAAGCCTCGATAGCATCGCACAAAACAATCTATAGCAAGCCTGCGTGATCGCAGGGAAAACCACAGACACTGCAAGAAAACTGTGGTGACCGTCTGACGTCACAAAATCTCGGTAACTGTGGATATGGAACACATACACACACGATCACATGAAATAGAGACGAGGTGACACACCTGATATCCCGCATTGGGGTACCTACGTAACACGCTATTTTCATCTCTGTTAAATTCAATATTTGCGGCTATAATGCTGCTTTAGTTGTGCAATCAAAAAGTAAATTACACGATTAAATTTTTTATTCTCTTTTCTTCTTCGTTTAAATACATTTCCTCAAATCAACTTTAATGTGAATGGTTTGCAAATACTTGGATAAATTGGATTACAAAAAAAAAAAAAAAAAAATCGGCGCTCCGCGCCTCGCCAGGGGGCAAGCCCCCTGGACCCCCGGTTACCTCTATTTACATACTTCGGACGAAATTATTGAAACACAGAATGTGTTTGCGTTGTCGCGCAACCAAGTGACAACCAAACAAGCGTCATTGTTTACTATTCATTTACTATTCATGCTCATAACTCAGGTTGATGGCCACGCACTTCACAGTAGTTAACATAATATGGTTGGATAAATCAGGAGCTTTCCAACGAATGGTGAACGATTTCTGTGCGATTAAAATTGCGGAAGTTCCATTTCCCTACCAACGGCTGGGTTGTACGTGAAAATCATAAGAAAATTTACAAGCGGTTGCAATCATGTTGACAATATCAATTATTGAGAATGATCATCTGTGTGTAAACAATTGATTCAAATAACCATGCTCATAACTCAGGTTGATGGCCACGCACTTCGCAGTAGTTAACATAATATGGTTGGATAAATCAGGAGCTTTCCAACGAATGGTGAACGATTTCTGTGCGATTAAAATTGCGGAAGTTCCATTTCCCTACCAACGGCTCGGTTGTACGTGAAAATCATGTACGTCACACATTTCGTTACCATCCCGCGTTCCATTTTCGGCTAGTTAGTCCATGGCTAAAACACATTCTGTGTTAAAAACTCATATTAAGACCTTATAGAAAATGTTTGTGGAGTGAAACCTGTCGGAATAACATATATGACCTACTTAGTGACGGAGTGGTTCAAAAGTAACACTTTTCCGTAACGTAACGTAATACTTTTCGATTTATTGTGCCAAAGTAAAGACATAAACTGTCAAATGAACGTACAATAGTAGTGAAAATCGTATTGTTTAAGTGTATTTTGAACTTTGTTCGATGAAAGCTCATTCTGAAGTCATGTGTTGCTTCAAACATTTGTATTATATTGTTAATCAGCGATGAATTTCGATGAATTTCCTCTGTTAATAGAGTTTATGACAAACATTTTTTTTCCATTCCGTCGCTATCATTGACGCACTGTGTGGACGCGACTCCTAGATCTTATTGAGATTGGAAGCTTAGAAGAAATGCTGACCTCAAACGTTAATGCATTTAAAAAGGAATGAATGCTAATATAGTTCTAGAAGGGTTTTTATATCTCTAAGAGGTCCCTAAGCCTGATTAATGCTCAACATTACGGCCAACAGGAGATGAATGGACGAGATAAGGGCTAGCCCATTATCTTCTCATGCTTGCGAACTCAATCTCTGCTCCCCAATGTTTTATTCAAATCCATCGCAATAATTCCTTTCCGAACGGATTGAGGGAATTCTTTTGTTTTTATTAGAGCCGGACTGTTTCAAGGATTGAAATATTTTATACTTTTACGGAATTAAGCATGAGGATCATCTTCTCATTCGATTCTTCAAATATTTGATAAAGTATGAGAGAAGCGATCAAATATTATAAATAATTCGAGGTTCATTCATTTGAAATAAATTGTGCGTACCAGCATGATCTAATTTCGCATTTCACAACCCAGCAAGGTGTACAGGGTGTCTCACTTTCGAGCGCACCACCGGCTGAGGTTCGATACTACTACTAATTTGTGACTTTTTTTGACAGATAACATATATTTTTCAATTCATACTAAAGACCACTTTTTCACTTTTAAGATTTTTTTCGCGTTTTCAACAATGTCATTAAAACTGTCAAAACACCCTTAATTTCCAGTCAACACTCAAATCCCATTATTTCGTTGAAAAGAGCGTTAGATTGCCTATCTTCCTGGTGACTTCTCAAAATTTTTTTTTTTAAATAGAAGGAACTGGTAAAAAATAAGCCGTGAGTGAAAACTTTGTAAAATTTTGAAAGTGTTCAGTTTCTTCAAAGTTTGTCTCCCGAAACGTCCTGGATGGAAAGTTCCATTCAGTAAGCCTAAAAGTTGCATCACAATCCCAGCTTTCCAACTTTTATTTTGCTAATTAGGGGAGAAAACTATCTCTTAATGTTGAAAAACATTGTTTTTTCAATGAAATCGAGGGTTTTCTTGAAAAATTACCTACTATCAAAATAGGAGTTTGAAGTCGGTTTCTTCGTATTTTTTTACGTTGAATCGAATGGTAACTCTTGCATATCTCCCCAACCTAGTTTTACACATTAGCATACTAGTTTTACCCCTAAAATCACATAAAATTTGTCAGACCACATGTGTTACCATTTGATTATTTACCATTCAATATTTTTCAACATTAAAACATAGTTTCCCTCCCCAATTAGCAGAGTAAAAGTAAAATTGACTACATCGTTGGAAAACTGAGATTCTGGCGCATACTTTAAGACTCCATGCTAAATTTGACATGCAGAATTTTATTAGACCGACAGAGTATGAAAAAAGTGGTCTTCTGAAGATTTGACAAAGTTCGCTTTTCAGATTGATTTTCCACCAATTGAACTATCTTAAAAAACTCCTATGGTTCATTAGGGAGATGGGCAATTCAACACTTTTTCCATAGGTACAATCAAATTTGAATATTCTCAGGTAATTAAAGGAGTTATGTCCGTTTTAGTGAGTTAAGGCCAAAACCACGAACAAAATCTTAAAAGTGAAAAAAGACGGATTTCTAGTGGAGTAAGAAAAAAAAAATGTTATAGGGAAAATTTAGTTGCAAATTATGTACAATCAATCCTTGGCCTATGGCAGGTACCAAAGGTTAACGCTCTGTGTAGGTATGTTAGATAAAACACCAGCGAAGTGAATACGTTTCTCTTTGGTGCAGAATGAGCGTTACCAACGTATTAATTTTACATTTTTTTATGAAAATAGATTTCATTCTGAGAAATTTGCTACCATTCGCATTCTCCTATGATGAGTGGTTTTCTTTCAATGATTTTTCAATGTTTGCACTGGTGACGTCACACTGGTAGGTGGGGGGTCCGGGCAGGCGGGAGGGGTGCTATGACGTCACCAGTGTACGAAACTTCGAAAAATCATAGAAAGAAAACCACTCATCGTAGGAGAGTAGATGGACCTGCAAATAAAACAAAAATTCATGGGCCAACGGAGGTTGTGTGATCCTTGGGTGTACTTTCCATCTCCACCAGGCATGGTTTCGTCGAGTGCAGAAGAACAAAAGTTTGTTGAAGACTAACCGCACTAAAGATGATGTAGGCAAGTGGCTTAAGCTTTTTTTCGGCTTGAGTTTTTTCCCGCCCGATTCAGTGGACAACGCTTTTCTTTCGTATCATTCCGATTACAACAAACAGTTTCATATCCCACATCTCACCGTACATCACGTGGTAGCTGCATTAAAAAAATCCAAATGGAAACAAATATGAAAATTGAGGACAGTGTCAATAAGCTCAGGAAGGCTGCTGCTGACAATCTTCAGTTTCTCCAAAAATGCTGGGACACCTACCTACTGGACAAGGACGGGACGGCCTACATGACAATCACCGCCAACCGCTGTAATTTGCCTAAGTGAGTTGTTATTATGATTGTTTGACGGAGGTTCCTATTATGTGCCTGATATACCTAGAACAATAAATCAATTTAATCAGCAGTACTTCTCTCTGTATAAGATTTCACCCAATTTTTAGCCAGATGAAGCTTTCACCTAGATGGGCCGTCGCGAGCTTGGGAAGGTGCACCCAGTCAGTTCTATATTCTTTACCCAGTTGGGTGGTAGTTTTACCCAAGAAAACTAGCTCCTCATTGTAAGAGAGTGCGGTTGATGGCAATCTTCTTAGAATGGAATCTTCTTCCACTTAAAAATAGTTAGGATACCTTTTTCACACCCATGGGTACCGCTTATTCTGTGGGTGTATCCTGTTTTAACAAATATTGTGAAGCCCCCTTCCAAAATTATTTGGTTTACGCAAAATTATTAGGGGGGGAAACCCCTTCCGTTCACCATCTGAAGCTTTTCTCTTCTCCTCGGTAGGTGTCTGTGCCTATACAGGGTGTCTCACGTAATATCCGGAAAACACCCACGGATTCTGCAACTAATTTCCGATAGAAAGTTCCACATAGAGATGTTTTTTAACGCTTTGTTCTCGAGTTATTTAATTTTACGCGTTTTTCCCCCCGGGTTTTCGACCTTAAGTTACTAAAATGACCATAACTATGGTTTGATGTAATTTCTAAGTTGGTACTTTTCCGTTATATCCCCCCCCCCCCCCCCAAGTCAATTTGTCTTAAACACGCCCGCCCGATGTTTCTAGGCATTCCTTTTTACTAAGATTACTCGTACATATTTACGTAGAATTGGTGTCAATTTCAAGCTGTGGGAAGAGATTATATTTAAAAAACGCTGCAAATTATTTCACAAAGGTTTATTATTTTTTCAATTGAGTTTTATCGTAGTTTTAGTTGGCTAGCGTACGTCATAAGGCCCGTCCAGACTCCTCGGCGTGTCCTACTTCGAATTGCCACAACCTATACTTCTATAATTATATACGCATGTTTATATTTCTAGATTTGAGCTCCTATCTATTCAAATAGTTATCGCCTTAATAATATCATTATCTAAGTACGTACGAAAAGTCGAGAGGATATGTTATTAAATATGCGTAGGAAAATCTTTGGTATTAACACACAAATATGACCTTGAAAAAAACATATTCATGCCTCGAAGGAACCCACCAAAAGGTGCCGCGGCGCCGGAGCCTCCTCTCACTCCACCCCCCCCCCCCGCTCACCCCCCCCTCTCCACCCACCGTGACCCCCTGCCAAGCGTGCCAGGCGTGCGCGCGTCGAAAAAGACCCTTTTTTTGCCCGTTTTTGGCCCATAGCATCTATGCGAGTAAAGCAATCGGGATGGTTAAACGTTAGGACCAACTAGACCCCAAATGGAGTCTATGTGCGAAAGAACAGGTTTTTTAAGTCAATTCTTAGGCCTTTTATGGCCCGGACGGCGAACGGCGGACGGCGGACGGCGAACGGCGGACGGCGAACGGCGGACGGCGGACGGACATTTCAAATTTGGATTCTACGCACCTTGAAACGTAAAGTGACAAAGTTTGAGGGGGGGTTATAAAAATTTTTTGCTACACGATCACATAGGCTTATTATTGGAAATAATAAACCAAAAAGTAGGAAAAAAAGAATTACCGTGTTTTCAGAAGTTGCCGATGTCGGTGAGGATTTGTTGAAACAAATTGGCGTGGTTGTGGTTTGATTGCCTCCACATGAATTCGCACAAGTAGAATGCACATGAATTCGCACAAATAGATCAGAATGCTGTGTATAGGTTGGTGGTCTGGATGCTCGCAAGCTCGCATCTCAAAATTACATAACATCAAGTAGTCAATCCCTTAGTAAAAAAACGCTGCAAATTATTTCACAAAGGTTTATTATTTTTTCAATTGAGTATGATCGTAGTTTTAGTTGGCTAGCGTACGTCATAAGGCCCGTCCAGACTCCTCGGCGTGTCCTACTTCGAATTGCCACAACCTATACTTCTATAATTATATACGCATGTTTATATTTCTCGATTTGAGCTCCTATCTATTCAAATAGTTATTGCCTTAATAATATCATTATCTAAGTACGTACGAAAAGTCGAGAGGATATGTTATTAAATATGCGTAGGAAAAGCTTTGGAATTTAGACACAAATATGACCTTGAAAAAAACATATATTCATGCCTCGAAGGAACGCCGGCGCCGTACCCACCACAAGGTGCCGCGGCGCCGTACCCACCACAAGGTGCCGCGGCGCCGGCGCCTCCTCTCACTCCACCTCTCACGCCTCCGCTTATCCCCCCTCACCACCCACCGTGACCCCCTGCCAAGCGTGCCAGGCGTGCGCGCGTCGAAAAAGACACTTTTTTGCCCGTTTTTGGCTCATAGCATCTATGCGAGTAAAGCAATCGGGATGGTTAAACGTTAGGACCAACTAGACCCCAAATGGAGTCTATGTGCGAAAGAACAGGTTTTTTAAGTCAATTCTTAGGCCTTTTATGGCCCGGACGGCGAACGGCGGACGGCGGACGGCGAACGGACATTTCAAATTTGGATTCTACGCACCTTGAAACGTAAAGTGACAAAGTTTGAGGGGGGGTTATAAAAATTTTTTGCTACACGATCACATAGGCTTATTATTGGAAATAATAAACCAATACAGATTAGTTGGACATGTAGGTCAGAATGATGTGTATACTTTGGCGGTCTGGATGCTCGCAAGCTCGCATCTCAAAAATACATAACATAATCTGAGTAAGAAGTAATGGCTAGAAACATCGGGCGAGCGGGTTGAAGACAAATTGACTTGGGGGGGTATAACGGAAAAGTACCTTTAAGTTTTATTGTTGAAATATACTATGGAAGAGTTATCGAAAACCACAAATTCACTTCGGGGAAGAAAGTTGGATTTTATGCATTTTTCAATAGGCTTATACGAAAATTACAATATTAATATGTCAGATGAATTGCGCCTGATCGTGTTAGGATTTGTATTGCATCTGCCGGAAGGGTAAATCCGTATCAAGGTGAGCAAATCGATCGTCCGGGTTATCTTATTCAACACTGGTAATAATCGGAGAGTCGAACAAACAATTGGCTGCAGTGGTGGTAGTGGTGGAGGGGGTGTTGGATGGGGGTGGGTAGAGAGTGTGGGGTGGGGTGGGGGGGTTAAAGGGCAAACTTGCCGCCTCCGTCGGATCCTTCAATTAGGCGCTTGTTTCCGACCTCCTTCTGTGTGCCTTTTGAGTCAGTTAGAAGTGGGTGCTTGCGTAGGTGACCCTCTTCTCGGCGTTACCCCAGTAGATTGGATGCTGTAGAGGGTTAGGAACGTTGTGTAGGTGAGGGTAGGAAGTCTGTTTAAGATAGACCAGGAGCCTTATTGGTGATGGGCGAGTGTCTGGATAGGGGAGCGCTGGAAGGGGTGGAGGTGAGGGTTTGGAATGCTGTATGGGTGAAGGCAGAGAGTCGTATTGGTGAGGGCGGATGTGTGATTAGGGGAGGGCTGAGAACCGTATAGGTAAGGAACGTATGCCTGTGTTAGAAAGAGCTGGGAGTTGTATAAGTGACGGAAGGATATCTGTATAGGGGAAGGATGGGATCTATATAGGTGATGGGGACTCTCTTCAGAGAGAAACGAGGAAGGAAGCGAATCTTTGTAAAATATTTTCATACTAAAACATATAAAAAACGTCTGCCGAGTTGGGTGTGGCACATAGCTTCCTCGTTTACCTATCATGAATAAAAAGTTAGGAAAAGTCATTAAACATTGAAAAGGTTTTTTGAAACATTGAAAGGGATTTTTTTTTGAAACATTGAAAGGGATTTTTGGTTATTAGAAATTTCAAATGATTTTGAAAAATTTCATAGCAAAAAAGAGTTAATCAAGAAGTAGCGTTAAATGTCATAATTGGTCAATTAAGAAACGACAAAATAATACTGAATGTAATTTACGTTTGTGCAAGCGCAGAATGAACTGTTAAGTTGATAACAATGAAATAGCTACGAGACCATCTACAACCTTAACCGCGCATTCGCTGACAATTTCATCGAAATCGGATGAAAACAGTGGAAATTAAGGTCTTACAGGGATTTTACAGAGGCGCAAGGCCAGTAGCTATTATTTATACAATCATGTTGAAATTGATATAGGATGATCAAATCGCCGTCCCCCAACTATCATCCAAATTTGAGCGAGATCGGACGACGAGGGCGTAAAAAAAATGGAGCATATGGAATTTACGTTTGCGTATGCAAAGAGTGAAGTATTAATTTGGAAACAATGAAACTGGCAGGGGACTGTGTTCTCTCTAGCCCGTAAATTCCCTAAAAATTTCATCTAAATCGAATGAAAACTGGAAAATAAGCTTGTTACAAGGATTTCATACTGGCGCATGTGCAGTGGCTATTAATGATACAATCATGTTGAAATTTATATAAGATGATCAAATTGATATCTCCCAACTATCATCCAAATTTCAGCAAGATCAAATGACGAGGGCGTGATCTGATGTTCGGACGAATGAGATTGGATTAGTCTGAACGTTCTTTTGGGTTACCTATCAAGAATATTTTTAATCTGAAATATGGAGGGTGTTTGTGGAGAGGCAGTGGGGGTTGATCTCAGTAGTTTGGTCATAATAGGTAATTTATAAGTAAGCACTTCAAGTAAGTAGTTTTAAGTAAGGATTTTTTTGAATCAGATCCATAGGGGTGTCCCAAAATTTGATGGGTGTGTGTGTGTGTGTGCGTGGGGGGGGCTTGCGTATATTCAAGTCAATCTGTGCAACGTACGGTTGAACCAGCAAGTATTTGATATTTTTCACGCTTTGTTCATAATTTAGAGGGAGAACAAAGGGTAGTTAGCATCAGTTATTTAGGATGGAAGAACATCTTCCCGATCGTTATGGGGAGACCGCTGAGTCGGAAAACTCGGTCGAGCGATTTCCCCCTCGATACGCGTAATCAAGCATCGCCCGCACACGCTACCATGTTTTCGTTAGCATCCATTAACTCCACAGTTTTTTTCTCACGATATTTTACCGGCTGAAGGACTTCACAAGATGAAATTTTGCTGAATCTGAATCAAATTAGACACCCGTGAACACCAACTGATTATGATTTCGTCTCTTATCTGAAGAAGAGCTACCGTTAATGCCGAAACATAGCTGCTAACATAGAACAGTCAAAATCTTTTTCTTTTTTTTTCGGTCCCTCACTGTTTGATTTGGTTTCCTAGTCTACCTATGGGGAATATTGTTTTATTGATTAGAATTAGATTGTAATTAATTGTAATGAATAAAAATTAATAAACAATATTGTAATTGTAAACAATTAAAATATTGTTTATAATACCTATTTCTATGCAGGTCAATATGATTTATAAACATTCATTATTAATAACAATTCAAAAAGTTGTATTCTACAAAAATATAATTTGATATTATCTGATGTAACTATTACGTTTTATACAGTATTTGTATGATAATTGCTCAGATGTGGGATGGTACCGAAACCCGGGATCTCCTGTTTACCACTTCCTAGTAGAACATCTATTTCACTTTCGGGAGTTGAAACATGTTAGTTTTTTTTCCAAAATAAAAATATCCATCTTACGTTTTAGTTCGTTCTGAACTTTCGTTTCGTATGACATTTAGTAGATAACTCGCACAATCTGTGAAAATGTCACAAAAATCGTTCAATTAGTCTCTGAGATTTTCCTGTGTCAATCAATTTTAGAAGCTTAATAAAAAAGGCCTTCTTTCCTTTAATTGGTTTTTTTGTTATCAAACTCCATCGTTTCTCCCCAGAAACTGGGGCTTCTTCAGGAAGATTAACATTCAAAAGTGTAAAATATCTACTTAATTATAGTTTTATTTTTAGTTAAAAATCGAATTCAAAGTTATGAGTTTTTGAAAATAAAATTCAAAATTAAATTTTCAAAAAACTCATAATTTTAAATTCAATTTTTAACAGAAAAGAAAACTATAAGTGAGTAGATATTTTACACTTTTGAATATTAATCTCCCTGAAGAAGCCCCAGTTCCTGGGGAAAAACGTTAAAGTCTAATAAAAAAATATATAAAAAAATAAACAAAAAAATGAATAAATAAGGACAGGAGCCCTTTTTTAAAAGTTTGTTATAATCTGAACTATCCGAATAAAGAAACGTTGTAAATCAATTTTAGATTCAAGCTTGCGCAACAGTTATTATTCAACCATACGCGATAGAATTCATAGGGCATCTTCATGGAACATATACCCTCCTCCCAACTGATTTGGAACTAAATCGAATCAATTAATGATAATGAATTGATGTTATAAGAAATTCACTTTCGCGCATGCTCACAGGTACTACAGTTAGGTCAGCAATTCGATTGATACGACTGAAACCTACAGCAAGTGTAGTTTTGGGAGTGATAACGATTTACCACAGACTCACAAACAGACGGAAGCGAAATAATAATTAATCAACAACCTCTGAAACGCAAAAGCTACTAAAAATTTTGATTTTGGAAGTAAAACGTTTCTTTGACTTCTCGCATGAACTCATATATTCCTTATCTTCGATGGTGAGGACTCGAAGAGAAGCAGGAACATTATGACAAATACTTTTCTCCTCTGATTTTAAGTAAAAAACCGTTCAGATAGAAAAATTATTCAGCCTGTTCATTCATGAATAGTTATACCTATTTATGTTTTTAGCTGAATGTTATTCCTAACAAGTATTTCAACTGAGAACTAGAACATTAAAAAATGTATGCTGAACAATGTTGATAAAATGCATTAAAATCGAAGAGGTTTCTTTGTCATAAAATTTATATATTGGTTCGTTCGTGTAGTAGCATCTGCTAATAGTAATGTCATTATTAAATGAACTTTTGACATTTTATGTCTTTACTTTGGCACATAAACGAAAAATGCGTTAAAAAAATTGTCACGGTTGGTGTTCTGATGATTTCCGATTACAACCGAATCGTTGCTAGGGAAATGGTACTTCGTCGTTTTTCATCCCACGAAATTCGTCAACCATTCGTTCGAAAGCTCTCGGTTTATCCAACCATATTATGCTAACTACTGCGAAGTGGGAGGCCAACAAGCTTAGTTATGAGCATGGTTATTTGAATAATTGTGTACACACAGCAACCGCTTGACCTCTAGGAAGCTGTAATTTTTATGTAGCCTCTTTAGGACATTTACTTGACGATGCCCAGGGTCCGGATCAGCTGAGTGGCTCTTAGAGCTTGCATACGAGTCTGCAACACATACGGGTCTGCAACTAAAGACATAAAATGTCCCAATGTGTTGTGTTGCAGACTCGTATGCAAGCGTTTCTTTCTTATGATTTTCCATAGTCCACAATTTACATTGATTTTCACGTACAACCAATGCGTTCCTAGCAAAATTTAACGCCCTCAGTTTTAATGGCAGGAAAATCGTTCGCCACTTTTTAGTATAAAGTAGGGTTAGAAAAATATGTTGGCAACCATTTTAACGAGGGAAGTATTTATTACATACCGAATAGCATTTTATCTAGTTTGAGTTTTGGTACAAAGGTGGGGGGGGGGGCGAAGCCCCCTCAAGCCCCCTCAGCCCTTCTGTGCATCCGCGCCTGAATGTAGGTGGCATAAATAAATAGGGACAGCAGGGCAAGTGCGCCTCTTCGTTTTATTTCGCTATGAGGCCAGTCTATTTTAATAGATTTCTTAGTAAATGATAAAAAAAAGTGTTCATTTTCACCTGATAAAAATTTGAACCTACTCAGTGAACAAATAAGCGTAATTGGAACCATTTTCCGTAAAGCCTTCGTCCGATATCAGAGTGTGAATATGAGAGATGTACAGTTTTCAATGGTTTTCTTGTCTAAAAGCCTTCCTTTCCTGTTTATTCCAGTGTTTATCTTTCATCCTTTCATCTCTGTATAAATTGCGCACTTGATAATTTTGCTGCAGTAAATCAATAACACGTTCTTGCTCCTATTTTTTTGATAGTGGGGCAAGTGCGTTTTCAAATAAAGGGCAAGTGCGTTTAATTAAAAACCACATGAAATTATCAGGAAAAATGAAAAAAACCAAGGTCTTGAAGCCTACTTTCCATCCAAAACCTCTTCCTCAACCCCCACGCACATCCACACGCTTCTCCCAAACCTCAGTTCTCTATGATTCTGCAAAACTCTGGAGTCTTCAAATTCTCTGTCATGCAAACCTCATTCTCCAACCAACAGCATATCAGATTACAGCCAACAAGTGGATGAGTTTATCAACGGGAACATTTTATCAACTCAGGAGTTCATGTTGAGTTGCTAAAAATGATCTATTTTTCTGCGTTTTATTTTTCATCAGCAATTCATTTCAAATTATACCTAAAATCTACCTACATTGGTTCATTTTATTTATATTACTTTTTGGGTAGAAAGTTGAAAACGCACTTGCCCCACTACACCTACGCACTTGCCCCCAACGGGGGGCAAGTGCGTTGCTTGAATGCTTCTAGGTTATTCCCAATTCTTAATGAATTACTAAGTTCAATTCATTATATCCACACGTTTTTCGACGTAGAAATGTCTGGGGAATGTAATAAAACCGTAGTCATTATTTAACTTGCAGCTTGAGGGAAATAGTAACATCACAAAGTCAGATTTATGAAAAACAGGTACGCACTCCCCCCCCCCCCCCCCCCGACCCTATGTATACCATTGGCATAGGATTATAAACTATTGAAGATGCATTCTCAGGGCTTCATGAATAGTAATCTCGCAGGCAGCCTTCAGTGGTACCCGAATGAAAGCGCGTATCTTGGGGAAAATTGGATTTCGGGAATCGTGAATCAACGGCTGTCGGCTCGAAGGGGAACCGAAGCGATGAGAGAAGCTACAACACGGAGCCCGTACAATCAGAGGAAAATTTAAAGATAACCAGCCCAGTTCCACTTCATTGTCTTGAGGACAATACTAGGAAAAGGAGAGAAGAAAGAGCCAACGAAGAAAAGAGACAAATGAGGCGGAAAAGTGAATTTTCTTAGATTCACGTTTCCTTCGTCAGATTCTCCTTGACGGTAAATTAATACCTTGTTAGGGATCTTGAAAATCGGTCGAATAAAATAAGTTTCTAGGCCAACGTTTCGAGAAATTTATTTCTCATCATCAGGGCTCTTAAACAGATTATTGTCCCATGGTGGATGGAGGGCTTCTTCTGCAGGCCAAATCTGGTAACTGGGTTTGACCCATAGGAAACTTGACACTTGGAAATGCTAGTAAACATTATCAACAATTTCTGTTTGAAATATAAGACGGGGAACTTTAGGAAAAAATTAGTAAGATTTACTAAACTCGGCGCTCCGCGCCTCGCCAGGGGGCAAGCCCCCTGGACCCCCGGTTACCTCTATTTACATACTTCGGACGAAATTATTGAAACACAGAATGTGTTTGCGTTGTCGCGCAACCAAGTGACAACCAAACAAGCGTCATTGTTTACTATTCATGCTCATAACTCAGGTTGATGGCCACGCACTTCACAGTAGTTAACATAATATGGTTGGATAAATCAGGAGCTTTCCAACGAATGGTGAACGATTTCTGTGCGATTAAAATTGCGGAAGTTCCATTTCCCTACCAACGGCTCGGTTGTACGTGAAAATCATAAGAAAATTTACAAGCGGTTGCAATCATGTTGGCAATATCAATTATTGAGAATGATCATCTGTGTGTAAACAATTGATTCAAATAACCATGCTCATAACTCAGGTTGATGGCCACGCACTTCGCAGTAGTTAACATAATATGGTTGGATAAATCAGGAGCTTTCCAACGAATGGTGAACGATTTCTGTGCGATTAAAATTGCGGAAGTTCCATTTCCCTACCAACGGCTCGGTTGTACGTGAAAATCATGTACGTCACACATTTCGTTACCATCCCGCGTTCCATTTTCGGCTAGTTAGTCCATGGCTAAAACACATTCTGTGTTAATAGTAACATGTGTTGATTGACAGTGGTGCATTCCAGAACAAACTATGGTGGTTAAACCCAGTTACCAGTATTTGGAATGTGGTTAAGCCCAATTACCAGTATTTGACCTGCACAAGAAGCCCTCCATTCACCATGAGACAATAATCTGCTTTAGAGCCCTGATGATGATAAATACATTTCTCGAAACGTTGGCCTAAAAATTTCTTTCATTCGACCGATTCTCAAGATTCCTAACAAGGTATTATTGTCACGGTCAAGATCTTTCCTAACACTGCAAAATTAATACTGCATTGATTCTTTAACAACCGGTCCATGGATAGTTCAATTCGTTCATGGGGTTTCAAGAGAAATGAATGCGAGTAGCCACATAGTCTTATTTACTCCAACAAAAATGTTGTAGGAATTTATTTCATCATTACCTCAGCGTAGATTTATTTCACCGTTATCTAACAAATTTGTAAAACAATGTAACATAATATAATAAGATTAAGAAAATTTGCTCATATGATCATGCTGCGTGACTGGAATTTTTGATATTTAAAATAAGACCCAAAGCTGAACAATTTTCAATAATTACAACATAATAAATAGAAAATGTGTGAAATAAAATAAATCATACAGCATAGCTTGATGGCTGAACATGAAATAGATATAGCATAAATCTTACGATATCCAATTGTCATATGTGTCAACAAGTATGCGTTGTTGAGTAGTAAACAGATGTTGTTATATCTGTTGACGATTGTTAATAACAACTTTGTCTTGTTCATTCATATAGCCTGATGTAATCGTTTTCCCAGCAGTCAGCAAAATAATGAATGAGCCTGGGAGGGTAGTAGAGAAAAGAAGAAAGCATTTATCCCAATGTATTGAGACAGGCAGCATTAGTTTAATTAAATCGGAACCTTCCCCCGACTAACCTGTTTGAGAACACTTTATTCTACCATTCACAAAGGAATGATCCTGATTAACATTTTTAGGTCGTATCCTAGCAACCGACGCCTTATTATCCTGTTCCGGAGCCGCTGACCTTTTTACATAGCATTGTCGCTGCCCATTGCTTTGCCTTGGCATCTCCAGACTAAATACAAGGCGTTTCCGTTTCAGATTGAACTACTAAATAAAACGAGGCCTTGAGGCCCGTTCAACTGCTATTTATATTGTTAAAGGAGTAGAAGGGAAGCACAATTCAGAAAATAAATTCGCACAGGAGAAATCTGTTTTTCTAGATTCACATTCCATCAACCCTTTCAATTATAAGTTCAAAACTAGTTTCAAATTGTCTGTTTATCAAATTTTAGAAGAAAAAGAAGCTATTGCAATGGCTTCAAACTTGTAATAATACAATTCTTTCAAATATTCTTCTTGAAAATTTCGGACCTAAGTATTCCCGAATGTTATCAGTTTTTATTCTTTATTTCTATTTGGATAACTCCAAGGAGCACTCCATTCAAAAAATCGAAAAAATGAAATATATACTAAAACTTCTATTATGAATGATCACAATATTATAATACATTTAACTCAATATTTAAAATATTATTTCATTATTAGTTTTATCAAATATTATAACACAAAATAATATGAAGCGCTAATACATAGGTATGATTTTTGTGGTTGTTTTTATGATTTTGGTTATTTGTCATTTGTTAACATAGCTTAGTATTCTCACTTTACGGTTGCTTACAGTATCTGGTATAAGGAAACGATGATGTGCAGTGTCGTGGCCCATGGTATATTTCTCAAAGGTAGGGTGGATTCACCAAAATAAAGCTCACAGACAGGGTGCGCTCCTCCAGCCTGGCCCAGCCAGCCACATTCCTGAATAGATGAATCCCCCTCGCCACCAGTTGACACCTCTGGAAGTGGGGTTTAACAGGCCAGATAAATGGCTGGAGTAGCGCATGCTGTTCACCATTTGCACATTCATAACTTGACTTCATCTTTACTCTCAAAGCTGCTCACTGGGCACTGGGTTCTAAAACTGTTGTCTACTAATGGTTTCAGTTCTGGAGTAGAAACCATCGTTTTTATAAACTGAAGGCTTATAAAACCTATGTAATAATAATGATGATGTTATATGAATATACTCAAATAATAATTATATATCTATACTATTTTATAAGAATGAAACTCCGTCTGTTTTTTTTTTCGGCCTGTCTGTCCAGGCTAGGTGGGGAGAGACTACGAGTGTGTGGTATCGTTTAGAATTTTCCTGAAAGGGGGCATGATCGATTTTAAAATTTTCTACTCCCACCCGAACCATGGGCTGGTAGGCGGGAGGGGGTGAAGGCCCCTTTTAACGCTCCGTTTTTTTCCGAGCGCTCGATCTTAAAATTTGATCGAGAGCACTTCGCATATCAGCGACAAAGTTAAGATTCTGGACCCGTAGAACACGATGCACAGTGAGGCAGAACACCCAAATTCCTGGACATGACCCTTCCTGCACGAAATGGGGTCAAACAGACTTGAAATTCGGAAGGTGTACTCGTTGATGTTTGAGGTTTATGTTAGAGTCATCATTCATGTAGCATGAGCTAATAAGCAAATTTTCAAAGAACTATTTTCAACCGATTTTTTAGCTATTTTTGAACTATGACAATTTTTAATATTTGATGGACTATCCTTATAGGAAATTTTGTGCTGATTCCGAATATACCATATGTTCTTATACTTAAAATAGTAATTTCCACTAAAAAAGCGTTTTTAGCGATTTTGACCCTTAATTTTCAAAATTTTACCCCTAACAGTACTCCTAAGATTCCTGCCAACGAACTTGGCCTTTCTTTTGACATCATTGACATTTTAGCACCCTTTTGGGATTTAAGGTCTATCCTAGGGGCAGATATCATCATATGTAGTGACACATATATATACCTATATATACATGTATAATAAAAAAGTGTTAAACTTCAGGATTCGTTTTAGAATTCTCCAAAACGGATTTCCATGAAAAAAATTTCATAAATTTCCATTCCAAAAATTATGGATCTATTGCCCAACCAAGTTTGAGACGAAGAGAAAGTTCTTGTCGTAGTTTAAAGGGGTCCCACTCCAAGCAGCTGATGGGACTAACGTTCCACGTGTCAGCGAAGCTGCAACACATGTGCTGGTGCTTGGTCCTATGAAACACCGGTTTTTTCTACGAGGAAAACGTTATTGTACACTTAATAAACAGTTTTTCCATTTTTCGCCGATTGACGCCTCATTTCAAAGATTTAGTGCTGAACAAGATGGTGAAGCCAGAATTGCGATATATCTTATTACGTTCTCGGATTAGAAATGGTAACCACAAATTAGCACGGTGCACGGTTCATTCTGTTTTGGCTCAAGTCGGAGCTTGATATTGCTAGCAGTTCTCAGTGTTTGAGATGAAAGAAAAATAATGGAGTGCATCCCATTTCCACTATGTACCTAATCATGAGATATAATGGGAACTTTGTCCGATTGATCTGCGGTTATGGCGTCTACAAGGAAATGT
The DNA here is from genome assembly GCA_030762985.1 of Adelphocoris suturalis. NCBI lineage: Eukaryota > Metazoa > Arthropoda > Insecta > Hemiptera > Miridae > Adelphocoris > Adelphocoris suturalis. Next base: position 61,740,701 of record CM061041.1, read on the forward strand.
GATCCCTAAATTCTTTTGTGGTGTGTAATTCAGAAGTCCCGAAACATTAATAATTTGTTAAAATCGTTCATACTGTTGCGTTTGTTGTAGCATCGAGCTCTCCACCATTTTCCTCAGTCATTTCAAACTTCAAAATACAGGGATTTTTCGGGAAATCTCCTGTTGTATGACGAAAATAGTGGACGAAAGATACCTTTCATCCCTCTCCCCATCCTCCACCTTCTCTAACTTCCTTTATCCCAAGGGTCAGCATCGCCGGGTGAACCCAGGTGTCTTTCCCACATCTTTTAATTTAAATTTTTCGTTTTCATTTACTGAATAATCGTGCCCCCCTCCGCCTTCGAGGACAGTTTCGAAAAAAAAAGAAGTATAATAGACTTTGTTTAGTAATTATAGATAAGAGTTCAGCATAGCAGGGCTGTCCAATGCAGAATTAAAAAACTGCGTTGTAATAGGTAATTTGCGTTCCTTTTTTACCATTTCTACTGCTCAATTTTATCCTTCTAATTAAGAAGGCGTCATAAGTCATCGGATGTGTACCTTAAGCCAATGAGTCAGGGGCGATAATTTTTGCAAAAAGTAACAAGTAAGTAGTTTTAGCATAGGTAGTGAATGAGATGTAAGCTCAAGATTTATATAAAGCAGCATATATTTACAAAGTATCGCAGAACGAATTGCAGGCATGAGATGTGGGGCGCATCGAGATACGTCGCAGCGTTACCTTGGTGCTCTACGTTTCCGGCCAAAGAATACGGATGCATATGCGGATGCGTCGTCGGTTTTAAACTACTGAAACTTTCTAATATGTCACAACGTATCCGAGGTACAGTATAGGTGATATTGTCGACACTAGTGCACCCTTGAATCGAGGCAAGGCTAAAAACCTAATTTTTGAAGTTATTTCACCTTGTTGTCATTGTTACGAGTAAATTATACGAAAAAGCGCCATTAGGAGTCACCACGTACATACCCTCTTTCTTATGGTTTAGTATTTACCTAGTTTCTAGTTATGTATATTTTATTATGCCAGATAATAAATTATATTCGAATTATATCAAGCTTTAATCCGGCAATAAATAACCTGAAACCTGAAATGTGTTAGATGTCCCAGACATCAGCCGCGAAAATGTTATGGATTATTCAGTTTTCAGAACCGTTCTTTGAATCAATTAAAAAAACCACAAATCTTTAGAGTCCTTTAAAAGTGGTCATGTAAAAGGACGTGCCATTAGAGATCTGCCAGAGGGGAATATTAGGTAGGTATCGCCTTTGGAAAGGTAAGTACTAGAGAGGTAGGTATACACTACTACTTATCGTATATTATTACTTGTTATTCATCATGTACTTCCATAGACAAAAATTGAAGTAGGCACCTACTTATTCAACTTTTTTTTTTGTCCCAAAATTCTGCGTAACTGCAAAACTTGCGTAATAACTGCACTGAAAATATCCGTCTTTTAACGCCCGTCTTTATGAACTCTAACTTTCAGAAGAATGAATTTCAAGGTTTTTTCCTTACAACTGGTTTATAATTCATGTTGCAAATTTCCTGATTCAATATTCGATGAACTTGATATGCAGTTGAAAGTCGTTGGCAGAGCAACAATCTACCTACTTAGTCTACTTTTAACCAACAGCAAATTTGGTAGGCTGTATGTACCTACGTAGTTTCGTTTGTTGGTAGAGCCTTGGCTGCCTTGTTTACTTCGACAAACTACCAAATCTATCCTTTCATTCATTCAATAAAACAAGTAAAGCTGCCTCAGTTATAGTAATACGAACGTATTTGAAACGCTGATGAAACTGCCAGCGCAATGGCTATGTATCTACACTTCAGTACGTAGAGAACTGAGGCATTTTCAATTATTTTTGCTCCATTATTTTTCAGGTTATTTATTCCCAGTCTAAACGAATAAAGTTCTTTAGTTTTCGGACACTAATTTCCTATATAGGTAGTCCCTAGTCCAAATAAAAACTCGTTCACTGCTAAATCGGTATCGTTGTCTACAATCAATAATCGCAGGCATGATTACTGCGACCATTTAGTTGACTTGAAACTTGATATTACTACAATATTACTTTCACAAAAGAAAACCGTTGAAAAACATCATTATAACAACGCATTAGGTTAACATAAGACAGCAAACTTCTAGTGAAAAATAGGATGGCGGACATTGGAAGAAACTCAAACCCACTACAGGCGTGAAGTCACGAGAATATGGGCTATACTGACACATACATTTACAGGATAGCTTTAGGCGTGGATACTCAAGACTTTATCCAAATGACCAATACTCCTGAAATTTGTCGCTAGAAACATGAAATATCCGGTCCGTTCCGGTTATTTCACGTTCGTTTCCACCGCCATTCAAACAGAGCGGAGCGAAACTCGGAGGAAACCCGACAGAAAAACTTAGACCGTGGTTTTTTTTCGGGATTGTTATCCCACTCCCGTCCGTTCTGACCATTCGGAGCGTGAAATTGATCCGCGTAAAATTGAAAAGTTTTTAATTAAAAACTCAGCATCCTCGCACATTATTGAATATACATGGCTTATTAAAAATAGCTGAGCCGAACGTCTCGCGGTCGCGCTTTTTTTTATCCCAACCCTTTCGTAAAGTGGGGGATTTCATCTTTTTCTCCTTTTTTATTATGATGGCGAAGGAAAAAACTGTTTTTTGTGTGAAGTTCATCTAGTTAGATCATTTTAACAAAGGAACTCAACTTGGGGCGAAGGTAAAATCCTGATTATGGAGTGTGCGGGCTGATTATCTAGTCTGAGATAGCCAACTACCAACTAAAAGTTAACCGGCACAATAATAGTCCGTTTTATCAATAATCAGTCTATTTTCTGAATAGCCACACAGAACGTTTTAGGGATGTCAGAGCACTGGTTGCTTTGTACAACGCCCGTTCCTGTTACCCCTGGGAAGTTAAAATTCGATAGGGAGACTCCCTGAGACATTAGGGGACGATTGAAATGATTGGTTCATTACTAATCGGTTGAATAAGCTAAATCCTCTCGTGTTAATCCTAGGAATTCGAAATTATATATGGAGACTCTCTGACACACTAAGAGACGATAGAAATGATTGGGACTTTTCTGTTCAGCCGACTGAGCTAATTTAATTGAGACATTTTTAACTTGAGACACAAAACAAATATTTCACAGGGGGAAAAATAAGAGATATCCATGTACCGATGTATCTGCATATACCTAGTGTAGATATTCAACATCAGTTTACTGATTTTCTTGAGGAGACAAGGTAGGTTTTTTCGAATTTTTGTCCGAACACAAAACTTCCCGACCGACGGTAGTAAGGAAGCAAAATCATGTTCTGAGTATTGATAAATGTTAATAAAAGCAATTATGTTAATAAAATGCCACCAGTGATTTCTTCACTCCGTTTCCTGTAATCGACTGTTCGTCTTTTTCATTCAGAGATGTAACAACGACGGAAAGTGAGAGTCCCTCTTCAAAGGTAAGAGGCGATTAACCTGCTGCGCTAGAGGTATCCTGTTGGTTATTTAAACCATCAGACATATCCCCAGATGCAGCGTATTCAAGAATCGAGCAGGAGGAACTACTCCTATCCATCACACTTCCGGGGGCGGGAGGGGTGAGTGTAAGGGGAGCTCCAAATAGGCAGGGAAAGGATATGTTTTTTAGTTTTTGAGTTTCTAAGTTTTAAGGGGTTAATGCCCATTTTGCCTATTGGTAGGGGGGAGGGATGGTGCAGGGACGCCAGGACATTCAATAATAGAGGGGCGAGGCGGTGGCTTGAAACCAAGCTCTGCTACCATGTAACAACGAGAGGTGACGGAAAGAGAGAGTTCCTCATCAAAGGTGAGTGGCGATTAACCTGCTACACCCAGAGGTATCCTGTTGGTTATTTAAACCGTCAAGCATATCCCCAGATGCAGCGTATTCAAGAATCGAAAAGGAGGAACTACTCCTATCCATCACAGAAAGGAACCACGCAGGTGTCCTACAAAGTAGGTACCTACTCTCAGGTCTTAGCTAATCCTTTTTCTACGCCACAGCAGGACGAAAACAACCGAAGTTGGATTATTCCATCTCGAGCATGTTAGCCGGAGACAGTCTTTTGTGGGAACAAAGCCCGAAGAAGAAAGTACAAAAATCAGATTACTACACATGCGACGCGGGTGAGAGCGAAGCTTGGTAAGGAGGTCCTTTTAATTACCGAGACCCTGACGATGCGGTTGCTGTCACTTAGGAAGGCTTATTTTTCCAAGTTAAACGGAACCAGCTGAACGCGAGTGCCGACAGCTTTTTGCTTTTAGTTGGCCCTTGATAAAGACTGAAGGCATCAGGTGAGTTGTTTCATGTGAAATAGATGGAAACGCCGCTCTCTTTGGGAATAAAAACCCAACTTTTCACTTTTTACGGCTCAAATGAAAATCCCTCTTTTGCTCTTCACGTCACGCGTCGACGCTTCCTTTGGTGAGTATTTGTATTTGTAGCGAATGGTTTTCACGCTTTTCTTTTAGAGGGAGAGATTGCCTGGCAGACGTAGGTCACTTGAGAACCCACGCTTCTTTCCCGACATCTTCAACTAATTTAGTTTTCAACATACTTCAGATACAATAATTACGTTTTTTAATTACCTATTTAATTAATCGATTTGAATATCAATTTTTATTTTATTGAGTTTACGAAAAATACCTTTTTTACGCGCATGCTTCCACTACCGAGATCTTGCACAGAACTGACATGAAGGGGTTTAGACGAGAGACAAAGAATGGAATGTACTTTGGATCCTATTAGTAAACTCAGTGGTGGTGAGAAATTATTTGATGTGGCACATTACATAATATACGAAAAATAAATTACGGAACATTACAAGAGACTACAAAATGTTAACAAAGAATCAAACAAAAATCACCAACATGCTAGGTTAGAAATGACCTGAGTGGAATATTAAGATGTATGAGGCGAAATCAGTCCAATAAATACATAATACATACCAATCCAAAAATAGGAAAATACATACCAATATATCATAGTAACAAGGTCATCATGCCAATGACCTGCATGGTGGAAGGTTCATGTGAAAAATTAAAAACAAATTTAGTCCTAAGCACTAAGACTTGACAGAACATGGAACATGTTTCTTAGGAGAACACGAGAGAATGTAGGTCACTCAGCTGAATAGGAAAGAGCCCATCATTTCAATCGTCTATTTATTAATGTCCCAGAGAGTCTCTCTATCAATTTTCAACTTCCCAGTTTCTTCCCTGTGTAATAGTGGTTCCAATCATGTTTACAAAAAGAAGGATCACATGTATGTAAACAATTATTCACACAACCACGCTTTTACCTCTGATTGTTGGTCACGCACTGCGCAGCGGTTAACATAATACATTTAGGTAAATCGAGAGCTTTCCAACGACTGGCGAACGATTTTTTTACGATGATAAATTTCCAAGATAAAGTTCCATAGCAACGATTTGGTTATTGTAAGTGATCTGAGTAGAAGGGCTATCTAACACAGAAATAATAGAACATTGTGTAATAATTTGCAGCGTTTTTTATTAGCCTATTCGAATTATTTGAGCGAGAGCTTTTCAAAAAGGTTCTATGTTGTGGGTATCTGACCACTACCTGCGTAGATATTGGCACCTGCTGAGGAAAAAGTAATAAAATTAATTAAAACATCTAGATTTTACTGGTCCCCCTGATCTCGGTATAACGATATTTGAGTAAGTAGGTACTCACCAAATGAGCAAAAAAGAATCTTGAAAATCGGACGAGAATAGTTAAAACATCATGGTTTATCAATATTACCCCTACATTCGCCCCCTTCCAAAACGAGAAATTTGAAACTCCTGATACATTTCCCATAACTAGACAAAACCCAAAGTAAAAAAAAAAAAAAAAAAAAAAACTGGAAATTTGAAACTTTTAAAAACTATATCAAATTCATAATGGAACAAAATAAGAATGAAGGGAATCGGTAAAGATTTGTAGCTTTTGCAGCGCTTTACGAAATCGGTAATTATCCCCTCCAACCCCCACCATGACAGTGAATCCGAAATTTCCTAGGTTCGATGCACAATTAACTCAAAATTGAATCGAACGAAATGAGAATCACGAAAATCGGTTGCGAATTGTAACCTAGGTAGCATCGACAAAATTTCTCCAAAAGAAAAAGAAAAGGTTTTTCGACTTTACCCCCCTTCATTCCCCCTCTTCCATCTTGAAATTCAAAATTTCCGAGGTTTGTCGCACAACTAGGCTAAAATTGGGATCCAACAAAGAAGGATCTCGAAAATCGGTTGAGGATTGTGGTCTGGGCAGCGTCGACAAAATTTGGGCCACACCCACTCACACACACACATACATCTATGGATTTTTTCACGGATTCGGTCTTAGAATGATCTGAAACGGATATGTATGCGGTTATTTTTTTCATGCTTGGGTTGACCCCTACCCCCCTGGATTAATGCCAATAGGCGTCCCTCTTATTAACGAAGCCTTGCTTATAAGACATAGCTTCAGAGGGACGTCCTACAAACGTGATAACACAAGAAGTTCATGTCATTAAGGATGAAAAACAAATGTACGACTACCTCAATAGGTTTGTAATTAAACGGTTTATCAAGGTCAATGGAACAGTTTTCACTTCGTAGCACGCCAAAAGGGTTCGGGTGTTGGTAGGCATGCTAATGGACGGCGATGGATGGGTGAAAGTGATTTATCACCCGTACAGAAACGCTGGACGATATTGCTATTGTGCAGGTTGGTACCTACGTAACTCTATACATCACTCTTCCCAGATTCAATTTTCCGCTTTTATCACGGTCCGTTCATCACATGGAAAATAAGTGTTATCGGGGTTTTCTCCCATTTAATTAATCTGTTAGTAGAATTTGACAGTTTATCGTTTGACTTCTTTGTTACCCAAATGAATATCAAGAACCGCCTGCTCTGTACGATGGCCTTTTTATCTTATATATTACCAAAGGAGGCAAAAATACTTCAATTTACATATAAATATGAGTAGTAAAATAGATAGGACGAGAACCGATTTATTCAACGTGGTATGGACGTGGAAGAAGATGAAAATCTACAAGAGATAGAACGAACATCAACACCGCTATGAAAATTTTGGCAATGACTCGGGATTATTATTGAAATTGGGCAGTGGAGTGTAGGCATTATTGATTGTGATCTATGCTAACTATGCAGTGCTCATTTATTATACATAAATTATGTAGACCTATATAAGTAATTATTTGATACATCATACGTGAAAATCTAACATTGTTTGTTGAGGCAGAAATGAAGGCAAGATATCATGTGTTATTTTTAATCTGTATTTAAGTACATAAGAAAGATGAAATGAAGATGAAAAAAATGAAGGCAAGATATCATGTGCTATTTTTTAATATGTATTTAAGGAACTCCTTGTAATATCTATGGGTTATACAATAAAATTGAATTGAAAATAAATAGGCATGCGCTACAAACGGATGATGTTGAGATTCACTTCTTGCTCCCATAGCTTAATTATTTTTAATAATGAACATTTTTAATTGACCGAATGAATGAATTTAACCCTCCACAACATTTTATGGTTTATGTGCTTAGAAAAAAAAATTAAAAAATAACAAAAAAGGCTGCAAATTATTATTTTGAAGGATTATAATTTCTTTTTTGATCGCCCATCTAGAGGAGTTTACTGGTTAACACTGTACTCAGATATCCTGAAGTGTAGGTATGTAATTAACTTTTCATCGGTAGGTGCCAACGGTTATGTGGTCGTACAATATATTTCGTTTAATAATTATAGCCAAGTAAACTGCGTAGATCCTACATAAATCCTATGCGTTGTAGTTTGCAAAGTTTTTATGATTACGTTTGGTAGGTTGGAGGTACAAAAATTATTAAGAAAACAAACCTGGATGGTTTTATTGTATATTCCTTTAAAAATAGCGGCGAGGAAATGGGATAATTTTCTGAATAAATTGTTGTGGACCATTAGTTTGAAAACAATAATGAAAATTTGAATGGTAATACATAACTGCATTTGCCAAAATCTTTGAAAAGTCGGAATTTCAAAATCCTTCAAAAACAATCGTCGGGTTGTTTGTTTATATAACAAGCGATCAATGAATCGAATGAGACCACTCCCTGCGTTGAACGTCCAGCTGATCGCTCTCCAGGAGGGTCTGGAAGGGTCGGAATAAAAATAAATCGCCAATAAGACTGGGAAACGCAAAGTTTCTTTGACATGCTGGTGTAGTCAGAACAGTATTTAAATAAAGCCCAGTGATCTGCGTAGAATGCAGTTCACTGAATTTATTCTTTGTTCAAATAAAAAAGTTTTTCATGAGATAAATCAAATTTATTAATCCTCCTCATGACCATAAATAATAATTATTATTATCATCGATAGGCGCGAAAGATAGAAACGCGGTCATTGTGGTAACACTACCTCCCCATAATGACCATCTTCCCCATATTACCGAGCCTCTTTCTCAAATTACCTTACCAGAATGCTAATGACACCCAAAAATTAGAATTTTTGGAGTAATGGACGAAAAATCAGTGACTGTTCTTTTTTGAACATTTCAACTCAAATATTAAAAAAAAAAAAAAAAAAAAAAAAAAAAAAAAAAAAAAATTCCGTTAAAAAAACAGTTAAACCGGTAAGAAATGGTTAGAAACGCGTTTGGGGCGTTCGCAGTGTACATTTGGGGAAATCTCTGACTGTATAGCATCCATAGTAATCTGTTCGCAGTGACCACCAAACCAGTTAGAACCAAGTTGTGGATCGGTTTGACCGATCAGAGACATTTCTGCTGACCGATCTGATGGTTTGCCTCCCACCACACTACGACTTGAAGTAGCCAATCAAATTATTCCACTGTGAGATGTGTGGGTAGCGGGAGCTCAGCGAGCTGAGTTTACCGTAGAGATGATAAGATAAGCCAGCCGAAGGAGATGAGATAGACGTCGAATATCTGCATGTCGTGCACTGTTTACTAAGTTTTGCCTTTGCGTTTACCCTCGTTTTAGTTCTACGTTTATTTATTAAGAGTTTCCTACTCTGAGTTGTGTGATATGGAAAATTTTATTGGTGATGACGGGAATGGGAATCTTCGTCTGAATAGCAACAAAATACAAAGTCATGCAGTAAAATGTTATTACTTAATCTCAACTGAAGAGTTGTTTGTAAAGCTATTAACATTACAAATTAAGAACGATGGTCAACCTCGGGATTGAGTTGAATTCTTCCCGCGAGATAAACACCTAATTCTCCCACAAAATCATCAGCTGGAGGCAAGAAAATATTGAGCATGGATTTCTTATTCCTGATGGAAGGTTTGTTCCTAATGAATATTTTTCATTTTTCCACCTGTTTGTAGTCTTGCAGGCCATCTTTTTACGGTTCAGGTTCTTTATTACCTACTACATAAAATGTTTACCTATTCATAGGATGGCGCGAGCCCACCAGGCAGGTTACAGAAGTTGGAGGCTATACGACGGTTAACTTCAGTCAAACCCGTTCGCAGTGCGGATTTGGTTAGAAACGGATTGAAATTAGATGGTGGTCACGCATGCGCACTAAACCAATCACAAACCTGGTCGCCAACGGTTGGCAACCGTTTCCAACCTGCACTGCGAACAAAGCTAATGTTGTAGCTGGGTTAATTCTGATCACATCAACATTCTCAAAGTTGTGGAATTATACTTCCATGTGAGCACACACACACACACACACACACACACACACACACACACACACACACACACACACACACACACACACACACACACACACACACACACACACACACACACACACACACATGTCACTTCGGAAAAAACCTCCCCATAATAGGCTACTATCCCCAAGATCATACTTGGATCCTGGAGAGCAAATGAGTAGTTCCTACCTTTGTGATGAAGAGGCACGCAATTTCTATTGGGTTACGTGAAAGATCCCACTTCAAATAGATCCGGAAGAAGTGCCAGTGACCTAAATATGACAAGACCCTGTGATACTCTGATTGGGAAAGTTCTAGGAACCTTTATCGCGAAACCCTATCAGATTCCTACCTGATAAGAGCCAAGTTAAGAAATATAAACAGCCTCCGTCCTACGCAGATGTAGCAGCAAGCCTAACAGTGATGCTCCGTGATACAAGAACAGCCTCTAGTATCGAACATCCTTACGCGCAACTAACATTCTTGGGACCTCCGATCCACAGAGGCGCTCAAATTCGTCGAACTCTCCGCGCAGTTACCTCGAAGAAAATTAATCAGCAAGGCTCATCACCCTTCGGCAACTCGTTGTTTATGCTCGAAGGAGCGTGAACTCCTCTCAAATTACGCGGATAAGACGAGAAATTCTGCGGAACGACGAGGTGCAGAAGGAGCTTGGTAAACAGGGCCGACGGAATGAGTTATCACGTAAGGCCTTCGAGGTTATTCTTAACCAAACCGGTTTTCGTGAACGGTTTCTATTTTTTTCTCTTCTCTCCCTTTTCCTCCCCAATAAATTGATCACGATTGAACCCCGCAGTGATGGAAGAGGAGGCTCGGATTAGGGAACCCCTCTCATCAATCAGCGTCAGTCAATTCTTCCGTGGATTTCGGGTTTAACCAGTTTTTTCTTCTTTTTTTTTAAGTGATAGGAAAACGTCGGCCGCGTTTGGCAGTACAGCTTTCTCACTCAGAGTAATATGGACTCATGGAAATAACAGGGGACGAACGAGACGATGTTATTGATAGTACTTATTTGTACACGCGTGAATTTTAACGATGAATCCATATCCACACTCTTACCGTCAAATTCTACATTACAGTAAAGGAGCGCAACAGCTCTGTGTGCCTTATTAATGCATTAGGTATCAGAGATGCCCATCCTTGGATGTGAGACAGAGATCTCCCCTACAGCGAATTGAAAAAACGTCTGCCAAGTCGGGTGGGCAGTATAGCTTCCTCACACATTGTAACATGGATGTATAGAATTAGTTGAAGAAAAAAGTACGGGTAGAAATGATTGATAGGTCGGTGTTATAAGAAGTTAATGTTTGCGCATACGCATAGACTACTATTAATCTCACGGCAATGCGATTTATAGGGGAACGCCTAGGAGCTAAACGCACAATCCTTCAATATTTCATAAAAATTGGTCCATTAGTCTCCTAGTTTTGTCTAACTCGATCAATTTTAGTTCTGCGCATTCGCTGTAGTCATTACTACACCAATCGCGATATATTTCACAGGGAATATTTCTGGAATATACCCATAAACTCCCTGAGTTTGAACAAAATCGGACTTACAGGTAAATCGACGTAATAATAAATTACTGTTTGCGCATGCGCACAGACTACTATTTATGTTTGGACAATGAAGTTATAGGGGACTGTATAAAAGCTATACCGTACAAAATCTCTGAGAATTTCATCAAAATCGTTCCAGTAGAATCAGAGTTGTACCTGTGTCAATCGATATTAGTTTTACGAATGCGCAGGTATCACTACCAATCGCGATTTATTATTTTTTTATTTAATTAGTCGCCGTATGGGCCCGGCAGGGGTTTTTTTTTTTTTTTGGAAATAAGAAAACAGGAAACTGAATTTAAATACAGAAAAAATGGGCCCCAAGTAGGAATCGAACCCACATCCTTTGTTTTTCCTTACCAACGCTCTCTCCATCTATGCCACAAGGACAGCTGAATGGGTAAAGCTTGGACCTGAACCATCACCCCCGGAGAACCATTACTGTGCATTTTTTGATATCTTCAATCGACTGTACTCTTTAGATTAGTCATCGGTAACGAAACGGCCCGAAGAAGAATTATTTCTAAATTAATTAGTCGCCGAATGGGCCCGGCAGGGGGGTTCGTTTGGAAATAGGAAAACAGGAAACTGAATTTATATGCAGAATAAAATGGGTCCCAGGTGGGAATCGAACCCACATCCATTGTTTTTCCGTACCACCGGACAAGTCTGATAGTTCGCATAAGTGATCTGTACCTACCCACCACATTTTGTTTTAATCAGTAAAATAATGGTTTAGTTTTCAAGTAGATAATAGTACACTTCCGTTTGTTCTATATGTGAATTGTTCTTATCTGCATTTTAATATTCACTCTTTAAAGAGAGGTAGCAGTGCTCCATCTTCGAGTCTTATACATCTTGCCACTCTTCTGGAACCCCGTATCAAACCAATCTTGCGTATCACAACGAATTGTATTTTAGTTCTCTTTCAAATCGCTATCACCGGTAAAGACTTCACCCATATTTTTCGGCTAGTGAGTGAATCAGTCTCTTTTCTAAAGCCTTGAATTCGTCAGGGGGAACTGCCTCGCAAGAGCGGGTGAGAGGGGTAAAGGAACCTCGTAGATCTTCGTCTGCTCCGTCATATTTCCTGAGCTTTGCACGTGCCGCACTCCTGGGTATGGAGATCTATTCCTGGGAAGAGTATGAGGGAGTGTCTGCATTTATATGATGCGGTTGTCCAAATGCGCTACCCCCCCCACCCCTCTCCCACAGGCCTGGGATCATTATAATTATTTGCTAAGAGGGCTGGATTTCCATTTTCAGCCTCCCGCATGACAGGTTCAATTCCGATTCTACCCCATGCTGCACCTGCTAGCCAGCACATTCGTTTAGAACTGCCTTGTGTTCTTGGATTACACTGGGGAACACAAAAAGTTTTCGGTACTGGTAAAAGCGTCCCGGTTTCTTCAACCTAATTATAACCTCAGCTACTTTAAAACTCTTCCCGGCCAGGACTGCTGCAGTTAATATGGCGTTTTTAATATCGATTTTTGATGATCTACCTTTACGAATAGAAAATGCTTTGCTCAACCCACCAAAATCGTTTAGGTATCGTTGACTGTGTTATCGAAACTGTGTTAACGCCCAAAACCCCCCGTGAAACCCGCATATATAAGAATGACTCAGATTTTGCGGTGTATCTTATCACTAGATGTCAAGTTGTTTTATTTATTCATCACCAGCGCCATATATTTGAAACCTCCTCGTCATAAGCTTTCATTTGAGCCCTCATACGAAAAATGTATATTTTACAGCCCCCACTCCTTATCGCCATAAGCTTTCATTTATTCATACAACATGAATTATCAGAACGAGCGGTTGCAATCATGTTCACAATATCAATTATTGAGAATGATCACCTGTATGCAAACAATTATTCATATTACTATGCTCATAACTCAGCTTGCTGGCCGCAGTAGTTAACATATTATGGTTGGGTAAGTCGAGAGCTTTCGAACGAATGGTCAACGAATTTCGTGGGATGAAAAACGGCGAAGTACCATTTTTCTAGCAACGACTCGGTTGTGAGCGGAAATCATCAGTAAATAGTTGCAACAAATTTTCGTTATACTAAAACGCAACACATTTTCGTTAACACAACACGTTTTGTTTTCGGTTGGAGATGCCATGGCTAAAACACATTCTGTGTTAAAAAAAAAAAAAAAAAACTGACGGTAGACCTACGGTTCAACAGTCAGATCAATGATTAATTTTACACATTATTAGTTCACTATGCTTACTTAGCAATATTAGTTTATAACTGAGCGTAATAAATCAACTTTCCTTTACACTACAAGGCTTAGGGATTATGAAATTCTGTGATAAAATGATAGCATTCCAAAAAGTGGCTAACGATTTTCCTGCTATGAAAACTAAGGGAGTTACACTTCCCTAGTTACGCATTGGTTGTACGTGAAAATCAATAGAAAACCCCACCGTGGTGACGCTCGTGACCGACGAAAACAAATGGAAACGTCCTGTTAATCATTATTAAATGATTAAATGAAAGGAAGAACGATGATAAGTGCCGAAAATCTTGCATACAAGTCTGCACACTTTATGTCATCACTTGCCAGTCTAATAGCGGTTGCAATCATGTTTACAAAATTAACTGAGAAGGATCATCTGTTTGTAAACAATTTATGCAGACAACCACACGCATACCTCAGATTGTTGTCCACGCACTGCACAGCGGTTAACGTAATACGGTTAGGTAAATCGAGAGCTTTCCAACGACTCGCGAATGATTTTCGTACGATCATAAATGCCTAAGATACAGTTCCGTATATAGCAACGATTTGGTTGTAGGCAAGAATCATCAGAAAATCAAAAGTAACACTTTTCAGTAGCGTAACGTAAAACTTATCAATTCTATCTGCCATAGTAAAGACACAATATGTCGAAAATTGATGTCAAGTAACAAAGAAAGAAACAGTGACTTGGGGGGTTTTCGAGGTCGCTGAATCAGAAAATGAAAGCCGTTTTTCTAGAATGGCTCAAATTTTTAAGTTACGCCTATTTTTCTCATGTTCAGTAACTTGAAATATCACAACTAAAAGTTTTGCATTATATTTCCAGGTTTAACCAAAAACATTAAGTATAAGGTTGTTAAATGTGCAAAAGCGGTGCAAAACGTTTAGTTATGATTTTTCAGATTACTGAACATGAGAAAAAACAGACGTATAACTTAAAAATTCGAACCGATCTGGAAAAACGGCTTTCATTTTCTGATTCAGTGACATCGAAAACCCTCCCAGTGACTTTCTTTGTTACTCGACATCACTTCTATTGTGTTCCCCTGTGTTATTAATCCACCCCTTCTGCAGCTTAGGGCGTGAGTGGTATCCATTATCTCCCCACAGCCGTCGCAAGATGATGGAAAACCTCTCGGGCACTAGGGAACTCATCGAAAGGAAAATAATCAATAATCTGAACTCGGGACTTTTTGATGAGTTTCCCACCCGGGTTGGAAACTCGTCAAAACTTCATGGACAAGAAACTCATAGAAAAACTGCGTCAAATCATTTTATCCGCTTAAAATTAGTAATGAGCTTGCATGTATTTTTCTTTCGACTGCCGTCCAGCACCGTTGGGACATTCCTTGAAAGCTGGTTTCAGGACACCCCTCAAAAGTAAGAGCAGTCGGGATACTCATCAAAATATGGTTGATGGGAAACCATGAATACTAGACCAAACCTTTTTCCTTCTAAAGAACAGACGTATATACCTTCTTTGGGTTGGCTTACTGGTTATTTGGGGTTCAACTACTCACTACTACCTTGTCCATACGACTTACTGAACAGAACAACCCATAATATGCTTAGAGGAGTCCACATTGAGAAACATTTGAAGGGACACGTCTTAGTAGAAAAAGGTTCGTTGAAAGCTTTGGGTGAACACAATTCAAATGTGTATTCCAACGCGAATGTGGATCTTGAGATAATCTTATATTTTTCGCTGGTCAATATCTCAACATTGCTCAACATTGCTTGTATAGTTCGTGGTATGGATGCTCTCAAGCTCGCGTCTCATAAATACATAACATCAAGTAGTCAATCCCTTAGTAAAATACAGATTAGTTAGACGAATAGATCAAAATGACGTTCTAAAGTGTGATTTAAAACATCTATATTAATGACGTTTAAAATTTTGTTTTGAAGGTTGAATTCGAATGCACAAAAATTTTGCTCCGAGCTTGGTATCGAATTTGGGTCCCTAGACTTTTAAGTCTGATATGCAATCCACTTCATCACAGCGGACTCTATCCACTGACCACTAATCACTAATCACTGATCTTAGCTACCCATAAGGGAGCTTATTTCCATGGCCAGCAGACGCTAGTACGAATTCATGTGGGCAGGGGCGCGCACAGCGGGACATGTGTGCCAAGTGTCTGGTCTTGCAACTACTCTAGGAGGTGTCAACACTTTCTCGTGAGCTCTCAGCTCTCTCTCTCTCTGAATGGAGAGAAGTGTTATCGTGTAAACACACCTTAAAGAAACGTCAAGAAAGTGAGGGAAGAACGTGTAAAAGTGTAATCGAACCCGTAAACTCTTGAGAGTGAGGGAACGGAATCCTCCACCAACAATTTTTGATTGAATATTATCATATTTTATTGATTATTTTAATGATCTGTACATTCATGATACGTACACGAGTAAGCTATGTACCACAACTTGACAGACGTTTTAAATTCCTGCGCCATTGTTGTTGTGGCAAAATGTATGAGTACTACAGGCAGTTGATAGTTACGAGAGGGAGAAAATTTGGGGGGATGGGGTCTATTTGACTGTCATAGCTCACAAAAGCGGTGTACCCTAGAATTGACAGGAAAAGTCCGTTTGATTGCCCACAAACCACCTTGTTTTGGGGAAGTCGAATAAAAAAAAGCTGCATTATTCGTCGAGTGACACTCGGGTTTTGTCTCGACTGTAAATGGATCGAACCTTAAATTCACTAATGACGGCGGAGCACCGGCGGCGAGAGTTGATTGCGTTCACGCTCATTTCGCCCCAATTCAATCCTCTCCGCCCCTCCTGCCGCCCCGTTCTACGCCATTTTCCCCGCGTTTTTGTTCCCTTTTTCGAACAAATGCTGGAAAAAAGAGAATTCGATTAGCACGTCCTCTTTTTTCTACGACAATACGGGCTCCAATTTTCAGTATTGTGACGGGTTTCGAGAGATTCAAAAATTGAATTTTAGAGCGACAATAACTTATTAGGTATAATTATATTAAGAACGTTGTTTTTAATCACGCTATTGCAATGTTTTCAAAGTTTTAGAAAATGTAATTTCAGACTAATAGATATCTTTACGGAAACTCGTTTTCGGTTTATTATTTTCAATAATGAACCTTTGTAATCGACCAAGAAAATAGAAGAAGAAAAAAGAAGGAAAAAAAAAAAAAAAATCAACACCTTGAAAATGTTATTGTTTACGTTTCAAGATGCATAGAATCCAAAAATCGAATTTAAAAAATCCGTCCTTTTGCTGTCCGCGGCTTTTCTCCGAAAGTACTACTACAATACCAAATTGTATAAAACTTGAGTTAAACATCACATTTGGGGTCTAGAGAGTCCTAAAAGCTCGGCATCAATTTTTATCAACCCTAAAGGGTTGTGAATAAGAGCTAAACATTAAAAAAATTGAGATCTCGAAAACTTTCTAAGTAACAGTAATAACTTTTTGCTTCTCAATGATAAATGTAATCCCAAAGAATCGATTAAAACCACCCGCAACGCTGTACGTTGAATAGTTTGCTTATCCTGTTACCCTAAGGGCTTGAACATCGGGGAAAAAACCATAGAATTTCTAAACACGAGAAGATAGAGAAATCACGCGCTGGCGCTGGTCGCGGATCTATTGATTAGACGATACTTGCTTCTCCGTGCAGCACAAATCGAGGGATCCCCCACTCTTCTTTTCTGCCATCGAATACTCTCGATACTATCGATCCAGCCTCCCAACACATCGATGCAGTCAGAAGTTCTGAAAAAGGAGGGGATAGAATCGGTTCCCTCCTCCGCCGCGCAGCGGCGCTAGTTTCCCACTTTTATCTCCCTCCTACTGACTATACACATAATTCTGATCTACATGCCCAACTAATCTGCATTTTTACTAAGTGATTGACTACTTGATGTTATGTCTTTTTGAGATGCGAGCATCCAGACCATCAAACTATACACATAATTCTGATCTACATGCCCAACTAATCTGCATTTTTACTAAGTGATTGACTACTTGATGTTATGTCTTCTTGAGATGCGAGCTTGCGAGCATCCAGACCACCAAACAATACACATCATTCTGATCTACATGCCCAACTTTTATTTTCTAAAAATGTTAGCAGAGTTTTAGTCAAAACGAAATTGCCAACGATCATCTAGGACATAAAAAAATGGTTGCACAAAATTATGCTGAAAACGTACTTAAATTTAATTAATATTTGCTGAAAAATCTATAGAAACTGCAAAAAATAATTTTTGAATCGCCGAATATTATTCAGTTTGTTGCTGCTTTTAACAATCTCTTTGTACTCAAATTCCGATACAATTTAACATATCACAATACAATAGGTAATTTGAGAAAATTCGTTCATACAATCATGCTGCCTGACTTGAACTTTTTCAATTTTAGCGCTCAGGAGGTCGGTTTATTTCAAAATCAAATCGATGTGGTGGGAGGCTGGATCGATAGTATCGAGAGTATTCGATGACAGAAAAGAAGAGTGAGGGATCCCTCGATGTGTGCTGCACGGAGAAGCAAGTTTAGACGATCAAGCTCGAAATTCCATTCGTTAGATACTAGATAGTAATACTGAAATAGATAGAAATCGCCTTGTAAATATCAGCTGATGTAATGCCAATATTGGAATTATCAGGTGATGTAATTCCAATGGAATAACGATGCGAAATCGAGTTTTTGACATTTTCATGTCTTTGCTTTGGCACATAAACTAAAAAAACGTCACGGAAAATAATTGCTCACGAAAATTGCTCACGAAAATTGTCCCAAGTGGCCACAACGATGATTATGACCATCAGAAATGACGTTTTTACCTAATAATCCCACGATTCTGAGATTTGGTATGTGGGCCCTTGAGGGACTTCTGAACACAACTGACCGATTACAGATCAGCTGAGTGGCTCTAGAATCCAGTTTTTTCCCTAATGATCCCACGATTCTGAGATTTGGTATGTAGCCCCTTGAGGGACTTCTGAACACAACTGACCGATCCAAGATCAGCTGAGTGGCTCTAGAATCCAGTTTTTTCCCTAATGATCCCACGATTCTGAGATTTGGTATGTGGGCCCTTGAGGGACTTCTGAACACAACTGACCGATCCCAGATCAGCTGAGTGGCTCTAGAATCCAGTTTTTTCCCTAATGATCCCACGATTCTGAGATTTGGTATGTAGCCCCTTGAGGGACTTCTGAACACAACTGACCGATCCCAGATCAGCTGAGTGGCTCTAGAATCCAGTTTTTCCCCTAATGATCCCACGATTCTGAGATTTGGTATGTGGTTTAACTTAGAGTAATAAATCAGCATTCCTTGACACTACAATGGCTTAGAGGTCATGAGATGTTGTGATAAAATGAAAGCATTCCAAAAAGTGGCGAACGTTTAAATTAATTTCTTATGATTTCTGATGATTTTTTCAAATTTTTCTCTTTACTAAGGGATTGACTACTTGATGTTTAACTATTGTTTGTGCGATGTATCTACTAGTGAAGTATTGGTACCTAAATGCTAAATTTCATCTCTTAAATTGCTCCCAAATCTACCTATAGATAGCGGAAGCACTGTTTTCACTTTCCAGAAATTTAAAAGTTGTGGTCTCCATTGAAATCGCACGGCTGTTGTTTTTGTACAGTGGTAAAATGTCCAGTCGCATTTTACGTTTTACACTATTCTCAACAATTTTCAGTCCGTGTCTTTCTTTCTATATGTCTGTGTGTGTGTATATCCGCAAATCCTTGTAACAAGCTTAATTACCACAATATTCAACCGGCTCTTATGAAATTTTCATGGTATGTGCGAATTAGGGTGAAGATAATCCCCTATGAGTTTCGTCATTCCCAAATCAATACACCACTCGGCACATGCGCAAACGTAAATTCCATCAACCATAATTTTCTCACGCCCTCATTGTCCGATCACGCTCAAATTTGGTGAATAAGTGGAAGAGGTTAAATTGAGCATTTCCTAGCAATTTCAACATAATCCTATTATTAGTAGCTATTGTGCATGCGCGAATATGTATTCCTTTCTAAACGAGCCTAATTTCAACAGTTTTCATCTGATTTTGATGAAATTTTCAGGGAATGAGCAGATTAGGCTGCAAATGGTCCACTATTAATTCCATGCCTTTCAAACCATTAATCCATTTTGCGCATGCGCAAACGTAAATTCCTTCAAGCATCATTTTTTTTACGCCCTAGTCGTCCAATCCCGCTCAAATTTGGTGCACAGTTGGGGCACAATGGTTTATTTATTCCATGTTCAACAGAAGTATTTCATCATGATTGCATCATTATTAGCTCCTGCTCATGCGCGAAAGTGTACTCCGAAGAACAAGGTCTAGTTTTCATCAGATTTTGACTACTTTTTCTTGTAATTGGTGGGTTAGGCCGTAGATCGTACCCTACCAATTTCATTTTTCTCGAATCATTACTTCATTCTGCGCATGCTCTAATGTAAATTACGTTAAGCATCATTTTCCCGTTTTTCTAAACATCTTTACAGTTAATATCAACCTCTATATCTACATACACCAATATTACTACTAAAAAAGTAGAGCGAAAACTTACTTGAACGATCGCCAGTGTTCCTGACGGATGTTTCTTCAAAATAATCCTGGAACGTATCGTCGGGCACATTTCTGCTGAATAAACTAGCGTGATAATAGATATAATTATAAGACTATGAAATCTAATAATTCTCGCTGAACTTCATAGCGCAAATAAAACGCCGGACGAACGGATGACGGACTGATTTGATTTTTGAAATCTACTTATCTTGAAACGTAACCAACATATTTTGAGAGAGGGTATAATAAAATTTCTTGGTCGATTACAAAGGTTCACTTTACAAATATGATTGCGAATTGAAAACGAAATGAAACAACATGATGATGGATTATGGAAACTGGGATCAGGTTGAAGGAAAACCGAGTCGGAGAAACGCAAGATGTCGGAATCAGCGTTTGGTAACAAAACATTTGATAAGAGACGACTTGTGAAACACCGAGCTTGCACCGTAGTAACAGCCAGCGTGTTAGCGAAATTGTGATTTTCCCTAGATTCACGTTTACCGTATTAAACACCGTAGTAACCAGGAACTCTCTATTATGCACACATCCCCGCACCACGTTCCCCAATCTACGGTATTTACTTATGCATTGAGAAACCATCAAGTATTCATGGGGCCTCGCCAACTAGGAACTTGATTGCGAATTAATGGGATCAGGTAAGATTGGAAGACTAAGGAAATACGGAGGCTGGTGGGCGTAAATGAAAAGCTGATGAACCTCATAGAATGTGTGTCAAGCAGGGTTTCCACGGGGAAGAGAAATTTTTATATTACGACTAGTTGGGAATCACATTTTTGTCCCCAAATTTCGATTCAGTTCCCCGAAGATAGTTCCAGGCATGCAGCGTGGTAGTAAGAGCGAATTACGTTTATGTGTGTCGTGTATCCACAGGCTTAATTTCCACAATTTTCATGAAATGTTCATGGAGTGTGTTACCAAAATAACCGATTTCGACGTTTTGCGTTACCGACAACCTGATTTACTACATTCCGCTATGGAGTTTTTAATTATTATTAAAACCATTTCAATTATCGATACATTTATGTTGTATTCAGGTCGTAGTTACCTACTTACTCATACATCGTCATACTGAAATCACAGGTCATCACACAGGAGATCATACAGGTAGAATAGTAAAATTTAGGTGCTTTAATTAATTACATTAATTATCCCTCTGCCGGTGCATAGATTATATCTATGTAGGCATATTTATGTCAACCTACGGATCTGCATTTCGAAATGGACCTCCTTTGTAATATTAAGAATTCAATATCATTGCACACTGATTAGCTGTGGGGCCTCTGAGCCTAATTAGTTTCTTGATCAACTTATGATGCTGAAATCTGAAATGCAGCTCCTTTTTGGAGATCTGGAATACAATTACAAAGTACGGAGGAGCTCAGCTGTTATTTAGATGGAGCTCCTTTGGTACTCCTCGGAAACAAATAGATACGGAGGCCTCTGAACCTGAATTCTTTCCTTACCTATCTTTTTTTTTACGTTCACTGCAGGGAATACAATTGTGGGGTCCTGGAACTGAAACCCTTTACGAGAGCACGATGCGCCATGTTGTGATCATATAAACGGGGTTTAATAATTATAGACCAATGATCTGCGTTGAATGGCTATTTAGCACAGAAATATTAGACCTTTTGTAATAATTTGCAGTATTTTCGGGTTGGAATTTATCCCCAACCTCCATTTATCAAACAAGGTTTGTGGAAATTCGAGCTGAAAATTCAAAAAACATTAGTTGCGGCTATTATCGGCTAAACCTTGTGGAATGAGGAATAGCTGTAGAAAACTGATCTGATATGATACAAAAGACCATTTCGGACCTTTCTAAGAAATTCAACCGGCAATTTGACGAATAAAGAAGAATTTGAATTTGGCGTGCACAAATACTATCACAGAATTGAGGAAACTTTACTCTCAAAACATTTTTGGGCATAATAAATTAGGTATTCAGTTCCAGTTCCAGAACAAGACATTGAAAATTGGTATTAATATATTTTCGGAATGTCTACAGAACCAGAACTAAACAGATCGAGTATATCATTTGTGACAGACGTGAAAGGAGAAATTGACAAGACGATTGTAGTCTAGCATCAACATTCACCCGAAAACAACATATTGAGTCCAGAAACGATTCAAACCTCAATCAGGAGGTTTATGATAATCAATTATTGCTTTCATTTCTCGAATATCGAATGATCGGATTTATGACATTTTCCTCGTACTCAAAGCACTGAGCGACACCATAGCCTTACGAACTAAATCACTCGCGACGAAATTGTGGAAACCCATTTCAAAACTGAAGTTAGTGAAAAACGTTGTCTATTTTCACGAAAAATAAAGAGTTACAATGTTAAATCGATTTCGACGGTTAGGCCATCATCAGTTATTATCCATAGGCATTATAGTTAGGCCATCATCGGTTATTATTTGTTACTGATGATGGCCTAACCGTCGAAATCGATTTAACATTCTAACTCTTTATTTTTGATGGAAATAGACAACGTTTTCACTAACTTCTGTTTTGACCATAGCCTTAGCTTATTTCTGTAAACCACAGTATTTGTTGAGAGTCAGAGGTCGCAAATGGATCGCTTTTAAACTGAGTACCTATTTTATTACTTTCAACTTATTTTGTGATAGCGATGTGGTACATTATAAGTTGAGTTGTGTTATTAGTAGATTACGGGTATTTTCGAAATCAGGGGGATTTGGCTTGACATAGGTGAGATACAGAGAATCCTTCTAGCTAGGTACCGACCTATCCACTTTTCTTTATAAGCCCTCTTTCGGATTTGAATCAATTTCATTCCACTGTTTCTTTGTATTATACTAGTAGCATTATATTTTAGTGTACATTGCAGAGTCCCAACTTAAGCTATCAAAGCTTAGCGATGATACCTTAAGATATCATGCTCCTACGTTAATTATCAAACCCTAATTATACTTCCAAATGCTTCAAAACACAGAAATCGATGATGGTGACACACACAGCCAACTCATTCTACCTATGATCAGCTGACTGGCTTCCCCAAATACCTACTCTTTGAAGTGGAGGCACTCTGAAACACTTGGAGACAAAGTTCCGCAATCTGCCTCTTGGGTGGGTTGGAGTTGTCTCCTCTCTTGTTCCCATACCAGAAAAGTGACATTGTTACAAGAGGGGCAGGAGCCATACACTCGCCTGGGAGGGTGGGGCACACATAAGCATACAGTCAACTCATTCTACCTATAACCAGTTGACTGGTTTCTCCAAACATCTAATACCTATTTATGTCAGTTCCTTATGAAAATCAATGTCCTAATAGTAAAATTCTAATGGCAACAAGGTCTTTTTGGCAAAGCAGGTTTTTTGTTAGCATTGAGAGTGTTGAACATGACAAGAGCTATAACGTAGAACCCCTCATACCCAACCTCGATATATCCAACTTCTCGGGATATCCTTCACCATTCCCAAAATCAAAAATCGACCTGAATTTTGTTTGAAAAGTGGATTGTTGAGCAGCATTTTCCGGAGGTAGAAAAACATACGTGAATAAAAAATCTGCCACTCATCGCAGTCTTGATTCTCCATTTGAAATCTTTTGATCCAGCCATCCCTATGAAAGTGAGCTGAGTATAGGAAACATTAAAGCACTGTTTCTACTTCCTCAACTCAAAGATAAAGGTATTATTGAGTGGTTAACAAGAAGATACAGACGAAAATATGTCGGTTCCTCATTAGAACAAACATATGTTATTATGTTTTATGTTATAAACTGTCTATAACATAAGCAAATGTTATTATGCCTTAATCATATTGCATAGAAAGAGTCCAACACAAATTTATGAGGCTGGCTTTATACAAATGCGATGCGATTTTTGAACCTAGCCATGAGGAAAATATTAAAGCTTGATTCTTTGGAACAGAGATGGATGCAGCAAGACATTGTCACACTCTCGAACATTCTTCGGAATGAATACGATGCGCCGAATCTATTGGCTTGAATTCCGATCAAAGCGCCGGCCAGAACATCAAGGCACAATGTTCCTTTCCAAATGGAGTTCCATCGCACGAGCTATTGTGTAAATTCCTGACTTGCACGAATGCAAAATTCAGTCAACTCCATCGCATCTATAGTTGATGTGTGTTGCGATTCAACTGACTCCATCAAAGATACCTATCTTGAAGATGTTGGGTGGTATGCATAAAAACGAAGATCTTGCTTGAAGTGGAAGGTACAAGCAGATGCTAATCCCCATGCTCAGAGTAGAAGCATTGCCTTCAGGCCACTAGCATTATTTCATTTTTATGCATAAAATTTGGAGTAGGATACTATAGTATTAGCTTCACTTACTTTACTACGAAGTAAAAGGGGGTAGCAAGTGCTATAGCATATGCTAATTATGCATAGGAAACGAAGCATGTTCTTCACATTTCGGAGTGAAACCTTTTGCTTTGCCAGCATGCATACCTCCCATCGTTTGCCAACTGTGTGATGCTTGGAACGTTATAGTTATTTTTCTTCTGATTTGTTCAAGCTATTATTTGCTGAACATTCTTATTATTTATAATGAAAAGGGAATATTGATCGTATAAATAAATGTGGGCAGTAAACTGTTCGAGTATATGAAGTCTTTCAACATTACATAATAAATATATTCCATTCACATATACTGTAGTGTATGTTAGTACATTTATGAATTCCATTCATGTGCATTTCTATTCATTTTTTTCTATTCATTGTACTTATTATTCATCGCCCTCGGATTATCTGACCATTTTTGTCAACCGACTGTGCTCCGGTCCCGTGGGTGACAGATATGAGGGGTTCTACTGTATTTTGTTTTCTGTCGATAAGAATGTTAAAATTGCACTTAAAATAACTAATTAAAACTCTGCGTGCGATCTCGCGGTTCCCTTTGTTGACCAATAATTTCTAGAAATTGCTTTTTCCATCACCGCAGGGTGAAAGGTGATTTAATACGATCGAGATACTGGGAGTGATTAGGCTTCAATCAATTAAAGTAAGACGGTTCTAGCGAGGCAGTAACTCAGTGAGCAGTGCGTGATCCAGGAGTGGACGGAGATAAGCGACCTATCCATTTATTATACCAATTAATTTACCATCGCCTCGAACCCCGTTCGTAGATTTCATTCGCTTTTCTCCTCCACAGCTCGTGATTTAGAGCATCACCTCAGGAAACCTTAAGCGAAAGACGGCAATCTAAGTTTATCCACTATTCATAAAATAGTAGCAGGTCACAGAGTTGACCCCCTAAACTATTCACCCTGCTCCAAGTTGGAATTCACGAGAGTTGTAACATTTATGTAATATAATAAATAAATTTGAACGAATTTATGATATTTTTGAGTCTTTTTCAAAAGCACGCATCGCACCAATAACACCTATGTAGTCAATACAGGGTGTCTACACTAATTATGAGACAAACTCAAGGAATCGATAAAAAAGCTCATTTCTGATCAAAAGTTACTCGTTTTATTTTCAAGTTATTCAATTTTTAAGATTTTTTTCGTGTTTTGTACCTTATGACATTGAAACGGCCATAACTCCCTTTAGAACCACAATACACTGACAACTAAGAACACTTTTAGAAAGACCGTTGAATTTCTTATAACCCTGATTTATAGTAAAGTTGTTTGATATAATGCTGAGAGATGATTGATATAATGGGATCTTTCCTGGTCAGCTGAGTGAGCTCAATTCTCTCCTGGTAACCCTAGGAAGTTAAAATTTCGAGTACTCCTTGACAGATACGATGAAAATCAAAAATGGTTTCTTAAACAGTGAAACATATTCAAGATTTTATGTTCTTCCGTGAAGAGGATTTTTTTTTTTGCATGGTTGGATTTTAGTTTTAAATCTCTAACAATTTTACAAGTCATGGTTAAGCAGTAAAATCTCTTACCTATTTGATTCAATTTTTTATGTTATCTTAACAACGCTTTTGGAAGATGGAAAGGTGGCTAGCGTAAGTGCTACCATTTGTCATTCATCAAGGGGCCCAAGGGTGAAAAAAAGGAACAAGCAGGAAGTCAAAAGCTTCCGAGCTCTGACGAGGGTCGCATATTGAACCGTGAAGAAGGTAGAGATGTGCCCCCCCTCGACCAGCTTTCCTATAAGTCCGCATTCAAAAAGGGTTTGGAGAAGTAGTGAGGAATGGTTGGAGGGAGGAAGGGGTTGAAAGGAGACGAAAAAAAAAGGGAAATGAAATCCAGTACAAAAAGGAAAAGGGAAAAGTTCAAGATAAATGATTGTGGCTCCATCAATCATTTCCTCTTTGAAAAAACCCTCGTTCGGACTTGGGAATTTCCCTGGAACGCAACGAGGGACCGTTTGACTCCGAGTGGGAAATGGCACCCCGTCCAGTACAGTGCGAAAACTTTTTTTTCGTTGTTCGACCTCTTTTTAGGACGTCCTTCTGATATAGGCAAGGGTTTGTAAATAAGAGGGACAGCCTATAAGAATTGATTCAGCTGAGTGTCGGACAACCCAAGCTTGAGGAAAAAAAAGCCAAATACAAATAATCCGTTTTAGACCAGTCTGGAAGTAGGTTCACATCTATCCGGATATAAACCTGTGGTCAGAAATAAGGGAGGAGAGTGCGAAAATTCGGCCTGGAACCGTTTGGAGCCGGAAGAAGCAGCCCCGAACCGTTTGGGACTGACTCCGCCC
Organism: Adelphocoris suturalis; assembly: GCA_030762985.1. Lineage (NCBI taxonomy): Eukaryota > Metazoa > Arthropoda > Insecta > Hemiptera > Miridae > Adelphocoris > Adelphocoris suturalis. The sequence continues at coordinate 61,767,529 of CM061041.1, forward strand.
AGTTTTGGGAGTTGGAGAGATTAAAACCAGTTCTGAGGAGTCCTAGAACTCCAAGTTCGTTGTCTGGAGAAGGAGTCGAGAACCGTTATGAACTTATTATAATAATAGACCTCAAAAGGTAACGGCAACGAAACGCAACGCACAACAGCTAACGGGGAACTGAACGCTGTTTTATTGACAAATATCGATAGCTAGATCTACTCACTTCTTCTTGTCTGAACGTAGTTTTCCTCATTTTGTGCAACTTTAGGTGAAGTAGTTTGAGTTTGATTAGAAGGCACTGTTTCAGTTGGAATATCATGATTACTTCCATGTACAATTTTTTTCATTGGGAACAGATATCTCAATAATGTTCGGAGATGCGGAATTAATTTTTATTAGAATAGACGTCTCTAGACGTAATAATAGTGTCCGTTACAGGGTCCCCGAGTCGATACCCCTTATTGCCATATCCAACCATTCTTTTTGGACCGTTCGAGGATCAAACTTGTCCTGAGACTTAGTCAATACGTATGCCCACGCTTTCGATCCATCAATCCTAAGTCGAGAGAAATCCACTTTTCCAAGGAATATTTCAGCTGGTATTTCGTTATTTATGGCAGATGACGGTGACCTATTCAGTTGATATGCACCGCTTCTCATTAATTCACCCCAAAGGTGTCTTGGCAGCTGTGTATCTGCCAACATACATCTGACTTTTGAATGTAAAACACCCTGAATCCTTCGCTTGTGCCATTCATCTGTGATGAAAATGGTTCTTTTGAAAATCTGATAATGGAAATCTGAGTATATTCGATACGGATCCCACTGTTGTCACAATAATGAACAAAAAGTTTTAAGCGAAACTCGCCCCCATTATCAACACGAAATTGAATCGTGTTCATTCTGTCAGCCTTAAGACGATTCTGGATTAAATCCAGAATCTGGACAGATTGGATTAAACTCTTATCAGCCTCAGATTTTCTCTCGATTAAATAAAAAGTACAAAAATGCGAATAATCATCGGCCACTACCTGAAAGTACTTGTATCCCATCCCGGGTAGGCAGTTATACTGGACCTCAGATGTCGCTTCATAAAAACTGTCCAACACGTCAGGATCGCGGCTTAGGAACAGAACGAAACGGCAAGCGTTTGGCCTTACCCACTCGGCATGTATCACAAACATCCTCGGAAATAGGTAGATTCATTTCTCGAAGCGATAACTTATTCAAATGACCAAAACGCAAGTGCAAAATATTCTCGTTTACTGCAATAGCTGAACCACAAAACTGACGGAACTAAAAACTCTGCGACAAACAGTTGTCCCTGTGGTCCACAGACAATATTGATGGATTTCTTTCCGCTTATAGTGGTAATCCCTTAGCTAAATGTTACGTCAAATCCCGATTTATTAATTTTCTGCACATGAATAAGATTGCAAGTTTTTTAACCAACAACTCTTCCATCACGAAAGCAAAACCTTCACGGCGTAACATCAACTTTCCCTTCTCTCTTGCGACCAAAACTTCGCCATTTGTGACTCGATTCTTTGTGGGACTGGACAGTACGATGATGTCAGACATAAGGTCTTTCAGAGATTCTTGAACGAGATGATCAGTTGCTCCCAAATTGATGACGAAAGATACTCGATGGGGATAATCACTTTGAATCGATTTCACATCGATCGATAGTGCCTGCGCCACAAATATGACTTCTTCCTCCCCGCACCGCTTTTTTTCCCGTGCCTGAGTGTCCGCAACATTTGCCCTTCTTCTCCAGAAACTCCTTCCCCGTCCACGACTCCGATTATTCCGACCTTGACTACCAAAATGTCCATTTCCTGAAACATTCTCGTACTTCCTTGGACAATCTTTGCGGAAATGAGACGAATCGCCACATTTATGGCAAGCATGACGTCTATCATGGGAATAAAAGGCACATTCACTGTCCCGACTGTTACTATCCTTTAAGTTTTGTGACAGTTTCATTTCAGCATCCAGGAGCCTACCTTTTATGACGTCTAGCTTAATTCCTTTACTGTCCATAGTTTCCAAAACTGTAATTACATTGTCGTAGGAATGAAATAAAGTAAGCAACAAGTGGCGAATCTTGTCGTCAGTTTCCATTTTGCTTCCCATCGCCTCGAGTTCCCGAATGAGCTCGTCGAACTTTCCGAAATGAGTTTGGAGGTTTGTATTACATTCCAACGAGAGCAATTTCTTGCGTATCGTCAGTTTGGAAAAAGTGCTCTTTCATTTGAAAACACTGTTCAAAGCTCTCATCACTTTGGCCGCAGTAGGTACTCGCATCACGTATTCCATGAAGCGATCAGGTAAACATTTAATGATGATAGAGCGAGCAATTACGTATTTTTCTTGGTAGGCTGCTAGCTTTTTTTCGTCGACAGCGTCCGTTGGGCTTATTTCCGTTAGAGCCTGCTTCACCTTCTTTTCCTCCATCAACAAGTTTAGCCTGAATTTCCAAGTGCTGAAACTTGTAGATATACCAAGTTGAGGGTATTCATCCTTATATACGACCTGTTCCGCCATGTTTTATCCCGGCGTGGCTGTAGATGTAACAATTCCAGTTTCTTGCCAGAAATGATAAATGTTGGACGCGAAATCAAACAACCCACCGATCAATCGAACGCGTAAAGGGCCATAACCAATTATAATAATATACCTCACACTTATAATAATATGTAATTATATCAAAAGGGAACGGGCAACGAAACGCAACGCAAAAAACCTAACGGGGAACTGAACACTGTTTAATTGAAAAAGATCGATACCTAGATCTCCAATCGATTAATAATATTCACATAACAAGTTCAAGTGGTTCGAGGTTCTTGACAGAACGTTTAGTACGGAACATTCGCAGTAGAAGTCTTATCATCTTATCTTAAGCCACGCTTATCACAGATTACAGATTTAAAACTCCCTCCTCCCGCGAAGTACCTAATCCGAATACCGTTCGAACAACTGGACTCGGAACTAACAGTCCTGAACGCCTAACGTCTGCCCTTTTCAGTTCCATTGGTTCTTGTTCAATTCCGATCTGATCTGGGACTATTTCTCCGAACATACCTACAATCGACAGGTTGTGTTATCACTCGTTATCGTTGTTCGTATCTTCAATCCCGTATTTTTTCCGATCTATAAACGACTTATTAACTTGAGCAATGTTGGTCGGGAAGAGTTTAAACGTAAGCAAGCTAATATTGAGTCGATTATGCAGAGTGAAACTGGATAAGTGACTAAAAAAATTTTTTGGTTTTGTTAGTTAGCAACAAAAATGTAGTAAAATGCCGCCAATTGCATATTTTTATCTCAATCCGTAGATATGATTTTCTGAAGGTTTTTTTTCCCAGGAAAACCGTATTTTTTCCTTTTAAATTCGAATTTCTCTACTTTGCCTCATTTAATTTTAACTTTTAACTAATTTTCTACCAGAATAGTGTACTTAGATTCTTAAAAAATCCCATCCGAAGGCCTCCGCAACAGCTCAAACATAAACGATTTTGAAAGAATAAAATTCCTGAAAATCTTTAAAACTTTACTACTCTTCCAATAAAATCCTGGAAACTGGCAAATCTCATGGAAAATTGCTTGTTCTAATACTTTTTCCAACGGTATAGTCAATTTTGCTTTTTCTTTGTTATTTAGGGGAGAAGAATGTTGAAGAATGTGGTTTTTTCCGTCACACCGATGGTTTTCTTGAAAAACGACCCTTCATTAAATAACGAGTAGAGGTCGGTTTATATGTATTTTTCAACGCTGAATGGAAAACTAACATTCGTAGATCTCTCTAACTCCATTATAACCGAGTTTTACACTCAAACTCACAAATGTTTCGTTTGTTTGTTATGCCGAAGTGTATGTGTGTTATGGGGTAAAACTAGTCACGAGTAATGAAAGAGTAAAATTCGATTATAAGGTAGTTGGGGAGATCTGCAAGCGTTACCCTTCCATCCAGCGTGAAAAAATACGCAGGAACCGACCCCATACTCGCAGGTTCATAAAGAACAATTTTTCGAGACAACCAACGATTTGATGGAAAAGTGCCAGTCTTACAGCATGATCGTATGAGCGAATTCTCGTAAATTATAATATTGTAAAATGTTAAATTGTTTTGAAATTTGAGCTTTCTGAGTGTATAGCAATTGTTAACTATAAATTGTATGGCCAAAAACGTATTCTAAATAACAATCTGCCATTCAAAAAGAGATAAAAGAGATTTTGGATTCTCCCTAAATAACAAAGTAAAAGTAAAATTGACTATTCCGTTGGAAAGAGTATTAGATGGAGCAGTTTTCAAGAAATTTGAAAGTTTCCAGGATTTTGTTTTTGTTTTGAAGAGTAGTAAAGTTTTAAAGATTTTCAGAATTTTTTGTTTCAAAATCGTCAATTCTTGAGCCAATGTGAAGGCCTTCGAACGGGATTTTTTAAGAACCTAAGTACGCTATTCTGGAAATGAAGTTAAAAGTTAAAATTGAAGGAGGCAAAGTGGAGACATGTGAGTTTAAAAGGAGAAAACACGATTTTCCCGAAAAACCCTTTAATATATCATATCTCGAGTACGGATTGAGATAAAAATATCTGGTTGGCGGCAATTTACTACATTTTTGATGCAGACTAAGACTAGAAAATTTTCGTCATTTATCCGGTTCCACCCTGTTTAGAGGGAGCGCTTGGTTGAAAACGGACTCGGGGTAGGAGAAATGGAACACTAGACATCATAAATGATGTTGAACATCCACACTAAATGTAGATACATCGGTATATGGTTATGTTTTTCCCCTGTGGAATATGTGTTTTGTGTCCCATGCTAACAATGTCTCAATAAAATTAACTCAATCAGCTGATCAGAAAAGACACAATAATTTCAATCGTCTCTTTGTGTCCCAAAGAGTCTCCCTATCTAATTTCTACTTCCTACGATGAACTGGGCAGAATTTTGCTCACTCAGCTGATTAGGAATGAACCAATCGTCTCTTAATATCCCAGGGAGTTGCCCTATCAAATCTCAACTTCCCAGGATGAACAGAGAAAAATGTAGCTTACTCAGCTGATTAGTAATGAACATGTCATTTATTTAGATCGTGTCTTAATGTCCCAGGGAGTCTCCCTATCAAATTTCAACTTCCTAGTTCCATCCATAGGATGAACAAGAGAGAATTTAGCTCACTTAGCTGATTATAGGAAAGAGAGACTTTAAAAGCCAAGCAATTTGGGAACTTCCCAATAAATTTTTTAATGATTTTTGAGTTCATTTTTGCAGTTTAGTTATCGGTATCGCGTTACAATTTTTGATCTGAAAACGTACATCGAAGTTCCTCACAGGATGTATGTGTTTGAAAAATAAACTCATTAGTCTTGAAGACACAGACAAGACTTTGCTGTTTACCTACATACTACGCTGGTGACAGACAACGTCCTAACCACACCACAACTCACAACACGGGGAACCAACGACCTTCTCACCGCGAACTGGCTCACCTGACGTTGAAATTAAGGACAGCAAGACTTTTGTTTTTGTGAATTTTTCTAAGATGCTATGTGTCACACCCAACTTGGCAAACATTTTTTTATGTTACTGAAAACATTTTGATCTTCGATCACACCTATTGCATTTTATCTGCAGTTACTACTTATTGCTAGTCTTTAAAATTATTCGCTTCGAATTTTTTTCTTTTTCTCCAACTTAAAATCCGTTCCTATTCTATCCAACCAATGCAGGCACCTATTAAACATCTAATACCAAAGACACATCCTTGCCCTATAATCGGTATTTTCTTTCTAGTTGACTCCCGGAACAATAATATTAGAAAAAAATAACATAGCCTCAATTTATTGTTTCACGCAACAGAATGAGTACGTGGATTCGAAAAAGGGAATTGAAAAAATCTGTCTGTCCACCCCGATGAGCGGTCCAAATGCTTTTTTACGACACAGAATAGTACGTTGTTGATAGAATTCAGTTGATTCATGACTTTGACGTAACTTTCTCGACCCTTCTGGGAGTGGGTAAATTAAAAAGTGGAATAATGGAAGTTTGAATCAGCTGCGTTTTGTGGCCGAGAGATGGGTTAGGTACTCGTACTTGATAGCTTTCAACTAACCCACTCTGTGACCGAAATGGGCCAATGACCGGGAACAAAGCGACGTCCACCCTCTCTTCAGCCACCATCCTACTACCCTCCACCACCCCGTCAGTTTACTGAAGTTACCTACGGCCTTGCCTACATCAAACCAGCGACCCCCAAGGGAATGCCTGGGAAGCCCTTCGGTTCCCTTTAATTGTTGTTTACCCTTCCAGAGAGGTGACAGGAGTCCCGCAGAAGGGCAGCCCCAATGCAAATTAAGTGGTCCATTTGGGCGGAGCATCTAGGAGCGGGTGAGCGTACAGGACCTCCCTCAAGGGCACTACAGACCCTATCGACGCTCAGTGAGGGGTCGTTCTTTATAAACGCTCTTTCTCTCGGCTGAGTTGACAGTAAAACAAGGCGAATTATATTGCTTTGCTCTCGGTCAGAAGAGATGAACCAAGACCAAAAAAATCTGAGATATTCAAGAAACCACACATTGGATTGCAAATCTCTGGGACAGCCCACGACTAAAGTCTACTCTATACAGGAAAGACTCAAACAAATACAAGTAGGCAATGGCTAGGATAAACCAAGACCAAGAAAACTGTTCTCTGAAGACTCAAATTGTAGCCCACGGGGATTGCAAACCCTTGCCTGCCATTAAGAAGTGGCCACATACAGGGACGGATCCAGAAATTTTTCCCGGAGGGGGTCACAGGGTAGAACTATATAAAAAATAACAAAATAACCAAACGAACAATACAAACCGAATTTTCTTACAGACTGACAAAGCCAGAATAACCTTATGCCTAAACTCGTCCAATTTGTCAACTTAAAAACTAATTGTAATTATTTATAAAATTCATTGTTTATGTAAAAAATATTTTTTTATATTTATTAATTATTTAGCTGATAAATGTATTTAATTTCAATTTTCTTCTAAAAAAGTGTCCTAATGTGTTTTCAAACAAAGTGGCGCCTTTTATGGCAGCGCAGCTAACTTCAGAGTTTGCAAATCAAAACATTGAAACCACAACAATCGATTGTTGATCTCAGTGAATTCTGGATCGTTTTTACTGAATTTGGCAGGAAAGCAAACGAGAACGGGAGTTGAACTTCTGAGTTAGAATTTCCTTTTACATTCACGTTTTTAATTATGTGCTGAATTCTTAATCGATTCAGAATATTTGATCGATCCCACAACCACCACCTGTCATGCAACACTTGTTCTATTTCAGATCAAAATAAATGCGAAAACTGAATATTAACGAGGCCAGAGCTCGATGAGCAAGGAGGTGGGCTCTTAACATCTCTAGCATAAGCGTGACCTGTCGTAACTTCTTCTGTACTGAGAACAGCATAAATTAGGTTGTGGTTAGGCTACTCTCTTCCATGATGACCCCACAGCGCCCATAAACGACAACAAATGGCACTGCAACAAATGGCAGAAGGGCCCCAGACAGGGGCGGCTACTGATAGGAGCATAGGCGCATGTGCACCCCCAGTCAAACCAAAATAATTATAATGTTTCAAAATTTCTCCACTCTCATAAAGTTAGCTAGTGAGCTAGTGACAGAAGACGGGAAATCTAAATCTACGCGCGAAACAGAGAATGTTGCGGTAGAGAGGGGCTGAAGGGGGAAGCTCACCCAACAATGATTTTTTGATTTTATTTGTTATTGGGTTTGTCAACAATTCGTTGTCGTTCAGCTCTGCTTTTTGAAATGCAGGCTGATTCTGTGGGGTGGGGGGGGGGGGTCATGACCCCTGTGACCCCCCCCCCCCCCTTGGATTCGCGGCTGGCCACATATATACTTTGTAATGTATATGTCTTCGGATGACAACAACGCTCCGCTGCTCACGACACAGCTGTCCAAGCCGCATGCCTTGATTACCATTTTGAATTAGAATTTGCTCTTGTTTACAGATTTAACCCTTCAGAACTCGCGTGGTGTCCACTCACGTAAGCACTCGCGTCGGGTCACTGGTGACCCATAATGAAAATTATCAGAAAATAAATTAATAAAGGAATAATATAATAAAGCAAACACATTTCAAGCAACAAGAATCGAAAATCTTTAATAAAAAAATACAAAACTTCACATAAGTACTTCAATCACAATTTTTTCTTTGATTAGAAAAAGTCCCTTGATTTTGCCAGTTCTCCAAATTTACCCATTTTCAATTTAATGCCGGGAACTACCAGAAGATCGTTCGAAGACGAGTCAATTAAAATATTGAACTCCTACATCTAGTTTACAAATGAATCCCTCCAACATGAAGAATAAAATGATTTATAATAGCAAAACATGTCCCTAAATTAAGCCATCTTTCACGTTATTACGAATACGAAATAAATCGAACAGCCAGTTAGGAACTGAAAAGCACTTAGCTTTTGTGCAAATAATATTGTCATGGGTTATATCTATTTCCAAACGTAATTTTTCAGTAAACTATTAGTATTGGTATAGAGGCTCTATAGCTTACGAGCTCAATCAGCAGGTATTATGGTGGTTCCGCACGTTGAAATTATATTCTACCTGTCTCATATACATAGGCCCTGTTTCAAATTTCAGCTTCGGAGATTAAATACCATAGAAATCAGCTTTATAGCCATTCAGCCGAACAGAGGTCTGTGCATTGTCTAGCACTGACTGCTTACAAGTACCTACAACTCAATAATACCTACCATGTACCATGTGCCTGCTTTTCGCATCATGGTTATTTAGCAATATTAGTTTATATAAGTAGAATAATAAATCAGCTTTCCTTCACACTACAGCGGCTTAGGGATCACGCGATGTTGTAATAAAATGAGAGCATTCCAAAAAGTGGCGAACGATTCCCTGCTAAGAAAACTAAGGGATTTACGCTTCCCTAGCAACGCATTGGTTGATGATGATGATGATAGATTGTAATTTCTTGTAAATTGGGCATCGCCCGTAAAAATAAATAAATAGGAGAATACCGTATAATATGCAGCAACGTGATGTTGTAGCGTGATTATGTGACAGTTCCCGCGAGATCCAAGAGAATGCGCTGCGCGTCCGTCGCTTCGGCGGCAGGCGTCCATCTCACGTTGTTAAATTGCTGAGGTTGGCGATAGATGAGGATCCGAGAACCGGAAAATCATCTTCTCCGAACATAGCACATATGCTATTAGTCCGAGTACGAAAATTCTCTTATGGTACTGTAACACTCCTCTCTCTCTATGGGTGCGGATTTAGGCCCCCATTGCACTTCTGGGGCGTCCTAAGTTCGTTACAATTAGCAAAATGAATAGCAATCCCTAGTTGAGTAGGTGATGACATCAGCTGATTCATTGTCCCGGTGTTCAAATCGGCCAATTTTTCAGCCAATTTTATTGGATAATTTGCCTAAATTCCGTTGAGGAATCTCCGTTATTCCAAACGCGATACAAACGAGTTTTGGGTTGGTGAAAGACACCGAAGTTTGATCCTCGAGATTATTTTTATTGGAGTTTGGCCAATCTCCGTTAAATAACTTTTTGGTGAAAGTGGGCCTAAGGCTGAGAAAGAAGAGCGGACAAGCTGGTGAGTTTTAAATAATACGGTCATTGATTTGGTTTGGACCTCTGGATAAATACAAAACAATAGTATGAAAGAGACCGCGTGATGAAAGGTGGTGATTGAGAAAACTGGCTGGGGTTTGAGTTGAAATGTTATTACGCCAGTGGCTCAGTGCCAAAGTGGGACGTGCGAACGACAGTTTTCAACCGTTAAAGAGAACTGATGGCGCGGGGGATCGCGGTTAGGGGTTGGATTTCGTTGGCGTCTGCCTCGGAAAACGCCCGCGATTACCTATGAAGAGAGACGACCGGAGGGGCGTGGAAGATGGCAGAGCAGAACGGGAAGGGATGAATGGGAATTTATTCGGGAAATCTCGGTGAATAAGAGGAATGTGTGGGGGGAGAGAGGCCGCGGGAGCTAACGTATTTCCCATTTAAGTCGAGTAAATACAACAAAAGACCCCGCGCCCCGGAGGGTTGATGACGAATAAAAGCAGAGCTTTTGGATTCAGGAGGGCAACAAAGTTGAGTTTAATGAGAGAAACGCGGGAGTCCTTGGATTATTCCTGTAACCCCCACTTCCTCCCCCTTTTCAGACCTTCACCTCGAGGTTTTCTCCCGAGGAACTTGGGAATATGGAGCAAGTCGGCATCCTAAGGCCCTAACCCTGAGAAAACTAAATCCAGCGCGTGTGAACTTTGGTGTGAACTGTTTTGTTACCCCTCAAATCCCTTTATTCGTTTCTCAGCATTGTCGGATTCCCCTGCAAAGGTAAGGAAACGTACCCAACACTTGGGGGCATAAGATGAATTTCCCGCTAACATTCTTACTATAAAATCAGCTATTGATAACATATTTTCCTTCCGAGTTTACCTGCAGGTAGGGAAAGCTTTGTTTTCACTCTAGGAACAACAAAAATTATTTTTGGCTCCAAAACAAAACTTTCCACACGCATTTCACGTTTAGACCATTCTGAACAACTTCGTTTTCGTGTTTGTCTGCCTGTGTGTGTGTGGGTGTGTGCATATGTGTGTGTGTGTCTGTCTGTCGTGTGTTTGAAACGTAAAATAACCAAGTTTGAAGGGTGGTAAAAAAACCTACCCGCTTTATTACCATAATTAATGTGGAATTGGAAAACAACTAATATTATTTACTTCACCTAGTATTTGTGCAATTTTGAGGTGGCGAGTAGTGTGTAGTGTGTGTATTTAGAAGGTTAGGCACGTAACGTGTGCCTTTTTAGATCCCCAAACGGTTAATGTTAAATGAGCCATTCTAACGTACGACGTTGCTCACGTCCCTTCAAGGTCATGTAATCTTGGGTACGTTAGGGTGACGTTAAGGACATGGTAATAGTCACCAAAAACGAAGGAGTAAGACTTCTTATTCCTAGATATGGTAAAATATAACTCTACCTCACCGAACAATTATTGTAATAATACACAAAAACCGTCATACGTATTAGAAAGATTTTATTGGTTATATGACGAAAATCTGTTGAAAAATTATTTTAGGTAAGTATAGAGACATGGAGTAGATTCAGGGTTACCAGGTGGTATAGGGCAAAAAACTAGACACAATGATCAGCTGAACCAGGGTTGCCTTTTCATATTATATATTATTTTATTTAGGTCCCTGCAATAGGGGCCTAATGTTTATTTTTATCTAAACATTTTAACAAATACTTATCACTTGCCGACTATAATGGATGGATTCAGGTAAGTTTAACAAATTTTGAATTAAACTATTTCAAAAATGTAGTATAATACCGTCATTTTCTATCCCAATCCTTAATCAAATTTGAGATGTATGATTTTTCAAAGAGTTTTTCAATGAAACCACTTTCGTTTGCATTAAAACCATATTTCTCTGCTTCAACTCAACCAATTTTGATTGTCGAGTAGGTATTTTTTGATAATCAGCACTGAATTTTTCAATAGAATTGTCGCTTTTGATTTTCGAAAAATATCATTTAAATATAACGCCAACATAAACATGAACTTCTTTGAAAAATAAATATTAATAAAAATGTATGAAATTTCAAGTTTCATTTCCCTAAAAGAATCCATTTCCATTGTCAAATCTCAACTGTCTCAAGTAATAGGTAAGCTTTTCAACAGTTTAGTCAACATTGTGATTTCGTTTCAAATGGGAAGTTAGGAGCATTTTAGCGGAATATTGAAAAGAAAAAAAAGTAGTCTCAGTTGTGGCAAGGGGTGCAAAATAAGTTATTAGGTACGATCGAATCATTTCCAGGATCACGAGTATAGTCGACATAACGTCCCACTAGAGAAGCAGCCTGGTTAAAGACTTAAATAACCGGTAATTTTTTGCTCTTTCAATGGAAACCGAACATTTGGCGTTCAGAGCCATTTTCGCCCTGACACCTTGATAAAAAACCTGACTGTCCGGGCCAAAACCGGACACCTGGCAACCCTGAGTAGATTCCGAATCACCGCAAAAGTTCTGTCAATGTCGTAAAAAAAAAAAAAGCTCGCGTTTTTCATTTTTATGCTCACTGTGTCTCGTGATCATTGAGCGTGGGCCGCAGGGAAAGTTCACAAGGGGTTTCAGAGGAGGACAGCACTACTTATTCCATCCACATTTTCAGATCAGATCGTGTCCTGAGCCTTGTTGAACTCTCTTCTCCCGCTCTTTGTAACTCTTTCCTTCCTTTGTAACTCCTTCCTTACTTTCTAACTCCCCACTTCTCTGTAACTCTCCTCCTTTTGAGCTCTAGTCCACATCTTGGTTTCCCATTTCATAGGAAGGAAGGAGAGGACAAAGGTCTTTTCATCATCGATCCATTTCAGACGGCCGCGCTATCATTCCACCGTTTGAATGGATAATACGGAAGGAAACCCGTTTCCTTTTTTTTCGGCCTCGAGAAGGGGGACTTTGGAAAACGGTGCTGGGGGGGACTTTGGTGGTTGAAAAGGAGGTTTCAGCCTTTCCACCCCTCCACTTCAGCCACCAATCCGTTTCAGCCACCCTCCCGTCCACCAACCATCAATCCGTTTCAGGCCCTCAGCCACCACGTCGATCGTCCTGAGGTTCGGTTCATTAAACCGCAATTTCACGAGGAACGGACTCTTTCGTGAGCGCCGCGGTAGCGGAGAGCGGATGTGACTGCGGGGGCGGATGAGCTTGACCTTCAAACGCCACGCTCACGCAGTCCTCCCTTCACAGAACCTCGTCCTCCTTTTCCGATCGACCTTTTAAAATGTTCTCCTTTTTCAACCTTTAGTTACTGACGTCTACGAAAATCACACAACTTCAGACGTGGGGGTTTGCCAGACCCCCAGAATTTTCTAAAATGAAAGAGAAATTTTTGTTGTTTTATTGTTTTATCTTAATTTTGGAGCCCCTTATCAATAACTAAGTTGATACTGTTGAACAGTTGGATACTGATATTTGGGTAAGGAATGTGATGTTATATCTCTGTTTTTCCTTAAATTATTCATTGATTGTTTTGTTATTGTTAATTTAATGTAGGTATATGATTCTTCTCCCATTCCCCCAGTTTCCATTGTTATTCATCATATCTGCAGTGGTACCAGTTTTTTTTTCTCTTTGTTCTTGGACGCTGTGAGGTTGCTGCATAAGTTTTGCCATTCTCCTCACTAGAGAGTTGTTGGAGGACGTTTGTTTTAGCGAATTTTTGAAGAAAATTAAGCTATTGCTCTCGCCTCAAAATTTGTAGAATGTGAATTTATGAAAAAATTGTATGCAGAAATCTGTTTCAGACTATTCTGAATCATATTCTGAAGTTTAACGCATTTTTTTATATATGTATGTATGTACGAGTATGTATTTATATAGTATGTATATATGTATGTGTCATTCCAGACGATAACTGTCCGTAGAATTGTGCTAGAAACTTCAAACAAATTTTAAAATGTTAAGGACACAAAACGAAAGTTCAAGTTCGTTGGCCAGCATGATCGGATTACATCTTCGGGTTGAAATTTTCAAAAATGTAGTCAAAAATTTCAAAATATCCTGTTTTTTGCGATTTGTTGTGCGAAATAATTTTTTCAGCATACTAACATGTGGTATATTCGGAATCAGCGTAAAATTTCCTATAAGTATATGTATAAAGTTTTCAAAAATTTCAAAGTTGAAAAATCAGTCAAAAATTGAAATAATGCCGTTCGCTAGTTATAAAAATCGGTAATATTTGCATGAAACATTGTCCAAATTCAGATTGAACTACTCTTATGGAAGTAAGAGTACCTCCTAATTATTTTTAATAATTTGATTCCATGTTTGTCTATCAAAATCATAAACTAAAATTTCTCTACACGATCAATAGCGACTGAAATGTCGAAGATTTCTTCAAAAATTCGCTCATAGGGTCATGCTGCACGACTGGACTTTTTGTTGTTCCTCTTGTTATTGATAGATGTTCCTAAAGGTATGTTGTTTTAGAAGACCTCGTTTTGATAATTTTCTGTTAAATGTTGAGTTTATTTCCTACCAGTTGACGTTTATGCCTGTTTCTTTTTACTTATCCTAGGGTGCTCGGAGCTTTCTGAGTGGGTTTGTTGTATAGTGCTGAAGAGGGTCCGTGTTAACGGGCCGAAAAAGGTTCACACACAAAAAAGACACTCCCGTACAGGGGAAGGAAGGATTGAAGTGTTTTAATCTCCTCATCCCACCCCCCTGCAGGGCCACAACCGCAGATTTCGCCACATTTAGTAATAAATTGAAAGAGTTCCAGTCATGCAGCATGGTCGTATGAACTAATTTTTTTAAGTTATCTAACTGCATAATGTTAAAAATTGTTTTGAAGTACGAGTTTGTTGAGTGCAAGGAAATTACCAACTATCAGTTATACGACAAAAAAACATATTCTGAAAAGTTTTGGATGTTTAGCATTTTTGCAGTTTTTATCGTTTTTTTATCAAATTTTAATGATATTTAAGTACATTTTTCAACATAATTTTGTTCATAAATTTTTCAATGTTTTATTTTGCAGTTAATAAACTAGTTGAACAATATTCTGCTGAAATATAAATTAACTATTAATATAAATTAATTAAATTTGTTATCACATTTTTTGAAATTTGAGCAATTTAATGTTCTCAAGAAGTTCTGGCCCAAAAATTCGTCCTTTCGTTTAGAAAGCTTTTCATGAAAAATGTGCATTTCTGTTGATAGCACATATAGTCAAGTTCATCTCAGTCTTATAGATTTTGAAAATTATTATTGAGAAGGTAATTATGAATTTAAAAAGTCCCGGAAATTCTTCTGGTTATTTGACAGCTCAAAAAAATCATTCTTGAGCCTGTAAGGGTAAACAGAAGAAACTATATGACTGAACTCCAAGCTAATCATAGTATTTTCGAGGGAAAATTGCCCGATGACGATCACAACTACCGTAGCTAAAAGAAACAGAGGCAGACAGGTCTAAAAACGTGACTTTTCAGGGGAGCATTTTTTGCAAAACATCACAGAATCTGTGCAAAGAGACGAATAATAATCATCCAAAGACTCACAACCACTGCCAACAACATCTACCTTCCAAGGCAAAATAGTAAAGGTCAAGAAGAAGATGAATACATAGCAAATTTGTTTACTTCTTGGTCTTGGTATTGCTTCCGATTTTCACTTTCGGGAGAGAAGAAATTTTGGTCTCCAAATTCAAAATTTCCACTCGCATTTTACGTTTTAGACTATTCTGAATAGCTTTGGTCCCGTGTCTGTCTGTGTTTGTGTGTGTGTGTGTCGTGTGTCCGCAAATCCTTGTAACAAGCTTATTTTCCACAGTTTTCATCCGATTTGTATGAAATATTCAGGAGATATGTGGGCTGGGGGGTGGACGGTCTCCTATCAGTTTCATCGTTCTTGAATCAACCTCACTCTGCGCGTGCGTAGACGAAAATTCTACCAACCATCATTTTCTCACGTCCTAGTCGTCTGATCTCGCTCGAGTGATAGTTGGGGAATGACAATTTGATCACCTTGTATCAATTTCAACATGGTTGTATCATTATTAGCTACTGCGCATGCGCCAATATAAAATCCTTATAAGAAGCTTATTTTCCACCGTTTTCATCCGATCTGGATGAAGTTTGCAGGGAATGTACGATCTAGGGGGTGAAAGGTCCCCTTTCAATATCATTGTTGCCAAATCAATACTACACTCTGCACATGCACAAGTGTAAATTCCATTATGCTCTATTTTTTCACGCCCTAGTCGTCCGATCTCGCTCAAATTTGGATGATAGTTGGGGGATGACGGTTAGATCATCCCATATATATTTCAACATGATTGTATCATTAATAGCTAATGCGCATGCGCCTATGAGAAATACTTGTAATGACATTAATTTCCACAGTTTTCATCCAGTTTGGATGAAATTGTCAGCGAATAGATGTTCCTGTACCAATTTCATTGTTTTCAACTCATCAGTTCATTCTGCGCTTGCAGAAACGTAATATATCATATTGAGTTTATTTTTTTCGTTTCTTGATTGACCAATTGTGACATTGTACGCTATTTTTTGATTTAATCTTTTCCGCTATGGAATTTTTCAAGATCATTCAAAACTTTTCAATGATCTATACATTTATGATAGGTAAACTAGGAAGCCATGTGCCACACCCAACTTGGCAGACGTTGTTTATTTTTTCATATTGAGTATTTTTGACGAAGTTGATTTTTGCGTGTTCTTTCTCATTTTGTTTAGTTTAAAATGGTCGGTATCAGGCCAGTTTTCAAAAAACTGAAAACACCTCCAGGTAGATGGGGAAAGAGAATCTCGGATGGTTTTCCACATTTTCTTCCTACTTCTGGTGGTCTTCCAGAGAGTTCTTCCCCTGCTAAAGTGAATTCTTAGAACACACTGTTTCACTGTTTCGTAAACTCAAAGTTCTAAAATTATGTTACCTTATAGATCTTAATAATGTAAAACAAGTTCTGAAAGTGAAGCGGTTCGCGTATCCCATCCATGAAATAAAAACAAGGTTTCATTGCAAGGCAAATTTTATCTACCACATGTGCACACAACTGTCTCTTTCAATTCATATTTTTTAGCTGGAATCAGAGCATTTAACAATCTGACTTCTATCGTTAAAAATAGGTTAATAGATCAATCTAATCAAGTGAATGAAATTTTGAAAAATTGGTTTCTCAAAACACAAGATAATGATTAATAAAACTCATGTGTGTAAATAATGAAATATCATCTAGATTTTAATATTTATCCTTATGTAATGGCACTTTATTGATTTCTTCAACATGATATAATTATTTTTGTATTAAGAATTTAAAATATGTAATATTTAAGAACCTACAGGCTCATTGTAACAACTCGTTTTCCTTGTCGCGGGTATCACCCATTAGGAGACTATATTTCTTTCATTTATTGTAGTTGAATTGTTTTTGTCATATTTTCAGAAATAAAATACATTTTCATTTCATTTCGTATTCGCAATAACGTGAAAGATGGCTTACTAAATCTACATCTGGTAGACTCCCAGGAGGTTCTCTACTGCCGGTCAGTCCAACTCATTCAATCTTTCCTGAATCTTCTCACTCATCTACCCAGAAAAAGTTGTCTACTTGCTTCCTGGAGAATGATTCGCTATGAAGAAATCGGAGGACGATTTGGCTGAGGAAGAAGATGACCCAGCATACAGAGCGGGACTGTTCTGAATCCCCAAATCTGACACTAACTTCACTCGCTTCGAAGCGAAATTACTTCACTTTCAAGTGGAGGAGGAAAAAAAAATTTACACTATTTTGTTTCATTTTAAATACAGATTGTTTTTTTTCTATAAAAATTGGAGAAAAAATATTTATTTGTTTTAATTTTTTCATTTTTCGGTACTGGGTCCTCTTGAGTGTCGATGATTCGACATTGGCGTAGCACCATGAATACTCTCAATATCAAGATGCGGCACATCGCGCCAAGCGAAAGGGTTTGCCACCCTAATTTCAACCTCTTTAGTAAAAGTTAATAAAACAAAAAGCTAATTAGTTCAATTAATGTATTTCAGTAATTCGGATAGAAAAGAAATCAGTCTTAGATAGGCAGTGTCCTAGGCCCAGTACTCTACCTGCTGTACACACGAGATCTTCCACAACAGGAAAATACAACTGTAGCTACTTTTGCAGATGATACTGCCATCCTCTCTGTTGGAGATGACGCTGAAACTGCAACTCGCAATCTACAGACGTCCACTAACAAGGTTGTCAATTGGACCAAGATGTGGAGAATGAAACTAAATGAAACAAAGTCAGTGCATATCAACTTGACTAATAGAAAAATCTTAGCCCCAGAAGTTGAGATCAATTCAAATAAAATTCCATACTCTGACACTGTAAAATACTTAGGGATGCACCTTGATTCCAAACTTAACTGGAAATATCACATTGAAAAAAAGAATCAGGAACTAAAAATCAAGTTCAGAAAGATGTACTGGTTGATGGGAAGGAACTCCCATCTCTCACTACACAATAAATTACTCATATATAAACAGATACTGCGCCCTATCTGGACCTATGGGATTCAGCTTTGGGGTTGTGCGAAAAAATCAAATATTAAAACAATCCAAACCCGACAAAATATAATACTGAGAAGTATAGTTCAGGCCCCCTGGTTCATGCGGAATGATGATATTCATCGAGGCTGGAGGGTAGAAACGGTCACCGAAATTATCGCCAAATATGCAAGGAAGCACGAACATCGCCTCCACAAACACGAGAACCTGGAGATGCTCAACGTTTTAAACAACGAAGGAGAACTTCGGCGACTCAAGAGAAATAAACCTCTGGACCTAATTGTGCTGTGCAAATAGTGCAAGTGTAATCCAGTGTTTTTAACTGTACTTGATACAAGTATGGGCCAGGTTTTGCTGTAAACCTCCCCCCTTAGTGAACTTAACATGAAATGAAATATTGCTAGATGAAGTGTACTATGTTTCAGTTGCAATAAATAAATCACGAAAAAAAAAAAAAAAAAGTCTTAGATAACTGTGACATTTTCCGCGAGATCCAAGAGAATGCGCTGCGCGTCCGTCGCTTCGGCGCCAGGCGTTCATTTTCACGTTGTTGAATTGCTATGGTTGGCGATAGATGAGGATCCGGGAACCGGAAAATTATCTTCTCCGATATGCTATAAGTACGAGTTGTAACTCTTATGGTACTGTCACACCCCCCTCTCTTTATGAGTGCGGACTTAGGCCCCCATTGCACCTCTAGGGCGCTCTAAGTTCGTTACATAACCCACAGCTGATATGTGAAACTTTGCGTGGAATTCCATCCCGCCGTAATTTTTCTTCTTGGTTTATAAGGGTGGGAATAATATATAGTATAAACCTAGCTTTTCATCCCCACCCTCCTTCTTCCTCATAAGATTTTTCATAACCATCCCCTACTTAAATCAAGATAGACTAAAATGTCGTTAAAGGTTCACCATTTTCTTCTAGTAATAGCGTTTTGAAAAAGAGAGATCATCTCAAAGTGATCGTGGGTTCCCTGAATAAAGAGAAAAGGAAAATATAAAACAAATCTTGCGAATAGCGAAAATATTTGGAAGCAGTATCGCGTAACCTTTTGTATAGAGAGAACACCTTCGTATAACTCCCTACATATATATAGCAACATAATAAGGAGATGGATAACGAGGTGGCATCGGAAAGGCGCGTGTTCCGAATCTTGTATCGACTCTGTTTACATATCGTCGAAAGTTGAAGGCATAATCAGCTTCTTCGCATACAGCCGAGGGTTCGCGAAGGGCTCCTCGTTTAAAAAAGTATACAATCCCATCCCCGAAGATCGTGCGATGTGTATCTCTACGGTGCTTTGCGATATGACGTTTCTTTTTGGTCCCGTATGAAAGTTGAGATGTTCGTGTTTATAGCTGGAGAGCTATATTATTCCTATTTCTTTGTATGAGTTTTGTTTCTGCAATCCTGCTTCCGAAGGGCGAACAGAACTCAACATAAATATTGTGTGTACATCGCCGAACTTGAAAAATTACGTCAGGTAATCTATACTATTATATAAAAATCGAATGGTGTGTGTGTGTGTGTGTGTGTGTGTGTGTGTTACTCAATCATGTAAAAACTACTGGACCTTTGAACTGACATAAGTGGACGTTCTTTGGGTCCCTGGTTAACACATAGGCTATATTACAATCTTCTATACTCTATACTCCATAATCGTTTTACCGGATTTTCAAAATTTTTATAGTGAACAAAAAAAAATCCAGAAAAGAAACCCATTTTATTGCACAACAGTTTCTTGAATTTTAATCCAAAGGTGAACCGTCTCAGTCGAAAATAGACTGCCCACGATAATGTGAACTCAGGCAATAGACTTTCAATGAGGTGGATGTCAGGGAACAGGCCCCAGTAGTGATTGCATTATTAGTGATCACGCGTATTATAGCTGTATATAAAGCAATGCCATGTGCTATAATATTACCCA
Source organism: Adelphocoris suturalis (assembly GCA_030762985.1). Lineage (NCBI taxonomy): Eukaryota > Metazoa > Arthropoda > Insecta > Hemiptera > Miridae > Adelphocoris > Adelphocoris suturalis. Next base: position 61,787,567 of record CM061041.1, read on the forward strand.
AGTCTTGCTTGCTATTGAGTAAAGTCCGATTAAACCAAATAGTATAAAGTTTCACATTAATATTAATTTCTTCTGTATTTGTAACTTACGTAGTACCTATTTAAATAATATTGAGAACTAGGTACACGTAGGCTACGGACAGATATTTTTCTCAACAATTAGCTAAATCTTATCACTCAAACAGAAAAACATTGTGTAATAATTGGTTGATTTTCTGGCTTTTTTGAACGCAGGGTTTTTGGAGAGCCGGGAGAGAAAATCTCGTAAGAAGCCTCGAGCGAGAGAAACTCTCTCTCCACAGTCAAACTCCCTATTTTTCCAAGAGCGGGAAACAACGGTTTCCGCAATAACAGAGGATCAAAGCCCCCACCGCCCTCTTTGTTGGCAACTTGCCGGAAAAGTTTCACTTTTACCACCCAGCAGAGCCGTAATAAGAAGAAGTGGAAGTTTATTCGGTAAATGAGGTGCGAACTAATCGCGTAGGCTGCAGCTCTTTTCGCAGTGAGAGACTTCCAAGCCGTGTTCCAAATTCGGGGTGATTCCCTTGCCTATCGTATGCGCCATTGTAAATTAATTTCATTATTAATATGCTTAAAAAGTTTCACCAAGCATCGTGATCTTATGACCGAATTTTTGTAAGTTATAGTAGATATTATATGTGATCTTGCAAAGGAGAAGGGGGCTTAACTTGCCAAGCCTTTTTTTTACCGCTTTTTTTTTTTGTCCCAATGTCATGATTTTTTTTTAGCACATTTTAGTGAAATTTAAGTACATTTTTCAGCATAACTTTGCACATAAATTTTTTAATGTTCTATTTTATAGTTAATAAACTTTATTTCAACAATATTCTGCTAAGAAAAAAAAAATATACCGAATATATATTAATTGCTATGCAATTGCATAGCAATTAATATATAGTCGGTATATATATTTCGATATATTGATATAATATATCGATGTATATATAAATATATATATATATATATCAATCTTGATAAACTAAATGAACTGTTCTACTGAACTATATAATTTGTTTTGAATTATTAATAGATAAACGAAGAAAGGAAAAAGTTGTTTTTGATATTTCGAATGAATCTTGTTCACAAGTTAGAAGTTGAAAATGAAAATGAAAAAATAATTTATAGATTGTTCAGGTGATGGGATGGCTTGTTGACAGGGAGATGTATGTAGATAATTTCAATCGCAAGGTGAAGATAATTTCAATCGTTAATGTTGAGGCCGGGAGGTACGTTTGCTTTCAAAACCCACTTGTGTGCTTTTTCTGATTGGTGGAGAAGTCGGTCGTTAGAACCTGGTGGCATCTTCTTCAAAACCTTCACCCCAAAACATTGATCAAATGATGCATCATGAGATCTTGCATGTTCGTTGATTGGGAGTGGCTGGTTATGGGTAACTGAAGCACGATGGTTATTCATCCTCAGATTCATTTGCGACGCTTTGCCAACGTAGAAACCTTGTTGATTGTTCGTGCATTTCTGGCATATTAATTGGTAAACACACATTTTGGATTGGCACTCTGCTGAGTTTACACATTTGTAGGAATGTGTAGTGTTTGCCGAAGTAAAATGTGTGCTTTCAATCACAAGGTTGCAAAGTTTGCATCTGAGTCGGCCGCAAGGATGTAACCCAGGTTGCTCTGTAGACTGCGTCGGTTGAGGGTGACGGTGCGACAAGATTTCACCAATATTTTTTCCTTGACGATACGTCACTCGTGGTGTTTCTTGGAAAATTTCTCTTGTCTGTGAGTTGGCTGTCAAAATGGGTTGTAGCTCACGAAGTATACTATTTAATTTTTGGGCTCCAAAGAAGAACGTAGTGACTAGTGGCACTCGGTCCGTAGTAGCTTGTGGCGTTGCTGTGTACTGTACGTGGGCTGGCACTAAACGATCTTTAACAAATTTCTTTGGGTAGCCCCTCTCAACCAGCTTGCTTTGTAGGCTTGACAGATAGGATTCGAGACTTTATTTTTTGTTATTGATTCGATGACCTCGGATTGATAACGATCTCGGGATTGATCGTTTTGTATGTGGAGGGTGGCAGCTGTCGTAATGCAAGTATAATTGTTGGTTCGTATCGTCAAGGAAAAAATATTGGTGAAATCTTGTCGCACCGTCACCCTCAACCGACGCAGTCTACAGAGCAACCTGGGTTACATCCTTGCGGCCGACTCAGATGCAAACTTTGCAACCTTGTGATTGAAAGCACACATTTTACTTCGGCAAACACTACACATTCCTACAAATGTGTAAACTCAGCAGAGTGCCAATCCAAAATGTGTGTTTACCAATTAATATGCCAGAAATGCACGAACAATCAACAAGGTTTCTACGTTGGCAAAGCATCGCAAATGAATCTGAGGATGAATAACCATCGTGCTTCAGTTACCCATAACCAGCCACTCCCAATCAACGAACATGCAAGATCTCATGATGCATCATTTGATCAATGTTTTGGGGTGAAGGTTTTGAAGAAGATGCCACCAGGTTCTAACGACCGACTTCTCCACCAATCAGAAAAAGCACACAAGTGGGTTTTGAAAGCAAACGTACCTCCCGGCCTCAACATTAACGATTGAAATTATCTTCACCTTGCGATTGAAATTATCTACATACATCTCCCTGTCGACAAGCCATCCCATCACCTGAACAATCTATAAATTATTTTTTCATTTTCATTTTCAACTTCTAACTTGTGAACAAGATTCATTCGAAATATCAAAAACAACTTTTTCCTTTCTTCGTTTATCTATTAATAATTCAAAACAAATTATATATATATATATATATATATATATATATATCGAAATTTCGTCACGGACTTTACAAAAAAAGTTGTTGGGGGTCGGGCTAAGAATTGCGTAGCTATTAATAAATTTAACGATTTTAACCGATTTTTGCTATTTTTAGTGATTTTTCCAGCACTTTTTCTGAAATTTTACTATTTTAATGTGCTCAAAAAATGCTAGCCAATAAACTCGTCCTTTTGTTTGGAAAGCGTGATTTTTCGGAGCGAGAACGGAATTTTTACCTCAATCCTAAGAAGAGTATATATAGTATATAAAAAACATAAAACAAAAAAATACGTAAAATGTCAATAATAAATTTGAGAAAGTAAAAAAAAAAAAAAAAAAGCGTTAAATATCAGGATAGAGAATAATCCTTCCCTGAGTTAGTTTTAGTTTATAGTAAATCATTGCAGAAATATTGTCATTAAGTGAAAGTTCATAAAAAATTGAAATTCGAATCTCCAGGCTTGTAAACCATTCCATGTTTTGATTGGTAAAAAAGCGATGGAATGCACGCTATCGGGTTTTATTTACATGAACATGAAGGACCGATGCATGGGCTCAGTAAATCCAATATATTCCTCCGATATTGACGACTACATCGAATAAATATAGAAACGTATAATTGCTTGGGTCCGTTTCTTTGATTACGAATTCTCATTTCATCCAATTTTAACCGTGATCGGCTTTTTCGAATCAATCCGTTTTTGTATCCCATGAATACGTTATCAGCTATCGAGAAAGCAAACACCGTTCTCTGCACGTATTCAACGTATACTTCCAATTCAACGCTGACATCCCAGGTCAGGTCAGTATTGTACCCCTCAGTGCAGAGTATAACTAATTCAAGTCATCACTAATTCATCGAAATCCAGAAATAGATTGTAGTGAGAGTTTGGTCATTGCTATTCGGTTTCACAATGCCATATTGTACAGCCTACGCTTGTACCCTCATCGGATATGCATTTCACCCCGCATGGATAAAGCCACAAGCCTCACAGAGGGACATACGAGAAAAATATTCGACTTCCCGTCAATATTCGTTTCCTATTGTATGCCAGGCAGCTATAGGAGGTTCTATTGAATTACAGTTTATTGTATAGGTGACCCTTTACAACCAGAAATCATCATCCAATGACGAAATCAGAAAAGTTACGTATTGCTATGTAATTCATGCATTACAAGGACTTCCCCGTAAGTGGATTGTTCATGAGTTTGGTAAGAATGGTGAAAAATCATGATTTTACTAGATGCCCCCCAAACCTAACATATTTATGTTACAAGCTCCCCCCCCCCCCCTTCCCTTTTACCCCTCCAACTTCACAACTATTATAAACCATAGCTAGCACAAAGACATTGTTGACGTTGTTGTAGTAGCTTTTACAAAATATTGGTTGAAAATATCAGATGTATCTATAACCCCCCCCCCCCCCCCCCCCTACATCGTGAATTTCTAAAACCGGTAGAGAATAGAATAAAAAACTCTCGTTTTCTCCTCCATTACTCAAAAGATTCCTCAAGAAAATGAATAATATAATTCTTGGTAGATCTAAACCGAAAGATTAAAAAGAAAAAGAAAAAGAAATATTATGATTTATTGGGATTCCCCCCCCCCCCCCTGACCATTCACCCCTCTCCACTAACAGTAAAATTAAAACTTCTTTGTATAACTGGACTAAAATCTGGATCTATCAACAGCAAAAACAGTCACGGAATTCAGATGATTATAGTGAATATACCACAATCTATCAATATTACCCCCTCCATTCCCCCTTTCCATAATGAAATTTGACCCTCTTGACAAATGTTCAAAAATAAAACCGATTTCATAATTGAACGAAAAATAATCACAATGAAAAGATCACAATGATCAATATTTCCTCTTCTATTATTGAATTTGAAACTCCAGAGATATGTTCCAAAACAAGACCAAAATCTTGATTAAAAAAAATAATAATAGTAAACCGCGTAAATCGGTCGAGATTTTTAGCTTGGCTTACGTTACTACCCCCTACACTCCTCATCGCGACAGCAAATCCGAAATTCTCAAGGTTTTTTGCTCAACTGCACTAAAATTGGAATAGGGCAATATAAGCATCGCGATAATCGGTTGAGAATCGTAGCCTTGGTAGAGTTGACAAAATTCGTAGAAAAAAACACATTTTTTCCCAAGAATCTTGGAAATTGGTTCCACATATACACGTACTCACACACACATATCTCTGTTTGTTTTCACGGATTCGGTCTTAGAATGGTCTGAAACGGATTTGTATTTGGTTATTTTTCCCCTATGCTTGGGTTATCCCACACCTTCTGGATCAATTCCAATAGGTCGTCCCTACACTGAAGGACCATAGGTTCAGCAGAACGTCCGAATGAGTACCTCTAAGATTTGATTTTAAAAACACTGCGAATTATTGGTCGGTGATTTATCACATAGCCCTTCTGCGCAGATCTCCGGTCTGCATAGGTATACACATACATATATGTAAGCAGTCAGCCAAAGACAGTTGCTACTAGAAACCGTATAAGATCGAGCCAAATAACAATGTCTGCCTACGTACTTCGATTATTCTGAAGCACGATGGTTGGCAAAAGAAGTATCAAAAATAGGCTTTTCTGTCTTCAATTTTGAGTTTATTACCCTTTTTTCTCCAACGTTTCTCCCCAGGTAATGAGGATTCTTCAGATAGCGAAAAAAGAACGTTATAGCACAGAATCGCCCAATATTATTAATATAGAATTTCCCAACACTTTTTATGTTGGTGTAAAAACTGTAATAAATTCCAAATTGAGAACAGAAAGGCCAATGTTTGTTACGTTGTCTAAAATTTCACTGTCCGAAAATAGAAAGGTCATACAATGCTGTGAATGTTCTCATTCACAACAATTCAATGGTGAAATTCTTATAACATTCACATCTGTAAGATGGTATCGGATGGAATTCATAGCTTTCCGAACAGTTGTAGTCCCTGGTCTTGCGCAAGAAGGAAAACCCCTTCTAACAATCATAAATGATACATTTTTCATCAGAATTGTTCAGGGGTTTTACAGGTTGTATTCGAAATGAAAGGATGAAATCGACTTTTTTTTCTGATTTGAATTATATTGTTCTTGGATCAGTTTCTGTTTCTCTCTCGACTCGGGAAGATGCCCAAGTTTACACCATGCAAGCCTTAAGGACCAACAAAGCTGGAAAAGGAGGAGGAGGGAGAGAGCGACGATAGGAAGCGCCCCTATTAACACGAGTGGTGATACTACGGAGCATTTCTGCCGTGATGCCCAACTCGAGTAACTCAGTGGCACTTTTTCCACACCACACCCCGCGCCATGACACGGTCGCGTCCATGACCTTGATGTTTTTTGCCACCAATCCGTTCATCTCGTATATTGCTTCCGGAGATCATTTCGATCATACTTATTATGTTTAGCCCGCCATGTCTGCTCGCCGTCCACGCTGCCACTGACAACCTGGATATCCAGGATTATGGCAGACCCATCGGGCTAAGTGGCAGCAATATCCACCTTCTTGTCCCGGATTTGTCACCTCTTTCTTTCAACTTCCCAACCTGCGCTGGAGCGTGAAAATGGCGAGAGTCGCGGGCCCCAATGCTGTCTGAAGCCCAATTAACCCACTGAAAAGAAATGGAAGAATCTGAGTGCTGTCGGAATTGTTTACCATCTACTAATCCATGTAGTGCAACAGTGAACTCAGAGGACGAGCTGGGTTTTGGAGCGATTTATGTATCTCAGTCAAACCACAACTAATGGCTGGCGAAGTCACACAAACACAGATACAGAGGCAAATGCAGGCCGAATTAAAGAAGAAACAGCGTCGAAAATACGTTTTTTTATTTGTAAAATTTCTTATGGATTTTTATTTCCATGTTTTGCAACCATTTACTCTGAGTGCTTCCACCTATGACCCATAACGAATACAGATTGAGGAGTTCCTCATCCGTCTGTAATAAAACAGGAACTTTTCGCCCACGTATAAAATTATTATAAGCATTTAATACTCTTATTTATTCAATGATCCTGCGGGGCTTCAATAATTTGCGCTTTGTAAGCTTCAGTGTTGATTTTATAAACACAATGTTATTGTTCGCTAGATACTGTTGTCCTTTGGGACAGAATGTTTTTTAAACCTTAATTGCAGTACCAACTTGAACGGCTTATGTTTCGCTTCTCAATTAAGGTAGAGGTGATTGAAAAAGAGGTTGAAAGGGGAACTGGTTGATGGTTAGACAAAGTTTAATGATTAACTTCAACTTGGGATGAGTGAGGGGGAGTGCGATATGAAAGGATCCGAAGAGATTAGATATTGGCGATAAATGTTCACACAGAGATAAAGTGACTCAGGGAGGTGATCGTTACTGGAGAGGGTAACGGGAAGTCGGTAATAGGGTCGGACGGGGGATTGGGGTAATGTCGGAGGGGCTAAGAAGAGAGAATGGAGAGGGGAGGGGATGGTTAAGTAAATGAAGTCTGAACAACCTTTGGCGCTAACTGGGTTAGCCCCCAGCTCCTCGGGTAAACAGAAGGGCCAGGCACTATTAGTGCCCCGTCCCTTTACCTACTGTACCGCTCTAGGTGCATCTTTACCCTACTTCCATTCTTAAATGAACGCTTCCCAAGTAGTTTCTTGATGTAGTTAGCTACGTGATTATTGTTTGTTGCGGTAGGTGGAATTTCACCCGGAAAGAGGAAATGCTGTGTAGTTCCAATCATCTTAGGGGAACATAGCCAGGTTAACAAATGAAAAAACTATTATGTGGGACAAAGAAACACTAAAGCGCTGTTTAAGGAAACATAAATGGGTTAATTGAAACTCATATCGACCTAAACAAAACTACAAAACCTAGTGGCTGTGAGTAGAGAAACCATAAGGCCGTTCTTGGATCATGCTTCAAAACCATCCCCGAACCTACATCTTGAAAATCCCTTAAAAAATATAACCTTACACTGAATTCAGCGATGCGTATCCCCCTTGTTTAGATGTTATGCTGACGAGAACTGATGAAAAGACAAGCAGATAGATCACATCCACAACATTCAGCTTCAGCTTCTCAACACCCGATGAACACGTTACTACTTCCTAAACAAGAACGTATTAATAATTCTAAGGAGTTATTGCAGTACTTACAGGGGAAAACACTGCTCAACACGGGTATTGAGCGGGTCTTTCTTCTTCTAGTCTAGTCGCTCTTTCTATTAGGACTGCCAATATCGACAGAGAAACTCTGTCAACTGCAGTATTTCTAGACTCACGCTCTCAGAAATAAAACAGAGTGTGTCGAACTGGAAACCAACTACTAGGTCGGTCGTAATGCATAAGAAGCAGTATTCCGTTCGCATCAACCGATGCTTCAAAGCAAGTACAGGTATTTGGTGCTATGATGGTCAAATTGGATATCCACGATTTTACAACATACCAGCTGCTTTCCACATTATTTTTGCTGAACTCATGCCAATAAAATTGGCTGTGAGACTCCGTGAACCAAATCAATAACTGGTAAAGATGTGACTAACAGATTCGAAAACTGCTTGTTCTTAATGCTGCCAAATATCCTCCGCGGCGACAGGAATAGTTATAAGTATTACGTAACTTCACAAAGGCGTTAATTGAGATAGCCAAGTCATCATAGTAAAGATCCATTGGATACTTAGCCACGTTGGAATAATTGACAAGGAAAGTGCTGACGATGCTGCTAATCATGGAACCTATTGGCTACGGTAAAAATACTTTACCCACAGCGGAGTCAGCTAAAATATTGAAGAGGGAAAATAATGGATTAAAAAAAAAAAAAAAAAAAAAAAAAAAAAAAAAAAAAAAAAAAAAAAAAAAAAAAAAAAAAAAGATCTGAAACAGACACACATTAATGAATAAGGAGGTAGCAATGAACACGATGCGGGAGATTGGGGACCTTAATGATATGTATGCTTCATTGTTTGTTGAGAGGAGGGTGTGATGTGGGGTTCGTGGTTTGTGGGGGTTTGTGGTTCAGGTTCGGTTGATGGATTTGTTGTGGGGCTTGGGAAGGCGTGTTGTTTGAGTGTGGATGGATTGCTGGTTCCATGTTAGTTCTGTGGAGCAAGTGTTGGTTAACCTGCTTAGGTTCGGCCTTCCGCCTGAGCTTCCCTCCAAATGAAAATTGAGGTTGACACTGAATTATTTTCAGGGATTTCTCTCAAAAAAGCTTATTTTGCATCCTTGTTCTCAAGAGTTTTTGACAGGCAGGAAGCTGCCGATTTCCCGGTTTTTTCGAGTTTCATACATCGGAAATGTGCAGGGTAGATTTGGGGAGCATTCCCAGGATAGTGTTGGTGGGAGATGAGGTGTTGTGGAACAGTTGGAGTTGTTTGGTGAGTATATTAGAAGAGGTATTTTACGGATTAATTCGATGGTAGGTTTAGTGTGTATTTGAGTAATATGATTGGGCTCGTTTGCTGGTTTTGCTGGGTTGGAGACGCACAATGGCAATGGCTGTTTGGTGTTAGTTTGGAAGGGATTGTTTTTTGTGAAGGGATTGATGTGGGATGAGTTCTTGAAGAGACGAGGTAGGTGATTAATGATTTGCTGTAGTGTGGTGGTAGGGATTGATGTTAGGACAATTTTTTTGCGAGAGAAATATACGTTTTAGTAATGCAGTTAGTTGCAGGAGTTAGATCACATATTAGGTTGAATGATAGGTGGGATAGAGAGGCAAAAGGGAAAATTTGTTGAAAATTTGAATTAGAATTTGAAAAGTTTTAAGTTTATTATTTTTTATTACTTTCTTTTTGTTATTATTTTTTTATACGGCCAATTATTATTCTTGATTTGTTGTTATGTAAATTTGTTGGAAATTTTCAATTTGTTAGATTTGTGTGATTGTTATTGATGGGCAGATTAGTTATCTATTATTGTTGATCAATTTGTTGATTTGATGAATAAAGTGACTGGTGGGTTGTTAATGATTTAACACTTCGAGGTCCTCTGCGATGTCCGAGGACTTTTGATGTGGCCCAAGCCACCATTTCTTTCGAGTTAATGCTTTAGCTTCTGGTGCGAAAGGAAGTTCCTGTATTTCACCAGCACATATCTCGCTAGTTCCTACTCTCCTAACTCTCTTCCCCAGATTGAAAAGTTTATTCACCAATTACTGACCGATGTTGATTTAGTGTAAAATAATGTAAATGTGGGGACAACTTGTAATTTACATTGTATGGATAAAGAACCTAAAACAATACAGGTTTATTAATTAATTGATTGGTGGGTTGTTAATGATGTAAAGTTCTAAATCCGTATGTTCTATCTAGAATCGCAATAAATTACTGTGCCTGAGAAAGGGAGCAACTTACTTCCAGAATGAGATTTTTAACACAGGAAATCTAGATAGTAAAATTTTGTATTGTCGTCTAAAGTAAATACGTAACACTAATTTTGTAATATAAAGTACGGAATATTGTAATATCGTTAAACATACCTATGAGTGGTTACAAGCTAGTTATAAAGGAGCGCAGCTAAATAAAGGAACAGTAAACATTAGAACCACTCTACTCGGATAAACGGAAAGTATGACCTAATGCAGACCAAAAAGGTCGTTCGAATTGTCCCCGCACGCCGATTTCGTGATCTATGTCGAATCGCATCAGCCCACGGTCCAGAAAATAGACGTCGCTCCTGATAACCTCAACCTGGTAACCCATTAATCGCGTGTCCTCCTTCCGCCGGCCATCTCCTGAGAGTCTGCCAAAATACGAATGCCAGTCCCTGGACGGTACAAGTGCGAACTACTACGATATGGTTTACTATTTCTGTATTAGAGAACCCATCTACGCCAATCACTAATCTATATTTATTGAATAAAGTCTATGGTGCATTATCAAAATATGTAGACAAAGGCAACTACCGAGAAATTTGGCAAATCGAATAAAACACCTATATCTTACTAGCCACTTGGTGCCTAGCAAGGGTAGATAACTTTATAAAATTGGTCATGAGAACCAAAGTATATTGGAAAAGTCGTTGGGACCAAAAAACTGAAAATAAGATTAAGTAAAACACCTTCTTTCGCTTCACTAGTCCATTCATGAGTGACAAGAGTTATAATAAACTCAATTTTGAGAAGTGAGAATTCCATTGGTGTTCCATTAGCTAGTATGACCCTCGTTGACACGTTTATATATATTGATTTACTGTTATTTCTTTTAAATTTATTATTCAATAATATTAATTAACCATTGTGATCAACCAAGGAAGAAAAACGTGTTTATCCACACCTCAAGATTTGATCCTTTTGTTTTACTTTGCGTACAATCCAAAAATCGAAAGAAAAAAAAAAAAAAACCGTCCGCCATCCAGTTTTTTCTTCAAAGTTACTGAATGAAAGTTTATGAAGCTACGTTTAATAGTTTTATAGATGTGATGGTTAATATTTATATAATGCAGAAATAAAAAGTATTTGTGCACTAACGTGGAATGTTTTTACCCGATTCGTGTATTGATTCTTAAAAATTGGCCGTGATTGAGCTTTAAAAATTTTCGTGTGTTACATATTTTAAATATCGTGGGGAATTGAAGGCTAGTAGGTGAATGGGAATCGAAATTGAACAGTTATGTTGAGTCTAATCCAGATTGTTATTTGTTTCAATTGGCAACTACGTTCCCTGACTGAATTGTTTGTTAACTTGTAGTTCAAGTAAAATATTGTTGCAGTGTCGTGTTCGAAGTTTTGTGAAATATATTATTTAAGATCCCGTGCCATCCGTTTATAATTTGATTCATACGAATATTATTTATTGTCGTGTATGTAAATCATTAATTCTATGTAACTGGCCATCGGCCGTAATAATAGTGAATAAATAAATAAATAAAATACTGAAGTTTTTATGTAGTATCAGGAATACCTGGGATAAATAAAAACCCTCTCGTCCATCCACCGCGCTCTTGTCCTTCTCTTTGAAGACGAAATGCTCGAAGAAAAAAGGGAAGGATTTCGAGAGGGCTGGAGAGACCGACTCGTAATCGCGCGAGACAAGCGGAGGATTTGGGATGGAAGCTGGAAGCCCCCATTCCGCTTTCAACTTCCAAAAGAGAAAACCCTCCTCTTAATTTCCCGAAGCAGATAAGAGCTTTGAGCCGAGCCGTCGTTCCCTCTGCCCCTTATCTGGGCAGGAATACAGAGTTACGGAGGCCCGTCATTTACAAGCGCCTCGAGTGATGAAATCGCCAATATGGTTGAGTCTCTTGAACATTTCTGATTCAACGATCCCCAGACTCGGATAGGTCTATGCAAACGTATGCAGTTTTCTTTAGGCTCGGGTTATTCCGACGATATCCCCATACCGGAAAATATCACGAATAATGTTGACTTTTGACTAAATTGAAGGGGATCTTGCAACTGAATGATGTGTTTACTTTGGTGGTCTGGATACTCGCAAACTTGCGTCTAAACAATAAAATAAAAACGTCCTAAATCAATCCTTTTTATAAAATATGTATTAATTGGAAAAATGGATGAGAATGATGTGCATAGGTAGGTGGTCTGGATGCTCCCAAATCCGACCCATTCATGCCTTCCTTGCTAATATTAGAAAAGCTATATAATCCAAATTCAAGCGAACAGATATAATGGAAAACAAAATATATGTATTTGCGCAAGTGAAATCCGTTTTTGCCAAACAGGGTTGATTTATTTGTTCATATTCCTAGCAAAGCCCGTGGGGGGGCAGTACTAAAGTTTTTGATTAGGCAAAAGTGCTGCCCAACAAATTTTTTAGACAACAACTAAGTATTGTAAATCGATTTTAGGATGTTTCAAATTTCAACGACGAGAAAGAAGGGACTCTAACGATTCCAAATCGTAATTTTAAAACTGGAAAACTGTAGTTAGAAGTGGAGAAATTTCGTTTTGAAAATGGAGGGCAGGACTTACGTATACCCAATAACTAAACACCAATGATTTGTTAGTTACCTTTTAATTCAACTAATACCTCCAAAATTAGATATCTATTAGTTGAAGGGTTGCAACTAAAAACTAATTCAGGTAAATTTAGCCAAAAATAATACGTTGAAGTCACTGTAATCAATAACAACACTAGTTAAACCAATAATTAGGTTAACAAAATTTAGTAATGGGTGGTAACTAATAACTAACAGTTATTATTACAGCGTCGATTGAACTAAAAAATTATTAAATAATGGCTTACGCTTACTCTGCTCCGGATCTCACTCGGCTGACCTGGGGGGAATCTAAATCTAGATCTAGACTTCATGATTCGTTTCTAGACGCCCTGAAGAGCCTCCATTCCAAATTTCAACTTCATTGGTTGAATAGGTAAGAAATTAGACCCGTCGCTATTTTAGACTTGTTTTTCGTGACAATATTCTGTGACATTTTTCAATTTTAGATCCTGATATAAGCGTGTTCCACGCTAAAAATTCAAAAAATCATGCGTTTACCTATATAATCTGCAACGTGTGGTTAGACGAGGCGAAATCGGTCATTATTAGGATGTTTGCAGGAAAATGTTTTCATAAATTTGCGGGAACGATTCTTCCCCAACTTCCAGCAAGTTGTCGATTCGTCTCGGTTACTTAAACAATCCATCAGTTCATCAATACTTGATGTTAAACTACAACCTTGTTAAACTATACCTTATACTTTCTTACAAGCTTAGTATGTGTTAGGTTGAATATTACGAACTTGTTTTTCGTTGGATGAAGCGCAGTTAATGTTCAATGCCGTTTCCATTTGCCTCCCATCGGCTCAGTTGCCATAAGCCCAAATTGAAACAGTCCAACGAATGTTGAAAATTTTTCTCTGTAAGGAAACTTGGAATGTTGATTAAGCTATCATAAAAAAAACCAAATTATTCATTTGTGGTTCATTGTTTTCGATTAACGGTAGGGGGGAGGGGAGCTAAAAAGGTTTATAAATCCTTTATTAGAAAAAATTATAAACGCGCGTAGATCTGGTATACATTTATATAGTAAGGCATCACACGTGCATTACAGTAACAACTAGAAGATATAACAAGATCGAGCCAATGTAGCAGAAGTTCTGTAGAAGAAAGAGCAGAAGTTCTTCATAAAGAAATTATGAGTGCTGCTAGGATTTGCGGACACACACACACATGTACCCTTTTTTTTTTTGGAAATATCCCCTCAAAGACGGAGGGGGCACGCCATTAAATTGAAAAATAAACAAATAAAATAAAAAAAGTGGGGAGGACGCCCAGGTTTACCCGACGCCGGCTCTAGGGATAAGGGAAGTTGTAGGACGAGGAGGAAGAATGGGATGAAAGGATGTGCCCCTATAAAATGACCACCAGTTTAAGTAAGAACCCCTCAGGACGCGGGTGGTGATACCACGGAGTACTCCTGCCGAGATGCCCAACTCGAGTAACTCCGTGGCGCTTTTCCCGCACCACACCCCGCGCCATGACACGGTCGCGGCAATGACCTTGATGTTATTAGGTGCCACTCCTTTTAGCTCAGATATCGCTTGGCGCAGATCATTTCTATCATATTTGCTTTTCTTAGCCCGCCAGGTCTGCTCCATGTCCACACTGCCACTGACAACCTGGACATCCAGGATAATGGCAGACCCATCGGGCTTGATCGCAACGATATCTGGCTTCTTGCCCCGGTCACTCGGCATGTGGTATAGTCTCTCCCTTTCGACATCCCAACCGCTAGATGACAAAGCACCTGCTATCTGCTTGGCAACCGCATCGTGACGTAAAATGCGGCCACCGTGAGTACGAGGACACTGCTGCACCACATGATACAGATTCTCATTTTTACCCCGACAGGCACGGCAAAGGGTGTCAACTGTCCCGCGACTACTCCTCGAACACCTCACTGAGGTGGCTAGTGTAGCCACCCGGACGGCGTGAAAATGGCGATAGTCGCGGGCCCCAATGCCCTCTGAATCCCATTCCACCCACTGGGTAGAAATGGGGGATTCAGAGCACTGTCGGAGTTCTTTACCATCTACTGACTCATGCAGTGCAGCAGCGAACTCAGCAGATGAGCTGGGTTTGGGAGCAGTTGGTGTTGCTCGATCGCACCACAACAACTGCTGCCGGACAAAGTCCAGGTCAGCAGCAGTGCGGGCGACCTCCCAGCTCGAGCCCCTAAGGGCAAGCAGCCGCTGGCGGCGTAAAGATGGGATGCTGGCAGAAAGAGAGACAATACCGAGCCCACTGGCCTTGACCGGTGCGTGGATGTAGGCACTTGGGACACCAGGTGGAAAGCCTAGCCAAGAGCGCACAGCAGAGCGAACTTCACGATCTAACTCAAGCAGCCTCCCCGCAGTAAGCCTGCCAAAGACTAACCCATAGGTTAGCTTTGGCAGTAAGTACGTGCGAAGGAGGCGCAGCTTCTGCTGTGGCTTCAATGGAGCCTTGTTGACACGAGCTAATGCTCCACCAAGGTCCACACGGCTTGCGGCTATAGTGGCCACACCCATGAAGTCGACCCCAAGGTACCGCCAGACCTCCAACACGGATCGGGCAGGGTTGGAAGTTTGTCCTAAGACAAAACACTCCTCATCCACTACCTTCACCTTATGCTGGCGACCTGACGGGACCAAGGAGACCGACCCACACTTAGCTGGGTTGACCACCAAACCACACCTGGCTAGCAGCTCAGCAAATGCGTTGAGGGAGATCTGCAAGCCCTCACGGGTTTCTGCGAGTAGGATGACATCATCAGCAAAAGCTAATGCACCTACTCGCACCCCAGGGGCGAGATCAAAACCTATTTCAGCTGGCAGCTTACCCAAGGCCGTGTCCACGACCAGGTTGAAGAGGAGTGGCGACAGAGGATCCCCCTGGCGCACCCCGCGCCCAATTACAACATCCCCTGACATCTCACCTCGTGCCTCGAGGACCGTCACGCCTTCGTGGTACAGACAGGCAACGTACTCAATTAAACGAGCAGGTGCCCCGACACCACGAAGACAATCGGTCAGGGCAAAGTGGCTAACTGTGTCAAAGGCCTTTGCGACGTCCAGAGCGGCAAGATGGAGCTGCCGTTTCTTGATACGGGCCAGCGAAATGACAGTTTGGAGAACTGTTAGATTCTCCGCTGTGCCATCCGCTGGCCGAAATGCTCTCTGGACGTCACCTATGACACCCGCCACTTGGAGGCGAGATGCCAGAACCTTTTGGAAGTGGCGGAAGACCACCGACGTAATAGAAATTGGACGGTAGCCTCCAGGCCCACTTCCCCCTTTCTTTGGGATGAAAATTGTCCGGACCACACACATAAACACAAACACACACACACACACACACACACACACACACACACACACACACACACACACACACACACACACACACACACACACACACACACACACAGACCGACACAGAAAGAAAATTTTTCAGAATCATCTGAAACGTAAAGCATGAGTGGGAATTCTGATTCTAGAGAAAACACGTTTTCATTTGCTGAAAGTTAAAACACTGCTTCCTCTACCTGTAGGTAAACTCTGAAACAATGATAATAAAGCATAAATATCAGTAATTATCTTATGACCTTTATTTTATACTTGCGGTCATTTGTTCTATTACGTTTGAGGTCACCTATTGAGCTCTATTTGTTGGCTAATGTTCATGAACTGTTCATGTTGAAAGTGAATGGACTCCTGTTATGGTGGACGGTCATGTGCTCGCAAGTAAACCAACATCCCCGGTTGCTAATAAGCCCGATTCTGGTTATACGCAAAGTTTATCTGAGCAGTGTTTGAACCAAGCACACAATGGAGGCATACACATGAACACCATAGCCTATCGATTGCTCATCAATGTTGATACCGAAATCAAGCATCTAGACCACTCCGCAGCGTCGGAAATCAACCACAACTCTCGCGAAGCTTAACCTCATCCCTGTGTTTTGGTATTTCGAACAATCATTTTGTTTAAATTAATTTTATCACTTTACGAAATTTGCACACCTCAAGTGCATGGAAACCTTCAACACTACAGACAGACTTATTGTAAATATTAGATTTTCATTAATACCACTTTGAAAGATATTTAACCGGTATTGGAAGCTTCAGTGATATTTGACACATTTGCTTGAAACTTTAGCGTAATGTACCAAGTTGTGTGCAATTTTGTTTAGAAAAGTCCACATATTCTCATTTTAGTGGAGTTATATCCATGTATTGAAACATCTTTGCACAAGAAAGAGCTATCCTTCATTTCATTTCTATTTGCTCCCAGTATTAATGTTTTTCTTGGACGCAACAAACAAGGGGAATCAAATCGTATTTCTCTCCTACACAACTCACATACCAGAATTGTATTCTCCTTCTGGGTCAACCCTGTTCTCCGAACACGAAAACAAACCGGTTGTAACCTAAAAACATCGTTACTGTTAATTAAAAGAAAGAACAAAAAATGTCGTCTCTCACGGTGCCGGGCCCTGGGAGGAATTACGCCTTTCCTTAATTACTCTGTGGAGCTCTGCTATCTCACCCTTTCCAAGTTTTTCTGGTTTTGTTTCTGCCATCATGTCGAAATAGACTTTTCATCTTCTTTTCCTCTGAAAATGCCAAAGGCATTTCCCAGAACCCAAACCCATCACTGCCCATCAGGCGAGTTGGTGAGTTGGTTGTACTGTACATGATGGTGAAGTATACGATTCATTCCCCACCTACCTACTTATTGGAGATGGTTTTCAAATTCCAATGAAATTCTAATGCATATCCCTCAGTTTCTTCAAGCAGGATCAGAAGAGACTGTTAGAGATGAAATGAAAATAGTAGCAAAACAGAACCAAACAAAAGTGGAGAAAATGGCTTTTGAAAAGAGATTCCGAAATAAATATCTAACAGAAGAATTGAAATGTGGAACTGGGTTTTGTATTCATATGTAATTCTTATGCATATTTTTCAGTTTCTTCAAGGAAAATCATAAGAAGCTGTTAGTTTCGGAAGAAAACCAAAAAAGATGGAAGCCGGACACGGGTCTGTTGTCTTTGATTCACACATCTCATTTTTTAAATGAAATTTTGATGAGTGTGAAGCGAAAACCGACAATATCTATACTATCTCTATCTCTATTATTTATAAGAATGAAACTCCGTTTGTCTGTTTGTCTGTTTGTTTGTCGTGTCTATGCACGGCCAAACGGCTGAGTGGGGGGAGTCTACGAGTGGGGGGATCTTCTTGGGATTTTCCGAAAGGGGGAGCGAGCGAATTTAAAATTTTCTAATCCCACCCGAACCATGGGCCGTAGGGCGGGAGGGGGGTCGAAGTAAGAATTAATGTGCGCTTTTTGGACTTCCCCGCTTCCCCTACCCCTCTAAACGGGCGTTGAAAATTCTGGAAAAATACCGGTTTTGTAGGTTTTTGAACGAGAAAGACGACGGCGCAATCGGATCGCGAAAAAAGTATCGGGAAATGCGTCAAAAAAATGCGAGAGTATGGACCCGTTTTCTCGAAAAGTCCGCCGAAAAACTTGGTTTTTTTAAATTAAAATATACCCCATAAAGGTACGTTTTTCGGAACGGTTTTCGCGGGCGAAATACAGCTTTGGGTCCGCCGAATCTGAATCCGAAATCGGATATCGAAAAAAGTGACGAGAACTTGGTCAAATTGCGAGTGGAAGCGAGGCGAATCGTTAAAATTACATTTTTAATCGACCCCGCCGCCCATTTCACAACGGAAGGGACTCGACTTCTACGCAATACCTTGCGAGCAGGCCAACGCACGCGCGCGTATAAGGATGGAACTTTCCCTTTCGAGCACCATTTCAACAGAATAAATAGGTACGGGTTTGTCCTACACATATACAGCAATGCCTTGCGAGCGAAGCGAGCAACATCCCCAAATAAACTTTTTTGTGGTTCCACGTAGTTTTATAAGATTTAATTTGTTTGTAAGAATTTCCAACAGAAAAAAACGTCTGCCAAGTTGGGTGGGCAGTATAACTTCCTCCAATATAACTTCCTCCTACAAATCGAGACCGCCGCCGTTTCACAATGTTGCTAACCAGAAGGGACTCGATGACTCATTTCAACAGAATAAATACGGGTTTTTTCCTACACATATACAGCAATACCTTGCGAGCGAAGCGAGCAACATTCTCTAATAAACCTTTCGTGGTTCCATGTAGTTTTATAAGATTTAATTTGTTTGTAAGAATTTCCAACAGAAAAAAACGTTTGCCAAGTTGGGTGGGCAGTATAACTTCCTCAAGCGAGCGAAGCGAGCAGCATACCCTACAGAAGTTAAACCTACCCTTAGAGATCTACCGTTTGCGAGCGAAGCGAGCAACACCCCCTACATGCCATACTTTTAGGCCTACATAGGTACCTACCTTGCGAGCGAAGCGAGAGCCATTTCAAATAATAAATACGGACTTTGTCCTACACATATACAGGTATACCTTGCGAGCGAAGCGAGCAACATCCCCGAATAAACTTTTCGTGGTTCCACGTAGTTTTATAAGATTTAATTTGTTTGTAATAATTCCCAACTGAAAAAAACGTCTGCCAAGTTGGGTGGGCAGTATAACTTCCTCAAGCGAGCGAAGCGAGCAGCATCCCCTACAGAAGTTAAGCCTACCCTTAGAGATCTACCGTTTGCGAGCGAAGCGAGCAGCATCCCCTACAGAAGTTAAACCTACCCTTAGAGATCTACCGTTTGCGAGCGAACCGAGCAACATCCCCTAAATGCCATACTTTGCGAGTGAAGCGAGCAACATTTTCTACATGCCAGACTTTGCGAGCGAAGCGAGCAACATATCCTACATGCCAGACTTTGCGAGCGAAGCGAGCAATATTCCCTACATGCCACACGTTGCGAGCGAAGCGAGCAACTTAATGGGGGGTCCGGGGGGCTTGCCCCCCGGCTGGACGTGGAGGCGAGCGTAGCGAGCCGGAGCGGCTAGTAAGAAATATCACGTGTCATAATATCCCTAAATCGATGAGGACGAGAGACGGTACCCGATTCGCTACCAGTGTGGATTCTGTAAGGATTCCTAAGGCTGTGACTGGAAAGAAGATCACACAATGTGCTACCACTTTGTATTACAAAGGGGATTCAAAGAGGGTAGCGAGTGCCCTCAGTGATGTCATGACTGGATCAGGACAGCAACCCCCGGCAGGGGAAGTGAGTCTCCTCTCGAGAACTGGTGTTTTCACGTCATTCGGTTTTTGTGAACACTGACGAAATTCCTCCACGTAAAGTGTTTACCTATACAGTCGATAATTTGATAATTTTCCTCGATAATTCCTTAATAACATATCAAGTTATTCTATCTTCTGATGACATAATTATCCACCAGTGCAATTTATATTTCGTATCCCCTCTCATATTGCTTCACTTTATTATACAGAACCAATAAATCTTTGAGTAATAATCTGAAATATTTTAATTCTTGTCAGAAAAAAGTGTGTGATGCATTCTTACTTGATTTCTAGAACTTTTCCCCTTCCAAAACACCTGCCTTTAGCTCAAGAAAAAGAAAAAAGAGTAAAAACAACCTCCCAAGAAAGACCACGTTTCTCTGAAAACATTTTCATCGTATTACAGCTAAAAGTGCACAATAGGCCGCAAAACTTCTCAAAAGACCCCGCAAAGATTGCTGTGCTTGAGCATTCTCTCCATTCATAATACATCAACTCGCTTCATACAACTTTATCCAATTTTACTTACCACCTCCGACGCAGCTCAGACGATTTCTAGGAAAATTTTTGAATACTTTTCAAGACTACTTCTGGCGTATTCAATTCCATTAGTTAACAACATGAACGCCGAATATAACGTATGAGATGTCATGCAAGTTTGCAGCTTTCCCAACATTATCTCACATAATATCAAGCTAGTCTTTACTATGTTCGGTATTACGCGGCTATACGATTATAGCATTTCGATTCACAGGAGTAAAGTCACCTAGGAAACGGAAATCAATGAAGAGAGTTGTCTACTTCTGCTAAATATAGAGTTACTCTATAAGATAGATTTCATTCGGTGGGTGCCTACGTCTACGTCGATATTCGTAGATTCTCAGGTACCATTGTACTCAGTCATTAGCTCTTGTTAAATATTGAGGAACTAGGTGGAAAAGTACGCGTTTTCTTTCATTTCTCTTCGGTTATCGTTACCATTATTAACGACATTGTACCATAAAACAGGTACGTCTAACTGTTATAGACCAGTGGACTGCAAAGAATAGCTAGGTACCATATTATATAGATATAATGAACTATAATAAGTAGCATAGTTTTTTAAATATTAACAGTACGCGTTGTTAACATGTTATTCAATCAAGTACGAGTACTTGAGTACGAGTATAATGGTTAAAATCTCTCTCTCTCTCTCTCTCTCTCTCTCTCTCTCTCTCTCTCTCTCTCTCTCTCTCTCTCTCTCTCTCTCTCTCTCTCCAACAAATCAAACCTTGACAAGATACTCTTTTCTACTTTTGTACTTGTTCTTTTTTCTTGCCAGATTATATTTTTAAACAAAGCAATAGTAATTCAGTCTTCCCATCCCATTGCATGTCATTTGACGTACCTACACGTACAGGAGAATTTCCTTTTGTTAGTTCATGAGGTTACTCGCATTATGGAAATAGGGTCATTACCCAACCGAGCCTGACCCAGTTGTGACAGGGGTGACAGCTGTGAGCTGTGACGGCCGTGAGCTGTGACCGCCGTCAGCTGTAACCGTTGTGATCCGCGACCGCTGCGGTGACTCCAAGCCCAGACCTCAGACAGGTGAGGAATCTCCGCGGCATTAGTTAAAATGAAGTACTTGCCGCATAAGCTGCCGCAGGATCGTCCTGCTTTATCCCGCCGACCCCCCTTTTCAAAGTATTCTAGGTGAATTAGAGCTTTTCATGCTCACAAACAGCGCTGCCTACCTTTCTCCCAACCCAATTCACCCCGTATTTCAAACCAACAAACCGCCCCACGAACTCAATATTTCAGTCGTGATGCTCAATTTTTAACAAAAGAAACGATATTGTACGTACAATTTTGAACTTCAAAAAAATTAATTTAATTAAAAAATATATATTTTTGCAAAAAAATTATCTCTATTTGCAAAAAATATACATATTATTGACATCTACGCCGTGAGACTCGTCATTGAGTGCCGCATTATTTCAAGATCGGATTCAGTTTTTGTTTAATTTAGTATGGTTTGTTTACATTATGTATGTTGGTTTTCATTTTTGAAAATGTCTGTCAAAAATTAAGATAGGATAAATAAAAATCTACTACCTTGCGCCTGAAGGCTGAAAAGTGATGAGCGTAGAATACCTGTTTTACTTTTTCGGCATAAAAATGTGCTAGTTTAGGTAGCTACCTACTCTATCTAATGCGCAACTGTTTTTGATTAAACTCTAAACAAAATAATCGACATATGCTTTCCTATATTACCAGTACTTACACCTACGTGAAAATAATAAAAGTTAACAGTTGACGCACTTAAGTGACCTCCTACTGTCACTCAGGATATTGCACCGTTGAGCTGAGGATGACACTCACCTCAACGACTTTTTTTCGTTTATGAATCTCGTTTAGTGATCCTTTGGGTTGTACACTCAGTGAGCCCTCAGAGTTGTCATCAAATCACGTCTATGAATCGCGCTGAGTGCATGAATTCTCCTATCTATACACTTAAGGGCCAACTCAGACTCAATTCCCGTCTATGAATCAACTTACGCTTCAGCAGTCCATCTACTGGTGAGACTGGGTTATAATAAACCCAGTCGTGAAATGAAAATTCCATTGGCATTATATCAGCTGATCTATTCCTAGTTACAAGGCGATTTTAGCAATTTTCCAGCAGTTAAAATTTGCTCCCATGTTGTTGATTATTTTTTTCGTGCCAATGTTCTAGCCCATGGGGAGAGCAAACGGATGAACGTACAGCGACTCGGGTAGTTACACCTGTTTTTTTGCGATGAGGTCAATAAATGAACCCCCCCCCCCTCCCCCTAAAAAACCATTACTGTTACTTTGAAAGTTTTCGAGATCTCGATTTTTCAATATTTCGGCTCTTAATTACAACTCTTTTGGGCTGATCAAAATTGATGCCGATTTTACTGGCACATCCCCGGCCGATGTACTTTAAATCATTGATTTTAGAATCCATTACAAATTCACTACTACATACGTGTCGTCACTTCAAATTCGTTAAACCAGCTACTCCGAAGGTTTTTAAGAAATTTTGGGAGCTGCCGCGGTGAATAAGTGTACCTACCGTACTCAAAAAAGAGCTATGAGCATTGAAAATGTCTCAGTAATTTCAATGCTAGTATACACAATCATAACAACACTTAACTTGTTTATAGGTTGCGTGACGTTTTTTCTTTGCATAACAAAATTTCCGGTTGACCCGTCGACTAAGACATTTTCAATGTCAAAATAAAATATTGAAAATATCTTCATAAGCCCCGGATTTTCCCGTTGATAGCTCGCCAATCACAAGAGATAAATTCCGTAAATGACGTCCAATCAATAAATGTTTCAAACCCTTGGTACAATCAGCAACGGCTGTAGATGAGATATGCGAAATGGCGTTTGAAAACGAATTTTCCGGCGATGCGTCGTCACTTGATTTCCCTAAAAGTGGAAGGTAAACGCGGATGAGGGCAGTGGCGGATGAATACGCTGCCGATTGGGACCTCCCGAATATTGCCCTCTCATGAATAATCAGAAGCCCGCCCGAGTATGAATATACATTTTGAGAGTCGGAGCCGGGAGCGTTTTCTTCGGGGAAAAATTACGTTTTTCGGCAATACCATTTGTAAAGACCCGACCCCTGCAGATGAATGGGTTAGGGGGTGATATGTTTTTATTTGCTGAGAGTTTCATAAATACTTTTTTCGTTAAAACTCCATTTTTTATAGTTCAAAGACACACACTAAGTAAAAGCGCTAATACAAACGCAGGTTCTGAGGTGACGCAGGGCGACGCACAGTTTTTTGATCCTAGGTGTATTGGTGGAAAAAATTCCAAAACCACGAAAATTTATTGTAATGAATATTGCGGTTTTATTGCCCTAACTAATAGCGGAAACTACATGAGAATTTTATCATTTAATAATGATTAACAGGACGTTACAAATTGTTTTCCTCACGTCACGAGCGTCACGTCACGGTGGGGTTTTCTAATGATTTTCACGTACAACCAATGCGTTACTAGGGAAGTGTAACTCCCTTAGTTTTCATAGCTGGAAAATCGTTATCCACTTTTTGGAATGCTCTCATTTTATCACAGCATCTCATAATCCCTAAGCATCTGTAGTGTCAAAGAAAGCTGATTTATAACGCTCAGTTATAAACTAATATTGCTAAGTAACCATAATGAACTAATAATGTGTGAAATTAATGTGTAAAATTATTAAATGATCTGACTGTAGAACCGTAGGTCTACCGTCCGTTTTTTTCACTTGTTAAAAATTGCTGTTTTTGAAGTTGCGTTAAGTATCATAACAAAATTATTGTAAAAACCCTAAGCATTGTAGGAAAAACTTGCCCGAAATTTCAGCTTTCCAATGGTGTAATCGATTTTTATTTCACTTTGTTAATTGGGGGGAGAAACGTATTTTTGAATGTTGAAAACGTGGTTTTGTCTATGAAATCGAGGGTTAACGTGAAAAAGGACCGCTTAAGAAAATACTAGTTTTGGGTCGGATTCTACGTATTTTTTCACGCTGAATCAAATGATAACACTCGCAGATCTCTCCAACTCTGTAGTAACCGAATTTTACGCTTCAACTAACAAGTTTTACTCTTAAAAACACATAAAATTGACTGTAACAAATAAACTAAAAACTAGTTCGTTAAAGTGTAAAACTTGGTTGTAATGGAATCGGAGAGATCTGCAAGTGTTACCATTAGATTCAGCGTGAAAAAATTCGAAGAAACCGACCCAAAACTTGTATTTTCTTAGGGGGTCATTTTTCACGAAAACCCTGATTTTCATAGAAAAAAATCACGTTTTTCAACATACAAACATACTTTTCTCCCATAATTAACTATACCGTTAATTAACTATACCCATAATTAAAATTGACTATACCGTTCAAAAGCTGATAATTTACTATACAATCTACCCCAACAAATGAATCTACTTAGGTAGATACATACATCCTACCAGATTCCCTCTTGGTTAAAAGTGCCTAAACAAAGTACGTAGGTTGTTGCTTTGCAATCGAATGCAACTGCTGATTAGCAAGTTTGTCAAATATCGAAT
The DNA here is from genome assembly GCA_030762985.1 of Adelphocoris suturalis. Lineage (NCBI taxonomy): Eukaryota > Metazoa > Arthropoda > Insecta > Hemiptera > Miridae > Adelphocoris > Adelphocoris suturalis. The sequence goes on from CM061041.1 coordinate 61,812,589, forward strand.
AAGGAAATATGCAACATGAATTAAAAACCTTGAAATTCATTCTTCTGGAAGTAAGATTTCACAAAGACGGTATTGGCAGTGCAGTTATTACGCAAGTCTTACAGTTACGCGAATTTTAGGGACAATAAGTTAATATTAGGTACCTACTTTCGTTTTCGTCTATGAATCATATATGAACAAGTAATAAAATACGGAAAGTCCGTAGGTACCTTCCCTCTGGGTACTTACCTTTCCACACGTGATACTTAACCATTCTCCTCTAGCAGAGATCTCATGGCGCACCCTTTCACATGACCTCGTTCACAGTACTGTAAAGATTTTTAGTTTCCTAATTGATTCAAAGAAGAGTTCTGGAAACTAGATAGGTAATCCACAACATCTTCGCGGCTGATGTCTGGAACATTTAACACACATATATGTCAACTCGCCTACACATTTTCATATGGATCTTGACTGCACAGATTAGATCTTGCGCTCGTAGAGCTCGAGGCCAGCACTGGATAATAACTTGATGTAATTTGCATAACGTGATGTAACTTGCATATTACAAATAATGAAAAAATTGACTGGGAACTAGGTAAAACTTTGTTATGCAGTTTTCTAGCAGCGTCTATAAATGGCGCATTTTCGCATAGTTTACTGGTCACCATGACAACAAGGTGAAATAACATCTACTTCGCCTTGCCTTGATGTAAGGATGCAATAGCGTTGAAGTCTCGAGAATATCATCTATATAGAACGGCAGTTCAGGAATAGACGAAGATCAGTGCAAAGATGAGAAGGCATTTCATTAAGAATATGGCCTCGTCCTAGGAACGTTGCTTTTCAAACACCTCCTCCACTCGTGCCCTTCATCTCACCTCTCGGCCCCACGTCCTCACAGCCCTTCACCATCGTTCGCCAGAGGCGATGAAACCAGGCCCATAAACTATTCGCCGCTGCTCATTCATAATTCAAAGCCCTCCCGCTAGTGGGGGATTAAATGTCGGGCTCCCTCTCGCCAGTTCTATGATGGAACATTAGGGATAATCAGGATACGGGACGAATCCACCCCCTCCCCCCTTCACCACCACAACTACCACTCACACCTTCCACTCCAGCTTTTTTTTCTCACTTTTCATGATAGGAGTAGAAAATAATATTGCATAAGTTGGCAAAACAGTTTACGCAGCCTTTTATTCATGCGGAAATGTAGCAGGAGGCGGGTCCAGGATTTACATTGGGGGGGGGGGGGGGGGGCTACCCAGGAATCTGTTTTATGGTACAGGAATAATGAACTACAAAGCACATAACAAGTAATGAGTTTTAGCGAATTTTCGCAGAAAATGAACTATTGCAATTGCTCGGAAAATTTTAAAATCAAAATTTTTGAAAATTTTCCTCATTGAAATCCGTTTTGAGGCATTCTGAAACGAATCCCCAAGTTTAACGCTTTTTCGTATATATATATATTCCAGACGATAACTCTCCTCAGGATTGAGATAAAAATTCTGTTCTTGCGCCATAAAATCAAACTTTCCAAACGAAAGGATGAGTTTGTTGGCCAGCTATTTTTGAGCACATTAAATTGGTTTAATTTCAAAAAATGTACTAAAAAAATCTCTAAAATGGCTGAAATCTAGATCTCCTCTTGTCTTTTGATATATCAATTTAAATGACCGACTTGCAGAAGAAAAATTCAAATTCACTGAAACCTGGGAAAAAGAACAAATGGGGTTTACTTCCAAGTTCCTCCATTGCAGGTGTACCCACTTAAGAAGTAGGCTATTGTTAATACCATTACCTAAATACCTAATTATTTGTATCGAACCATTCAAAATGATAATATTTCTATTATACCTACCTGTATCTTAGTATAAAAATTTTACCTTCAATAATAAGTGAAATGCAATAATCTTAACACCAAAATTTAGTGAAAGGGTCAGTCTATCTCTACTTATTCCATTTTGTCATTGTGTTCCATGGTAAGGATCCATATATTTGGGGTTATGATAAGTAGGTTTCATTTGATTCACTGTTATCTGTGATTTTGTTTGTTGTGACCTGAAGATGCTCAGAATCTGAGTGAAAAGTTTTGGAATTTCAATATAAGTGGTAAACTGAAGGTTTAGTTTTATATTTTACACCACATCAGATTTTGTAAGATGTCTTACCACAGAAGGTCGATAGAAAAACTTGATCAATCGATAAAGTCAGGAGGGTAAACCTGTAAATACGATGCGAAACTTTTAGTTGTGATTTTTCAGATTACTGAACATGTGAAAAACAGGGGTATGGGCTGTAACTTTAAAATTCGAGCCGATCTGAAAAAACGGCTTTCATTTTCTGATTCAGCGACCTTGAAAACCCCCAGCTTACTGTTACTTTCTTAGTTGCTCGACATAACTTTTTTCTTTGTTCCCCAATTTAATAAACCAAAAACAAACAAGGTGGAAGAAAAAAATCTAATACTTTTCGATATATGGGCAACACTCATTGCCCCAACAGCAAAACGTAACGCAGGTCTTCATCAGGATCAAAAAACCCTCCTTAAGTTTGGGAACGATATGACACAGAAACATCCGCCAACAACGAAATTGAAACAAGGAAAATTGAAGAAAACGACGTCAAAAGAAGGGGAAGGAGTTTGGAAATACTTGGATGAGTGCTCAGAGAGAAGTTTTAGAGGGATACGTGTAAGGTACTAAAGGAAAGATACCTGTTGTTAAGTAGGCGCTACTTACCTCTGGTTCGGGAGAGAAACTGAAAACTTGATCTTCACTTCTAACGCACGTAGTACCGAAATGGCGAACATAACAAACTTCTTGGATTTTTAATAAGTTTACTTTTCTCGGAGGTTAGGAATAGGATAACTTTATACTTCCACGGGACGGTCATAGATTCTTTTACTTTGTAGAGTATTTTATAAAGAGAAAATACGTGTAAGATCAAGGGAACACCATCTATTATACTGGTATATGAAGTATTTATCACTCTTCCCTTAATCCCTTGTTAACCCTCCGTCAAGCAGCTTGCTCAGTTCCTTTTTCTGTGACGATTAAACGGTTTTTCATACATCTCCGGAATTCAAGCTAATGCAATATATTATTATTATTAATAAGATATTATTTCCACTCCTTGCGCACAATTTGGACTCCTGGACTCACCAATTAGCAACAAACAGACAGTCGGCCGGCGGCACCTTCATTCGGGAGATGTAGACCGACACAGACATCAAACTAAAGTAATTCCAAAAACTGTGGATTGCAAAAGGCAAGTGGAACTGATGACTTTGGAACGCAGAATCTCTTTTATGGCTGTCTCTAACGATAAAAATAAATAAAAGTTACAGTCGTGCAGCACAACCTTAAGAGCGAATTTTTAAACTTTTTGTGCTACATTTATGTAAAATGGTTTTGAAATGTCAGCACTTTGTTTGCACATAAATAGTTTAAAATCAATTTCATTGTTATTTATTAAATACACATCTGCCTTACTTTCATTTGGTTGCTTCCTTTTTAAATATTCACTCACCATTTCGACATTAGGTGGATAACACATCTTGCAGATTCGTCCACGGCCATCTGGCCAGTGGATAATCTCCTTTGTAATAAGTTGCAGAACATCATAATTCTCAATGACAAACACTTAGTGGACTTAAACCGATTACCGAGAAACTAACTGCAACGATTTTAGGTTATTTTTTATGGTTATCGAAATGATTGAGTGCTTTAGGAACACACCAGGTGGGCAAGCAATGATTAATTCCAAGTTAATTCAGAATTTCAATATTACCTATATCCATACATTTGTTTTGTACGAATTAGTCGGGATGCGGCCCAGCACGCATTATATCCATACAGGTATTAGATATTAAAGGTAGGTAACAATCAAAATTAGTTTCGCGCATGTGCAATGATTATTACTCTATCAATCGCGATATCATTTATAGGAAATTTTTCCAGAATACATACCCAAATACCTATCGATTTTGAACGAAATCGGACCATCAGATGATGAGAAATCGACGTTATAATAAATTCACGTATGTGCACGCGCACAGGCTATTGATGATTTGACGGCATTGAAAATTACAGGTAACCGTCTAGGAGCTGACCTGTACAATTTTTGTATATTTTATCGGAATCAGGTTGAAACTTGGTATAGTTTTGGGCGTGACAAGGATTTACCACAGACAGACAGACATGGAACCAAAATTGATCAGCAAGCTCAAGCAAAACGCAAAAAGCAAGTGAAAATTTGGATTTTGGAGGACAAAAATTTGTTTACTTCAATCTTGAACACAAAGTTTCCCTACCTTCGGTACTGAGGAACTAACATGTTTTTATTGTGGAAAAATCATGTAGGTATATTCTCAAAAATGGGAGTTCCAATTAGGTAGCCGAGCCAAGCGCACGTGTTTTTTGCGAGCTCCGTATTGATTTAGCTAGGTTGTCTTTAGAATTACATTTCAGTTTTTGTTTTTTGTGGTTGCTCTTTGATTAACTCTAAGCAATAACAATTTTCATAAATTTTTAACGGGAAAATTTATGGAAAAAGGTAATTTTTACAAGTTTGGTTGGTGATTCGTTGTTTACCTAAGGAAAAGGACTATCCACTCGACCGAATACCGTATTCCTTAGTCAGCAGCACCCGAAGAGCGGACCGGTGTCGTGTTGAATAATTGCAACTACGAGAATGTCGACCTCAGTTACATCAGGTAATTCAATGCCTTGACGTAATCACAACCGAAATTCAAAACTGCGACTGCATTTTGAAGGAACATACAAATGTTTTGAATTTGCAGGTGCATGCTCTGTCGCAAGAAATTGCTAACAGCCAAGAAATTATCTTGCTCAAAAAAAAAGTTAATAAGAGAATTGACAGTATAGAAGAAAATCTAGCATTATCTGAAGAAAATAATACGAAACAGAACCGGCACATGGACAACAGAAACGATCTTATTCTTCATAACGTTCTAGAAGGGAAAGAAAACACGAATATTCTCGAGAGGACGGTGATGGACATTTTTAGAACGAAATTAAATTTCGATCTTGAGGATTATGAAGTTATAGGTGTAAGACGTTTAGGCACCATCCAACCTTCTAGAAGTAGACCACTTGCTAATTATTTCTCTAAATCTTAAGTACGCCAGAACATTTACAAGTTCAAGGGATCCCAATTTAATCTACGACAGATGAACACGGGAATTTAGGAAGTATCTCTTGCCCAAGTTGTTTCAAGCAAGAAAATACGGGAAGCATGCCGTCTTGATTGAAGATGAACTTCTGGTTGATGGAAAAAACTAATCATTCACTATGGACGAAGTACGTTAGAGAAATCTACATCTACTGGGTCAGAAGTGGAGATTAATCTGAATACTCCTCCTCCGTCCCTTCCCTACATTTCCAGATAACAGGTCAAGAAAAAGATGAAAATCTACAAGAGATAGAACGAACATCAATCGCTTCGGAAATTTTGGCAATGACTCGGAATATTATTTAAATTTGACAGTGGAGTGTAGGCATTATTGATTGTGATCTGTGTTAACTATGCAGTGCTCTTTTATTATACGTTAATTATGTAGACCTACATAAGTAATTATTTGATACATCATACGTAACATTGTTGAGGCAGAAATGAAGGCAAGATATCACGTGCTATTTTTAATATGTACCTATTTAAGGAACTCCTTGTAATACCTGCGGGTTACACAATAACATTGCATTGAATGGAATATTCTCAAAATGGACCACAACTACCAACGAGTATGCGGGTATGCGATCGATCTCGGTTCTTACCTTGCGTCTTGGAGTTTCTAGCTGGCTCGATGCTTTCTCACTGTTCAACATAATTACGGCAATTCTTACCCGGGCGGTCGAACCCCGAAGGGTTCCTCAGTTACAAAGCCTTTACTTTAATTTGTTCCACTCCTCCTCTCATGCCCACCGTCCCACAAACGTCAGAGGGTTAAATCCGGATTGTAACTTGGGATTAGGTTTGTGGAGCGAATAAGGGGGTTGGGGGCTCCCTCAGGGGAATAACTGTCCTGAATAGTTAGTTATTCTACCTTTCGCCGTTGTAGTCAGCAAGGAGCCTACAGACTTGCTAAACCCGGTCTCTCCTTCATCTCTCAGAAGCTGGTTTCAACCGGCGTTCTTCATTAATTTAGCGACAAGTGAAAATATTGCGAAAGTAATGGGACATACAAAAGAAGGTATTGGGGCATTCCTCCTTTCCTATTGGGGTACTCCTATAGATATATAAATACAAATGGTTTCTTCCTTTCTTAAGTTCGCTGTAATAACATAAACAGTATTTACTCATATAAGATATTATTTTTACTCATAAAAGAAGTGATATTTTAAAGATAGGAAAGATAACAGTTCGTGGATTACGTTCCTCTCTTTTGTGTTTTGCCGACAGTAAGTTGACATTGATACTATGATCAAATTGTTATATGCTTATATTTTCTATATATGAGGTGAATCAACTTCTTTATTTTATTTCCGCTACGTCAATAAACGTTCATCTATCAATCTACATCATAATTATTACGTTCAGTTACTGATTTAAACTATTACTAATTTCCAAATATGTAAACATTTGTTTTAGCTAATTATTGGATAAAAGACAGTTGTTTCAATTATCGTAGATTTTGTATATAAGTATATAAAAACCATTGGTCAAAATCATTAGTTTATAGAAATTTCTGAAAATAATATAAATTTCACTGTTTTGCACATTTGTGTATGTCTGCATAATAATAAACAGAAATACTCAAATATTTATTATTGAGATACTATAGTCTTGATAATAATACCATTCACTTCATTTCCTTGTAGCTAAATTTACAAGTTCAAGGGATCCCATCGAGAGAAAATACAGCACCAGAAAATCGAACAGGATCGAGACAAATCAGCTGATGTTCTGATTACCCAAGCACTTGAATGTGGCTTCGCTGTCCACGTTCGTGTTTACGATGTTTTGCTTCAAGTTCACCTATAAGAAGTTTTAGCGAATTTTCAAAGAAAAAATGAGCTATTTAGATTGTTTTGAAATCTTCAAAGTGGGTAGGAAGGGTCGGGGACCACCTACGAATCCGTTTCATTCATCAAAGTACACAATCCTAGATTTTAATGTAGTTTATATATATGTATATAGGATGTATTTCCAGAGGTAACACCCTATAAAAATTCCGTTCTCGCGCTAAAAAACCAAGCTTTTCAAACGAGTTTGTTGACCAGCATTTATTGAGCACATTAAATTGGTCAAATTTAAGAAAAAATTCTCAAAAACATCACTAAAAATAGCAAACAACAGCTCAAAATTGTTGACTTGATATTTTTTAGCAGCATATTGCTATACTGAATATTGAAAGTTTCATGTAAAAAACTATGCTGAAAATGTACTTAAATTTTGTTAAAATGTGCTAAAAATCTATAAAAACTGCAAAAAAGTTAAAAATCCAATTTCTTTCTTTGAATCGCATTTAACATAATAGGGTACGATCATTTTTCGAAAATTCGCTCATATGATCATGCTGTATGACTGTAACTTTTCGGGTAAAAATTGCCTGATGAATCGCCTGTTGTGTCGATTGCCGAAAGAAGCCAATTTGTTTTTATCATCAAATCCAGGATTTTATTCTGAATGCCTCTATTTGGATTTCCAAGCGGAAAATTTGATTTTTAAATTTCAGAGCCGTTACGATAGTTTTGCATTCTAAGCAATTTTAATTTCGAAGAAGACGATTTTTATCATGCTTCCGCATGAATGATTACGTTGCTAACCAAGAAATTATAAATGCCAAACAGATCAATTATTTTACTATAAAATTCGGCTCTTTAGTTTTACCATCCAGCAAGACAGCTCGACATCGGGTACGTATATAGGTAGGTATATAACCATTACATATTTACCTACCGAAATCCGTGTCTGACTGAAAATGACGTTTGTGGGATAGGCAATAAAAGCAATGTCGAGCTGCCGTGCGGGATGGTATAACTGGAACGCCGTATTTGACAGTAATACAAATAGTGGACTCCGTTTTGCAAATACTCGTACATTCCAAATACCAAGTACCTACCCACCTACTTAGATAGCGACAAATTCTTTCGACCGGGAGCTTGATACAAACTTTCTCCTTCCAATTTAAAATTGCCTCACTTTTGCGAGCTTTCGTAAAAAATTAAAGGTATTGAAATGGTTCTAAATTTTTTAAATCAAAATCTCCTTCTTTTAAATCCATATTGAGGCAATCAAAACATACATACATACCTACATGTTATATACACGTACGAAAAAGCTTTAAACTGTACGATTTGTTTCAGGATGCCTCATAACGGATTTCAATGAAGACATTTCCGAAAATTTAGATTGAAATGTCGCGACGCCCCATACTCTTCTCTTACTTCCATAATTCCAATCCACTCTCAGCGTGCAGGAACACCACAAGGAAATGTGCCCTCGGGCTGCCAGTGGCGTACCCAATAAATTCGTGCTTCCTCGTGCATGGAATCGAAAAAAATGACCCTCCCCCTCCCGCAATCTTACTACTTTTTTGCATTTCACGGGTTGCTGATTAATTTTGGTTGCCTGTCTGTCTATCTGTTGTCTGTGAGTCAGTGCCAATTCTTCGTCCCGCCAAATAATAGATATACTAATAATGTTTTAGACCGACTGTAATGAAAATTCCAGGGATTATGCGAGTGACCTGCTAGATGACCCCCTATTGATTTTGTTGGCGTCGAATCAATTAAGGAATGTGTTCATGGGCAGACGTGAATTTCTAATAACATTGATTTCTTACGATATCGGTCCAATTTCATCCAGATCATAGTAATAGTATCTCAGAAGAGTAGCTAGGTATAGATTTCAGTAAAGTGCCAATCTTATCGCGATTGGTTTAGTAACTGTCATTGTGCATGCATCATTGGCTGAAACACGTGAAACTCCGAGATTAATGGAATGATTTTGATGAACCTTCCAGTGATCGTGTGGGGTAGCCCTTAGATGGCCCACCACGAATTTTATTGCCGCCGGATCTGTAGTAGCGTGTGCGCATGCGCAAACATTAATTTATTATAACTTTGATTTTTCGTGATTTATCTCTCCGATTTCGTCCAAATCTGGGGGGTACTCGGGTGGAGTCTCGGGACGATAGCCCATCAAGTTGGTTATGCTACGTTGTAGTAATCGTTTGTTACAAGATTGAATGATTGTTACAGTTGATACCCTACATACCTACTTACCTTAGATGATGAATGCCGTTAGAAAGACTGCAGGGTATGCGCATGCGCAATCATGAACCCATCGGCACATTAGCATGTACCTACTGCTCCATTTTGCATGCAACCATTTTGACTCGTTCTTAAATTAATCACACTTATCCATGTTACTAATAGTGAGGAAAAAGTACAGCCCACCCAACACGAACTAAATAACTCGCCTCGAAGTTGTGGAACCCATTTCAAAACAGAAGTTAGTGAAAAAACGTGGTCTATTTCCTCGAAAAATAAAGAGTTACTATGTTAAATCGATTTCAACGATTATGCTATCATCGCTAACAAACAATAACTGAACACATATTAGAAAGGACACAGCTTATATAGGCACAGGTGAAGGGATATTGAATCCCATTGGTCGAGAGAAAGGAAAGGGCGCTGGAGGCACAACCAATTAAGTGTAAGCAAAGTGAAGGGGGGTTACAGCTGATGAAGTGAAAAGAGGGGAAGTATTACTGGTTTCAACAGTTTGAAGGGATAATTCCAAGCTTTACAGAAATGTAAAAGCCATTTCAATATTTACCAGATCTGTCATTTGTTGTAATTCCGAATATTTCAAGTACATTCAACATACCTCCCTTTGGACAGAAATTCTACGAACTGTCTCTCTGTCAAATCAAAATTGTAATTATGATTGGATTCCTGAAGATGTTTTGCAAATGTCGACCTACCCTTATTTTCCCTGAAATCCTCTTTATGCTCTTATATTCTTTCCCTGAATTTCCTACCAGTTTGACCGCAATATTCGTAGCCACAAGAACATTTTAGTATACAAACCCCTTCTTTTATCCTGAACATTAATTTTGTCTTTAACGGCCACCCAACATCGCAGACGTTTTCAATACGAGGACTTTATACGCTTAAACATATCAGTTTCTACCTATGACTACGGAGTCTAGAATCATACTATTATATTATTCGGAAAAACTAAAATTACATCCTAAATTAAGTCGAACGTTGATGAACTTTCTCATACCGACTCTAACACTACACACATCTCCTAAAATCTTTGCTGATAGGTAAATTACCAAAATCTTTCGACAGTTATTCACTTTTTAATATTTCCAAATTTTTCTCTGTACGTCAATATTCCTAAAGAATTTACTCTTTTTTTACCATAAAACCCCACTTTGATCAATGTCGCCTCGATACATGACCACAATATCCGTTTTCAAGCAGCGGGGAACGTTGTAGCCCCACTAAATCGTTTGGTATTGTCCACCAAGAGCCCTCATTACATTCTTCATGTTTTGTACAACAAATTAAGTGAGGAACTGAAATCACCATCTGTGTGGAACAAAGCTCGGTACAGGGCTGCTGTAATTGCTTTCCTAATTACCTTGAACCCGGTGAATTCCGAATCTGTGTTGAGAAGTGTTTATGTTAGCTAATTTCATTTTACTCTCGTAATGGACATTTATTTTTTTATTTTTATTTTGTTTTTGAACTATCGAAGTTTGGTATATTTACTTGTTTTGGTTTATAGTCGTTGAGGCCATGTATTTTTGTCTGCTTTTTTATCTGTATATTGCCAACTGGTGCCAAAGGAGCTGCTCTTGACCCGTCGTCTCGGGCTTTTTGGCCTTTAGACGGGCAATATTTGTTCTGTACATAAAATTTTGTAATCGTATATGCAGACTAATTTATTCGTGAATACAATTTTTTTTAAAATTGAATTGAAAAAAAAAAAAAAAAAAAAAGTCTTCGCGGTTTCCAAAAAGTTGTATCGAAAATGATTTGATAGGGAGAAAGTATAAACTAAATTTTTCTTATAAAAAAATTAATGAACATTTATTCAGTAGATAGTTATTTCTAAGTTTATAGTAAAATGTTGTGTCGTTCCTTGTTATAACTATAAGATGGAATTGTTTGTGCTTGGGAAGTATACTAAGTTTTGTCTTGGGGTATTGCTAGCTTACGGTACCAGGGAAACGTTTCGTTGGAAAGAAGTTTTCGGATCGAGGATCTTCTCCAAGTATCGGAACTTCTTTCTTTAAAGTGCAGCCAGCAGGCAGATAAGTGGTTGCCAAGCTGTAAAGTAGTTAAGGAAGGAGGGTGGACAGGGTAGTTGGAGAGAGGTGGCTTCTACTCGGCTTTGCTGTAATAGCTTCCTGAAAGTGTTTTTTTCTCTCACTCACACTCTCTCTATCTATCTACATCTCCCTGCCTCGCTCTCTGTCTAACATACAGCGATCTGTCAGGTCAAAATTTACAACTAGCTCAAAATGTCTGCATGAGGTTCATTTTCAAATTCCCTTCACATGACTATGTAACGCCCTATTATAACCTTAATGGATGGTTAAAGGAATTGATACAGGAATGATGTTTATTTCGGTTGGGGACTCGACTGTTTAAACTAATGAAAGCAAAAGAACCTATGTATTTATGGGATAAATTTAAATTCATGGTTCAAGTACATACTATTAATACAAGAAAGTTTCCAGAACAATTCAAATCCCACTACATAGGACAGAGAATTATGGGAGATCGTTCCATGTCCCATGTGTACGCTTTTTCAATAATAATACTGAATTATTTGATGAATCAGTAACACTAATTCGTTTGGAAGACTAAAAAACTAGTAAACAAAAAAACGTTTAAAAGAGAAGTTATTATCAAATTACATAAAAGTGGATTGATTAAACTAGTATGAACGCTGAAGTGTCACCCTTTTATCGCTGGAGTTGTTTGATAAGGCACTAACAAAGTATGGCTATAAATATTTCATCTAGATTTTTTTGCTTTCTTAGGTAATTATTGATCGTATGGGATCCCTGTCTGTTCGATAATATTCCTAGGGATCCGGGATGTCATTCCTATTCCTGTAGATAATCAGGATTTTTTTGGTTTATTATTTTCGATAATGAACCTTTGTAATCGACGAAGAAAAAAATATTTCAACACCCGCTGAAATTTTTTTAGTTTACGTTAAACTATACGCTTACGTTTAAGTTTAATTATATCTGTGACAAAATGAAACAAAACCGTGATAGTGGGGATGAACCCAAGGATATAATATTCAAACATGATCTCTCAAATCTTGTTTTAAAGCGAATTTTATTCCGCTAAAAGGAAAGAAAATAAATTTGCTTGTTTACAAAAAAAAAAAAAAAAAAATGTATATATATATATATAGGAAAATCGGAAATTCTCAGGGTTCGGACTGTCACAGGTATAATAAATGCGGTAATACGGTGAAGATACGAAGTCAGATTCGAGAAGTTACCTAGGTATTGTACAAAATCACTAGTTCGTGGTAAAGTGTAACGCTGACACTTACTTAAATTCCGACGGCCGTGGAAATACTCAACAATATATTCTATTTTATACGTTACACTATGCAGTAGGTAAGAACTGTTGGTGAGGAAGGGAAGGACAGAAGGCACGCTTCCAAATCTGAGATAACCAGTCTGTAGCTAGGTACCTAAAACGGTACGGTAGTAGATGCGTAAAATACAAAAATAGAATTAAAAAACATCCGTCCGTCTGCCCTCCGCGGCCTTTTTCTGAAAATACTAGACCAAACTATATGAAATATAGTGTTAAAAATCGCATTTTGGGTCTAAGTGTTCCAAGAAGCTCGGCATCAATTTTTATCAACCCTAAAGGGTTGTATTAAAGGGCTAAACATTGCACAATGGTTAATTATTTCTGCGATAGATAGCCCTTCTACGCAGATCATTGGTCTATAATTATTAGGCCCCGTATGTAATATATGATCAGAACATGGCGTATCGTGCCTCCGAGAAGGGTTCACACTTTTACAGTTCCAAGACCCCGCAATTGTACGCTTCACAGAAAAGATGTTAACAAAAACGGGAAAATGATGCTAAGTAATTTTCGTTTGCTCATGTGCAGAGCGAAGAATTGATTTGGCAACAATGAAACTGACAGGGGACGTCTATTCCTCAGCCCGCACATTCCCAGAAAATGTCATCCAGATCGGATGAAAAATGTGGAAAATAAGCTTGTTACAAGGATTTCATATTGGCGCATGCGCAGAAGCTATTAATGATACAACCATCCATAGAAGATCATCCAAATTTGAGCGAGTTCGGGCGACTAGGGCGTGAGAAAATGATGGTTGGTAGAATTTACGTTTACGCATGCGCAGAGTGAGGTATTGAGTCAAGAACGATGAAACTGATAGGAGGCCGTCTACCCCTAGCCCGCACATCCCCTGAAAATTTCATCCGATTCGGATGAAAACAGTGGAAAATAAGCTTGCTACAAGGATTTGCGGACACACGACAGACACACATACACAAACACTCAGACACACACACACAGACAGACAGACACTGAACCAACGTTGTTCAGAATAGTCTAAAACGTGTAAAATGCGAGTGAAAATTTTGATTTTGGAGAAGAAAAATTGTTTTTATCCCGAAAGTGAAAACAATGCTTCCGCTACCTTTAGTTAGACTCGGGAAGCAATATATTAATTACACACATTGTACAATTCATAAAGATATGATTTCTGTTTGGAATATGCCAGGGAGATGCCGATGTATAAGGGAGACAACATGTAACTTTCTTTGGCCCTTAGAGGCGTTGGAAAAATGTTTCTTCCCAGTCGAAACTGTACGTTAATTAAGTCTTCGCACGAAACTCGGTCATTTCCTTCCTTATCCCAACAACTGCTCTCACCCGGAATAATCTTCAGGAGGCGAGCAGACGCGGTCGGCCTGCCAGCGGGAAAAGGTGGGTAATCTCCTAAGGGATAGACTCGAAAAACTCTCTTTCCTCGCTGCTGCCCGTATTTAGAGACTCTAACCGTGAAATAGGACGTATCCCTTCGAGCCCACGAGCGCCCTAGCGTTATTTTTATTTTAAATGAAAACCCTTTCTTTTTTGATATTTTCTTAATCCTTTCGTTTTCTTGCCGTAATCCGAATTTTCTTTACGTAATATCTGACCTGACCGCCCTTCTCCATGAAGCTAACTGCAATATTGCCACCGAGGAGGCCAGATGTTATACTGCTGTTTCTGAGCTGGTGTAAGCTAATGAGTTCTTCCATTTATTTAACCTGGGATCTCAGAAAATAACCGTAATAAGATTAATTAAAGGTAAATAATAGTAAATATATATAAATGTTCTTTTTTCAAAACTTAGAACCCCTAATCTCTCCTCCATTTAATCTTTATCGATCCCTCTTCATTCCGATTAGCCTCTAAAACAAATTAATGAGCGTAGACATTTTTTTGAAAACACGCTAATACGGTGGTTGTAACAGCTATCAAAAACTGTTACGGTGATCCGTTCAATGGAACGGCGTGTCCGTTGGTACCCCACTTGCTCTGAATCGTTGTTCAACCTTCAGAACGGTGAGTCTACATCTCTCTTCCAATTGCGTTAATAGCAATAATATTATATAAACTCCCATTGTTTATACTAATACCTAATCCATCACTATTCCGCAGACCTTTCTTTCCCCTGCAGTATTTCTTTCATCTTTAAAAGAAGTGAATGTAATAAACTAATCAACCGACAGGCTTGATAGAAAAACCAGGTGTGCTAAAGACCATCTAATTAGCTATAATCCCGCTTCACTTTGCTTACACTTGATTGGTTGTACCTCCAGCCCCCTTTCCTTTCTCTCGACCAATGGGATTCAATCTCCTTTCACCTGTGACTATATAAAAGGTGTGCAAAGTGAAGCGGGATTATAGCTAATTATATGAACATTTCATCTAATTAGCTATAATCCCCTTTCCTTGAAAGGAGGTGTAGAATTACTAGTTTCAACTATTTGAAGTGATAATTCAAAGCTTTATAGAAATATACTTAGTGGTGAAATATATTCTAATGCGTGTTCAGTGATTGTTAGTTACTGATGATGGCCTAACCATGAAATCGATTCAACATTGTAACTCTTTATTTTTCGTGGAAATAGACAACGTTTTTTCACTAACTTCTGTTTTGACTCTCTCTCTCTCTCTTACTTACCATATCCCTTTCACCCTTCCTCTACCCTCAAATTTGAACACGATAATTGTTAATTATAAATTCTAAGGGAAATCAAATTTTTTAATAACTAAAGACAGGAGAAGTGTAAACTTCTATGACGATTTTCTGCTAAATATAATAAATATAAAATATATTATGGAAACGATTTTGGTTGCCGAAAAAATCTTCGACGCGGTGCTCCTATAGAAGTTTACACTTCAAAAACCCCCTGATTACCTTTGTTTTGGAGCGACATAAAGAAAAGTGTAATAAATTATCCCAGTGATTGAAATATTGTTCTACTTATTTCACCTGAGTTCCAAAATTACATCGAAAGATTGAAATATACTATAGAAGTCCAAGAATTTTGATCACGCCAATCGGTAGATTGTCTCATGGTCATGCTACATAAATTTAACCTTCTGAAAGTTTCTTTGGTAATAAGCTGTACGCGTCTAAATGCAATTTAATGTTCCGAAAGCAGATTTGAGGATAGGGTTTGTACACTGCGAAAGCCACAACTCGAATATTTATTTGTTCTATTAGACTTTTGATTAAAGTAAAACAACTCGATATGTCCTGCCATCCTGTACGTAATCTTGTGGGGTTATAACTCAATTTCGAACATCAGCCTTGTTTGTTTTCCATCGGCCTCGTGAGCATGCAATCCCAGTTTTCATTCAGTATTACACTGGGTAAACCCGCAGCACGGAACACATAGTCGATGTGAATATCCATTGTTTCCATACTATCATATTCTAAATTTGACTACGTGTCTATTTTCGTCGAGTCTATTAGCAACTGCTAGGTACGGTTATAAGTAAATTATTATTCTTCAGGTGTTTGAACTCAATGGGACGTTGGAACTTATCTTTTATACAGATTTGGTAATTGTAGATGGAAATGTGGCGTTTGCATACTTCCTTTGACTTCTCGGTATATACTAAACCTACGGTATTTATTTGTACTGAGCCACAAACTGCTAAGTCATGGATAATTACGATTGATTTATTGATGATTGCTCACATAGGTTATCAGGTTATCGTGCTAGCAGGCAGCTGTGCAGTATCCTGATTAGCCCGGCTGCGATACTTGCTGGATGACAAAAATTTTTGATCGTTCTACTACTCTAAATGTCATTCGGCAAACATCCTACAAAATTATAACCGAGTTAAAGTAGAGACTTACTTCGTTTGTCTATAATGAACGAATGACAAAAATTTTTGATCGTTCTACTACTCTAAATGTCATTCGGCAAACATCCTACAAAATTATAACCGAGTTAAAGTAGAGACTTACTTCGTTTGTCTATAATGAACGAATCACTCTTGACTTGGAGATAAAAACAATAATAAGTTTAATATGTACTTGGAACCAATGAGTGTTACTTACTGTTGTCTTTTTGCGTGGGAGAGAAGTTCAAGAAATTAAGCCATATGGATCTGGCAAGTTGAGATTGAAAATTGAGTTGAAAAAAGTGCACATGGTAAAATCTAAATTGATGAAACTGTATAAGCGACCTCTAACGCAGTCTTAAAACGTAAAAATTAAGGTTTATTATTTCCTCTTTCGGAGTAGCGTAGTATCCTACAGAAAATGAAGGACGAGGATGATATGAGGAATCACGTCGACGAATTTTTTGAAACGGTTGACAAATTATAGGAGATGGAGATAGTCATAGTGGACGATCTTGTTAAGGTACTTCTGCTTTATAGCATTCCAGACTCATTTGATCAATTCCGAATAGCGATATGTGAGTGTAAGAAGCGAAGCCGAGTGCATTAAACTAGACAGCTATTTTTTCAAACTTCGTCAAGAGCCTGGTCAGCGGACCTACTATTCAACGAGTTTTTATTTGACTGATGTATAAAAAACGACAATCTTTTGATTGCAATTAAACTATTACATTTAGTCATGAAACATATAAATTTTCAATTTGGGACAATTTTCACTTTTTTAGGAATCTGAAATGAAGAAAGTGACCTTTTTTTATTTTATTTTTATTTTTTCAAAACTCCTGACCATGATTCTCTTTTGGATAAACAAAAAACCCTATCTAATGAAAGATTAAGATTGAAGTGCCTAAGCGAATGAAAGAGAAGATTAAAAAGTTGGCTAAATTAAAAAAAAAAAAAATTTACAAAATTTAAAAAAAAAAAAAAAAAAAAACCCTATCCCTCCATTGAAGATAAATAATAACTTGAACTAATAATACGAAAATGATTGAAATCACATAAGTGGTGACAGAGGAAAATAGTCGCATAAAGACCTCTAATTAGAGTGGGAGGTGAGTGGGTTCCGTGTCTCTTGAAGAATTTTAATTATTAGTTAATATTAATTGGTTGAATTATAAAATTTGATTCAAATCAGAAAACAAGAGCGGAATCTGAATGCAAATTGATAAATCGCATCTCCGGTACAACTGCTTTAGAGTGAACCAGTTATGCATGTCGTTAACTAAACTTGGGCCACTTCCGTGGCCTAGTTGCTGCTTTGGTAGTCTGAATATTTACGAGGTCTTGGTTAATATAATTACTTCCTTACTAAGGCAGCTCCTTCCTTGCCTCTCTTCCTCACTCAGTGTGAGGGGTCTCTACAGCTGAAGATCGAATATCGTACACGAGTAGAAGTAATGATATCATTATCATCATTATCGTATCCTGAATGTATCAAATAATTTATGAGATATGCGGTTAAGTTGGATAAATCCACTACAACATCTGTTTTCACTGTTTTTTCTCCAGATTTTTTCGCTATTTTTCTTAAAACTGGATTTTGATTCTTTTTCTTCTCCATATTACTCGAAGTACTTCTTTATTTTAGTACCTAGTACTTATCATTGCAAGGTACTGGCGAATCTCTTAATCCTACGTAAATATGACAAATACACACCTCAAAAGAATTAAGGGATCACTTTTTCTTGTCTACATCAAAGACCCAGGATCAATCAAACTAAGTTCACGTTAAGTATATCTCATGATTAGGCACCCTGTTATATTTGTTTTTTCTCAAACACTGAGACTTGAGCCAAAAAAGAACGAAATCTGAGCATTTTTCTTAAAAGAAGTAAATCCACTATTCCATCCCCAATTTTTTCCCACAATTTTTTGAGATATCGAAGTGAAGCTTGGAGATCTTTTAGGGGGTGCCTGATACTAAGTTTTAAGCAAATAAAACTCAGGAAAAAATCCAAAAATTTTTTTGGACTACCCAAACGGGAGGTTGTTGGATACTTCGGAAACAGTTTTACCATTTTTTGCCGAGTGTCGCCTCATTTCAGAGATTTTTTAGTGCTGAACACGATGGTGATGCTAGAATTGCGGTTTCTTATTCCGTTCTTGGATAAGAGCTGATAACCACGAAGAAGCGCGATTCATTCTGTTTTGGCTCAATTCTGTGCTTCATATCGCTGGTCTTTCTTAGTGTTTGAGAAAAAACAAAAAGAAACGTCTGCCACTTTGGGTGTGGCACGTAGCTTCCTCGTTTACCTATCATCTTCTTTCTATCCAAATTTAAGCGAACTCGAACGACTAAGAGTGAAAAGATGGAATGTGATGGAAATGACGTTTGCGCATACGCAGAGTGGAGAATGGATTTCGCAACAATGAAACTTATTGGGGACCATCTACAACCTAACCTGTGCATTCTCTGACAATTCCATAGAAATCGGATGAAAACCGTGGAAATTAAGGTCGATTTCACATAGGCGCATGCGCAGTAGCTATTAATGATACAATCATGTTGAAACTGATATGGAATGATTTAATCGTCATCCCCCAACCATCATCCAAATTTGAGCAAGATCGGACGACTAAGGCGTGAAAAATTGGGCATAATGGAATTAACTTTCGCGTATGCGGAGAGTTGAGAATATATTTCGCAACAATGAAACTGATAGAGGACCTTCTACACCTTAGCCCGCACAGTCATTCTCTAAAAATTTCATCCTGATAGAGATACACACAGACACGGAACCAAAGTTGTTCAGAATGGTCTAAAACGTAGGTAAAATATGAGTGGAAATTCTGATTTTGGAGACCAACAATTTTTTTTCTCCCGAAAGTTAAAACAATGCTTCCGCTACCTTTAGGTAGACTCGGAAGTAATAGGGTGCATTCCATTTCCACTAGGTACCTAATCATGAGCTATAATGTGAACTTTGTCCAATTGATCTGGGTCTTTTTCGTCAACAAGGAAAAGCGATTCCTTATTTATTTTGAGGCGTGTTAGATTCGGCTCGTATTTATATTCGGCACTGATGGGCTGTAATTGACGAACCAAGTAGCACTTGTCAGTGTGTGTGTATTCTGCGCTACAGGCCGCAATTTGGAGCTATCAACCCGAAACTCAGAAGGTAGACTCTTTAGACATGCAGTATTTTCCGTATAGTTTTACGTCACGGTAGGACGGCAGGAACTTGTTATCGGCGACGACGATCATCGCCAAATTAACAAGAAAAAAAAAAAAAAAAAAAAAAAAAAAAAAAACGTGTTTGGTATCGTTTTTAATAGTTTCCTGAAAAGGCATGTCTGTTCCTAATTTAGCTTTTGACTGTTTATGTCTTTCCTTGGCACATAGAATCGAAAAGTATTTCGTTATGTTACCGAAAATTGTTACTTTTGATTTTCTTATAATTATTGCTTACAACCAAATCGTTGGTACGGAACTGTATCTTAGGCATTTATCATCGTACACAAATCGTTCGCTAGTCGTGGAATGCTCTCGATTTACCTAACCGTATTATGTTACGCACTGCGCAGTGCGTGGCCAACAATCTGAGGTATGAGCGTGGTTGTCTGAATAATTGTTTACATACAATTGATCTTTCTCAGTTAATTTTGTAAACATGTTTCCAACCACTATTAGTCTGGGAAGTGAAGACATAAAATGCCTCAGTCTTGCAGACTTGTATGCAACATTTTCATGTGTTGAAAAAAGTGTTTTTTTTTTCGGCAGAAAAAGTAGTTCAGATGTTTTCTTTTGTTTCAGCTTTCTCTCAGTAATTTCTTTTCTTGTTTTTTAATTCCACCAACGTTTCTTCCCAGGAACTGGGACATGATCAGGAAGATGCTAAAAATTAGAATTAAAATAACAAATAATTTAAAATTATAAGATCTCTAACAATATTTCCTTTATTTTGTTGGTGAAAAACATATTTGATGTTGTATTTTTTTTGTAAAAATCAAATTTGAAGTTGTTTCTTTATCCTAATGTTGGTAAGAATGTTAAGGTACATGAGGCCTTGATTCTCGAGCTGTTTTCACGATTGCTTCAGTTCATTAAACGTCCCTTGTGCAGTTGAATCAACCGCAAACAGAAAGGCCTATTTTTGGTGAAGTCTAGCAAAAAACAACCAACATTGTTTATGGAGCTCCTATATGGAAACCTATGTGTTCGTGTATTCATGAAATGACATTCGATACTTATTTCAGTGACTCAAAATGAAAACACCAACTTTCAGCCGTAACTGGAAAGAATGAGCCTATCAAGCCTTGAGTAATATTCACCTGCCGAGCATTTCTTCGGCTGAACCCCTTTCTCTCATGTCGGCAACTTGTCAGCGATTCCTTCCTCCAGCTAACTGCCTCATTATTCACGGTTTCAACCCCTTCGGGAGGTGAGCAATTCTCTCCTTGTGAAATATCAAAAGCCCTACCGATAGAATCGCAAGTTGTCAGCAACGTGTGCCGAAGCGGTTCGATTTATGATATGGACCCCAAGGAGCTCAAATGAATAATTAAACCATATTGACTTGGATCACAAATTGATCCGATAACTATTTCCCCCATTATTCCCATCAAATATCCCCAATGGATAACTAATGACATTTAATCACACAAATCAATCAAATTATTCATTTATTCAACAAATCCCTTCGCTAAATTAACGATTTCCGGGTAACTACCTCAAAAAAGCGACAAATTATTGCAAGAACGTTTATTATATCCGTACACACTGAATGATTAATAATTATCAAACGAAGTCTATTATACTCGTACATTACCTAATCTATATATATTCCCTACCGAGGAGAAATTTATTAAATAACACACCTACACTGTACTAGGTAGTCCTTCTGTATTCATCACGAGCAGACCCACCGAAGCTTAATGAACTGAAAATTAGGCATATGAAATAATCGCCCACCTACGCTTCACAAGTCCATCTTTACAGTAGGCGAAAAATGTGATAAACTCAGTTTCATGAAGTGGAAATCCCATTGGAATTACGTATTTTCAATTAATGTATGGATTCTCACTGGTCATTCCTAATCGGTACATAACAGTTTAGGAAGGAGTGTGAGCAATACTTACAAAATGTTATGGAAAATACAGCTACCTAATGATGAATAAAATACATAAACAATGAAACTTTAGTCCCATAAGGCGATTATTATGACAATGTATATTATAAAACGTATAACCCTCAAATGTATTATTATCGTGATCTAACTACAATACTAACGAAGCTATGACCCCCCCCCCCCCCCACTAGCATGTCGCACAGTACCTATATGCTGATTACGTAGATTGTAACGGAATAATGATGTACATTTCGTTATATCAAAGAGGTGATTTCGCTGAAAATGAGATTTAAAAAAAGAATAGTCATAATTTCAGTCAAGAACACTCCATCCTTAGCTGACAAGTTGGCCTTGCTAAGATTCCATTCCCAGCAACGGGATTTTTTCTTGTTCTTAATTTACTTGTATAATGAGAAAGGATTCCTGTGTGCAGTGGAGAGTTACAAGTTTGTTAATGAAGTCAGTCGCTAGTCATTAAAAATAACAAAGTCAACTTGAGGTGGAGAATTTCCTTTATTTTGCAGACACAAGAGCTGGAAGCTGTGCATGAATCTAGGTGCTGAATTAAATCAAGTCACACAAAAAAATAACCCCCTCAGACCTATAATATTCAATGCAATAGGTCGAGCATAGGGAATGAATTACCACGCAGCGTGTTTATGTTTTCTTATTAGAGTTTGTCAACGTTTGATGTACTGGCAGCATTTCATTTGAGCTCCGGTGATACACAGTCGTTTCAAATTTACAAAGTAGCAGGCATGCAGCATGATCGTATGAGCAAATTTTCGTAAATTTCGTATTGTATAATGTTTAATTGTTTTAAAATTAGAGTTTTTTGAGTGCTAGGAAATTGTCAACTACTAATTTTATTGCAAAAAACGTAGTCTAAATTACAATCTACGATTCAAAAGTTCCATTCAAGCAGCATGATCACACGAGCAAGTTTTTGTAAATTATCATACTGTATAATGTTAAATTGTATTGAGCTTTGTAATGAGCTTTGTTAGTGCAAAGGCATTGTTACCTATTAATTTTTGGCCAAAAACGTATTCTAAATAACAATTTGCCATTCAAAAAATGGATGTTGGATTTTTAGCTTCTTTCGCAATTTTTATCTTTTTTTTTTTTTTTTTTTTGTATTAGCAATTTTTAATGAAATTTAATTAAATTTTACAGCATAATTTTGTATATAAATTTTTGAATGTCCAATTATATAGTTGATAATATTTATTTGAGCAATATTCTGCAAGAAAAAAAATGAATTTAACGAATTTTAGCCGTTTTTAGCCATTTTTTGTGATTTTTTGAGCCTAATTTTTTGACATTAGACCAATTTAATGTTCTCGAAAAATGCTGGCCAACGAACTCGTCCTTTCATTTAAAAAGCTTGATTTTTTGGCGCAAGAACGGAATTTTTAAGTCAATCCTAACGAGAGCTATCGTCTGAAATTATATATATATATATATATATATATATGCTCTTTAGCCCTACAACATTTATGGGTGGTGGAGGAGGGTCCTTTTTAGGCTTAATCGTTTCTACCTTGGTTACCTTGGTTACGTCCTTGTCAGTCTTAGTCGTGTTGGTAGGCCATTCAACCTCCGGAGAACGCTGAGCCTTACGCTTCTTGCGGGCCCTTTTTAAGATCCAGTCAGTTTCTCTAGACAATCGTCCGTACTGTAGGATGTAGGGACGTTGGGTTGAGTTAATTCCGATGTCCTTTGTTTTTCCTTTTGATTTTCATTTAATTTAATCAGTTATAATGATTAAAATCAGCGAAGGCTCTTGTTGTTATGCGATGTTGCAATAACTCTTGCTTAGTTTGATCAACAATGTCCTGGAGCGTCGTCTGCTCGCCAGCGGCGTCCGCCTTGTCAGTCATCCCACTAAATAAACATTCCCAAAACGCGAAGCGAAACATCAGTGTAAACCTTTATCGCGGGAGGTCGCTCCGATGTTATTCCAACGAGCTCTCGCACAAGACTGAGCAATTTTTAATGAAATTTAATTAAATTTTACAGCATAATTTTGTATATAAATTTTTGAATGTCCAATTATATAGTTGATAATATTTATTTGTGTGTGTGTGTGTGTGTGTGTGTGTGTGTGTGTGTGTGTGTGTGTGTGTGTGTGCTCGCGCGTGTGAGTGTGTGTCTATGTTTGTGTGTCCTTATTTATTTTTTTATTTTTATTTAATTTATTTTATTTTTATTATTATTATTTTTTCTTTTTAATTGTTGAATATTACTTAAAACAAGTTTTTTGTCATATAATTGGTAGTTAAAAGTTCCTTCTTACGTAAAGTATCAATTTTCAAAACAATTCAACACAATATAGTACCAAAATTCACAAAAATTCGCTCAGACAATCATGCTGCATGACTGGAACTTTTGAAGTTCATTTAGACTTCTTGGAAGGGCTTGGTTGAGGTTCTTTTTCATGTGGATCGTCGATTTCTGCCTACCGGACACGTAAATCACGCAGCGTGTAGCGAACTCGCTCATTTTGGAACACATGAGCGCGTTACGCTGGCGGAGTGTTCAGGCGTGAGGCGAAATCCGCTTGTTAGGAAAACAGAAGCGTAGTTTTTCACAGAACGAGTGGGCGACGTGACCCCGCCAACGTCTTCCGTCCCACGCGACGGTAAAAACCCGTCGTTAGGAAAACGAGGCTTAAATGGGACTCCGCGCACCAGGGTAAATTCAACTCCTTCCTCTTCCTCTAATATCCCATGTTAACTAGGTTTTTTATTACTCAAGGAGTCGCAGTCAGACACACACAGCCTCACGCTCACATTCAAATTCACAACACAGTGCATTGTGAATCCAAACACCAGCTATTTAAATCTAAAGTCAAACTTAAAACTTTCAATGATTTCTTATCTCTATTTCCTTTCTTGACGGCAAATTCAAAACTCCCGAGGTTCTTTGCAAAACCAGTCTAAGATACAAGAATCCCGAAAATCGGCAAATAATAATTGTTGTTGAGGTAGTTTGACAAAACTGGTCCAGAAAACACGTTTTTTCGGCATAGCGCTCTCCATTCCCTCCCTTCCGTTATGAAACTATTCCGAGGTTGGTTGACTAGATTAAAATTATTATTTAAAAAAAAAAAAAAGTGTGCCAAGTTGGGTGTGGCACATACATAGCTTCCTCGTTTACCTATCATCTTCTTCCACCTATCATTCAAATTTGAGCGAGATCGGACGACCAGGGTAGAAAAAAATGAAGCATAATGGAATTTACGTTTGCGCATGCGCAGAGAGAAGTATTGATTTGGCATCAATGAAACTGACAGGGGACCGTCTAACTCCTAGCCCGCACATACCCTGAAAATTTCACCCAGATCGGATGGAAACTGTGGAAAATAAGTTTGTTACAAGGATTTCATATTGGCGCATGTGCAGTAGCTACTAATGATACAATCATGTTGAAATTGGTAAAAGACAATAAAATCGTCACCCCTCTCTATTATCAAAATTTGAGAGAGATCGGACGACAACTGCGTGATAAATTGATGCTTGGTACAGTTTACATTTGCGCATGCGCAGAGTGCGGTATTGAGTCAAGAACGATGAAACTGATAGAGGACGTTTACTCCCTAGCCCGCCGTTCACCCCCTCTTTTGATGAAATTGGGAAATCCTGACGTACCTTCCGAAACTATATCAAATTCATAATGGAACAAAATGTAAATCACGAAAACCGGTAGAGATTTGTAGCTTGTAAAGCAAATCCGAAATTTCCTAGGTTCGATGCACAAATAGACTCAAATTGAAATCGAACAAAATGAGAATCACGAAAATCAAATCAAAAATAAAATTTATCAAAAAAAATGCGTTTTTTCGGCTTTATCCCCTCCATAACCCCTTCGTCTATCTTGAAATTCAAAATTTCCGAGGTTTGTTGCACAACTAGACTAAGCTTTGGATCGAATAAAGGAAGAATCTCGAAAATCGGTTGAGAATTGTGGCCTCGGAAGCGTCGACAAATTGTGTGTCACACATACACACGCACACACAGACATACACCTATGGTTTTTTTTTTCACGGGTTTTTCGGTCTAAGAATGGTTTGAAACGGATTTTTATGCGGTTATTTTTTTCTCATGCTTGAGTTTTCCTCTAACCCCCCCCCCCCCCCCCCCCCCCCCCCCCCCCCCCCCGGATCAATTCCCGTCGGTCGTCCCCCTATTGACGAAGCCTAGCTTCAGGGGGATGTCCTAAAAATTTTAAAAAAACTCATTTCAACTCAACATTTGTTGTGTTCCACTGAATTCGGATCGTTGTGTGAAGAATTGTTCGAAGAACGATTACTCCTTACATCCTTTGCTTACGATATATATGTTTATGATTCTTATAATACGAAATGTAAATCACCCTTTGTGTCCTTAGCATTTACGATTATCAAAGATGCCGCCCAATCCAATGACGTAGAAGGCTTATACCGTACAGACGTTCCAAGTGCTCATTGATTGAGCGAAATTGACTTTTAAACCGAATCACTACAAAGGACAGCTTTTCCTTTTAACACTTTAATTGCAGGCAAAAGTCATTCCAGATCAATGGAGAAGAAGAGAGGGTGGAGTTACGGGGTAGAACTTTAGGCCAGGCCAAACTTGATACGAATGGTGATTCAATTAAATCGGTTTTCGAAATCAGAGGAAATCGTTGCTTCTCTCCCCACCCATTCCTGCGTCTCCTCATCAAACGGATTTCCATTAGCGATAAATAATTCATAACCCGCGCTCAGGCTCGAAATTTCATGAGGTCCACTTTTTACTTCAATCCTTCAAGTTATGTGAAACGAGTTTTTTAAATATTTTTTTTACACTTAGAGTCGTTCTCAAAAAAATAAATTATCTTTTGATGAATCATGCATATAATTTTATTACTTTATCAACCATCGATTTATATACTCCCATCTTCAACCCTCAATTAATGGTCTATACATAATTTTTATCTTAACTTAACTTAAACACCACTTCAGAAATTGATATAAGATAATCACATTGTCATTCCCCAACTATCATCCAAATTTGAGCGAGATCGGACGACTAGAGCGTGAGAAAATGATGCTTGGTACAATTTACATTTGCGCATGCGCAGAGTGAGGTATTAAGTCAAGAACGATGAAACTGATAGGGGACCGTCTACTCCCTAGCCCGCAAACTCTTCTGAAAATGTCATCCAAATCGGAAGAAAAGTGTGGAAAATAAGCTTGTTACAAGGATTTGCGGACATACAACAGACAGACACACACACTCACACACACACACACACACGGAACCACAGTTGTTCAGAATGGTCTAAAACGTAAAATGCGAGTGGAAATTATGAATTTAGAGACCAAAAATGTTTTTTTATCCCGAGAGTGAAAACAATGTTTTGCTACATTTAGGTAGACTCGGAAGCAATAAATTCTCAAAAAAATGAATTATGCATATTACTTTATCAACCAACGATTTATATACTCCCATCTTCAACCATCAATTAAGGGCCTGTACATAATTATAATCTTAACTTTAACTTAAACTTAAGAACTGGAATTCTGGCACTTCAGAATTGTGCTATTTTCTATCTCGTCTGTCAACCCTTCTTTTTCCGTTTAGCGTTTGTGGAGTTTAATTTGTTGAAATTAATTGGTCCTTACAGTATAAAATAGCCAAACCCATTACCCCTTTTTCGCCGAAAACAAATCCACCTTTTTTGCAATACTTTTTTACTTTAGCTTTCTACATAGGCAACAAATAATATAAAATTATTGGGTGGGATTAAGGGGGGATTAAGGGGTGAAACATATATGTCACAGCTGTTTGAGGGCCTGAAATCGGTATTCGATAAAATAAAATCAATGACAAGTACAAAACGTCGAATGAACAAGAGGGTTCACAGGAACAAAATCGGTATTGCGATTCAATGCAATGAACTACTGCATTTATGCATTTATATCTACTATCAGATATAAATGTGATGATACGAGTACATATTATCTTTTGTCAGAAAATGAAAATTCAAAACTGAGAATATGGTTATTTATTGATAAATATCGTGTAAACATGACGTCCCTAACGTAAGCTGTCAAGATAAAATAATTATAAAAGTTAGTAATCATATTTTGTAGTAAATTTATTATTATTACTAGAGGCATGTTAGCCCTAATCAAGTCCGTATAACAGTAGTACCTAACCTAACAGTAACTCAGCACATTATAGTAACGATATAAGTCCTACCTATTTGCGGCGTTATGTGACCTGTTGAAAGCTAAGGCGATGTTATTAAATGATTAAATAAGAGGAAATACCGATCAAAATGTAAGTAACGTAATAAATAAATATCACCAGTTGAGGTGGTCCTCGCCACTTTGAGACTAAACAAAAAGTTGATCGGGGAATTCAGAATTTGGGCATGGTGAGATGATGGTGTAATTCTATCTCGAGTCTTCTTCGTTTCTTTGTAAGCGTGTGAATCTGCGCGTCCGTGTCTTCTATCTCCTTCTTTATGTCGTTGATTGTATCTTGATCGAACTGTTGAGTATCTTGAACTGGTGTTGAGTTGTGTGTAGGAGATGCTAATCCTGATGTGTCTGGTACCACTCCAGCAAGGCTCGTGCTTGTTCTTTGTCTGGATTAATTTCGAATGTTGTGTCATGTCCAATTTGTGCTTCGAATATATTTTTGAATTTTTTGGTTGTAATGAGGTGTGCTGCCACGATGTCATGTGAGTCGAAATTGAATTGTTTCCCCCCATTGGATAAGATTGACGGTTCCGGTTTTATCCCTAACCGGGATTTTGTAGGTTTTGTATGACCTTCGTCATTGCGCGACACTGTGCACACATCGGCGGGACCAACACAAATTACTAAAATGTTGGCAGTGTTGTCGTTTGGAAGATCGGTGATGCTGGTATAAATATATGTTACCTGGTTGAGATCGTTTTGGGATGGAGTGATTCTCGTAGATGAGGTTATTTGCATTTCCAGCTCTTTGCTATAGGAGCTGTATTTTATCTCAACGTTCTTAAACAGGCAGCTCTGAAGAGGTTCTATTTGATTGTAAGAGGGTGTTGTATATAAAGACCGTTTGGAATTATATATAAAATCTGCTAAGTTCATCAGTTTCAATTTCTTCGTTCAGAAATAACTCTCCTAGATGTTAGTAACTACACTACGCTTCTTACTTACCTACCGTGAATTGATGGCAACTGTTGTCACCGCCACAGCCTAAGAAACAACTCTCGTTGATAAAGACCACCACCGATCAAGGCGGGTATAGAGACGAACGGTGACACTTTTGCAACAAACTTGGGGCCGTGCTGATTCAAATGAGCAGTCTAACACTAAAATCGGACCGCGAAGTTCTTCACAATTTCAAAGAACGTTCGGAATTATATATAAAGATGATATTTCTCCAAACATGGTACACGGAGTACTCACTTGGCAACGATTTGTATCCTAATAATATTAGATGAGAGGAAACAAGTTCAAATTAATCTCCCACGTCTGGTCTGAATGAAGTATGATTGATTATTTTCCGTCACATAACGACGACTTTCATATACAATTAAATTGAGTGCCTACCCCTTGTAACAGTTCCGACAACTGTTACGGGGAACCGCTCAACAGAGGGGAGTGCGGTTGGCACTAAGCACCCCTCCTATCGTGGACTCATTTGTCTACTACCTGTCTCCACGAGCGGTTTCACTTTGCTTGTCTGCATATAGCAATCGTTGATTTATCTCTATCTCTATTATTTATAAGAATGAAACTCCGTTTGTCTGTTTGTCTGTTTGTTTGTTTGTCGTGTCTATGCACGGCCAAACGGCTGAGTGGGGGGAGTCTACGAGTGGGGGGATCTTATTGGGATTTTCCGAAAGGGGGAGCGAGCGAATTTAAAATTTTCTAATCCCACCCGAACCATGGGCCGTAGGGCGGGAGGGGGGTCGAAGTAAGAATTAATGTGCGCTTTTTGGACTTCCCCGCTTCCCCTACCCCTCTAAACAGGCGTTGAAAATTCTGGAAAAATACCGGTTTTGTAGGTTTTTGAACGAGAAAGACGACGGCGCAATCGGATCGCGAAAAAAGTATCGGGAAATGCGTCAAAAAAATGCGAGAGTACGGACCCGTTTTCTCGAAAAGTCCGCCGAAAAACTTGGTTTTTTCCGATTAAAATATACCCCGTAAAGGTACGTTTTTCGGAACGGTTTTCGCGGGCGAAATACAGCTTTGGGTCCGCCGAATCTGAATCCGAAATCGGATATCGAAAAAAGTGACGAGAACTCGGTCAAATTGCGAGCAGAAGCGAGCAAAGCGATTAAAATGATTCTGCCGTGGACGAGAGAAGGCTCAAGAATTGACGTGAAGGGTTCGATGTCACAACATTGCGAGGCGAGCAGGTATGCCTACATAGGTACCTACCTTGCGAGCGAAGCGAGAGCCATTTCAAATAATAAATACGGACTTTGTCCTACACATATACAGGTATACCTTGCGAGCGAAGCGAGCAACATCCCCGAATAAACTTTTCGTGGTTCCACGTAGTATCATAAGATTTAATTTGTTTGTAATAATTCCCAACTGAAAAAAACGTCTGCCAAGTTGGGTGGGCAGTATAACTTCCTCAAGCGAGCGAAGCGAGCAGCATCCCCTACAGAAGTTAAGCCTACCCTTAGAGATCTACCGTTTGCGAGCGAAGCGAGCAGCATCCCCTACAGAAGTTAAACCTACCCTTAGAGATCTACCGTTTGCGAGCGAACCGAGCAACATCCCCTAAATGCCATACTTTGCGAGCGAAGCAAGCAACATTTTCTACATGCCAGACTTTGCGAGCGAAGCGAGCAACATATCCTACATGCCAGACTTTGCGTTAAGTTGGTCAAATCGCGAGCAGAAGCGAGGGAAGCGTTTAACATCAGAAATTAATTTTGCCGTGTTCGCGAGAAGGCTCTGGGAAGACAGAGGTCTTTGGGGTTCGATAACTCAGGTACAGGTTTCGGTGTTAGGGTGTTGCGAGCAGGTACCTTGCGAGCGAAGCAAGAGCCATTTCAACAGAATAAATTCGGATTTTTTCCTACAAATATACAGCAATACCTTGCGAGCGAAGAGAGCAACATCCCCGAATAAACTTTTCGTGGTTCCGCGTAGTTTTATAAGATTTGATTTGTTTGTAAGAATTCCCAACTGAAAAAAAGTCTGCCAAGTTGGGTGGGCAGTATAACTTCCTCAAGGATATACAGGTATACCTTGCGAGCGAAGCGAGCAACATCCCCTAATAAAATTTTCGTGGTTCCACGTAGTTATATAAGATTTAATTTGTTTGTAAGAATTTCCAACAGAAAAAAACCTCTGCCAAGTTGGGTGGGCAGTATAACTTCCTCAAGCGAGCGGAGCGAGCAACATCCCCTACAGAAGTTAAAACTACCCTTAGAGATCTACCGTTTGCGAGCAACATCCCCTACACGTTTCAATCGTAATACATCGCATGTATACAGCCACACTTTGCGAGCGAAGCGAGCAACGTTCCCTACATGCCACACTTTGCGAGCGAAGCGAGCAACATTCCCTACATGCCACACTTTGCGAGCGAAGCGAGCAATATTCCCTACATGCCACACTTTGCGAGCGAAGCGAGCAATTTAATGGGGGGTCCGAGGGGCTTGCCCCCTGGCTGGACGTGGAGGCGAGCGTAGCGAGCCGGAGCGGCTAGTTATTAATAAGAATGAAACTCCGTCTGTCTGTTTGTTTGTTTGTCGTGTCTATGCACGGCCAAACGGCTGAGTGGGGGGAGTCTACGAGTGGGGGGATCTTCTTGGGATTTTCCGATAGGGGGAGCAAGCAAATTTAGAATTTTCTAATCCCAGCCGAACCATGGGCCGTAGGGTGGGAGGGGGGTCGAAGTAAGAATTAATGTGCGCTTTTTGGACTTCCCCGCTTCCCCTACCCCTCTAAACGGCCGTTGAGAATTCTGGAAAAATACCGGTTTCGTAGGTTTTGAAACGAGAAAGACGACGGCGCGATCGGATCTCGAAAAAAGTATCGGGAAATGCGTCAAAAAAATGCGAGAGTACGGACCCGTGTTCTTGTAAAGTCCGCCGAAAAACTTGGTTTTTTCCGATTAAAATATACCCCATAATGGTACGTTTTTCGGAACGGTTTTCGCGATCGAAATACAGCTTTGGGTCCGCCGAATCTGAATCCGAAATCGGATTTCGAAAAAAGTGACGGGCAGTCGGTCAAATTGCGAGCGGAAGCGAGGAGAACCGTTTAATATGAGAAATTAATCGACCCGGGCGCCCGTTTCACAATGGTTCGACGCACTTAGCCTACGCAGTTAAGTCTTGAAGGGAGTCGATGACTCATTTCAACGTAATAAATACCGGTTTTTTCCTACACAGGTATACCTTGCGAGCGAAGCGAGCAACATCCCCAAATAAACTTTTTTGTGGTTCCACGTAGTTTTATAAGATTTAATTTGTTTGTAAGAATTTCCAACAGAAAAAAACGTCTGCCAAGTTGGGTGGGCAGTATAACTTCCTCAAGCGAGCGAAGCGAGCAGCATCCCCTACAGAAGTTAAACCTACCCTTAGAGATCTACCGTTTGTGAGCGAAGCGAGCAACATTCTCTAATAAACTTTTCGTGGTTCCACGTAGTTTTATAAGATTTAATTTTTTTGTAAGAATTTCCAACAGAAAAAAGTCTGCCAAGTTGGGTGGGCAGTATAACTTCCTCAAGCGAGCGAAGCGAGCAGCACTCTCTAATAAACTTTTTGTGGTTCCACGTAGTTTTATAAGATTTAATTTGTTTGTAAGAATTACCAGCAGAAAAAAACGTCTGCCAAGTTGGGTGGGCAGTATAACTTCCTCAAGCGAGCGAAGCGAGCAGCATCCCCTACAGAAGTTAAACCTACCCTTAGAGATCTACCGTTTGCGAGCGAAGCGAGCAACATCCCCTACAGAATTAAACCTACCCTTAGGGACCTACCGTTTGCGAGCAAAGCGAGCAACATGCCCTACAGAGGTTAATAAACCTACCCTTAGAGACCTACCGTTTGCGAGCAAAGCGAGCAACATGCCCTACATGCCACACTTCGAAGCCAGCAACATCCCCAAATAAACTTTTTTGTGGTTCCACGTAGTTTTATGAGATTTATTTTGTTTGTAAGAATTTCCAACAGAAAAAAACGTCTGCCAAGTTGGGTGGGCAGTATAACTTCCTCAAGCGAGCGAAGCGAGCAACATTCCCTACAGAGGTTAATAAACCTACCCTTAGAGACCTACCGTTTGCGAGCGAAGCGAGCAACATCCCCTACATGTTTCAATTGTAATACATCGCATGTGTACATCCCACACTTTGCGAGCGAAGCGAGAAACATTCCTTACATGCCACACTTCGCGAGCGAAGCGAGCAACATTCCCTACATGACACATTCTGCGAGCGAAGCGAGCAATAAAGGGGGGTCCGGGGGGCTTGCCCCCCGGCTGGACGTGGAGGCGAGCGTAGCGAGCCGGAGCGGCTAGTATAGTATAAAACCAACACCACCATCCACCCATGGTTATTATCAACTATCCATATACCTTACCCTTGCTATCCAGGCATACCCTGAAACCCCCTGCGGTATTTCCAACTTCGATTGAAGTGTATTTTGATATACCTACAACGACTCTCAACTTAGTCAGAAACTCCCCACTAGTTACTTTTATTTGGAGCGCCATATGAAAAAAGTCAGTAAAATTATCCCAGTGATTAAATTCTGTGTACCTCTCATTTACCGTCATCCTACATCGATAATTAAGATACATACATTATATTGAATTAAAGGTAAGAATTTAGTCACGACAATCATTAGCTTGTCACCAGAGTTGGGCAGATTTTTATTTACAAATAAGTAGGTGAAGTATGAATTAATTCACATCATTCTTTGTTTGTGAATGTGAATTAATTCATACCTCACCTATTTGAATATGTGAATTAATTCACATTCACGACTTTTTCTGTAAATTAAATTAAATTCACAATAAAATTGTGGAATATTCACAAAAAATATAAATAACTACAAAAAAATCTGTGAATTTTTTTAAATTCACAAATAAATCTGTGAATGTTTTAAAATTCACAACTAAATATGTGAATTTGTTTTAATTCACAACGATATATGCGAATTTTTTAATTCACAACTAAATATGTTAATTTTTTCAAATTCACAAATATATATGTGAGCTTTTTTATTCTACGGCGAATTAAAATCAAATTCATGGTAATTCCATTTCTCGCGGGTCCACTGACTAGAATGCGAATTTTTTAATTCACAACTAAATATGTTAATTTTTTCAAATTCACAAATATATATGTGAGCTTTTTTATTCTACGGCGAATTAAAATCAAATTCATGGTAATTCCATTTCTCGCGGGTCCACTGACCAGTAATTTTGTAATACTCCGGGAAAAAACCGATGAATATAATTTTTGTGGCAATTTTCCTACCAATTATTTTTTCTTTTAGCTCTATGTGTGCTCTCTGTCTACAATATTTCAGAATGATCGTTTTGAAGTTAATAACCGCGCATAGACCTAAAAGAAAATTAAGAGGTTGGAAAAATTGCCGCAAAAATAATATTCATCGTTCATTAAAAACAATTCACAGGTTTAGCTGTGAACTTTAAAAAATTCACTGATTTATGAATTTAAAAAAAATCATAGGTTTTTTTTAATATCAACATTTTAGGTGAATTATTCACGAATTTTTTGAATTTAATTTAATTTATAGAAAAAGTTGTGAATGTGAATTGATTCACATTCACATTCAAAAATAAAGAATGATTTGAATTAATTCACAAAGTTATTTATAAATAAAAATGTGCCCAACTCTGATTGCCACATACTTTGTCTAAAAATTACTCCAATACTTATCTCGACAACGCTTGAATTGTGAATTTGGATACAATGAAATTATCAAAATACCTGTCATCCAGAATGAGGACCACCCATCGCACAGTGCTGTGGGCACTTGTAAAAAGTCGAAAAATCAAATTTTAAATTTTCTAGAAATGAGGGCACTAATATATCACCAGATAGCCCTTGAGTACAATTCAATAGGTACGTTGCCTCAATAAGTTGCGATTGGATGCCTGAGGGGCGAATTTCGAAGTCTGTCCAAAGGTCTTCTAGCCTAAGAATAAACATAAGTAGTGTAGACTAATGGTTCAGTTCGAGTGTAACCTGTAACAGCTATCAAAAACTGTTACGGTGATTCGTTCAATGGACCGGCGGCGTGCCCGTTGGTACCCCCAACGTGCACCGGTCCGCCTGCTCTAAATCGTTGTGCAACCTTCAGAACGGTGAGTTTACCTCTCTCTTACATTTTGGGTTAGTAGCAATGATATTATATAAACTCACATTGTTTATACTAATACCTTATCCATTGCTATCCCGCATACCTCTCTCTCTCTCTCCTGTGGTATGTCTTTCATCTTTAAAAGGAGTGAATATAAAAAACTAATCAACCGACTGGCTAGATAGAAAAAACCTCCCTGATAACCTTTCTTTTGGAGCAACATAAAAAAAAGTGTAATAAATTATCCCAGTGATTGAAATCTTGTTCTAATTATTTTACCTGAATCCTAAAATTACATCGGAAGATTGAAATATACTACAGAAATCCAAGAATTTTGATCACAGCAATCGGAAGATTGTCACAAACCATTGGCTAATAACCATGAATCGGGGTGAACCTTCATTTTCTACGAATATGAGCAAAGGTATATAACTCAATCAAGATGATGAAATATTTTTAATGTAATGGGATTAATCCCTATTAAGGACTAGTATAGAAATCAACGATATTTCCGATGTTTTGACTCTTTTCTCATCTTCAAAAGTGAATTTCTCAGAAGATACGCATGAAATTTTATTCCTACTTTCTGCGACCCGTTCTTCACCTAATCTCGTTGAAATTTCTTGCGACTATCTGTGACTTTTTTGCACGATTAAAACAAAATATACATATGTGTTCCATCTGGAGACTCCACCAGCAAGGAACTCTGTGAGAGGTGGGGAACGCACAGCCGTGTCGAAGAACAGCCGCGTCGAATGAGTAACCGCGTATAAAAAGGAGGTTTTTCAAATAATATCTCAATGTAGTGTACAATCGCATCGAAGAATAACCGTGTATAAAATAGGGGATACTAGAGCCGAAGAACAGCGGCGTATAAACCCAGTATAAAACGGAAGGGGGTTAGCGGCATCGAAGATCAACCGCGTCGAAAAGGTCAAGAAGAATTAGATATGGATACTAAACACAACCAGACAGAGGTCTGCTTTGGTGATGTAACCCGCAATACAACTACGCTTTGCTCCTATGTATAACTGAATGATCTAAGTGTGCCATAGCTCAAAATCATACTCAAATAAGGTACTTACTACCTTGTTAGAAATAATGCCTCTAGTTACCCTAAGCTAAGCCCTGTAGAGATTGTACAGACCCTCGGCAGATACAGCTAAGAATTCCCGTCCCTTGCCAGACCATGGAAATTGATCAAAATTCACCAAATTGTGTTCTAGTTAGTAAATTGAGGTATGGCATCGGAATTTGTAATCCGTTTTGCTCTACGATGTTCCGTTCTCCGGCAATTAAAAAGTTAATACTGTACTACTACACTGGGATTTTCGTACTTTGTTAGCAGAACATATTTTATTCAGTTCTCAACTTACCTACTCTTCGTTAACACTCCGTCAGTTCTCAACTTACTTTACTTCAGTCTACTTACTCTCCGTTTCAACAAACATAGATCATACACATTCAAAAACTCTGCAAATACTATTCTCATCTGATTTTAGTGATTCTTTTTTTTTTCTACAAGTTTCAAATAGGAAACGGAATGAGACGAAGGGTAAAATGGAAAAGGGTGAGTGGAGGGGGTAACATTGATAAATCTTGGTGTTTACGCTGGTTGTTCTGGTTTTCGTGAATCTCATTATATTACATTAAAACTTCGGTCTTATTTGGAACATTTATGTCACTAGTTTCAATACGAAAGGGGTTGAACGGAGGCGGTAATCGGAGAGATAGGCCATGAGAAATCGACGTTATAGGAAATTCAAGTTTGCATTAATTCCGTTGATTCCATGAATTACGTTGCGAAATTCAAGTTGTATTAATCCAACGACAATAAAAATCATAGGACATCATTTAGGACCTAACCCTAATCCCTGGAAATTTCAAAAAAATCGATTCAAGAGTTTTGGAGTTTTGCCTCCCGTCAACGAATTTTATTTTTGCACGAGAAAAGTAGTAATTACTCAACCAATCGCGATATAATTTATATGGCATATTCCTGGAAGATATACCCAACTACTCCCCGGCCTTGAACAAAATCAGACCAATAGCTAATGAACAATCGACGTTATAATGAACTCTCGTTTGCGCATGCGCACGGGCTACTATTATTCCGACGTTGATGACAGTTATAGGGAACTGTCTAGGAGCTAAACCGCACAATCCTTGAAAATGTCATCAAAATTGGACAAAACTTGTCATACCCAATTTCGAGCGTGACAACAGACTCGTAACAAAAATTGATAAGTAAGCTCTGAAACGCAAAAAGCTAGGAGAAATTTTGATTTTTGAAGGTATCAATTTTTTCGACTTCTTGCAAGAACACAAAGCGTCCCATGTACCTTCGGTAGTGAGGGAGCGAAAATCATTGAGATATTAGTTGTGTAACAATCACATTTATGTATTATATTGCTGTATCAATTTCTTGAAAAAAAAAAAAAATAAAATAAAATAAATAAATACATCAATAAATTAAAAAAAAAAAAAAACATTTTAAAAACGCTGCAAATTATTACACAAAGATTTATTATATATGTATTAGATAGGCCTTTGCGCGGATCGCTGGTCTGTAACTATTAAACCTCGTTTATAGTATACTCGCTCGCTTCGCTTGCTCGGTATGGCTGTATAGATCCGTAGGTCTTCACTGTTGAGTGGGACATGTAGAGTGATTGGAAACGGTGGA
The DNA here is from genome assembly GCA_030762985.1 of Adelphocoris suturalis. Taxonomy (NCBI): domain Eukaryota; kingdom Metazoa; phylum Arthropoda; class Insecta; order Hemiptera; family Miridae; genus Adelphocoris; species Adelphocoris suturalis. Next base: position 61,850,121 of record CM061041.1, read on the forward strand.
TCACTGAGGTTGATTTGAAATATTTAGGGGATGTTGCTCGCCTCGCTTGCTCTCTGTGGGATGTATAGATGCGAGGGGATATAATATATATATATTATATATATTATATAGTGTGTGTGTGTGTACGACGTTAAAATCATGATTGTGTTCTTTGATGTACGAAACGGAATTAATTGTACCCCGACCCTTCAAACCCACTTTTTAAATGGCCAAGCTATTTAAATTGCTCATTTTTTATTTGAAAATTCGCTAAAAGGCTGAAAACCAAATTATTACTTATAGCAGTTATGTCCTAAGCTACATTATGAAGCTAACCACTAAAAGTAGTGCATAGATCCCATAAAATGAACCATAATAGGGGTTTCGTATTTATACAAAATGCTATTAATTGAGATTACTTCAACTCTTTTCCCATAGACGAGGAAGGGAAATACCTCAGATACAGGACTGCCCTTATGGCGGTACGGGTATGGTTCAACATAATCCAAAGGGACACTGCAAGTAGCACATTCCAAAGGGGGCCATCATGTTGCCCTCCGACATCAAACCGAGTGACATGATGGACTCTACTGGCAAATCGGAGGGGAACAGTGATGGCCACTGTTTAGCCAAAGCGGATAAAAAACCTCAAAAACAAAATAATACAACTAAGATTAGATCAAGATAGGCTAATAACTAAATATATATGTCACTATATATAATTAGCAAAATGAATAAAACTGTTACTAGATTGTACAAAAATACATCTGATATCACAGTTTGTAGTAGAGCTCAGCGGCTCTCAGGTACGACAACAGGGATCGGACCTTGTCTGGTCCAGATAAAACGTCAACCCACGGAGGGGGCCGACGCTAGACTCGGAGGTCCATAAGGTCTGGGCAGTCCTCCAGGAAGTGGCGGATGGACAGATCACCCCCACACCTCCCACAATCAAATAGTTCAACATAGTTCAATAGTTTAGGATTTCTAAGCAACCTGAGCTCAAAGTTTGAAAAAAATTGACATAATATGAAGTAAAAAACAAAGCTCATATGGTCTTGGTCTGCATGACAGTAACCAATGAAGTAAGTAAGCAATGAAACATTGATTAGATAAAATAGTTACCTAACACCTGGCCATGCTTCACTGCACCATTTTTACTTCCCCAGTATCCCGTAAGGGTCAAAAAGGGATGTTATGCAATCGGCCTAAAACATTTTTTCCAGAACTCCCATTTCTATGGGGCCCGAATCCTGAAAGCACATGAGTGTTTGTCAGTCTGTCTGTGAAGTGATGAGCGGAACGACCACCCTGATCGACATAAAAAAATCGCTGAGATTTGGTTCATATACCATAAGCAGACAGTGAACTATTGCAATGGCTCGGAAAATTTTTAAAAAATTTCTTCATTCAAATCTGTTTTGAAGCATAGGTAAGAAAAAATCCCAGAGTTGAACACTTTTTCAAAATATTTATACATTGTAAATGTTTTAATATATTTACGTTTCATTCCAGACGATAATTCTCCTTAGGATTGAGATAAAAATTCCGTTCTTGCGCCAAAAAATCAAGCTTTCCAAACGTAAGGAAGTATTCGTTGGCCAGCACTTTTTGAGTACATTAAATTGATCAAATTTCAAAAAATTCTAAAAAAAATTACTGAATGACTACAAAGGGATACAAATTGTTAAATTTATATTTTTTAGCAGAATATTGCTCATATATAGTTTATTAACTATGAAATAGTACATTCAAAAATCTATGTGCACAATTATGCTGAAAAATTTACCTACTTAAATTTCTTTGCTAAAAAATCTATAAAAACTGCAAAAAACCAAATGTTCATGCTGCATGACTGGAACTTTTTAGCTTCACATTTAATGGGTGAAAAAACCTGGGTTTTCGATATTTTTCGAACTTTTCGCCTATTAACTTCAAATTTCCCAAATGACATGCTGTTTGGGTCATTTTTTGTCGTTTCCTGCCGTTTGTAACGCTATTTGCCTGCGTTCAGCAAGAAGATAAAGTATGTACCTACTGGATTTCACATGTATTTACTAAAAGAGACAACTCGTGAATTGAGTATCTATACTCGTAGGTATAGTTAATAATTAGTCGGACAAGAATGCTTCATTTAAAGAAGTTGGGGAAGAAGTGTGAAGTCTCGCACTGGTTGTTTTAGCGAATTTTCGTAAATAATAAAGCTATTGCAATGACTCCGAAACCAATAAAATCAAAATTTTCGAAAATTTTCTTCACTGAAATCCGTTTTGAGACATTCTGAATCGAATCCAAGTTTTTCATATATATATATATATATATATATATATATATATATATATATATATATATATATATATATATATATATATATATATATATATATACTAGCCGCTCCGGCTCGCTCCGCTCGCCTCCACGTCCAGCCGGGGGGCAAGCCCCCCGGGCCCCCCATTAAATTGCTCGCTTCGATATATACTAGCCGCTCCGGCTCGCTCCGCTCGCCTCCTCGTCCAGCCGGGGGGCAAGCCCCCCGGGCCCCCCCATTAAATTGCTCGCTTCGCTCGCAAAGTGTGGCATATAGGGAATGTTGCTCGCTTCGCTCGCAAAGTGTGGTATGTAGGGAATGTTGCTCGCTTCGCTCGCAAAGTGTGGCTGTATACATGGAATGTATTACAATTGAAACATGTAGGGGATGTTGCTCGCTTCGCTCGCAAACGGTAGATCTCTAAGGGTAGGTTTAACTTCTGTAGAGGATGCTGCTCGCTTCGCTCGCTTGAGGAAGTTATACTGCCCACCCAACTTGGCAGACGTTAATTAAAATAGAAATTAAAAATTTTGTCTAAAAAATAAAAAATAAATTTAGGGGTGGACTACCCCTAACATTCAGGGGAATGAAAAATAGATGTTGGCCGATTCTCATAGATACCGGATAAGCACAAAAAATTTCATCAAAATCGGTCAAGCCGTTTCGGAGGAGTATGGCAACGAAAACTGTGACACGAGAATTTTATATATTAGATATATACAGGGTGTCTCGACTTAAGTAGGCAAGACTTCAGGGATCAATTTTACAAGTAATTTGCAACAAAAAGTGTCTCTTATAGTGTTATTTTTTAGAGGCTTCGTTTTCGAGTTATTGACGATCTAAGAGTTTTTTCGTGTTTTCGACCTTATCTCCTAAAAATGGCTGTGACCCCATCATTCTTTGAGTATTCTCAAACCTGAGGACACCGTTGGAAAGAACGTTAAATTTCCTATCTTTTTGATGCCAAATCATAAATATTCAAGAGGGTTAAGATACCGAAAAAAGAGGTCAAAGTACAAACTTTGTAAAATTCTAAAAATTTGGGTTTTTTCAATCTGATTCCCCCCTCCATTAAAAAAAATGAACAGTCGTTTGCAAGTACAGTAAAAACTTCAAAATCTTATCAGCTTTCTAACGGTATAGCCAAAAAATTGATAAAAGTAACAACAAGGAGAAAAAACAGCTTTCGAATGCGAAAAAAACGTGGTATTTTTAACGAAAATCGATGGATTTCAGGAAAAAACGATCTCCCACAACTTTATGATTTAAATGTCGAATTCTACGTAATTTTTCACGCTGAATCGAATGGTGACACTTGCAGACCTCTACGACTATTGAATAAGGGCGAAAGTGCCCTTTGACCCTCGAAACTCAGAGAAGGGCACTTTCGCCCTTATTCGTTAGTCGTAGAGGTCTGCAAGTGTCACCATTCGATTTAGCGTGAAAAATTACGTAGAATTCGACATTTAAATCATATGGTTGTGGGATATCGTTTTTTCCTGAAATCCATCGATTTTCGTTAAACATACCACGTTTTTTCGCATTCAAAAGCCGTTTTTTCTCCTTGTTGTTACTTTTATCAATTTTTTGGCTATACCATTAGAAAGCTGATAAGATTTTGAAGTTTTTACTGTACTTGCAAACGACTGTTCATTTTTTTATGGAGGGAGGAATCAGATTGAAAAAAACCCAAATTTTTAGAATTTTACAAAGTTTATACTTTGACCTCTTTTTTCAGTGTCTTAACTCTCTTGAATAATTATGATTTGGCATCAAAAAGATAAGAATTTTAACGTTCTTTCCAACGGTATCCTCAGGTTTGAGAATACTCAAAGAATGATGGGGTCACAGCCATTTTTAGGAGATAAGGTCGAAAACACGAAAAAAATCTTGGATCGTCAATAACTCGAAAACGAAGCCTCTAAAAAATAACACTTTAGGAGACACTTTTTGTTGCAAATTACTTGTAGAATTGATCCCTGAAGTCTTGCCTACTTAAGTTGAGACACCCTGTATAATATACATGTCCTTCCCGACGATAACTCTCCTTAGAATTAAGATAAAAATTCCGTTCTTGCGCGAAAAAATCAAGCTTTCCAAACAAAAGGACGAGTTCATTGGCCAGCATTTTTTAGCACTTTAAATTGGTCAAATTTCAAAAAGAATTCTGAAAAAATCTCTAAAAATAGCAACAAACGTTCAAAATTGTTAAATTTATATTTTTTAGCAGGATATTACTCAGATAAAGTTTATTAAATGTAAAATAGAACATTAAACAATTTATTTACAAAATTATGCCGAAAAATGTACTTAATTTCATTAAAATATGCTAAAAAATCGATAAAAACTGCAGAAAAGTTAAACATCCAAAATTTCTTTTTGAATCGCAGAATATTATTTAGCACGAGTTTTGCCATAAAATTGGTAGTTAACAATGTCTTTTCCCTCAAAGTCCTTAATTTTCAAAAGAATCTAACGTAATATAGTCGGTAGGTACGTTAATTTACGAAAATTCGCTCATACGGTCATGCTGTGATCAGACTGGAACTTTTTACTTTTCGCTCCTTAAATTTCACCCCTCAAGGTTTATCGAAAATTATGCCGATGTTGCAGCCACATCCCCAGCCATTGTAAGATTTATGGTCTAGTAGTTTCGGAAAAAAAGATTTGGACGGTTTTCAATTTAGTTGATTTATGGAATCCACCTATCCTTAAGTGGGAACCGTCAAATCTTGAAGGGAGGGATTAAAAAAAGTTTTTCGTGGTCGATTACAATGGTTGGTTAATTCATTACTAAACAACCCTGTAGCGCCTTCATAATAATCCGCCAATCAACTAACAATTGCAGATTGCCTAACGCTAGCACCCGACGAAGGAGGAGGAGAAGAAGGTTTTATAGTATCATTTTCGATACCGCTGTCTTTCGACGGCGCTACACGCGTGGAGTTTTCGTACCTAAAACTTTCGACACGGTTATGCGACATAGAACGGCATCGAAGAGGAACGGCGTCGAAAACAAGGGCAAATCTTCTACTTGAGCGTTATCGTATATAACTCCTTATTTTATACGCCGCTATCTTTCGACGCCGTTGTTCATCATCATAAATGTTTGTATTTCACCTGTTTTCGACACCGTTACTCTTCGATGCCGTTCTACACAACCTTTTCCGATACTCGGATCCTCATCTATCGCCTACCATAGCAATTCAACAACGTGAAAATGACGCCTGGCTCGGAAGCGACGGACGCGCAGCGCATTCTCTTGGATCTCACGAGAACTGTCACAGTTGTGAGAGCTTGTCCCTTGGAGTAGCAGCGAATATTGTTTCTTTCCCCAAAAATAGATATAAATTCAGATTTTCTTGATTAAATAGTAATTTCATCAAAACCACCAGGAAACTTTACTAACAAATGAATTATGTGCGTCTTGTTTTGGAATATTGAAAATAATGCTAATTTCAAAATAGATTAAAAATGGTCATTCGATGCCAACTCCTTCGTGATTATCACCAAACGATAAGTAGTCATCAGAAACGCTTGCATACGAGTCTGCAACACATTGAGACATTTTATGTCTTTAGTTGCTGACGGGTCATTCCATGTCAAATCAACACACTTTAAATTTAAATTTTACCTCACCATTTTAGATTTTGCTCAAATTTGGTATACTCATAATAGGTGTTGAGACTAAGAAAAATACCAAATTTTAAATTTTTATCTCAAACCGTTTCTTAAATATGGCTATGTAAAACTTACAAAATCTCGCCAAAAAACCATGAACGGATTTTATACTATTCGCTCTACGAACTGTCCTAATTGAGCTAGAGAGCTGGGGGAGGTCTCATTTTGCAGCTTTTTTAATGCTCTTTCCAGTGATATACAACAGGACATAGGTTCTAATAACAAAAATTTTGTCAAAATACAAATTAAAATTTTGATTTAATTTTTTTCCAAAAAGTACATAATTTAAAATTTTCAAAATATTCCTATAAATACTTAGTACGGTTGTAAACAATGTGACAAAATATAAATATGGGGTGATGATGGGTTCATTGTTAAAAAAAAATATTCCTGACACTAGTTTTCCACTAATAGCCCGGTTTTGACTAAATAATAAACATATTACGTACTTTTACCAAAGAGGTGAGCTATTTAATTAAATATATAAAGGAATACTATGTATAAAGGTAAAAAATATCAGAAATATTAATTCAAAATGCTATCTTGTTAAAACAAAACCAATAACCATAGATATATTCCAATAAAAATTAAGTTATTTAGGTTGTTTACTTTAATTTTATACAATTTAAACCAAGTTAAACAAAGCCTATTAATTAGTAAAACAATAATCTTGAACATTTCTATAACAATAAATTTGAAAAAGGTATGAAAATAGTCTACTTAAATAGTTATGTAATAATTCTGGTACAAACAAATCAATCAAAATTTACATAATATTGTACATATTTATGATGATGAAGTAGGTATACGAGTTGGTAACTAAATGTATCTAAGAGTAAAAAAAGTAGAAAAAAAAGTAAATCTAGCTGAAAGCGATCTTGGCGAAAACCCAACTGGCTTTTACAAAATGTAATTCCGTAAACTGAGATAATGTTTAGCGAAACTGCTGTCAACTCAAAACTTAATTTTTCCTCAGGTTAGTGTTAATCTAGGTAGTTGTTTAAACATTATCGTTAGTACTGCACCAATTGTGTTACATTTACTCGTATACCTACTTCATCATCATAAATATGCACAATATTATGTAAATTTTGATTAATCTGTTTGTACCAGAATTATTACATAACTATTTAAGTAGACTATTTTCATACCTTTTTCAAATTCATTGTTATAGAAATGTTCAAGATTATTGTTTTACTAATTAATAGGCTTTGTTTAACTTGGTTTAAATTGTATAAAATTAAAGTAAACAACCTAAATAACTTAATTTTTATTGGAGTATATCTATGGTTATTGGTTTTGTTTTAACAAGATTGTATTTTGAATTAATATTTCTGATATTTTTTACCTTTATACATAGTATTCCTTTATATATTTAATCAAATAGCTCACCTCTTTGGTAAAAGTACGTAATATGTTTATTGTTTAGTCATAACCGGGCTATTAGTGGAAAACTAGTGTCAGGAATATTTTTTTTTAACAATGAACCCATCATCACCCCATATTTATATTTTGTCACATTGTTTACAACAGTACTAAGTATTTATAGGAATATTTTGAAAATTTTAAATTATGTACTTTTTGGAAAAAAATTAAATCAAAATTTCAATTTGTATTTTGACCAAATTTTTGTTATTAGAACCTATGTCCTGTTGTATATCACTGGAAAGAGCATTAAAAAAGCTGCAAAATGAGACCTCCCCCAGCTCTCTAGCTCAATTAGGACAGTTCGTAGAGCGAATAGTATAAAATCCGTTCATGGTTTTTTGGCGAGATTTTGTAAGTTTTACATAGCCATATTTAAGAAACGGTTTGAGATAAAAATTTAAAATTTGGTATTTTTCTTAGTCTCAACACTTACTGTGAGTATACCAAATTTGAGCAAAATCTAATCTGGTGAGGTAAATTGGGTGTGTTGAATTGACATGGAATGACCCAGATGTGTTGCAGACTCGTATGCAAGCTCTAAGAGCCACTCATCTGATCCGAACCCTGGGCATCGTCAAGTAAATATCCTAAAGAGGCTACATACGAAATTACAGCTTCCTAGAGTGTAAAGTATAGATATTAAAAGTTAAAATGATTTAACCACCGCTTCACAAATCAAACCGTTCTCTCAATATTCGGATCACCTGCTATGAATCAAATCATCGAAACACCAGCTCAATGAAATCATCAGAAATTAACAAGCGGTTGCAATCATGTTCACAATATCAATTATTGAGAATGATCACCTGTGGGTAAACAATTATTCATATAAACATGCTCATAACTCAGCCTGTTGGCCACGCACTTCGCAGTAGTTAACATAATATGTTTGTATAAATCGAGAGCTTTTGAAAGAATGGTCAACGAATTTTGTGGGATGAGAAACGACGAAGTACCATTTCCCTAGCAACGACTCCGTTGTAAGCGGAAATCATCAGAAAACAACTGGGACAATTTTCGTCAACAGTTTACGTAATGATTTTAACACAGAATGTGTTTTAGCCATGGACTAACTAGCCGAAAATGGAACGCGGGATGGGAACGAAATGTGTGACGGATGATTTTCACGTACAACCGAGCCGTTGGTAGGGAAATGGAATTTCCGCCATTTTAATCGCTCAGAAATCGTTCACCATTCGTTGGAAAGCTCTTGATTTATCACGAATTTATTTCGTATTTTTTTTTTTTTTTTCGTAGTTTCATACTATAACTATATAAATTGATGTTATAAATGAATAGTAAACAATGACGCTTGTTTGGTTGTCACTTGGTTGCGCGACAACGCAATTTTCGTAGTTTCATACTATAACTATATAAATTGATGTTATAAATGAATAGTAAACAATGACGCTTGTTTGGTTGTCACTTGGTTGCGCGACAACGCAAACACATTCTGTGTTTCAATAATCTCGTCCGAAGTATGTAAATAGAGGTAACCGGGGGTCCAGGGGGCTTGCCCCCTGGCGAGGCGCGGAGCGCCGAGTTTTTGTTTATGTGCCAAAGCAAAGACATAAATTGTCAATAAACTCCTAATTTCACGCCCTAAAATGGGTCTAGGAAGATATTTTTGTATGCTATTTTGTCCCCTCGCTTTATGTCTATATTCATTCAAGTTTTAAATGCTGCCAATTACTCAAAATTCGAATGATTGAGGTACAAATCGTTCTTGTGTTCTGAACTCTACTCAATGTCACAACTCATTCTGGCCGATCACCATCTTTCACATTGAAGATTACCATCGTGCAGTATTGGATGGTGGGTGACTGTGTGAGTAGTTGCATCCACGCATGCTTAACCCCAAGGCCCATGGAAGGCTGGAAGGGTAGAAATAAATTACCGCCACATGAACAAACTTTAATAAATGTTCCGTTATGTGAGGAGGGGTCTTGGAACGGTTGGCGTCCCGCTTGTTTGACTAAGCTTCCTTCCGATAATCGTATTAAAGCCGGGTTTTGATAGGGATGGGAAAAACCTTCGTTGAGTGCGGCATCGGCCAGGGAAGCGAAGGGGGCAGAAAGCGGTTGATCACTACCCGATGCGACCCTCCTCTTTTCATCCTGTATCTGCAATAACTGACACAGACTCCCTTCCCTTCTCATATATAATGTGAAACGGGCTTTACATAGAGTCAAGGGAAAACGCACACGCTTGCTGATCCCTTAACGTACGGGACCTCGCATACAAATACTCCTCGAAAACGATTTCCCCCTCAATCGAACTCGATTCAATCAAAGGAAAGTCAGCACTAATCACAGCGGTCCGACTCGTCCTCTGATGCTGGCTCCAAGTCCCACCACCGATTCTGCGCGCTTTGATGTAAAACTGATCTCATTCAGCTTTTTATTAATTTCCACTGGACGATTCTGAGCTGTTCCACCAAAAAGTCATGATATCAGAGCGAGTCCCGGTCATTCTTTTAAATTAATTTTTATAGTATTCACAATATACAGGGTGATTCAGGACTAAAGCGAAAAAAAAAAAAAAAAAATTAGGTGAAACTAGACCCGAAATAGGGCCGAATGCCACCAACTGCACTTTTTTATTTCAACCCGTTGCCGAGATAAGGTTTTTTAAAGTTATTTCGACAAAAACACGCTTTAGACCATAAAAACCTCATTTTCTCCACTATCGATACACTTTTTTCAACTTTTGACCACATCTATGAAATTAGCGTTGAATTTCCTATAAGAATATTGTTCTCTGGATCTTCAGAAGTTCAATCCTATAACCATAATCCTTGTTCGAACGTGAGAAATTTATAAAAACAAAGTTTCCCGAAAATTTTCGAAGCTGTACTGTCTCCCAATAAATAATTTTGGGAGTTATCAAACCTCACAAAATAATTTTTCATTTAAAGAGCTTTCAAACGATGGAGTCACTTTTGAAATTTCCTTTCAAATTGGTGCAGTTATTTAACCTGGAAGATGAAAAAACGTGTTACCTTTTGGTTGTTTTATTCTTAATGGACGGGCTGGGATGAGGAAACAAATGAAAACACGGCAACGGAAAAAACGCAAAATTGTGAGTTGCATTTGAAGCAATAATGTAAATGTAAAAGTAAATTTTTTTTTCTCTTTATCCAGGAGTAATTTTCATTTGAAATTGCGTTTTTTTCCGTTGCCGTGTTTTCACTAGTTTCCTCATCCCATCTCGTCAATCAAGAAAAAAAAAAAAAAAAAAAAACAACCAAAAGGTAACACGTATCTTCATCTTCCAAGTTGTATAACTGCACCAATTTGTAAGAAATTTTCAAAAGCGACTCCATCATTTGAAAGCTCGGCATGGTGGTGTTTTTGTTGAAAAAAATTTTAAAAATCATATCTCGGAAACGGGTTGAGATAAAAAAGTGCGGTTGGTGGCATCTACCCCATTTCGGGTCTAGTTTCACCCAATTTTTTTTTTCGCTTTTGTCTTGAATCACCCTGCATAACGTTTTTTATTACGTCTTAGTGGCCGTATGGGTTAGGCGTTGAAATGATGAGATCGCAAAAAGCATTATAACGAGCGATTCTGGGGTTGTGCGTTATCCAACATTCTTGCAGGACGTGCGTTGTAGTCTCTCTTCTGCAACGACCATTGAAGTTAGGTGATGTCGAGCGTGGTGAGTACTTGGATGGGCGATCGACAAGGTAAGGAAAGATTTCACGTCCAAGGAATTTTCACGCTTCTGTTCGGCGAAGCCCTCTCCACTCAAGGGGGTGAGGCAGTGAGTAGTTCTAAGCGAAATCATCAGAACGAATTTCGATCCTTCATTTGGTGGAACAGCTGATGACGTCCGCGAGTCTCGAGGTAGTCATACGAAAAGCCTCAACCTGCAATGGTGCGTTTGAGGAATTTGCTGCGGAATTTGAACCCTTTTGAGCACGAATGAAGCTAACCTTATAATTCATACTGTAAGACTTCAGCTCGCCTCAAGGGATGAAACCCATTCGCCTCCCATGAAAGCGTTTATTTGTTTATACAAGGAGCCAAAGAGACTCCAGACTAAATTCCCCGGGGATGCAAAAGTCGGATCAAAGATTGAGCCAGTTTGTGCTCGCGTCTCTCGTGAACGTATCCGAACCGATCCGACCAGTGCGCACAAAATCAACGATACCAGTATCTATTATACCAGTACCTATTGCTAAAAAAGAGACCAATTTCTTTCCTTTAAAAAAAAAAAAAAAAGAAAAGCTAAATATTTTCCCCTGTTTACCCAAGGGAGTTGAAATTTGATAATCTTACAATTTGATAGTTGTTATTTGTAACCATGACTGTACGAATAATATGATAGGCGGGACAAATTCCGCCGGGACATCTAGTAATAGGGAGTTTTTGCAGTTATCCATCTTAGTCGTTCAACTGAGTCGTTGTACGGAAAGAGGTTTTTCTTGCGCAAGCAAACCGGAAGCTAACCACTGAGCCGTACTGTACGAATAGGGAATCGTCGTACGATTGAATGAAACGATTCAAAAGTCACACTAACGTGACTACACTACTCTAAATCTTCATATTTAAGCCCGAGACATAGATTGCCTGACTTGCAATGTATTCTTTCATAATGGAAGAAGTATTGAATTATCAAAAACTTTATCTACCTATGCGGTTTGATTTTTTCACTAGAAATAGATGTGGTAGAAGTAGGAAGGGAACTTGGAAGGGTAGTTGTTAAGGCAACATCGAAATTCTCCTTAGGACATTCGGGAACTTCAGCATGATCAACGATCAAGATGTACCTGTATTATTAATACCTATACCTATTACCTACATATGTACGATATTCTACACTTTTTTCCCTTGGCCTCATGGAAAAAATGAACCATTATTGAAGATGTGGATACCTGCTAATACGCGACAAGGGCAAAGACAGCAGTTTCTGACTGTGCCTACCTTCTCTGTAAAGTGGCACAATCCCTACCCATATCATCAAAATCGATCTATCAGTATCGGAGCTTCGTCTATAACAACCAATTTCAGGTTAGGCATGAGTAGTGGTTACCTATTTCAACAAAATTAGAAGGATGCCATCCTGAGTCTTGTACCCAAATACCCTCGAACGAAATCGGACTGATGGTAGTTGGTAGATCGTGAAGCTTTAGGATACATTATAAGGTATCAGCCATATTTAAGTGAGGATGGATCCTGCAAACCAATCACCTTTCTCGAAAATTACGAATATTACAATGTATGCCATGCCACCAATACCTAGGAACCAAAAAAATTGATTATAGCATTGTAGGTTATCGTCATGGAAGGTTACATGCGTATTCGGAGCTGTAACCGGCTTCTCCTGACCTCCGAATAGGATTTTTCTATTCGTACAACGAATTGACAGCTAACCGTTAGCATTTGGCGCGCATGCGCAATGCTCCATTCTATTTGTAGTTCCTCCCACCTCCCACTCGACAACGACTGAGCTGCAAAAACTCCCTATTATTCCGTTTTTCTCCGTTTAAGGCCCCAAACATCTCTTTCGTGGTCTCAGAAATACCGACGCTTCCAGAGTACCAGTGGGTACACGTGGTCGTCAGGGGATTCGTTATTAATTTAATAATTACCTGTATAGTAGGTTACTCATTTGAATCACTCTACATCTTTACATGCATACTATGTTCGCATCTTTTTAATTTGCAATTATACTTGTTGTCAGTGTTATTTGTTAGATTGCGGTATTGAGTTATTTCAGAACCTTTTCCATGAGTTGAAAATCATATTCAGTGGTTGCAACAATACTGATGGTCCTTCGAGAAGAAAGAAACATCTATATTACCTACTTACTTAAATAACTAGCGCTGTTCAATTGGGTACCTCTCTGTCAATCTATCAACATTTTCAAAACAATCACAAAATCTCCAAATCGCCTAGAAAATACTACCAAGTTGAAACCTTATTCATTATATTCTTCACTAATGTACCTATATAAATTTTTAAAAAAATAATAAAAAGAAAAGCTTAGGTCGACATAGACGAATGAAAGACGGCAAACTCCGTGTCTATTCGGCCATGTTCTTCAAGACTACGTTCTCAAGCTGGTAACACCTGGTGAACATTACTCTAAGCACCTTCCCCCTAACAACTCGATGATTTGCTACCGTTTTTGAGAGCAGCAAAAACAGCCGCCTATTTGTTTCGGAGGCTATCGTGGTTGGGAGGCTACCGCGGAAAGGGGGCTGGCATGGAGCCCATCAGTCTCCCTCCCTTCTCTTTGAAGAAACAGTAGATCCCCCTTCACATTTCCTTGCTGTCTCTCAAGGACTTGGTCCTTGTTATCCCTAGATGTTGATGAAGGGCTGGAAAGCTGTATAATAATTAAGCAAAAAGTTACAGTCATGCCGCATGACCGAATTTTAGTAAATTATCGTACTATATTATGTTACATTGTTTTGAAAATTAAGTACTTTGAGGGAAAAGAAATTGTCAACTGCCAATTTTATTGCAAAAAACTCGCACAAAATAAAATTTTGCAATTCAAAAAGAGAGTTTGGATGTTTAACTTTTTTTGGAGTTTATATAGGTACCTACATTTTTTAGTACATTTTAATGACATTTACTCGTAAGTACATATTTCAGCATTATTTTGCACATAAATTTTTTAATTTTCTATTTTATAGTTAATAAACTTTATTTGAGCAATATTCTGCTAAAAAATATTGAACAATTTTAACCGTTTTTTGCTATTTTTAGTGATTTTTCAGCACTTTTTCTGAAATATGACTATTTTCATCTGCTCAAATAAGGCTGGCCAACAAAATCGTCCTTTCGATTGAAATGCTTGATTTTTAGGCGTAAGAACGGAATTCTTATCTCAATCTTAAGGAGAGTTATCGTCTGAAAGTACACACACACACACAGAGGTAGACACACACACACACACACACACACACACACACACACACACACACACACACACACACACACATACACATATATATATATATATATATATATATATATATATATATATATATATATATATAAGCCGTTAAACTCTAGGATTCGTTTCAGAATGTCTCAAAACGGATTTCAATGGAGAAATTTTTATTTTAAAATTTTTGAAGCCATTGCAATAGCTTCATTTAAAAATTTGCTAAAAATACGAATATAATACAGATTTACAATGGCAAAAAGGAAAACACGATCTGTCTAGAACGAAAATTCTTATTCGAAGAGGACGCCAACGCATCAGCATTACATCCTACGCATCTCTCGCGCGCACCTACGCATCTCTCGCGTTAACAATATAATAAACGACAACGAAATAGTTTTCTTCAGCTCCTTTCTTAGTTATTTGTCAATCTTTCATCAAAATTCCACTGCTTACTTGAACTCTAGGGGAGGAAAAGCTGAATCTTGACTTCAAGCAATGAATTTGATATGAAACTCTTCCAAATCCTAACTTACGAGTAAGTTTGGTGACAAGCTGTTTATGCACACCTTATTTTATTTCAATAATATTCAGCTAATATTTGAAACTCAAATATTCATGATTTATCATCGCATTACACGTTTAAATTAAGCACTTGATTAAACAGCGCACTTTCTATTAATGTCGAAGAGGAGTGTCAGATATCATACAACTCAATCCTACGTCACAGCTAACGTATGAAATACGAGCTCGTATAACCTCGAGTACTTACGGAAATGTACCTATGTATGTACTAGATAAGGCGTAGAATACGGAGGAGCCGTATACTAAATGATATATATACCATGTATTTACATGCATACCTTTGACATAATACTGAGACCAAAACTTGGGCTGTATGCCAACTAATAATGTTTATTCAATCCATGATTATTGATGTCATCCTCAGGTCAGGAGACTATTACGTTTTACTATTCGTATCAATTGATTAACTATTTTTCGGATGAAAAACAGAAATGTTCGTTTTTTTACGCTTATGTTATTTGTTATTGTAATTCAATAATCACCCTGCCTTATAATAAAATTTGTTCCCCACACGATACAACTTCTATGACATTTGCATGTGATGTGAAATTTTCAACTTAAGAAAAAATTATTTTTTCCTCGATTTTCTGGTTTTATGATAACTAACCTGCTCATCGGCCAACCTGCTACGCATTTAGCCCAAAACTCCATTGCCTTATGTTGATGAATCTCCAACTTCCTGAATATGCCGAATAAATGTGATGTAGCTCTGCAGTATGAAGCGGTTGGCTATTACTTGCCTTTCTTCGAAATCGGAACTGTATACCTACCTATAGTATTTATGCTGGGTGTCCTGCTAACAGTCTATGGCACCCCTCTCCTTCCCCAACCGAACTTCCTCGACCCAAAAATCACTGAAAATAAGGTAACGCCCTTAATTTTCTGCTTTGAATTCGAATATGAAGAAGTAGAAACAAACGTATGCAGGATCAAATTGTGACCAAAGCAGAAAACTTCTTAAAGTTAATTTCTTATAGGGATCCCCATTTTTAGCTTCCCATTATTTTAAATCTACAAAATTTGGCCAAAATTGTTGTGTGACATACTCCACATTGAGTACCTTAGATGTAGTATACTACCTAATGCAATACGTGTTTGAATTATAGGTCTACTATTACTATATCATGCTGAATAATTGAATACCCTCTTTTGTTTGAAAAAAATTACGTTACGTTTACGTTTGTTGCCTTATTACGTATGCAACAAAAGACCACGCAGAATTCGACCATGTAGGTCATGAAACTGTATGGCGTGATGATTGGTTCTAACATGTTATTGCCAGAGCGATACCTACCTGATAATTCTGCCAAAGAGAACTGAAATGTACAAAACCGATTCAACACAAAATTCCTTCTTAATCGTGGTTTAAAATGACTTCTTTTTTTTCTTCATCGAAATAACGATTTCTTCCAAACTATTGCTTTTATTGTAAGTTTGAAAACAACGTGGACAGTTTATTAAATATCCATACCAGAGCTGGTTCTAAGAAGATTGTCACATTCGTAGCAACAGAAAAAATAATGGAACTTCCGCAAATTTTATTATTACTTCAATAAACTTTTCGCTCGAAAAAATGCTAAAGAGTGTAAGGTAGTTTGAAATACCAACTTCTTTTAAAACAACAGAATTTGAACTAAAAATAATTCTTTACCCTCATGTTAACGGAGATAATGCTGAACGCCTCCGACATTTGGTTAAAAGTAGGCGTTTTTTTTTTCCATTTCATCGGTACTTAATTTCTTTCTGAATAAAGTCAGAAGAATAAATGTACTAAGTAAAAATTGTGCAACAAAGAAGGTTTCTGAAATTCTAAAAATTTGAGTTTCTACTTTATTATTATTTTTTATTTAATTATTATTCTATTATTTATTTATTTTTCTTGCGACTAGGTATTTTGGGATTAGGTATCGTTGATTTATATTACCTAGTTTTCTGAATTGAGCTTAGGCCTGACGAATTGGGAACGTAAAAATGAGGTTCCCATGCCAAAAACAACTTTCTGTTTTATGCCCTGTAAGCAACAACGCCATATTATTACTCCATGCAATAGTTTTGTTTAGTTACCTTTCAAATAAGAATTTGTACCTTTGAAAACGCATGCGAAGGTAGTTCAAAATTGGAGGAGGGGAGGAGGCATACATTTCTGACGAGAATGGTATTTTTATTAATGATTATTAGGTGCTGAAATGTTCGGTTATCTGTGGTATTTTTTAAATAAAATACGAATTGGAACGTGGTAGATTGGAAGTAAAATAGAAATGTCTTACCTTGAAACTCCTTGCGGGCGGCTGAAACGCTGGTGACGATGTTGGCGACGTGGCCAAGCACTGTGGCGAACAAGAGTAAACCAAAGAGCAGTTGGAGGATGACGAACACGTACTCGCCTTTGCTCCGAGGTCTAGGCAAGTCACCTATAGTGGTCAGCGCGAGAGTGCACCAGTAGTAACTTTGCAAATATTGCTTCACCACGTCGGCCGTCTCACCGTCGCCAAACACCCAGTTTTTGGAGCCGAACCCGTTGTTTTTGTATATGATCCTGTACAGGCACCCGTTCCAATGGAAGATGACGAGAAGGTAGTGGATGAGGCTCGTCGATCGGAACAGATTGGGGTAATTCGTGTGCCGCTCCGTCCGGTCCATGAAGGCCCAGAACCTGTAGATCTTGACGAGGCGGAACGAGCGGAGTATCGAGTTGAAGCCGATGGAAAGGTAGAGGATGTCCAGGGGGAGAAGGCAGAGGCAGTCGATGTAGAACGTGGTCGAGTTCATGTAGTGAGTGCGGAGCTTAGTCGAGTCCGTCTGCAAGACACCGTCCTCGAGGTAGCCCGTTCTGAAGTGGAAAAGTATGTCCACGATGTAAAGGAAGTCCGCGAAGTAGTCCAGACAGAACCACACCAAAATTGAATCCCCTGAAACAAAAATTAATATTTCCGTTATACTATCAATATTGATTCATAAATGCACACGATTTTGGTTCATTATTTTGAATAAATTTTGTGATCGACCGAGAAAAAAGTAATCCCCCCCCCCCTCTCACAACAAATTTGTTTGCTTAGCTAAGTGTCGAGATAAGTAAAATTTAAAAATCAGATTTAAAGAAAAAGAATTTACAAATAAAGAAAAAACTCTTCAAATTATTACGCAAAGGTTTGTGATTTCTGTAGTAGATGGCACTTCTACACAGATCAGTGTCTATAGCTTCATAAACTATGCGTCAAAACTGATTTACTGAATATTATGAAAAAATCTTGTATTTTAAAATTTATGGGGGCATCGCAACAGCTTTATGTGTGCAACTAAAATCGTGAAATTCGATTACAATGCCACGCTAAAAGTCTGAGGCTTTGTTTGTACACCCTAAGATATGACGTATTTAGGTATTTACACGGCAACCGGAGCATTGTTGAACAAAGTTGACTCTCGAGGACCACAATTATTTGTTATCGCTCGTAACTTCGTTGTTCTACAGACAGAAAAGTTACCAGATTACTTCAGGTTATCAAGGCCTCCGAGACGTAATTTAATATTTGGCGTTAATTCAATAATCGATTAATTTGATTCGATGTTAATCCAATTTCGGAAGATTTCCCCGCCTTCGCCTCTCCTTGGGGGCAAACGTTCACGGGTGGTTGCCAGTGAGGGTTTAACCGGTCGTAAACCATCAGCTGCTCCAAGATGCTGAGAAAATTTCCTAGTGGTTGTAAGCGGTTTATTACACAACATTTTATTATTTGGAAACAGAATATACCTTCTGCGCAAATTATTAGAGGATATTTTATTTGTGATGTAGGTACCTTTTAAGTGGTATTCAAGGGAAATGAACCTACTGGTGATGAAAATTGGCACTAAAGTGATTGAAAATCCACTCTTTGGAAAAGCTTCATCATGAAAATCCGTTGTAGGGTTGATGGAAAAATTCCTAGGTTTTCGGCATTCTCCATCAGTATACATCAGGTTTAAATACCACACACATACAGCACACACACAGCATCAAATCATTCAGCATCGATTTATCAACTCATTTGCAACGAAATATCTGCCAAATTTCGGGTAAAGCTTCGAGTCCGTAAATAATTCGAAAATGTGTGTCCTCCAAAATCAAAGTACCACTTGCTTCTTACGTATGAGAGTTTGTTGATCGATTATGTTTAGACTGTTTCTTAATATGTGTATGATAAGGGGAGTTCTCCTTCTGCATCCTACCAGTGACCAGTTATGCCTGGTCCTGATTTTGGATTTTAAATTGAGAAAGAATAAATTTTATGTGGAGTGCACACTTAGTCAATAGCAAAAATACTTTAATTTAAGGTTTTAGTGAACTTGCTAAATTTAAAGTATTTTTCTTCGTTCTGAAACGAATTCTGGAGTTTAACGCTTTTCCTTTTATACATATATATATATATCTAACCTTTAACCTTAGTTTTCATAGCAGGAAAATCGTTCGGTACTTTTTAGAATGCTCTCATTTTATCACATCTCATGATCCCTAAGCCATTGTAGTGTTAAGGAAAGCTGATTTATTACGCTAAGTTTAAACTAATATTGCTAAGTAACCATAATTAACTAATAATGTGAAAAGAAGGCACTAGGTACATGGTAGGTATACTATTGAGTACCTAGTAGGAACTAGCAAGCAGTTGGTACTAGACGATTGCAATTATTGGGTCTTTCCTAATCACCAGCTAAAATCTCTCCTGTTCATCCTAGGAAGTTGAGATTTGATAGTGAGACTCCTTGGGACATTAATCGATTGAAAAGATTGGCTCATTCTTATTCAGCTGAGTAAGCTGCATTTTCTCTTGTTTATTCTAAGTTGGGATTTGATACGGAGACTCTCTGGGACACTAAGAGACGATTAATATTATTGGACCCTTTTAATTTGTTTATGTTAAAATCTATGAGCTCATCATCATTCATGCACTACTAGAAAACCTTACATAGCATTATTTCCATAACTTGATGACAGCAGGACTGATCCATAACCAAAATAATTCTCTCCCAATTTTCTTCGCAAGACAAACGCTGCATTCGTTCACCATCATTAATATATGTACAGATGCGATTTGAAACCACAAAGCTTGGACTTTATACACCGAATTCTCTTCTAGAAGAACGTTTCCCACTGCATGTGCTGGTATAATACCAACACAGTGCCTGATGAAATCATAGGAACAAACTATGTGATCAATTTACATTATTTAAAACATTTCAATGATCTCAACACTTAATGAAGCTTAAATTAAACCACACTCAACTTGGCAGACCTTCTTTTTCTATTTGAAATTTGCTTACAATGACAGCTCCTCAATATCGTAGAACTCTCTTGATTCTTCTTCCAATACATGAATCCAATTCCATAATGCGAGCACTTTGACTATGTTCATGACACAAGTGTACCTCATTGCATTAACTTCAAAAATCCGTTTGAAGTAGGTACGAAATATTGATATTTCATATATGAAAAAATATATATATATTTATTTATATATATAACGTTTAAAATCTGTTAAAGGCAAATATTGGCGAACATCCCATACCTCATTTGAAAACAGACTTGATGACCATGTAGAGAGTTGATGCATTGAAAATACGCTCAAACTAAGTTCCAGACGGAGTCATTTATCATTCCAACTCAAGTTTCAACAAAATTTATGGAGTAACTTTGACACTAGAGCAAGGAGCTTCCGCTTTTGGATATATAATTAATAAGTCACACGCGTCAACTTTTGAAAGATGAATATAAGATGGATTATTATATGTTTATATTTTTCATCTTAATTTTATAAAGAGAAAGTATATTGATATCATTTTATGTGATCCGAAGCTATCGTAATGTAATAAATGTGAGTTCTATAGTATCACAAGAAGAATCGGGAGACATGGAAAAATGTTGATGCAATCCTACTCGAATTCGTTGAGCACACTAACCTAGTGCAATGCTGCTCATCATTATTGTTGATGATGCTCTAATTTCGTCTAGTTTTCTTTGGATCAAGATCCAAGTAACCGTAAATTCAACCTGAATCTCTCCAAATGTCATTTCTTTCATTCTCTTGTAAAATACAATCACTTTAACTTATTATTCTGTTGATGTGTACGCTACAACTGTTTCAATTATGTATTTTTTGTAAAGCATACTCGAATGTAAGGAACATACATGGTCAAAAGCATCAAATAAATAACATTATTCTGATATGCTTCCTTTGTGCTTATGTTGAGCCGCACCCAACTGGGCAATCCTTTTTTTTTTTTTTTTTTGCTTCTGCACTACCGAAGATAAGGGAAGCTTTGTCTTCGTAATTGAAGCCGAAGAAATTGTTGTCCTCCAAAATCAAAATGTCCATTTGCTTTTTGTGTTTCAGAGCTTGCTGATCAATTTTGGTTCCGTGTCTGTCTGACTGTCAGTCTGCTGTCTATCTGATGTCTGTCTGTCTGTGGTAAATCCTTGTCACGCTCAAAACCATTTTGTTCAGTCCGGTTCCGACGAAATCTTCAGGGATTGTGCGGGTTAGCTCCGAGAGGTCCCCTGTAATTTTCAATGCCATCGGGTCAACAGTGTGCACGCGTAAATGTGAATTTCTCATAACGTCGATTTCTCACCATCTTTTGGTCCGATTCCGTTCAAACTCGGTAGGTAATCGGGTATATAGTTTATAGTTCCCTTTACACTTTACGAAGTTTAAAGAATTTCACTCCTCCCGGTTTAAAATTGATCTTAGCAAAATCATTATTAATACCACATTTCACTTACTGCTGTGAGTTCGTTTCTCAAAGTTTATCATCCAAAGAGCTACATAGATTGAAAGTTTGCTACAACTCAATATGCATTTGACAAAGGCCGATATAGCCATATTACGAAATTTTCTGAAAAATTGAATGGCTGTTCTTTGGTAAGTTATTTTAAATTACGAATCTGTATATTCATATTTAAGCTTATGTGTGGTGAGGGCCCTGCTACACCGGAATACCTAGAGGGCATGTTTGCCTATGGGCGTTCTGGGAGGCTCCATGCCTTGAACGTGTCACCCCATCGAACGGTCTCCTTGGGTAATTCCCTTCGTATTGCTGGTGCAAGGATGTGGAACGCCCTTCCAATTGCCATCCGTCGTTGCCCTGAATTTTCTGCCTTCCTTTTGCAAGCTGAGAAACATTTTGGAGCTTGAATTATTTACTTATTTTCACCCACCACAATATTTTGATTATTATATTTTACCATACTTTATTTTTGTATTTCATTACCTATATTTTTTTACTACAAATACCTAATTATTAACTTACCTAATTAGTCTCTCAAAAAAGAACTGATTTTTATTTTATTGTAATTTCAATTTTTACAAAATTGAAAGGCCCACGAGGCTTATGTGTATACATTTTATTTGCCAAAATAAAATAAAAATCTTCTTATACGTACTAGAAAAATGCTCTATAAATTATATCGCGATTGGTAGAGTAATAACCAAAAACTCACTAATGAATCTGCATGAAGCGTTGGTGTTTAGCATTTAGTTTGTCCATGACTCTCGGTTTTCATCTGTGATCATAATTCTTTCGAATCAAAAGTGTTTTTTTTTTTTTTTTTTTTTTTTTTTTTCATTATAACGTCAGAAACATAATCTGTGGAAATTGAGTTTGTTACTACGTGTTTTCGGCCTCATTCAACTTAACTCAGTTCAGAGCCATGTGAAACGTAAGTACTTCATTGCGGTGGTTCAAGGATATCAAATCAAACATCTCCATCCAGTCTGGTGTCTTCACAAATACTACCCGCACTAGCTCAATCATTATTCAAAGGTTTCACCCACAGTAGCGCGCATGCATAAGATATGATTTGCAGGAGGGTGCCGATGAGAAGTTTCCAGACGGCACCGAACCAGTGATATTTATCGCAAAAGTTTCTCCGCATTATGCGAGTGTCCCGTGTTCCGGCATTCATAACCAGATGAAAACCTCAGGTTAACACCAGTAAACTTCTAGCTGTAGATTTGATACACGGCATCCTTTTGCGGTCGTTAAAAAAAATTATGAACTTTTGCATTCTCCCAACTGAAGGTGAAGAAAGCTTTGTGTTCGTGCAAGAAGTCAAAAAAGAAAAAAAAGTCTGTGATTCTGTGTAATTTTTTTTATTTAGTTTTGCTTCCGAGTATACCTAAAGGTAGCGGAAGTATTGTTTTCACTTTCCGGGGAGAATCAATTTTTGGTCTCCAAACAAAATTTCAACTTGCACTTTACGTTTTAGACCATTCTGAACAACTTTGGTTCTGTGTGTGTGTGTGTGTGTGTGTGTGTGTGTGTGTGTCTGTCGTGTGTCCGAAAATCCTTGTAACAAGCTCATTTTCCACTGTTTATATCCTATTCGGATGGAAATTCCAGAGGATGTGCGGGTTAGGAGGTAGACGGTACCCTATAATTTTCATCGCTCTTGACTCAATACCTCACTCTGCGCATGCGCGAACGTAAATTCTACCAAGCATTATTTTTGCACACCCTAGTCGTCCGATCTCGCTCAAATTTGGATGCTAGTTGAGGGATGATGATTTGATCATTCCGTATCAATTTCCACGTGATTGTATCATTAATAGCTACTGCGCATGCATCAATATTAAATCCTTGTAACATCCGATTTCGATGAAACTGTCAGAGAATGCGCGGGTTAGATTGTAGATGGTCCACTATCAGTTTCATTGTTGCTAAATCAATACTTCATTCTGCGCATGCGCAAACGTAAATTCCATTATGCTCTATTTTTTTACACTCTAGTCGTTCGATTTCGCTCAAATTTGAATGATAGTTGGAGGAAGATTACTCCTATCAATTTCAACACGATTGTATCAATAATAGCTACTGCGCAAGCGCCAATGTGAAATACTTGTAATGATCTTAATTTCCACAGTTTTCATCCGATTTCAATGAAAATTTCAATGAATTTAGGTTGTAGATGGTCCGATACCTATTTCATGGATTTCAACTCATCAGTTCATTCTGCGCTTACACCAACGTAAATTACATTGGGTATCATTTTCACATTTCTTAATTGACCAATTACCTATGACATTTCACGGAACTTCTTGATTTACTCTTTTCCGCTATGGAATTTTTCATGATCTTTTAAAACTTTTCAATGATCTATACATTCATGATTGGTGAACGAGGAAGCTATGTGCCACACCCAACTTGGCAGACGTTTTTGGTTTCAACACATCTTGAAATGTAAACCAACAATTGTTGAGGGGTTGTTATCTCCCCCCCCCTCTCACCCTATATCTCTCCCCTTTCTCCATTAATTTCCCTCACACTTTGACCGCAATATTTGTGGCCACGAGAAAATTTTACTTTATGAACCCCACTTTTGTCCTGAACATTGATTTTCTCTTTAACGGATCCTAGGAATGCTTTGAGACTTCATTTAGTTTTAAAACCTATTTTGTAACCCCTCGATGATAGAATTTTGCCGATTTTATTAGAAATTTTCCGATAATAAGGTATACCCACTTATCCATCGCTTTTTTCCTCTTCCCTGGCCAGATTGGAAACTTTTTCCCAAAACTTTTTCCTAAGAATCTTATCCCATATGGTATCAACGAGATCTTCTCCATATCCATTACTAGCCGCTATGCTTATGATAATGGATTTTTCTTTTAATAAATTTTGTTCACTCATCGGAATGGATAGTGCTCGGTTGATCATATTATGGAAGGCTGCATGCTTATAGACTAAAGAGTGATTTGAAGTACTATGGATAGTTATAGTACTATGAAGTACTATTGAAGTACTATGAATAGCTGTATTTATATTTTCTATAAATTGAAAAATCATCCTTTTCATTTACCAAAGAGGTGGACAGATCTAAAAAATTGAGTTTATTTCCGCCGGGTTCGAGGGTAAATTTGATGCAGAGATCTAATTTATTGATTTTTTCTTGACTTGACCAATGGGATTCAATCTCCCTTCACCTGTGACTATAAAAGCTGTGTCCTTTCTAATGTGTCTTCAGTTATTGTTTGTTACTGATGATGGCCTAACCGTAGAAACCGATTTAACATTGTAACTCTTTATTTTTCGAGGAAATAGACAACGTTTTTTCACTAACTTCCGTTTTGAAATGGTGTCCACAACTTCTTCGCGAGTGATTTAGTTCGTAAGGGAGTGAGTGATAAGAGAGGGGGGGAACCTGTAGTGCGTTCTGATGATGGAAATTGGAGAGTCGCCTGTTGTCGTTTTGCATTACCCGACTCGATCACCGCAGAACAGACAAAAGGCGGACAGAGTGGCATTGACGGGGGGGGGGGGGGGGGGGGGGGGGGATGCAGATTACCCGCTTAAAGGAGATCCAATCAGTCAGCGCCTGGATCAGTCCGGAGCGGCCATCGACGTGCCGCTTGCGGACGAGCGTGTCGCCGACAGATCTAATCAGATGCGACAGTCGTGGAAAATGACTCGCGGAACGGAGAATAATAACAGCGAGCACAGCGTCACTCAGGGAGCCGGTCAAACTCTGATAGAGCTCGGGACGGGAACCTGCCACACTGCATGACCGCATGATCCGTACGTGGATAATTAAAAGCATCCGATCGAGAAGATTTAAAAGAAAAGTTCCAGTCATTCAGCATGATCGAATGAGCGAATTTTCGTAAGTTACCTTATTTTAGGTGATATTCTCAAGTCATCGACACTAGCGCACCTTAACTTTGAGGCAAGGCTAAAAACCTAATTTTCGAAGTTTTTTCACTTTGTTGTCATGGTTACGAGTAAACTATATGAAAAAGTGCCATTAGGAGTCCACCTACTTCCTACCTAGTTCTTAGTTCAGTATATTTTATTATGCTAGGTAATATATTTTATGCGAATTACATCAAGCTGTAATCCGGCAATAACCAGAAACGTTGAGATCCCAATGAAATTTGTGTTTGGGAAGTTGACAAACAAGTGTTAGAAGTTCCAGACATCAGCCGCGAAAATTGTGTGAATAATTCAGCTTTTAGAACCGTTCTTTGAATCAATTAAGAAAGTATAAACCTTTAGAGTCCTTTGAAAGTGGTCATCTGAAAGGACGTGCCATGAGAGCTCTGCCAGAAGGGAATATTTGGTAGGTATCGCCTTTGAAAAGGTAAGTACCTAGAGAGATAGGTATACACTTTCCACTTTCCGTTTATTATCACTTGTTATTCATCTTGTACTTCCATAGACAAATTAAAGTAGGTACCTACATAATCAACTTTTTTGTCCCTCAAATTTGCGTAACTGAAAAACTCGCGTAATAACTACTGCACTCATAATGCCCGTCTTTCAACGCCTTTTGTTATGAACTCGAACCTTCAGAAAAATGAATTTCAAGGTTTTTTCCTTACAGCTGGTTTATAATTCATGTATCACATTTCCTGATTTGATATTCGACAAACTTGTTGATAAGCAGTTGAAATTCGTTGGCAGAGCCACAATCTACCTACTTAGTTTACTTTTAACCAACAGCGAATTTCGTAGGCTGAACGTACCTACGTATCGCTTGTTGGTGGAGTACCAACCTGCCTTGTTTACTTCGACAAACTACCAAATCTTTCCTTTCATTCATTCAATAAAGCAAGTAAAGCTGCCTCAGTTATAGTAATACGAACGTATTTAAAACGCTGATGAAACTGCCTGCGCTATGGCTATGTATCTACACTTCAGTACATAGAGAGATCTGAAGATTTTAAATTATTTTTTCTCCATTATTTTTCAGGTTATTTATTCTCAGTCTAAATTAATGAAGTTCTTTAGTTTTCGGACACTGATTCCCTATAATAGTTAGTCCCTAGTCCAAATAAAAACTCGTTCACTACTAGATCGGTATCGATGTCTACAACAAAAATCGCACTGGCAGGCATGATTACTGCGAGCATTTAGTTGAATTGAAACTTTATATTACAACAGTATTACTTTCGCAAAACAAAACTGTGGAAGAAGTCATTATAACAAAGTATTAGGTTGACATACGACGGCAAACTTCTAGTGAAAAATAGGTTGGTTGAGTTGCGATCTAGTAACATCTATCACGTCATGGAGGACCTTGGATGAAACTCAAACCTACTCTAGGTGTGACGTCACGAGAATATGGGCTATACTGCCTTACTAAGAATACAGGATGTCCCAGTAACTACGCTCCTACCCCTTATTTTCTCTAATTTTGGACGAAAAAAAACCGGACCAACGCTATTTTTCATAATTTTTTGCGTAGAATTAAAAAAATACATAAGTGCGCTTTTCCGCTCTAAGTGCAATAACGAAGTTTTTGAAGATACTCAATTGCCACATGTAATACATGATTTTGGAGTCTGGGAAGCTAAAATCTAAACATTATGAATTTCGCATTGTACATCTCGATGATCTTATCAGCTGATATAATTTCACTGGAATTTTGACTTCGCAAAATCGAGTTTATACTCGTACTACAATTCGTCTGTCTTTTCAGAGTGACACCGATAAACGCGCTCCTAGCTGAAACTGGAGAACCACCACTTCGTTTACACGGGATCGATTAAATTACTTGCGGACCAATCCCAACCTCAGAATAGACACCCAATAGACTATCTTGATCTGAGCCTGTTATTGCAGAAGCCAACCCCATTCCGATCAAATGTAACCTTTCAAGCTCGAGGGGTTGATGCCTACATCACCTCTTCCTACCTACTGCTAGTGTGGATGACGAAGATGAGTTAAACGAATTTTTACAATAAGCTATAAATGTTGTGGCTTTAGGAAGATCGATCTCTTACGTTGAGTTAGAATTCATGATCAGCTGAGTGAATTAAATTCTCTCCCGTTCACCCTAGGAAGTTGAAATTTGATAGCGAGACACTCAACATACGAATAACTCAGGGGATATTTCCTGATCAGCTGAGTGAGCTTAATTCTTTCCTGAAGCTGAAATTTAGTAGGGAGACCCTCTGAGACATTACGAGACGATTAGATCGATGGGCTTAATTCTAATCAGCTGGGTTAACTGAATGATGACAGGGAGCTTCTCTCGGACAGTAAAAGTCGAACGGAATGACTGATCCCATCCTGCCATTCTATCCTTTTCTTTCTACATCACTAATAATTTGAGATAACCCCCCCCCCCTCTCCCCCCCCCCACACACACACACTCCAAAAAAGACGCTCTGCGTACAAAAGATGCCAATCCACGAAATAGGTACCTACCTACTTAGTGTGAGCTGCAAGACATAGTCCTGCTGTGGTTTTTCCTGTGTGCGAGGAAGTGATGGGATGGTTTAAAATCTACGGGGAACTATTGAATTTACGTTCATACTATGTCTATCATATTTGTGTTGTGGTGTCTAATTTGGTGGTAACTATTTTACACCGTTCAATGGCCGTTCAATATTTCTCTCTCATGGTTCTTGATAAAAGTTAGGTATATATCGCCCTGAAAGGCATGGTTACTCTCCGGTAATCAAGTTGTTATGCAAACGTTGCTACGTATGCTAAATTAGTAGGGTAAACCTGTACACTTACATTCGAACGCTCATCAAAATTGACGTCTTCATCCTGGAGCTGTTTTTTCGCATAAAAACGCACGAAAATAACCGAGATATGGTTGATTTTAAGCTTATAAGCTCCAGAAGCTTGGAGCTACTTTTATATGTTCGCCTTGTATGAATACCCACCGATTTTAAACGAAATCGGACCAACAGATGATGAGAAATCGACGTCATAAGAAATCCAAGTGTGCGCATGCGCACACCCTATTATTGATGCCAACGGTAATGAATATTTTAGTGGACCATCTACGTGCTATGCGCCAACTGAACAAAACATGACCATCAAACTGTGAAATGCAAAAAGCAAGTGGAAATTTCGATTTAGGCGGATACAAATTTTTCGACTTCTTGAACAAACACAAAGCTACTATACGTTTGTAGTGAGGAAGAAAATTATATGAATCCACGGTTCGAATCATGCTGTCGCATAACTGATCTCCATTAAAAACAGTCAGAGAAAAGTACTTGAGTACTACTTTCAAACCCACTGCGATCAATTCTTTCTCATTTTATTTTCTAATAAATTCGCTACATGAATCTGATAAGCAAGAATGGAAACTTAATGCAGTTCCTTCGCTGTTCATTAGAAGTGGCAACATTATTCCCTGGATCAAATGTTCCAGATATGAATATTTATTGTTAATTTGCTGCTATAAAACATACCATGCAGTCTATTATCATTAAACAGTAATGTAAATAAATTTTTTCGGGGTAGATGTTCTACCCAACCATTACTCTTCATAAGAGGCTTAGTCCTTTTTTTATTTGCTGATGGGGCTTCCGGAAATATTAGGCCACTTACTTATCTTGAGATATTCTCTTCCGGAAGTAAACAATCAGCTATCACTGTGGCACGTCCTTTTGTGGATCATTTGCAGTCAACGGTACCAAACTTCAGTCTTCCAAAGGGAAAGATTGGTACGGAATAGTCATGTTATTAAATTAAACCGATTTCCGAAAACGACAATAATTGTGCATAAAATGTTCTGCCCTGAAATTAGAGCGTATTTTTTGGCCAATGAATGTTTTCGGGTATTGGGTACAGAAATTAACATGATTATTGTTTCAATCTGCAAATTGTAGCCAGGGTGGAGTTGACAAAATTTCTATAAGAAAACCACGTTTTTTCGGCTTCGTCCCCTCCTCTCTCTCTCTCTCTCTCTCTCTCTCTCTCTCTCTCTCTCTCTCTCTCTCTCTCTCTCTCTCTTCCATCACCAAATGCAAAATTAAATTTCCGTTTTAGCATGGACCATGGTTTAGCCTTGAGCTAACTGCCTGAAAACGTTACGCGAGATGGGTGACGCGGAAGTACTAAGAATCTACTAAGCAAGTGCAACACAGTAAAAATTGTCTTGTACACTGCGTCGATTGTATCAACTGTCTTAATTCGACTGCAATCCTTCCTTCACGGAATCAAGTTTTTCACGGGAAGATGGATTACTGAAACGTAGGTAGGCGATTTATTTTATCCCATTAAGTTTCAGCTGGTGGATACTTAGATCAGTGGGACTTGCAAAGTGGAGATGTTTATTTAATGGCATTAATTTTATCTATGTATGCGGTATGCGCCAACTATGTAAGCATATTGATGACAAAGTCATCGTTTCGCTCGACCATCACGGAATGGCGTTGCGCGAATCGGTTACTGAGGAGGTACCGCGACTCTGATTCATTTCTTAGTCAATCTGCAGCGCTGAAATTTGAAATGTAGCTCCTTCAGGATGCCTGGTGAACATTTTCAGTGCACGGAGGCGAACTGATCAGCTGACAGACCTCTTAGTCTAGTTTCCTATTCGACCTACGGTGTTGAAATTTTAAATGGAGTGCTAACGGGACACGCAGAATACAATCAGAAGTCATGGAGATAAGTAATCAAAAGTCACTCAGAAGTAATTTCTGTCCTAATCGACCAACTGTGTTGAAATTTGAAACAGTGCTCTTGAACAAAATTTTACGAGGTATGAAGGGCCACGGGTTATGAGTTGTTCATGTTTGTTGATGTGTTATATTGGATGTCGAAAACATTTTCAACACTGATCCCTAGCCACCCTGCATAAAAGCAACCAGAGAATGGTGACGTACGAAACGGGTATGGTATTCACCTTTTGAAATATTAATAATTAATTCATTCTTCCAGCTAGTTTTGCCTTGAATAGAACCTGAATCTTCAAAAAGTTTTCCTAATACTAATATGGTCTTTCTCCCCTTTTTCAGGCTATTCGGTAAGGTGGAGAGGGGTAGAGTGGAGAGAATGAAACTAAATTTGCAAACACAAAAGATGGAGAAAGAGTTTTTGGCAGGCAAAAATCCTCGATATATGGCTTGGTTTGCGATTTTTCTAAGAAACTAAACCCATTGCAATGCCTCATTAAACTAAACAGTTATAAATATCTACTCATTGGATTATCTTTTCTGTGTTACATAGCCCTTCTACGCAGATCAGTGGTATGTAGTTGTTATACACAGTCTCTATCTATAGAATATTATCTATATCATACCAACATATACGTAGGCACTCTGCGAGAGGAAATTAATTAAATCTATTAAACTCGAGCTTATATCTAAGAACAATGCCACATTAGACTCTAAGCGTATCAACACACACACACTGGCACACAACAAACGAAAATCAATTAGTTACCGTAATACCCCTACCTCTGCTTCACTAGTCCGTCGACAAAAGCTAAAACAAACTTGATTTCATGAACGAGCATTCTTTATATAGGAATCATACCAGCTGAAATATCATCGTAGTTTATAAGGCAATTTTCACGCCAATTCTCATTCACACTCATGTTGATGTTCTTTATTCTAGCCAAAGTCCCTTAGAGCGAGTGATCGAACGATTTGATTGGGCTCATTCGAATAATTGAAGTGATTTAAATCAAAATATTTTTCTTCAAGGTCGATTTTAAAGGGTCATTTTTGAAATGATTAAGAAATCAAAAATTAGATTCGAGAAAAATTGCTCGTGAAAATTTGTTTCGAATAAATGGGAATGGAAGACTAAATGCATTCTACGTTTCTAAGTTCCATTTCGTTTATTTGGACAGTTTAAATGATTCATTACTCAAACAGTTTACCATGATATTCATATAGCATTTAAATCAAACTTGGTTTTCGCTGTATCCAAGTTATCTGATCGATATAATTGGCTTTCTAGAAAGTTAGTAATTCATTACAAACCTATTCAGTTGTACAATCTCACATTTCTGAGCTACCTACTAATATGAGTCTACAAAAAAGGCCTTTCGGTAACGATAGATACCTATTTTACAACTTGGATATTTTGAAATAATTGTTTACCTCACTGAAGAAGCCCCAGTTCCTGGTGAGTCTCACATTTGAGCAATTATCTTGTATTATGTATAATACAAAAATATTTTATACAACTTGATAGTTATATCGGATAAATTGAAATTATATTTTTTGTAGAATACAACTTTTTGAATTGAATTGTTATTAAAAATGAATGTTTATAACATTCATTTTACATATGACTTGCATATGTAAAAAAATGTCACCAGTGTAGTGAAGCAAGTGAAATCGTAACTCGTATCATCTTCCTTTCTTCACCGAAACAAACCATTAATTGAGTCGATTCGGTTGACTCGTGATTCTAGTGGAACGCCTCGGTGTTGGCAAGCTGTTTGTAAGATCGGTTGACGGCTGCTGTATGAGTATTTGAGGGTTCGTATGAGTGTTCCTCGTTTTTCTTAAAAACCACGCATTTCTCCTGTATTTTCGTCCTCTTCTATCTTCTATTATATAGGATCTAGGTTCTGGTCCTTTTCTTACTATTGTGGCGGGCTGCCAGTTCCTTGGTTCAACTCTGTATAGGACTTCCTCTCCTTCTTCATAGTCTAATGTTGATTTCTTCCCTTGATAGGCATAATATTTGCTCTTCATTCTATTTTTTGTAGTTCAATAACTACGTTGTCTAGAGTAGTAGGCTTGAGAAGTGTAGATGTATTTGGTAGTAAAGTTTTCGTCCTTCGGCTCATTAATCGTTGCACTTGGGATCCTAAAAGGCCTCTTGGTATATTCCTTTGATGAAGTAATGCCAGATAGGGATCCGATTTTTCTTTAACACATTTTTTTAGAAGGAGTTTAGCTTCTTGTACGTATCTCTCGGCGATACCATTTGAGCGAGGGAAATGTGGGCTTGAAATCCGTTGAACGAATTGCCACTCATGCTCAAATTGTTTGAATTCCCGAGAAGTATATTGTGTTCCCCCATCAGTTAGTAAAACGTCAGGTATTCCATGAACAGAGAACCATTTTTTCAGCTCTTGAATCACTGAGTATGAGGTGACATTTTTGACCTCTGTAAAGTAAAAAATCCAGAATAAGAGTCAGCTACTACGAGGTAATCTTTTCCACTAAAATGGAATAAGTCAGAACCAACTTCCATCTAGGGTCTTGTTGGTGTTGTTTGTTCAATTAGCTTTTCTGTCTGGTTATCCTTCACAAATGTGTTACATATATTGCAATTATTTACAAACTCGATGATTTCATTCGTTACATTAGGCCAAAATACGTGTTCACGTCCCAACTGCAGTGAAGCTTGTATTCCCAAATGTATATGTTTTAGAACCAACGAGCGAAGTGGTTTTGGTACATAGAGCCTGTTGCCTTTGAAGATTAAATTTTCGGGAACTGCTAGCTCCTCCCTATATGCCCAATGTTTATGCAGTGATTCTGGTAAAGAGGCCTTTTCCTCTGACCATCCATTAATTATAGTTCTTTTGAGCTGGCTCAGTTCTTCATCTTCTTTGTTAGAGTCTGTGCTTCTTCTATTCGTGAATTAGACATTGCGACAATTAGATCCACCGTGAAGGGGAGTTGTTCCTCATCAGTGGGATCTTCATTGTAGCAGTCACGACTTTGTGTATCTGCAATATGTAAATCCTTCCCCCTCGTTTATTCTATTTTTGGTAAGTTAAGGATTTCCATGATTATCCTTTTTAGACAGGGAGGTGCTTCATGAAGCGATTTTTTGAAAATTGTCTCAAGAAGTTTATGGCCGGTTTCGATTGTTAATATCCGCGATCCCCAAATATACTCATGAAATTTCCGACATGCAATAGCTATTGCCAGCGCTTCTTTCTCAAGTTGACTGTACCCTTGCTGTGTTTTAGTTAGAGATTTAGAAGAATATGCGACTGGTTGAGACTCCTGCATTAAAACTGCTCCTACCGCATATGAGCTGGCATCTACTGATAGCTTGATGGGCAAATTAGGATTGTAAAATCGCAAAAGAGGAGGAGATTTTAGAACACTTTTTAAACCTTCGAACGCCTCTTCTTGTTCTACATCCCATAACCAAGCATTTTCTTTAGATAATAGCTTTCTAAGGGGTGAAGTTAAATTCGAGAAATTTTTGATGAATTTTCCTAAATATGTCACCATTCCTAGGAACCTTTGAAGTTCAGTAATATTGACTTTTTCAATTTATTTATTGCTTCGATTTTTTGAGGATCCGGGAGTAATCCATTACTCGTTATTATGTGGCCCAAAAACTTGATTTTGCTGACAGAAAAAATGCACTTGTCTCTATTAAGTTTTAATCCGGATTTTTCCATTGCTGAGAGTACCTTCTTTGTTCTTATTTCTACAATTTCTTTGTTGGGAGCGTGAATTAATACATCATCCATTGAGCATTCAACCCCCTCGAGTCCATATAAAACTGAACACATTGCTTGTTATGAAATATTTCGGGAGCTGAACAAATTCCAAACGGGAGTCTCAAGTAGGAATACCTACCCCATGGAGTGGAGAATGTTAGATATTTTGAAGTGCGCTCTGATACTTTGATCTGCCAAAAGCCCCATGGAGTGGAGAATGTTGGATATTTTGAAGTGCGCTCTGATACTTTGATCTTCCAAAAGCCTTTTCGACAGTCTAGGAGTGAGTAAAATTTGGAACCACTTATTCTTGCTGCTATTTTTTCTAATGTTTGTTGGATATTCTTATTCAAATCACTAGGGTCAAACAGATCCTTATCTTATAATTGGAAATCCCGTGTTTACAAAATATCAAATTATATTTTCGTAAAAACTTTTACAACACAACACAAGACTGTTCGGAACATTCTCAACATGTGTTTTTATGCCATGTTTGGTTGTAAATAAACACAAGTGGAGTTAATTCCAATACTTTGTCTTTTTGTCGTACTACCACCATAGGAGAAACTGCTAGGGATGGTTCTATTACTGGCTTAATTATGCCTAACTTGATCGTAGAATCTAATTCCTGTTTTACTTCATCTCTAATGGAATACGGAACCCTTCTCGCTGGGAATATCTTCAATTTCGGATTGTCGACTATATCAATGTCATATTCAAAATTGCTCAAACAGCCAATTCCTTGAAAAATATTACTGTCTTCAGTACCAATCTGTATGTTCTGAATACGTTTTATGAATCCTAAACATTGGCAAGACTCTCTACCTAGAATAGCGGGGAACTCTTCACTCACTACTATAAATTTGACGTTATACTGCTCGTTTTTCTCTGTTGTGACCCTAGCAATGCATTGGCCAAGAACTGGAAGTTTGTCATTAGTATAAGAAGTTAGGTGATTGACTGAAGAGCTAGTTATATGAAGACCACTTTTAATTCCGATCTTTTCATTGACAACGTTGCACTGGGCACCTATAACCAGTTTGAATAGAACTTCGTTAATTCCAGGGAGTGTAAGTTGTTCTATCCAGTCCTGCGATGGTGACTTATTTTGTAGTGCATTGATAAATAATACCTGATCTTGAGATTTATTAAAAAAATCCACTTGCTCGTTCCCGTCAGTTTCCTCTGTCACCAGCGACTTAACGCCTTTCCGGAATGCATGATTGTTCGATCTTGAACGACACATCGTCTCAGCATGTCCGAAACGTTCGTATTTTGTACACCTTTGTTTTGTATGCGGGGTACGATCTTCGTCCCGAGTACCACATCGAGAACACAAAAACGTATTATTATCTGAAATTGATTTGGTAGTATTTCTGTCTGTGATTGTTAAATAGCGTATACAGAGTTATTTTTCCCGGACATTTTAGCAATTTGTGTACCTATTTCTTCAGTTGATCTGCAGATTTTTATGGTTTTTTCTAAAGTTAGATCTTCTACCTCAAATAGTTTTTGGCGGGTATCATCGCTAAAAATACCACAGACCAATTGATCTCGAACTAAAGAATCCTTCATTTTACCATATTCACACTTGTTCGCTTGATTCTGGACTTTTGTAAGAAATTCGTTGAACTTTTCCCCGTTTTGTTGGGATAGTTTATTAAACAAAAATCTCTCATAAATAATATTCGATTTTTTGACAAAATAATCTGCAAATTTCATGTTGATCGATGCTAGATTAGTGAGTTCGTAATTGTCTTCACCTGAACTGAATGATTCATAGATACTAATTGCATTTTCGCCTACTAAATGTAGCGATTTACTTCTCCTCACTTCTTTTATACAAATTAGTTGCTATGGCAAACCAATCAAAGTGTTTGAGCCATTGCTTCCATCTTGTAGTCATGTTACTGTCATTATTTGCTAGAATTTACTAGAAGTGGTTTGGGAGGCTTAAGGCTTACTGCACTATCGTCGATGTTGCTGCAATCATCTTCGCTCTCTGGCGCGTCCTGCTTCTTCTTCTTTCCTCTCATCTTCGGCAGCATCTCACATTTGAGCAATTATCTTGTATTATAATAGAAAAATATTGTATACAACTTAATCGTTATATCAGATAAATTGAAATTATATTTTTTGTAGAATACAACTTTTGAATTGAATTGTTATTACTAATGAATGTTTATAAATCATATTGACTTGCATATGTAAACAAATATCACCAGTGTAGTGAAGCAAGTGAAATCGTAACTCGTTTCACCCATTATGCTCCATTTTTTGACACCTTTGTCGTTCGATATCACTCAAATTTGGATGATACAGGCAGAAGACGATTTTATTACCCCATATCAATTGCAAAATGATTGTATCATTAATTGGTTCTGAGCATACGCCCATTTGAAATCCTAACGACCTGAAGTTCCACATTTTTTAACCAATTTTGATGAAATCGTCAATGAATGCGCGGGTTAGATTTAGATGGTACCGTACCTATTTCATTGTTCTACTCATCAGTTCATTCTGCGCATGCGCTAACGTAAATTATATTACGTATATCCAATTTTTTTGTTTATTAGTAGACCAATTATGACGTTTCACGCTACTTCTTGGTTTCTCTATTCCGCTATGGAATTTTTCGAAATCATTTAAAACTTTTCAATGATCTATACATTCATGAAATGTAAATGAAAAAGCAATGTGACACACCCAGTAACATAGGTATAACAAGTTATTCATATTAATAACACTTGAAAATTATAGAAATTATAGACGTTAGAGCATGATTCCAGTATTTTATAAAATGAACAATTTTTCTGTGGTCTGAAAGGTTGGCTGTTTTTAGAAACTCCATTCTGCACGTTCCTCGGCAAATGAATATTTTTTTATTAATCTCCAACGCTTCTCTCCAGGAACTGGGGCTTCTTCAGTGAGGCTTTTTTTGTAGTCTCATATTAGTAGGTATGACTAAGTAAGCTGTATTTTAACTTAGTAAGATGAGTATATTATTCGGATTTAATATCAAATACAAAACTACTATTCATCATAATTTTCCGAATGTCAATACATTTGCAACACGTCAACACAATCCCATTTCCTAGCAACCATGGGGTTATTACAATCTACTACACTACTCCCCCTCTTCTTCAGCAATAAACCTCCTCATTCGGCTTGGATCCACCTCGTCCAAGCATGCTTGAGCCCCTCCTTCTATATCAAGAGCCTCTGTCCGTTTTCGCAGATGATCTGCATGTTTATTGCTGCATCTCCCGTTGACCATAACTTCGTAAAGAGTTGACCCCAATCTTTTTGTTACCATTCCAGGGACCCATATCTTCTTGACTCTGTCTCTACTCCATACCTCATCTCCCTCACTGAACTGACGCTCCCGTTTGCCACGATCATAATGTTCTTTTTGAACCCACTTTGATCTGGCTTCCAATTGTCCAGTACTGATGACAGTCGACGTCCTAGAAATAGTTCTGCCCGTTGCACTATGGGGTGTATTCCGATAGGTAAATAGGACCTCAAACAGCGCGTCGTTCATGGGACGACCCTCCTTTCTAGTAGCCTTCATTCTGGATTTCAGGGTCCTTATGAATCGCTCCGCCACTCCATTACTTTTTGGATGGTATGGGGGTGAGAAGGTATGTGACATTCCACATTCCATCACGAACTTGGCAAATTCTCTTGATGTGTTAAGGGAGCCCATTATCTGATACCGATTTCTGTGGGTACCCGTAAGTACTAAACCAGCCCTTAAGTATGTTGATTACTATAGGAGCTTTGATATGTTTTGTAACCGCTACTTCTGCCCACATCGAATATGCATCCACTCCAACTAACCAGTAGTTGCCTTCTAAGGGTCCAGCAAAATCCAAATGAACGCGTTCCCATGCCCTGTTCGGGATGTTCCATGGATACAAGGGAATGGCCGGTTCTTCTCCTCTATTCTCTTGACATGGGTTACATCCATTTACAAAAGCATCAATATCCTCATCGATTTTCGGCCACCACACATAGTAACGCGCTAGCGCACGCATGACAACCATTCCAGGATGTCCTTTGTGGAGTACAGTCAATATTTCTTTTCGCTGAGCCCTTGGGATTATTAATCTTCCTCCTCGAACAACCAAACCATCTTCCACTCCAATCTCCTCTTTATTTTTGGCATATATTTTTAATTCGTTGGCAATTTTGAATGGCCATGATGAGTGCACGTATTCCATAATTTTCTTCAAAACTGGATCTCTCTTTGTTTCTTGACGTAAAGTTTCTTTGGAAATTACCATAGTTGAATCTGGACGTCCAGCCTTTAATGTCAATAAATCGTTATCCGGAGTTGGTGTTACGTTGGAGGGTAAGCGTGATAGAAAATCCGCGTAAATAATCTCCTTTCCATTTCTGAATACGATGTCATAATTGTAGGCGTTCAATGTTAATGCCCATCTTATTAACCGATTGTTCGTAACTTTGGATAGGTCTCTTTTATCTCCAAACAGACGCTCTAGTGGCTTATGATCCGTAACCAAAATAAATTTTCGTCCATTCCAATAAAATATTTTTGTCCAGCCAGAATCGCATTTCGTCCCACTGTGCGTCGTGTGCGAAGGCGCACTGATCAGCTGAGGGGCCTCTGAACTTATATTCTTTCCTTACCTATCGACCTTTTCTTAAAAATGTTTACTGTGTGAAGTGGAAAACCGCGGGGTCTTGGAATTGTAAAAGTGTGAACCCTTTTTGGAGGCACGATGCGCCATGTGCTGATCATATATTACATACGGGGTTTATTAATTATAGACCAATGATCGGCATAGAGGGGCTATCTAACACAGAAATAATAAACCATTGTGTAAAAATTTGCAGCGTTTGTAAGGTTTCGAACTGAAGTTTCAAGACCGCTTAATTCACAACGAAAACTGACAAACACAAAAATAACTTACAATATTGACAGTGACATCACAAGACTAGTCATTACAGCAGTTTGAGACATTTGGAAACAATTCTCCTGGATTGTAGCATGCCTCCCTCTTCAGGGATTTTCTTAAATAACAAAGTTATGTTTTATTCAACTGCTTCTGCGAAACACGAGTCAAATTCCACCTGAATCGGCAACTGATTCGGTAGCGGTATCTCCCGGTTATCTTCCTTTTAGGCCCGCCTGAATACCGGCTAAAACATCGATTAGCTGCCTCAACACGAAAATCAGGCCGTTCATTAGTTTTGACGTCACGTACCTACGCTCACGGGGTCATTGACCCCTTGAGGAAAACCTCGTGAGGTTTCAGAGGAGGTTTCCCATTCAATGCATTCCAGTCACGTCGCCAGCCTACCTATCTCACTTGGCAGTCTTTAATCAAGCAAAGCGCTTCTAACCTTCCAAGGCCTACCCGAGTTCATTAAACAGTCATTGATTAGTAAGGGTACAGGAAGATATCCCGGATCCGTTCAGTACATCAGGGGTCTCAGAATTCAGAAGATCCTTTTGATTTATTAATTTTAATACATGAGGAGCCTATTTTTATCGTAAAAACATTAACCCCTCTCAAAATTTTTTGGTTTACATTTCAACACACGTATATACGTAGATATTTAAGGGTGGAAGAAGGATTTATCCTTCAGCTGCCTTCCGTATGCCGTCCCTCGTCCGCCATCCGATGCTATTTTCAGAAACTACTGAGAGGGAGAGAGAGAGAGAGAGAGAGAGAGAGAGAGAGAGAGAGAGAGAGAGAGAGAGAGAGAGAGAGAGAGAGAGAGAGAGAGAGAGAGAGAGAGAGAGAGAGAGAGAGAGAGAGAGATAGAGGGAGAGAGAGAGAGAGAGAGAGAGAGAGAGAGAGAGAGAGAGAGAGAGAGAGAGAATTTATTGGCAGAAGATAAAGCAGTAAAATTAAAGTATTTCATTCTTGCAGTATACTTACCGAATTTGTTTATCGGTAGGTATCACGTTATAATTTTTGATCTGAAAATTAGGTCTATTTCGTCTCTAAATGTCCCAGGAAGTCTCTCTATAAGATCTCAACATCCGATAAAACGAGAGCATTCCAAAAATAGGCTAACGATTTTCCTGTTATGAAAACTAGGGGAGTTACACTTCGCTAGTAACGCATTGGTTGTACGTGAAAACCAATAGAAATAGAAAAAAACCGTTGAATTTTATAGTAGAAATTTTCGCACTTACGTAGACTAGCCAATAGGCATATCCATCGTTTGATTTCGAGACATCTTTTGCATGTACGAATTTTTGGTTGACCCCCAGAGATAAGACATATCCATGTCAATAATTAAACTTTGTGTAAATTTTGCAGCGTTTTTTTCGTATCCCTCCCACAACATCTAGAAGCAAATACCTCCGCGCCCCCCTCACCACAATTTACTACTTAACCGAAAAAAGTTGAGGATTCGCATCCTACTGACAGCACTAAAAAATGATCATTAATCAACTCATTATCGAATTTTATTTCAATTTTCGTGGCCACTAGTTCATGGGGAAAATACCTCAAGTTTATCAAAGTAAACAACCTAGTTATTATTTCTATCTGGTGATGACCTAACCGTCGAAATCGATCTAACATTGTAAATCTTTATTTTCGTGGAATTATACAACGTTCTTCTTTAACTTCCGTTTTTTATTAGCAAATTTTTTAGAAAATGAAGGCATTGCAATGGCTCCAAAAGTTTTAAAATCAAAATTTTCGAAAGATTTCTTCGCTGAAATCCGTTTTAAGATATTCTGAAACGAATCCTAGAGTTAAACGCTTTTTCATATATATGATATGACGAGACTTTTTCAAAATTCGTATCTATACATACGTCATAAACTTTCTCGCAAGAGGTTTAATTGCTTCGGTAAAAGGTTTAATCATTTTGGAAAAAAGTTTAATTGTATTGGGAAAAGGTTTAATTATTTTGGGAAAAGGGTGAATTATTTTGGAAAAAGGTTCAACTCATTCGGCAAAAGGTTTGATTCATTTGGTAAAAGGTTTAATTAACCCTGGAATGCCCCGTGGGGTTTGTCAAACCCCAATCGCGATTTAAAGTCGGTTTATCATGTAGAATCCCGCACGTCTGGCTCTTCTCGCCCCCTTCTATATCACCCCCCACTTCTTCACTAAAGGTTTCAGCCTTTTTCCAGTTTAGTACGTTCAAGACTTCTGTGTAGTGTAGTACTTTCTTGTGCCTGGGGTTTGACGAACCCCACCGGGGAGTTAACCGCTAGTGATTTTCTCTATAGCAAGTGTTATTTTTGTGGGCTTCCCACAGTTTTGTTTTTGGCTCATCGTTAGAAATGGCTGAAAACGCAAGTTTTCGGATCCTGAAGACATTAGATCCATTTTGGAACAGTTGGAGGAAGAAGATGTATATTTTGGCGGAGAAAATTCAAACACGGGAGATAATGTCGAGTTACAAGAAGTTGCCTCCGATGAAGAAGCGTCAAAAGTGACAGTTTTGTAGAAACTAGTTCGATGTTCCTTCTGTGAGCATCATAGATCTTCAAAGTGTTGAGAATGTTGATCCTATTGCTTGGTGTCAATTTTATGTTACCTTTTCATTCTAGTTCTTGGGTTTTGTGAGTGGTATCAAACTAATCTCAGAAAATTGTTTTGTTTTATTTATTTACATATTTATTTTTGTTTTGAAATGAAAATGTGCTAATTTTATATTGAAATTTTGTTACAATGAGGTACCTTTCTGCTATTATTTTTTTCTTCAGAGCGTGAGGTTTGCCTTATTACTTCTTTCTTCATGAGCTTAGGTACCTACTTCATGTTTCTTTACACTCTTGATAACAGAATAAAAATAAAATTTGATTCAAGTGTAACTTATTTTTGAATTTTTTAACTTTTTTCAAAGTTGGGGTTTGACACACCCCACCGGGGAGTTAAGTGTTGGAAATTTAGCCGGGACATTCCAGGGTTAAATCGGCAAATGCTATACACTGAGCGCGCATCGTTCGCAGACAGGGTTTGTGAAAGCTGTCGAACATGGTGCGCGTGCTATGTAGACACTTACCCGCGCCAAGCGATGTTTGTAAACATCGTTCGTGCGCGGTGTACAATGACTTTGGTTTTCCCGTGAATGCTCATGTTCCTAGCGCGAGAACAACTGTTTGATTGGCCGTGCGCGGGTAGTGTAAACGCACCCTCCTTTTTGGCGTTTGCAAACGTTCTGGCAGCGTGTCAGCCCGACCTGTTTGCAAACGTTTGCGAACGGTGGGCGCTCAGTGTAAATGGGCCTCAAGGTAAGCACACACTAGTTCCGCATCGGGCCGAATAGGTCAGAGCCCGTGATGCTGGCAAGAGAGGTCTCCTCCAACATACCAAACTGCCAGTAATAACTGAACCAAAGTTCCAGTCATGCAGCATGATCGTATGAACGAATTTTCGGTTTGATTCATTTGAAATGAAAATGAAATTATTCCTCCGACATTACATATACATTTGAATACATTTGTGGCAATTGGTATAGAAGACAAAGAAGTTTGAAACACTATTTGAATGATCAGATCCACTTAATTGACTAGAATTTCTCCACACCGTATAACATTGTTCCTTGCTGTGTGGGGGAGTTAACTCTCGATTTTTACATGGATGTGAGTTGCGAACATGTAACTTCTTACGGACTAAAAAGAACCCTTCCTATAGATTGCGCAAAAAAAAGTCCAGTCATGCATCATGACCCCATGAGCGAATTTTTGAAGAAATCTTCGACATTTCGAGCGGAGCGAGGCCTTGGGTCTGCGTGCTAGTACGTACATAAATAGAACTTCTTCATAATTTCATGGCTGATATTTTCTAAGCCACAGTCAGTATTAAAGCTGCATCAAGTCCTAAAACAGTTGAGCATAAAACATTAAAGAGAGCGACCGAGAGAATCGGAGGACGGAATACTTCACAGAGTAGACTCACTCATCAGTTGTGATTACATTTTTTTTCTTTTTTTTTTTAACAAGCACCTACTACCTATGTTTCAAACAGCATGGTTCTTGGATTGGTTATACAGGGGTCCTTCCATAAGAGTAGTTCAATCTGAATTTGGACAATGTTTAATGCAAATATTACCGATTTTTACAACTAGCGAACGGCCGCATTATTTAGATTTTTGACTGATTTTTCAACTTTGAAATTTTTGAAAACTTGATACATATTCTCATAGGAAATTTCACGCTGATTCCAAATATACCGCATGTTAGTATGCTGAAAAAATTATTTCGCACAACAAATCGCAAAAAATAGGCTATTTTGAAATTTTTAACTACATTTTTGAAAATTTCAACCCGAAGATGTAATCCGATCATGCTGGCCACCGAACTTGAACTTTCGTTTTGTGTCCTTAACATTTTAAAATTTGTTTGAAGTTTCTAGCACAATTCTACGGACAGTTATCGTCTGGAATGACACATACATATATACATACATACATACATACATAAAAAAATGCGTTCAACTTCAGAATATGATTCAGAATAGCCTGAAACGGATTTCTGCATAAATATTTTTCAAAAATTCACATTCTGCAAATTTTGAGGCGAGAGCAATAGCTTAATTTTCTTCAAAAATTCGCTAAAAAGAAAGCGAAAAACCACATTCAACTTATATAACAGTAAACAACTTGGATCATTGACTCCAAACATTACTCCATATAAATACTTTTAAATTCGTTTTCACAAATGAAATGTCCCTGAGAAATAAGCCAACAAAAAAAAAGTTTTTTATATGTTGATATTTTATAATTGGTAGGGTTGGTTATGGTAGAGGGTGCTTTTCGCAGTAATAGCGGCATACTATAAAGAAAGATCTGGTAAAAGATTTGTAAGATTTGATAAGATTTAATTAAAACGTCAAATGCTATAAATGGGCCTTTAAATAAACATCAATTACTGTGGAGTCTACTCACTGTTTATCTCTTGAAAGGCGAACCGGTAGATGATGACCCAAAAATTGTAGAGGAAGGCAATGGACACGACCATGGACCAGTAGTAGCAGAGCCGGCCGGCGGGGTCGAAGACGAGTGAGAAGGAGTGTGACGGGGGGTGGCTCCCAGCTGAGGACGGGGTGCCAGCGAGCTTCGGGGGGCGCGGGGGAGGGGGGTTAGGCCGCCGCGCGCCGCCCCCTCCGCGTCGGCTCAGGTCCATCTCCGAGCAAACGCCGCGCGTCACGCAACCGCCGCTCGCCGCCGACATCGAGTCTCGCCATCTCGACAAATACCTCTGCGAACCAACAAACAAATACGAGTCATAACACAATAAATCAATCAATGAAATGCAATTCACAGAAAACTAATTCAGTTACAAACAGCCAATCCTAACAGGGTTGCCAGGGGC
The DNA here is from genome assembly GCA_030762985.1 of Adelphocoris suturalis. Classification (NCBI taxonomy): domain Eukaryota; kingdom Metazoa; phylum Arthropoda; class Insecta; order Hemiptera; family Miridae; genus Adelphocoris; species Adelphocoris suturalis. Next base: position 61,894,468 of record CM061041.1, read on the forward strand.
CTATTTCATAAAGCAACAAGTTACGTATGTACAAGTTGTAAAAAATGGGTATGCAAGCGTTTCATAAAGGTACAAGTGTAGACTTGTAATGCACTGGAAAATTAAACTCGAGTTTAATTTAGTGTATATATATGCAACACACACTTGAGCAGTTTTTCACTCCTAAATCGGACAGATCTACAGGTATAAAGAGGCAAAGAAGCTCTCCGGAATTATACACAATGCCTCCAAAGAGGCAGGAGGAGGGGGTTGTATTGAGTGAATCAACAATGGAGGAGTTATTGCGGCGCTTTTCCCTTCAAATGGATCTGAAAGTCGAAGGACTAGCCAGCAAGAAAGATCTTAGCGATGTACATGAAGAGCTTAAACTGGAAAATTTATCACTGAGAAGGGAGTTAGAGAATCTCAAAGAATTAGGGGCAAGAAGAGACAAGCAAGTAGATACCATCGATGATAGAAGTCGTAGCCAAAATCTTATTTTCTCTGGTCTGAACTATAATCCAGAGGAAAACCTCAAGCTTGCGGTTGCAACCTTCATATCCCAAACTCTCAAGATTGCTACCCCCTGCAATGTACAAATGGTAAGACCCTTGGGTAGGGGCAAACCAAACTGTCCTCTCCTGGTAAAGTTTTCAAGTGAAGAGGAAGTTTATTTGGTTTTGAGAAGCACTGCTAATTTGAAAGGGACAGGATATTAAGTGGACCGAGACTACTCAGTGGGCACACGAGCTGTGAGAAGGAAATTAATTTTGGAACGGAAAGAAATTCTGGGAACTAACCACACGCTTCGCATTCAAATTCGTGGAGACTTTATGTTAATTAACGGATGTCGCTTTGAATGGAAGGAAGAAAAAGGAATAACGTTCCAGTTCGATGATGCTACCAGTAAATTGACACAAATATGCGGTCATCCAGTTAGCAATACTATACAGCAATCACCTGGTAACAGTTCCACAAGTCAGCCTCAAACGTCAAGTAGACGCCGGAATATGGCAAGAAGAGTTGAAGAAACGGAGTCGAGGAAGCAGCTCACTATCCTATCGTATAGTGTACATGTGGGGTAAGGAAAAATTGACAGAAGTGAATTTCATAAACTTTTTTTGTTGTAAATATGAAGTTTTTCTTGTTCTACGAAACATTTCTTGTTGAAAATAATATTAGCGGAGTATAGGAATTTTGTTTTGGCGAATATGTCTAATGTTGGGAGGTTGCTTCTCAGTGAGACACCCTCTAGGCTAACAGAACTAGGAAGACCTAGCGGTGGGTGTCTTTATGGGATTAAAAAAGGACTATATGGTAAATTGACTGAATTTGTGTGCATCGAAGGTATAAAATAAATACCATTAAATAACTCATTCATAAAGGATCATGTAGGTCATCCGAGTCTGAAGCGGATGTCCAAAGATATATGTCTGGATGCGAGAGGGAGGAAACTCATAAAACTGATGGATGATTTATGCATTGTTATAATGAATGGTAGAACAAAGGGTGATAAAGAGGGAAATCTGACATTTATAAGTGTCAGAGGCTCGTCAGTATTGGATCAGCAGTGGTGTCTTTTATTCTTTATAGTTTTCAAGGAGGCCAATTAACTTACGCGTTCGAAGTAATGATTTAAGTTAGGTATCAATTCCCTGTGACGATCCTATTGGGTCAACAGTATAAGCGTTGATAGGCTATTTTTTATTTCTAATACATTTATATACTTAAAGATGATAATTAAATTTACCTTAAAGGAGAAAAATATTTTGTTTTAGTTAACAATAAGTTAAATGCATTTAATTGTATTAATAATTATTTGTGTACGTACTTGTATGTTCTGCTTTATAAATAATAAACGCTTTCACTCTCTCTCTCTCTCTCTCTCTCTCTCTCTCTCTCTCTCTCTCTCTCTCTCTCTCTCTCTCTCTCTCTCTCTCTCTCTCTCTCTCTCTCTCTCTCTCTCTCTCTCTCTCTCTCTCTCTCTCTCTCTCTCTCTCTCTCTCTCTCTGCACTGGAAAATTAACAAGTGTACAATCGAATTTGGACAAGTTACAAGTGTTTCCTCATCATTTTGAACAAGTCACTATTGTACAGTTTTAAAAAATGGCCGATTTTTAACCTGCGTCCATTCACCTGTAAACTTGTTATTTTCCAGCATTGTGGGTTGTCAATTTTTCGGTGTTTAATATGTGGAAATCATCTTCTGCTGAAGAATACAGACAAGAAAGAAGCATTCAGCGTAGAAGACGCCAAAGATTTTTTCGGCCACAATAAACACTCATTTCGTGGGTATTTTTGAGTTTAACGAGAGATTCAGGATGTCTTCTGAGACCCTTGAAAAATTCAAATTGTGCGTGACCCTGTGCAATTTTTCCTGATCAGGTATTGAGAATCTTCCAATCATTGAAGAACAAAGTGAAGTGTGAAGATGTTCACTGTAAATTGATTATATAAAATAATTCAACTCTATTCTCGAAAATGTGGTCAAAAGTTATTCACTTCAATGTGGTCTTGTTATTGGGCAGTTTTTTGAAATAATTTGTACTTGTTGCATATTGATGTATCTTTGTAATTTCTTGTAAATTGGGCATCGCCCGTGAAAATGAATCAAATAAATAAATAAATAAAAATTAAGATTTAATTCATCAAAGTGGAGAAATTTAAGTTTTAAAGGGTAAAACACGGATTTTGTGTGAAAAACATGAGCAGTTGGTGGCATTTTGCCCCACTTCAGATGCAGAAAAACCCAAGTTTTTGCCACAGGTTGTATCCACCCAGAATATTGTCATTAATACTTATAGGCCAGTGTCTCCGTAAAAGGATACTGAAGGTTCGTTCTCAGTGCGCGTTCAGACAGTTCTCGAACCCATCAGAACTGGGACGGAAAATCCCGGGGCGTTATGGAACTTGTGGAAACGCGTTCTGCACTGCGAACGATTTCAGAACTTGTAAGTGGAATAACCTGTATTGTTGTCTGTAACGAACTCTTTGTCGTCAAACCTTAGCACAATTTCGTCGAAAAAATTCGAGTTTCGTGGATGTATACGAGATCCAACTAAAACTTCAATCACGTCCTCATCGTCTAAAAACCATGAAACTTCACCACCATCGAAACTATCACTTTCCTTACTTGACGAGCTACTAGTTGACATTTCGATGAAGAAATTCAAATGAAGAACAGCGAGTAACAGAACAAAGCGAAATTTTACAGGGAAAATTACAGGGTACACGCGGCAACCAAAGCTGAAGAGAGCGTATTGTTTACTCCACGAGCTCGGAAAAATTGTGAAATGCGGATGCGTTAACTACGTCCTTGCGTTCGAGTTCTGACAGTTCCGGAAAAAATCGGGGACTGTTAGAACCGTTCGGAACTGGGTTCGCAAAACACTGCGAACGCCGAACTCGGCGTTATGTAATAATTTGCAGGGTATTTACTCTACTCTTGTCTTTTGGTCATCTTTTTCAAGTCTAATTCGCTTTAAGAGAATTTTCAGCTTCGAAATGATTACCTTATTAATGGTGATTCATTCATTCATATTCGTTGATGTAATATTAATGCCAGTTACTGAAATAATATACTGTTGATATTGCAGACGAATTCCTACGATTAATTTCTTATCATGTTGAATATTGTGTGTGAATATTTATCTTTCGATGAATATGAAAAGATTGGCTAAATCGTTATAATGGTAATCCGAGCGGTTTAACGAGTTAAAAAGTCATTAATGTGGTATAACGAATGCAGTGGAAACGGCTTGCTAAGAAGCTACCAAGAGTAACGTTGTTTTATTATGATTAACATAAAAATTTTGAATTTCCATTCTTACATCCACTTAATTATGTAACCCATTAATCTGAAATAGGGATATAAACCGGCGATCATGGGTTAGAATACAATATCTTTCAGTACATACATGTCTAACCGATAGACAATAGCAAAAACTCTAAACTCTAGATCGAGTTCATCAACAGTCGAAATTCAGCAGACCAAATTCATAGTTAAACAAAAAAAAAAAAAAAAAAAAGTTCCAGTCATGCAGCATGATTGTATGAGTGAATTTTCTTAAATTATCTATCGTATTATAATATGTTAAAATGTAATGCAATTTGAGCAATTTCAGTAGAAAGTATTTGTTGATTTTATGGCAAAAAAAAAAAAACTTGTCCTAAATAGAATTCGGTGATTGTATTCAAGGGGCGGAAATCATAAACAAAGCCTATGTGTGCGTACACCTATACATAAATATTTTCAACACCTAATGAACCTTTGTAACCAACCAAGAGAAAAAAAATTAACCCCCCCCCCCCCCCCCCCTTAAAATTAGTTTCAATTATGTTTCAAGATGCATAGAATCTGAAAATCTAAAGCAAAAACGCTGCAACTTAATATACAAAGGGTTATTGTTTCTATATTAGATGCCCTACTAGGTATGTTCATCTCGCATGAATCGGATTGAACTTGTGTACTTCCTTGCGCTTTGCATGCGGACTGTTGTCGGATCTTTTCCAAATATATAGGTATTATTCACTTCATTAGCGCTTATCCATTACAGCCTATAACATTATTCATTCATTTATTAATTATATTACGGGCAGCGCCCAATTACATTGAAGTAATGATAAATAATATTTAAAAATCAAGAGAATAAATAATACATAATAACGATTCGATATAAAGAGTACGTAATCCTATGACGTAATCAATCGGGAGCTTTTGATTGAATCGTTAGCGCTCCCATCATTTTATTGCTTGGTTTAGATATTTTCCCTGATTAGGAATTGTCCTTTAGGAACCTCCCTGCCACTTATTAACAAAATCGATAGACTAATGAACCGATATCGGAGACTGCTTCCGTTTCAAGCTCCGATCCACCTCATAAAACTGCCTCGGAGCAAAACTATCTCGGTGACGGGGGATCAGCTGACAAGAGCAGGTATATTAATGGTTTGTCAAGCCATTGGGCTCCACGCGAACCCCCTCCGGCATCAATCATCGCGGAATTAAACGGATGATCGCAGCTCGCTCCGCGAATTCGGGTGCTCGTCGCCACGCTTTGACCCGAGGATTGGAGCAAAGCCTTTACAAATTCCAGGGATCCGCCTTGGTTTTTATTAATGACGGGACAATGACAGGTTTACAATGGGAACTGGAAGAAGTGATGCATTGACAATATATCAACCGACAATGAAAAATTAAGGGAAATTCCGCTACAAGTTATTTGAATACTAACTGGTTACCCGTTTGTGCCCTTTGTGTATAACTGTATTGTGTGTGTCCACCCAACAATGATTTATAGGAGGTCCTGCGTGTATCAAAAAAATTTATAACTTAGAAATTTATATATACATATTAAAAATCATATTAAAATCTTAATGTTTTTCTGTAAAGAACTCAAAGTTGACAAAATTGCGCATTGCGTACCTACGTGCGCAAACGTGCTCATTTGACATCAACTTCGTTATTTTGAATGGGAACCCCAGTTTTTATTGCCGATTTGAATTCCGCGCCAGCTAAAATCGTTTATAATGGGTCACAAAAAAAAAAAAAAAATATATATATATATATATATATATATATATATATATATATATATATATATGTGATGGAGTGAGGAACCCTGAACTATCGACCTACCAATTTAGGACGAACGCCAATCAATGTATTTTTTACTATCAATTACTATTCATCGATTTATTCACTTTCGATCATATAATCGATTTGTCACTCGAATAACACAATGTGTCGTCACTAGCTGCTCATACTCCCCTCGCGGCACAAATGCGAACTTAGATGGATATAATATACCTGCTACCTACCTTAGTCAGTTAGTTCGTTATCTTTGTTGTTACAGGAAGGATCGTCTTCCAATTTATGTTTTATTTTACGTTACCTATTTGTGAATCTGATTCTGTTTAACTTACTATGATGTGATCCGTCGAGGGGGAGTACGCTAATTTCGAGTGTTTGTAAAGTTTCTATAATAAACTGTGTTATTATTAACGTTTTACATTCGGTATTGTGATTGGTTTACCCTATGGCATCGGACATTGAAGAAGGACAGTTGTGTGAGGATGAGGGGGACATCACATCAGAAGTGGGATATCGTAATCTACGAGCAGGATTTCATGAGAATCACTATGGAAATAGTCGAGGTGAGTTTTATCAAGATTTTTTGGATTCTAGAAAAGAAAGGGGTCGGCCAATTTCGCAACGCAGTTCGGGTGACGCCTTACCTTACTCGGAACAAGGGTCATCACCCGATCGCCCTCCCGATTTTTCCCGGGCGCATAGGAGCAGGAGGGGGGCCTCTGGACGCTCACCATCTCCCTCCGCACCCCTCTTCCACCACGATTCTTTAGTGCACAGTGGCGACTCCCTACGGGATTTGTTGACACAACAAACCCTTGCAATGAAAACTTTGGCAGAGTGTTTTACACCAAATCAAGGTCAAACCCCCTCAGAGCATTTGAAACTCTCGCTTCCTGAGTATGACCCCAAAAATAAACAAGTTCAGCCCAAATCATGGTGCAATACAGTTGAGTGTTGTTTGACTTCACAGGATCAACAAGGAAGACGTTTAATTGTTGCCTTGAGTAGAGCCTTAAAAGGAGAGGCTGCTGATTGGTTTACTACTATTGTCCACCCTCAACTCACATGGGACGAATTCAGATCGCTCTTTCTTCACCAATATGACATAGCACTCACACCAGCCGGATTCATGCTTCAATGTTTCCAAGCTAGACCACGAGATTTCGAAAATTATGCCACATTCGCCTCACGAACTATCAATCACTTTGTTGCTCACTACCGCCAGTCATCAGTGGAAGAAATTGCTGTATCAGTGGCTCTCTCTCAGATAGCTCAAGCAGACACAAGAGCACGTCATCTTTGCTACACAGAAAAGATAAATAGCCGTGAAAAGTTGCTTCAGGAATTACGGGCTCTGTCATTTAAGAGACCAGGAGGTTATGACAGCGGTCCTGGAAATGCCAAGAAGAGTCGACCAAACTATGAAAGCCCTCAGCATTCATCCTCTCAGGATTATACTTCCCGCTGTGGGAAATGTCGAAGATCTGGACACAAAACCTCAGAGTGCAGATCATCATCCTTGACCTCATCAAATCAGCCAAGAAAGCCATCCAACTTCAGCAATACAACGTGCTTTTCCTGCAACCAAAAGGGGCATATTGCTCCAAACTGCCCAAAGAAGAAGATGTCAGACAAGCGTGGACCAGGAGACACCAGCAGCCAGAGGTCTCAGCCAGTCGAGAAGCAGGTTGGCCTATGCATTGCTAACCCAGAAGGCACATTAACCCACCAAGGTGATGTATTCAAGTATTGTTTTGATTCTGGATCAGAGTGCTCACTCCTTTGTTTGTCCTTTAGTACCCGCTTTGATGGGCCTTTGTTCAATAATGTAGTTCACTTGCATGGTTTAGGGTCATCAATTACCATTTCTCAGTGCCAAAAACAAGCCAGAGTAAAGATTAATGGACACGACATTCAAGTCCTGTTCCATATTGTAGCTGACGGTGCTTTACCTAAACCCATCATTTTGGGACGTGAAATTCTGGCTCCAGATTTTTGTATGGTAATAACTATATCTTCTTGCACGCTTTGGAAGGACCATCCTCCATTCATGCTAAACCGTAATTTTCTGGATACATCCAGAACTCATGGGGAAGGCGCTGAACCTGTGGGTTCTTCTGGCATTGAAAAATGGGACACTTCTACAAAAGGGCGTGGGCATTCTGATACCATAAACACCACAAAAAATGAAATATTTTCTGTATCCTTGGGTGATCTCTGCTCTTTGGAGCAGTGCACTGAGGATGAAGTCGTGTTGTTCAGTGAGGTGTTAGGTGGTCATAGTGACAATATCCCTTCACTTGATTTTCACCCATCTTGTGTTGTCCCAGCTTTAGGATCTTACCAAGTCTTGCCAGTTAGCACTCAACATTTCGAATCAGTACACACTGACCTTCCTGTTAGTCAAAGGGGGGATCTCATCAAAATTTTGACTAATTATTCCCAATATTTTATTGATGGAATACCTACCACTCGTGTGACGACAGGAACATTCAAAATTCGCCTTCTTGACCCTTCCAAAATTGTCCACCGTCGACCATACAAACTTAGTCCTGTACATCGTGAACTGGTGCGAGAGCGCATCAAAGAACTTGAAGATGCCAAAGTAATTCGCCCCAGTTCTTCTCCATATGCAAGCCCAATACTTCTTGTTCCTAAAAAGACAGGTGGTTATCGAATGGCCGTTGATTTTAGGGCTCTCAATGCAAATACAGTCCCAGATAGATACCCTTTGCCATTGATAACTGATCAAATAGCGCGTTTACACGGTGCCCGGTGGTTTTCTATTCTTGATGCTGCTAGTGGATTTCATCAAATCCCAGTTGAGGAGGAGTCCATAGAAAAGTTAGCTTTTGTCACACCAGACGGTCAATGGGAATATTTGGCCTTGCCCTTTGGGGTGCGCAATGGACCAAGTGTTTACCAACGAGCAATCATGAAAGCCTTAGGAGACTTAGCATTTGATTACGTCACGTGCTATATGGATGATCTGCTTATATCAGCAAGCACTCAAGCTGAGGCACTTATCCGATTAAATCATGTTCTAGGAGTTCTTACTTCTGCTGGATTTTCTTTAAGCCTTTCGAAGTGTTTGTTCATTGTCTCGAAAATTAAATACTTAGGCTACGAGATAGAAAATGGAGAAATAAAACCGAACAAATCCAAAGTTGAAGCTCTGACGAAATTGCCACCTCCCTCTACTCTTCGTACTCTTCGCCAATTTTTAGGTTTAGCTTCTTATTTTCGGCATTTTATCCAAAATTTCGCTCAAATAGCTGCTCCCTTGTTTAAATTAACCCGTAAAACTGATGATTCAGCTAATGACAGTAAGAATCGACCAATTCCTTGGAATGACAGTCATGAAAAGGTTCGCCAACAACTTATTGGCATGCTTACCTCAGAACCCATTTTAACCATTTTCAACCATCCACTAGCGTACAAACGTTGCGTGACTCAGCCGCACAATTGATGGAAAAACAAGCTGAAACTAGTAAAACTCTATTTGATAGGGGCAAACTGCCAGTAAAGCGTTTTCAAGTGAATGATTTGGTTTTTGCACAAACGGAGGTGAGAAATAGAGTCAAGTTGGATGATGCCTATAGAGGCCCCTATAAAATTGTAAAAGTTATGCCTGATGATCGCTACTTGTTGCAGTCCGTCTCTGGCGGAACAAAGAAGTTTTTGAAATATCCCCACGAACGTTTGCGCAAGGCACCTACCCTTGATGAATTGAATCCTCTCCCTGATAGTGGAGACCTTTCTCAATAAAATTTGGCTGACACGATGCTTTATTGGTTTGTGTGGACTAACCCACATGTGACTGTGGATCCTCCCAGTCAATCTACGACTTCAGCCTGTGAGGCTGGTTGGTAGATCATCTGAGTTTTGTTTAAGTCATGTCACGCCTGTGTTAATTATAGTTGTTTGCGGTTTTCGGTTCTCTACCTTGCTTGGCACCCACGGCGGCTCGTCATGGTCGGACCCTCTTCCTTTGTCCCTCCCTTTACGATGCCTTCCGTCCTCACAGTCACTTCTTTTCTGATAGGGTGATTGTCAAGCCCAAGTGAGTTCGAGCCCGGTCTCCCGCATTCTTGATTTTTCTCTCAGCCACTGGTAGCTCCTCTGGCTGATTTTTATTTTATTTTATGGCACTGGATTCACCTCTGCCATTGGATTCATTTGAGGCACTGGACTCTCCTCTGCCTGCTGTAAACCTTGCATGCGCACTTCGTTTGTTGGTTGGACGACACTACTTGATATTGTACTGAAACTGTATTTGTTCTCTCCCTCCTCTGCTGTGCTTTGCTCATCAGGGTATCCTCTGAAATAGTTTCCATTTTTGCTTTCACTGCTCTCCCTTGCCTTGTTAGGGTAGAGATTAGGCCCACTTGGTTCGATCTAATGGGCTGAATTTGGTCCTTCCAGGTGATCAGCGCTCCCGAGGACGGCAGCAATGTCAGGATCGCCGTGTGATGGAGTGTGATGGAGTGAGGAACCCTGAACTATCGACCTACCAATTTAGGACGAACGCCAATCAATGTATTTTTACTATCAATTACTATTCATCGATTTATTCACTTTCGATCATATAATCGATTTGTCACTCGAATAACACAATGTGTCGTCACTAGCTGCTCATAACTCCCCTCGCGGCACAAATGCGAACTTAGATGGATATAATATACCTGCTACCTACCTTAGTCAGTCAGTTCGTTATCGTTGTTGTTACAGGAAGGATCGTCTTCCAATTTATGTTTTATTTTACGTTACCTATTTGTGAATCTGATTCTGTTTAACTTACTATGATGTGATCCGTCGAGGGGGAGTACGCTAATTTCGAGTGTTTGTAAAGTTTCTATAATAAACTGTGTTATTATTAACGTTTTACATTCGGTATTGTGATTGGTTTACCCTATGGCATCGGACATTGAAGAAGGACAGTTGTGTGAGGATGAGGGGGACATCACATATATATATATATATATATATATATATATATATATATATATATATATATATATATATATATACCTATATACATTTTTTTTCCATTCCTAATGTTTTTGAGAGGATCTCAAAACTCAAAAATGACAAAGTTGAGCATTGCGCACGTGCGCAATTGACATCAAATTAGTTCTGGGGACAATTGAATTCTACGTGAACGTTCACGAAGAAATGACCCATCTCTTGGTTTTAGCGAATTTTTGAAGAAAATTAAGCTATTGCTCTCGCCTCAAAATTTGTAGAATGTGAATTTTTAAAAACTTTTTATGCAGAAATCCGTTTCAGGCTGTCCTGAATCATATTCTGAAGTTTAACGCATTTTTTTATGTATGTATGTATGTATGTATGTATGTATATATGTATATATGTATGTATGTATGTGTCATTCCAGACGATAACTGTCCGTAGAATGGTGCTAGAAACTTCAAACAAATTTTAAAATGTTAAGGACACAAAACGAAAGTTCAAGTTCGTTGGCCAGCATGATCGGATTACATCTTCGGGTTGAAATTTTCAAAACTGTAGTCAAAAATTTCAAAATAGCCTGTTTTTTGCGATTTGTTGTGCGAAATTTTTTTTTTTTTCAGCATACTAACACGTGGTATATTCGGAATCAGCGTAAAATTGCCTATAAGAATATGTATCAAGTTTTCAAAAATTTCAAAGTTGAAAAATCAGTCAAAAATCGAAATAATGCAGTTCGCTAGTTGTAAATAGCGACTGAAATGTCGAAGATTTCTTCAAAAATTCGCTCATGGGGTCATGCTGCATGACTGAACTTTTTTTTATGTACAAGCCAACGGGCGCAATTCCTCTCCAAAAGTGCACCATTCCGCTCTGAATGTGCAATAACTGAGTATTGGAAGATAATAGAGAGTTCCTAGAGATCCGTCAGTTTCAATGCGGCGTGCGGTAACGAGAAACTTTATCGCACCTTAAAGTCACGTCAAGTCCTGAACGGATCTAGTTGTAACGCTAAATCCACGGAAGGAGGAAATTATCCCTTTGGAGGTTATTTGAGTCCATGGAAGGAGGTTATTTTAGACGATTACGTTTTTTCCAGATTGTGATCCATTAACGTATCTGTACGGAAGGATGCGTCACCGTAACTCATTGCGTCAGAGTTACGGCGCCAGATTGTCAATACCGCAAAACGTACTTTGTTTAACGGATCTACTAGGATCTCTCTATTTAATTGCCACATGTAATACATGATTTTGGAGTATTTTTCCGTTCTGAACCTTGTAATCATGTCCATTTATTGATATTAAGATTTGTTGGGGTCGTGAGGTTCAGTCATAAAGTGTACCACTATTTTTCTAGGCCAACGTTTCGGTATATTTTTATACCATCCTCAGGGCTACAAAGAATTGCACCAGAGAGTCAGACAATTATAGGCAAGCAAAACAAGGAATAAATTGTACATATGTACCTAATTATTATAGAAGTATCTAGTTATGTATATTAATGGATCAACTTAATCTTAATCTATTTTCTCAATAAGTATTATACGAGTATATATACATATATGTAGGGGACTATATGTTGACTATGTATATCATGTTGACTATATGCTATCATACCTTAGATAGGGGGTGGGTTAAACCTCAATTACATCTAGGTGCTGGATACATCTTGAAATTTGACTTTGAAACTTATCAATTGCCGAAAACTTTTATTAAAACTGCATTAAGAATGATGAAGATTTGAATTGCAATGAAGAGAAACTCGTGTGTAAATCAATATCAGATAACGAATGAGTAACGGTCAACTGTTGGTTTGTGATATGGTGGGTGGTGGTGGACGCAGAACCTTCTGTGTTCAGGCATTTGATTTTACATTAAAAAATATTATGAATGATAGTTATAATTTCTTAAAAGTAGAATAATTATGGGGGAAAAAAAAAAAAAAAAAAAAAAAAAAAAAAAAAAAAAAAAAAAAAAAAAAGAAAAATATGTATTATTAGAAAGGTTTAACTTGTTCCTTAAAGTCTAGTTGTAGGTACATTGGCAAGGGGGCGTGACTATAGTGTTGAAAAACAGGAATTGTGTAGGTAGGTACCTACCTACTTCTCTTTTGTATTTTTCCCCTTGTATCACAAATATGTAACTTCAGTCTATTATATTGCTGATAACAATAGTATTTATGTGCTTACTATCATTGAGTAGGTACTTATAGCACCAGTGGGCTACTGCTAGGTACATAACTGTTTTATGTTCCTATTTCTCATAATACAATTCAAGTTAAATCTTATTCTCTATCACAAACAATATCACATGTAAATACCACTAATACTAATTAATTTATACAATATTTACAAAAATTGGCACAGTTACTGAGTAAGTAAGTAAGTATGTAAGTAAGTACGTTGTAAATAAGTAAGTAAGTAATTGTACGTAAGTAAGTAAGTTGTAAATATTGTATAAATTAATTAGTATTAGTGGTATTTACATGTGATATTGTTTGTGATAGAGAATAAGATTTAACTTGAATTGTATTATGAGAAATAGGAACATAAAACAGTTATGTACCTAGCAGTAGCCCACTGGTGCTATAAGTACCTACTCAATGATAGTAAGCACATAAATACTATTGTTATCAGCAATATAATAGACTGAAGTTACATATTTGTGATACAAGGGGAAAAATACAAAAGAGAAGTAGGTAGGTACCTACCTACACAATTCCTGTTTTTCAACACTATAGTCACGCCCCCTTGCCAATGTACCTACAACTAGACTTTAAGGAACAAGTTAAACCTTTCTAATAATACATTTTTTTTTTTTTTTTTTTTTTTTTTTTTTTTTTTTCCCATAATTATTCTACTTTTAAGAAATTATAACTATCATTCATAATATTTTTTAATGTAAAATCAAATGCCTGAACACAGAAGGTTCTGCGTCCACCACCACCCACCATATCACAAACCAACAGTTGACCGTTACTCATTCGTTATCTGATATTGATTTACACACGAGTTTCTCTTCATTGCAATTCAAATCTTCATCATTCTTAATGCAGTTTTAATAAAAGTTTTCGGCAATTGATAAGTTTCAAAGTCAAATTTCAAGATGTATCCAGCACCTAGATGTAATTGAGGTTTAACCCACCCCCTATCTAAGGTATGATAACATATAGTCAACATGATATACATAGTCAACATATAGTCCCCTACATATATGTATATATACTCGTATAATACTTATTGAGAAAATAGATTAAGATTAAGTTGATCCATTAATATACATAACTAGATACTTCTATAATAATTAGGTACATATGTACAATTTATTCCTTGTTTTGCTTGCCTATAATTGTCTGACTCTCTGGTGCAATTCTTTGTAGCCCTGAGGATGGTATAAAAATATACCGAAACGTTGGCCTAGAAAAATAGTGGTACACTTTATGACTGAACCTCACGACCCCAACAAATCTTATTTTGGAATCAAGCAGTCAAGAAACCAAACCTTATCTTTATTGATATTTGCAACACCAACTTGGGAAAACACCGAAAAACCTACATTTTGGTACGCTTCATGCTTTGTCCAAATGTGGTATAGAAAAGTGAAATCCTGGTCAATTCTTCGATATTCTCCCTAGTTGTAGTTGCCAATATCAATAAATAATAAATGATTCCGCTCCAAAAGTGCATAATTCCGCTCTAAAAGTGCCATAACTGCGTTTTTGAAGATACTCAATTTCCACATGTAATATATGATTTTGGAGTATCTTTTCGTAATAATGTGTATTCATTGATATTTGCAACACCAACTTGGGAAAACACCGAATAGTTAACACCCTGTATATTCACTGATAAGAATAATGTTAGGCTGTCCTCCCGATGTGGTCACTGAGACAGAAGACTTCAGAGCTGACTGACGTTTCGAAAAGTTTGCGAATTAATTCGTCAAATGGGAATAAGTTGATCCCTGCTCGTGAGTTCCAGTTATGGATGTTGTCGTAGCAAAACTTTACCTCTCCGGCCCTTCCTGCGTATTCCTGTATGACGAGTTGAGCCATCAAGCTGCACCTCGGAAAATATCTGGAGCGAGGCTTCTAACTGTCTTCCGTTCTATTCCCACAGTTTTATATGTAAAATGAGCACTTTGATATTTTCAACGAAATGTTCTAGTAATAAACCAAATCTGGCATGAAGGGACAATGAAATGCATGTTCGTGCAAGCATAGATAATTCATTGAGAACAGTGTTGGTGGGCATAATGTTATCTACGAATACGATTGTAATAGCGATAATTATTCGTTGATTTTGAGTCAACTGCGATTATATTCGTATTCGTGTAATCGTATTCGTTTGTCGGCGATTTCACGAATAAAACCCATAAAAATGTGTCACGGTCATCAATTTCAATAGGACGTCCCTCCTATAATATGCGAAGCTTTGCTAATGGGACGTCCTATTGAAATATATTTGAGACAAACAGGCTGGGCTCCAATCGTTGAATTCGCTTTAAGGACGTTCCTCCGTAGCTAGGTAATATTAGCAAGGCTAAACTACATCCATTGGCAACATAATTATGTGGTTTCCATGTCACTGCAGCACTCGTTTCTGACGCCCTTGAGTAAGATAATTCTTGTCTAGTTCATTTTCCATACCTTTTTATAATTTTAAGCGAAAAAACCACAAGGATGGCACTTATTTTGTTAGTTTACATTGTCAACACTAGTTATAGCTCACCAATACACATTTCACTCCACTTCCACAGTAAATAGAGTAATTTTAAAAGTACGTCCACTAGTCTGGACATCAGTACTTGGCTTCACTCTTTTCTCACCGGAACTTGCAACATCATGAATCGAGTTAGGTAGTTTATCAGGGATCTAGGTACCCCCCCAGAGGTGCAATAGGGGCCTAAATCCTCGATAAAAAAGTAGAGGAGGTAGATAGTATCCCGTCAGAGAGGTACCACTCCTGCTAATAGCTTTTAATGAGCCATGTTCGGAGTAGATTGGTTTCCAGGGACCTGGAAAGCCCATCCAACGCCAAACCCAGCTTCTCAAGAACACGAGAAAGGCAGCGACGCCCGTTGTTTCACCAACGGGACGACGACAGCGCTATCTCTGAAGCCCTGACGGGACCTCGATGACGGTAACTCTGTTACACTCCTCCCCTTAAAGACATACTTGATTGAAGATCAAGTATGTTAACTAGGTGGAATAGTTAATAGCTGAGAACTGATGCTCATTCATTCATAAATAGCTGCATTGGCGATTGAGGATGGGAAAAGAGAAATTAAAACGGGATGGATTGTCAATGAATCTTCATAGGAAGACTTCATTAGGTAATCAACCCCCCCATCAAATATTGGAACAATCGGGACAAAACGGTGGCTCAACTAGATAATGGGAATTCCTTCTGGAACCCCGGGCCATGTTTCATCTGAAACATTAACGCCCCAAAAAATAGTGGATTGGACTACTAGGCGTCAGCCGTGCATAATCCAAACCACGCTCTGCTACCATATCAAGGATCTAGGTACCCCCCCCCCCCCAGAGGTGCAATGGGGGCCTAAATCCTCGATAAAAAGGTAGAGGAGGTTGACAATATCCCGTCAGAGAGATACCACTCCTACTAATAGCTTTTAATAAGCCATGCTCGGAGTAGATTGGTTTCCAGGGACCTACTTAGATTTTCATATATTTTGTACCCTACTTTCGAAGTAGGGAAGTAGGTATAGGTACATTGATTAATTTGTTTAAATAAATTTTTTGCAGGTAGACGTATTTCCGATATCGACGATATAGAAAACATCGGACTTCTGCACGAATGGCTGGGCGATTCAGACTTGGAAAGTCTGTATGAGGAACTTGGGGGAATAAAAACGAGTCTCCTGATTCCTTCGATTACACGATCGATGTGATACCATGTTCAACAGCTCAGAAAGTGGGAGGCAATCTGGTCGGGCCAAACACTGTTGAAGAGAAAGTAATTTTGGTGATGATGATGACTAGCTACGTTATGCTTACTGAAAGATAGAAACTGTTTTGACAACTACCATGATACAAAATAATTCTGGTTTTATTACATTTTAACTACATTTTAAAAATACCGATTTCTTGATAAACTAAAACTATATTAATTTCCATTATATTGGTTTTTTCATGTCCTACTTGTAAAAGCTATCAAAAATTGCTGTTACGGTGATCCTTTCAATGGTTTTACCTCCGACTGAAGGGGCGCTTTGTGATGGTGATGGGGGGGGGGGGGGAGTACATTTGGAGGTCTTTTTTATTTGGAAAAAACAATTTTCCCAACGGGTTTAGAAAAAAATTAAAAATACAAAAAAAAAAAAAAAAAAAAAAAAACGGTTCACCAAACTAGGCTAAAACAGTACTCCGCCCAGAAGAGACCATAAGCCATTGCAATGCAAACAAGATGAGGCCATAAAACAGCCCCTCGAGGCAAACGAGGTAACCATCCAAAGCAATCCCACAAAGTGTCTTCACCACACGTGAATTCGATCAAAAGTCATTCGTCCCGGGTTCACCTAAATGCACGATAGGACACGCAAAGTCCCACATAACAGAAGCACCCCTGCAAAAAAGAACCGTACTAACAAAAACAATAAAAAAGAGCAAAACCAACCACAAAAAAAAAAAACCCTACCAACTTTAGGGACTAACCACGAAGTATCTAAGAGCTCCATAGAACGAACCATGTAATACAGAAGTATGTACTATCAATGTATGCAGTACTTAAGGAATAGGCCTCGCTAGAACCGCATACCATAAAATCCTACTCCTTTCACCACCACTCTACACCACACTCAAACCCCCACGAAAACTCACCAAGCAGAAGCAATTTTCGGGAGCAACAATTGGTGGTTCCCGAAAATTGAGGGCTGCGGTGGGTGGTATGTAACAGCTATCAGAAACTGTTACAGTGATCCGTTCATTGGAACGGCGTGCCCATTGGTATCCCCAACATGCATGGGTCCGCTTGCTCTTAATCGTTGTTCAACCTTCAGAACGGTGAGTCTACCTCTCTCTTCCATTTGCGTTAAAAGCAATAATATTATTTAAACTCCCATTGTTTATACTAATACCTAATCTATTGCTATCCCGCATACCTCTCTCTCTCTCTCACCTCCTGTATTTCTTTCATCTTTAAAAGAAGTGAATATAAGAAATATATATAAGTAAATATAAGAAATTAATTAGCCGACAGGCTAGATAGAAAATCCCCCTGATTACCTTTCTTTTGGAGCAGCATAAAGAAAAGCGTAATAACTTATCTAAGTGATTGAAATCTTGTTCTACTTATTTCACCTGATTTCCAAAATTACGTCGACACATTGAAATATACTATAGAAGCCCAAAAATTGTGATTACGACAATCGGTAGATTGTCACATAGGTACTAAGTCCCAGTGTCCACTAACATGGACATGGAAAAATATGCTCTTAGTTCACTTCTATCCTGATGTCCATCGCGGTGCACAACAGGTGCAGCAATCTGCATAAAATTCACCATGTGAAGTCTTTGAACCATTACCAATCTACCTCCAAAAGAAAAAAGTTTTTGTGTGAAGGAATAAAAATCCGGGATTGAAAGGGTTTTTATCGATTATCTAATATCTAATTTAGTGGCGGTTAGTTACCTGGTGTGGAGTCTTTCTGGTCACTCCCAACTTGGACGTGACGATGTCCAGAAGGCTTTGCCTCGACACTGATTTGAATGTTCTGGGCGGTTTGAGGCTCTCAGTGCTTGACTTAGCGAGACCTAAAGGGCTACAAGAATCCAGTCTAGTACCTGAGGAGCTAAGACGCTCCCCTACCATCCGTCCCGAACCTACCAGGCCTGAAACATAAAAAGAATAGAGAAATTAAGAACGTATAGTGAAATCTGGATCATATTAATCATAAGTAATTGACATTTTGACATTTTATGTCTTTGGGCACATACCTAAACTAAAAAAACCTGGAAAATTGCTCACGAAAATATTCTGGTGATTTCCCTTACAACCAAGTCGTTGCTAGGGAAATGGTACTTCATCATTTTTCATCCCACAAAATTCGTTGACCATTCGTTCGAAAGCTCTCGATTTATCCAACCATATTATGTTAACTACTGCCAAGTGCGTGGCCAACAAGCTGAGTTATGAGCATGGTTATTTGAATAATTGTGTACACTCAGGTGATCATACTCAATAATGATATTGTGAACATGATTGCAACCACTTGTTAATTCTGATGATTTCATTGACTGGTGTTTCGATGATTTGATTCATAGCAGTTGATCCGAATATTGCGAGAACGATTGATTTTTTGAAGCGGTGGTTAAATCATTTTAATAAGTAATTTCTATGCTTTACACTTTAGGAAGCTGTAATTTCCGTAAGTAGCCTCTTTAGGACATTGCTTGACAATGCCCGGTCCGGATCAGCTGAGTGGCTCTTAGAGCATGCATACAAGTCAGCAACACATACGAGTCTACAACTAAAGACATAAAAGACAGGGCCGAGTATATATATATATATATATATATATATATATATATATATATATATATATATAATAACTTTTAGGATTTATAGAGTATGTAAGCCTAAATACCAATAAGTAAGGCATGATACTTGACAAAATATCTAGCTGTGTTCATAATCTCAGAGAAAATGTAGGTACTTGATAATGGTCACACGATTTAGCCAGGGCTAGTGTATGTGTCTCCAGCTCAGCAAGTCAGCAAAATTTTACAAGTTCAGCGAATCATTATTGGGAACTAGATACATACCAAAGGTATACATGGTAAGGGTCTTATTTTAATTGTTGTAGGTTACAATTTTACATCATGGTAATTTTTATGAGATTAGTAATAAGTTTTGTGATATGTTATTCAACTAATAAGTTTAAATAATAGTTTAGTAATGAGTTTAGTAGAATAAAATTTAATAGTTTATTAATTGTTATTTATATTTATGTAGGTGCCTATCTGTACATTTTCGAAACTATTTTAAATTGAAGTACATGAAAATCTACTGTAGGAATAATGGTTTTAATAACTTTACATTTACAATGATAGATGGGTTTGTTTTAAGGAATGCTTACATTTTTTGGAAATGTTTCTTGTACAGAATTCATTTATCAGGAAATTATAGAAAAAGTCGAATGAATTGTTAATAGCCTCTCTTAATCTATATTCCGGGCACTTCAGTAGGGACGATTTTGTATTGGTATACGAACTATATGGAGCACCAGGACGATACCTCTACTCAGATTTCAGTTTGAGTTTTTTCGGTTTGATGACAAAGTTCTGAAAACGTAAACAATATTGGTTAAAATCCGCCGATCCATGTGAGTATCAGTGAGATCTAACAGCTCGCGGCGGGAAATAAGAAATGGAGATTGAACGTTCAGTTGAGGTTACTTATTAATTGAGTTTGGACTGAAGTTAAAGGCACTTGCAGATGCCCATGAATTTTCAGAGGTTTGTCAGGAAAAAAAAGGGAAAAAAAAACGGAAAAACCTCATGAGATATTCATCGGTCCCTCAAAGGTAATGAATCCATCAGGCGAGCAGGAAATCCCGGTCATGTCACCGACTCCAGAGTTAAGCCCAACTTTTCAAGTTTCGAGCCCTCAAAGAAAAATATTTGACTCTGAAAGTTGGTAAAGGGTTCACATTTTCTATAAAGCAAACTGGGCCTTTTTCCGAAGCCAGAGCGGGTTTTTTCTGAATGTTTGAGATGTAAATTTCATTAATGGGATATGAATGATGAACTTACAGCATTTGTCAAAGAAAAGCTTCTAATTTTTTACACTCAACAACCCGAAGTGTCTACGGAAATGTACGTAGTTTTCCAGGGAAGCATTTGATCTGAACGCACATCTACAAATGTTTTAATGTTCCAATTAGAATTCACCGTCATTCATTTCAAATGTTTTGATTCCTCATGTACCTACTACAGTTAGTTGGCGTCGATTTGGGTCTTTAGTCTACCTACCTATACCTACTCTCATTCCTTAATGAAGTAAAAACGCTGCAAATTATTTCACAAAGGTTTATTATTTTTTCAATTGAGTATGATCGTAGTTTTAGTTGGCTAGCGTACGTCATAAGGCCCGTCCAGACTCCTCGGCGTGTCCTACTTCGAGTTGCCACAACCTATACTTCTATAATTATATACGCATGTTTATATTTCTCGATTTGAGCTCCTATCTATTCAAATAGTTATTGCCTTAATAATATCATTATCGAAGTACGTACGAAAAGTCGAGAGGATATGTTATTAAATATGCGTAGGAAAAGCTTTGGTATTAACACACAAATATGACCTTGAAAAAAACATATTCATGCCTAGAACGAACGCCGGCGCCGTACCCACCACAAGCCGCGGCGCCGGCGCCTCCTCTCACTCCACCCCCCCGCTCCCCCCCCCCCCCCCTCTCACCACCCACCGTGACCCCCTGCCAAGCGTGCCAGGCGTGCGCGCGTCTAAAAAGACACTTTTTGCCCGTTTTTGGCCCATAGCATCTATGCGAGTAAAGCGATCGGGATGGTTAAACGTTAGGACCAACTAGACCCCAAATGGAGTCTATGTGCGAAAGAACGGGTTTTTTAAGTCAATTCTTAGGCCTTTTATGGCCCGGACGGCGGACGGCGAACGGCGAACGGCGGACGGCGAACGGCGAACGGCGGACGGCGGACGGACATTTCAAATTTGGATTCTACGTACCTTGAAACGTAAAGTGACAAAGTTTGAGGGGGGGTTATAAAAATTTTTTGCTACACGATCACATAGGCTTATTATTGGAAATAATAAACCAAAAGTAAGTAAAGTAACAAACAACCATTCCAGGTTGGGGCTTTTCGTCCGACTGCCACGGGTGTCGCGGACGTCATCAGCTGTCCTCCAAATGGAGAAGAACTTGAACTTGGAAATGTTCTGGCGTATTTTAGATTTAGAGAAATGATTAGCAAAATGAATGTGAACTGGTCTACTTCTAGAAGGTTGGATAGTGCCTATACGTCCTACACCTATAACTTCATAAACCTCAAGAACGCAATTTAATTCCGTTCTAAAAATTTCCATCACCTTCCTCTTGAGAATATTCATGTTTTCTTTCCCTTCTAGAACGTTATGAAGAATAAGATCGTTTCTGTTGTCCGTGTGCCGGTTCTATTTCGTATTATTATTATTATTATTTTTTTTTTTTCAGATATTGCTTGATTTTTTTCTATACTGTCAATTATCTCATTAATGTTTTGTATGAGCAAGATAGTTTCTTGGCTGATAGCAATTTCTTGCTACAGAGCTTGCACCTGTGAATTCAAAACATTTGCATGTTTCTTTAAAATGCAGTCGCAGTTTTGAAGTTTGGTTGTGATTACGTCAAGGCATTGAACTACCTGATGAATCTCGAAGGACTACATTCTCGTAGTTGCAATTATTCAACGCGACACCGGTCGGCTCTTCGAGTGCTGCTCACTAAGGAATACGGTATTCGGCCGTGGATAGTCCTTTCCCTTCGGTAAACAATAACTCACCAACCAAACTCGCAAAAATGACCTTTTTCCAGAAATCTACCCGTTAAAAATTTATGAAAATTGTTATTGCTGAGAGTTAATTAAAGAGCAACCACAAAAAATAAAAACTGAAACGAAATTCACAATACAACCCTGCTAAACCAACACTTAATACGGAGCTCAGCACTTAACACGTGCGCTCAGCTCGGCTACTTAACTGGAACTCCCGGTGTCCGGGAAAAATGCAGTCGCAGTTTTGAAGAAACGTACAAATGTTTCTGATTTCACCGTTTTTTCTATGATAGATAGCCCTTCTACGCAGATCATTGGTCTATTTTTAAATGATTTTGACGATTTTGAGATTCCAAACTATCAAAAGTTGTTGCTGTCGACTTGTTTTGACTGCATATTGCGACCCCAAAAACGTAAGTATACGAATTTTCACAATTTTACAAAGAAGTTTGTAAAAGTCTGATATTGGCAAAAAAAAAGTATTTTAAAAACCAAAATCGAGCTACCGGCGAAGGTTTTGTTATGCAAAAAATCTGAAAAAATTCAGAGGTTTTTTTTTAACATTTTAAACCAAATTTTGGGTGGAGGTCATCAAAATCCACCTTTCTCAAAATAGCCCTAATGTGAATATAAGGTATTTCTTTCTTTTTTTTTTTTTTTTTTTAATACGTATGGTAAGGCTTTTTTTTCTTTTTTTCTAAGGAAGAAGTTTTTTCTAAAGGAAAAATAAGCCGACAAACCCTCGGTGATGTGTTCCTACTAGAGACGGACGCGTTTTAAAATATTTGGTTAGGACTTTCGGGGAGCTCAACTCCACCGACAATGTCAACATGAGGACGATGTCTGCTGGCATGTGGTGCGTGTGAGTGTGTGTGAGGGTGTGTGAGCATTGTGTTCCACAGACCGGCATAATGGGTGTGCGAGTGTGTGCGGAACCAACCTTATGAATATTTATCTGGACGCTCTCCCGCTTGGACGCAACCAACGGAATTCCTATTTTCTCGATATTGTTCCTTCAGAAAGCCTTCGATTCCGCATAGCATGGAACTCTTTTGATGAAACTTAATGATTGTGGAGTTCGTGGGAAGTTGATTGAGAGTTATTTATCAAATCGTGCTCAAAGTATGAGAGTAAATGGTGTTATATAACGTTTAGGCCACTTAGGGGCCAAATCCCAAAGGTAATCAAGAGTAAATTAAAGCTAGCCGTTCGGTTGTCCTACATAAACGAAAATGGTCTAGTCAACCCCAAAATGAATCAATAATAACTCGAAGGACCACTCCAAAATTCACGTAAAGGAGATTGGAGATTCCAAATTAGATAATAAAAAGATGATTTATCCAAACTAGATATATGATAAGATGGGTGCCACAATACATAACTTGGACATGAACGAGTGCAAAATTCAAAGAGTATAATGAGTAAATCCATAAGTACATAGATAGGCTTGGAGTAACATTGGATTCACCAGGACTTGAGTAGGAAGGTATGATCCTGATAACCATGTGGCACCTGTTCCAAGGTATTGAGATTGTACCATCAATACAAGGAGGCTCCACTGAGATTTTGCTGATGATTAGGTCTGGGTCGATAATTGATGAGTTTTGCGATTCTTCATAGATGATTTCTTGGAGATAGGGTGCAACAGGTTGAAGAACTGTGCCGGTTTCAACGCCACCAATCAGAAATCACCAATTCCTGCTGGAATACGGACCATTGATTGCGACAGCGCACTCCAAGACGATAGTAGAGAGTATGTGTATCTCAAAGAATCCAGTACTTATAAATGGAAGCTGGTTGAAACAACGTATAAGTTATAAAATTGTGAACTTGCAAAGCAGCAGATAACATGGAGAGAGAACAGAGTGGCAAAAGCAAGAATGGCGAACAGACGACGGTGGTGCTGCGGGAAAAAATGGTATCAACAGATGACCACAACTGCCACCAGAATCCTGACAGATCTACTTCACTTTACTTTAACTTTTCCACTCACCAAACGAGGGTGCGAAAGGGGGGGAGGGAGCGAAAGGTTCCCTAGTTATATTATGGGTGATTTGGGTTAATTGCCTCAATCCTTGGAAGGAGGAACTACTTCATTCCATCGCCCTTATCACGGAACTAAAACTTTTTAGGAGGAATGAAACTTTGTTCAAGATGCAAGCTAAGGTGGTATTGGGGCACCATGCACACACAATGCTCAAATGCAGCAGGATTTGACTTGGAGAGCCTTTAGGGAAAGTAACCATTTCAAATAATTCAGCTGCATTTATTGGTGCACTCATCAAAATAGTTTCATTATTATCAAGTATTCACTAAAATCTTGCCACGTGGATCCGCTCCGCATTTCCCCTATTTCACCATCACCATAAATTTCTCCCGTATCTCCTATTTAAATAACAATATCGTCCCATTTCACAACCCGATAAGGTTTATAAGCGGGAAGAAGATGGTGGAATTCCCAACTGTATATTCAAATTGATGAACTTGAAGGCGGTACGGCATTTTCTTCTCTGATTCTCGAACCAGGGTATTTTGTGATTCAGATCCCCGTTCCCTCATTCCCGACTCAGTAATTTCAATATTCCATGAGCAGACGCCGAATCGAACTATAACCTACAGGCTTCCGTCACATTTACATACGTGTTCAGCGAGCTCGTTGTACCAAACGAACAATATATCAATATGGAGCGAATAACATAGATGGGTATGACGCATTTGATGCGATGGGCCCACACTGTCAAATTCGACATTCTACAATAATCGGAGAAGAGTGAGATTCCCTTCCTCGGATGTTCGAGTTGGGGTTTCCCCAATTACCGCTTCAATGATCGGGAATTTTGTGTTCGATTCATCGATAGGTCGAGGGCAGAGGAGAACCGTCAGTTTCAGGGAAATTAAAATCCTTATATGTTTATTTATTTATTTATATACAAATACGGCACTGGGTACCAATTACAAGATTCAATAAAGTTAGACACATTAATTTTGGAAAAATTGTGAGTGGAAAATAATTATTAAGAACGGCATTAAGCAAGAGTAGGGTAAACCTGTACACTTACATTCGAACGCTCATTAAAATTGACGTCATCATCCTGGAGCTGTTTTTTCGCATAAAAACGCACGAAAATAACTGAGACATGGTTGATTTTAAGCTCCAAACCGGCCTATCCTGAACCTTTTTTGCTTGGAAACGCACACACACACACAGCAAAATTACATGATGCCTGCTTTTTAGTTAGTAAAAACAAAAAAACTATGGTCGGGAGCGGAAAAATGCATCAATTTGACGCCCACTGGTGGTGTGGCCGCCAGCAAGCAGGCGTATAAAAATCTCAATGTACTAAGGTAAACCTGTACACTTACATTCAAACGCTCATTAAAATTGACGTCATCATCTTCAGGATAGGCCGGTTTGGAGCTTAAAATCAACCATATCTCCGTTATTTCCGTGCGCTTTTATGCGAAAAAAACAGCTCCAGGATGATGACGACAATTTTAATGAGCGTTCGAATGTTAGTTTACAGGTTTACTCAAATGGCAAGGTTTTAAAACAAAATATGGAATTGCTGGCAGAGAAATGTGCCTGCTGTTGTTGTTGTTGGGGCTCAGTAGTTGTCCTGGGCTCAGAGCTTGGCTGTCATGCAGGGGCGCAGAAGTCGTTTCAAGAGAGGGAGTGGGTCCGCGAAGAAATCGAAGTCCGTCCTTGCGATAAGGGCATTTTCCTCTCTCGGGAAACGAAAAGCATTGGGTGGTAGAACAAATAGTTCCGGTCAACAAATGGGACATAAAATAGCTGCCGATTGCGAGTGGGGTATTGTGGCTCTAGGCAGGAGGCCTGTGCAGGAGATTTCACCCCTGACAAGCCGAAAGAACGAGGTCATGTCAGCCACATGTTACAAGAAATCGGGGACACCTGGGGCCTATTTCATAAAACAACAAGTTACAAGTATACAAGTTTACAAGTGCAAGTACTTGTAATGCACGGTAAACTAGAACTAGTGTTCCAACTAAACAAAGAGTACAAGTGTAGAAAAGTTACACTTGTAGAAGCTAAGTTTATAAGTGTAGCAGAAAAGAAAAATGGCGTGTAGGCCAAACGAAATGAACAACGTTAAACGGGATGCCGAAATAGAAGTTATGTCGGCGAATCATAATATAAGAACGGTGTTAAGTACACGTAGGATGTTTATCGTACATGACAAGTTGTAATAATTGGAAGTCAGACAAATTCTAAACTGAAAAGTGGAGAAAATGTGTATTTGAGTTGAACTTATTCTGATAGCTGGCATAATCGGATTTTTCTCCTTCATTCAGCGGAAATGATTAATCAGTTCATCAAGTCCAAATGTTGCTGGGTTAGAAATGTCATCTGTAACTTTGAGATGATCTTCACTCTCCACTTTGTTCTTCAATGATGGGGAGATCCTCAATACCCGATCAGGAAAAATTGCACGGGGTCACTCACCATTTGAATCGTTCAAGGGTATCGGAAGACATCCTAAATCTCTCGTTAAACTCAAAAATACCCACGAAATGAGCGTTTATTCGAGGCCAAAAAAATCTTTGGCGTCTTTTACGCTGAATGCTTCTTTCTTGTCTGTATTCTTCAGCAGAAGATGATTCCCACATATTAAACACCGAAAAATTGTCAACTCACAATGCTGGAAAATAACAAGTTTACAGGTGAATGGACGTATGTTAAAAATCGGCCATTTTTTACAACTGTAAAATAATGACTTGTTCAAAATGATGGGGAAACACTTGTAACTTGTTCAAATTCGCCTGTAACCTTATTAATTTTCACAGTGCATTACAAGTCTACACTTGTACCTTTATGAAACGCTTCCACACTCATTTTTTACAACTTGTGCATAAAATTGGCTTGTAACTAGTCACTTGTTGCTTAATGAAGTAGGCAACTGGAAGTTATATTTGATTTTTGAGAAGACTTTGTGTTTGTGCGGATATCAATGCTGCCAACATTAGGAAATATCAAGTTGACACTCTTCCCCATCCGGTAGCATAGCAAGCAGATATATGACCTCACCAGATGAAAGTAATTGTTGCAACTTTTACCTGGCGTGGTCTATGGTGCAAGGTTTAATGGAAAAAGGAAGGATTTCCTTATGGTCATACTTTATGGTGGGTAATGGTGATACCTATAAGAATTTTCTTTCTAAAATTCAAAACGATGATTATGATACCAAACATAAAAGGAGAAGCAAAACCCAGGCATAAAGCATTAGGCCTGGCGATCACAAATCAATCCAAAATATTATCATTTAATTATTTAGAGGACAATTCCATTGTTTTTTCGACCGGTACGTTACTATAAATATAATAAAGAAAGTTCTGATACTTTTCACGTACGACCAATCGTTGCTTGGGATAAATAACTCCCATATTTTTCACCTCTCAAAAATCGTTCACCACTCTTTAGAAAGCTCTCAATTTATCAAACATGATGCATGTCTCTAATATGAATGCAGCTTTACGGAAAGCATTCATATGTTAGTAATGTTTGCTTACTAACATATGATCGTGAGCCTCAAATGAGATGTCTACATGATCGGGAATTTCGCGGGCAGCCTCCGTAGGATTTTTTTTTGACGATGGCTTGGGCCACAGTTGAACTTCCTGTAAGAATAGTGTACTTGGGTTTATTTAAGTTAAGAAAAGTGTCATTCGAAGACCTTGAAATCAGCTCAAACATAGACGATTTCGAAAAAATTAAATTTCTGAAAACCTTTAAAACTTTAAAAACCTTTAAAACTGGCATATCTCATGACAACTGCTTCCAACGGTATAGTCAATTTTACTTTTACTTTGTTACTTAGGGGAGAAAATTATGTTTTGATGTTGAAAAATGTGTTTTTTTTTTTTTTTTTTCATCAAATCGATGGTTTTCTTGAAAAATGACCCTCCATGAACCAACAAGTATGAAGTCGGTTTCTACGTATTTTTTCACGCAGAATCGAATGGTAACATTTGTAGATCTCTCCAACTCCGTTGTAACCGAGATTCACACTTAAACTCACAATTTTAAGTTTATTTGTTACGCTTAAATGAACCTTTGTGTTTTATGGGGTAAAACTAGTTAATTAAAGTGTAAAACTCGATTGTAACGTAACTGGAGAGATCTGCAAGCATTACCATTTGATTCAGCGTGAAAAATACGTAGAAACCGACCCCATACTTGTAAGTTCATAGAGGGTCATTTTTCGAGAAAACCAACGATTTCATTGAAAACTCCTCATTTTTTAACATTAAAACATGATTTTCTCCCCTAAATAACAAAGTAAAAGTAAAATTGACTATACCGTTGGAAAGAGTATTATATGAAGCAGTTTACATAAGATTTGCCAGTTTCCAGGATTTTTTTTGGAAGAGTAGTAAAGTTTTGAAGATTTTCAGAAATTTTATTTTTTCAAGATTGTCTGTTTGGGCTGATTTGAAGGTCTTCGAACGGCACTTTTTGAGAACCCAAGTACACTATTCTTATCGGAAATTCAACGTTAATTTCGAAAATGAGGTCAAAAGTTGAAATTAAATGAGGCAAAGTGGTGAATTTTGAGTCTAAAAGGAAAAAACACGGTTTTCCTGAAAAGAAAAAAACTTTAAAAAATCATATCTCTAGTACGGATTGAAATAAAAATAAGCGGTTGGCGGCATTTTACTATATTTCTAATGCAGACTAACGCAAAAACATTTTCGTCACTTATCCGCTTCCACCCTGTGTATATACATTTGAGGACCAACTCCAATAAGTTTTTACGCTCTGAGTCAGCTACGGGACGGCCATCACAATACGGAAACGCTGTATGACGTTTTTCTCGGAAGGGATAAGATAAGGAAGACAAGTTCGGAAAATGTAGCCCAAGTTATTGCTCAGATGCCACCAAGATTGGGAGAAACGAAAATGGGATTTCCGAAAAAAGCCGTAGCGTTGTCCATTCGTTTAACCCTTCTCTCTCTATGGACAATAATATTTCCCCGAATGATGTTGAAGAATTGTCAACAGTCAAGCAGCTCACTGTACCGTATGGCAACTGGCTTCACCAGCAACTTGTGTTGTCTACTACTTTTCATTAGTCACTACATCTGACTTCGAAGATCCAGTATATCAATAATTCACATGAATAGGACACAACTCCTGGGTAGAAACGTCGTGAATAAAACCATAATACCATGTTACATGGATATGTCTTTGATTGGGGATTTCATAACGGTTGTCCTCGAGAGTTGTAAACAAATCCTTTTACTTTAAACAAATCCCTGGGCCGCATCCCGACTAATTCCAACAAAACAACGGTTTAGGTACTTATAGAAATGTTGAAAATAACTGTGGAGAGAAGCCACTACAATGAGTTGTTGTTACGTTAACAGTCGACTGTTGTCAAGAGGATGAAAATGTTTCCTATGGAGTAGAGTAAATGATGCTATTTCTTTACGTCAAGAATATTGTAACCGGCTTATTAAAATTGTTTATAGTTCAATAAACTTAGTTTAGGAATGTAGCCAGGTACGTAAGGAGCGGGAAATTGGTAGCTTGTGAACATTTATCACATAAATCAAGCGCTTTCCAACGAGTGGCGAACGATTTCTGTGCGATGAAAATTACGGAAGTTCCATTCCCCTAGCAACGGCTGGGTTGAACGTGAAAAACACTGAAATTGTGAGACGAATTTTGCGTCACGGAAATTTATGGTTGACCCCCCAGAGCAAAGACATATTCATGTCAAAATTGTGACATCAACTTTTGCGTGACGAAAATTTTTGGTTGACCCCCCAGAGCAAAGACACATCCATGTCAAAATGCTTTAAAAAAACAGTTGGTTTTCTGATGATTATTTCCGCTTACAACAGAGTTGTTGCTAGGGAAATGGTACTTCGTCGTTTTTCATCCCACGAAATTCGTTGACCATTCGTTGGAAAGCTCTCGATTTATCCAACCATATTATGTTAAGTACTACAAAGTGCGTGGCCAACAAGCTGAGTTATGAGCATGGTCATATGAATAGTTTACACACAGGTGATCATTCTCAATTAATTGATATTGTGAACATGATTGCAACCGCTTTTTAATTTCTGATGATTTCAATGAGCTGGTGTTTCGATGATTTGATTCATCGCAGGTGATCCGAATATTGCGAGAACGGTTTGATTTGTGAAGAGGCGGTTAAATAATTTTAATAGGTAATTTCTATACTTTACACTCTAGGAAGCTGTAATTTCGTATGTAGCCTCTTTAGGACATCCAGGGTCAAGGAGTGTAAACGATGTCCAGGGTCCGGATCAGATGAGTAGCTCTTAAAGCTAATTTCTATGCTTTACACTCTAGGAAGCTGTAATTTCGTATGTAGTTGCATACGAGTCTGCAACTAAAGACATAAAATGTCCCAATGTGTTGCAGACTCGTATGCAAGCGTTTCTTTAAGATAAAAAGCTAATTCCAGGAGGGGGAGGGTTTTTTTTTTTTTTTTTTTGGATACTTGTATGTAAACTGCGTAAGTATTTTTTCTATTGCGGGAACCGGGACTAAACCCTTGGTAATGGCGCGGTCTTCGGTCGAGTGCTGATTCCGACGGAGGTGGCAGGATCGATAATGACGCCTATTCAAATTAGCAAACATCAATCGTGTCGATGGGGGAGCGGCAAAAGCGTCCGGCTCTAACCCCGGTGGTTCTTTTCACGTTAATCGCAGACTCACTTGGAACTAAATAATTTGGGTTAAGAGCGTTAGAGTGGTAGGCAATTAGAAGCTAGAAAGCTATATTTTAAACTGAAAAAAAAAAATCATGGTATTGAGTACAGTTGAGGTATATATTACAAGGTTCAGAGTAGGTGACTATTTAATCAAACATGCAGATAAGATAAATATTGTGGTACCTAATAGAATATTTTGGAACACCAACTTTCAGAATTGAAGACTGCACCAATTTTGAGAATGCAGAAAGATTTCCTCACTCAGCACGGACTAAATTTTCAAAATCTAATCTCAAACCTTCCTATAAGAAAGTACGATTTGGGACCGGTTTCTAGGTATTTTTTCACGCTGAATCGAATGGTAACACTCGCAGATCTCCCTAACTTCGTTATAAACGATTTCTACACTTTAGCTAACTAGTTTTACCCTTAAAATACATAAAATTGAGCATAACAAATAAACTAAAAACTCGTGAGTTAAAGTTTTAAATCGGTTATAACAATGTTGGGGAGATCTGTGAGTATAACCATTCGATTCCGCACGAAAAAATACGCAGAAACTGGTCCCAAAATCGTATTTTTTTAGGAGGTCATTTTTCACGAAAACCCTCAATTTCATAGGAAAAATCCGTGTTTCTCAACAGACAAACATACTTTTCTCCCCCAATTAACTAAGTAAAAGTAAAATTGACTAAACCGTTCAAAAGCAGAAAGTTTGCGGAAGTTTTCCCAGTAGCAGAGCAGTAGCAAGTTGATCAGTTGGCGATTTATGTTGCGAACATAGAATCCTACTGTCTCCAATAACAGCAACGTTACTTTTCAAGTGCTTCAAGACAGTGCTCATACCACGATTCTACTAAACTTGTTAATTCCGAATAATGTTTTGCATAGATGTGTCTTTCACCACTGGGGGTTAGCTGAATTTTCTGTCATGCTATTCAGATGCAAGGGATGTGTACTCCGTCAGTTTTCATCTCAAGAAAATCGTTCACCACTTGTTGGAAAGCTCTCAATTTATCTCATAATATCACGTTGTAAAATTCCGCCTCCTCTTAATCCGTATTTCACAAAACTCGCAATCGATTTGGCTAGTACCTACATATATTTTAAATTATGGCGAGAAGACGTAAACGGCGTATTTCTCTTTCCTCGAACTAGGTTTTTACCTACTTAGGCATTCGTCAGCAAGATGAAGCAGATGGAACAACCGGCGCTGGGCTCCTTTTCAAATTTCAGCTTCTTCGGTTGAATAGAAAAGAAATTAGATCCTTGCCGCTACTTTAGTCTCGTTTTTTCGTGATTTTTTTAATGACATTTTTCTTTTGTTAGGTTATTTATGACCTGGTTAGCTAGATGCATCCTAATCAGCTGGATGCGCCAAATTCTCTCCTTTTTTCTACTGAAAGTTGAAATTTAATAGGGAGTTCTCTGGAACATCAAGAGACGAATGAAATGACAGGCCTCATCAACTGGGTGAGCTGGATTCTGTCCTTTTCTCCCTAAAACGTTAAATTTTAATATAAGGAGTCTCCCTGAACATCAAGAGACGAATGAAATCATGGGATCTACCTTGATCAGCTGAACGAGCTAAATTCTCTCCCGCTCTCCCGTTTAAATTTAATAGGTAACTTCTTCGTAATATCTAGAGACGAATAAGATGACGGACACCATCCTCATCAGCTGAGTGTACAATGGGTGAAGGGAGAGTTATGAAAACGATCTGCGAAGAAAATTATCGTTTGAGGCGTACCGGAAGGATTTGAGATTTTGCAATAGGTGGAGTAGTGCAAAACACAACTTTTATCAGACTTTTTCTGGTGTTGTTCAAAATATCAGTCAATCTGAGAATTTTGGTTTTCTCTTAATTTCTAGGAAGAAGCAGCACACAAAAATAATAAGAAGTTTTAATGTACCTATTAAAAATACAGAAAGTGGCGCAAAAATTGTCAACCCCTCTCAAACTTTGTTGATTTACATTTCTAGATACGTAGAGTCCAAAAATCGAATTAAAACTCAATCATAATTTTTCGTACAAGTCTGCAAGACATTGGCAGTCACTTCCCTATCAAATTTCAACTTCCAAGTTTCTATCCAGTCTAATAGTGGTTGCAATCATGTTTTCTAAATTAACTGAGAAGGATCACTTGTATGTAAACAATAAATTATTCATATCAAACAGCCAATCTCAGATTTTTGGCCACGCACTGCGCAGTGGTTAACATAATACGGTTAGGTAAGGTAAATCGAGAGCTTTCCAACGAGTGGCGAACAATTTTTGTACGATGATAGATGCCTAAGATATAGTTAGTAGCAACGATTTGGTTGTAAGCGATAATCATCAAAAATAAGTAACACTTTTCGGTAACGGTAACACTTTTCGATTC
This sequence comes from Adelphocoris suturalis, assembly GCA_030762985.1. Taxonomy (NCBI): domain Eukaryota; kingdom Metazoa; phylum Arthropoda; class Insecta; order Hemiptera; family Miridae; genus Adelphocoris; species Adelphocoris suturalis. The sequence goes on from CM061041.1 coordinate 61,927,629, forward strand.
TATGTGCGAAAGTAAAGGCATAAAATTACTAAAGTTTCTACTTACTGTTCGCTCTAAAAAGTATCATATGACACTCTGATACATATCCCTGTCACAATGTATCAGAGTTTAGCGTTGACACTTCACTTTAATTTACATGGTTTAGTTTTGTTGTCTTTTTCCCAATTTGATCAAAATGACACCTTCACTTCGTCAGCTTAGGGAATTTCAAGTCGGTTTGGGTTGGTCAAACGATAATGATGAAATTATGTAGAAGCCTCCCTAAAGAATATGAGAGAGAGAGAGAGAGAGAGAGAGACAGAGTGAGCATCCCTGCCTACTTCCATGTCTGTGTTTTAGCGAATTTTTGAAGAAAATTAAGCTATTGCTCTCGCCTCAAAGTGTAGAATGTGAATTATTGAAAAAATTTTATGCAGAAATCCGTTTCAGGCTATTCTGAATCATATTCTGAAGTTTAACGCATTTTTTTATGTATGTATGTATGTATGTATGTATATATGTATGTGTCATTCCAGACGATAACTGTCCGTAGAATTGTGCTAGAAACTTCAAACAAATTTTAAAATGTTAAGGACACAAAACGAAAGTTCAAGTTCGTTGGCCAGCATGATCGGATTACATCTTTGGGTTGAAATTTTCAAAAATGTAGTCAAAAATTTCAAAATAGCCTGTTTTTTGCGATGCGAAATAATTTTTTCAGCATACTAACATGTGGTATATTCGGAATCAGCGTAAAATTTCCTATAAGAATATGTATCAAGTTTTCAAAAATTTCAAAGTTGAAAAATCAGTCAAAAATCGAAATAATGCCGTTTGCTAGTTGTAAAAATCGGTAATATTTGTTCGAAATAGAGACTAGTTTGTCTGTCAATTTCTTGCTGTGGGATACTAGATTCGAATGCAACTGACTTTATATCACTCGTAATATAAAGCCTCATCATCGATTGGCTGTGGAAATACGTTTCTTTCATATGACGTCGGTATGTTATTTTATTTTATGTCAAGATTTGATGATGTTATGACTGTTAAGATTTCAACTGCCTTCAATACTGACCACATTGGACATCGAAATCTATGAATATTTACCTACATTTGTCTTTAAACCTACAAGATTAGTTTAATAATAATAAAGTATGAGTACCTCCTAATTATTTTTAATAATTTGATTCCGTGTTTGTCTATCAAAATCATAAACTAAAATTTCTCTAGACACGATCAATAGCGACTGAAATGTCGAAGATTTCTTCAAAAATTCGCTCGTGGAGTCATGCTGCATGACTGGACTTTTTTACCTCCCGTTAAGCTAATTTCCCTGTGGATTTCCCTCCAGTAACTGCTGGTTTTGGATGTTATGAAACGTGATCCGCAGATAATCTATCCCCCAATGATACTCCCGGCTACTGTCATGCAGCCCATCAACGTCAACGTCCATCAACCTGCACATTGAACAACCGTCAGAAAATATCTACAAAGTTGGATGACTCCAACCAACGACCCCAGTGTTGCAAATTTAATGTCCGGCAAGTTGTTTTCGCGCCCAACAAAACCCGTGCGATACCCTTCGCTCCCTTTCTCTGAATAACAGCCTCAGTAATTGGGCCCCCATTCATTAAAGCGGTCTCGCCTCTCCATTATTCCACCACTCTTCTTCCCGCTCATTTTCACCAGGTTTATTATTTTTTTTAATTTTTATTCTGACGCCACCAAAAAACCCCTTGTGGTTAATATTAAGCAATTTAAGGTCATTATCTGGGACGGCGACACAGTCCCGTTAATTATAGATAAGATAATTAATGCTGCAATTTAGAGCTGGGAGTCTTTATCTCGTGTAGTTAATTCGACGAATTTTTCAACCGTCAAGCCATCTGGCCAAAATGGCTGAGTCCATTTATAGTAGAGGATTAGAATTTAGTCGAGTTAAGGGTTCAAAGCTCCGGACTCAGTAGTCTACACGTGAAGACACCGTGTTATCAGTCTTGGATAATGGAGGGATCCCCACTATAATAGCACTCTGTGTCGAGTCTCTGCTCACTAGTATATGCCCACACACACACACACACCATTATCATCATCATCAACAGCATCAATCAAACGAACTCAAACATGTACGTTACGTTCTACCTGTAAAACTTGGTTATAACGAGGTCGGAGAAATTTACAAGAGTTAGCATTCGATTCAGCGTGAAAAAAATACGTAGAAATTGCCCCCAAACTCGTATTTTCATAGAAATTCATTTGTGAAGAAAACCCTCGATTTCATTTAACAGTTCCAGTCATGCAGCATGAATGTATGAGCAAATATTCGTCAATTATCCTATTATGTTAGGTATACTGTTTTGAAATTTGGGCATTTTGAGCTCAAACAAATATTCAACTATCAATTTTAAGGAAACGAAATTCATTCTAAATAATATTCTGCAATTCAAAAATGATTTGAGAATGTTAGCTTTTTTGGGGAGTTTTTATTGGATTTTTAGCAAATATTATGAAAGTTAGAGTACATTACTTTTATAATGTTCTAGTTTGTTGTTGATAAACTTTTTTGTACAAAATTTAGTTAAAAAATATAAATTTAACCATTTTTAGCAGTATATAGAGATTTTTTAGTACATTTTTAAAATTTGACCAATGAAATTCGTTCATTCATTGTTGTCTTAGATATCTGCATGATTAGGGTGAGATGCTGACCGAAACGTCGCACTAATTAAAAAAATATCCACACCCAGACTAGTTTTGGTCATTCACCAAACCCATAAACCAAAGTTTATATATTAATTGCTATGCAATTCTTAGGCCGACCCCCAATAATTTTTTTTGTAATGTCCGTAACGAAATTAACGATGATTTTCACGTACAACCGAGTAGTTGAGTAGTTGTTATAGATTGTGTCACAATTTCAGTGTTTTTCACGTACAACCCAGCCGTTGTTAGGGGAATGAAACTTCCGCAGTTTCCATCGCACAAAAATCGTTTGCCACTCGTTGGAAAGCGCTTGATTTATGTGATAAATGTTCACATTTCAAGCTACCAATTTCCCTCTCCTTACGTACCTGGCTACATTCCAAAACTAAGTAGATTCAGGCTAAGAATTGCATAGCAAATTAATTATCCTCGTTTACGCAGTACAAAAGAGAAAAGATCCGGCGAGGCGCGAAGCGCCGAGTATATATATATATATATATATATATATATATATATATATATATATATACGAATTAGCATTAAACTCTAGGATTCGTCTCAGAATGGCTCAAAACGGATTTCAACAAAGTAATTTTTAGAAAATTATGATTTTAAAAGTTTAGGGGCCATAGCAATAGCTTCATTTTCCACAAAAATTCGCTTAAAAAAAACAAGTTTTCCATTATTACATTATTTTTTCTTCTCCTTAATTAGCAAAATAAAAGTAAAATCGACTATACCGTTGAAAAGCTGAGGTTTTGGCGCTACTTTTAGGCTTTCCGTCAAAAATTCACGTGCCGGATCACAGGGACCAACGAGAGTTTGAAAAAATATTTATGATTCAAAAAAGTGATCTTCCGTTAGGGAGATGGAAAATTGTAGGTTTCTTTCAATGGTTTTGTCAGATTTGAATTTGCATGTAAATTGAGGGATTAATATCATAGGGTAGAAAATACGAAAAAAATGTAAACAATTGAACAACAAGTAAACAAAGCGTTAAAAAAATCTCTGAGGAATTTTCGATCAGAAACTAGCTCTAGAATATCCCCTTGCCTGTGACCTTCTTCAAATGAAATACCCTGTTTATTAAACCCATAATCACCTAAAATCAATAACCTTTTTCGAAATTCAATATCTTAGGGATTCTTTTCTTAGCAACAATATACAGTTTGATTATGAGAAGCTCGGAAACAGAGAACACGCCGTAGAAAGGCAAAGAAACCCAGAGAAAATCGTTGAACGTTGTGAGGAAGATAAAGTGCCGTTTTTTCGTAGCTTTCTTTAAAAGCTAACAGCGACGTTGAAGATAACAGAGCACCTAGGGAACGACAGCCAACCTTCGCCACTCCCCTCTGTATTAATTTAATAATAAATACTACCACTTTTCCACGCTGGCCAGGTTTTTAGTTACTTTCTCCCTTCATCAGAGTAAACAATAAGTATCATAACGGTCCATTAGTGTAATTAAGGCCGAGGATATTTATAGAGGGAAGAGCTAATAGTAGGGTTGGTTTTAACTTTCAGTAACTAGGTGTGACACGATCCAAGAAACTGCTCTTACGATAAATTAAATTCTCAACATCAAAAACATCGAGTATTTTTAGCAATCAACATTATTTGCAATCGGCACGAAACATATTGAAAAGTAATATTGCATTTCAGGGACGTCCCTATGTCGAGTTGTACAGGGTGTCCCGGAACCCCCCCCCCCCCCCCCCCAACCCTGCTAACATCGTTAACCTTTTAAGTGCCATGAGGGCTGCCTAAAATTAACTATTCCACACGATTCTCAGCCAATTTTCTTTATTTTATTTTCTTATTTTTTAAATATTAATTTACTATTTTGCCCTAAGTTTGTTCACTCTTTGAAACCATTATCAAATCTTAAAACATCATCGAAAGCATCACAAGTCATTGCAAGCATCAAGCAGCATTAAGAATTTTCATTTACGTATTTATTTATTTATTGTGAATTCAAATTTCATGGTGAACTTATTTCCGCAAATGTTTCTTTGTACGATTTTACAATGTTGTAGCAGTACATATTTCACAAAGGTTTTGAGTGAGGGTGGGGAGGGGGGTAATCCGTCGCAGCACATTCATGTTATGCTATAGTAGACAAGGGTACATCCAGTTTAATTTTTACCTATATCATTATACACACCAGACGAAAGGGGTTGAAGTGTTGGAAGAGGAACATTTTGGGGATAATTTTCAGCGTTTTCTCAATCATTCAGTGGTAGAGATTGTGCTCTAGAAAGTAGCATCCATATCTGTTCGTAGGCATCACGTATAGGTATGCAATCAAGAATCTGAGTGGAATTTTCAATCTAACTCAAGAACGGCCTATTTCTTACAACGAATTCAGAAACCCTCTTCTCAAAGCATAAGAAATCTCACTACTCTCTCAATCCAATACCTCCACACGATCAAACACACACAAGGCATAAATTGTCACTGATGTCTGTGCAATGAGGAAGAACCCAAGATAAGCTGTTCTCCTGCCAAAAAATGAGAATGAAAAAAAGTGTGGACGAAGGGCATTCTACGGGTCTTTTCAGCTCATTTCGTTTCGTTCTTCGACGTAACCTGCCCTTCCCATTGAACGATCGATCAATGGATATGACTTCGCCACCTTTCCCCCCAAAGTCTACTGTTGACTGCACAACCCGATATCTTTATCTGTTCCTAAATTATTACACCCACCCCTAAAAGCCCGGAACAGAGACTCCAGAAAATGGGCGTCTATATATAAATATATTTTTTCATCTCAGTTTTTCTCTTCAGATTTATATACCGTTCGGATTAACCCTCCTGCCCCACTCCCTTCTAGCGGATATTCGTAAATATTCTCCCATTGATTTATAGCTCTTCCTCTTTCTTTCGGCTCTCCTCCTTCCAAGCTCCTTCGAGAAAGATAAATATTAGGGGTTTTGAAAGAAAAAGTGGTTTGTTATCAGTTACTTCCCTAATGATGGGCTCAAGGGGCTATACGTCATATTTTCTCCGCCATGAGATACATCACGATCAAGATAACTAAGGGTAAATAATTTGAAAATCTGTCACAATTTTTCGTTTTATTGTTATGAATAATGAATTTTTGTAATTGACAAAAGAAAAAAAGTCTGCCAAGTTGGGTGAGGCTCATAGCTTCCTCGTTTGCCTATCATAGATCGGTAATAGACGGGGTTTTTCCTACACATATACAGCCATACCGAGTGAGCGAAGCGAGGAACAACCCCTACACACGTTAAACCAACCCTTACGGATCCACCGTTTGCGAGCGAAGCGAGCAACATCCCCTACATGTTTCAGTTCTAATACACTTGAATGGTGGGGTAAAAGACCATCGCACGGATACAGCCACACCTCCCAGCCCCCCGGCTGGACTTGGAGGCGAGCGAAGCGAACCGGAGCGGGTAGTAGATTAGAATGACGAAAAAAAAAAAGAAAAAAAAAATCTAAATCGGTCCTTTTAGTCATTCAACAAATGTTTATTATTATTAGAATGACTGGAACTTAATGAAAACTATTCGGAATATTCGAGACCCGCCGAGAAACCTCGTTTCCCGCTTCCGATGGATGAAAATCTCAGTTTTCGGATACTCACACTCGATGCTCGGATCTTGGGTTTCTCGGATACAGTTGTTGTTGCATTCAAATACGTACGACTGACCTCTGGTTTCCTCGATGATTTTCAGAATATTTTAATTTTTATAAATGAATGGTAAACATTCTAATAGGTTTTCATTTTCGGTTTTGAAAATAATGAAAGTTTTATAGAAATCAGCGACCAAATGAGTGGAAATTTCAGGTAGGTAGTTATCAACTAGTTAGGTGAACAAATCGATTGACCAGTGGACTTTTTCAGTTATTAAAATTGATAAGTACTAGGTAATTAAATTAAATAATGAATAAAATTTCTGAAAGAAGAAGAGGAATCGATTGATGCAAATCAAGAAGAATGTGAAAAGGCTACTTTCCAGTCTGCTGGCAATCATACGAAAGAAATATTCGAATCACTATTCGATTATTACAATCATTCGAATGTGAGATATTCGATTCTGAAAATTGTTCAAGTTGCCCATCACTACGTGCCCCAGGAGAGACATAAAAAAAGTTGTATTAGCGTTTATCAGTTGCCATGGTGGGCGATAAACGTTTCATACGATTGATTTCGATAAAGGATTTAAAGGAGTTTTACTAGTAATAATTGCATTTGGGCGAAAATAATCATTCCCGGTAAGACAAGGATTTAACTCTTGATTCTCAGTCGGGTCGAAAGGGTTGGAATGGATTTCCATGAAGGAAAAAATGTATTTCAAATTTTTAGGAGCCATTGAAAAAGAGGAGAGAAAGATGTTGTCTTTGAGACTGAAAAAGGTAAATTAATTCCAACGACATTCAAGAGATGGGGTTAAGTCTTTTACTAACCCCCTGCGGGATCTTTGGAGTATCGGGTTTCGGTAGCCAGAAGGTGGATCGAAGGAAGGGACAACCGCACTTCGCTTTGATACTCAACATGGAGTCTCTTCTAAAAGCACTTTCACCTCGTTGTTTTCTTCTTAGAGACGCTCGAATCCCCCCTCCCGCTGTCTTCAGGCCCAATACACTTACATCCACCGGCGCTATCCACCAGCTCATTCCGTGTAATTGGAATTTACGAACTTCCGTACTGGAGAGCTTAGGGTTTTACTACTGGCAGGCTTAATTTATCTTGTGCCGGCGTGACGAGTGGTGACATCTGCGCATTATTCCATTGTTCGCTGCATCAGCTTAAATAGTATGGGTAATCATGATATTCTTGCCACTCAAAACACATTTACGATTTGTTATTAGTGGTATAAAAAACAAAAATTTAGATATATATAATAGTTTTATTGCTTTATAGATTAACATCTTTAGCAAGGAGTACATGTATGGTAAGATATAATTTTCTGTTTTTGTAGGTAAGTAATTCAAATAACAGAGAGCAATAAGGGAAACCCAGACGCATTATATCAATGAGGGAAACCACGAGATGTGCGACAACTATGAGAAATAACCTAAATTATTAATGAATAAACTCAAAAAATTAAATGAATGAATTATACACACTTTCCAATTTTCATGTTGATATGATTAAATCACGCAATTCAACTGCCTCACAAGAAGAAATGGATACTGTGTGCTTTTGTCTCGTGCGACTTCAACAGCAGTGTGTATTGCTTAAGTGTAGAAACTTGTATCTTGGTGTGGCCATCATAGAGCAACTAAAATTAGATGCTCAGTGGTGTCAGCAACTGTCCAGCTACAAATAGAACATATGCGATCGCTTCTAAATGAGATCACACCACCAATATCCGTCAGCCCCACGCACCCATCACCCGAAGCTGATAAGGAGCGAATGATGTTGAGAGGAGAGTGAATAGCCATGCAAAGTTGTGGCTGCAGAGGTGTGCAAGTGACAATGTCCTTGTAGTGTACACTGTACCTTGAAGATTGCACCCGGTTCCAGTCTAGTGCTGTCAGATATTGTTTAACAGAAATGTATGATGAATAATAATACATGTATCAGGCCCAATACACTTACATCCACCACCGCTATCTGCCAGCTTATTCCGTGTAAATGGAATTTACGAACTTCCGTACGAGAGCTTAGGGTTTTACTACTGACAGGCTTAATTTATCTTTTACTGGGTGCCAGCGTGACGAGTCGCGACATCTGGGCGTTATTCCATTGCTCGGTGCATCTGCGTGAATAGCATGGGTAAGATCATGAAATTCTTGACACTTACCTACTTACCGCATACCTCAAAAAAAAAATTACGATTCGTTAATAGTTGTTAATCAGTTTGTTAATGTATGATAAGTAATATAATAAATAATAAATTGAAGAAAAAACAGAATGAGAAGAATTAACAGAAAAAAATTCAAATGGCAAGTGTAAAAAAATAGTGCATAGAAACTTTATATAGATTTTTTTATATAGAAAAGGTAATAACTTTGGTTTATTATTTTAAATAATGAACCTTTGTAATCGACAAAGAAAAAAAATTTTAACCCCCCCGTCAAAATTTTTTGCTTTACGCTTCAAGATGAGTAGAATCTAAAAATCGAATTTAAAAAAATCCGTACGCCGTCCGAAGCTTTTCACAAAAAGTATTGGACATAACTTCAAGATATTTGGCTTAAAAATCATTTATCGGCCGGGGATGAGCCAGTAACATCGGCATCGCGTTCGATCAACACTAAAGGGTAGAACCTGAAGGCTCAAATATTCAAAAATCGAGATCTTGAAATCTTTCTATGTAACAGTAATGATTTTTTGAGTTTTATTTACAGGTATCCACCCTTAGAATCGAACGAAACCACCCCAGTCGCTATGCGTTTATTCGTTTGCTTTTTCTAAGGGCTAAAACATCGACAAGAAAAAAATACATCAACACAAAAGTGAATCTTTTTTTTTTTTTTTTTTTTTTTTTTTTTAAATTAGACGCAATCAACCATTCGTGGTCATGGGCGTCATACAAAAATAATTTACAGTAGATTACAAATTAAATATGGCATTCAAAGTGAATCGTAACCAGTAAAACATGTCAAAAATCGCCTTGAAAACTATGACAATTGTATTGACTGATTATATAATTCAAATGGAATTTGGACTTTCCGAAATCGAGTTTATTATAACTTTTGTATCCTGTTGGGCTTGTGAAGCGTAGGTAGGTAATCTTTTACTTTAATCACTTTAATTTATTAAATTATTAATAGTAAATACTTAGGAACTACTCCTAATTAAATTATTATTTTTTATATTATTATTCCAACAACAGAAAGTCAATTACTTCCGAGTCTACCAAGGTCGGAATGTTTTATCCAATTTCCAAAGAAAATTAAGCTATTACGATGAATCCAAAATTTCTTTCTTGGAAATTCGTTTAACGCTTATTGATATGTGTATGTAGAGTTTGATTAAAATTTCTGGTTCTTTTCAATTTGCGGGCAAACAGAGGGTCGTTGAAACTTCTCGGTGGTCTAAGCGTTACCTGCTCTTTCTGAGTGACCTGGTTATTTTATATTGCTATAATATTCTCAGCTCTCATGTTATTCTTATCAGCTTTGGAACCTCCGAGGCTAATTTCGTTCATCAATCACATTTATCCAATGGATAAGGGGGTTTTATCTGAAGGATAGCGTTGTCCTCCAGATAACACAATAGGGGGTGTTTATCCATCCCTAGTTAAACCTATCTGGAGTTTTAATTTATCTGATCCCTGGATGGCTGAATAACAATTGAGGAGATGACATGGAAAAGCAGTTGTCTAAAAATCGAAAGAAATTTTTTTTTCGTCGAAGTGCAAGTAAAAAGTCACGCCAACGGCGTGGGAAAAGCCTTTGGTCCTCCCGTCTTTGCTAGATCGCACCGTGAATGAATGTGTGACTTTTGAATCGAGAAGAGATTACGTCCAACAAATCTGATAAGCGTTCAGAAGGAGTTCTTGGACATAACTGCTTTTCCATGTCAGCTCCTCAATTATAACTGGAGGGTAATAATTGATCTAGAGCTTTCGAACCTAAAACAAGTTTTATGTATTTACAAAAAACTTATTTGAATCTTTTTTGATTGTCTTCATTTTTGTACCTTTCAATGGAATGGATACTTGGGGATTTGTCTTCGAATAGCAGCAACGGCGAAGATTCTATCGTAGCATAATTCGTTGAATGGAAAAGAAGACAGTATATACCAAGTAAGACCCCGTGTAAATCACATACTAATATGGGATGAGTGCGTATTTTTATTGAGGTTTCGGTTGGACAAAGATACCGTTCTTTACATGCTAACACAGATCGAAGATGAAATTAGGTCCACAACTTACTGATCACAATAATTCATTCATAATAATTCAGGTTGCAATATCGCAATTCTTGTATGTATATCTCTCTCTGGAAATGAAGCAAAAATGTGGTGATTTCTTATTTGTCGAGCTTGATAGCGTGATGGACACTGCTGTGTTGTGGATGTCTACCCGGTTTTTTTAATAGTCGATCCATGAAGAAAATGTAGCTCCTACTCTACTCTGTGGTAGCTCCATGTGTAAATCGCCCTTATTTTGTCGCCTACAGACACCAATGAGGATGCTAATGGCGCTATCTGCCAGATAGAATTTATCTGAGGGATAATTTTAAACGCTAGGTAATTCAGGATTGATAAACGACTCACATTCTACATCTGGAGTATAGTGCTATACTCAGTATAGCTATCCAGCAGTTAATGTAAATAATTGATAAACCGGCCCTTAGTGCGAGAAATTGGATAACAAATCGGTCGGTGTTCAATTCTCTTTGAGTCAATGACATTTAGATGTGAAGGGCCGAAATACTTTTCATTGTGAATATCAAAGCAACCTTCAGGCGTTTCCCGCGAAACCGGCGATGAAACAATAGCTCTCATGCAACAGGTCTCTATTTTTCTATCTTGATAAGAAATTGAGGAGGGGTGTGCCACGGTAAAGGATGGAACATTCTCGGACGAGAAGTTTGTGACCTAACTACCCCCGCTACAGGAAACATTTTCCCCACTTTTTAACTGGTCACATCCATTCGGAAATCAATTCCTTCCAAGCCGCTCCTTCGAATATAATTTTCTTCATATGGTGTCTTGCCATACGACTGATTTTAATGTATTGGTCCAAACTGCAGTATTAACTGATATCCACGTAAAAAATTGTTCTGAATTTGTGCTTGAGATTATTTCATTTCAAACTGATGTTATTAAATTTGTATAACATTTAGGGTCGTTTTATCATTGACTAACTAACTCAACTAACTACTGGTTAGTAAACGTTATTCGATTTCTTTACGGTATCCTAGAAGATCTCGACATTAATGATAAATTCAACAACTTCGTTAACTCTAAATGGACAAGAGCGGTGCGAATCTTTGCTAATGGGTCAAAGTTTAGGAATTCAGTTAGATATGCTTTCTTCGATGCATCCAACAATCACGACGAACAGTATAGTTTACCGCAGATGACCTTGTGATGAAACCGTTTCTATAATTCAAGGCTTTATTGAGCAAAATATCAAGTTAAGAATACAGTTGGATACAAGTATTTGGAAACGACAATAATGCAGTATCCGGGATATAGAATGATAATAATAATAATATGGCATTTTCCCCCACGTTGATTATTTGGTTACATAGTCTGAGAGATAAGCTGGGGAGCGCCTGATGCGTTCACTTTTCCGAACGGTATCTGCTTGTTCGATAGAGTGAGACTGCTGTGCCTGTTGCTCCAAAGACTCACAATTTCTCCCTGGTTGAGGGCATCGGGCAATGATTGTCTCTGAAGTTGACTCATGCTCTTCTTCAACCCTTTCTCTTACTGGTGCAAGGTGACGTGTTGAGACGGTTGATTCACGTCCATCAGTGTATCGAATATGAGCATAATCTGGATTTGCTTCCAATAAATCCACTTTATCTACTAGTGGTTCATATTTGCTGTTCCTAACATGCCTGCGTAAAAGAACTCTCCCAGGTTTCATGAGCCATGTTGGAGCTTCACCACTTGAAGATTTTCGTGGATGTGTGAACATCTTTTCATGCGGAGTTTTGTTTGTGGCTGTACATAAAAGCGAACGGATTGAATGTTGTTCCTGTTGTAGAACCTCATCCCATTTTTCTGAGGGTGGGTCATCATTCTTCAAAGCTAATTGAATTGTCTTCCATAGGATTCCATTATAGCGTTCCAATTGGCCATTGCCTTGGGGGTTGTAACGTGTTGTTCGGCTGGTAGCGATACCGTTACTGTGGAGAAATGTTTTTAGTTCCCTCGACATGAATGATGACCCTCTGTCTGAGTGGATATACGAGGGCATACCAAAAACAGAAAATAAATGTTTTAGATTGCCGATCAATGTAGCTGAGCTTAGGTCTTGGCAGGGTACAGCATATGGGAATCGGGAATACTCATCTACTATTACAAGCAGATAAGGTTTTTCTGTAGATGTTGGCAAAGGTCCCTTGAAGTCCTTATTGAGCCTTTCGAATGGTTTTGTTGCCTTTATCGAATGAGGGTCCTCTTTTGGTTTGAAAAATCTTGGTTTCAGCTCTGCACAGATCGTACAAGAGGATGTTATTTTCCGAACATCATCAATCGAAAAAGGCATATTTCTTGCCCTTATCCAGTGGTACATTCTGTTACCCCTGGGTGGCAAAGAGCTTCGTGTAGGTTGAGAAGATTGGTTGTTGTGGATGACGTTGTTGCCCCATAGATCCGTGATAAGGTATCTGCTACAGTATTTTGTTTCCCAGGCCGGTAGATGATGTCATAAGAATAGGATGATAGTTCAAGTCTCCACCTCATCACCTTTTCATTTTTGATTTTACTGCTATGTTCCATGTCGAACATGAAAGAAACGATTTGTTGGTCTATTATTAGCAGGAAATGTCGACCTACTAAAAGATGCAGCCATTTGCGCACAGACTCAACAATGGCATATGCCTCCTTTTCGATGATTGAATGGTTTCGTCCGGATGAGTTTAGCGTGTGTGCAAAAAATGCAACTGGTTTTCCTTGTTGGCTGAGTATTGCTGACCATGCATAGTCCGAAGCATCTGTTTCGATGGTTAGCATCTGATATGGATCTATTGAACGTAAGGCTGAATTCGCAATCTCGCTCTTTAGTGATTCAAAAGCGTCCAATGCTTTCTCACAGAGAGGAAATGTCTTTGTTTGAACAAGTGGGCGTACTTTATGAGAGAACTGACTGACCCATTTTGAATAATGCGAGAACATTCCCAATATCTTTTGCATTGATGATGGATTTTCAGGTGGGACTAGTTCTAGTAATGGACGAAGTCTGTCTGGATCCGGCTTGTATTGTCTCTTTGCAAGTTCATAACCAAGGAGCTTGATGGATTTTGCGTTGAAAATGCTTTTGTCCCTGTTGAGAGTTAGGTTATATTTCTGAGCAATAGCTAGAAAATTTTGTAAATTACGTGCATGCTCTTCCTCGTTCATACCGCAAAGTTGCTTGTAGTTGCTCCTGCCTAATGATGGTCGAAATGAACTTTTGAAAAGCCGGAACTCCATTGGTTACTCCAAATGGAAGCCGGGTGAACTGAAATAGTTGTCCATTAGCTTCAAAAGCTGTAAAAGTGTTTTCTTCTTCAACAATGGGTACCTGGTGGTATGCACTTTTCAAGTCGATTAGGCTGAATATTTTGAATTTCGCAACATTTTCTACTACATCTTCGATTCTTGGGATTGGGAAAGCTTCTAAGAGGGTGAATTTGTTTATTGTTTGTGAATAGTCCATTACCATTCTTCTTTTTCGTGAGTTTTTAACAACGAAAGCTTGCGCCCTCCATGGAGAATCACTCAACTCAATAATGCCACCCTTCACTAATTTATCAATTTCTGATTCGATGAATTCCATGTCCTCTTTTTAATGTCTACGAGAACGAATGGCAATTGGTTTGCAGTTTCTGGTTAGATGACTAAAAATTCGGATTGGTTCTAGGGCTGCTTCCACACTACCGCAGATTTTAAGGGATGGACGCTCTCCCCAAAGAAGAATTCTACTGATTTATGTTTGCGTAGCATGTCGTGCCCCAAAATGAGATCCGAACACAAGTCTTTCATGATGTAAATTTTCATGTCTTCGTACTCATTACCATTAATTTCGATCGTGCCTGAACAATACGACTTAATCTTAGTTGTCAGGGATGTTGAAGCCATTGTAATTCGACCTTTGAATGAGAAACTTGGCAAGGAGTTATTATGGACGTAGGATTCATTGATAAAACTCAGTGAGCTTCCACTATCGATCAGTGCATGAGCATCTCGACCATTTACCTTAATCTCAATGGTTGATTTTGTTAGTGAAGGAGCTGTAACTGGTAGGGGTTCCAAAGCTGATGGACCCTGTGATGAGAGTCTTTTTGAGAGGCAAACTTTAGGGTAATGTCCTTTTTTCCCACAATTTTTGCACTTATTTTCTACTGCTGGGCATAACTTATGGGGGTTTCTCTTACCCCCACAAAAATAACAGGTCGTGTTTTTAGCCATAGCTCCAACTGCTTCATTGTTTGGCAAAAGTACATCCTTATCGACTAAAGCACTAGCAGGTGGCGTAATAGTAGATTGGTAAGAGAGTGACTGTTGCTGAGCCATGTCCAGAGCTCTGGCTTGGTCAAATGCCTGTTGCATCATTAAATTAGTTTTTTCTAATAGTCTCATACGAATGGCTGATGATTGTATTCCTGATATGAAAGCGTCTCTGATACTATCGTCTTGATACTGCTCAGCTGACACAGCTTTGAAATCACAATCGATTCTAAGGGTCTTCAAAGCCTGAAAATAGAGATCAAGAGTCGCTAAGCAGTGTCGTGCATAAATTACATTTGTAGGCTTAACGAAAAGAGTCTCCGGTACAGCAAGTGCATCTGTATACGTTGGGCATGCAGATATGTAAGAGTACAGCCTATGTGATATGTAGTTGTTGAGAAGCTTCAATTTTACCTCATCTGATGGTTCTTCTGCGTTTGTAGCAAGGAAGTCCGTAAAAGTTCTCTTCCAATGGCAGATGCCTCTGATGAAGATGGATCGACGTTGAGACGTTCTGGCTTGAGTAATTTTTCCATTTTGCTCAATCAATTGTGATGAAACCTTTTCTATAAGTCAAGGCTTTATAGAGCAAAATATCAAGTTAAGAATACAGTTGGATACAAGTATTTGGAAACGGCAATAACGCATTATCCGGGATATAGAATGTTAATAATAATAATTATATGACAGACCTCCAGCTTTAATGCAGAAGTGATCGCGATAGTCAGAGCGATCGAAAATGTTGTAAGCTCCGGGATGAATGATTATTTTTACCTTGTATGTACCGACTCTCTTTGCACACTACAGTTACTAACAACATGCAACATCCAGAGAGTTAAAAATGGTATCATAGCCCAGTTGCTCCAACTTTTGAGGCGCTGTATCGAAACGGAGATTGAAGTGCACTTCATCTGAGTGAAGGCACATGAGGCCTGAGGGCAAATGAACAAGCGGATCAGTGGGCAAAGGAAGGTACGGAAAATCGACCTCCACTCAATTGTCCCACTAGGGCTGAGAACTTCATTTTCCCCAGATCAACAATCAGCACAGCGAAAAACGGAAGGACACATTTGATGACTCTACAAATGCCTTATTTTATAAGATGCTACAACCCAACCCACCTCAAGTCCCCTGGTTTTATGGAAGGGGTATTGAAAAACGTCTGGGACGAGTGATTTTCCGCTTGATAGTCAACTGTGAGATATGTGGCAGTTATGTACATCGCATCAATCAAAGTGAAACTGCTCAATGCCAAACATGTGGAGCACCTAACGGATCACTTGAGCACGTAATCATGGAGTGTCCGGAGTACGATGGTCCGAGAACGGTGTTTTTCAGAGGCATTATGGGAAAGACAGACATTTCTTTAAATTATCGTTCAATTTTATAGGCAAAGATTATGTATTTTTATAAAGAGCTGCTTCAATTTATTGATGTTTGTCATATTACAATTTAAATAACTATTGAGTATACCACTTGTGGCTGTATGCAAACATGTAATGCCAGTTAAAATAAAAATTTTAAAAAACTGCTGGCTACCTATATTTAGTCAGAGGTTAACATGCGTCATAGCAGATATGTAGATAGACTCAATCGTCAATTGATTTATCAGAAATGGAGCCAAATAAAAACACTTCTTCCTCTTTCACTTTCCTAGGTGTTGGACTTTCAGACACTGTTCATCAATCTTGAAAAGACTGTTGACTAAATAATCAGAATTAGCCCCGGGGAAAACAGGGTTACTACTAGAACAACGTTATACTCCCACGAAATTAGATTTGAATACAGCGCAGTATTGGTTGTTTCCATAGCAACTAGCAGGCCTCAGCTTTCGGGCGCATTGTTCATAAATAACCTCTACCTCTTGCATCATTGTATCTCTGCGAATCCTTTCTTTCGTGAATCGCTGAAGTTATCTGTTTTTCTTTTCACTAGTTAACTCAGACCTACCAGCTTAACCTCAAAATGAATTCGTGACTTTCAATGCAATGCTTCACTGTACATTCCCAACATTTGTATTAAATAAATTGGCGAGCATACTTTTTTGTTACACCCTTCAATTATAAATCTGTATAGATTCCCCTTTTAATGCTTCCCAAACTTGTCAGCAGTCCCAGAAAATGTTCTTTTATGTCAATGGGGCTCCGAACATGAGAAGCCCGAGGTAGTGACTGGAGCAGCATGTAAATCGTGACTGGAGTGATTAGTGAAATTAGTGGAGAGAGGAATTTTGTAATTTTTGTAATACATTTTTTGAGATTTCACCTATTTAATGTGCTCAAAAATTGTTGACCAACGAACTCATCCTTTCGTTTGAAAAGCTTGATTTTTGGCTCAAGAACTGGATTTTTATCTCAACCCTGGAGAGTTATCGTCAGGAAATGTTTCAGAATGTCTAAAAACGGATTTCTATTTAGAAAAAGATTCAAAAATTTTTATTTTAAAATTTTTCGTGCCATTGCAATAGCTTAATTTTCTATGAAAATTCGCTAAAAGGGAGAGTTCGAGGGAGGGGAGAGGGAGCGAGAATACACCTGCTGTCCCATTTTTAATTTCCCAGGCTATAAGATCTCAGACTACCATTGAATGAGGAAATGTGAGAGGTCAAATCACCTTCGTTGGATAACGTATTCGCGCAAAATTATACACTGAAAAGGGAACAAATTAAAAATATTAAAGCTGCTCTCGGCGAATTCAAGTCTCTATAAGAGCGTGAAAAGATATTTTCAACTTGGCTCTTTTCAGTGAGTTCGAAACTGTGTTTACGGTTCGCAAACCCTTTAGAGGAGGCAAAGAACCCTCAGGCGTAGGCGTGAAATGACTCCACCTACTGAAATGAGTTCATTTGCCGGTTCTGCAAAGGCGGATGCTATTTTAAAACGTTTCAACATAACACGACGCAACATTTGGTACGAGGGTCAGTAAGAAGCTTACGGAAAGGGATAATCAGAGTTCGCATAAATGGATTCCAGGACATCAAGGGTGCTATGGTAACGAAAGAGTAGACAAAATAGCGAAAAGAAGTACAAATAACGCATTTTCAGGACCAGAAGGATTTATGGGGATTACTCTACGAATGTGGAGTAGAAATCACGGAAAAAGAAAGTCTTCACAAACACTAAAAAAATACAGAAACAACCAAATACATTTCAACCTGTAGAGATTGGTTATTAGGACTGAACAGACTGAAAGACGTGTAATAGGGACTCTGACGCAGCATTATGCTGTCAGATCAAAAATAAACAAAATGAACCCGAGTGTATCAAATAGATGGGCATGCGAAAACATAAAAACTATGGAACATTATCTATGTGAATGTCCTATATATTATAGGTTAGTTTTCAGGATACTATAACTGGTATAACTTAGTGACATTAAAAATAGTGATTTGAGGGCAATTCTTGCATACATCAGGTACACAGGAAGGTTCAAGGAACCTTTCTGAAAGCAACATAATCCATAATCCTAGGTAACAACATGCCAAACTATATTCATAAGTATATACCTTTAACATTGAAAATATAATAATAAATCTAGAATTTTTAGATAAGATTATGATATATACAACATAAGTTATGATAAAAAAATTCCAAGGGGAATTGGACATGGGCCTTTTCGGGCCAAGAAGAAAGTCATTGGTCCTTCCGAACAGATCGGGCTCCCACTGTTGAATTGAATTGAGGGTACCAAAGCAAGGAGTTAGGTGATGATCCACCAGCTAGATGATAGAGTATTAAATTTGTGTTGTTCTCTATTCAGTAGTGTGGTGCAGTCAACTATAAGAACTATCATTATTGAATATCCTTATTGTGTTTCAACATGGCGAAGACACAATAGATTATTGGTATTCTTATTTTGCAATGATTACACATCCCCTAATGATCAATCCCCGAAAACGTCCATTTGACAAATAATGCGCTCGAACCTAGGGGTGGGTGTTTGCATTTGCTTAATTTTCGACATTCAGCATATAAACATGCTCAAACATAGGAATGGTTATGAATATGCCCAACACTGCTCCGTATATTATTTGAAAAAGTTCCAGTCGTGCAGCATGATCGTATGAGCGAATTTTCTTAAATAATCTTATTATATTATGTGATAAAACATATTGTTTTAGAATACATTGTTTTGAAATTTGTCCAACTGTTTTGCAATTCGAGCATTTTGAGTGCATATAACATAGTTAACATAGCATGAAATAGTTAACTACTAATTTTATGGCAGCAAAACTGTTTAAAAATAATATTTGGCAATTTAAAGAAGATTAGGAAATGTTAACTCTTTTTGGGAGTTTTTATTATTTTTGTCAGCAAATCTTAATGAAATTTGAGTACAATTATCGAAATATCGGCAGTCCGGCACACGTCTTTGTTATGGCTCGCGGTTGATGGACCTCTCGATTCGCTGTACCCTCTGATAAACCTAACGTTACACCGACACCAAAGTAAACGAAGGCTTACCACTTTTTCAATTGAACTTAAATAGAGCGGACAAATGGCGGAACGATTGGTAATTTCCACAATTAGCACGAAGCTAGCGCAACGTATGTGGGTAAAATAAAAGCGGCGATGAAATCGAAGCAATGACTCGTCGCAAAGCTACACAAAAGCGAACCTCCAGGCCGGAGGACGACTCGAAGCTAACAGGACTTCTTGGAAAAGGAGTTCTAGTGAATCCTTGAATAAATCATTGAATTTCGGAAACCAGGTAAGTAACACTGAAGCAATTATCGTCACAATTACAAAACCCCAATTGTGACAGATTTTCGTTCAGTTCCTCTTAGACTGAGCGTCGTACATCTCTGAAACCCAAATCATGGGACACCAATAATAGTATTCCATTGCATAGGAACGACCCTAAACTCAGCATTTCAGAGTTCACTTATATCCGCAGGTAACAATCTTCCCATCACTGAGTCCTTCTCCTTAACTGCCTATAATTTTCAGGATAGTATGTAAAGTAGTCAGACCCACTGATAACTAACGCGCTAACCAAGTGAAACAGGTGCTAGATAATTCAATACATTAATCAGAAAGCATCTTGCTACGAGTTTGCTTCTATGGAGCGGGAACTTAGCCTACCCTCACCAGTAACAAGCGGGAGGAATCAACTTCGTAAATGCCATCTGAGAGATACGCACAAGAAACTAACCATTTTGTCTAACTTCCCTGGGGCGTTTGTGATTGCTTAGCTGAGGGACCCATTACGTTCCAGGACTTTACAGCATTCACCTGGGATTCGTTCTTGATGATCTTGGGATCAAGAATGGCAATATAATTGCACATTTCCCCACAGCACAAAGATTACTAAAACGTCGATTTTACGGTGGTGTTTCACCAAGTTGGTCTCGCGAATATAAAATTAAATAAATCATAATATTCATAATCAATTAATAAAATCATTATGTGATTCTGTGTGAAAATAATGTCTCAAAACCATGTATAACAAGAGGCAAGAGGCAAAGTCTTCAAAAACTCAAGTGATACGTCATTTTCACAAAGAATGCAATTAGGTATGTGTTGCGTTTTTCTGTAACGATTTTGTGGTGAAACAATTTACTGATGATTTCCGCTTACTACCAAGTCGTTGCTAGAGAAATGGTACTTCTTCATTTTTCATCCCACAAAATTCGTTGACCAATCGTTCGAGACCTCTCGATTAATCCAGCCAAATTATGTTAACTGCTGTGAAGTGCGTGGCCAACAAGCTGAGTTATGAGAATGGTAATATGAATAATTGTGTACACACAGGTGATCATTAGGGGATAGTCGGGTAAGAGTGCGCGGGCGACTAAGACTGCGCACAGCTTTTTTTCGATGTTGGCAGCAATGATTCGCTGGCAGAAGTGATGTTTTATTTTGGCCTTGAGAGTAGACGTTTCCCTCCAGTTTTCGTCTTAGTCCGACAACTCATTGCTGTTTTACGGGTGAGAATGTGTTTGGTCTGCTTCTACTATAATCTGTAATACTTAGTTGATACTGTTTATAGTTATTAGTCAAAAGTGTTGAACTTTATATCACTGAAAAGAGTATTTTATTACAAACACGCCGACATGGCGTAGGCTGTGAATGGACAATGTAGGGTCAAAATATTGTGGGGTTATGTTTTTGTAAGTAATGGAGGGTAAGATTGCGCATAGTGAGGGAGGCCAAGAGTGCGCAACATTTTTCGTGCGCAGTCTTACCCTTGGTTTTCTTTGCACCATTGAATTATTGTATTAGGGTTTCATCTGCCTATCTTTTACATTTGATCTAAGGTCTATCTGTCTATATTTCAGATTGAACAATGGGGAAATATACGCGAAAAACTGACACACATTGGGACATTTTCATGTGTGTTTTCTTATTGTATTTATTACTAGGCAGATCTCACCCGTGCATTGCACGGCGGGGCGTACAGATCAATTGAATGGGCCATAAGAGAAACCGCCCACCCGTGGGTACTTAATTGAATTCGCGATCGTGTTGACTCATTGTTCCGACACCCGTGGGTACTTTATTGAATTCGAGCCAAGCTACATCACCTACCCCCCTGGGCATCGTCACGTAAATGTGCTAAAGAGACTACATACGAAATTACAGCTTCCTAGAGTGTAAAACATAGAAATTAGCTTTAAGAGCCACTCATCTGATCCGGACCCTGGGCATCGTCATGTAAATGTCCTAAAGAGGCTACATACGAAATTACAGCTTCCTAGAGTGTAAAGTATAGAAATTACCTATTAAAATGATTTAGCCACCGCTTCACAAATCAAACCGTTCTCGCAATATTTGGATCACCTACTATGAATCAAATCATCGAAACACCAGCTCAATGAAATCATCAGAAATTAACAAGCGGTTGCAATCATGTTCACAATATCAATTATTGAGAATGATCACCTGTGTGTAAACAATAATTATTTATATAACCATGCTCATAACTCAGCTTGTTGGCCACCCACTTCGCATTAGTTAACGTATTATGGTTGGATAAATCGTGGGATGAAACACGACGAAGTACCATTTCCCTAGCAACGACTCGGTTGTAAGTGGAAATCATCAAAATATTTTCGTGAGCAATTTTCCGTGACTTTTTTTAGTTTATGTGCCATAGCAAAGACATAAAGAAAACAGTTGATTGTTCTCTACGCAACACAGTGAGTCTATTTTATCTCTGTTCTACTACATGCGCATTCTTGGCCGACCTAATGCGCACTCTTACCCTCCAGGGCGGCTAAGACTGCGCATGTGTAACTTTTAAAAAAAGTTAAAATACATGTAACCTTAAATCAACTTTTGAGTTTTACATATTTTCTAGTGGTCAACAATTAGTTAAGGAGTCTAATGATGTATTTCTTGTTTTTCTATTACCAAAATACACTGACTTATAAAAAATCTAAACTTAAGTGCGCACTCTTACCCGACTCTCCCCTATGAATAATTGATATTGTGAACATGATCGGAACCACTTGTTAATTTCGCACCACTCATTTTACACCATTCTGAACAACTTTCGTTCCGTGTGTCTGTCGTGTGTCTGCAAATCCTTGAAACAAGCTTATTTTCTATAGTTTTCATCCAATTTGGATGAAATTTTCAGGGAATGTGGGGGCTAGGGTGTATATGACCCCCTATCAGTTTCATTGTTCCTGACTTCACTCTGCGCATGCGCTAACGTAAATTCTACCAAGCCTAATTTTCTCACACCCTAGTAGTCTGATCGTGCTCGAATTCGGGCGAAAGTTGAAAGATGACAATTTTATCATCTCATATCAATTTCAAAATATTGTATCACTAATAGCTACCGCGCCTGCGCCTATGTGAAATCCTTAACAAGCCTATTTTCCACAGATTTCATCCGATTTAGATGAAATTTTCAGGTAAATTCAGGCTAGAATGTGGACGGTCCCCTTTCAGTTTCATTGTTGCCAAATCAATACTTCACTCTGCGCATGCACAAACGTAAATTCTACCGAGCATCATTTTCTGACGCCGAAGTCGTCTAACCTCGCTCAAATTCGGATGATAGTTGGGGGAAGACTTTTTTGATCATCCCATATCAATTTCAAAACGATTGTGTCAATAATAGCTACTGCGCATGCGCCAATGTAAAATACCTTTATTTCCACAGTTTTCATCCGATTTTGATGAAATTGTCAGTGAATGCGCGGGTTAGGTTGTAGATGGTTCCGTTCTTATTCATTGTTCTCAACTCATCAGTTCATTCTGCGCATGCGCAAACGTAAATTACATTGAGTATAATTTTTTCGTTTCTTAATCGACTAATTATGACGTTTCACGCTACTTCATGATTTAATCTTTTTCGCATTGGAATTTTTCAAGATCATTGAAAACTTTCCAATTATCCATACATTAATAATAAGTATGAGAAGAAGCTATGTGCCACACCCAAATTGGCAGGCTTTTTTTCCTTTTTCTTTCGAGTGCATAAACCTCACACGAAATTGAGAAGTTCCATGACCAATACTTAAACCAAAGGGCACTCTGAAATTTATGACCTTGTTGAGTGGTAGTTGTGATTATGAGCGAGCGTTCACCAGATCAATACATAAGAGGTGTAGGTAAGGGTATTTTATGTTGATAGCAAAAGAAGTTTCTTCCTATTCCATTGGGGGAACGTGACCAGGTTTACTCTCTCCCTAATCCTTTGTGTTTACCGTTCTATCCAATATTTTGATTCCTTACATCAAGTCTAGATAGAAGAGGAAACACAGAACATTTATAATTTGTGTAGCCCCAAAAAAGGGTAGGTAGAGTGGTGGAATCAGGGGGGAAAAGGGATGGTGCTCCGAAAATGACCTCTAATACTCTCTTTTCCGCACTGTTTATCACATTTCACGGGACGGAGAACGCTGTGGAACGCTGATGGGGGGAGGGCCTCTGCTACCATTCTGCGGTATATTCCACCCACCTCTGCTCCTTGTTTACCATCCCTTCCATGTGACTTTCACCCATCTCTACCCGATGCTTCCTCCATTACAACCCCCTACCCCCCTCCCCCTCGCCGCACATCCAATGGAGCCCTCTGATCTCTCTCCCATGTTTTCCACCAAGCCCCATAATTTCCTCCCGGTCACGTACCCACTGCTGTACCCACCTTCTTCACCACAAAGTCAAGTCAATTCGATGCGGTTCCACCAATATTGTACCCCAACGCCCCTGCTTCACGTAATAACGATCGGTCCATTATCTAAAATCGAAACAGACAAAAATTGTTGCCTTCTCTCTTTCCCTCTCCTGCAACCAATTCCATTCCTAATCTAACTATATAAATTTGCAAGAGCTCCCATTAGCTGTGAAATCTCGTTAGAATTCAAAATACTCTGCCGAAATGGATGGGCAGTGTGTAGATTACTCACTTGTTCGAAGTACAAGTCAAAATTATTGGATACCAAATGGAACACTTTAATATAGAAATGTGAGTATGCACAATGTGCAAAATTTGGCTATGATTCTTGTTTTTGCATGGGTACCCCTTACGATCGATCCAGCACACACCATCTAAGGTACCTATGTACAGGCCAAAGGAAAAATCCCTACCATTTCATCAAAATTGGTGAAATAGTCCAAAACCAATAATAATAATAATCAATTCTAATGAATCCCAACGAAATTCATATGATACCATCTCGAGACTTGTACTCAAGTATTCCCTAAATTTGAACAAAGTAGCACCAATTATTGATCGTAAGAAATCGTTGCTTTGGGAAATTGTTTGCGCACGCGCGCACGCCACTATTCATCCGAAGGCATTGATATTGATCGGAGACTGTTTAGGGATGAGCCTACACAACAATGGTAAGCCTATCAAAGCCAATACATAGTTAGTCGTGGGGTTTTGCTTGTGTTGATCAATTTTATTTCTGCCCACGTGCAGCAGATATTATTAACCAAACGCGATAAAGTTCATTAGGCACCATCCTAAAACTTAGCTAGCTAACTAAGCTATCGTTATAAATTAAGCTAACCATGATTAGGTCATGTAACTCTCTCGTGTTCACCCTAGGAAGTTGAAATTTAATAGGGAGCATTTCTGGGACATCATGTGACGCATGAAATCACGGGCTCCATCTTGATCAGCTGAGTGAGATGAATTCTCTCCTTCTTCACTTTAGGAAGTAGAAATTTGGTAAGGAGTGTAACAGTTATCAAAAACTGTTACGGTGATCCGTTCAATGGAACGGCGTGCCTTGGTACCCCAACATGCATGGGCCCGCTTGGTCTTAATCGTTGTTCAACCTTCAGAACGGTGAGTCTACTCTCTTCCATTTGCGTTAGTAGCAAAAATATTATATAAACTCCTATTGTTTATACTAATACCTAATCCATTGCTATCCCGCATACCTCTCTCTTCACTGCGATATTTATTTCATATTTAAAAGAAGAGAATATAAGAAACTAATCAACCGACCGGCTAGATAGAAAAACCCCCCTGATTACCTTCGTTTTTGAAGCGACATAAAGTAAAGTGTTATAAATTATCCCAGTGATTGAAATCTTGTTCTACTTCTTTCACCTGAGTTCCAAAATTACATTGAAAGATTGAAATATACTATAGAAATCTAAGAATTTTGATCACGACAATCGATAGATTGTCATTTGGTAGCAGAGTGTGGTTACGATCCACGGACCTCTGGGTTATGGGCCCAGCACGCTTCCACTGCGCCACTCTGCTACTACTGCTACTATCTCTCTGTGACATTAAGAGACGAATGAAATGACCGGCTCTGGCTGAACATAAATTGTCTCCTGTTCACCCTAGGAATTTGAAATATGTTTGGGGATCTCTCTATATTACATAAATAATTAAGTAACGGGCTCTATCCTGATCAGCTGAATGAGCTAATACTCTCATGTTCATTCGAAGAATTTGAATTTGAGACGGAGCCTCTCTGGGACATCAAGATACGAATGAAACCACGGGCTCCTTGCTGATCAGCTACGGAAGCGAAATTCTCTCCTGTTCAACATTGGAAATTGCAATTTGACAAGGAACTCTCTGGGATAACAGAAGATGAATGAAATGACGGGCTCTATTCGAATCAGATGTCGAGAGGCAGCAGATGGCTAAAGCGTGCTCCATGTTTTTAAATGTTAGCTGCTAGACTCTAATTCCAGGAGGGGTTCTGGGGTCTATCCTCGGCGATGGGTGGAGTACATATGAATCTAAAAATATAAAATGAAGTACGATAAATATAAATTTCAACACAATCGTATCACTAGTAGCTACTGCGCATGCGCAAATGTATAATTGTTGAAACAAGCATAACTTCTGCAGTTTCTGTTCGATTTTCATCCCTTCGTTTTCCATGAGGTGATCTTCAGTGTGGAATGAACAATGATCAATAGTTTGGGAAGACATAATTAAAGGAATATAATATGTAAATCTTTGCGTTATTCTCGCAACGCTTCGTTTGCACCGTATAGATTATGCCTCACCGCAACTGGACCTAATTTGTTAGTTTTTATCGCATTTTCTATTAAAACAGGAAAAATGAGCTACTTTGTTCACTTTGTCCGTTGAATGTATGTCTGTATGTCCCCTTAAACTGAACTTGAACTTCCCGATGTTCGATTTTGATGAAACTTCGTATGGATGTAATCTGCAACATGGCGTGGATAAACATGTATCAGGGGCCGCAGTGAACTTCAAAGCCATTCTGTCTCCTATTCGACACAGGAAACTGAAATTTGAGAGGGAGAATGCCGAAGACGATTGAGAGGTCATTGATCAGCAGATTTAGCTCCAAAGCCATTTTTTCTCCTATTCAACGTAGGAAGCGTCTATTTTCCTTACAAGAAAATTCCTATCATGCGACTCAGTTCGTAAGCACTGATCTACTTTTTTTTTAAGTTTTCTTTAATTTATATAAATTTGTTTCCCGTAGGAGCCTTTGTCTATGAGTTATATTCATATAATGCACCATAGGACCAGTGAACTCCGTAGATAGGCGACCTAATACAAAATTAAAACCTTTGTGTAATAATTGTCAGCGTTTTTTATACCCCTTATCTGCGTGAGTAAAACCAATATTAAAAGTGAATGAATATTCAATTGTGTACTAAAAAAAAATCTATCTACTTGCGGTATTATAGCAGCTCTCGATATAGCTACATGATGCCATTATGAGGTTCTGAAAGTTTAATAACTTCAAAGGCTTAAGGAAATTACTTTTTCTTGCGCGAATGCATGAAGGAATCCTCTTGTCCTCTGTATTTCTCGTGATATTAAAAAGAGACTTTTTTCCAGGAGAGGTCCCACAGTGTATTTTCATCTCTGGGAGCTGCGCGGAGTGATGAAGTGGGGTAATAGAAAGGCTTGAAGCATAAAAGCGGTTCGAATCCAATTATAGTTTTAGAGCGATGTTTTATCGAAAATATGTCAGAGTGCCGGCAACTGCACGAGGTGTCGATCCTCGGAAAATACCGTAGGGAACCTATAATTACTCCAGATATCGTGGATAGTTTCTGAAAACATTCTCCCGGTGGTTTATAAGCCAGCCAGTTATGGAGAAAACCTTCTGACGGGGGGCTATCTGATTCTTTAAAGTTCGTTTATTGGATCCTAAGCATCTTGAAACGTAAACCATACAATTTTGAGTTACACAAGAATGTCAACAAGTAAACCAGAATGTATTATGGTGTGGTCAATGTTAAATATTGAGGGTATCAATTCAATTAAATTTTATTGTATAACCCGTAGGTATTACAAGGAGTTCCTTAATACATATTAAAAATAGCACATGATATCTTGCCTTCATTTCTGCCTCAACAAACAATGTTAGACATTTACTTATTTAGTATCAAATAATTACTAATATAGGTCTACATAATTTGCGTTTAATAAATGAGCACTGCATAGTTAACATAGATCACAATCAATAATGCCTACAATCCATTGCCAAATTTCAATAATAATCCCGAGTCATTGCTAAAATGTCCAAAGCGCCGTTGATGTTCGTTTTATCTCTTGTAGATTTCATCTCCTTCTTGACCTGTTTTCTGGAAATGTTGAGAGGGGACGGAGGAGGAGTATTCAGATTAATCTCCACTTCTAACCCAGTAGATGTAGAATCCTCCAACGTACTTTGTCTATAGTGAATGATAAGTTTTTTTCCATCAACCAGTAGTTCATCTCCAATCAAGACAGCATGCTTCCCGTCGTTTCTTGCTTGAAACAACTTGGCAAGAGATGCTTCCTAAATTCCCGTGTTCGTCTGTCGTAGAACTCGGATGTATTAAATTGGGATCCCTTGAACTTGTAAATGTTCTGACGTACTTTAGACTTAGAGAAATTATTTGCAAAATGAATGTGAACTGGTCTACTTCTAGAAGGTTGGATGGTGCCTAAACGTCTTACACCTATAACTTCATAATCTATTGAGGGTATCAAAGAGTGAAGACCGTTTGATATTTTTGCTTATCAATATGAACTCAAGCTAAGCTGAATGCAATGCAATAATGTTGATGTTAATATGGAATAATTAAACCATCGTCCACCAACTAAGTACCAAATGTGAGCGAAAAATATCCATCAAATATATGTGAAAAATATGTTGAAATTCATTTTAAAAAAATATTTATTTTATGAGGACGTAAGAGAAACAAGAGAAACGCAATTTAGAATAAAGCTATCTAAAGTAATCTGTTATGCTCAGAATACAACAAAATACAAAGAAATTCAAATTAGCAACAAATAGTTTGAAACTATAACAAATATGATGAAAATAAATAGTAAAACCAATACAAAAGAGAAATAAACAAACTGATGAACAGTAGAAAACATGATGATATCATGAACATGTGGAGTTGATTAGATGCCTATAAATTCTAAAAAACAGGCCAATAAATTCTAAAAAACAGGCCTATAAATTCTAAAAAACAGGCCTATAAATTCTAAAAAACAGGCCTATAAATTCTAAAAAACCTAAACTCTTAGGTTTCCACAAGTCTTTCACTGAATCAGTGAAAACCATGTTTATTTAAAAATACTCAATAAACCAACTCCGTGCTGGAGCTTTGAAATCATTTCAAATGATTTCAGCACGGTACAACTAAAATTTAAACTAATAATTGAGTAACTAGTGGAAGTGAAATTATAGTAAAAAATAATGGTGAAAAGGTAAAATGTATGTAAAAATAACCAAAATATATTTCTATATATTATGTATATGTAACATGTATTTATAAATACGCTATTTTTGAACATAAAATTTTTGTACCTAATCTATGTCATGTAACTTTGCAATTAATCGTATTTACCTTCTACCTTTGAAAATATGTTTACATCAATTTTAGTAAATCTATCGCGGGCAAAATAAAGTTTCATTTCATTTCATTTCAAAAAATTAAGGTTGAAGTAATTTACGTTTGAAATGTGCAGAATGAAGTAATGATTTGAGAAGTATGAAATTGTAGGGGACCATTTACAGCCTAAGCCGTACATTCCCTGAAAATTTAATCAAAAGTGGATGAAAACTGTTTAAATTAGGCTCGTTAAGAGGAACACACATTCGAGCAAGCGCAGTAGCTACTGATGATTGGATATGTTGAAATTGCAATCTTTCCCACCAATCTTCCGATTTTGAGCAAGATCGAACGTTGACGTGAGAAAATAATGCCAAGATGGAATTTAAGTTTGCGCATGCGCTGAGTGAAATGGTGATTTGGATCGAATAGGAGACAAAATAGCTTTGGAGCTCACTCAGCTGATCGACGACCTTCTTCAGCCATCTCCCTTGAACGTATTAGCTTCCTGCGTTTAATAATAGAAAAAATGACTTCGCAGTTCTCTCCGCTGATCAACGATCTCTTAAGCATCAGCGGCCGCTGATACATTTTTATCCGCTCCTTATTACAGATTACATTCATACCAAGTTTCATCAAAATTGGATGTCGGAAAGTGGCATTTAAAACGATTTTAAGAGGACATACATACATAAATCAACAGACAAAGTGAACACAATAGGTCATTTTCCCTTTTCTTTTAAAGAAAATGCGCTAAAAACAACAACCGTCTGTTTATTGGAGACGGATTAGTAGGTATTGGTTGGCTGTGTCGAACGAGTACTGCTTCGAAGACCTCATACGAAAATGATAATAGTATTTTTTTGAAATATTCGAAAGAGAGAAAAAAAAAATATACAGTGTGATCGAAATATGAAATTCGGTGAATCAAAAAAGATTAGGGAGTTTTAGGTTTTTTTACAGTTTTTACAGATTTTTCAGCAAATATTAATAGAATTTAAGTACGTTTTTCGGCATAATTTTGTGCAAACATTTTGTCAATGTCCTAGACAATCGTTGATAATTTTGTTTAGAAGGAAATTCTGCTGACATTTTTCAATTTAACGATTTTTAGTACATCTTTTGAAATGTTACCAATTTAATGTTCTCAAAAATTGTTGGCTAAAAAACTTATCCTTTCTTTTGGAAAGCTTGATTTTTGGCGCAAGAACGGGATTTTTATCTCACTCCTAAGGAAAGTTATCGTCTGGAATGACACACACACACACACACACTCACAACAAAACACATCACACACACACACACACTTATATATATATATATATATATATATATATATATATATATATATATAGGTATATATATATATATATATATATATATATATACCTATATATATATGAAAAAAAAAGCGCAAACTTCAGAAATCGTTTCAGAATGCCTCAAAACGGATTTCAATGAAGAAATTTTTCAAAAATTTTGATTTTAAAATTTTCCGAGCCATTGCAGGAGCTTCATTTTCTACGACGATTCGCTAAAACGAGGGAACCCATTTAAAATAACTCATATGATGTCGAATGCGCACGTTTGCGCATGTGCACAATTCAAAATTTTGTCATTTTTGAGATCCTTACAAAAAAAATTAAGATTGAAGAAAAAATTATTATTTTGACCGAGTATTAATGATTTTAACAGGGGGGAACGTTTTGTGGGAACCCTGTATATATATATAAATAATTACTTAACGATTTTATTAGAAGGGGGTCAAGAACTTGTGAAACATTCTATAGGTAGACGAAGTTGTAATTAAAAGAGGATTCCGTAGTCGTATTTTCCCCGCAAACTAACAAACCTCCGGTGTCTGCTTAAGGGTGTGTTCACAGGCCGTCCTCATCTAGAGCGGAGTTCGTTAGGGGCATCTCCACTTGTGGAGAGGCTCCCTTGGTTGAGTTGAAGTAGGACAGACGCGATGATGACACGTATCCAACATACCCTGTGGTTTCGTACCTATATCCCTCGGTTACGGTAAGCCCTCTTTTCAGCAGAAGAATTCGATTGAACCGGGTAACCTGGAACTCTGGGGTGATGCACGATTTTCGGGAGAAACCGATCGACAAAAACCAATCATCGATCTTTTTCCTCTGTAGTAAGTACGGAGTCTGTCTTTGGTTATGGAGTTGTTGCCTTATCCGTATAAGGTAATGGTGTTTGAGGGTTGAGAATTTTTCAAGGCTTCTCAAATCATATCGTTTATTGCTTACGCTGAGCGCTTTCGCCTTGTTATGGCCTCATCAGAGCTTGTAGTTTATTGCTAGATGCTTAATGCCTGTTTTTTTGGGTCCTCTTCACCATCTTAGGAGATACCTTCAAAGTATGTATATTTCGTCAATTTGTTAGAAGGGGATTGTATGTGAAAACCTGGTGGCTGGATCATGCATTGTCTGGTTGATAGATATCTCTATTGTATTCTTAGACGTATAAGGCGGTCTTTGTGGTCAATTTGCATTTTTAAATTGAGAAATAATGAAAAATGTTGGAGAGATGCACAGTTAAATTGTCCTTTTTATCGTTTTTATCAATTTTACTGTGCATCCCTACAACATTTTTCATTATTTCTCAATTTAAAAATGCAAATTGACCACAAAGACCGCCTTATACGTATAAGGACACAATAGAGATATCTATCAACCAGACAATGCATAATCCAGCCACCATATTTTCACATATAATCCCCTTCTAACAAATTGACGAAATATACAAACTTTGAAGGTATCTCCTAAGATGGTGAATTGGACCCAAAAAGCAGGCATTGAGCATTTAGCAATAAACACAAGCACTGAAAAGGCCATAACAAGGCGAAAGCGCTCAGCGTAAGCAATAAACGATATGATTTGAGAAGCCTTGAAAGAGTCTGTCTTTAATTATCAGGAATTGGGGCAACCACATGATTCTACTTCTTCATTTACTTTTGCTTTATCTTAGTTATTAGGGAGTATTTGCAACGCTGAGCCGTAGTCGAGTGGGAGGAACTACGAATAAAAATGGAGCATTGTGCATGCGCGAAAAATGCTAACGGTTAGCTGTCCAATCGTTGTACGAATAGAAAAATCCTATTCGGAGCTTAAGGGGAACCAAATAAGTACAGTCTCGAATACGCAAGTAAACTTCCATGACGATAACCTATAATGCTAAAATAAATTTTTTTAGTTCCTCTTTCAAGGTGGCATAACATGCGCATTGTAATATTCGTGATTTTCAAAAAAGGTTGTTGGTTTGTATGATTCATCCTAACTTACATAATGCTGATACTTTATAATGGATTCTAAAACTTCACGATTTACCATCAGTCCGATTTTATTCGAGGGTATTCGGGTATAAGTCTCAGGATGTCACCCTACTAATTTTGTTGAATTAGGTGACCTGCCAAACCTGAAATTGGTTGTTATACGCGAAGCCCTGATACTGATAGGTAGATCGATTTTGATGAAATGGGATTGTGACACTCAGAGAAAATAGACACAAACAGAAATGGCTGTATTTGCCCTTTTTCGTGAATTGGCAGGTATCCACATCTTCAATAATGAAACGTAATTGGCCAAGGGGAAAAAGTGTATAACATCGTTCATGTGTAGGTAATGGGTGAAGGTAGGTAGGGAAAGCTTGATTTTTTGGCGCAAGAACGGAATTTTTGTCTCAATTCTAAAGAGAGTTACTGTTTGGAATGACACATACAAATATTATGATGGAAAGAGAGAGTTCCTCCTTCAAAGGAGTCAGGCGATTAACCTGTTACACCCAGCAGTCGTCCTGTTGGTTGTAAAACCGTCAGGCATATCCCCAGATGCAGCGTATTCAATAATCGACAAGGAGGAACCACTCCTATCGATCACAATATATACATATATACATATATGTACATATATATACGTATATATATTATATATATTATACGTATATTATATATATATATATATATTTAAGTGTGAAACTCTAGGATTCGATTCAGAATGCCTCAAAACGGATTTCGATGAAGATCAAAAATTTTGATTTTAAATTTTTTGGAACTATTGAAATAGCTTCATTTTTTACAAAAATTCGCTAAAAAGCGTTAAACTCTAGGATTTGTTTCAGCATGCCTCAAAACAGATTTCTATGAAGAACTTTTTCAAAAGTATTCAACATTTTCAGAGCAATTGCAATAGTTCATCTTCTACGAAAATTGGCTAAAACTTTGTGAAATTATTCGCATCATTTTTCATTCGATCAATACGTGGAACCAAGTATGTCGTATACCTCAAATTCTGCTTTTAAAGTTGTGCTAGAAGGAAGAGATCGTCAAATGAAGGTTTAAACAAAACTAAGTGTAAAAACGAGGTGGTAGATGTAAACGGTTCCACGGAAATGAAAACTCCCTCTCTTGTTCCGTAGTATGAAAAACGACCTGGAACTAACCAAGCAGATTTGTAACGAGCAACTCAAGTCGCCCTTCGTCCTCCCGAGCGATCAATTCGTGACTCCCATCTCGGCGGATCTTTGTTTGTCTTTAGGAAGAAACAATTTAAACTTGAGTCTTCCCCGCAGCCCACTCGGAGGGTAAGTAAATGGACCAGTTGGCGAAAAACAGAAGTGTTGCAGAGGTTGGGGAGCAGGATTTCCCGGGTTGGAAATTGAGAAGAGGGCGGTTCCTCCAGTTTGAGATGAGAAGAAAGAGAATTTCGTCCTTTTAGCGAATTTTCGAAGAAAATAAATTAAGCTACTGGTAGGTATGTTTTGAAATGTTTTTCCAAAAACGACTTCATGGAAATCCATTTTGAGCATCCTGACACGATTCATATGTATAATGTATACATACATAAAGGTATATATATATATATATATATATATATATATATATGTGTGTGTGTGTGTGTGTGTGTGTGTGTTTTTGTGAAACCTGGGCGTCCTCCCCACTTATTATTTATTTGTTTACTTTTCAATTTGATAGTGTGTCCCCTCCGCCTTCAAGACTTCAGACTATAAAATCTCCTTAGGATTGAGATAAAAATCCCGAATGAAAGGATGAGTTTGTTGGACATTTATTGTCCTGGTGTTCAAATCGTCCAACTTTTTAGCGAATTTTATTGGACATTTCCCAAAACTCCGTTGGGGAATCTCCGTTTTTTCAAATTCGATATAAAAGAGTTTTGCGTTGGTGAAAGACGCCAAGGTTTGATCCTCAATATTATTTTTGTTGGAGTTTGGCCAATCTCCGTTAAATAACTTTTGGGAGAAATTGGGCCTTACAATCTTAACCAATTTCAAAGGGTTTATCAAAAATAATAAATCAAGTACAGAACAACGGAATTTGTGATGGAGAAAATATTGTTTGGAAAATACGGGGTAAGGGAAATCGTCATTACTGGGGCACCAGATGTGGGGGCTTTCCTGTCCCTTCACGCAGCCCACTAAGAATCGTGATGAATGTTCTCGAAGCTAGTTAGATTAAAAGAGCCGAGAAAACAGAAAACACCAGCAAGGGTGTGAAACAAGTAAAACGCCATCGTTCGGTCACTCCAATGAGTAATATGTGTGTATGCTGTATCCCGAATATTTGTTCGTGTGTTAGTGTTAATCGAACTTTATGTTGGTTGGTCCGAAAAGTATTTCTATGCTTTCACCGTTCTTCCGTTCTTGGCTTCCTACTTCACCGTTTGATCTGCAATATTTATTGTCCTCCATTATCTTCTTTCGAGCCATTTATTTGTTATTTGGAATTTTACCTCGACAACCGGTGCGCGATGTTCTTTAAAATTTACTAAAAGCCATAGTAAACCAGGTAGTTCTAACTAAAGTAATTGCTGCTACCGGATGAACTACTCAATAAGAATAATTTCTTCCTTGATGGGAAGAAACAATAGATCATGGATATGTCTAGTAGGTACCTACTGCTTACAAGTACCTACTACTCAGTAGTATACCTAAATACCTTGCAGTGCCTTCTTTTTACATAATTAGTTCATTATGGTTACTTAGCAATATTTGTTTATACCTTAGCGTAATAAATCAGTTTTCTTGACACTACAATGGCCTAGGAATCATGATGAGATGGTGTGATGAATGCGATCATTCTAAAATGAGGCAAACAATTTTCCTGCTATGAAAACTAAGGGAGTTACACTTCGCTTGTAACGCATTGATTGTACGTGAAAATCAATGGAAAATGAATCTTCTCGGAAACTTAATCCATACACCTGCTTTTAGTGCAATCTTATTTGAGAAGAATAAATCACGAGAAACTGTGCTTTGGTGCACCCCTACTTTTCCGACATTCCAACTTGGAATCATGGATCTGCCAAGGGTCAGAGGAAAATTGTCATTTTTTGTTCATACAAAAGCCCCTCACCTCTCTTTTCGGTTTCTGTGCCCAAAAAGTGATCACTTATCCACTTCACATTTACTTCATCAAATCGGTATATCTTTTTAAATTCACACTCTTTGCAAGACCTCCGTTTCTTATAAACTTAAGCACTGCGCACTAGCATAAATGTGGCCATTCCGAAAGGATCCCACCTGTAGATTGAGATCCGTAGTCTGCCAAGGCCCATACTAGGTACGATTTTTCGAAGCATTACCTTCACCGAATACTTTTTATGCATAGAATTTGGCGTCAATGCTATAGCTTCTGCTTCACTTACTTCACTGTAAAGCAAAAGGTGGTAGCAAGTGCTATAGCATTCACTTTTTATGCATAGAAATTGAAGGATCAACTCTACTACACTTACTACACTTAGTGGAGTAAAAGCATCCGCTTCGGGCTTATGCATACCAATATTACACTAAACCGATGAAATGTTCATCAAGTCGTTAAGTTTAATGTCTTTTTCAGGGAAGCGGGGCGGAAGAAGTGGATGGTTGAAACGGGAGGGAGGCTCACCTGTTGGGTTTTTCTTTCGGCTGACCCCGACACTCCGCATCTAAACTCATTTATCAGAGCTTTCTTTTTAGAATGACACCTCCCGCTAAAGTGAACAACCGTTTCCCTCTTTTCTCCAGAAACTGAGTTTTTCTTCAAACTTGATTTTCTTATCCTCGCTCCCCAAAGTAAACTTTTACAGGCATTGTAGAAGTAGGTACATTCAACTTCGTTATACGACAATACCGCTCAATCTTTATTAAAACTTTTATTAGAGTGAAAAATGAAAAACGTGCGACGTTTCTTTTTATGGGCAGTTCAACATTTTTAAAACATCACAAAAACACTGCAAATTATCACTTAACGGTTTGTTATTTCTGTATTAGGTAACCCTTCTCCGTATATCACCGATCAATCTATAAACTAACGATTCAGTCAGGAGTATCTTGGGAAGTTGAAAAATTCGAAGCCCGAGCGAACACCGACTGAAAATCGGAGAAATCGTTTTGATTGGAAGTGCTGGGCTTGAAGCCAGGGCGTGATGGTGTCAAGATTGGCGAGACTTCACACCAAGAACGGTGAAAGTCTTCGTCCCTTTCAAAGAATATATCCCCTGGAAATACATAGTGAACCAGAAATGCCTGGTGAACTAAAAAATGAATATGCTTCTTCTAAAAACGAGCTGGATCCAGTTTTAGACTCTCCAAGCAGACGAGCAGATTCCTCTCAAATATGATGAGTTACCGACAGAAGAAGACACAATGAAGACAATAAACAATGAAACGACTAGAAGTGGACGAATAGCCAAACCTCGACAAATTTTGGACTTATAAATTTCATTATCTGTTTGCAACATATTTTTCTAATTAATTTGTTGTTAATTGATTAGCAAAGGTGGAAGATTTTTTCCACTATTCTACGGATTTATATAGATATAACAGTATTTTTTGTTTTTCGTGGACAACCTGATCTCCTTAGTTACACAGAACGCTTTTTCCTCTTAACTGTCAAACTTTTGTATGAAATAAAGTGAAACGGTATGAATGAAATGAATGAGAATATTAATATTAATGAAAGGAATTGTATGAGAATAGCTAATTAAATGAGAATAGGTTGTAGGTACGAAACGAATACGAATACGAAACACTTATACAGACGTTAGCGTGACGCTAGCGTTTGGTTTTTAACGTACATACGTGTAGAAATACGCGTAAAAATCACGTGAAGAGCTAGCATCTCCAGCTGCTTGCTCTAGACTCTGCTCTACGCGTCAACGGGAAAAAATCTTACGGGAAGAACAAAAACTCTCTATTGAAACGGTTTCGCGATTTCAATAATTATTATAATTAATCTTCCTGGTTATAATATTTTGGCGACCGTGACAGGGCTATAATTCGGACCCGTGGTTGATTAAGGGCGTGTTGAACCTCGTGCTTGATGCGTGATGATTCACGAACAATCAAATTGAGACCCTGACCAACTAGTCTCATAGCGACTGGAGCGCTTTGAATGCCACGCGTTGGGTGATCGAACTAAAAAGCCAGTCAGGGTCTAGAGTCTCGTGACAACTTGATTGTTCGAGAACGTCTCGTTTAAAATATGGCTCTTTAAGACAAAGGATTTGTTAGAGAGTTTTTTAATTCTCGTATTCATTTTCTCGTACACGAAAATAGCCTCTCCGAAACGAGAAGAGGTTTTCGTTACGTGGAAACGTTTTTCGGAACGAGAAGAGTCAGCTTTTCTCATCCTCAGCTTTTTCGGAATGTAATTACGAGACGGCAACATGACCTTTCTCAAGGATATCCTTAACTTAGCAACCACAACGCAGTTGATACGGACACACACATACATACGTCAATATGGACACATCCTACAAAATTGCCTGACTTTTACCGCTTTCGTACAGTCTTTTGCTGTTGGTTTACGTTTTTATTTGTCTTTTGTTCTTGTTTTTTCTCCGCACCTCAACCAGAAGGGTCATTAGCGTTATATCATTCGTTCTTTCGACATTCGACGTTTTAAAGCGACGATTTTCAATCATTTTCATCTCAAGATTTCGTTTCAAAATATGAGCTTTCAAGATTTATTTTATTTTACATGTTTTAAAGATTTGTGTTCTTCATGACTGAATCTTTTTTGTGTGATGCAGGTCTTATGTATGATAAGTGGTCTTTGTTTCTTATTTCATGTTATATTTTGGACATTGTCAACTGCGATTTCTAAGCAGTGACTCACTACAAGAGCCACGTAAACTTCACTTTAAGAGTTCTCTTTCTCTTGGGCTTTTGAAAACACAACAAGAAATCATTGCAAACAAGGTTAGCATTCGTCGTGCTCGCTTTAACAGCTTGTTTTCGTGTTTACGAGATCTACGAATACGAAAAGTACAAAAACTCTCCATTGAACCTCATACCAGACGAGTGCTGAGAGCATTATTTACAAAAGAGGCGAATGCTCTTGAAAATTTATTGATGTGTGAAAACCCTTCTCGAGTTACTTTAACTTCGAAGTTGGCCTTTCTGACCACTCGCTTCAAAAACCTTTGTGAGGAGGCTCAAATACCGTTGCTCAGCCTTCCAGATCTTTGTGATGATTAACTGGAATCTTTATTTGCCAGAAACGGCGAGTACGAGGAACGCTATCTTTATATTAAAGATTTGGTATAGCAGTTTTTAGAGAATACTCGAGAGGAAACTATTTCACATCCACCTACATTTGTAGGAGTGGTGGCCAATCGTAACGTTTCGTCGTATCTTAGGCACAAATGCAAACGGGAAATCTCACGAAAATTTGACAGTGCCGTGGGAAATTGGATAGGGTTTCGGACCCAATTTGAGAAAATTCATCAGTCGGCTAACTGGTCTGAGGATGTGAAATTTGATGTTTTATTGAATGGGCTCAAGTCTGACTCCCCAGCAGCCACATTGATAGAGAGATTTCCCCCTTCTACGGAGAATTACAATAAGGTAGTGGACCTTTTGTTTTCAAGGTATGGACGCGAGGAGTACCTAATTGAGTTCAATGTCAGGAAGTTAAAGTGATTGGTTCTGACCAGCTGATGGCCGGACGATTTCGGAGCTCTATGATGAATCGGAGGTGCAGCTAAATGCCCTTGATACCCTCAAGGTTACCAAAGAGAAGTACGCCGTAATGCTGTTTCCCTTGGTGGAGTCGGCTGTTCCAGAAGCGACCCCAAAGATACCTATCAATTTTCGACAGGGAAAAATAGGGATCTTGAGAAGGCGTTTCTCCAGATTGCCTTGAGTCAGCAAGATAGAAATTTTGTCAGATTTCTGTGGTAGAGAAACGGAGAAATTGTAGCGCTCCGGCACTGCAGATTGGTATTTGGGGTCACGTCCAGCCTCTATCTCTTGGGGGCTGATTTAAAACATGCTCTAAGTAATGCAGATCCAGCTTTCCTCGATACAGCAAATAGACTGAAGCACTCATTTTATATGGACAATTGCTTGACTTCCCTCAACTCAGAGAAAGATGTGGATATTTTTATTTGGATTCAATCGCAGTTGGATTTAATCTGCTAGACTGGGTTACCGATTCGAGAAACCCAGAGCGCAGAGAGAGTGTGCTTGGTTTGAAGTGGTACTGTGATTTGAATGATATCGGTTTGAACATTAAACCACTTTTGGGTGTACCAGAGCGCCTACCTCGGCGAGTTTTGCTGTCTCTAGCACAATGGATTTATGATCCTACTGGTTTTTCTGCACCCATCAGTCTCATCCCGAAGACACTTCTTCAGAGGTCTTGGTCCAATCAAGCTAAGTGGGATGACACTCTCCCAGATGACATTTGTCAGGATTTCGTGAGATGGATAGAAGAAATTCCCCTTTTGAAAGACTGCAGGATTCCTCGAAGAATAATGACGAGTGTGACTAGTATGATGCATATTTTCAGAGACGCAAGCAAAATAGCATCAGCAGCTTGTGTGTTTATACGAACAGAACATGAACATGGAGTATCCGCGTACCCAGTGATGGCAAAATCACGTTTGGCACTTCTTGATAATGTTACAATTCCACGACTGGAACTGACTGCTTCTTTAATAGGGTTCAGGTTGTATAAATTGGTTTCATCAAGCTTTAACGTGGATTCTGAAAGAACTTATTTCTGGTCAGATTCTTCTTCAGTAGTTTTAATCTGGATCCGGGCCCTTGGAATGTTTTTGTGACTAACCGAGAAACAGAAATACGAAGTAACAGCACCCCCTCACAATGGAAACACCTTCCAGGAAGTGTCAATCCTGCTGATTTGATCTCTCAAGGCTGTAGTCCTAAGCAGCTGGTAGAGGAGAAGTGGTGTGAGCAACCGACCTGGCTTCGCATGGATCGACAATTCTGGCCATCAAGCGATGAATCCCCCCCTCCCCCCTGTGAATGCGGTTGAAAGATAAAAACGGAAAACTGTCGTTACTGCTCCAGTGTTACAGGTGCAACAGTTTTCATTGATTACTCTAGCAGATCGAACATCAAATTTTCATGAAATTGTGAAGGTGGGTTGTGATGTGTCTAGTTTTATTGATAACAACGGATTGATTCATATCAAATCGAAAATTTCGGATAAAGAACTTTCAGACGAGTTTATTTCCCCAGTGGTTCTGCCTGGAAGTATCCATTTGCGATGCGAATGATTGAGTACCAACACCTGATCATTAATCATGCAGGAGCCCAAACACTTCTTGTGCTTTTGAAAGAAACTTTCTGGTTGATTTGTGGAAGTCAGGCTGTTGGTATGGTGGTGAAGCGTTGCATTGGCTGTCGCAAAGTTCAAGCTACTCTAACATGTTCCAGAACCTCCACTGCCCACAGATCGAACAAGACCTTCGACAACCTACCAGATTACAGGCGTGGATTTGGTTAGACCTCTTTTCTTGAGGGATAAAGGCAAAGTTTGGATTGGAATGTTTACTTGTGTAGTACACAGAGCCATCCACCTTGAGATAATCCTATCCTTCAGCACGGAAGCATTTATTCAATCTCTCAGACGTTTCATCACCAGGAGAGGTCGTCCTAAAGTAATTTATTCGGACAACGGAACTAATTTTGTTGGGCAACAATCTTGGTAGAATAGACTGGAAACTGATGGAAAGAGAATGCAGTTTACAGAGGATTCGCTGGAAGTTCAAACCACCTAAAGCCTCTTGGTGGGGAGTGATCTGGGAACGGTTGATCAGAGTAGTGAAGGAGCTTCTGAAGAAAAATTTGGATCAAACATCTTTGGAACATAAGACATGTTTACACTGTTATGTGAATGTAAAGCAATCGTGAAAGATCGCCATCTGACCTACCTTTCAGACAACCCTGAAGGCCTAACGCCTTTGAATTTATCCATGTTTATCCAGAGCTTATTTGGCAACGAAATGGATGATTTGGATCAAATTGAGTCGTCTTGTTTGTTGAAGAAGTGGCGTTACCTTCAAACTGTTCGTGATGGGCTTACGAAACGACTCAGTATGGAGTATCTTGGGATGCCGAAAAATTTGAAGCCCAAGTGAACCGACTGACTAGAAATCAGAGACATCGTTTTGATCGAGTTCGTTTGTGCACCTTTTTGAGCACATTAAATTGGCCAAATTTCAAAAATTTACTCAATCACTAAAAATGGCAAAAAACGGTTAAAAATCGTTAAATTTATATTTTTGGTAGAATATTACCCAAATAAAGTTTATTACCTATAAAATAGAACATTCAAAACTTCATGTGCAAAATTATGCTGAAAAATGTACTAAATATTCATTAAAATTTGCTTACAAACCTACAAAAACT
Source organism: Adelphocoris suturalis (assembly GCA_030762985.1). Taxonomy (NCBI): domain Eukaryota; kingdom Metazoa; phylum Arthropoda; class Insecta; order Hemiptera; family Miridae; genus Adelphocoris; species Adelphocoris suturalis. The sequence goes on from CM061041.1 coordinate 61,969,326, forward strand.
GCAAAAAAGATAAAGCTTCAAAACCACTATTTGAACAGGAGATTGTTTTTTAGAATGCGTTTTTTTCCGTAAAATTGATAGTTAACAATTTCCTTGCACTCAAAAAGCTCAAATTTCCAAACAATTTAACATTATACAATACGATAATTCGCTCATACGATCATGCTGCATGACTGGAATTTTTTCCTCACTTTTTTGTAATATTTCGGTTTAGTGTGCTACAAATCGGAGATTTCATTATGATGACGGATTTTTGTGAAGAGGAGTGATAGAGGGGGAAAGAAATGAAACCTACATTTACGATTTTCGTAACCGAGTTTGATTTTATTTTTCCCAACTATTTCACTATGTTGCTCGAAGCATTTGGTCTCTTGGTAGAACCATTCTCAGTAAATTGAAATTTCTTATTAGCAGGGAAGGGAGGGGAGGGGGGACCGATATTTTGTGATATTTTCAGCCAATTCTTTAAAAAAAATAGTTCATACTTTATTATGGTGAAAAATCATTCATGTTATAGATTATAATGGAGGGGAGTAAATTCAGTAAATCACGATCTATTCGCTATTCTCACCAAAATCATATACAAACCAAACATAGGAATGTACGTGTAATTACTGCATGTATCACTTACCAATATGTTTAGTGTAATATTCTCATGCATATTTTAGTGATGATAATAATTATGGAAACACAGCACCACGAGTGATTTACGTCTCCAGGTTCACCTCCGTGTCCAACCTCCAAAGTTCCCAGTCGAGATTTCATGGACGTGCCCTTTGACGATTTCCCTCAACTTATAACAGAAGACGGTGAACGACTGTGAAACTGAAACAACATTAAATACGGCCAGCCTTTCGGATCGGTCAGCCCCTGAATTGTTACACAACTTGAGTCGTAACTAGAGAATCCCTCCAACTATAACTACTCGTCTAATTATAAGTTGGTGAGTAAACTTGGGACGAACATCGACGTGTGTGACCTTAGTAGTAAACTTGCTAACAACCCACTACCACTCGTGCTATTCTGGACCATAATATCACTCTGAGAACCCATCAAGTACACGGGGAAGTTAATTCCCCTCACTGTGCCACTTGATTTACCTGCGGGAGAGATTTAAGTTGATAGTAGCTCAATAGTATAGCTTGAGGCTGTTGGAGAGAACCAACTCTCGAGCTGATGAAATGGTTGATGATAACGGCTGTTTCGATTAACTGTACTGAGTATCAACGTTCTCTTTATGTAATAGGGGAATCGTAGTGTATATGTTACCGGCGATGTATGGAATCCAGGCATTGTATACAATGACTAGTCGTTCTATACAATGCCTGCACTTTTTAGGCAAAGTATGAAATTCCTCCATTTTTAACTCTCTTTAGACACAATGGCTAGGCAGTCTATATAATGACTACCATTGATTTAGGCAAAGTATCAGTACTCATCATTCTGACCAATATGCCCAACTAATCTGAATTTTTACTAAGGGGTTGACTACTAGATGTTATGTATTTTTGAGATGCGAGCGTGCGAGCATCCAGACCACCAAACTATACACATCATTCTGACCTATAAGGTGCGATTGATCAGAAGGACACTTTGCCGAGTGCACGATCTGGCATTCTATACAATGCCTAGGTAAAGTATAAAATGAGATTTACTTTACACATTGCCTGCTCCATTCAGGTATTGTATACAACGACTATACAACATGCACTGTACACAATGCCTGATTTTAAAATTTGCCCGTGGACACTAATCTATGTGTACTGTGGCCCGGTGGGGTTACCCCTCCACTCGAACCTTAATGCATAAAAGGCCAGGGAGAGCCACCCAATAAATCATTACATATCTATCAAACTGAGAGTTCTCATTTACCTGCATCCGAGTTGTCACTGGAATGAAACGGGTAATTTCCACATGATTTTTCTGACATAGGTATATCTTTTCTGTAGGTTGTCGAAGCTTGGATGCCGCAGACTTGTCCATTGCTGATTTTAGGAAGAAGGGGCTGATAATGTTTGGTGCTTGAGGTGCTGTGTAGTCAAGGGCGTGGTGGGAAGATGCAAGGGTGTGCGCACGCGCAGGTCGGCTGAGAGGGTTCTCCGTGAGCCGAAGGGTTGGACATCATGCTCAAGACTGTTTTCTGCCAGTAATTTTAAACATTTTCTAGTCAAGTCTAGACTTATTTTAACCCATAATCCGTAATTCTGGTTTTTGGTTGCAATAATAATAACACAAATTCCAGGGAAATAAAATGTTATAATTATCCCGAGAATAATTACCTAAGTGAGCAGAGGAACAATTTTTACTGAATGAAAGTAATGTACGTACTGCAACTTCATATTTGCTCTAGCCAACTTTCATAGGACTGTTTTGAACTACCACTAAGGTAAGTAACGTACACATCATCGTGTAACACATAGGTACACATCAACAAATATTATAAAAATGTATTTAAAAATTGAAAAATTAAAAAAAAAAAATAAAAATTAAAATTAAAATTAAAAAATAAAAATTTTAAATTTAAAAAAGTAATTATTCTGAGAAAGACTAAAGAGAAAAATTAAAAATTAAAAACTAAAATTAAAAAAAAGTAATTACTCTGAGAAAGACAATATACTTACTTTATTGTCCCAGCATAAATATCCATACTTCAAAAATCGACCCTACATACGAAAATCAAGTTTTTGCAAACAAAATTCTCGTATAAAAATAGCTTATAGATCTATTCGACCCTTCTGATAATCACTATTGAAATTTTGAGAAATCGGGGCCGAGAAGAAGCAAGTTTCATAATTAAAGGACGATTCTGAGCGAAATAGTTAAGGTGACCGTCGCGAGCGTGACGTCACAGCGCAAACGGGACTAAAACGAGCTCTTCAGCTAGCTCACCCTTGTCTTTTCCCACCACAGTCAGGAAGTGATCGTGCTAGGTTGATTTGTCTAGTCTTCCTTAATAGGCCTGTTGGTGATCTGAGGACGATGAAGAAATCCGTGATCAAGGAATCCTGTAAGGGTCATTGTCGCTGCAGACAATGACAATCCTCCTGGTGTACTTGTACAGCCTTCTTTTGGCGTGGAGCTCTTAAACAGGGGTGCGATTGTTGTCTTGATTGGAGAGGTTCCTTAATAATATTGGTGGAAATACGATCCCTGGGACTGGTCGCCCCCTGGGAGATTGTTCATTGAGGTTGTTGCTGCCCTGGATTGGTGGGGCCCTCGCCTACCTAAGCTGATTAACAACAATGGTACTAAAAACATCTCTTGTAAGTGGAAGAGGTACTATCATCACATCCAAACAGTATCTCATCACCAAGAAAGTAACTAGGTTAGTTTTCGAGGAGAGGGATAGTAGAACGATGATCTACTAATGGAGACCTTGAAGCATTACTCTTCATCCATATCTTCATCACGAATGAATCTTGTATGAGTCTGAGGTACCTTATATACTAATTAAAAGGAGTGCTTAACTAGGTAAGGGAGAAGGGGGTATCCTGATAAAAGGGACGTGGTTCGGGAGTGTGATAATGCCGGTTGGCGCAGTAGCTCGTGCTGTGAAAGAACCGTGATTGCTTGATTTTGGCCACTCTTGCTCCATACTACGTCCTAGTATTCGTTGTTATGACTTCGATTTTTAAATAGAACTATGTAAATACTTTGCCTAGACTTCTTACGATGTCTTTTCCCGGACGCTCTAACTTTTTTCTTGACTATGGCTCCTTGTGGCTGTGATCTTTCTGTTTGGTGGCTCCAGTGCCGTGGAGGGAAAATCCGAGTACGGGGGCAAAAATCCAACAGTTAGGGAAACTAACCGTTTGCAGACGTCCAAACAGGGTTTTAAATAAATGTTTCTGTGGTAGTTATTCTAAGCAGATAGATAAGAGTAAAATTTCGACCTCATTTAAAATTCATCTTTCAGAAAAAAACCAAGCCGATTTGAAGAGAGGGGGGGGGGGGCGGATCAATGAAATGAGGATGGCGTGTAAAAAATGAGGAATGATCTGGTTTTCAAACAGATTTCACTCTTTCCGCTTCTGAGAACCAGATTTATAGCGTTAAGCCTTCGAATTATATCCGCTCAGCTTGAAAAAAGATCTATCAAAGAACAAAGAATTACACAAACATCTTTAGCGACTTTCTTACATTTCAATAGAGAGTTCTACTGTATTCTCACTATTTTCTTTAAAATCCATTTTCTATCATCAGGGTATAACATAAATGATATTAGTTTATGATTAAAGGTATCTACAGAACTCTACTTACAATTTCCAGGAATAGAAGACATTTGTAACGGGGATTTTCTGTGATCAGTTTGGCTTTAGGGCTCTCCCAGTTTTGACAAAGAGGTTATGGAAATGGAGTAGTTACCCCTTCAAAGGGTAGAGGCGATTAACCAGCTGCACCCAGAGGATCATTTGCAAAAAAAATTTCAAATAGTAGGGGGGGGCTTAGTGGAAGGGGGGCTCCAAAGGCTCCCCAAGGTGGTCTTTAATATGTACTGCCCATGGTGGTGTGTGGTTCCAAACCACACTCTGCGACCATATGCCAAGGATGCTATGGGCATAGAGTAGTTAGGTACCCCTTCAAAGGGTAAAGGTGATTAACCTATTACATTCAGAAGATATTCTGAAGGCTGAAAAGAGTGAAAAGCCCAGCAAGATGGAACATTTGCAAGAATCGCGGAGGAACTACCCATATCCATCACACAGTGTTCGTCATGTACTAAAAACTGCAACTTGTTCCAAATCAGGGTTTCCACTGATCAGATTCGTCAAGCAAAAATTATTTATACGAGAGAGGTGACAGGCATTTATTAGCACATCTATTTACATTTCTTTCCTTTTCCCTCTATTTATTTTTTCTAAAGAAAATCCGGTCTCCCTCGCAAAGGCCGGGCCTGGGGTTAATTTCCCCTGTGCCCCAGGCTCTCTACCAGCCAAGGAAGTTTCTGCGAGGCCCACTAAAATAAACGGTGTTCCAGATTGCCCAGCCAAGCCGTTAGCAGACGTCAAAGTAACTAACAGACAGGCCTCTCAAGAGAGACGTCACATTAGGTGATGACAAGTCTTTCAAGACGGCTACAGGGATTTCACTTCCACTCACCTTCGTACTGTGAAAGTAAGCTTGCAACTCCTATTGGAGTCGGACTTGTGATCAATCTCAACTAGGTATGTATCATGTTATCTCTCTCGTATAATGCTCGCATTTTCAAATTCTGTGGTAGTTCTGCTAGGCATTTCAGATGTGACTGTCCAGCTAGGGATTCATCTTGCACCTCATGTAGTAAAAAGGGGTATTATTCTAAAGTTTCTTGCCGCTAATGACCCTTCTGGTTGAGATGCATCCTAAGCCATTAAATAAAAATAAAAAATATTCTAAAGTTTGCAAATCACTAAAAACGAACAACACTACTTCGGCAATCACTCATGACAGTTCTGACGAATCTGTAAGTGGAACCACTGCTACTGTAACAGCCTATATTAATGAAAGATTTGACTTTTCTCTCAATTTAACGATTATCGAATCCCCTCATAACAGAAAGTTTCAATGGCCTCTGCAGCCATATCTATATTTCCTAGTTCTCTTACAATAACACCCTGAACTTGAAAAGTGCTTATCATCAGGTCCTAATACCTAAGAAAGATAGACCCTTCATGGCGTTCGAAGCAGGAATCTCGGGGTTCCAGCGATTCATTGATAAAATAATTCGAAGAGAAAATCTATCTTGAGTATTTATGTACATATATGGCGTCACAATTTTTGGACCAAAACCTGACTGAGTTTCAAACTGCTACAAAAAAGTATGGTCTCACTCTTAATGACGTCAAATGAAAATAATCAATCATTACTATTTCAATACTCGGATACAAGGTCTCTACTTACAAAATTCGACCCGACCCCGAAAGAATGAAATCCCTTCATGACATCCCACCACCTAAAAATAATTCAAAATCACTCACACGAGTTTTATGAATGCTAGCCTACTACTCTAAGTGGATTCGGTGCTTTTCTGATAAAATTCATCCACTAGTCACATGCACTGTTTTTCCCATGATAACCAAGGGACCTTTCCATGACTCATCGGTCCAGTGAGTGTTGTAGTGAGTATCAAACTGCCATCCTGTTTTGAACAAGGCATAACCACAGACTTATGTATATATATATCTATGGGTATAAACAGTCGATTCAATTCATAGGCATAGTTATTGTATGGAAACAGACAGGAATGGAATATTGCTGCAGATTGACTTACCAGGTAGGAGGGTCGGTCCATTAGGAGGGGTTGGAAGGTGGTTGTTCGGCGACAGGACTGATACCTGAGTTAAGGGTGGGTCAGGATCATTGAGTTGAGATCCTCCAGCCCACCCAAGGCTGAGAAGCCTGCTCATACACCGCCACTACCCATCCGTTGTTCCCGCTCCCGTCGCCCTCATCAGTCCGCCGCTACGACCGCCCGAGTGGCGCTCCGACCCCGCCCCGGCCCCTCACGCCCTCCAACATCATAGCTATCTGCAACAACAAAACACAAAGATCACATTGAATCAATCGTATAAATCGCGACAGCATTTTCATTTTGCAGAATCGGGTCGCACACATCAACAAGGCTCTAGGACTTTTCTTCCCCGAGATTTTAGCCTAGGAATTTTCTCCCCCCTCTCCGAAAAAAGGGAGAAAAAAAAGAAAATTGACTGAGAAAAAAATTGACGATTTTAAGAATTGAAGGGATGAGTATACTCACGGCACAGACCAGGTAAGGTAAGTTATATAGGGATAAATACTGAGATGTGGGAAACCATCTTGTCAAATTAGTCGTTCCCAGTTCTGCGAGGACCGTAAGGAATGACTAGTAGCGATTCCCCGATTTTCCACTTAGGCAGAATGGCTAAACCGTGGGACACATCCAAACGAAGTTTATCTATCAGTCGCCATATTGAAGGGTGGATGTGATGGTTTTTTAGAGATATTATGAGAAAGACAAACATTACTTTAAATTATCGTTCAATTTTATTGGCAAAGAATATGTATATTTATAAAGAGCTGCTTAAATTTATTGATGTTTGTCATATTACAATTTAAATAACTATTGATACCACTTATGGATGTATGCAAACGTGTAATACCAGTTGAAATTTTAAAAAAAATCAAGATGTGCTGAGGAAAGCAGCCTTGTGCTTAATTATGGAAGAGAAAGAAAAGTTTATGATGGCAGTTATGGAGAGAGAAAGGATCATGTATCTCCCCCCCCCCCCCCCCCCCCTTTAATTGATTCTGATGGTTCTTCCCCACAACCGCACGGTCCCTCGGTGGTGATTTTTCCACAGTACGTGATGGGGGATGGGATACAGGGGTTTCCCAACTCTTTGGAACAAAAATTCCTAACTGGCTCTGATTTTTTCGAATGAAAATTTACGTATTTAGAAGTAATTAAATTATTCAAATTATAATAAAATTTCTTAATCACAATTATATCATTTGTTTATTTAAAAATTAAGAAATTTTTTCGATCATGGCTATATCATTGCTTTATTTCTAAATGCGTTTATTCAATGTTAACAAAATCGAATTCAAGAGAGATTTCAAAGTTGAAAACGGTGAGACTTATGAACCACGTGCCGACCTTCCTTCCTGTTGATACACGCACCTGAAGATTTTATTTTTGTTTTTTTAAATTACTTATGAATAAATGAAAGTTTCTTAATGACAAAGTTGATCATAAAGAACAGTTTTTAGCAGAGTACATCTGTTGTGAATCATCGAATCACTTTCCCAACAAATTTGTTGGAGTTGAGTGATTCACTTGCTAAGAACTATTTTCTCAAACACTCCCCCAACAGCTTCAGCCTCGTTCAACAGATGCATCCGACCCTTGTTCCAGCAGCCGTGCAACAGCCGCAAAGAAACTTAAATGATAATCTAGCGACTTGTGGGAAGGTTGATGATGAGGCCTCTGACTCCAGAGCCGTATCAGATTCCCTTGAGAAATCCTAATCCAGCTGCCGTATTGATCAGAATGTCTCGGCCTCGCCCGTTCCGACTACATGATTCGAACATCCAACTTCAAACTCCCGATGGAGAGTTTCCGACAGGGATGAGGGGAGAGGGAAAACTCCCAACAGAGAAGTTTAGTTTCCTCATGGCGAACCGTCTGCAGACGGTTATGTTTGAGCGAAGTTTTTGGGGCAATTACAGCCGTATGTCAAATTTGTTCTGGCTCCGATCCCAAATCGAATGGAGATATTTGTTTGAAATAATCGTGAAGGTCTCTGTGGATCCTGGCTAGTGATTATGGATTGAAACGGCTTTAAATTATTACACAAACGTTTCATTATTTCTTACATAGCACTTCATTTCAGATCGCGGATCTATAAATATTAAACTGTTATAATTATTTATTGTTATTAATAAACGTAGTTACCGGACGTACACACCAGCCAAGGAGATATTAATATATATTAATGCAATTAGATAAAATACCTACATTATTATAGAGTTCCTGATTACCACATTTTTAGTTCACACGGTGCTGATCTGGAAACAACTGTTAGCAGACGAATTTGTGGAGGTGGACGACGTGAATATGAGACCGCTTGATTGGCAACGCAAGATCGAGTCTTGGTACGTCCTCGTTACCACGGCTTCAATAATACGCCCGTAAATGTATAAAACCAAGGAAGCGTTCAGTGATAAGCGTGTTCAGTTCATATTTTTCATATTAAAATTTAAACTAAATTAATATATTAACTATATTATTTAAAATATAAATTAAATATATAATTTCATTAAAATATACTAAATTTATTTATATTCATCTTATTTTCACTCGAAGCAGTCCATTCATTGAGTGCCCATAAACAACTAGTCAACAAAACGGAGGGTAAAGGTTTGCCGAAAAACGGATAAATCTTTTCATTCCAATCATATATCTAACTTTTTCAAGATACTAACATTAAACTAATAACATACCAACATGTATTATTTTACTGAGTTTCTCCACAAAATGCATAAAATCTGTATAAGCCAACTTTTACATATCTACATATATCAATATTACCACTAACAAAGTTGAGCAAGAACTTACTTGAACTTGCCGCCAGTGTTCCTGACGGTTGTGTCTTCAAGATAAACCTGAAACACATCGTCGAGCTCGTCTTTGCTCAACCAACTAGCGTGATATATAAGCCCACGTTATATAATACTTCTCGCTGATTTTCATTGCACAAATAAAACGCCGGACGAACGGACGATGGACTGATTTGATTTTTGAAATCTACGTATCTTGAAATGTAACCAACAAATCTGCGAGAGGGGATAAAAAAAAAAATCTTGACCGATTAAAGGTTCACTTCACGAATAACACTACGAATTAAAAACAAAATGAAACAACACGATGATGAATGATGGAAACTGGGATCAGGTTGAAGGAAAACAGAGTTGGAGAAACACAAGACGTCGGAATCAGTGTCAGGTTACAAAACATTTGATAAGAGACGACGTGTGAAGACACGTGAAACACCGATAATATAATACAACTGTAGTAACAGCTAGCGTGATAGCGAAATTTTGATTTTCCCCAGATTCACGTTCACCGTATTAGAACACCGTAGTAACCAGGAACTATCAGTTCCACTGGAACGCAAAAAGAAGTGATATCTACGTAAAATATTACTACACCAGAATCTAAGAATATTGACATTGACGTAGGCTCCCAACGACTGACAATCGATGAGCTAAAAAAATACCTTGCGCCAAAAGGCTGAAGAGTTATGAGCGTTGAATATGTTTTCTACATAACAGTTTGTTATTATTAGGTTCAGTAGCAAATAACAGCTCTGGAACGAACACAGATGACCTGGGGGGGTCATGACTTCATGATTCGTTTTTAAACGTCCCAAGGGTTTTACATTTAAAATTTTAGCTTCATAGCGGTTGAATAGAAAAGCTATGGAAGAAAAGCTAGGAGCTCACTCAGCTGATCGAGGGAGCTTCAGACTTCGTAAATCATTTCTAGATGTTCCAAGGGTGTCACATCCCCTTTCGAATTTCAGCTTTATAGGTCAAATAACTAAGAAATTCGCTCCGCATCTCACTCAACTAATCTGTGGGCTCTAGACTTTATGTTTCGTTTCTAGACGTCCCAAGGGTTTTACATTTTAGCATTTCAAATTTTAGCTTCATAGGTTGAATAGAAAAGCAATTAGCTCAGGAGCTCACTCAGCTGATCAAGGGAGCTCCAGACTTTGTAAATCATTTCTAGATGTTCCAAGTGTCACATCTCAAACTTTAGCTTCAAAGGCAGAATATCGAAAAAATTAGCTCCTTAGATTAAATAGCAAAGAAATCAGCATCGGAGATCACAAAGCAACGGAACACAAGCCTTCTTGTATATTTATGTCGTTGTTAGGAACGTGTCGTTAGCGAATTTTGAAGAAAAAATGAGCTATTTAGATGGCTTCGAGATTTTAAAAGTGGGTTTGAAGTGTCGGGGACTTCCAACAAATTTGTTTCATTCATCAAAGAACTCAATCCTAGATTTTAACGGTCGTATATACACATATATTTATTTATAGGGTGTATTTCTAGACGATAATTCCCGTAACATACTGGGTAAAAAAACGTCCAATGCGGAAAAATCTGTCTTGGCAACAGAAAGGTCAAGTTCGTTGGCCAGCCCGAACGCCCCAGAATTTCAGGCTTAAATTTACCATTTAATGGCCCAAAAAATTATATAAATCGATTTTTTGACAAAAGCGCATGTGGGGTGTCACAGTCGAAGTATTTTTCAGCGATGAGTCGATTGCAACCACTCCCAGGTCTCTAAGATTCATAATAATTGAGAAAAACCTATTTTTAGGTGAAAAATGACCATAATTGACCAAATTTTGACAATAGGTCATGTGGGATGTCACAGTCGAAGTATTTTTTAGCGCTTAGACGATTGCAACCACTCTCAGATCTCTAAGATTCTTCAAAAAGCGAGACAAATCGATTTTTAGGTGAAAAATGCAAATCATTTACCAAATTTTTGAGTTGGGCTGCAATTCTAAAATTTTCTTTGCCATGTCGTCAAACGGCTGTTCTTAAGTTTTGTTCAGGACATGGCTGGACAGGACAGTTTCATTCTTGGCATCAATGATCAGCATTTATTTTTGCGTTACGCTGTCTCCGAAAAAAACCTATTCTATGTTAAAAACCAAATTACCAACTTACGCTTCACTAGTCCATCGATAAGTGACAGTAGTTGTAATAATGAAGTGAGAATTCCATTGGGATTGTATCAGCAAAACATGGATTCATGTAGATCAATCAATTATGTTATTTATTTATTTTAATAAGGCAGTGTTTTCGTAGTTATGTGAGCATTTGCCTAAATATACATGGGTGGATAAGAGATAAAGTGTCCGTGGCGGTAGTGACGGTGGGACAGCGGATGGGAGGGTTGCGCAGAGAGAAAATAGAGATAACATAACGAACTCAAGGCATCAATGGGCGAAGGGGAGACGGGGGAAGGGAGGTTGACAGAGTAGCGACGCAGAATATGACAGCACACGCGGCTCTAATGGTAGCCCTTTATCATTTTCCGGGTCCATTATTCCATACTTTCCGTCCAGCTGGAAGAACCAAGGTTGGAAGGCCGAGCAATAAATTGAACCTTCGGGATGGATATTGGGGCAGGCAGGTGAGCGCTATCTGTGGTCATAAAGAACAAATTTCAATTTCCTGTTGATTCGCACACAAAAGCCCCAATAGAGAAGCATGAACTCATCAGGTCTTTTCGCTTTAGGGAATTTCCGTAGAAAATCAAGCTAGTGCAATGGCTCAAAAATGTTTCAAATTAGCTTCACGGGCCCTTTAGCTTAAAGCACCTTTGTGAACGATTTAAGCAATGCAATTTCATGGTGGCCGAGCCAAAGCCTGACTTTTTCATCAGTATGGCTGCGTAGATATAGATACCTACAGAGGAGAAATTAATGCAATTACTTAATGCATCTACACTTTATTAGTTCCCCTGATCTAATTATAACTGAAAATTTATGAAATTAAATTTATGAGATAAAATTTAAAAAAACACCTACCTACCTACTTACCGAAGCTTCACTAGTCCGTAAGGACAATAGTTACATTAAACTTGATTTCAGAAAGCAGTAGAATTTCGCTGACCCACGAACAGACACAGTAGCACACAATCACACACACACACACACACACACTTTTTTTTTATTTTTTTTAGAAAACTCCCCTCAAAGACGGAGGGGGCACGCCATTAAGAAAAAAAACGAAAAAACTAAATTAAAAAGTGGGGAGGACGCCCAGGTTTACCCGACGCCGGCTCTAGGGATTAGGGAAGTTGAGGAAGATGGAGGAGGGAGAGAGGGATGGAAGGATGTGCCCCTATAGAATGACCACCAATTCAGGTAAGAGCCCCGAAGGACGCGGGTGGTGATACCACGGAGCACTCCTGCCGAGATGCCCAACTCGAGAAGCTCCGTGGCACTTTTCCCGCACCACACCCCGCGCCATGAGACGGTCGCGGCCATGACCTTGATGTTGTTAGGCGCCACTCCTTTTAACTCAGATATCGCTTGCCGCAGGTCGTTCCTATCATATTTACTTATTTTAGCCCTCCAGGTCTGCTCCATGTCCATGCTGCCAGATACAACTTGGACATCCAGGATTATGGCAGACCCATCGGGCTTGATGGCAACGATATCTGGCTTCTTGCCCCGGTCGCTCGGCATATGGTACAGTCTCTCTCTCTCCACATCCCAGCCGCTGGATGACAAAGCACCTGCTATCTGCTTGGCAACCGCATCATGACGCAGAATGCGGCCACCATGAGTCCGTGGACACTGCTGCACCACATGATACAGGTTCTCATTTTTACCCCGACAGGCACGGCAGAGGGTGTCTACTGTCCCAAGACTACCTCTAGAACACCTGACCGCGGGCCCCAATGCCCTCTGAAGCCCATTCAACCCACTGGGAGGAAATGGGGGATTCAGAGCACTGTCGGAGTTCTTTACCATCCACTGAATCATGCAGAGCAGCAGCGAACTCAGCAGATGAGCTGGGTTTTGGAGCAGTTGGAGTTGCTCGGTTGCACCACAACAACTGCTGTCTGACAAAATCAAGGTCAGCAGCAGTGCGGGCGACCTCCCAGCTAGAGCCCCTTAGAGCAAGCAGGCGCTGGCGGCGTAAAGATGGGATAGCGGCTGAGAGAGAGACAATGCCGAGCCCACCGGCCTTGACCGGTGCATGGATATAGGCACTTGGGACACCAGGTGGAAAGCCTAGCCAAGAGCGCACAGCAGAGCGTACTTCACGGTCTAACTCAAGCAGCCTCCCCGCAGTAAGCCTGCCAAAGACTAGCCCATAGGTTAACTTTGGCAGTAAGTACGTGCGAAGGAGGCGCAGCTTCTGCTGTGGCTTCAGTGGAGCCTTGGTGACACGAGCTAGTGCTCCACCAAGGTCCACACGGCTTGCGGCAATGGTGGCAACACCTATGAAGTCAAACTCCCAGGTACTGCCAGACCTCCAGCACGGATCGGGCAGGGATGGAAGTTTGTCCTAAGACAAAACACTCCTCATCCACTACCTTCACCTTATGCTGGCGACCTGACGGGACCAAGGAGACCGACCCACACTTAGCTGGGTTGACCACCAAACCACACCTGGCTAGCTGCTCAGCAAATGCGTTGAGGGAGATCTGCAAGCCCTCACGGGTTTCTGCGAGTAGGATGACATCATCAGCAAAAGCCAATGCACCTACTCGCACCCCAGGGGCGAGATCGAACCCTATTTCAGCTGGCAGCTTACCCAAGGCCGTATCCACGACCAGGTTGAAGAGGAGTGGCGACAGAGGATCCCCCTGGCGTACCCCGCGCCCAATAACAACATCCCCTGACACCTCACCTCGTGCCTCGAGGACCGTCACGCCTTTGTGGTACAGACAGGCAACATACTCAATTAAACGAGCAGGTGCCCCGACACCACGAAGACAATCGGTCAGGGCAAAGTGGCTAACTGTGTCAAAGGCCTTAGCAACGTCCAGAGCGGCAAGATGGAGCTGCCGTTTCTTGATACGAGCCAGCGAAATGACAGTTTGGAGAACTGTTAAATTCTCCACTGCGCCATCCGCTGGCCGAAATGTTCTCTGGACGTCACTTATGACACCAGCCACTTGAAGGCGAGATGCCAGATGCTTTTGGAAGTGCCGGAAGACAACCAAAGAAATAGAAATCGGTCGGTAGCCACCAGGCCCACTTCCCCCTTCCTTTGGGATGAAAATTGTCCAGGGACGTGTCAACGCTTTTGAGGGTCTTCCAGATAATAGCAACAGGTTGAGGATGAGCAGGCTAACATTCATTGCAGCATTATTCCAGCGTCAGGCGAAAATACCATTGGGTCCAGCAGAAGTGGAGTTTTTGACACAGCACTTATGTGCCTCGTCATGAAGCACCGGTGTGCACATGATGCTGCGTAAGGAGTCCCTGGTGGTAGCTGGGGGTACCACTGGCTCACCGGAGTTGTGGCTGGGAGCGCCCATGAGAGGCTCCCAGTAATCCACAAACTCCTGGAGGGGGGGCATAACTTGTTCTTCCCCAGCTCCCTCCAGTACCTCAGCAGCTGCACGAGCCGGATGCTTCCTCCACAATCTCTGGACACGCTGGTATTCCCGCCTCCTTGCTTGCTTAGCCGCTCTGCGACCTCCACGAGGCACCACATTAGGAGGAACTTCTCCCTGGTGCCTCGCCACGGTCGCTTCCTCAACCTGTGGGAAGATCCTCTGCACATAGGCCGCGACCTCGTCCTCCAAGCCATTTAGCCCCTCAACAGCCCGCCTCGCCAGATCCTGCAGGTAGGCACTCTCATAACCAACAATATTGCCTACCTGCTCCCCGAGCCTCAATACTTCAGTCTTCAAGTCTGAGAGAAGACCGGAGGTCACGGGCGAGGATTGCTGAATGATGGGCTGTTGTCCCACGTGTGCTGGAGATGCGGGAGAGGCCAAACTGCTATCTGCCTGGATTGCATCCTGGAAAAGCTGCTTGTAGTGGGGCCTCAGGCGAAGAGATTGAATGACAGAAAGGGTGTGCATGGGAAAACTTTGCTGCAAATAAACATTCATATGACGTACCCCATTACGCACTGCTTCTGCCTCCTCTGCTGCCATTTGACGCCAATCCTCAGAAGCATACCTGGGCCTCTCTCGCTCTACATCTATTGGTGCCTTGGCCTCCACAGGATGCTTCCGCCAGACGTAGGCACTGAGGCCACGCTTAGAGCTGAAGGCTCTATCATAATGTGCACAGTGGTGGGCATTAATTGGGGCTGTGGAAGAGGAGGAGCGATAGGATGATGAAGATGACGGAGAGGATGGCCGACGCCCCTGCCTGGAGCGTCCCCGAGCGCCTCCCCTAGAACCCCGGCAGCCAATGGGCCGGCGGGGGTTATGAGGCTCATTATTGGTCGACATCATAACGGAGAGACGTGAAAAGAAGGGTCGGGAGACCCGTTGACACGAGTCTCCCCCCTAATCGCCATTGGGTCATTTTGCCACCCTCTGTTCACCCAGAGGGTGCCCGGGTTGCACGACGGGGACGTATGACCTTGACTTGGGTAGGGATTTGAAGGAGCTCCGAAGAGATAAAAACACCAACAGTTACCCTACCCCAGCAACCCACACACACACACACACACACACACACACACACACACACACACACACACACACAAACATAGACAGAGCCGAACTTGTTCAGAACGGTCTGATACGTAAAATGCGAGTGAGTGGAAATTGTGAGTTTGGAAAAAAATTTCATCTCCCGAAAGTGAAGCCACGATTCCGCTACCTACTGGTAGACTCGGAAGCAACACGTTTGGAAGAGAATGGTAATTTTTCGCTTCTTTTAATAGTTAACAACCTAAAATAAAAATAACCTAATATAATATTGAAAATAATAGTAAAATAACCTACCCGTTATTTAAAGTTTTTAGGCAGTTTTCTTGACACAGATAGTGTATTGCTGCATGAGGGTCGTCTGAAGCTCTCCAAATTCCCGTCACCATCCAAGCAACATCTACCTAGCTGTAAAATTAGCTGTAAAATAGTAACCGATAGTAACATCCCTATTATAAACTTTTCCCTGCTCCTTCATTATTTTCCTGCACGATATCGGTATTTACTTTATTAGGGTAGTTTGAAACCCCTTCAGCATAGGTGGAATAAGGTGGTCCTAGATGGAGGAGATCCGATAAGCAGATTGAGGCCCTTTCCTTCTACGTGGCAAAGTGGCTGTCTGTTGCTTCATCCACACTCAGGTGAATCAAGGGTAAGCCCCCTTCCCATTTAAACTAGAAACCTTCCATCTTACCACCTCATGTCCACACACACCTTTTTCTCACCGCCCCTAGTCCACATGGTAGAATTCGCGTTTTCAATCAGGTACCGTTAGCGGCTTTGCGATCGATTTCGAAATGGCGGCAATGAGCGGGATGGATATGAAGGAATTTGTTGAGGTTTGACCGGAAGGATCAAGGCGCGTGCACTTTGTACTTTATAACTTCTTATCTGTACTGCCCTATTTAGAAAGAAAATGTGAATGGAAGGACAAGAGTCAAGATACAACTGTGCGGAACTGAGTCTTGTAGGATTGACCCTAATAAAGGAAATATTTCTGTCCGGAATTAAAGCTGTATAGGAGTAATACGAGAGGAGGTGCTACAGTCCGTAATTCACAGCTCCACAGGGAAAACACGGGAAAAAAAGGAGATGGATGAATACTGTTTGGGACTGAGAGTTCTGTAAGTGTAGTTCGAGAGAAGAAGGGTGAATGATCAACCCGGAAGTTTGAGCATAGAATCGTTACCTTCGGTTTCTATTCCTATACTTAACTATGGTTTATTTTGAGCGATTCACCAGTTAATGGACCATTCTTCGATGGAATATATGTGTTCTTACATCATTCTGCTTGATCTTTTACAAGAATCGCTCCGAGCAAGTAGCGCTACATAGAGAGAGAGAGAGAGAGAGAGAGAGAGAGAGAGAGAGAGAGAGAGAGAGAGAGAGAGAGAGAGAGAGAGAGAGAGAGAGAGAGAGAGAGAGAGAGAGAGAGAGAGAGAGAGAGAGAGAGAGAGAGAGAGAGAGAGAGAGAGAGAGAGAGAGAGAGAGAGAGAGAGAGAGAAAGAGAGAGAGAGAGAGAGAGAGATAGAGAGAGATGTTTATTCATAAAGTGCAATATAGATCATTTACAATATCTGGCATAGAATAGGCATCTATAGACATAGGCTTAATATAAGCCCGTGACTTCGATCAAGAGCCTTCATCCAGCAAAAATTTAAGATAACAAACAGGAAAAATTATGTATATCCCAACATGTTATTAATTACAAAATTATTGAAAAATTTACAATAAATTCGTGGTTAGTGATACCATGGAACGTAAATACCTCTTAATCTATACTCAATGCCCTCAGGACCCACATTAATCATCCAAGTATTATACGAACTTCTTGAATCTAGCTCTACTGCTACTAACTTTGACACGAAGTGAACAGTCAATTCTATTGTAAAGTACACAAGCCATATGACTCGGGGACCGCTCACTAATTGTCAACCCCGTTTTGAGTATCACGATTTTTCCTTCATGTTTTAATCGGATTATTTGATGAATCCCTTGAAATTATGCTTGGATGCTTATAGAGATACATCACAAGGTTTTTTGCATAAATCTGCTTGAGGGTGAAAACTGGGACCGTATTAAATACCGCTTTTTTGGTAACCGCTTACTTTTACCTAGAATCACCTTAGTGTGGTTTATCTTTATATTTTTATATATTTTATACATATATTTATCAACCCCAAATTATGTTACTATAACTCGAAATGGGCAGTACCAGTGTGGTTTATACAAGCTTTCACATACTGAAGGGAATAAAACGCAGAAGGAGATAATAATTTACATGTATTTTCTTAGTTTTGAGCATAGCATAACGTCGCTTTCCCAATCAATTTACCGTCAACAGTAACACCTAGGTACCGAACAGAACGGATACGCTCCAAAGGGAGATACTCGCATATTCCAGTATGATTTGCACAGGAACGAATGGTAAAAGAATAGGAATCGATATCCTCTTGTTACTCCTTTGAATGGCCCTATGTTGAATACCTGGTTTTTGAAACATTCAACGTTAACTCACCGGATAGGAACCACTCATTGAGGCCGTTGTAAACGCCCAAATAGAAAGCGCTGCAAATTAATACACAACGGTTTATTCTTTCTGGGTTAGATAGCCCTTTGACTGAGATCATTGGTCTATAAATATTAAACTCCGTATGTAATACATGATCAGAACATGGTGCATCGTGCGTCCCAGAAGGGTTCACACTTTTACAGTTCTAAGACCCCGCAATTTTACGCTTCGCCGTAAAAATTTTTAAAAAAAGGTCAATAGGTAAGGAAAGAATGTCGGTTCAGAGGCCCCTTAGATGATCAGTATTCCTCAATACCTCGTATTTGTTTCCGAGGAGTCCAGAGGAGCTTCATCTAAATAACAACACCGTGAGTTGTTATAGGAATGTAAGCCTCGGAGGTTCCGAAGCTGATCTGAGACCCTCCATATTTGTAATTGTATCCCAAATCCAAAGATTTCTCCAAAGAGTTCTCGATCCTCAGTGTCCCCGATCCGGTTTGGGGTTCCTCTCCTTCTCGATTCTGTCGATATCAGCTGAACCAGCTGTTCTCGATCCATAGCTCCGACCCGGTTTTGACTCGAGATCGAGTTCGTTCTCCTTCTCGATTTATCATCGGAACTGACATATCGAAATCCAAGTGGCTACCTAACGCGATTCCGCCTAGGACGCTATGCTTTCAACTACTGGCCCACCCCAACCCCACCCCTCTCATCCGTAAATTTTAAATAGTCTTTTTTTTTTTTTTTTAAGCAGAATACTACTAAGAAAAGTACCAGTGTGGTTTATACAAGCTTTCACATACTGAAGGGAATAAAACGCAGAAGGAGGTAATAATTTACATGTATTTTCTTAGTTTTGAGCATAGCATAACGTCGCTTTCCCAATCAATTTACCGTCAACAGTAACACCTAGGTACCGAACAGAACGGATACGCTCCAAAGGGAGATACTCGCATATTCCAGTATGATTTGCACAGGAACGAATGGTAAAAGAATAGGAATCGACATCCTCTTGTTACTCCTTTGAATGGCCCGATGTTGAATACCTGGTTTTTGAAACATTCAACGTTAACTCACCGGATGGGAACCACTCATTGAGGCCGTTGTAAACGCCCAAATAGAAAGCGCTGCAAATTAATACACAACGGTTTATTCTTTCTGGGTTAAGGCGCGTTCACACATGGCGACTTTACTCGCTGCGACTAGAGTAGCGGCTACTAATCGCTATGTGTAAACAGTAAGTAGCGGCGACTAGCACTCGCCGGCGAGTAAAAATTCACTCGCGAGGAAAGTTGGACATGTTTAACTTTTGGGGCGAGTAGTCGCCGGTAGCAGACCTTGAAGTGTCACGTGGTACACTCGCCGCGAGTGGTAGCAACCCTGTCGCCCTGTGTGAATAGTGTTATCGCCGACTAGAAGCCGGTAGCTTGCGATCTGACGACTCGTGGTTGTGTTTTGCTCCTTTTAATAACGTTTTGTCAGTTTATACGGATTCTATACTAAAGATGGCCGATAGTGTGAAGTGGAGTAGTGACCAAATTGTTACTGTCCTGGAAATTTACAGAAAGCATGAGTGTTTGTGGGACATTAGGTCACCTGAATATCTAAAACGCGACTCGAAGCAACAGGCGTTTGCCAAATTGCTTGATGAACTCAGACTTAATGGAATAATAGTGACTGAAGATGTGCTGAAGAAAAAAATTAAGAACTTACGTGATGCATATCGTAATGAACTGAACAAAGTTAAGAAGTCGAAGAAGAGTGATGCCGGGGCAAGTGAGGTGTACAAACCTAAGTTGGTTTGGTTTGGTGCAGCAGACGCTTTCTGGAATAGCGTGTTATCCGGGAGGCAATCATCTTCAAGTATGGTAAGTTAATTACTGTACATGATTAATTAATCCTAGACAGGTCAAACTTCAAGTCAGCAAGCCTTTTTTATCCTGAAGATGGGTTAAAAAGGCTCGTTTTAAAAATACAGTTTTGTATTAAATAAAATACGGTATGTAAGTACATAAAAACATCATATTCTTGTTTATGCCCTGCCTTCTTATTTATCTGGAAATCAGAACTACCAAACTTGTAATGCACAACAATTAAGAGATAAAAATATTGAAACGAAATAGGAAACTGAAAATTAAGCATGTTTGATTTATTTTTAAATTAATTATACCAACAATTTAAAAACAAATTAAACATGATTAACTTTCTGTTTCACATGTAATTAAGGTATTTTATCTTTCAGTTTTAGTACATTACGTCCTGTTTGGTAATTACGAAAGTAATGTAAATAAACATCATAATCTGTACTTAGGGTAATGGGGGGCAAAGGTTTGCATGGGGCAAAGGTTCTCATAAACTCTTAAAAATAACTGGGAAGAGTTTTGGAGGGGATCGGGTAGGCAGTAGATTCGCCTACTTCCATTCAGTTGACACTCGAAGCTTGGAGGAGAAAGTACAACCCCAAGCGGAAAAAATGCGTCAAGTTTATTTTTGTAATTTCTGATGTAATTTTTCGCAACTTTTGAATAGTTATGAGTAATACACTGAGACGAACACAGCTATGGGGTTCTCCTTGTGTGTTAGTGTAAATAAGCTTTCAAATCGTATAAAAAGTTTTGAGGTTACTCAAGTTCAGTGGCGAGCATTCCATGTTAACAGAACCCACCCGAAATGGGGCAAAGGTTTGCAAGGACCATGGGGCAAAGGTTCGCAGTCCCTTCATACAAACCTTTGCCCCACTTCTAAATGATTGATTTTCATGAGAAATTCTAGACTCTATTCTTTGAAGTATGAAGTACGTTTTTCATCACGATTTTGAGCAAAAATTTTTAATGTCCTAGTTAATCGTAGAAAATTTAGTTTTGACTAAAATTCTGAAAAAAAATAAATGGAAATTTAACGATTTTTGGCCGTTTTTAGCCATTTTTAGTGATTTTTTGGGTACATTTTTCGAAATTTGACCAATTTAATGTGCTCAAAAATTGTTGTCCAACGAACTCATCCTTTCTTTTGAAATGCTTGATTTTTGGGGGAAAGAACGAAGTTTTTATCTCTATTCTATCGAGAGTTATCGTCTGGAATGACACATACATATATATATATATATATATATAAATATATATATATATATATATATATATATATATATATACATATATATATACATATATATATATATACATATATATATACATATAGATATATATATATACATATATATATACATATAGATATATATATATATATATACATATATATATACATATAAAAAAGCGTTAAAATCCAGGAATCATTTCAGAATGCCTCAAAACAGATTTTGATGAAGAAAATTTTTGAAAATTTTTATTTTAAAATTTTTGGAGCCATTGCAATAGCTTTATTTTCTAAGAAAATTCGCTAAAAGGTGATTAAATATTCTGAATCCATGTGATATTATGCATATGTGACGTAGCCTACCTCGGCTTTTCTTAATAAAATGTTGTATCCAGTCTTATTCAAAATTTTCTTTGGTATCCTAGGCCCAAATTAACAATGGGGTAAAGGTTCGCAGTCCCAGTATCGTGCAAACCTTTACCCCACCGAGGGGGGCAAAGGTTCGCAAAGAGGTCTTTTGGTAAAATGGAAAAACTAGGGTCTAAATCATTGAGGAAATGATTCATTTTTTTATTGAAGGTAGGGGAGATATCCATCTACAACGCCAGGCACTTTTTGGGGTACTACAATGTAATTGGGGCCCGTGAAAAATCCAAAACTGCAAACTGCAAACCTTTGCCCCCCACTACCCTATACTTATTACAGTAGTTGATTAAAATAATGAACGCAACATTGTTGGTATAATATATTTACATAATTGTAAGATAAGAGAAAACATATGATATTTACAGTCACATTTCATGGTACTATATTACCATTCCATCAATGTCCATTTTTATTTACTCAGGCCAACAGCTTTCTTCTGCCACGGTACAGCCATATGGGACATGAAAGCATAAGAATATGCATTGCGGACATCTTCTCCATCCTGTGCATAGTTATTGGATTTATATTGCTTTTCCATCGGGCTCAATGTAGTAGGTACATTCCGCCACGAGCCACCGGTGAGTTGGCCCGTAATGATGTCCTCCTCGTCCACTGATCCTGGTGGTAAATACGCCCGACTAGCTGTCATTCTAAGCCAGTTGTGGATTGAGCAACAAGCTTTAGTTAGAAGCTCAGCTGTATCTACCTTGAGTGCGATTGGAGTGTTGAATACACGAAACCTTGACGATAAAATTCCGAATGCGTTTTCTACAACTCGCCTAGCTCTTGATAAGCGGTAATTGAAAATCCTCTCTTGGAGTGTTAGCTTTCTATGAGCGTATGGTTTCAGCAAGTTACTTCCCAAAGGGAAGATATCGTCTCCTACTAAAACCCCTCCCTCTGGCCAATTTAACAAATTTTGCTCTAGTGCACAGTTGAAAGTAGAAGTCTGGAATATGGTGCTGTCACTCGCTCTACCATCACTACTTACGTCTATGTATCTGAAGCAATAGTCAGCATCTACTACGGCTAACAGTACTATACTGTAGGTCCCTTTGTAGTTGAAAAATTCTGAAGTTGAGTTTGGTGGTCTTCTTATCAGCACATGCTTCCCATCGACAGCACCACAACAGTTTGGGAAATTCCAAATGTCTTCAAAAGCTTGTATAATAGCATTCCACTCCTCTTCGGTGTTTGGTACCTACAAATAAAAAAGCCTGTAAAATACTACATTTTATTTATCTAAAGATTCTAGATGTTACTGTATCAAAATTGCCAATTTATTATTAATTTTGTGAAAACCCATATATATTAGCTAACTTTATGCAGACTTTGGCTTCATTTAACTAACAATGGTTTCAGGAGCCCGAGCTTTGAATGGCATTAGTAGTATATTGATGTGTTTTTTCAACAGGATTGGGACACTCAGAGTGTAGCCGAAGACGACAATGCAGGGGATGAATCGGAAAACGTAGATGGTTTGTTAATGGAGCAGACTGCAACCGCAACATCAACCGCAGCACCTGCGCCTGTTCTACCTGTAAAAAGGATTGCAAGTAGCATGCTACCACCCAGTCTTCGTAAAAAACCTTGCAACATAAAGTATCCCACAGGCAGTAACTCAAAGTACCCGACCCGCTTTGAATCCTCCTTAGATAAGCTGGAAAACATAGCCATGATGGTATCGCAGCAGGAAACTGAAACTGTTACAGATGACCAGTATGACAGATTCGCTAAGCACGTTGCATCTCAGTTAAGAGAATTACCTCTGAGGAGTTTTGTTATTTTGCAACAGGAAATACAAAACTTAATTACTAGAGAAAGACTGAATCAAATCGACTTTACAAATCAGTTCACGCCCTCGCCTGCTGAATCTTCAAGTAGTTGTGATGTTTATAGTCCGTTACAGGTTCAGCCGTATGACAACTCGAACACATCCGGACTAGACCTCGTGCAAAAAGCACTTTTAGAGATTGGCGAAATGCCAAAACCGTGAATGTAATACTGTGTTTCATTAATAAAGAACATGTCACGATTAGTATGTTTTGTTATTACTTTTTTCAATGTTTTGGCCTCCTTAAGGGGATTGATTTAGTTTATAAATGTTATTTGCAATTGAATAAATAGTATACTTATATGCAGAGAATGTCCAGTATGATGGACGCATTCCCCATACGTAAAAGTATGGGAAATGCATTCATTGTGCTTTGAATATTGAATTCCCAAGCCTGCATTACTTTAATTTAACATAGTATTGAAGATTATTGCTATTGAAGAAAATAAGTAATCTTACCTTCATAAATGGCTGAAGAACTTCACATATGGCACTCAGCACTTCAGGTAACAAAACGGAAATTGTATTGTATGGTACTCTAAAAAGGTATTGGAGTGATTTAAGGCTGTCTCCACTCGCCATATACCTCAAAGCTATCTCCAGTTTGGTACGGCAAGAAATTGCTTCCCTCCATCGTGTATCCTCCTTCTTTATTAATGGTGATACCATTTTTAACAACTCCTCAAACTTTGGAACTGTTAATCTCATAATGTTGTAATAAGATTGGGGATCTTCACTTGCCAATTCTTTCAATAGTGTCGCAGAAGCACCTAGCCTATCCCTTCGCCCTATCCACTCCCGGACCCACTGACGTTTTCTTTTATTTCTTAATTTATTCACTAATTCATCACAAAGTTCCTTAACACAGATACTTAATACACGTCTCAGAGTCTCTCGCCTTCCTACAGACATTTTCCACAGCAAACCCTACTCACAACGAATCATCGAACTGTACTAACTACTACAAATCGCGATGTGTGAACAGAGATCGAAAATTTGCCGGCGAGTAAATAGCGGCGACTAAAGTAGCGGCGACTAAGTAGCGGCTAGTTAGTCGCCGTGTGTGAACGCGCCTTTAGATAGCCCTTCGACTGAGATCATTGGTCTATAATTATTAAACTCCGTATGTAATACATGATCAGAACATGGTGCATCGTGCGTCCCAGTAGGGTTCACACTTTTACAGTTCCAAGACCCCGCAATTTTACGCTTCGCAGTAAAAATGTTTAAAAAAAGGTCAATAGGTAAGGAAAGAATGTAGGTTCAGAGGCCCCTTAGATGATCAGTATTCCTCAATACCTCGTATTTGTTTCCGAGGAGTCCCAGAGGAGCTTCATCTAAATAACAACACCGTGAGTTGTTATAGGAATGTAAGCCTCGGAGGTTCCGAAGCTGATCTGAGACCCTCCATATTTGTAATTGTATCCCAAATCCAAAGATTTCTCCAAAGAGTTCTCGATCCTCAGTGTTCCCGATCCGGTTTGGGGTTTCTCTCCTTCTCGATTCTGTCGATATCAGCTGAACCAGCTGTTCTCGATCCGTAGCTCCGACCCGGTTTTGACTCGAGATCGAGTTCGTTCTCCTTCTCGATTTATCATCGGAACTGACATATCAAAATCTAAGTGGCTACCTAACGCGATTCCGCCTAGGACGCTATGCTTTCAACTACAGGCCCACCCCAGCCCCACCCCTCTCATCCGTAAATTTTAAATAGTTTTTTTTTTTTTTTTTTTAAGCAGAATACTACTAAGAAAAGTACCAGTGTGGTTTATACAAGCTTTCACATACTGAAGGGAATAAAACGCAGAAGGAGATAACAATTTACATGTATTTTCTGAGTTTTGAGCATAGCATAACGTCGCTTTCCCAATCAATTTACCGTCAACAGTAACACCTAGGTACCGAACAGAACGGATACGCTCCAAAGGGAGATACTCGCATATTCCAGTATGATTTGCACAGGAACGAATGGTAAAAGAATAGGAATCGACATCCTCTTGTTACTCCTTTGAATGGCCCTATGTTGAATACCTGGTTTTTGAAACATTCAACGTTAACTCACCGGATGGGAACCACTCATTGAGGCCGTTGTAAACGCCCAAATAGAAAGCGCTGCAAATTAATACACAACGGTTTATTCTTCCTGGGTTAGATAGCCCTTCGACTGAGATCATTGGTCTATAAATATTAAACTCCGTATGTAATACATGATCAGAACATGGTGCATCGTGCGTCCCAGAAGGGTTCACACTTTTACAGTTCCAAGACCCCGCAATTTTACGCTTCGCAGTAAAAATTTTTAAAAAAAGGTCAATAGGTAAGGAAAGAATGTAGGTTCAGAGGCCCCTTAGATGATCAGTATTCCTCAATACCTCGTATTTGTTTCCGAGGAGTCCAGAGGAGCTTCATCTAAATAACAACACCGTGAGTTGTTATAGGAATGTAAGCCTCGGAGGTTCCGAAGCTGATCTGAGACCCTCCATATATGTAATTGTATCCCAAATCCAAAGATTTCTCCAAAGAGTTCTCGATCCTCAGTGTCCCCGATCCGGTTTGGGGTTTCTCTCCTTCTCGATTCTGTCGATATCAGCTGAACCAGCTGTTCTCGATCCATAGCTCCGACCCGGTTTTGACTCGAGATCGAGTTCGTTCTCCTTCTCGATTTATCATCGGAACTGACATATCGAAATCTAAGTGGCTACCTAACGCGATTCCGCCTAGGACGCTATGCTTTCAACTACTGGCCCACCCCAGCCCCACCCCTCTCATCCGTAAATTTTAAATAGTTTTTTTTTTTTTTTTTTAAGCAGAATACTACTAAGAAAAGTACCAGTGTGGTTTATACAAGCTTTCACATACTGAAGGGAATAAAACGCAGAAGGAGATAATAATTTACATGTATTTTCTGAGTTTTGAGCATAGCATAACGTCGCTTTCCCAATCAATTTACCGTCAACAGTAACACCTAGGTACCGAACAGAACGGATACGCTCCAAAGGGAGATACTCGCATATTCCAGTATGATTTGCACAGGAACGAATGGTAAAAGAATAGGAATCGACATCCTCTTGTTACTCCTTTGAATGGCCCTATGTTGAATACCTGGTTTTTGAAACATTCAACGTTAACTCACCGGATGGGAACCACTCATTGAGGCCGTTGTAAACGCCCAAATAGAAAGCGCTGCAAATTAATACACAACGGTTTATTCTTCCTGGGTTAGATAGCCCTTCGACTGAGATCATTGGTCTATAAATATTAAACTCCGTATGTAATACATGATCAGAACATGGTGCATCGTGCGTCCCAGTAGGGTTCACACTTTTACAGTTCCAAGACCCCGCAATTTTACGCTTCGCAGTAAAAATGTTTAAAAAAAGGTCAATAGGTAAGGAAAGAATGTAGGTTCAGAGGCCCCTTAGATGATCAGTATTCCTCAATACCTCGTATTTGTTTCCGAGGAGTCCCAGTGGAGCTCCATCGAAATACCAATTCCGTGAGTCGTTATAGGAATGTAAGCCTCGGAGGTTCCGAAGCTGATCTGAGACCCTCCATATATGTAATTGTATCCCAAATCCAAAGATTTCTCCAAAGAGTTCTCGATCCTCAGTGTTCCCGATCCGGTTTGGGGTTCCTCTCCTTCTCGATTCTGTCGATATCAGCTGAACCAGCTGTTCTCGATCCGTAGCTCCGACCCGGTTTTGACTCGAGATCGAGTTCGTTCTCCTTCTCGATTTATCATCGGAACTGACATATCGAAATCCAAGTGGCTACCTAACGCGATTCCGCCTAGGACGCTATGCTTTCAACTACTGGCCCACCCCCCACCCCACCCCTCTCATCCGTAAATTTTAAATTTTTTTTTTTTTTTTTTTTAAAGCAGAATACTACTAAGAAAAGTACCAGTGTGGTTTATACAAGCTTTCACATACTGAAGGGAATAAAACGCAGAAGGAGATAATAATTTACATGTATTTTCTTAGTTTTGAGCATAGCATAACGTCGCTTTCCCAATCAATTTACCGTCAACAGTAACACCTAGGTACCGAACAGAACGGATACGCTCCAAAGGGAGATACTCGCATATTCCAGTATGATTTGCACAGGAACGAATGGTAAAAGAATAGGAATCGACATCCTCTTGTTACTCCTTTGAATGGCCCGATGTTGAATACCTGGTTTTTGAAACATTCAACGTTAACTCACCGGATAGGAACCACTCATTGAGGCCGTTGTAAACGCCCAAATAGAAAGCGCTGCAAATTAATACACAACGGTTTATTCTTTCTGGGTTAGATAGCCCTTCGACTGAGATCATTGGTCTATAAATATTAAACTCCGTATGTAATACATGATCAGAACATGGTGCATCGTGCGTCCCAGAAGGGTTCACACTTTTACAGTTCCAAGACCCCGCAATTTTACGCTTTGCAGTAAAAATGTTTAAAAAAAGGTCAATAGGTATGGAAAGAATGTAGGTTCAGAGGCCCCTTAGATGATCAGTATTCCTCAATACCTCGTATTTGTTTCCGAGGAGTCCCAGAGGAGCTTCATCTAAATAACAACACCGTGAGTCGTTATAGGAATGTAAGCCTCGGAGGTTCCGAAGCTGATCTGAGACCCTCCATATATGTAATTGTATCCCAAATCCAAAGATTTCTCCAAAGAGTTCTCGATCCTCAGTGTTCCCGATCCGGTTTGGGGTTCCTCTCCTTCTCGATTCTGTCGATATCAGCTGAACCAGCTGTTCTCGATCCATAGCTCCGACCCGGTTTTGACTCGAGATCGAGTTCGTTCTCCTTCTCGATTTATCATCGGAACTGACATATCAAAATCTAAGTGGCTACCTAACGCGATTCCGCCTAGGACGCTATGCTTTCAACTACAGGCCCACCCCAGCCCCACCCCTCTCATCCGTAAATTTTAAATAGTTTTTTTTTTTTTTTTTTAAGCAGAATACTACTAAGAAAAGTACCTGTGTGGTTTATACAAGCTTTCACATACTGAAGGGAATAAAACGCAGAAGGAGATAACAATTTACATGTATTTTCTGAGTTTTGAGCATAGCATAACGTCGCTTTCCCAATCAATTTACCGTCAACAGTAACACCTAGGTACCGAACAGAACGGATACGCTCCAAAGGGAGATACTCGCATATTCCAGTATGATTTGCACAGGAACGAATGGTAAAAGAATAGGAATCGACATCCTCTTGTTACTCCTTTGAATGGCCCGATGTTGAATACCTGGTTTTTGAAACATTCAACGTTAACACACTGGATAGGAACCACTCATTGAGGCCGTTCTAAACGCCCAAATAGAAAGCGCTGCAAATTAATACACAACGGTTTATTCTTTCTGGGTTAGATAGCCCTTCGACTGAGATCATTGGTCTATAATTATTAAACTCCGTATGTAATACATGATCAGAACATGGTGCATCGTGCGTCCCAGTAGGGTTCACACTTTTACAGTTCTAAGACCCCGCAATTTTACGCTTCGCCGTAAAAATTTTTAAAAAAAGGTCAATAGGTAAGGAAAGAATGTAGGTTCAGAGGCCCCTTAGATGATCAGTATTCCTCAATACCTCGTATTTGTTTCCGAGGAGTCCCAGAGGAGCTTCATCTAAATAACAACACCGTGAGTCGTTATAGGAATGTAAGCCTCGGAGGTTCCGAAGCTGATCTGAGACCCTCCATATATGTAATTGTATCCCAAATCCAAAGATTTCTCCAAAGAGTTCTCGATCCTCAGTGTCCCCGATCCGGTTTGGGGTTTCTCTCCTTCTCGATTCTGTCGATATCAGCTGAACCAGCTGTTCTCGATCCATAGCTCCGACCCGGTTTTGACTCGAGATCGAGTTCGTTCTCCTTCTCGATTTATCATCGGAACTGACATATCGAAATCCAAGTGGCTACCTAACGCGATTCCGCCTAGGACGCTATGCTTTCAACTACTGGCCCACCCCAGCTCCACCCCTCTCATCCGTAAATTTTAAATAGTTTTTTTTTTTTTTTTTTTTAAGCAGAATACTACTAAGAAAATGTTTAACAACTATGGAGTAGAACATTAAAAAATGTGTGCACAAAAATTATGCTGCCTAATGCACCCCAATTTCAACAATAGTATGAGTTAAAAAATCAATAAAACTGATTGAAAATAAAAAATCTAAAAATGTGTTGTAATTGAGATATTTTTAGTTACCAATTTAATTGCACACAAAGTACTCAAATTTCAATACAATTCAACACAAATGTAATACAATAATTTAAGAAAATTCGCTCATACAACTATACTTAGGTTATAATCTCGATTTCCAGTCCGTTTTCAATTTGAGTTACTATTTACTTATCGATTCTGTTTCATCAATCAAACTGATTGATCAATAAAACTGATTGAAAATAAAAAATCTAAACATGTGTTGTAATTGAGATATTTTTAGTTACCAATTTCATTGCACACAAAGTACTCAAATTTCAATACAATTCAACACAAATGTAATACAATAATTTAAGAAAATTCGCTCATACAACTATACTTAGGTTATAATCTCGATTTCCAGTCCGTTTTCAATTTGAGTTACTATTTACTTATCGATTCTGTTTCTATCATAGGAACTGATAAACTTAAAACTCACTCTTTGTTGAATGAGGTTATGTCATGGAATTCTGCCACTACACCCACAGAGGAAAAGAGATTGTATAGTAAAAGTCAAAAGATTATAGGTAGGTAAGTAGATACCTACATTATTGCTACTGAAATGGAAAAGTAGTTAGAGATCCAAAGGAAGGCGCGGGTGAAGAAAAACTATGAGCTCGGATCGTTAAGCGGAACTGTGTCGGTATTTCGGAACTGGAGCAGGTTGGAACAGTTACAACAAAGATCGGGATAGGAACATCTCTAGCTGGAGAGCACCGCGAATCCGAGGTGGGGAGAGAAGGGGCAGAGCGGCAATATGATTTTTCCTGACTGATTTTAAGGATTGAACAGACAGCCATTCAGCCCATCAAGATGTAGGTAGGTAACATAAATCTTCGAAATCGGTCATTTAGGAAAGGGGAAAATGATGCTTGAAATAATTTGTGGTAATGCATGCGCAGATGCGCAGAATTGGGTAATGAGATAAGAAAAATGAAATTTGTTCGTTAGATTCACGCAGAATATCGAGTTTTTAGAGATACCTATTCAACTCCCTTATGTGAAACGTGATTTTGGTGTATTTTTCATAGCTGAAACATGCACTAATTTTCATTCAATGCTATTCGTAATACCAGCTTTAAAAAGGTACTTAAAAAACGAAAAAGAAATCACTCCCCTCCCGAGAGTTTAGTAGCCAACTCGCTCGAATGAAATTTTTTTAAGGCTTTGACCGGCATCCTTTGTCCCTTTTGGATGTAATCGCTCATAAAATCCTCTGAGAGTATCTCTGCAGGACCTACACGTCGGATTTAGCCTCCAGTGACCCGGTTATGAACCAAAATAGCCTCGTTTCGATCCATTGAACGCTACCGAGAATGGGCTGATGACGCGCATCGTGATATAATGTCTTATAGGCTTGGGGCTCAGTCAAAAACCCAACACTTTTTCCTTAAAACAAGAATCTAGTTCCATGGAAAACGTCTGCCAAGTTGGGTAGGCAATGTAGCTTCCTCAGATATTGTAACACGGAAGTATAGAATTAGTTGAAACACGAATCGAAATTATTTAATGCAAAATATAACAGTTTCTAATACACGTGTATGCATGTCATATTGGTAGTTTGGTCGGCCGTAAGCATTGCGATATAAGAATTGGTCGGAATACGGCCCAGGGAAAATAAATGAAATAATTACATTTATTATTTTATTGTTCGACGTTTCGTCCCTTACTGTGAACATCTTCAGAAACTATACACGGACAAACAAATGATTGTAGAGTAAGTTTTCAACAATTTTACTTCTAACACAGGAGTAAAATGTAGATAATTTGATTAATTACATTAATTTTCCTTCTGCAGGTGCCTATATCTACGCAGGCATTTGTGTCAACCTATGAAGCAACAATTTAAAATGGACCTCCTTTTTAATCAATATCAAGAATTCAAGTGCACACTGATCACTTGAAATGTTGCACCTTTTTGAAGATCTGGAATACAATCAAAAAGTCAATCTCAGATCAGGTTCGGAACCTCTGAGGCTAATTTCTTTTCTAATCGACTCACGGTGCTGTTTTTTAGATGTAGCTCCTTTGGGACTCCTCGGAAACAATCACGAGGTACGGAGGCGCACTGATCACCTGAGGGACCTCTGAAACTATATTTTTTCCATATATTTTTATTTTTTTCTATATGTATTTTTTTTTTTTTTTTTTTTTTTTTTTTAATATTTAAAGTGAAGCGTGAAATTGCGGGGTCTTATAGCTGTAAAGGTGTTAACCCTCTTGGAAGCACAATGCGCCATGTTCTGATAATATATTGAATACAGGGTTTAATAATTATAGACCAATTATAATCTAACTCAGAAATAATAAACCTTTGTGTTATAATTTGTTGCGTTTCTCTTTCCAACATTCACTCGATGTTTTCTACGAACTGGATTTATACATCGAAGGTTGATATTGCCAGATATACCTATGGGAAAACCAAACACGAGAGAGAGAGAGAGAGAGGCGAGACAGAGGGCAAATGTATGCCGAATGTTTATCGGGCCAAAGAAAAGCCAGTACTGAGGGTCTCAATCACTTTGTGTTATATTAGGTATGTACCTTTAATGTGTAAGCAGGGACTTTATCGCACAAACACAAATATACATTCGTTTATCTGATTAAAATACTTGTGTAAATATGCACAGATTGAATCTATAAACATATGCATTACGAGGAGTCCCACAAAGAAATCATTCTAGGCTGTTCCAAAACTATTTCGTGTTGTTGTTTTGTTAATGAAAACTGTGAAGTGATAGCTTGGCATACATGGTAAGACAAGGCACAACTTTATAGTTCAAAAATAATACCGTGTATTCTCATCAGAACGAGCGAAAGACACAGCGAAGGCGCTAAGGTCAATCCAAAGTATATGAAAGACTGGACATCATGGGCCTTATTCGAATTTAAAAATTCGGTAACGAATGTGTTTGCTGAGTCAATCCGTGCAAACACAGACATCGGATATTGCAGGTTACAAGAAAACGTGTAGCTGATAATTCCGTAGAGTACGCCGTTACATATCAGAGGACCTCCAGAGTCACCAAAGCAGACGCCACCGCTTTTATACTTGCCGCAGAACCGTTCAAGTTTTCCTTTTAGAAATAAAGCTACCATTTCATCAAACTTACATTCTGGTAAATCTTCACCCAATACACATATGTGGTTCAAACAGACATGCGTTAGTTGCGCAAATGCGTCTATAACCACTAAGTACTTCTTATATATTAACTCAGACACTTCTGATTGTATTGAAACGTCTGACAACCCCCATCCCATGGTCAGGCATTTAACATCAACGGGATTGTATGGATTCAAATGCATTTCCCGAATAAGCGTGTCGGCTGTTATTAGCGGAATTGACTTCACTACTTCATTGAATACGAACGGCTTTGTGACCTTGATTACTGCTGTATCATTTAAAAACCCAATAGTTGCCAAATATTTGCACATGGGATGGTGCCTCCAGTAGAAAATCCAGCGGACTTGGTAGCCTTGCTGCTCTGCAAGCGACGCTGGTGAATTAGTCCCAGCTACAACTCGCACGGTAGTAGGATCATTGATATCAAATTCGGGAATTGTAGAATTTTCTTTCTCCGTTGTTATACAACTGCATGTAGTGAGGACGGTCAACTCATTCAGGATGCAACCGCTGCAGAAAGGGTGGTCCACCCCTTCATTCATGAGCGCCACGATGAATGGAAACTCACTTCTGTTAGCGTACCTTCCCCCAAGTATCCGTAGAGTTTCATTTGCCGTCGATAAGCCATACAAGGCAAACGCAATCGACACGCAGTATTCTAGCATCTTTATGCATCAGTTCTTTTTTTATATATACATGCAATGGATTGATCTAAGCCATTCGATAATCCTCCGTTTGTTTATAAATATTAGAATTTGGCTATAGATATCGTACGTTACGTAATCTAAACATTATTGATGCTATCAAATTTATAATTTTGATTTAGCTTTGAACATTTTACCCCAAAGAAAATATTGCGCTGTAGGCAAGGGAATTTTGAAACGATTTACGTTTACCCCGGTGATGGAAAATACTATGTAGTACATCGTTATAACCACGTCCGGGAAGTTTAATAAGATATACGAGTAACTCACCACGTAATTTTACTTTACGTGACTGACTAAAAGTCTCTTTACCATTTAATTTTGAACAATTCAATACGGGATACGTAGGTAAGTTAAAAAAGAATCCCGAGAAGAATATACCTACAGAACAGCTTGTTCAGGAGCGGAAGGAGAGCGGTAAAAAACTATCAATTTAGCAAATTATGATTTGATCCATTTGGTGGAAGTTGGGCTTCTCACAGAGCACTCGACCGTCAGTTTTTGACATGTATCATGTCCTTAGGATGGCCCGTGATCTGAGTTTTTGCAGGACTGCAATTTTCGCAGGACCGCGAGATGAGCAAACGTAATCATGGTATTGATGTGTGGGTAGTTAATAACATGTGGAGGAGAGACTATCAAATAATTATCCTATGACTGTAGGGTGTTGAAATCTGACAGGGAGCCTCTCTGGGACACCAAAAGATAAATGAAATGATGAGCTCTTTCCTGATAAGCTGGATGAGCTGAATTCTCTCCTTTTCACTGTAGGTTGTTGAAATTCGACTGGGAGACTGGGAGCTCTGGGACATCAAGAGCTGTTCAACCTATGAAGTTTGAATTTCGTAGACATGAAACATGATCTTTTTTTTTTTTAATCTGAATCACAAATTAGTTGGACTAAATTATCGCTGATATTTTTAAATGAAAATAGATTCAGTTGATGATTTTGATTGAGATTAACCAGGAGAAATTGATGATGAACCTCACATATAGACTATGCAAGTCTATAAATTGAACATGACAATGGCGTAATTTGAGAAGAGGTGGGGTGGGTAGCCATCCGTCGAACCACAAAAAGCATGCAAAAGTACAACTTGAAACGGATGAAATACGAATAAAATTATTAATAACTTTACGCTACTAACTTTCTATCACCTTCAATTGGAGAATGTGATTCGCAGAACGCAACTATTATTCAAATCTAGTTCCCCCGTACCTGTATTGACACTCTTTCAAAAAATTTCATTTTCAAGAGATTTAGATTGTGGGCAAAATGGCGAGGATATTTTAGCAGCCTGAAAAGAAGGAGTGAAATAACCTAGTACCTAATCAAACATAATTTGTTATTATTTATGATAAAAGCGAAATGAAAAACTGTTGTGATTATACTAGTTTCAAGAATGTCACGTTCGCGAAGAAACTAAATTTAATTCGGAATCATTTATATTTATGTATAGGGGAATATTTATACCTCAACCCTTACACTCGATTTCATCCAAAGGATCACTGTGGATTTTACGTTTTCAGTTAGAGTTTAGACCGTACAGATCCAGGGTTGCCAGGTGCCCAGTTTTGGCTTGGACATTCCTGTTTTTTATCAAGGCGTCTGTCCCGCAGTGACGGATTAATCGAATTTCGTGGGTGGGGGCGGTCCTCCACCGGGAAATTCGTTGAAAAAAGACCTTGAAAAACTAGCAGTTTTTGAGGTTAAAGACCCACACTATATATCAAGTATGTAAAAATTAGCATAAAAAACATAATTTTTATTAGCACAAATTTTAGCTTGGTTACCAAACATCCATGTACTCACAACAAATAAATAAAAAATAAAATTAACAAAAAATAAAATGATTATACCAACATTGCTGCAGTAGGCGTTTTGAATATCAGTTTTTTAACAGGTAGGTACCTTACGAATAAAAACTGCTCGGCTCAACCCACCAAAATCGTTTTGGTATCGTCGAATTCGTTATCGAACGTTCTTTACCCGTGAGCCCACCCCATCGTAATTTAAGTTCGACTTATGTCGGCTTTTTCCTTAATTACAAAGTTGTTTACGTTCTTACCGGGAAAGCCGAGTTATGAAGGAGTAAGTCTAGAGGATTGTAATATTACAGTC
Organism: Adelphocoris suturalis; assembly: GCA_030762985.1. Lineage (NCBI taxonomy): Eukaryota > Metazoa > Arthropoda > Insecta > Hemiptera > Miridae > Adelphocoris > Adelphocoris suturalis. Next base: position 62,005,016 of record CM061041.1, read on the forward strand.
TTTGAATTAACCAGGGACCCTATGAATGTCCATGTACAATTTCAGCTCAATGGGTCCAGTAGTTTTTACGTGATTGAGTAACACAAACATAAACACCATTAGATTTTTATATAGCTACCTAATAGTATATATTATATAAAAAATGAGAGAAATTGTATGTTTTTAGTTAATCAAAGTGTTTTACGTCTCATGCTTTCCTTACATTTTAATTACTTCTTTTAAATACAGTTGATGCAATAAAAGTTTTAATTACCTACCTACTTCATATTCAACCCTTTCTTTAACATTTTGTGATATAAGAGTCAAAACACTGACTGAAGAGTATTTAATAAACTAAAATTTGATCTTCCTGGTTACCAAAATAAGTTACGCAAGGGACCCATGGGTAATGGGGGGGGGGGGGGGACACACTTAAGGTGATTTGGTTGGAATTCGCTGAAAATAGAATAATTAATTTTATATATTGATTTATTTACTAATTATACAATAAAAAAATGTGCAACAGACTTGGAAAACTACAAAAGACATTTCATTCATTTTTTTGCTCGGCTATGAACAGTTTTTTGGGTCTGATGGACAATTTTATAAATGGCACTTATGATGTTTTGCATATGGCGGTCTTCAATTCTTTTAGACATTTTAATACTGATTTCTAAAATAAGATCGAAAATAAAATTTTGTTAAGTTGAAGTGGAGAAACATGGTTTTAATCCAATTAACGTGGTTTCTCTGAGAAACTCTTTTACTCCTCATGTCGATTATGAATGAGAATTGAGTGAGTTTGTTCAACTCAAAATTTGTTCAAAAAGTTTCTGAATCCACCCATTATAGTCGGCAAATGGTATTAATTGGAATATATTATCTAGATAATATAGGTAAATTTCAGGTCTCATTTGGCAAGAACGTGGTTTCATCAAGAAAATGAAAGCAATAGGTAGTTGTTAGGGACACATATTCATATTATCCTCTAATACAAAGCCTGCGTGTTTCATTTCACTACAACGAGCCACAACATTAGGCACAAACATAACTTTTATGTGGGTGCCAAGCCATGTAGGTATTCACGGCAATGAGTGTGCTGATGCCCTAGCAAGGAGAGCCATTGGTGATGACTCCATCGAAATGTTGCCTATGCCCATTGAGGATCAAATCTCCTACAGCCAGCATAAAGCCAATTCCATCTGGCTCGATCAATGGCGCGGCGAGGTCACTGGTCTGCGTGGAGTCCTTCGGGACCTTTGTCCGGATGATCCTTTCGTGACCCGCCTTCCAAGGAGGGACCGAATAGTGGTCCATCGGGTAGCCACTGGCCATACCCGTCTTACTCACAGACACCTGCTAGATCCAGTAGTTCGTGATGTTGTGTGTGGGAGATGTGGGGGTGATTTGCCTATCCGCCACTTTTTGGAGGATTGCCCAGTCCTCATGAACCTTAGGGTCCAGCATTCACCCCCTCAATGGGTGGATGTTCTGTCAGGACCAGACAAGGTCCAGCCCCTGTTGGTGTACCTGAAAGCCACTGAGCTTTACAGCGAACTGTGATGTTCTGATCTGTGATATATTTATTTATTTATGTACATCTAGTCATACCTTTATTTAACTAAGATGTATAGTATTTATTATTATATATTTATCGATAATATTTATGTATTTGTAAGCATCATCTCCCCCTCCAATCTGCCAGTGGAGCCCGTGACGGCAATCAGTTTAGTGACGGATAGTCCCCTTGGAATCATGGCCGTTGCAGAGTCCTTTCGACTCCCCCCTTTTTGATTGCCGCTAATGACCCTTCCGGTTGAGACGCAGCTTAAATTCTTTTTAAAAAAATAGGTAGTTGTGAATGCATGGAACTTATGACTGTATGATCTTTTAATGAGTAATTATTTTTAGTCTATACTTTCCCCCATGTCCGGTTTTTTCCTTCATACCACTTGGCAGCCTTGTATAGATCATGGAAGAGGTATTGGATGAGTTCTTCCATCAGAATATAACAACTTTATCAAGCTGATTACACAGAACTTAGGTTAGGGAATTAAAAACGATTTCATGAAATTTACTGGTGAACACAGACTCTGTGAAGGGAGGTTTGAGAGAAAGCTCGCAGAAGCTTCGAACGGAAACACCCCGTGGCAAAACGGGCGATAGGAGAACGAGAAAATATAATTCTGTTCGTCTCAATTCTTGTTTATCTTTCATTTGCCTCCTTTTATTTGCTCACGACTTCCTTCCTTTGGTCTCGTGTTTGATAGGTTGTCGGTGGGTTGAGTTGTTTGCTCCGCTCCCTGAGTCACGTTTCCAGCCCCCAGTCCAGTGAGGAAGTAAAAACACAATTTTATTGTTGTAGTACAAAAAATAGTATCTATATAACGATAGCCAAAAACTTACTTATCAGGGAAGAAAATCCAATACTACAAAAACGATGACGAATCCAAGAAACCGATACGAATACGGGTAGACGAATCTTCGAATACTTTCGAATCCATATGGTACGAAATTCCAACTACAAATCGTTTTGGAATGTTTCAAAAAGGATTTCAAACCACTCAACATTATCTCTGTAATGCCTGTGTTTTGCGTGTTTTATTTGTTTCCACCTTCATACAAATCGTTCACAAAGATGCGTTACGCTAAGGGACCCATGAAGATAATTTAATTCTTAATAAGTCAACGGATCTGAAATTTGAAATGGAGCTCTCTTGGGATATTTAGAATACAGTTTCAGTGCACTTAGGTTCACTGATCAGCTGAGGGACCTCTGAGCCTAATTCGTTTCTTAATCGTCTTAAAGTGCTGAAACCTCAAATGGAGCTCCTTTGGGACATCTACGTCTCACGTCAAATCCGGAAAACTTCACTCGCGTATTCTCCAACTAATTTCCGACCGAATGTTCGTCCTAGAGATTTTATTTCAAACGCTTAGTTTTCAAGTTATTCAGTTTTTAAGAATTTTTTCGTAATTTCGACCTTTACTCACTAAAACGGCAATAACTCCCTAAATTACAATAGGAAATTCAAATTAGATCATACGGTTGGAAAGAGTGTTGAATTTCGTATCTCCCTAATGTACCATGAAAGTTTTTTAAGATGGTTCATTTGGTGAAAAATCAATCTGAAAAGTCAATTTTGTCAAATCTTCAGAATGACCACTTTTTTCATACTCTGTAGGTCTAATAAAAATCCACATGTCAAATTTAGCCTAGATAATCCTACAATATGCGCCAGAATCTCAGCTTTTCAACTGTGTAGTTCATTTTACTTTTACTTTGCTAATTAGGGGGGGGGGGGGACTAAGTTTGAATGTTGAGAAACATTGCTTTTTCAATGAAATTGAGACTTTTCTTGAAAAATAACATTATATGAAAATACGAATTTGGGATGAGTTTGTACGAATTTTTTTACATTGAATCGAATGGTAACTCTTGCATATCTTATGACATATTTAATGTGATTTTAGGGGTGAAACTAGTAAGCTTAAGGGTAAAACTAGGTTATGACGGGGTTTGGTTGGAAGTGTTGCCATTCGATTCCGCGTAAAAAATACGTAGAAACCGACCCCAAACTCTTATTTTCATAGAAGGTAATTTTTCAAGGAAACCCTCGATTTCATTTAAAAAGCAATGTTTTTCAACATTCAAACATAGTTTTCCCCCCTAATTAGCAAAGTAAAAGTAAAATGAACTACACAGTTGAAAAGCTGAGATTATGGCGCATATTTTAGGATTATAGGCTAAATTTGACATCCTGAAATTTATTGGACTTACATAGTAGGTATGAAAACTGATCATTCTGAAGATTTGACAAAATTCACTTTTCAGATTTATTTTTCACCAATTGAATCATCTTAAAAAACTTTCATGGTACATTAGAGAGATTTTCAACATTTTTTCTAACGGTGTAATCAAATTTGAATTTTCTCAGGTAATTAAAGGAGTTATTGCCGTTTTAGTGAGTTAAGGTGGACAATACGAAAAAATTCTTACAAATTGAATAACTCGAAAACTGAGCGTTTAAACAGAAATATCTCTGAAGAACTTTCGATCGGAAATCAGTTGCAGAACACGCGGGTGAAGTTTTCCGGGTGTAACGTGAGACACACTGTATAACACAATTCCAAAGTATGGAGAAAGGCTCTGATAAGTTGTGGAATCTCTGAGGCTAATTTCTTCCCTAATCGACTTGCGGTACTGAAATTTAGATGAAGGTCCTTCGGAACACGTCGAGAACAATTATTATCGGAGGCGTAACCAGTCGTAACCTCCCGTTACTTTTCAACCAACCGTAAAATTAAGGGGTCCTGGAGCTGTAAATGTGTGAATCTGTTTGAGAAGCGCGATGCGCCAAGTTTTGGTGTTAGAGGTATACAAGTTATAATAATTGTGGGCCAGTAATCTGCGTAGAAATGCTATCTAATGCAGAAATTATAAACCTTTGTATAATAATTAGCGGCATTCTTTATTCGATTTTAAGGATTCTACGCTTCTTGAAACGTAAACCCACAAAGTTTGAGGAGGTTTTCTTTTTGGTTGTTCCCAAAGGTTCATCATTGAAAATAATAAACCAAAACAATAGAACATCAGAATCTTAGTAAATTAATCGCATCGTCTTAGGCACCCACCAACTGAAAATTAATTATACAAAGTAAATCACCTACATACACATCACTAGTCCGTCTATAGGTGACAAAAGTAACAATGAACTACATTCCGAGGAGTGAGAATTCCTTTGGAATTATATCAGCTGATTAGTTTGTTGTAGTTTTTCAGGCGATTTTTCACAAATCAAACTAAATATACTTCACTCAAATTCGTAGGTCCCATCTATTTATATTTCAAAAGCCGGTAACCCGTGCGTTGCACGGACCTGCCTGTACGGGTTAGTCGGTGCATAGACTACTGAAATAACCATATCCAGACTGTGTTCGTAACTACGGAGGCTGCATGCCAAATTCGGCATGCCACCTGCTGATCATTTTACGACTGCTTCTATCGAATAGAATTTATTTATTGGCAACCACAAATATTATAAAGCAAAATTAAGAAAAATATTGAAAATTAAACATAATGATAAATTAGAAAATTCAATTCAAATAACATTGTTGCCCACCGAGAAATAAGTTCAGATGAACTTGTGCTTCTCGGTGGAGTTCAGTCAATTATCATTCAATATCTTTAAAAAATAAAATAAATCTTCTCGCCAGCCAATGTGCAATAAAAGAAAAATCAAATAAATAAAAATGAAAAACAAACAAAATCACATTAGAAATACTCGGATAATTTTTTTTTAAAAGAAGACAAGTTTGAAAAATGAAAGAGGTTAATAGAATTTTCAAATAAAAATTTAAGAGCTTTAGATCGGAATCGGTCCAGCCGTTTAGCCGTCTATTGGAGACATACCTACATAGATAGATAGAAACAAACTGTAATGTTTCATGTAATTTGAATAAGTAATTGCTTCAAATCATTCCCATTACAGGAATCGTAATGGTAATTGCAATTACTTATGAGGTAATAGCCAGCTTAAAACCCCGCTCTTTGCTTGTAGGCATACCTAATCATACTCACTGAACTAATTTTATTGCATTTAAGAGAAGTAATTGAAAAATGCGTTGCACGGACCTGCCTGTAAGGGTTAGTCGGTGCATAGACTACTGAAATCACCATATCCAGAGTGTTCGTAACTACGGAGGCTGCATGCCAAATTACAGCATCAGAAAAGAGACCACCATTTAAATGCCTCTTGAGTACCTACCCGAACTCCATAGCAGTCATTAAAATTTAGTTGATGTACTGCTGAATGACGGTTAACTGGCTGGTTCCCCCGTCTATCAGTCGTAGAACGATGATTGTTTATTCCATATATATATATATATATATATATATATATATATTGATGTGATTTTATGGAACGGAGAACGGAATGAGTTTTATTAACAGAATCAAGAACTTAGAAACCATAAATTCAAGTCAGTATATCCAGCCAGTCAGTGTCCCACTCCTAGCAACTCACATCACTATGCTGGAGGCTACTCCCAACACTTCTCCCTTCCTCCCCTTTGTAAGGTCCCAGCCGATCAACGTGGACCACTTTTCGGCGCCCTGATGGTAACCGTATGCGATAGAGGACGTCCGTGATGGCCTTCAGGATCCGGCACGGTCCCACCCATTGGGAATCTAACTTCGGGCAACGCCCCACCGTTCTCTTTGGACTGTGCAGCCACACGTTACTTCCCTCTTCCAGAATTGCCGGATGGGCCCGCAGATCGTAGTCTCGCTGCATTTTCTCAACTGCCAGGCCCAGCCTGCTGCGTGCAAGCTCATGGATGCGCTCCAGCCGTTCCTGAAGAATTTTGGCAAAATCGGTGGTTGGAATAGTTTCCTCTGGCACTCGGCCACGGAGGAGAGTCAACGGCAGAGTGAGTTCCCGACCATAGACCATGAGGGCTGGTGAAAACTTCGTGGACGAATGCTGGGTCGCCCTGTAGGCCAATAAGGCCGTTGGAATTTGTTGAACCCAGTCTTTTTGGTGGTGGCTGACCAATTTCGACAAAAGATCCCATAAGGTGCGATTGAAGCGCTCTACGAGGCCATTGCTTTGCGGCCTCAGGGCTGTTGTCCGGGTTTTGTGCACCCCAAGTATTTTCATTACTTCCTGGAAGGTCTGAGATTCGAAATTGGTCCCCTGGTCGGTGTGGATTTCCAGGGGAACCCCAAATCTCGCCACAATGTGCTCAAACAACCCTTCTGCGACAGTCTCTGCAGTCTTATCTGGGATGGCGAACGCTTCCGGCCACTTGGTGAAGGCATCAATGGCTACCACGATGTATCTGTTTCCTCGAAGTGACCTTGGTAGTGGCCCAACCAAGTCAATCCCCAGTCGCTCAAAAGGGGCTCCCACGACAAATTTCTGCAGCGGTGCCTTCCGCTTGCGTTCAGCCCCTCCTCTTCTCCTGCCACAAGGCTCACATTTCCCCAGATAGTCGCGTACGTCCCGTGCCATTCCCTTCCAAAAAACAGTCGACGTATCTGTGCCTCCGTCCTCCTCCTTCCAAAGTGTCCCAGGTCATGGCAGCGAGCTACTATCATCTCAATCAGGTGTTTTGGAACTAAAACTTGCAACAGTGCAGGTCCCGGGTCTCCGGGCCACTTCCTGTATAGGACACCTCCTTCTAGGAAGAGCAACTTGTGCTCAGCCCACAGGGCTTTGACGATGGGGGAAGCGGCTGTCAAGTTTGCCTCTGTGGGTTGGGTTTTAATCCAGCTTCGCAGCTCCCTTAATGTGTGGTCTTTCTGTTGCTCCTCCTCCCAGTTCAGACGAACATCCACTTCCACGCGAGCCACAGTGATCTCTTCTTTCTTCCTCTCCAGCTGGGTACAGTGAGCACAGTTATCTTTGAGGCAAGGTCGCCGGGACAGCCCGTCAGCGTTGCCATGGTGAGCCCCTTTCCGGTATTTGATTGTATAGTTGAAGCGTGACAACCGTTCTAACCATCTGGCTAGCTGCCCATCTGGTTCTTTAAACCCCTTTAACCACTCCAATGATGCGTGGTCTGTCCTTATTATCACTGGCTCCCCACTATCAAGCCCGTATGTGGCAAAGTGTTCCAATGCTTGAACCACTCCTAGGAGCTCTAGGCGGGTCACACAATAGTTCCTTTCCGAACGTTGCAGGCATCTAGAGAAATAGGCGATCACTCGCTCTCCTGCCTGTTGGTCTTGTGAAAGCGCTGCTCCAATGGCCCTGCCACTGGCGTCCACATCTACAATGTACTGTCGTCCTTCCTCTGGAAACGCGAGCACAGGGGGATGAGTCAACGCATGTTTCAGCCGGATAAATGCCACTTCACACTCTTCAGTCCACTTAAACATCTTCTTCTCGTTCTGTAGGTCATACAGAGGAGCTGTGATGTCGGCAAAGTGATCAACAAAAGGCCGGTAATAAGAACAGAAGCCAACAAATGCACGCACCTCTTTTGCCGTGGTAGGTCTGGGCCAATTTTGCACAGCATTCGTTTTCTCTGGGTCTGTCTGCACCCCTGCCTCAGTGATTACGTGTCCCAGATAACGCAGTTCTCGTTTGAAAAACTCATTTTCGAGGGTTCAGCTTAATGCCAGCTGCTCGGGCTCTCGTCAACACCTCCCTCACTACCCTTACATGCTCTTGGAATGAGGTGGCCATGATCAAAACATCGTCGAGGTAAACCCGCACTTTTCCCATACGAATCTGTTCCCGAAACAGCCCTGACATGGCACGCTGGAAGGTCGCGGGAGCATTACAAAGCCCGAAGGGCATGACGCGAAATTCCCAAAGGCCGTGGGGTGTGCAGAAGGCTGTTTTCCTGCGGGCATCCGGCGACAAGGGCACTTGCCAATATCCATTCTGAAGGTCGAGGGACGAGAACCATGTGTGACCTCCCACAGCTCGCAAAATGTCGTCAATTCGGGGGAGGGGATATGAATCCTTCACTGTCACATCGTTCAGCTGTCGATAATCGACACAGAAGCGTGTAGACCCGTCCTTTTTCTTCACCATCACGACAGGGCTAGCCCAATCGCTGGAGGATGGTACAACAACACCCATCTCTTCCATCTGACGCACCAAACTGTCCACTTCACGGAGTTTTTTGGGCGCCAATCTTCGCGGGGCTTGCCTGATGGCTCCATGTTGTCCCACATCTATCTCGTGGACCACATCAGCGAAGTGACCCACCACCTTTTTGTCCGCAGCAAACACGTCCTTGAATTCAGCCAGCATGGCAGCAGCTTCCTGGAACAGATGGGTCTCTAATTTCTCAGCACAACTCCGGAGCAATGGCTGTAGGTGGTCCTCCTCTTGCAGTGTGGGTTGCAGTTCACCAAGTCCCTGTCCTTCCTCTTCCAGTTCAACTCCATCTCCCCCCGATTGGATCTGGGCTATTGTAATGGCTCCAGCAGCTGTATCCACCACACAGCCCACCTTTGAGAGGAAATCCATCCCGAGGATGCAGTCCTCTTGGATATCTGCAATTACTGCACGGTGAGGCACCCGTTTCCCAGGTTGCAGCTCCACCTCCACTTCAGCCGTTCCAATTGCCGGAAATTCTTGTCCTGTCGCCGATCGTAGCCACATGGCCCCACCTTTGTCCACCTCAATCGGTTGTACAAAGTCCGCTCTGAGAACCGTAACAACAGCGCCTGTGTCTACCAGCATTGCACAGGGTCTACCGTTTACACTGCCCCTGACGATGACTGACGACACACTCACGGGGTACACTCCCTGGTCAGTCTGGCTTGAACGGTCTGTGGCTTGACGGGGTTGACCTTGCTTGGACCTAGACTGGCCCCAGTCTAGGCCCGTGGGCCGTTTCCCGATGTGGGGCAATTTACGGTTCGATGCCCAAACTGCTGACATTTGAAGCATTTTGTCAGCGGGCACTCTCTGGCCATATGCCCCCGTCCTTCACACCGGAAACAGATCATGTTGCCTCTTCTTCCAGCTTGCACCACGTGATCTATTTGGAGGGCGTCATTAGCAGGGGCAGACACTTCTCGCACAGCCAGGAGGCCTCCAGGGCCCCGAGCACAACGCACAGCCGCTTCAGATTGTAGCGCTACCGCTAAGGCCTGTTCTAAAGACTTCGGGGCTGCCATCATAACCAATTCCTTCACCCGAGGGCTTGACAGGCCTTCGACAAACTGCTGTATGGCAAGAATTTCCACCATTTGGGGCGGTGTCCCCGGGAGCGCCCTTCTTGCGAGGGTGCGAATGTCTGCCTGGTACTGCTGGATTTCTTCCCCGGGTTGTTGCCTTCTATTCCGCAATAGCATTACATACAGTTGGCCACGGTTCTCCACGCCATACCGTGCCGCCAGTTGAGCTGAGATCTGATTGTAGTCCCGGGCAGTCACGTCTAAAAGCACAGATAGCGCAGGTCCTACAAGCGAAGCTCCCAGGGCCAAGCCCCTAGTCTCATAGCTCCAGCCATTTGCAATCGCGACTGTCTCAAAATGTTCGCGGTACTCCTCCCATGGAATCGCTCCGTCATACTTTTGAGGTTTAAAAGTGCCCCTTATAACGAGATTCGGAGGAATCCCTTGTTGAGGAATCCCTTCATCATTAGTGGCCCGAGGGTCCGGACGAATCTCCACAGGGGCCTGCGCAGCGTGCACACGCAAACCGTCTTCTAATTCTTGGCGGATCACCACTTGGAACTCGCGAAACAAAGCCCTTACTTCCGCCGTCATATCCGCACGGAGAGCGTCTCCTTGTTCAATTACCGGAGGTGACAAAACGACCGGATCGGCTCCCAATTCAACGCCCCCGCCGATTGGTGTTCGCGTGCGGCCCGACACTCCCGGTCACACCATCCTCCGCGATTGGTTCTGCGGCTACAAGCAACCGACCACTACGCAAACGGAAACCGTCCTCAGGATTCATTGTAGATACTGGAATCCCACTTCTGACACCACTGATGAGATTTTATAGAACGGAGAACGGAATGCGTTTTTATTCACAGAATGTTACACGTTAGAAACCATAAATTCAAGTCAGTATATCCAGCCAGTCAGTGTCCCGCTCCTAGCAACTCACATCACTATGCTGGAGGCTACTCCCAACACTATATATATATATTATTTGTACACATTACATACATGCGCGCGCACACCCACTCACGCGTGCACACACACCCTCACACGGTGCATAAAGGCAAACCAATCGTTCCTGTAATATGAATGGGGGTAATTTCATTAACATTACCCATTTCCTTTTCTGTAATGGGTAATTGAAAAGACCCATTACTTTCCCAATAACAAGTAATGGTAACTGAAAAAACCATTACCATTATATGTGATTGGAATAAGTAATTGCTTCAAACCATTCCCATTACATGGATGGTAATGGTAATTGCAATTATTTTCTATCTGAAGTAATTGGAAAAAGTAATGGTAATTGCAATTCCTTTTTTAACAACTCTGCATCTTCCGGGACTGCAAATGTACGCTGTTTCGCGTGGTACAACTCGAACAAGCACCCGGTAAGCCGCACGTAGGGATGGAACTTGATGGAGAGAAAGAGGAGGGCGTGATAGAAATAAGATGAAAAGACGAAACCCTTGACTATGTGGTGACATGAAGAGGGATTTCCCCAGGGACAGAAACAGAAGGATGGGAGGGGGTTAAAATCAGCTGGTGGAGAAGAGGCTTTGATGAAGCGAAGGGGGAGGGGGGGGGGGGGTGCTCGGCAAGTATCGGCCCTGTATTGTGCCAACGATTACGTTCACCTTCCCAAACCGGCCTCCTTCAAGGCTCCTTCATCTTTACAAGTCAAGTGCCCCCCCGCCCCCGCCCCCCTCCATCCGCTCTTCACTTCTGAGCCATCGAAGTGAATAATTGTTAATCGATATCAAGATGCTTTGCATGAGCTTTGCGTACACCACCCCCTAGAGAAATATTGTTTAATTGGGTACTTAGTTACAAGCACATAAGTAGGATTAAGACAGATCACCGGCTTAAACAGTACCTAATTTGATCGGTCCCGACAATATAAAGCGAGTTTATTACGGGCTTGTCCAATCCATCGTACAGTATGGAGTAGTGGTATGGGGTGGAGCCTATTCTGACTTGAGTTTGTCCATACTTCAAAAAACTCTCCCAAAGATTATGTTGGGCTTGCCCCAAAGGTACCCGAGTAGCCGGGTTTTTGAAGAGGCTAAATTGCTATCGTATCCTCATTTATTTATTAACTCTATTTTGTTGAATTATTACAAAAATCAACATCCAGTTTCGGTTTTCAACAACCTCCACGGCTATCGAACCAGGTTTCAATTAATGGGAAACGTGGTATATACCAGTACCCAACTTACTGCCACAACTTGAAGTCCGTTGTATATTCTTTTTATAATTCATAGGGCTTTGATAGAAGAGTTAAAAGTTCCTGTTAAACTTAAACTCCCTGCTTATAAGAAAACAGTCATTTCATGGGTCATAGGGTTGAGCGTAGAAAAAGCCGACTCAGTTATAATAAGTAGTGACGTTTGTTAACACCGTCTTCATAGGTCATATTGTTCTTTTTATTCATGTAGTTTTTTTGTATTTAATTAGTTTTTTCCTCTCTCTCTCTAAATATTAGGTAGTCTTATCAAGACTTCATTAATATTTAAAGTGTAAAGTGTCCGAAGGTTCAGAGGCTTTGTGTTCATGATTGAAGTCGGAAAAATTGTTGTCCTCCAAAATCAAAATTTCCACTTGGTTTTTGCATTTCAGAACTTGCTGATCAATTTTGGTTCCGTGTCTGTCTGCCTGCCTTTCTTATGTTTGTCTATCTGTCTGTGGTAAATCCTTGTCACACCCAAAACTATACCAAGTTTCAGTCCGATTCCGATAAAATTTTCAGGGAGTGTGAGGGTTAGCTCCTAGACGGTTCCCTATAATTTTCAATGCCGTCGAATCAACTGTATCATGTGCGTGTGCGCAAACGTGAATTTCTCATAACATTGATTTCTCATTATATGTTGGTCCGATTTAGTTCAAATTCGGTAGGCAGTGATGAATCCGAAATTCACGCCCGGCTTGTACACGGAACAAAAGTTTTTTTTTTTTTTTTTTTTTTTTTTTTTGCTTTTGCTAGGTCGATTACAAAGGTTTATCATTACAAACCAATATCCGTCCGTCTGCCGTCCAGAGCTTTCCTTCGAATCAACTGGACCAAAGTTCATGAAAAATGGATCAAGAATCGCAAACAGGTTCTAGTTCTAGTGAAGTTTCGTAGAAAATGAAGCTGTTGCAAAGGCAATGTTAGAAAGTTAAAGGCAATAGGAAAATGTTAAAATCAACATTTTTGAAAATTTCTCGATTGAAATTCGTTTTGAGGCATTCGGAAACGATTCCTGGTTTGCATTTTTTTATGTGTGTGTATAACTCTCCTTAGGATTGAGATAAAACTCCCGTTCTTGCGCCAAAAAATCAAGCTTTCCAAATGAAAAGATGAGTTCGTTGGCCAGCACTTTTTGAGCATATTAAATTAGTCAAATTTCAAAAAATGTGCTAAAATAATCACTAAAAATGGCTAAAAACGGCAAAATATCGTTAAATTCATAATATTTGGCAGAATTTCAGTCAAAACAAAGTTATCAACGACCACCTAGGACATTACATGTCAAAATGGACTTAAATGTCATTATTATTTCCTGAAAAATCGATAAAAACTGCAAAAAATCTAGAAATTTATAAGATTTTTTGTGTTGCTGCTTTTATGTAGTAGGTAAGTATGAGTTTTTTTTTGCCAATAAATTGGTTTTTAATAATTTCTTTGTACTCAAATTACGCAAATTTCAATACAATTTAACATACTATAATACGATAGGTGATACATAATTTAAGAAAATTCGCTCATACGATCATGCTGCATGACTGGAACTTTCTTCTCCGTTATTTTTTGTGCTTAAGGTCGGAAAGACTCAAAGTTAACTTCTTTTGAAATCGTTATCAAATAATAGTATTTTTTTAATAATAACACATACCTACAATAATTGAACATAGCAAATAAACTAAAAATGTGTACCTAAGTTAAAGGAGTCAGCATGTGTTACCGATTCTGCGAGAAAAAATACGTAGTAACCGTCCCTTACCTTAACTCGTACGTTCATGGAGGGATTTTTCAAGAAAACCCTCGATTCCATTTAAAAACCGTTGTTTTTCAACATTAAAACATAATTTTCTACCCTGATTAGCAAATTCAAAGTAAAATTGACTAGACCGTTGGAAATTGTAGTAAACTAAGCGTATTTCTGTTAAAATTTGATTTTTTTGGCTGCAAATTTGAGTTCAGCGACTCAAAAAACATAAAAATACAAATTTTCATAATTTTACAATGAATTTTGAAAAATTTCCATTTTTTGACTTAATTTTGACTATTTTGAGATTCCAAACTGTCGAAAGTTGTTGCTGTCGACTTGTTTTGACTGCATATTCGAGTTCAGCGACCCCAAAAACGTAAGTATACGAAGTTTCACAATTTTATAAAGAAGTTTGTAAAAGTTATATTCAAAAGTCTGATATTGACAAAATAGCGAGCACCATAATATATATTAGGCGCATAAATATGATCCTCCAGGACTTAATATACTTAATATTATAAGTTGACCACGCAACGTGCAACCATGGAAGAAGAAAAAATCTCTTCATGCAACGCTTCATACTAACTCGAGTTTCTTTGTACAATCCTTCAAAAAAATTTTCTCTTTTTTCATAGATTTTGAAAAAGGCAGAAGCCGAAATATAAAAATAGTTTTGTGGTGTTAATTTCAGTGTTTCCTATTATTTGTTTACTATACATACAAGCTCCAGTAGAGCCAAACAGTTCAGGAGAATATTATATATATATATATATATATTTACATACCTATATGGAAAAACGTTCAAATACAGGAATAGTTTTAAAATGCCTTAGACGGATTGCCATGACGAAAAGTTTAGGAAAATTCTATTTCAGAATGTTTGAAGCTAATATTGCCATAGCTTCGTTTTCTGAATGAATTTGCAAAACGAACGGAATGTCACATTTCTTCTCGGATGAACTTTTTCTTACAAATAAGAAGGTAAAATCAATTACGTACCTACCTACTGAATTATACTACACAGTAAAAAGATAAAGGGCCTTTTCTGTTATATCCCCGCATATATCCGTTTATTCTCTACTATTCACTCATTCTGACCTGTACATCCCACTAATCTGCATTTTTACTAAGGGATTGACTTCTCGATTTAATGTATTTTTTAGATGCGAGCTTGCAAGCATCCAGACCACCAAACTATACACAGCATTCTGATCTATTTTACCACAATGGACGTAAAAATGATTGGGGATCATCAATCCGATCAATCCCCATTCTATAGAAAATAATTTGTAAATGCGGCAATATAACAGAAAAGACCCAAGATAAACTCCGCAGGAGTGTGATGACTTCCAAAGTATAGTCAAAATCTCAAAGAAAACCTGGAAGTAGAAGGGCTTTTATGATTTGATGAGCGGAACATGTGTCGCGGAAGGGTCCCAAGATCCATATTACAAGGCTGACGGGGAAGCCCAACAGCCGGGAGGAAACCGCATAGAATGGCCGGGACGTCCCGATGGCTACTGGTCCCGGGCAGGATACCTCGAGAAAATCCACCGGTGGCACGAACCTAGAAAGTAGAAAACTATTTTCCGAAAGAAAAACCGAGAAAACCTCATGATTTTTCCCCTGGCTGAAGAGGGAGCAAAAAAAAAAGTCTCCAAGGTCGGGAGGTGGGTATAACAAAACGGATAGGTTACAGCGGCACGACCTCAAAGCTGGGTGCAGGGTTTGATAAGAAGGTCTTCCTTGGAAGCAACACGCGCATGTTAGCCCAAAGATCTTGAACTGAATATTTTCGTAAGGGATTTGCTGCGGGATCGGGGTTTTTCAATATCAAGTATTATAGGGAGGTTCGAATTAAGGGCGGCGGTACGACCGGGTGAATGACCGAATCAATGGGTCCCCACAAAGTCAAGCAAAGGGCACACTCCGGTCCGCATATAATAAATACGGAGTGTGAGCGTTACCTTACCTTCAACTGCGATCCTGGGCCGGGGTGTATCCGTTTTCACACACACATGCACGCCCGACACCAAAACAACACAAACGCGACGACACAAAAATAAATGAGAGAAAAAATCGAGGGCCCCGATAAAACTAAATCTGAACGAGCGCGCGGTAAACCAAATAAAGAATGAAAAAATAAACTAAAATAAAAAAATAAACTGTGAAAAAAGGAGGGTTAGTCTGAAGATTTCTGCCACAAAAAAATTATAAACTCAGAGGCCAAAGGCAGACGGGGGTGTCTCCGATATTTGAGCCACTACTGCTCCTGGATGCTGTGGAGATAACTCCGCACCCCTCTGGACCTTCCCCTCCAGATGGGGTGGCTCGCATGCGCGGTGGCAGCTTTTACCCCGCTTTTGATACCCAAACTGATATTTTATTACGAGGCCGTCATACGCCCTACTTACGCACACTGGGTCAAATTACCGATCTGGACGGGCAAAAATTATTGAGCGATATGGCAGGGAATTTGAAGCCGCATCGGAATCAATCAATCAATAGAATTTTTTATCATTTTCGGTCGTTAAACATATACAATATTTTAAACCTCTTCTCATACTTCAAATAACATGATGTACCTACCTAACCAACATTTTCTGACGTGACAAACGTGCATACGTTTTTCAAACCCACAAGTCTCCAAGAATAATAGATTCACAAGGTAAGCCAACGTATGTTCAAGCAGCAATTGTGAAAAGGGGTTATTATTTGTGACATATGATCTCAGCACCCTATTTCAAGTATATTTGGCGCTGCGAATGGAGTACACGCAGATTTCCAGTTTTTCCAATGGATGTTTCTGCTCTTCCTTCACTTCCTTGTGAATGGTAAGTGATTTATTTTTATCGATATTTGGATGGAATAGTGAAGTGTTGGAGGTTTTTTATTTTATCTCATAAATTTTCAGTTGGTCGCTACCTACGAACCTAAATGTCGTTATATCAGTAAAGTCTAGATGTATTATATTATTTGCATAAATTTTTCCTCTGTAGATGCCTATATTCTTCGTAGGCATTTCGATGACAGAAAGTCTTTGCCCGACCACCACGAACTTGCATTACAAAAGATAGGCCCTTTGTCTGCGTAGAAGGGCAATCCAATTAAGATTTTGTGGAGCCACAAAAAGAAAAAACCAAAAAGAAAATCTTATAAAAGGGTCAAAACGAAAATCATAAATTGCTGTGGAATAATTTGCTGTTTTCTATGTGGAACCACGAAAATTTTAGTTTCCAGAACATTTTAGTACTAACAGAACTGTCGGATGTTAAATGTATTTACGTATTTCTTTTCCCCGTCTATTATTCTGTTGGAGTGTCTTTCAGGTTCCTTCCTTCAAGAGGTTTAAAGGCAAAGAATACTTTATCTGCGTAGAAAGACTATCCTTTTCCCTTTCTGTTCGTCTATTCGTGAGGAATTCATACTGCCCGTCCAACTTGGCAGGCGTTTTTTTCTGTTAGAAATGACTTTCAAACAAATTGAGACAGTTGACCTGAGGTAAGTTTTTATCAAGTTCATGTCCACACGGGCGGACGACTGCTCTACTGACCATGTACCTTGGTCAAGGGCATCAAACTACTGTATTTCCGAACTCATTGAGGAAGATCTTCGGTTTTACCTTGAAATTCAACTGCAATAGTTTTGAGGCAAAGTTCTTTATAGTTGAAATTCAGAAGGAGATTAAAGGCTCAGAGATCATGTTAACGAGGATGTCGTTCAGCTCCTTGACACCGAAGATCTACTTAGAAGACGTAAAAGAACTAAACCGCATGAACTAAGTGAAATAAAATGAACGTCATGACTAGTGACTCAATAATCAGAACAATAAGTCTAAAGTGAAGTATATTAGATCTTAAGAAAATGTATAATAATTTATCACATGAATATTGCTTATAAGTTGTTATTACTTGGCGCAATAAAACTTGTCAAAAAAAATAGTTTAAATATTTCTGCCCAACATTTAAATCAATTTCTAAAAGTTTGCCAAATTTATTATTATTATTTTTTTTTTTAATTATTTTATTTTTTATTTTATTTTTATTTTTATTATTTTTTTATATTTTTTTATTTATTTATTTTTTTTTTTTTACGAAAATTGGTCAATTACATGCCCCTCCAAAAGGCTCGAGGCTACGTAAGTCGCACACCCCTCAGGCCGGCCTGTATATCGTGGCGTTTTTAACATCGATTTTTTTGTGTTCGTTTTTCTGAGTCACTTTTATTTTTTTATTTTTTTATTTTTTTATTTTTTTTTCTCTCTTCAGTGAAAATTATTTTGAAAAAGCTGAAAGAGAAATAAAGAAATGGAACGTGACGAACACAGAAGGTCCTTCTGGGGGAGGGGGTCCGGTCCCCTTCGTCTGTAAATACGCCCCTGACTAAATGTAAAAATAAATCAAATTCTATAACCCAGCAACGTTTGTATGAACGAATAAGCCTCTTCCCTCACAAACTGGCCTTCCTTGTGAAATCCCCCTTCTTCATTCTTTCAGCTTACCCTAATTTTATTTACTTACATTTTTCAGGTGTTCTTTTTCTCTCTCATCTCTGAGATCGTTTTTCATCTTTTATAACCCGAACGTAGAGTGTGAGCGTGAAAAGATGAATCCATAGACGCACTCCGCAACAGTGCTGAGTGTTTGGTAAATATTTCAAGGCGATCCAATTTTCTTTATCCGATTCCCACACCGAAGTGAGCCTCAATGTTACCACCGAATAGGCAGAAAGTGATTATCACACAGTACTATAAAAGTACCCATTTAGCCTGTTAGTGTGTCAGAAATTTCCCAGCGTGAGTGATTGTCTTCTTTTAATCTCCTGGAGTACTTTTCTCATCGCTGGAGTTTGTGGAATCCAGCAAACACTTTTCTCCTAAATCAACATTTTCGCTCACATTTATATACGACTGAATGAATGAATGAAAACATGTTTTTATTTCACATAAATGATATATGCAACATTAATGGAAGAAACATGAACGGCTATTGGTATTTTTACCGTCAGCCGGTGTTCGCCCTTATTAGAATGAATCGTTTTGATAATGTATTTGTTATAAATGATATTGTTAACATACCTATTTATTATAAATTATTGTTAATATATTATTGTTATCAGTTATTAATTATTTGTTCTCCTAATAGCCACCATTACCATATGTAATTTGTGGGGGGGGGGGGGGGGGGGTACAGATACGTATTATGGTTAGTTCATTTGTACATAATCCCCTTAACTTAAATTCTTGTTATGAGTAGGTACATGTTTGTCTTTTAATTGTTTCCTATTATTAGTTCATTATTATTATTATTTGTGTTATACTTCACTCATATTATAAATATATATATGTATTCTGATGTGTTCCTATTTTTTATCATTATAATTGAATTCTGTAATCAATGAACGTCTACAACAGCGGTTCCCAACCTGTGGGCCGCGGGCAGGTTGGTACTGGGCCGTGGATGCTGGTCAAAAATATAAAAATATATTTAAAAAATCATCTGAGTTTCAACAATTAATATCGGAATAGAGATGGAAACAATTAAATTTAAACCATGCTCACTTGAGTGTTAGCAATAGTCGAATTATTCAATTGCATTTTTATAACAAGTGAGTTTACTCTTTGCACGTGTAAGATAGCCAGCGAATTGACATTCACCATTTGAAGGAGATAACTTGAAAAAAATGAAAATGTCTTCGAGTGAAGAAGACTCGGTAATTTAACTGTCATGTGACCAGACTCTAGCATCGTTTTTTAAAACAACTCCATTAGTTCCGTGCTGGATTACAGTTCGCGAAGAATATCTGGCAATGGCCAAAATTGCATTGAAGCACTTGATGGGGTTTTCCACAACATATTTATGTGAACAAGCCTTTTCAACATTGGGTTTTTTGAAAAATAAGTACAGGAACAAACTGAATGTTGAAAGCGATTTAAGACTAAAACGGTCCAGTTTCAATCCTGACATTGATTCACTCGTGGGAAAAAAACCAATGTCAAAAATCCCATCGAGTTTTTTCTTTTTACTTTGAGCACTTGTATAAATTGTTTTTCATCATGTAACAACTAAAGGTGAATAAAGTACAGGTGTTTTCTTTGCAAATACTTGAGATATTTTTTCCCCTTGTACATATCTTTTACCAATTACTAACATGTTATATATATATATATATATATATATATATATATATATATGGGCCTCAAAGCTTTATTTTAAAAATAGTTGGGCCTCACAATTAAAAAGGTTGGGAACCGCTGGTCTACAAGTCCAGGCCGCCTTTGTGAATTTGTAAAGATTCTCCCAGTCCTTCCCATTTAGAATTTCGATGAGCTCTTGTCTAGTTAGCGTTACTTTGCTAAGGTAGCCCTTTCTGAGGCATCCCAGTATTGGGCATTATGAAAAGAAATGTAGGGTGTCTTCCTTTTCCCGTATATTGCAAAGGGCGCATAAATGAATTCTCTTCGGGATCCAGGGGGTAAAGTAGAGGTGGAGTAGTTCAAAGCGACATTTCAATGTCCACGAGGTTCTTTCCAGATCCATCCCTTGTGATAGGACATTAACGTCATGGCGAAGTGCGAAGGTCATGGTATTGACCCTCATTACATCTCTTGATCAGCACTTCTTTTTCCACTTTTTCAATTCCAGAGAGTATGACAGGAAGCGCGTTCGACAATCCTTCTACTTGGCTCCAGCTGAAATGCCTACCGTCTCCATACTTGCTGGCATATATATCCCAGGTTTTGACCCAGCCCACTCACCTTATAAGCACGTACTCCGCATAAATCCAAGCAAACCTCGTAGGGGGAGATCTCATGGTCTTTATTATACAGAGAGTACACGTCATGGTTTACCATTCAAGAGCACAGTTTACCTTTAGTTTACCTTTGTACAGCATTCGATTACGATCTATACCTACAATCCCTGGGAGTAATATAGGATTTAGAATAAGGGCCAGAGAATGGGCATCCAGGCCTTCCCATTTCGTCCCCATCATTTGGTACGGCCATACACCTACATTTGTACGTCCTCTTCGTCAACTTTCTTTCCATCCTATAACAACATACGATAGGTCTGACGTATTCTACTTTGTTAAAATTAACATTTACGCACAATACCTTTATTATTGTTAAACAATTATTAGCTATAGTTTTATAATAAAATTATTTTATTCAGCAAGGTACATTTACATTTTTACTTCATTTAATACCGTTGAATCCTGCAATGTAAGGGGGTGGTGTTCAGGTGATCATTTTCTAAATGCAATAACATAAAGAAGTTATACTTTTACGGAACTTATAACGTCCCTTATACATGGATATATTCATACAAGGAACGAAGCTATGCGCCCTCCTAACTTAGCAAACGTTTTGCAGTTATTCTAGACCGATTTAAAAGGTTCATTATTGAAACCTAAATTTCTCATTTCAAATTAACAATGAATGAACAGGAAGATTACGGGATTGGAAAACATCAGTACTAATAGAATGAAGAGATTGAACTGGATAAGTTTACATATATCCATGTTTGTGTTTGGGCGCCTCTCAAAGCCCGAATCAGCGATTCAAATTGAATGTATGTGAAACACTCTCCGATCCACTCGTTGCAGGTAAGCACGGAGAATCAAATTCGGTGTAATGGATTCCCCAATACTCCCGACACTTCTGTCAGTCTGTTTCTTCCATTACGGCAGAAGAGACTCTGAATCCCCAAATACGCCGTCCCCAATCCTGTCCTCTACGTGACCCGTGATGTTTCCAGTGGCTCAAGATTTTCTACTCTGGTCAATAAAACTGAACACTAAAAGGGAGAGATAAAGATAAAGAGAGAGAGAGAGAGAGAGAGAGAGAGAGAGAGAGAGAGAGAGAGAGAGAGAGAGAGAGAGAGAGAGAGAGAGAGAGAGAGAGAGAGAGAGAGAGAGAGAGAGAGAGAGGGGGGGGGGGGGATAGAGAGAGAGAACCCTACAAGAAAAATTATTGGAAGTACTTAATTGTTCAGTTGTTTATAAACAATAGGTATAGTAACAAAAGAATGGATTTCATTAATACCAGTTGGTCCGCTAATAAGGTTCATCACAAAGTTTGAAAAACTGGTTGTCTAGAATAATATACTCGACTTCGCCTATTATTCACGATTCAGGGGTATTAGTGTACACAGCCTCCGATTTAAATACTATTTTTGGCCTCAGTACTTTTTTCACGAATAAAGCGACACCACCTCGACCATCCCAACCGGTCAACCCTGAACAGCATATAACCGTCCAACTCGATCGCATTAGATCCAATTTCCGGCTTCAAAAATGTCTCCGATAACGCGATCACATCGACCTCAGTTTTATCAAAGACCTCTATAAAATTCCGACCAGTGAGCCAGGATAGACTCTACATTGACATGAGCAAATTTCAAACATTTTAGATCGCACTGCGATCGAATTGAAAGATTCAGAACACATTATTCAAAAGAAAATTTAAAGAATTATCACACTCATGTGCCCCTAAATAATCAGAAGAAAAACTTAATCTAAATAAATGAACTACTTTATGTGAAAATGTCTTAATCTTCATCATTTAACAATCTTGAGTAATGCTTCAGCAGATCTAACCATTATCGCGTTGGGAACCTTCATCCTTCTTCAAGTAAACATTTCCATTCTTTACCCAGACAAACTTGAATCCATTAGCCCGTTTAAAGTCCTTACAAGATTTCAGCAGCTTGCGATTACGGTACGTGAGGCAGTTGTTGAAGTAAACATTGACCGGTTCACCGACTATGAACCCAAACGAACGTGTTGACAACACTCCTTCAACCGTGCCGCCCGACGTGACAGAAACTACAGCAAACGATACCAAGCTCAATTTTCGGTTGATTTACCGACGATCATCGTCAACGACAACTTTTAAGAGATTTATAGATGTTTCAGCCGATTCTGTGTGGCGAAAACTGTTGAAAACGATACCAAACTCGATTTTTGATGATTTGACGTCAGTTATGACAACGTCATATTGTCGTCAAGAACAACTTTTAAAGCTTTCATACTTTATTCAGGCGATTCTGTACGGTGAAAACTATTAAAAACTATACCAAACTCACTCGATTTTTGGTGATTTTACAATGACAGACGACAGTGACGACGTCGTCGTATTGTCGTCAAGGTCAACTGCTGCGCGGAACACACACACACACGCTGACAAATGCCAACTGTCAGAAACCCTCATCGTTCGTCAATAAATCAGTCTCTGAATCCAATATCAATCCCTTACACCCATATCTTAAGATATAAAGTACAAATAAGTAAATCAGCGGAGATGTAATGTACAATAATTGAGTGTATATGTGGGTTTTCATTTCTTTGGGGGCATCACGGCGAGGACAGATCTCATAGCGTCCAACATGGGTGTAGTGCCAGGAAAGAAGTGCTTTTGCCCTCGCTCCGCCATCTGCCTCTCACCCTGACTTATGAGCTTTCCATCAGGTGTGAGAAAGATCACCTGAAAAAATGGTGTCTAAATTCACTTTCAAAACTGCATGGTTATCAACAAGCTCGATAAAAAATTCTGGAGCTCTCTAATCTTATATGAATTAACTGATACCTATTAACCATGTTTATTGATGTCATAACAGACGAGCCCAATAACATTCAATGTATTATACAATATTTTTATGAAAATGATAGATGAGAGAAAATTAAGGTCCTATTTTACACAAAATGGAAAAAAGGATATAGAAATACAAAACTTGACAAAATAGCATCAACAATAAAAGTAAAATATGAGGAAGCGGTGTGTAATTTTGATGTCTTTTGGGATGAGGATGAGTTGAGGAAATTGAAATCGGGGTAAAGAGGTAAGAAGAGGTTGGCACTGCGGAGGATTTCACTCAACGGTAGGTTTCTTAGATAGGTATTCGTTGAGGAAAAGGGATGAAAAATAGTAATAATGGCTCGGGTTGCAATATGTGGAACTAGAAGACCAAATTTTGGGAGGAGTTTCATTTAAGTTCCGCACCTGGGGCAGTCCATGTTTACGTTAAATAGCTTATGGAAAACTATCAGGCCTGCCGAGCTTCTTCTGTTGTCCAGAGTTACCAGGTGACACCTCTCTCTCTCTCTCTCTCTCTCTCTCTCTCTCTCTCTCTCTCTCTCTCTCTCTCTCTCTCTCTCTCTCTCTCTCTCTCTCTCTCTCTCTCTCTCTCTCTCTCTCATATATATATATATATATATATATATATATATATATATATATATATATATATATATATATATATATATATATCATGTCAATCATTTAGGTTGAGGCCAGGATTGACTCATACAAGATTATCAGTATCGAAGCCATACATGTTTACGTGGTTACTCGCTTCCATGATACTATCCCAGGTCCCTGAATTCAAAAAAACCATTAATTATTCTTCTAACTTTGAAAAAGATTTTAATCGAAGTATCAAAACATGCTTTTCTCTTTCTATTCGTGAAATTTCTATCAAATTTAGTTTATATAATAGGTACAAGGTTCAGTAGAATAATAAACAATATAGTGTATACATATACATAAAGTGAAAAATTTAGGAATCTTTTCAGGATGCCTCAAAACGGATTTAAATGAAGAAATTTTACAAAAATGTTGATTTTAACAATTTTTGAGCGATTGCAATAGCTTCATTTTGCACAATCATGTGACTTACTTACTTCGTGAGCACTGATGTTTCAAGTTGTTTGCAAACCTTTCATCAGATCCGATAATTGTACTTGTGTACTACTTTTATTCGGAAGTCGTATTTACCTGGGGAACATAAGCGCCATCTTTGGTGAGTTCGGGATTCCGCGGCAGCGAATCCGCTTTGATGGCAACCATTGAAAACTTCTCACTCATCGTGATTAATCCTGTCGATCTTGAAAACCAGTCGCGGAAGGATTTACAAGACCTGAGAAATTCCAATTTTTATCAATAATATGTGTTTGCTCTGTATTACTAATTAATGCTTCTTTAAACTGGCCTGTCCATTTTGCTTCCTCACAACCAGGCAGATGGTTAAATATTGATTATTCCTCCAAAATCTGATTAATCCAAGTTAAATTAAATAAAATTAATCCTAAATCTAATTGATTATTCCTCCAAAATCTAAATTATATGGTTATTGAATAACTAAGGCTCGGTTCTGCTTGGAACCATCATCCGGAACACCTAGTATAGAGTCTATATCAGAACTTGTAAATTTATTAAAACTTCCAAAAAGATTCCAAAAGATAAGTTTTTAGTTTGGGCCCAAAGTTGAGGGTGTTCTTGACGTTTCATCCTCACCTTTTTCAAAACGCCTTAATTTGGGCGTGAGGAAAGTATAAATGCCGTTTGCCAACACAAATTCATTGAGAATTACACACTCGTGCCTGCGTACCAAGTGCGTCGTAAACCTGGTAGGAAGAGTTGATGGAGATGAGGGGAAGGGGGGGATTTTAATTAATCTGGATCCTGCATTGTTTCGCCCACTACGAATTAGATTACCCAGGAACGCAACGCACATCCCGTCAGCGAATTCTGAACACGCCTAGCCCTCCCTGGGGCCACCTTTCAGGGGCATCCATGTCTGAATCTTACAAAAGCCCGATAGCCCTGCAAAATGTAAAAGTGCTTTTCCGGGCTGCGGGGCTAAACCCACGGAGAACGCCTTCATTCCGCCCACAAAAGCCGAATTACTGCGCCTTAGGGAGGGAGAGCGCCGCTCCCTAACCCTAGGTGGCCTCTATTTGGAATTATTGAGCCGTAAAATTGTATGATGCTTCTCCCTGAGTATGGCCCACCCACCTACTATGGAGGCTTGAGTGTTATTTTGGTTTACTATTCATAATGAACCTTTGTAATCGATCATGGAAAATGTTTGTTAAATCCCACCCTCAGAATCCCCCGAAAGTCCGCCATTCGTAATTTAACTCTCAAGTATCCAAGAATTATTCGGAAAAGAATTGAAAAAAAAAAAAAAAAAAATTTTCTTGTCTCTCCATAATAATTATTACAATTTGTGTCATTATATGATTTATACTGAATGAAAATGGAGTTTCAGTAAGGTAGCAGAGCCGAGTGCACGTGTTTTTTGCGAGCTCCGTGTTGATTTAGCAGGGTTGTATTGTGAATTTCGTTTCAGTTTTTGTTTTTTGTGGTTGCTCTTTGATTAACTCTCAGCAATAACAATTTTCATACATTTTTAACGGGTAGATTTCTGGAAAAAGGCTATTTTTTCGAGTTTGGTTGATTTTTTGTTTACCGAAGGGAAAGGACCATCCACTCGACCGAATACCGTATTCCTTAGTCAGCAGCACTCGAAGAGCAGACTTGTATCGCGTCGAATAATTGCAACTACGAGAATAACGACCTCCGAGTTAGTAGGTAGGGTTTTATTTTTATTTTTTACTGTTGATTGATTTTTGAGTTAGTTAGAAGGGTGACCACTCCATATCTCATGACTAAACCACCTTAATTAATATTCATAATCTGGTTCGTAGGTACGTATTAACTACGTACATGCGTATCTACCTATTGGCGATTGAATCCGGGTTACCTAAGAAGACCGCAAGACTATACAAGCTATCTTCAGTTCACCCGAATTGGACTCTTGGATTCAAATGAGGCACTCCAGTCACATGTCACCACTGAATGTTTACATTGTTTTGAACTGTAGCTCTCTGCTTTTTGAGAATATACACTCGTTTCGCTGCTTCATCTTGAATTTATATCACTCTCGAGATTTATTCAACATAAGAAGTTCTGCTATTTAAGTACCGTAATCAATCCGGAAAATTAAGGTAAAGACTTCCTATTACTCGTTTCGTAAATCAATTTGACGTATTACGCTATGCATATCTGCAGAAATAACCCAATGGAGTTAATCGCTGGACTTATTTGGTGGACTTTGAGCTCATGCTACCATGTAACAAGGGCTGAAGGCCTGTTATACTGAGTTTTGATTTGCAAATACTATTTGATCCAATCTATATTTTATATAATTGTATATGTAAGGAATAGGGTGACAAAGTGAGTACACAGATTTAAGGGGATTACCTTGATGTTTTATTCAAATATGTAAGTGTTGCCCCAAAAGATTCTACGGGATCTATCTCACTAACCTGAGAGGAATTTACCAATAGTTGGTTTTACAGTTTGAATTAAAAAACACCACAAGGGTTTTTTTTTTAATGGAGGGATCTTATCTGATGGGATTCGCAAGAGAGGATAATCAATAGGTATATGAGGCGCTTACTTTCAAAAGGGGTCATATCCTCTTCCGAAAAATTTTCAGGAAGTGAAAAAAACGCCCAAGGAGTTATTGATTGGAATTCAAATTTAGTTTTTAATCTAGTGTAGCTTAGTGAGGCACTAGAAATTATATCCCAAAACATGAGCAGCCAATCTCGAAAACCAAAGGAGTTACAGCTAATTATCATTTGGATATGACTCCTTTTGATCAAAATTTTGGATATGTTCCATTTTGATAAAAACACATCCAGTTCTCAATAAAAAATCACAAAAATCAAGTGTAGGTAATTCATATTTTTTTAGGTATGCAAATATCACACATGAACTTTGTTTCCAAATTATATAATAAGGTAAGGTATTATCAACAAATTTTCAGTTTGGAACGAACAAAAAAGCCAATATAGAAAAAAATCACAAAAAATCTTTAAAATCTGTCAAAATTTCAAACATGAAAATCAGTTTCCTCTTCGTCAAGGCAATCACATTCTCCTACTTCACCATCGTCTAGTGAAGGTGCTACTTCATGGGTACCCAAAAGAACGCCAACAATACCCTCCATTCTTGGCAACACTAACGACACCTTACCAATGCAAAAACGACGATAAGTCTAAAAATCTCAAGAGACACGAACTAAAAACAGAAAGAAGCACTAGAGAAATCAGCGAAACAGGAGTGAAACATGTTATCACAGCACGTCTTATATCAAAATCATTGAATATTGGGAAGTACAGGAGCACAGTTGATAACAGGGGTACCGAAGAGTATTGCTCCTGCACTCTGTTGGTTATTCATACCAAACCCTTTAAATCTTATCACCAAACAGCACAGGCATTCTAAAAGGTATGTTCCAAACTAGAGTTGGAAAAAAATCCGGTAGATGGCATTTTGGATATGTTCCTTTTTGAAAAACATCAACGAGCAACAACTTGAAGGAAGGTGAGGATATATTCCCTTTTGATTGAAACGAAAATTATCCATCATATAGGAATGGATGTGATCCCTTTTGATCCAAACATCAAACTTTGGCCCTCAAATACACAAGGATATATTCCTTTTTGACTCTTAACTGCTCATACAAATCGATTTTGGTTATCCTACAGATTGAAAATCCGTTTTTTACAGATTTTTTTCGAAAAATGGATATGACCCCTTTTGAAAGTAAGCTCCTCATATATTATATGATATATCAAATCGTCATGCGAGTAGGAGATGGATTCAATGACTTATGATTCGGTCTAGCGTCTGGAAGCGACTTAAGGCTTCCCAAGGTCCTTCCCTGCTCTAGCTCTTCCCTTTCGCACCCTCCGACTCAGCTGTTCGCTGATGTTTGTGACTTATGACCAATAGATCGCGTAAGCATGCTATCAGTCGTCACAACTAATACATGAACTAATGAACAAATTAACTAATTGTATGGACTAAACCCACCTACAATCATCAGCGTGTATAACCATCATGACGGGGCATTTGTTTTCTTTAGCAAACTTCAAAGCTCCGTCGTAGGTTGCATTCCATTTGATTTTTTTCGTGAAGCCATGTTCATTGAAATCTTTGTCTTCCACGAAGTTCTGCAAGTTGATCAAGCTGGGAAACTTTTGCTGCCATTCGAAAATATTCTCTACGCATTTGTTATACCATTCTTTCAGACCCATTATGAAGTTTTGTGGTTTCCTGTGCTTGAACTGATATTGTGAAGTCGTGATCTTGCAAACTTGATTCTCTATGTTCAATATATGAGTAGGTTGGTATGTAACCTGTTTATAAGTTGCTTGTCAACTGGCACAAAATTGTTATTCATACGTAAACATTACCAATATTTACGTAGTGAGAAAATAGAACAGCATTATGATCTATTATTCCTTCGGCTATATCACTTTAACTACTCAATGAACAGTAGTAACGCGTTTATGACGAGCAGGCAGGTTTTCTCGGAAAACCAATAAGAAGATACCTAGTTGTGTTGGTACGGCGTTGGCAAATAAATTATCGTGGAAAATGAAGCTATTACAATGGCTCTAAAAACTTGAAATAGACATTTCCAAAAATGTTCTTCTTAGAAGTCTCTTTTGGGGCATTTTAAAACGATTCTTGGATTTTAACGCTCATACATATACTTTGTTTTAAATATAGACAGAATTTCTTTAATATACCTATAGAAGAAAGGAAGAATCTGATATTGCGATTTTAAATCTTTGTCACCGAAATTAGAAAAATGAAAGTCATCACTCTTGATGTCTTGGAAATTGCATATTCTATCGTGACTTATCAAAATGAATTTTGATAAGTTTTCTGGGTTCGATGACTAATCACTGAGATTGAGAATTGAAGGACAATAAATTAGTGCCTAATACCCACCTAAGAGTTGTTGTTCGTGATGCGAGGAACTCGTTGTCCGAGTCAGCCATGAATAGATTTGCATAAGACGGTGCCATGCGAATTCCCATAGCTGTACCTCTTTTTGACATGGATATGACGAGACCCTCTCGAACGTGCAAGTTTGTCCCCCACCCCGGCAACTACCTGGAACCGTTCCCTACAAGAAGAACTGTGAGTTCTTCAATTCCGTCCAACCTGTTTAGTGGACATGTAGGTTAGAATGAAGTGTATAGTTTGGTGGTCTGGATGCTCGCAAGCTCGCATCTCAAAAATACATAACATCAAGTAGTCAATCCCTTAGTAAAAATGCAGATTAGTTGGATATGTAGATCAGAATGAAGTGTATAGTTTCGTGGTCTCATAACACGATCACATAATAGTTTAGAAACGTAAATGTGACTTTTCATTTGTGACTCATGAGCTGCTCCGCGTTGAACGGAATTGTAGGGAACGGTTCCAAGTAGTTGCCGGGGTGGGGGACAAACTTGTTCGTTCGAGAGGGTCTCGTCATGGATATGTCTTCGCTCTGGGGGGTCAACCAAAAATTTCCGTCACGCAAAATTTGTGTCACAATTTCAGTGTTTTTCACGTACAACCCAGCCGTTGCTAGGGGAATAGAACTTCCGCAGTTTCCATCGCACAAAAATCGTTCGCCACTCGTTGGAAAGCGCTTGATTTATGTGATAAATGTTCACATCTCAAGCAACCAATTTCCCCCTCCTTACGTACCTGGCTACATTCCAAAAGTAAGTTGATTGGACTATAAACAATTTTAATAAGCCGGTTACAATATTCTTAACGTAAAGCAATAGCATCATTTACTCCACTCCATAGGAAACATTTTCATCGTCTTGACAACAGTCGAGGACAACCGTTATGAAATCCCCAATCAAAGACATATCCATGTAACATGGTATCTGCTTGTAAAGCGGATAGTGAAACTCGTTTACGAGTTTTTAGAAGTTTTAATATACTTCTGGTCACCGAATTTGAAAATATTCATCGTCAAAACATTTTCAGCGAGTTTCACCAAGAAGTCTATGTACGGGAGCTCGTTGCTGGAGAAAGCACGTTAATGCTCGTCCTTCATCGTGAGGATGGTTGACTTTGTACAATAGGTTGAAGGTGGGTGGCATCTAGGTGAAGGTGGCATCTACGTATGCAGATATCCGTTCGGTAATGCATCCAAAACTTGCAACAAGTGGGTGCCCAGGTGGTAATTGGTCAGTGAGGGAAAGGTTTGTGGATTTTTGGAAGTAGGTAAAAATCTGGACATCGAGGTTCGATGGGGGTCATATTTTCTTTCTCTTGCATTTAGCCCTTCTCATCTTTCATTCCTCTCAATGCTTTGAGATCCGATTGGTTTTCTTTAGTTGAATTTGTTTGCTTTTACCAAAGTTGTTTCAAACCACCAATATTATCCAGTACATCCCGAATTTGAACAAAATTGCTCCGATAGATGATGAGAAGTCGACATTACAATAAATGCACATTTGCGCATCCGAACGCGCAACTGTGTATTCGGCGTTAATGAAATATGTGTGGAACAGTCTATATGAGCTAACTCGCACAATGCTTGGAGATTTAATCAAAATTGCTCCATTAGTTTCTGAGTTTTGCGTGTGTGAATCAATTTTATTTTTGCGCATGCGCAGTAAATATTACTCCCCCAATCGAGATATAATTCCTAGAGAGTTTGTCGAGAGCATATACCCAACTACCCTTCGAATTTGAAAGAAACTAGACCAACAGATTATGATGAATCGACGTTATAGGAAATCGTCATGTGCACAAGCTACTATTGATCAATCGGCAATGAAAGTCATATAGGATCGTCTAGGAGCAAACCCGCACAATCTCTCAAAATTTTATAAAAAAATCGGACTAAAACTTGGTATAGTATTGGGCGTGACAAGGATTTACCACAGAAAGATGTGGAACCAAAATAATTGTTCAGCAAGATCTGAACCGCAAAAAGCAAGTGGAAATTTGGATTTCAGAGGACACCAATTTTTTCGGTTTCTTTATTCTTAAAAAATAAAAACGCTTCCCGAGTACACCCATAATGAAATAACATTTCGTGTAATAAGTAAAAAGGCACTAAATCAAATGCTATCGTCATGTCATACATCTCTAGTCAGGTAACAACTAACATTTCTAGTCAGGTACGAGGTTCGCGCAAACATAGGTAGTAGTTACTAATGATACGATAGTGATGAAACTCATATAAGGTGATCAAATCGTAATTTTCCAACTAACTGCCGAATTTGAGTGACATTGGACGAATAGGTCGTAACAAATTTTACGTATGAGTAAAAATGGAGAAATTGCTGATTAGAAACTCATAGGGGTCATCTAAATCCAAAACCGCACATACTCAGAAAATGCCATCAAAATCGGACGACAATCGTAAAAATTCTGCTCGTTGCAAGGATTTTAGATTTGCGCATGCACTGGAGCTACTAATGATACACACTCGTATTGAAAGTGATACGGGATTAAATCGAATTTTCTCAACTATCCTCCGAATTCGAGTGAGATCGGACCACTAGGCTCTGATAAAATTATGCTTGATGGAATTTATGTTTGCGCATCCGCAGATTGTAGTACTGATTTGTGATCAATGGAACTGATATAGGGGCTCATCTTTAGCATAACTCCCACATTCCCTGAAAAGTTCCTCAAAATCGGATGAAAACTATAAATGTTGCTTGTTAAACGGATTTGCGGACTCACTCACAGACACTAAACGGAAGTTGTTCACAATGGTATAAAACGGAGAATGCGAGAGGACATTTTATTGAAAACAAAACTTGCACACAATGCAATTGTTGAAAACAATGCTTCTTCTGCCTATAGGTGACTTTTGGATTTCACGATTGCTCATGCACAGACACTTCGTTTGCCCAGGTAACAATGAAATTCATCGGGGAGGATCAGGGGCCCAACCTACCCAGTTTCTAAACATTTCTCCGAAATCGAATGAAAACTGCAGCGGTTGAAAATGGTACAATGATTTTTCTTTATACCTAGGGAACCATCCAGCGCCCGATTTATATAACCCCTGAATACTGCATGAAACGCTGACTGTAATTAAGAACTGCTTTACCCATGACACACTGACAGATACCAAATAAAAATTCATTGTTCAAGAGTCTACAACATGAAATGCTTGTCGAATCTGACCACAATACTTCCGAGTGGACCCAAGGTAGATCGGGAAGTAAACAAAGAAGAAGAACATAGTTGTTTCTAATGACAGAAGACACTAAACTGTTGATGACATTATAATTTATTGTTGAAGTCCTACACCTGTTGACGTAGATTGTGACACAGCGGGAGGAAGTTTCATTGATTGGACGCTCTGCGCAGAAGCGCGGGAGGCAGACATCCTCTGGGCCACTCGGTGTCGTACTGTCGGCCTGTAAACTCCTCTCTGAAGCTGAACTATCTCCCAACCCTTCTTACTGTATCTCTGCACAAGGAAACGAAATACAATATTTCTGTCCAAAACTCAGGCTATTTACTAAGTATTCAGGGTGTCCCAGTCGGCTTGCCCTCTCCCTCCTTTATTAGGTATTCCTGTTTAATTTGTTAAGATATCAGAAAACTGTAAAATTCTGTTATAGTGCAGTACATTGCTTTATTGTTAGCAAATACCTGATTTAGTTAATGACTAGTAGGAAAGCAGACGTATCTGGTGAATACCCGCCATAGATAACCTATAATTAGAATGAATAAAATCTACACTTGACTCTGATTGGCAAATTTTAGCCTGAAAACCATCCGCTGAAAATTAACTTACCCTGATTGGATTAATCTAATAGCTGGAGGATCTACACTCTCACGGATATTGAGGTAGAACACCTTATAATTTATATCCTCAAATATTCACTAGGTGAATACCGCCTGGGTATTTCAAAACCAGTACAGTCTAATTTGGTTAGTGACTGAATCAGTTTGCCGTATCGGCTATCCTTTATGTAGGCCGAAGTACGCGATTCTTATGAGAATGAAAATCTTATCATTCCGGGTACCTAATTTAAATGGTCTTCTTGATTTTTTTAGTATTACTATTCAATGGGGAAATTTAATTCTGATTGTCAACCATCACAGGGGCACTAAGACTCCGTTTTTCAAATAAGGAGTCTATTTTTTGTTTAATTTTTTTTTTTTTTGCAGATTCTAAACCTGTACGAAATTTCATGGAAAAATTATCAATCATATGATTTTTTTTAGAACGCAATTAACGCCAAAAATGGTCAAACTGTGATATTTTGAAGATAGGTTTTAGAAGATTTTGATGATAGGTACCACATGAAGAAGGTTTCGATTGCCACATGCGAAACATGATTGTGGGGTATTTTTCCCGCTGAATCACCAGATGATTTTCATTAATTTATTGATATTCGCAACACCCCATTAGAAATACACCGAATAAACGACCAGGAATGCTCTTTTCCCCATAGCTCAAAGCGTAGCAGATAGATAATGTAAGGTCGTGTACCTTGTCTTTTTTTTGCCACTGGCCATACCCGTCTTACTCACAGACACCTGCTTAGTGCAGAAGCTCGAGATGTGTGTGGGAGGGGTGGGGCTGATCTATCCATCCGCCACTTTCTAGAAGACTGTCCAGCCCTTGTGGACCTCCGAGTCCAGCATCAGCCCCCTCAGTGGGTTGACGTTTTATCCGGACCAGACAAGGCCCGATCCCTGTTGTTGTACCTGAGAGCCGCTTAGCTCTACTACGAACTGTGATATCTGTTCTGTGACATATTTATATAGTGTGCAATTGACAACTTCGGTATTTCAAATGGAACCCCCATTTTTTATTGCAGATTTGAATTCTACGTGAAATTTCATGAAGAAAATACCCATCACTCGATTTTTTAGGTGCGCGCAAACGGACGCAATTCACAGAAAAAACAGATTTTCGCGAAATACCTATTCTTTTGACATTGTATGTCTTTGCTATGGCACATATAAACTAAAAAAAAGTCACGAACATTTATTGACGAAAATTGCTCACGAAAATATTGTGATGATTTCCGCTTACAACCGAGTCGTTGCTAGGGAAATGGTACTTCATCGTTTCTCATCCCACTAAATTCGTTGACCATTCGTTCGAAAGCTTTCGATTTATCCAACCATATTATGTTAACTACTGCGAAGTGCGTGGCCAACATGTTGAGTTATGAGCATGGTAATTTGAATAATTGTGTACACTCAGGTGAGCATTCTCAATGATTGATATTGTGAACATGATTGCAACCGCTTGTTAATTTCTGATGATTTCATTGAGCTGGTGTTTCGATGATTTGATTCATAGCAGGTGTCCGAATATTGCGAGAACGGTTTGATTTGAGAAGCAGTGGTTAAATCATTCTAATAGGTAATTTCTATAATTTACACTCTAGGAAGCTGTGATTTCGTACGTAGCCGTTTAGGACATTTACTTGTCGATGCCCACGGTCCGGATCAGATGAGTGGCTCTTAATGCTAATTTCTATGCTTTCCACTCTAGGAAGCTGTAATTTCGTATGTAGCCTCTTTAGGACATTTACGTGACGATGCTCAGGGTCCGGATCAGCTGAGTGACTCTTAGAGCTTGCATACGAGTCTGCAACACATACGAGTCTGCAACTAAAGACATAAAATGTCCCAATGTGTTGCAGACTCGTATGCAAGCGTTTCGTATCGTACATACAATTTTGAATTTTGGGGAAAGTACTGAGATTTATTCGTACGATATAGGTAAATCTGATTATAGTAACTCTGTTCCGCAAGTAGTAGGCCCTATGGGTTTCAAACTATTCGCAGAAACCATGGTTATTTTCACGGATAGCTGGGCGCTGAATTTGCGTTTATTAAACTTGGATGAAGGTCGAATAGTGGCCACGCTGGAAAATATGATTCCAATAGTGCGCAGTACGATACAGGTCTTTGGAAATCTCTAGACTTACGCAGTATTTGAAGACCTTCGATTACGGCAGTTCCCCACCGTGACAGTTTATGATTTGGAAAACCTATGTCTCAAAGAAGAATTGCAAGTTGTGAGCAAATCAATTTACATCATTCACATTGTCATGGTGGGCTCCGAATAGGCTTGGCAGGGGCGTGGTTAAAAATTGTTGAGGGTATAAGTTTTGGGTTGTTCTCCCATTTTTCCTAAGGAAGGGGGGTGTGTGGTTCAATACCTTAGCTCTGCTATCATGCAACAACGAGAATGATGGAAATGTTGTGGTTTCTCCTTCAAAGGGAAGAGGCGATTAACCTGCAAAACCCAAAGGATATCCTGAACGTTGAATACACCTCAGGGATATCTCTAGCAGCAACTTTTTCAAGAATCCTGAAGGAGGAACTACTCCAATCGATCACAACACTATGCCTCGCTAGGTGAAAGCCACGCATAATGTGGTCGTGCCGGGTGGCCTCTCAGAAACCCAGCCCGCACCATGCCGGTCCTGATCAAAGCCAGCCAATGCGGTTTGAGTTGTGGGGTTGAGACCTTTCTGTCTGGCGGGAAGAAGAAAACGCAGTTTGAATTCAAAAATCTTCGTCACGCCACATATGGGCTCTGAGGGACCCAACGGGAGTCACTCCACGTATGTGTGATCTGCATGGGACGAGTCAAGAAAATTTACCAACATTTTTGAAGCCATTGCAACATCTTTATTTTCAACAAAAATTCTCTATTACTAGGTATTAAAGTCAGGCCATAACACCAAACTAATACATGACAGAACCACCATGTTGCTGAGCGTGACTTGTTAGGTATCTTAAGTGACTTGGCATAACTGGAACTCTCACTCTGTGGTTGTCTGGTGGAAGAGCAAGGCGAGTTTCGTCAAAATTCAAACAATTTCTCCATTCAGGGAACAGCCAGTTCTCATGCTCTCTGGTGGTTAAGTCATGTTTTGGGCTGGTGTTATGCACAACCCCAGAACCCAGCTAGTGCCCTTAGAAGGTACTATGAATGCAAATTCGTACCTTACGCTCGCCGTTACAGAGCTAGAGTCGTCCAGAACTACCTGCAGACCAGTAATATCAACAGAATTGACTGGCCACCGTTCTCTCTGAATATGAATCCCGTTGAAGGTGTGTGGGATATGCTCCACAGAACAGTTGAAAGCCGACCGAATGTTCCTACGACCATCCAGGAACTCGGGGAAGGTGCTATTCAAGAATGGCACACCTTGGGCCAAGACGCAATTGTGACAGTTCCCATGAGATCCAAGAGAATGCGCGTCCGTCGCTCCCGTGCCAGGTGTCATTCTCAAGTTTTTGAAATGCTGTGGTTGGCCATAGATGAGGATCCGAGAACCGGAAAATCTTCTTCCCCGAACATAGCACATATGCTATTAGTACGAGTTGTATCTCTTATGGTACTGTAACACCCCCCACCGCCCCTCTCTCTATGAGTGCGGCACCTCTGGGGGTGATCTAAGTCCGTTATACAATTCATCAGCTCATATTGCGCATGCCGGTTCGCATGCGAGGTTAAATTACAGCCAGAGAATGTAGTACAGAATATTACAGTGATTTTTTGCTTTTCTGGCAATTTTTAGAAAAGCGCATTTTTCATTTTTTTGCCGTTTTCTAAGAACATCATTTTTCAAATGGCGAAATTTATCGAAATAACGTTTTTTCTGTTGTTTCTATCTTGTAATAAGAGACCCTTTTCAAAAATCCAAAACCCAAATTTTTCCCGTGCATAATTTTGATTGAATAAGGGTGATGCAAAACTTTTTTTGATGTAGGTATGTAAGATGTAATTTCTTCATAAATGATATCATTTGTCAATATAAATATCAGAATGTCTATTTTAATTGTCGTCATTGTGCATTTAGGCCAACATCTATTCATAGGTACTTAGGTACCTTCGTCCGAAGTTGCATGTCGACCAGTTTCAGCTAATGAAAACTATTTCATCCTTGTTTAAATGGTTTATTATATTGTATTTATTATCTAATAGCTGAGTAATACAGGTTGGGATCTACATTTTTGAAGATGCCTGATGGGCCAAAATCATCAAAAACAAAACCTTCCCGCCTATCTGGAGAATTTAGGAGTGTTTTATTAGAAAAAACGGTCCCGCCTGAGGCATTCTGAATCGAATCCTAGAGTTCAACACTTTTTCATATTTATGAACTTCCAGACGATAACTCTCCTTAGGATTGAGATGAAAATTCCGTTCTTGAGCCGAAAAATCGAGCTTTCTAAACGATGGGATGAGTTCGTTGGCCAGCACGTTTTGAGAACATTGAATAGGTCACATTTGCAACAAGTAGATCAGTGCTCACGAAGTGAGTCACATGATAGCGCATTTTCTTGTAAGGAGATCCGCGTGAAATAGTCGCTACCTGCGTTGAGTAGGAGACAAAATGGCTTTGGAGCTCACTCAGCTGATCTCTCAGTCGCCTTCAACATTCTCCCTTGTACAACAGCTCATTTTTTTTTTCTTAAGAAAATGCGCTAAAAAATGTGATTTAAGAATCACTATAGACGGCAAAAAATCGTCAACTTTATATATATTTTTTAGCAGAATTTTAGTCAAAAAAGTTCATCAACAATGAAATAGAACATTAAAAAATGTACGCACAAAATTATGCTGAAAAAATGTACTTGAATTTCATTAAAATTTGCTGAACAATCGATATAAATGCAAGAAAGGTAGGTAACAATCCAAAATCTAATTTTAATTTCAGAATATAATTTAGAACGAGTTTTTTTTGCCATGAAATTGCTAGTTAACCATTTATTTTCATTCAGTCCTGAATTTTCAAAACCATTTAACATAATGTATTATGACAATTTGCGAAAATTTGTTCATTCGATCATGCTGCGCGTAGCACTGCGCAGTGAGGGGGAGGTCCCACAATGACGTAACTTTTTGTCAAAACTTTAAAAACGTCTGCCAAGTTGGGTGTGGGGCCCATAGCTTCTTCGTTTACTTATCACGAATGTATAGATCATTGAAAAATTTTAAATGATCTCGAAAAATTCCATAGTGGAAAAGAGTAAATCA
This sequence comes from Adelphocoris suturalis, assembly GCA_030762985.1. NCBI lineage: Eukaryota > Metazoa > Arthropoda > Insecta > Hemiptera > Miridae > Adelphocoris > Adelphocoris suturalis. The sequence goes on from CM061041.1 coordinate 62,043,250, forward strand.
AGAAGTAGCGTGAAATGTCATAATTGGTCAATTAAGGAAAAACAAAAAAAGATACTCAGTGTCAGCAGATGACGTTTGCACAAGCGTAGAATGAACCGATCAGTTAAGAACACTGAAATAGGCACGGGACCGTCAACAACCTAACCCGCGCATTCACTGAAAATTTCATCAAAATCGGATGAAAACTGTGGAAATTAAGGTCGTTACAAGTATTTCATATTGGCGCATGCGCAGTAGCTATTAATGATACAATCATGTTGAAATTGATATGGGGTAATTAAGTCGTCTTCTCCCAACTATCATCCAAATTTAAGCGAAATCAAACGACTAGAGTGTGAAAAAATGGAGCATAATGGAATTTACATTTGCTCACGCGCAGAGTGAAGTAATAATTTGGCAACAATGAAACTGATAGGGGACCATCTACACCCTAGCCCGCACATTCCCTGAAAATTTCATCCAAATCGGACAAAAACTGTGGAAAATAAGCTTGTTACAAGGATTTCACATTGGTGCTTGGGCAGTAGCCATTAATGATACAATCATGTTGAACGTGATATGGAATAATGAAATCGTCATCTCCCAACTATCATCCGAATTTAAGCGAGATCGGACGACTAGGGCTTGAAATAATTATGCTTGGTAAACAATTACGTTCGCGCATGCGCAGAGTTAAGTGTTGAGTCAGGAACGATGAAACTGACAGGGGACCGTCTACACCCTAGCCTGCACATTCCCTGAAAATGTCATCCAAATCGGATGAAAACTGTGGAAAATAAGCTTGTTACAAGAATTACACATTGCCGCATGCGGAGTAGTTATTAATGGCACAATCAAGTTGAAATTGGTATGGAATTATAAAATCGTCATCTCCTACATTTGAGCGAGATCGGACGACTTCGGCTGGAAAAAATGATGCTTGGTAGAATTTACGTTTGCGCAAGCGCAGAGTGAAGTATTGTCAGGAAAAATGAAACTGATAGGGGACCGGATACAACCTAGCCCGCACATTCCCTTCAAATTTCATCCAAATCGGATGAAATCTGTGGAAAATAAGCTTGTTACAAGAATTTGCGGACACACGAAAGACAAACACACACAGACAGACACGGAACCAAAGTTGTTCAGAATGGCCTAAAACGTAAAATGCGAGTGGAAATTTTGATTTTGGAGACCAACAATTTATTTTCTACCGAAAGTGGGAACAATGCTTCCGCTCACTATTGGTAGACTCGGAAGCAAAATCATAGAAAACTATTAATCGTGGGAGAGTGCAGTTACTGTCTGTGTTATTAGAATTCCATTTGATTTCATTTCATTTCAGGATTATGATTTGAATTTAGTCAAAAGAAGTTCATCAACTAGAGCATTGACGAATTCGTGCACAAAATTATGCTGAAAAATGTACTTGAATTCCATGAATGTTTGCTGAACAATCGATAAAAGCTGCCAAGAAAGCTAAAAATCCAAATTCTTTTTTGAATCGCAGGATATTATTACAACTTTTTTTGCCATGAAATCGTTAGGTAGTAACAGATTTGTGTTTCTCCAAGCGCTCAAATTTCAAAACAATGAAACGTTGTAAGATACGGTAATTAACGACAATTCGCTCATACGACAATGCTGCATGACTGGAACTTCGTACTAATTTACTGAGTTTCATTTGGAAAAATGAAATCAAACAAACGTGATCTCTTATGAATCCTCACGTTTCAAAGTAGGGGAAACCCTAATGATTCTCAGGTTCATCTTTTAATGATGTTTAGACTGATTATAATAATCGTGTTCTGAATTTTTCGTAACGATGATAGGTTAACATTTGTTAACCATAGTTAACAAATGTAATAATTGTCCAAGTAATATAGAGAGGCCATGTGGGCACTCAGTGCCATTCATGGCAATGAGTGTGCTGATGCTCTTGCAAGGAGAGTTGATATGTTGCTAATACACATTGAGGATCAAATCTCCTACATGCAAAATAAAGCCAATTCCATCTGGCATGAGCAATGGCAGGTTGAGGTCTCAGGCCTGCGTGGTGTCCTTCAGGACTTCAGCCAGGTGGGCCCTTTCGTAACCCAACTTCCTAGGAGGGATCGAATAGTGGGGTCAACCGGGTTGCCACAGGCCATACCCGTCTTACTCACAGACACCTGCTTAGTGCAAAAGCTCGAGATGTTGTGTGTGGGAGGTGTGGGGATGATCTGTCCATCCGCCACTTTCTGGAGGACTGCCCAGCCCTTGTGGACCTCCGAGTCCAGCATCAGCCCCCTCAGTGGGTTGACGTTTTATCTGGACCAGACAAGGTCCGATCCCTGTTGTTGTACCTTAGAGCCGCTGAGCTCAACTACGAACTGTGATATCCGATCCGGGATATATTTATATACATCTAGTCGTAGTTTTATTTCAATTTGCTGATTGTATATAGTAGCATGTATATAGTTATTAGCCTATTTTACATCTAGTCTTAGTTGTATTACTTTATTTTTTGGGTTTTTTTAAACCACTTTGGGGGCTGAACAGCGGTCATCACTGTACCCCTCATTTTTTTCCCCTCCGAGTTTCCGGTGGAGTCCATGATGACACTTCCAGTGTGCCTTTGGACACCTAGTTCAAAGAGGCTAATGACACTTCTGGTTGAGGTGCGGCTTAAACCTTAATATTAATAAATATATAATTATAGAGAGAGGACAACAAACCAATGCAACATAACAACAAAAGATAGAACTGTATTTTTTGCAATGGTGGGAAATAAGTTTTTCCTTCAGATGTAACATCAATACAAAATAACGTGAAAGATTCTTAATTGACAGGAGAAATTAAACAATTTCAAGAGGACACTTTCAGTTAAATAACGATCACTTCTAGATGGTACAGAATAATACATTGTCCAGAATACACCAAAACACACCAAAGTACTTTGACAAAAGCAATAAATGATAATACAAACTTATTTCTAATTTGTACAAGTAAAAATTGATCACAAACAATATTAATTTCATCATTTCGTTTGGTAAACATACTGAGGTCGCTGGCAAAGAAAGTGGATGTTTGATTTTGAAGGGGAAAATAAAATGTCACGCACACAAATATTGAACGATTCGTTCGAGTTAAATCAACCAAATAAATGAATAGATTAGAATTTATAAAAAAATAAAATAAAAATCACAGCCATGCTCCAACGTGGAGTTTCATAATAAGCCCTGAGAAATAGGGATCAGGGATCACAACAAGGGACACTGAAATGAAGCAGTCTAACCAATCATTGTTTAGGTTGAAATAATATAGAAATCCCCTTTAAAAAAAAACCCCCCATAACCACGAAGGGTTTCAAATTAACCGGTATCATATTGCTTCGATATCATTCTTCATGCTATCCATAGACTACATCAACGAGAACGAAAATTTATAGTTGTGGCATCGTGATGCGTAGATACTGAGTAGATATCTAAAGATACAATCTCATTTATGACGAAATATGTGGGGTAGTAGGCTTTGAGGAATACATCCTAGGGTTGTCGAGGGTGAGAAATAGATCAGCTTCTCGTATTAGTTTATTTGCTTCCATCTTCCATCATTTTAACTAATTATAAGTGGTAGCTCCCATATTTTGCGTATTTTATTAATTTTAAAAGTAGATTAAACCCCCCCTACCCTCAACAACATGCTAAAAGGTACAGCAGCAACCAGTATACAACAGAAACAAAAGGATGGGTCCCCCTAATCATTGAAATAGACTTTTATAGAGACTATAAAATTACAAGACATTCAAAACTACCCAATGGAAATTGTACCACTAAGCAACCCCCATAGATAAAACTAAGCTCTGACGAGGCCATTAAGGCGAAAGCGGTAAGCAAATAAACTAATACGAGAAGCTGATCTATTTCTCACCCTCAACAACCCAAGGATTTATGATGAAACGGAACCACAGGATTTCAATATAAGTGAAACATTAATTTGTTAATCACTTGTCTAATAAGTAGGTTACTAAAGCGTGTAGTTATAATTCAATTTATTGGTATTATGTATATATTTTTGGCACGGTGGTAGGACTGCTACCTGTGAATCCTGTACTCTTATATACATCAAAAATAGTTACTGTTGTACAAAAACATGAAGAGAGGTTTAAGGTATGTACCTTTCAGATATTTATTATGATTTTTATGTAGGACAAACCATTTATGAAGATTTTAAATTCAGGTCTAAAACACAACAATTGGAAATCCATCATGACTAGTATGTTCCGACCCGATTACAAAGGCGCACCTATTCGAAATTTTCCCCGTTCACAACCAAATAAATTAAATTTTTCTTCAAAATAAAACAATAAATAAATACCACGAATCCATAATTCTTTGCCAACGAGTGAGTATATTAGGTACAGGATAAATTAAAGCTAGAAAAATAAGGTGAAACCTAGAGTGAAGGAAAAATGAACACAGAATCCAAGTTGTTGCATTATTTTAAGGTTGTCTGAATTGCACGAGTATCAAAACACTACAAAACGCGTATAACATTGGTCCTTCTAATGAAATGTTCATTTTTGAATACGTTCAAATATAATGAAATATTAGGCCATTTCGGGAAGAGCACAACGGTTTGATAGTAACTTTTATTCTCTCGTAACGATACAAATTAAAAAAGGCACTAACACACAACACTGGGTAAGTCACAACACGTAACCAAGCAGTGCGAAAAAGTCTTTGAAATTCATTCGTGCATTAAAAAAGGAGTCACGAGCACCAGATTTAGTCAATAAGAACAATGTTTGGTAGTATTTCATACACGTAGTACACCTTCAAACACGAAGTACTTCTATGCTTATATGTATTTACACATATTTTTTAAAACTTGTATGCGTTTCATTTTTAAAAAAACCACTCTATTTAATTCTGAATTTCATCGATTCATTTAAAACTTGCTGTACAGACCAACTGAATTATCGGAATAAATCATGATGAAACTAGACACCATTCTAAAGAAATTTATTTTTTTTTTTTAAATACTAATAATAATAAAAATATATATGTATGTATATTTTAATGAATCGAAAATTGCTATATGAGTCAAATGCTATTTACACAATCAATAGGGACAAAAGAGGTTTATTAAACAGATATTAGCCTAGTCCAATCCGTTTGAAAAGAGATGGAAAGCGAACAAGAAGACAGAGCATTATTAGTACTATTGCTACGGAAGGAGTGGGAAATACTTACATGGTATATATATATTTATATATATTTTAGAGGATAAAATGCGGAATTTTATATTCACCAAACACATTAATCGAAAATGAAGAAGACGAAGGAGATGAATAAGGTCATATGTCAGCAAACAGGGGGGAGCCGATCATCACTGAAAACAAAATAAGTCGAATATTACTTGTTTTGTATTGGTAGAAATGATGAACGACACAAGATTCTTTCCAATCAAGCTCTTATTCACAACTTTCAGCTCAAGAACGAAATAAAAAGGGCTCTCATGTCTTTTACTCTCTCTCATGGTCAGAGGGTTAAATGTGCTGAACTTTGGGATAAAACCCACCGCTCTCCACCACTTGACGTTCAGGAACTAGCTTGTCCCCCCACCATTGACGCCTGGACACTGTTTTTTCCAAACAGCTTTCATAGGTTCAGTTCCCTGACTGGAACGGTTCCGAAGAACGGTCACCTCATTTCAGTTTGTCCCCCCACTCTACCTGCTTCTTGACAATCGATTATAGAACCCCAGGAAAACGTTATTTTCTCCTTTTTACAATGTTTGGATAAGAGAATAGGCCACATCTCGGTTTTCATGCACCCGAGATGATGATAATCGTATACCAACCTAACCTACCTAATGTCTTATTTTACAAAAAAGGTGATAAACCAATCCGATTCAATGATTAATTTCTCATTAGAAGGCCTTGCAGATGATTTCTGAACATGTAGGTGCCTACTGATTTCCCGGTCATTCTAGAAGGACAGACCTGCATCTCCAGATCCCGCTTCCTGTCACATTCGGGTATTTGGGGTATGTAATGTCAATCGCGATTACAGCGGTAATAATTTATTTCATGCCCATCTAATTTTTTCTTGGATTCCAACACGAACTTGACCGGTAACTCAACTTCCACACGTTTCCACTCTTTAAAGAAGGTCTCGGACTGAAAAGTACGATCTCCGCCACCGTGATTGAATGTTTATCAAACAAATGTCTAACTCGCAAGTACAGGTGCTGCAAATCATCTTTTTTTGGTGGAGGAACCGACAGGTTGATGCCATGCACCGTGCGTAGGAAATTTGGCCGGTTAGAAAAACTCCTGTCACACACATCACATACAATTGAAGGAACCTCCATCCATACTTAGGTAATAAATATAAAAATTAACTAAACTAAAGCTAAACAGAACTAAACTAAACTGACGAAACAAGAACGAAAAACCAGTTGGGTTGCGAGGTCTGTGATTGTGAAAAAGTAAAAATGGTAACCTGACAAGAGTGATAAGAAGTACGGACGAGTCGGACATCGGACTAGTTCTCGTTCAAACAGCTCCCGAAGAACTAGTTCGAAGCCGTTCCGTTCAGGGAACTGAAACCTATGGGAGCTATTCGGAAACAACTGTGATCAGGTGCCTATGGTGGGGGGGACAAGCTAGCTTCTGAACGTCCAGTCTTTCCACCGTGGGTGGAGAGAGCCCCGAATTTCTGGTTTGGGATAAAAAACTACCGGGGACACAGGAGAACATAATAATTACTCACACGGATTAACAATATAAAAATACTTTATTCGCTTACAAAGAACTGGGATGGCGTCGGGCACGGGGAAACTCTAGCACGGGCTGGGACGGGATAGGAGAGGGCTGGTAGGTAAGGCTAGAGGGAGGGGCAGTCAGCGCTTCCAACCTAACTCTACACTCACTAAATGACCATACTATAATAAAATGAATCCTTTTCCAAGTCAAATGAAACCTTTTCCAAACATAGTGTATTTCTGTAGAGTGAACAAATTTTGAAGTATTATAAATAACAAGATCTTTGGGAATCAATCAGAATTTGGGAAAATTTTCAAGGAATAAGCCACAAAGAAGACATCGGACGTATTGGTGACTTCCGTTAATTATATCATCAGAAGCTCCTATTTCTCCTTGTGGGTGCGGCGAGTAGGTGGGTGTACCCACTTCACATTCTACCGTTAGAAATTTCTCAAATTAACATGTTTCCTATTCTACTAAGGTGAGAACTACTTCGATAATCCAATGTCTAAAATTCATCGAATTTTCATCTTGTCAACTTCTTTCTACAACGCCTGTAGTTTGTAAGGTATCATATCCTTTGGTTCATTTTCTCAAAAGGTTTCATTTGGTCTGGAAAAGGTTTCATTTGACTTGGAAAAGGATTCATTTGACTTGGAAAAGGTTTCATTTTACTTGGAAATGCTATATAATATAGATAGAATAATAATATTGATACTTACAGTATAATTGTCATAATCTTCTCAATGATGCGACGCTAAGGGAGGAATGTTTGGACCTTCTTGTGGGTTGAACGGACATGGGGGCAACGTACTGAGGAGGAGGCGGAGATGCGTTGGCTAGCTCCTACGAAAAACATACACCTTTAATATTTGAAAGCATCAGATCTAAGAACTAACTAGGTATAGGGACTAGTAACAAGTATTTTGGGGATTATTTAGTTATACCTACAATATCAGAGCTGTTGAATATAAATAAATTTAAAACAATTAAGATGATAAATATAAAGTTGGACATTTCAACTCTCAATTTTTGAACGGTATTTTTCCTCGGAATTTAGGCTCCTAAGAAAAAACACACATTCCGAATACACCTTTCTGATAAACCCTCAATAAACCCCTCTGAGGGGAACATCAGACAAGAGTCATCTAGATATAGGAAACAGCAACAAGTATTTTGGAGTTTATTAATCGTACATCCCAGTTCCATACAAATCAATTATTTTAAAAAAATTCGAGGAAAGATACGAACAAAGTTGTGCATTCAACTCTCAGTTTTCGAAATGATCGTTTCCCTCTTGACCCTGAATTTAAACTTTGGTAAAGTTCTAAACTGATCAGCGTTTTAGTATAGTTTTCCAACTTATCTTACTATAGCTCACCCAACCAAAGATGCATGTAATAGTCTTTAGCAAGGGAAAATTAGAAACTATGCATAATTTTTTTGTTATATGCCGTTGATAGACGTCTCATATACTTCGAAAATAAAACCAATACAAATTAAATATCAAGGACGTTTGTACTTCCCACTAACTTGAGGTTTTTTCGGTACATTTTTCTCAGTTCCTATTGGTCGGATTTCGATAAATATTTTAGCTTCGCTCGTATACTCTTTTTCTTTAATTGGAAATTAAAAAAATCAGTTCAAACTAACCGGGAATTCCTCTAGCGCCCGACAGCCATTTTTCGGAACTTGCGTTTTATAGGCTCTACTGAATTTAGGAACTTGGATTGTTTGCATATTCGAGATTCCGCAGAAAGGTATGTATTCAGAACAAAAAGAGAACAACGATTCTTAAAAAGCTCTGATAGTTTCGGAGAAAACAGTACCTAAAGTAGAAAGACGCTGTTTTGAGAAAAACGCGTTTTTGTTCATCTATAAATTTGGACGTTACCATGACATATGTGTCCAGAATCAAGCTTTCAGGACTCTGGAAACAACAGAAGGATCTTTCATTTCGTATTAGTGTAAGCTCTATTACTACATAGAGTTGTCTAAGAAGAAGGTAATGCTCAGGCTACCTGCGATTTCCCAGTACCAAGGTTGCAACTAAGTTGAGGTCAAGCTGCTGAGAGCGCTTTCTCGGACGGCTGCACATATTTCTAGCCATTTACGACTTATTCCGTCAATATACCAAAATATTTAGAATGAAGTAAAGATTGACATACATAAAACAACTTTTTTTTAAATATTATTTTTATTATTATTTTTTGTACTGACCCCCCCCCCCCCCCCCCCCTCCCTTACTTAATTCTCAAAAGATGGGTAGGCAATTCAATTACAGTATATGCAATGAAATCATATTCTGAGGTTCTTTTGACATTTACTGCTCTTTTTTAAAAACTATAAAAATGAAATTTAGCATTGAAATCCGTTTTGAAGCGATTCTTTCATTTTAAAATCACCCATGAATAAACAAATATACACAAACGCACGCTAATATACAAGCATTGTATGTCTGTGTCCGAGAGGCGAGCTAACAACTGGATCGATTGCGATGCAGTATTTTGCAAAATACACAAAGTTCAATGGGTAGCACGAGTATCCGGTCACATCGACCAGAGATGGGCATATTCACATAGTGTTATCATGAAGTTTAGAGTAAATACGAACATATTCATATTCACATGTATAAAAGGAATGTACATTCATACTCATATTTACAGAAAATACGCGATTAAACTCTGCTACCTTGAACGAACCGGAGGTTAGTGAAGAAAGTTGTCTATTTCCACGAAAATTCGGGAAAAATAGTTCCGCGAGTCTGCGCAAATATAGATTTTTTTGCAAATTAACTAGAGGTCATCAGGTAAAAATGTGCAAGGTTTTAGGAAGGACCAGAGACCCTTATTCTCTGCATTCCTCTAAATATGAGTATGGAATGTGAAATGGGTTTTTTCCCCTTTCAGACAACTAAAGTATAAGCGTATAAAACCTAAGGAAAAATCTTTGATAAAAAGCAAATCATTTACCAGATGCACTTTTGTTCATATTTATAAGCATCGAGTCACTCGACTTTCTGACACAATTCACGAACGCATGCAATAATGGAAGCTAAATGCCTGTTGATCCATTGAATAAAATCGTTTTCTTAACCCTATTTTTTGGTTCGAACATCGTCTTCGATGCTCAATTTGGATTATTTCTATTCTAGTTAGGTATCTAACGATGCAAAAATCACTCGGTCTTGATGTTTCTACTACTTTCATTTTTAGCCAAAAGCCCGCTTAAATCGGGTACTTGAATCATTGTGCGCCAGCACCATCCGGAACTTTACTCCTTAACTACTGGGTCTGGACCATGGGGATTTATGGTTACAAGAGTTTTAAATGATAGAATGAGTAAGAATGGTAAAGCATTAATGGATATTAAGAATAAAAAAGCTTACCTTCGGGATTATTGTTAAAAGAAATGAAACTTCATGCATGAATGTGAGAAATATCAAGGTATAAGGAGGTAAAGAAGATGGATCCTTAAGGCACATGCGGTAATTTCTGGTGTGAATTTCGATGTCTTCTTGCCATGCAATTTATATCGGTGGATAACACTAAAGAGTCTACAAAAGGAAGAGAAAATTAAGATAATATATAATCAGGAAAAATGGTATTGGGTGAGGAATAAAATTGAAGGTTGAAGTTGTTTGTCGAAGCAATATGTAAATTTAGGTATAGGTTCTCAGATTTTAGAAGAGCGAAAATAAGGGACGAGGCAGTGGAAGGCTGATGAGAGACTGGAGTGTTCGTAGCCTCCTCTACAGTTATTCCCTCCCCCCTTGACGACATTTAGCAAATGAGGAAGTTGCACGTATTTTGCAGAAATCAAAAAGGGATGTGATTTAAAGGTATTACAGCCGTCGGCAAGATGGGGATGCATTTTATTTGCGTTTCACACTGTGTAGAACACGTTTACAATAGTCATTCATTTTCAGATTTCTTTAAATATATATATATGCGAGGGTTTTCTTGAATTTACCAAACTAGACTTGAGGTTTTATGTTTAATTGCCCGACGTTTCTACCAAGGGTCTGGGTCCTAGTCATGGACAAAACATGAATGTGAAAAATGGGTGAACAGTACATGAGTACTTTAGAATTACCCCTATAGCCGTATACATGTCCTATTAGAAGCAATGTATTTACCTCGATCAGTTTGGTACTGAGCCGTTCAAAGATTTATTCAGCTTGGTTGAACTGAAAAGTTTTTTTTGGAGTGTATTTGTTGACATTGATAGACTCCAGCGGGTCTGAAATTATCCTCGTACTTTTGTGTGTGTGAGGCTTGTTGAATACGTTAGGTGAGAAGGCGATCTATTGTGAGTAAAAAGCGGGTTGCGTGGGAGTATACTCGTTTTCGATACTCTACTAGGGTTTGGAAGGTGGAAATGACAGAGCTTCTTTCCTTTGCTCGGATGTCAGGGTAGACATGCTTTGTTATCGGTCCATGACGAGTACTGTCAGCGGGCGTACGATCTAATGAGAATATCCCATTGGGCAATGAGCAGGATCACATGCCAATCGAGATCTGTGTGGATGTTTTGAGATTTTCGGGAGCAGAAGGTCAGCGTAGAGCGATCTTCCGGAGTGTATCGTCGACTAGGAGGGCTCCCCCTCCTGCCGCCTCCTGATTGGACCCTGGGTCTGCGGAAAGCGTCGGGCGGGGTCCCCGGGGGTAAAACATAAAACCACAAGTTCGCCTCTCGTGTTTCAGGTCAATTTTGAAAGAAGGAACCTTCGCATGTTTAATTATTTTGTTTAGTTATAACTCGACGTCTTATAACAACTTTTTGGTAGCCCTGAAAAGGGCTGTTGAACGGAGGTGCAGGCCTCGCGTCCCGCGCCTGGGGTGCGCCCCGGCCTTGCCGGTTTCGACGAGCGCCGCGGGGCGGCCGTGGCCGGCCCGAGCTTTGCCGACGGGGGCCAAACCCGCGAGGGCTTGGCCCGCGGCCGCGGCTGGGCTGTTGCGGAGGTGCTCGTTCCGGCTCCGTCCACCCCGCCGCGCTCATCTCAGCTGCGGAGCGGGTGTAGCCGTCGTCGCGTATGCGGCTGGTGTTTTCCACACCACCTCCCTCGGAGCGCTTCAGGAAATTCTCCACTTCTTCCGTGATCATCTGTTCTGCCGTTGTAGGAGTGGAAGCTGCCATGGTCAAAGTTGGTATGAGCTCCTGGCGTGGGGTGTTCCATATTTATATCTCCCACTGTTCCTACCCGAGAAAAATGGGCGTGGCCTGCTTCGAGTGCAGTCACCCACTTCTCGTCGAATTTGGTAGAGGGGACGCGCCCTCTGGCGGATTTTCGGGGATATTTGTTGTTTGGGAACTTTTTCGCCAATTTGTACTGTAACCGAAAACTTATTCCCGTGTAAGGACATTGCAGGGAGGAGAGCTGTGTGGGCACTCTGATATAGACATGTGTACATGTATCCAAGTTTTTGGGCATGTTGACGGCATACTTCGTATTATTATGTTTAATATGCGTAGGCCGGAAGAAGAGAGGCTCAGAAAGGTTTGTAGAAGTTACGAAAATGTCTCCTGGGAGTGGTACGTCAATTCCGTAAACTTTTTGGAACGGTGTAGTTTCCGTTGCTGGGTCTACTGCCGTACGCATGGCGAGTAGTACTTTTGGAAGGGCGTCGAGCCAATTTTCGTTTTGTGCTTTGAGAGCCTCTTTCAAAGATCTATTTCTATGTATGATGAGCAATATTGTGCAATGTAGCTTTTATCATTGCTTGTTTTAAGCTGTTGAAAGCTTTTTCTCTCTCTGATGTCCATTCGATAGGTGTTTTGTCATTTTTTTTGTTTGACTGAATGGAGTCATACAGAGGTTGTGCCGTGTGAGCGAATTTACTTGAGCAAGCTCGGTAAAAACCACACATACCTAGGAATCTGCGTAGACTTCGTACGTCTATTGGCCTAGGAAATTGTTCTATGGCTTCTATTTTATCTCGTTTAGGAATTATCCCTTCTTTCGAGATAGTGAAACCTAGGAAATCGACGGTGGGTTTTGAAAAAATGCATTTATCAAAACCTACTCGAAGTCCGTGTTCTCCTAGCTTGTCGAAAATTTGTTTGAGGTGGTTCATGTGTTCTTTATAATTTTTAGAAGCCACCAGTATGTCATCTAGGTATACAAATGCGAAATCAAATTTTCGCATGATGCTGTCCATGTATCTTTGCCATGTTTGAGCCGCTCCGGCCAAACCCATGCTCATTTTCTTAAACTCATAAAGACCGAAAGGTGTAATAATTGCAGTTTTATGAGCGTCATCTGGGTGCATCGGAATATGGTAATATGCCGATTTTAAATCTATTGTCGAATAGATTTGTGTATCATGTAAATTCGCTTGGAAAGAGCGAATGTGAGGAGGAGGGTAGGCGTCTTTCTTCGTTTTCGCGTTCAGGAAACGGTAGTCGCCGGTGATCCTCCATGACCCGTCTTTTTTTGGCACACAGTGTAACGGGGATGCCCATTCGGAATCTGATGGTGCAATTATGCCTTCGGAGAGCATTTTGTCAAAAGTACTTTTGACTTGAGCCCGTTTTTCGCCCGCCATGGGTCTTGCACGGAAGTGTACTGGTGTTCCTTCCGTGGTTATACGGTGGTAAACCCCGTTGTTTTTCCACTTTCCTTGAAGTTTGCTCATATTATCATTGTATTTTTCAATGATAGAACGAATGTTTTCGTCCTCCGTGAGCACGTCCTCTACTTTGTTGTCACGATGAGGGATAGTAGCTGCTATTTGTTCGTCAGTGAATTTTTTGTTCATGACTGCAGCTATTTTTTGATCGGCATAGCTTTTTATTTTAGCCGTTGACCCGTATTCCGATATCCCAAGACTCGAGGAATGGTATACCGAGGATCGCTAGATCAACTTTCGTGATCATAAAATCGGTGGTCATGTCTCCGAGGCCGATGTTAATTGTCGTGTAGCACGCCCTAGTGTGTCTATAGGGGCTCCGTTAGCTGCTGTGAGCTTGACGTTGGACTTACGAATTTTTAAGCCCAATATTTTGGTGACATTGTGGGGCAGAATGTTCACTTCTGCTCCCGTGTCGATGAGAAATTCAGTGCCATTTAGTTTGCACTTGAAAAAAACACTCATTAGTCTGAAGTATAGGCTCAGATACACTGGCAGTTATTCGTTTTCCGAACTCTCTACGTCGGAGGTTGGAACGGTATTTCTTGTACCGATCTCTGAGTATTTTCGCTTGAAAACCAGGTTTTAGGCTGGCTTATAGGCGCTGCTTTTTGCTAGGTTTGGAGGCAGTGTTTGCCTTCCAAGTGCAGTGTTCTGGGTCTGCACACTTGCTAGTTTCGCTACCGAAACGTGCGTGGTTTCGACAGAAATGAGGTACTCTCTACTTGCTGGGGTTTGAACTCGGACATGAGAGGGCCTTTTTGAAACCAATCTTCGTGGGTTTCGGAGTAGATTCTACTCCTCGTATGTTGAGAGAGGGGTTCTCTGTTTTGTACGCGTGTAGCGTATCAGTAGGTCGAGCCGGGCGGTCGTGGTAGGTTGTGCTGCGACCATACCTCGGGCTTCGATAGGTAGGGTTTCGATCCACTTTTGAGTGATCAGAGCCTCTGAGCAGTTGAAGCTTTAGAGTACATTTCATGGTACTTGGTGCTGGGTTTTTTGGCGAGAGATGCGGGGTCCTCGAGTGCGAGGAGCCTGTCCTGTAAGGACAACCCGTATTCTGTTGTAGGCGCTGTTTAGGATAAGGTGCGTGGGGTGCCGTGAGGTAAGCTGAGTCGATAGCTTCCCGCATTTCTTCCGGTACCCACTTGTATATAGCTGGTGTTCTGCGTTCTCAGGTGTTTTCACACGCAGTATTGATCGAACGTCTTCTTTTGGCAATTGGTCTTTGATAAAACATCCAAAAGTGCTCGAAAGCCACTTTGCGTAGAGGGTTGTTGAGTGAGATGTAGCCCGGCGGGGGTCGTGCCCGCAGTGGTTCCCTGAAATCCACTAGCTTCATAAGAGGGAACGAAATTCAAGCCTGTTCAAAGGCGGGGTCACCATTTGTAGTGGATTTAAATATGTTTTACTTGGTGTAGGTAGACCAAGTGGGACATTTATATTCTGATTATGCGGGTTAGTCCCTGAAGTATTCCTGTAAGGAATGTGAGCGAAATCGCCAAGGTCAGCTTGCTTGGCGGGATGAACTGAGGGGTAGTTCGTGTCGCAGCCGCGTGGAGCACTGGGCTCGCATAGTGGGTGCTGGGTTCGATCAGTTTGGTACTGAGCCGTTTTGTAATATTCCGGCCTAAGATTTATATCTGTAGGAGGAATATGTTGAGCTTGGTTGAGGTACAATCCTTTGTTTTTTGCACATTTGGAGTGTATTTGACACTCGGATCGGCCGGGTAGCCTTGTGTAGAATATCGTGGATTTTCGGAACTTCTGAAAGGTATCCTCGTACTTTTGTGTGTGTGAGGCTTGATCTAACGTTTCCTTCATGAATACGTTAGGTGAGAAGGCGATCTCTTCGCGAGGATCGAGCCTTGGGCCGTCGCTGGGAACAGCGGACGGGTCGAGCAGCGGGTAGGGAGCGCTGCGTGGGCTAAGAGGCCCGGCCGCGCCGTGTTCCGCCTCCCCTTGCATGAGGAAATAGGACGGGCGGCGCTCCATCGAAATATCCGAGTTTATTAATTCTACGTATAGAAATAGAGGGTTTGGAAGGTGGACTCGCTTGACAGAGCTTCTTTCCTTTGCTCGGATGTCAGTACCTTGTAGTCTTGAAAAAGACTTCCTTGGACGATAAATTAGAGCGGATGAGCTATAATTTATCGGCGTGCCCACAGCGGTCGGTGACGAGCCTAGTGCTACGAAACCCGGGCGACACGTCTATATAGATGTACCGGGTGGCGTCCTGACAGAAGAACTACGTTGGGCAATTGTGGACAACATTTTGTGCTCACGAGCCCTCAGAAACCGCTTGTCCGATTTGGACCAAATTTTGATGTTGTATTACCATGTCGGAACTTGTGCCTCGCTGACTTTGGTGAGGATCAGCTGACCACGAGCCGTCATATCAGTCGTAATGATGGCAAATTCGAGCTCAAATCTCTCCTATTCACCGCAGGACAGAATACTTAGGACAGCACGTATTTGTATGAGGACCTGTTCGTATTTCCCAACATTTCTTCATAAATTCTATTCTCGTACTCAAATAAATATGATTTGGTGATGGTTGGTGATACGACGTACCAACCTAAATTTTTATGTTTACATCAAAACAACATATCCCCAATCACCCACTTTGTTACATCCTTACAACGATGACAACGAAAAACAAACCTACGAATACCTTTGTTTGCCGTGAAAATTACTGAAATAGGTAACTTTCTTACAGATGAATGACTCAAGTTCGACCACGTTATCAACCATGTCATTTACTTACCTAACTAAACGAAACCGCTGATTGCTTACACAACTTGTGAAAAGAACTACCATCACCGTCACCGATCCAAGGATCAACTAACTGGGTACACAGGTTGGACAACCAAACGATACGAAAAACGGTAAATCCAACTGTTCATGCATTAAAAAACCATAGATATAGGGAATTATTCCCAACACTAGCATAATTTTTCTTTTTCGCTATGAATTTTTGGTAGGTGTACTGTTTGGTGATGCGATGTAGAAACTTCTTGTGTGCGAATAGATGTTCAAATGTTGCAGAAAGTAACGAGATCAACAAGTTTGACGTTACCGGAGTTGATTTCAGCGTAAAAATGACCATACTCAATCTGAGCCGTGACATCACACACTAGTTAGCCGAAGAGTTCCCCTTCTCTTAGTTTTTAGAATCGATTTTAATCAGGAAAAAAAGTTCTGTTGTTGTATCATCATATTTCTGTGAATCAGAGGTGGTCTACACTACAGTATAGCGAAACGATTTCAGGCTGAATTTAATATGGGGCCAAATTCCTCATTATGTGTGGGGAGTTCGTGATCAGCTGATGAGAGGGTAAAGACAGTGCTGGGAATGAGAGTGGAGGGGGTGCAAACACTAACAGCCCCTCAGTCTTCCTTTGCCTCGTCCTCTCCACTAGCACTATTAAACATACCAACGTAGTAGGTATTATAAAAGCATTAATGAAATAAATCCAACCATTACTATTATTTTTGAATTTCGTGTGATTATTACTTTCACTCTAGTGGTAATAGTAAGAAAAAAACATTCACGACAATGACATGACAGAACAAATTTTATGATATTCAAACTAGTGTTCTTTGAACTTAGACAACATTATTTGCGAACAACAATATTACAATTTGGCAAATAAACTTTGGAACAAAACTTCTTTATGCATGTTTTCCAACGGTGATTTGCTTTCAGTTCACTTCACCCCTCAAAAATTAAAAACAAAAATCCAGACCTGGTGGTTTTCAATTTGAAACTAAATTCAAAGTCGATTAGATTCAACTTCAAGTTAGTGACAAGTGACTTGTGTTTATATATATATTACACATGATTGCAATTCACTTTCTCTCATCTCAAGCGGACCACACAGACAAACGTGAACACAAAATGAAAGCACAACATTTACTTGGATCTGATAATCTTTATGGAGAACATTGCATAAACAATGATCGACAAAATCATAGATGAAGGTGGTGAACAGTGATGTCCTACACAATGTAACGTCATCTGATCACACCTAAACTTCACCAGGTAGCGCAGTGTTAATTTATAACATGACCTCCTAAGTATCCATATCACCCCAGCTGATTCATATCACCCAGGTTGACGGTATTCACCAACTAATTTCAACAGCAAACCTTTCTAAAGCAATCTGCTTCCAATATATCATTCACTCAGACCCAAACTGAACACAGTAATCTCAAATAGATCAGGGCTTCTTATAATGAATGATGTTGAGAGATCAGACCAGGGAGCCCCTGGTAAAGCCCACGATTTGGAAATACTTTCTTAACTAAACTGTTAGGCTTCCCACAATGTCAAAATTCATAAAATGTGACAATTATATATATATTTAAAAAAAAAAGATTGAACATTCTCTTTCAACTCATACGTAAAGCAGTTTATATGAACCGTAAAAGTGGGGGGAGCAGATAGTAATAAGAATAACGTAGGACTAAACTTCAAGTTTGGGCTCTACTTTAGGGTTCTAGTTCTAAACACTTCAGATCTGTTTGATTTACCATATATAAAATCACATCATTGATATCACTTAAAAATATTTTCATTTGGATGTAGTGGGCAAATAACAATTATACGAAAACATCGGTAACAAGGTTACTCGAAAGCCCTGGCAAATGCATTTCAGCGCAACTGTTGTTTGAAGCACCCCGTTATTTATACATGTAATATACAACTGTAACAACCCTCCCCTCTCCTGTCTATTAACTGTATTTAATTTCTTTTAATTTAACTTCCCTTATGAATAATTTCTGTTCAATTTGAATATATAATGGTAAAAATGAGAATCTATTTCACGTAGGCACTAAATCACTGTGATATCATAGTGCAATAATCAAAAGAGAAGGTTTAATTAGTAACAAGTTTCAAATATTCGCTGTTCAAGATAATCGATTCATACATCTACAAGCAAAGGAGATAACGGAGAACCCATGGGATCACCTGGCTGAGTGTAAGATTTACACCTTAAATTCCCCCTTTCACTTTTCTACTTTGTTTGGTTGTATCTCCAAGCACCTTCGCTTCTTTTGGCCAATGAGATTCAAGCTCCCTTTCATCTGTGATTATATAAGCAGAATACCTTCTACTGTATTCCCAGTTATTGTTTGTATCTCCCATTCCATACTTCGTAGGAATACAAAACGTATTTATGACCTTCAATCAAGAGGCTGGATGTGGAGAGGGAGAGACTTCCATAATAAAGATAGTACTGAAATAGTTCTAATGGCAGAGTAAATAGATGCATAGGCAATTGAGGATTAATAATGAAGAAATTACAAACCGGATGGATAGTTACTGAAACCAGTTTAGGGAATGTCATCGAAACATTCAGAATCCCCAATCAAAGATTGAAACAACCAGGAAGGATAATTTGGTCAACTTTGGAGACTTGGCAAGATTTTGCTTTCTTAGGGGCTTTTCAAAGTTGGCCCTCCATGGGTACTATGGCTAAACAGTTGCTCTCTTCGGGAACATTTGAATGTAAACTCGGGATTATAACACACGAAAAGAAATAATAAGATAGCGGCGCCTGGAAACAATTAGAAATTGAATTGAATGTGGAAAGGGGTAAAACAGAAAATTAAGAAGTCCTAATTGAACAATGATTGTGAAACAAGGGTTTATTAAGGGTTCCTTCTGGTGACTCTCGAGCGAGATGTTCCGTCTGGAATGGCCCCCAAAAAATTTGTGAATTGGATTCCTGAGGAAGAAAATTTAAGGCATAATTCTACCAAGCTTAGGGTGCCATTCAACAAATGTGTGACGACTGAGCTGAGCTCTATCGTCAAATTCGATATCTCGATATACCATAATAGCGTATTGTATGCTATGCAGCTATCCTTGCCTTCCTCAGATGTCCGAGGAAGGATTCTCCTCAACTGCCACTTGAAATCATCGGGAATAGAGCATTTGACCCACAGAATAGATGCACTCTCCGGGTTGGGACGAGAAACGTCACATGGTGCGGAGATTTGATTCAATTCTCCTCAGTAACTCCACATTTGAGATCAAGACTCGCCATTCAGAGTCACAAGTGCTTCCAAGTAAACAATTGTTCTTATGGGTTTGGTTGGTCAATCAAGGTCTTTCAATTCTGTGTAACCATGCTCTCACAATGTTGTGTTTTTCGCTTAATTGAGCTGCATGTGGAAGTACGTAGTGTATTAATTCCCTTGTTATTTGTTCCGGAAAGGTGTGTGAATCAAATGGCCATAAAATCATGCATGACTCGATAGATAGAGATCCGACATTTTCGAAGTTCACATACGCTAACTTCAGCCCATAAAAAACTACTTGTAAGATGTGTATCAAACTAATTATCTACACCATGTCAGGACAAATCAACCATTTTGCCCCGAAACTCATCATCGTTGGGTTCAAGTGTTATGTGACTACATTTACGTTCTTCCATCATCTACCTATTGTCATTCACAAGAACTATTATTCGAATACCTCTGATGGATGTATGTAGATTATATCAAAAATTATACAATTCATTTATTTCCAATAGTCCATGATATGAATATATATCAGGTACACGAATTTTTGCATCCTTCTTTCTTCCTTTGCACCAATCCCTAATCCGTGTTTGCACCACCCTGCAACATCCGTGTACACACAATGGCTGTGGCAGTAAACAGTCTTCTACGAACAACGTTCTATAACATAACTTTAATAGTTGCATGAGAGGTCGAATTGTAGAATATATTGATGGGAAGAATGACGAAACATTAAGAGGGCGCCATAAGGTCCCTGAACGCAGACCGACAGGCGCCTTTCCAACCAAAAGAAATAGACACGTGAGCGACTCGAATGTAGTGATACCTAGCCATAAGGCCGGTCCAGACGCTCCGTTTTCCACCACGACTTACCTGCGAAGACCAAGTCGTTGCAGACAAAACGTTGCGTGGGGACCGGAAAACGGTGAGGTCCGTCGGGAAGTCGCGCAGTTGCAGCGATGTCTGAGCTGAGGACCTCTGAAATCCGTGACATTTACAGGCATGTCGCTGCGTGTGGACACTTGCTCCGTTTTCCGCTTCGTTTTGTTCCTCAGTTGTTATTCATCACCCTACGATGGCCGACCTTCGCCAGTGCTGGCGGGAGTTTCTAACCGTTTTCATTGAACTTTATGAAACTTTCCCGTGCCTTTGGTGTGTGAAGTCGAAAGACTATAGGGATAGGGACAAAAAGGGTGAAGCTTATGGGATATTGGTGGACAAATTTAAGGAAATCGACCCCGCCGCAAACAGGGAAACAATCGTGAAAAAGTTGAACTCTCTGCGGAGTGTGTATCGAAGAGAATTGGCCAAAGTAAATAAGTCCATTCGATCTGGGGCTGGAGAAGAGGATATATACAAGCCATCTCTATGGTATTATGACTTGCTACATTTCCTAAATGATCAGGAGACGCCAAAGCGTCCAATCTTTTTTTCTTAACTACACAGACAGCAAAAATTGACCACAGGAGGATGCTCCATGGCGATATCACACAAAACTGAGCGAAAAGTCTGTATAGTCTGGACGCTACAAGTCGCTACGTTTTCATTCCGTCTTGTCCATCAGCAAGTCTGCGCAAACTTAAGTGGTGGTGGAAAACGGAGCGTCTGGACCGGCCTTTAGACGCACGAACTCGGCTCACAAAAACGGCTCAAAGCTCCCTCCAAATTCGAAATACGACCAATCGGTTTATTTAACTTTTCTCAGCCAATAATTGACCGATTTCAATGATTCTTGCAGCATTAGTTCTATTTTTGAAACCTCTAAGTCCCACAGACCTCGAAATTTGAAAGTAAAATTATTAAATTGTATCTAAATTTGAAAATTTTGAAATTAAGTTCAATGGCTCAATTCTATGAGGAATTTCAAAACCAGTAGATTGCCGCAAAGTATCATCTAAATCGGTCCACTATTGACCGAGAAAAGTTGAAAAAATCATATGTATACCATCCAGCCCCCCTTATGAACCTTTTGGCAGTAGGAGCATTGAAGAGAAGGAGCAAAATTATTACGAATATAAAAGTGTTTAATAAGTAGGCTGTTGGGTAGGGGAGGGGGCTTGTTAACGAAGACTAATCAAGCGTTAGTTGAACAGAACTACATTTTAACAAAATTGAAACTATATTAACATTATGAATGACGATTTTACAATTAGGATAACAGGTGCAACATTATTACACATTATTATCAAGTGACGCGCATTTGTATTATATTTGCGTTAAGCTGGAAGTGATTTCAAAGAGTGATTCTTCATGCTCAGTTACGAAAAAATAAAGGAATAATGGTGTGTGTTCTGTACTGCTACAGTGTACCTACGTATAATGTAGGATTGCAAAGGAATTCAGTGTATTCCAGGAAAACATGCTGGTAAAAGAATATTAATAAATTTTCTCTGTTGGAAATATGTTACCATTAGATTTCATGTGATTGTAACTTCATCTTGTTTTTTCGAACACGCTGGAAATATGTACATTCACTCGTCATTATTTATTTCATGGTTTCAGACAAGAACTTCGTTGTTTGTTAGATAGGTACCTAAGTAATTATGGATTACAAAAATGTTTAGTGAATATTTACCTTCACACAACTTATGCAAGGTATCCTGTAAGCTCCAAACTTGGGGGCTAGGTTTTCAGGTTTTTGGAGAAAGTTTTTCCTAGAATATGCTTCAAAAACGCTTCTTTCCGGGAACATTTTGATTTTCAAATGTTTTCAAACCAAAGTCCCATAAATTGCATTGGAAAATTAAAAAGATAGACATCCTGGATAGAGCCAAAGTTTCTCCTGTCCGGTACAACCGTTTTTCGAAATCTTTCGAGGAAGAAATTTTTGTTGGGGATAACTTGGAGAATCGATTCCTGAATTTTTAACAGCCACAATGATGACAGATAATTGCATTTCCATTCCTTTATAGATTTTTTTAAAGCAAATTTTTGTGCACAAACAATTTTTACGGCCCAAATATTATTGATACCTAGGCAGAATTCGAAATAATGACTTCTCCTGAGAGGGGAATCATAGTACCCAGCTGGGTGATATAGCCAGTAAATAGTGGTCGGTTTATCACCAACTATCTCCAAGGATGGGCTCGCACCTCAATATCATAGTGTCCCACAGGGCGATAGCCAGTAAAGCACAGGTGAGTTTATCACCAGATCATTTTTGCTGTTGAAGATAGGTTAGCAATTGGGAAAATAGTAATTCGCCCACTGGTTAATAGTCGTGAAATAACAGGTCTATTTTATCACCACTACCTTCTAGAATGGGTAGGAACCTTGGAATCGTAATATCTCGCTGAGATTAGCCAGTACATAAAGGCGGTTTATCACTGGTGCCTTCAAGGACAGGCTAGCACCTTACTCGTACAGGAACCAACTAAGAATGACAGTGCCAATTCACTCGTAGCAGTTTGGGGAGCAAAACAGTGAAGTGGGTAACGTAGATAGCTGAGTGTTGCCAAGGCTGTGTCTGCGTGTATGTACCTTACTCACTGAAAAGTTTTGTTCTGGGGAGCAAGACAGTTCAGTGGGTAAGGCTAAGCGCACACTAGGGACCGGACCACGACAGGACTGTGGTTTGATGATCCTGCACACACTGAAGACCAAACCACGACTGGACTGTTAGTTTTATATACCTGCGCACATGGGAGACCAGACACAGAATAAGATCAACAGTCCGAACCAACTTTAAAGTAGAGAGATTTGGAGTTTTAAGGAAAAAGCAGAGTTTAGCGAATTTTGTAGAACATGTATGAAATGCATTAGAGAATCCCAATGTCTCCTAAAAATTTAAATTTTCGAACATTTTCTTTCATAGAAATCCGTTTTGAGGCACTCTGAAACGAATCCTAGAGTTTAACGCTTTTTCATATATAGATATATATATACTGATGCGAAATAATTAGGAAACGAAAAATGAAACGGAAAGGAACATCACAAACTAAATTTTTTATATTTCAGCTAATTTGCCTTTTTCAAATATAGAACTAACAATGAATTAGGTGTTGGGGAATTTTACGATGTCAGGAAAAACCGGAGCCATGGAGTTGTCGTGGGGATGTATTGCACTGGATGGAATTTTTAATCATCTTCTAATATTGAGTCCTGGTGGCTCATAAGCTCTCAAGACATTACTGTGAACCTTCTCAGACTGGTGAAATTTACTCTTGTTCTCACCAGGCTTCATCTTTTGGAGGACCTTTATCCCGAAGCAGTCGTTAAATGGAGCGCTATATGTGATTGCATGACGACTCACTGGGAGATCCTGGTCTTGTACCACCACTGAATGTCTATGATTGTTCATTCGCAGATTCAATGCAGTTTCGGCTTTACCAACATAGAAATCTGGGCAATTTTTGCACAGTATTGATCATCTGCTTCTACATGAAGATATCCAGGCGTTTTGTAGGAAATTACGTCTCAAGTACTATTAGGATGTAACTAATTCAGAGAATCCGGGTACCTCAGGGTCAAACGAATCACTACACCCTTCACTCCTTAGTTTCAAAGATCCCTCCGAATTTGATCCTCCACCATTAGCAGCTTCCCATCCGTTGGAACAATTCATCTCTCAGCTTGTTCAAAAAACTTCACAGCCATCGTTCCTAAATTCACTAACCCCTAAAAATAACTCAACGGAGGCAGAACGTAAAGCCCTGGATGTTTTGAAAAAGGACGTGGGTATAAAGATAATGTCTGCAGACAAAGGTTCTACTGTGGTTGTGATGAATACTGCAGATTATCGAACGGAAGCTCTACGGCAACTCAATGATGAACGGTTTTACAAGCCGCAAAACGGCCGGCGGCCGGCGGTACGGTTTCTGCCGCTGCATGTGTTGCAGAAATGAAAAGATTCATTAAACTCAATAAAACTGCAGATTTCAACTCTATATTACCTGCTAGCCCACGTTGTTCGGAATTTTATCTTCTCCCTGAAATCCACAAAGAATATACACTTCCTGATAATTTACCACCCGGACGACCAATCGTATCAAGCTTTGGTTGTATAACAAGAGAATCTCGTCTTATGTAGACCATAATCTTCAGCCAATTGTCAAAAGTCAACCCTCTTATGTTAAAGACACCAACGAATTTTTGAATGCCCTCAAAGATCTACAAATACCTTCCGACCTTGAACTCCCTACTCTACTAACAACGGTGGATGTGAGCTCTCTATACACTGAAATCCCTCATGAAGAAGGACTGGAATCACTCAAACATTTCTTGGATCAGAGAACCACACCTCACACACCTTCGACGGAATTTCTCGTAATGCTGGCTAAATTTGTTTTGGAAAAGAATGTATTCAAATTTGAAAATGAACCTTTTCTACAACAAAAAGGAACGGCAATGGGGACAAAAATGGCACCATCCTACGCAAACCTCTATATGGCACACTTGAAGCAAACGTTTTTGTCATCAAGAACCCTAAAGCCATTGTTTTGGAAAAGGTTCATTGATGACATTTTTCTGGTGTGGACTCATGGAGAAAATGCTCTTTTAGGAATGTTAAATGCTCTAAATTCCAAATTTTCGGTCAGATTCACTTGGACATATTCAGCTTCATCAGCAACATTCCTTGACGTTGATTCAACTTTAATCAATGGGAGATTCAGAACCACAGTTCATATAAAGCCTACCAACGAGCCGTAATATCTTCACCACGATAGCTGCCACCCACGGCATACAAAAAGAGCAACACCAAGAGCACTATCAGTTAGAGGACACCGAATTTGCCGTGACCGAGCAAGCAAAGAGGCCTACATGGCAAATCTTCCAGAAAAGCTCCGTTCAAGAGGGTATCCACAAAAATTGTTGGAACAGGCCATTATACCACCTCACATTGAATACCGTCCAGTAGAACGGGAGACGAATAGTGAGAAGGTCCAATTAACAACCACCTTCTTTTTTGGAATAGAAAAAATGAACGCAGTTTTGAGAGAACTCTATCCATCACTATCATCGAATCCAACTACCAGAAGAGTTTTCCCAAAAGTTCCAACATTGGCATACCGACAAGCTTCCACTATTGGCGATATATTATCACACAGGAGGTCAACAAGATCTGACCATCCTCCTAGAGGATTACATCCATGCCAAAAAAGAAGATGTAAACTCTGTCCCCTGGTGATTGAAGAGGAAACGTACACATCGCCTAACACTCCCAACACATACCGGTGCAAGGACTCGGCGGATTGCCAAACACCAATGTGCGTTTATGAATTACTGTGCGAAAATTGCCCAGCTTTCTATGTTGGTAAAGCGGAAACTGCATTGAAACAGCGAATGAAAAATCATAGACATTCAGTGGTGGTACAAGACCAGGATCTCCCAGTGAGTCGTCATGCAATCACACATGGCGCTCCATTCAACGACTGCTTCGGGATAAAGGTCCTCCGAAAGATGAAGCCTGGTGAGAACAAGAGTAAATTGCACCAGTCCGAGAAGGCTCACAGTAATGTCTTGAGAGCTTATGAGCCACCAGGACTCAATATTAGAAGATGATTGAAAATTCCATCCAGTGCAATACATCCCCACGACAACTCCATGGCTCCAGTTTTTTGTGACAACGTAAAATTTCCCAACACCTAATTCATTGTTAGTTCTATATTTGAAAAAGGCAAATTAGCCGAAATATAAAAAATTTAGTTTGTGAAGTTCCTTTTCGTTTCATTTTTTGTTTCCTAATTTCGCATCAGTGTATTGTGCTCTCGTAGGGCCATTTAAACCACAATCCGTTCGTTCGCCAAAATCAAGCTTTCCAAATGAAAAGATGAGTTCGTTGGCCAACACTCTTCAAGCACATTAATTGGTCAAATTCAAAAAATGTACTCAAAAACCAATTTGAGGACAGAAAGGCCTTTTTTTGTAAAGTCATTGTAACTTTATTCTAGATATCCCGATCTCGATTCTTCAATTATTCAGATCTTTGATTGTTCTATACGTGAGGATTGATCAAAAGTGATGCGGCTGTCACTGGCACATCCCCGGACGATGTATGAACTTTTTAGCGAAATTTCATAAGCATTGGTCTTGTGGTTTCAGAGAAAAGGTAAGGACGGCGGTTGGACGGTGTTTTATAACGAACAGATTTTTTTAAATTTTGTATTCGATTCTACACTTCTTGGAACGTAAACCATATTTTGAGGGGGGTTTAACTTTTTTTCTTCTTAGTTTTCTTGGTTCATTATTGCGAATCCTATAAACGCATAACAGACCTATAATGTATATAATTATATACTGTCTGGATTGAAAACGCTTAAGGATATACAAACATAAGTTATCGATTCAACAAATAATTTGCAAAATAACAATTTTCACAGATATAATTATTTTTTACTAAACTTTGTTTTCGATAATTTAACATTTATGATTGATTTTTCGTGTTCTCTGCTTCAAAACATTCAAAACTGCCATAACATCTTTACACTGCAGGCTCACCGGTTTTTCTTCCTTTTTTCAAGTCTATTATGCAAAATGTTATGTGTTTTTAAAGGGTAAAACTAGTTAGTTAAAGTGTAAAACACGGTTATAACGGAATTTTAGACAAGTGTTACCATTCGATTCAGCGTAATAAACTAGAAGCCGACCCCAAACTCATTGGTTTGTAGTACGTCATTTTTATAGAAAACCCTTGAATTCATTGAAAAACAACATGTTATAACATTAAAACATAATTTTGTCCCTTAAGTAGCAAAACAATTGTAATACATCGTGGTTTTTCCCATGGAGTGCTTCTCAAAAATAGCTTGAAAAACTCCCTTTCACCCATGGATCTTTAACAATGAGTCTCAGGTGTGCTCGCTCAGTGCCATTGAGTTCAATGCCCGTTAAGACAGTCCTCTGGTCCACCAGTCGGCTAGGAGTTCCGCCGCTCGACTTCTGGTATTAATCCCAGCGTTGTCTCCAGTGTGTGCGGTCACATTTCTGTTACCTGGTCACATTTCTGTTACCTACTGTTAAGACCAAAATATCCCTACCTGCAAGGGTCGTATAGCCGAAAGTCTCCGATGTGCGCTAGGCCTAAGATAGGTAGATAGCTGATTTTACATACACACACACACACACACGCAAAACAGACATATCTACATTACTCACTACTGGCTCCTCCAAGCACCTCCTTCACAATTATCTTATACCAAAGCAAAGGCAGGCTGCAAGAATTGGACCGTAAAAATCAATACTTGATGAATTTTCATTCAACTAAGACCGTGAATATCTACCACTATTATTTTTCAACATCCTTTGAATTAAAAAAAAACCATTTGTATTGAACCGAGAAGAAACATCACTTGCTCTCAACTATTTGCACCCTCTGGAGCCTACATACATCCAGTGGAACAATAAACTACAATGAAATAACTTGCCATCTTATAAAAATTGATTTTATTTATCAACGATAAGTTTTAAAAATGACTGTTGAGCAAATGCTGTCTTACGGATTTCACATTGTAGAGGTAGTGTATTCTGAGGACACGGAATTTCCATCACTGTTTGTCAGACTTACCCTCAGAACTGTTAAATCACTTTCTTGATTAGACAAGGGGCTTTCACAGTCAAAGAAACATTCAGGAGTGATCTGAAGAAAAAATTATTTTCAAGTCAGTTCAGGACTAACTTTGCAGTACTATGAAAAATTATAGTAGCCGTAGGGGTAGGTATCGGCAGAACAGGGTGGCTAGCATCGCAGAGCGTGGTGACCATTTGGATGGGTGAACTTAAATAGATCTCACATCCAAGTTCACAACTTGCTAGAATTGTAAGACAGTTGCTTAAAAGAAATAATAATGATGATGCTCCCGTTAAGGATCAGTAAATTACGTTATAAGTGTAACGGCCCAAAAATATTTGATACCTCGACAGGAGTTCGAACTCGCGTCGTCACAACTACGAGAAATTATTATTAATTTCCCGAAGTTGCGACACTCTAACGATCAGAGCTATGAGGCCAGGGTGATCAAACCTTTTCGACTGTGAGAGTTATTTTCCTGGAGCGTAACATTTCCCCGGAGTCAAATACCAGCCGTCTCGGCTGGTTTGGGGTCGGACGAATGACTAAGTGAAACTGCAGGCCGCTGGCTCAGCAGATGCTCGCTGGAACAAGTCAGCAGTCGAGCGAGGTCATTGTCGCGGTGTGTTTTGACTCAAGTGAGTGAGGAAATGCAAGGCATAACAACAGGAAATGTGATGTTTACAGTCTTTTGGCTCGAGAGGGATTTAATTAATTATTGTTTCGTATGATTTCGGGTCCTACCGACTGCGCCACTGTAACGGGCTAAAAATATTTGATACCTCGACAGGAGTTCGAACTCGCGTCGTCACAACTACGAGAAATTATTATTAATTTCTCGGAGTTGCAACGCTCTAACGACCAGAGCTAAGAGGCCAGGGTGACCAAACCTCTTCGACTGTGAGAATTATTTTCCTGGAGCGTAACATTTCCCCGGAGTCAAATACCAGCCGTCTCGGCTGGTTTGGGGTCGGACGAATGACGAAGTGTAACTGCAGGCCGCTGGCTCAGCAGATGCTCGCTGGAACAAGTCAGCAGTCGAGCGAGGTCATTGTCACGGTGTGTTTTGACTCAAGTGAGTGAGGAAATGAAAGGCATAACAACAGGAAATGTGATGTTTACAGTCTTTTGGCTCGAGAGGGATTTAATTAATTATTGTTTCGTTTGATTTTGGGTCCTATTTCGACTGCGCTACTGTAACGGCCCAAAAATATTTGCTACCTCGACTGGAGTTCGAACTCGCGTCGTCACAACTACGAGAAATTATTATTAATTTCCCGGAGTTGCAACGCTCTAACGACCAGAGCTAAGAGGCCAGGGTGACCAAACCTCTTCGACTGTGAGAGTTATCTTCCTGGAGCGTAACATTTCCCCGGAGTCCATTTAATTAATTATTGTTTCGTATGATTTTCGGGTCCTACTGACTGCGCCACTGTAACGGCCCAAAAATATTTGATACCTCGACAGGAGTTCGAACTCGCGTCGTCACAACTACGAGAAATTATTATTAATTTCCCGAAGTTGCGACACTCTAACGATCAGAGCCAGGAGGCCAGGGTGATCAAACCTTTTCGACTGTGAGAGATATTTTCCTGGAGCGTAACATAAGATACTGGAAAATATGTAATATGTAACTTTCAAAACAATGAGTGACAACTAAAAAGATTCGCAGCTATCTCTATGAGACGTAGAACCCTTTGGTGGTCAACAGGACTGTTGTGGTTGATGTTGAGTGAAGCTAAGTGAGTCCAGCTAGTGTTTGCGTTAACTTTTGATGTTTGAACTTTTACTGAACTTTAGCTAATGAAACCTGGAGACTTTGGATTTGTAAGGAAGAGAAATAACCCGACCTAAGGACCCTGGGGAAAGGATTAGGGAATCATTCCAGTGCTTTCTCCCTGTTGAATGAGAAAGGAGTGTTGAAGCACTTGAGGCAGATTGACACATTGCGCTCGCCCTTTCGGTCAGAGGAATGTTAGGTAATTTCTCCAAATCCAGTGCAGAGACGCCGAAAGGAAAAAAGGTAAAGTTAAGGCGGGAGCAGGCTATTTTACTGCAAAGTTTTTGAGAAGGGAGGCACTCCCCTCTCCAGATGCAGATGCGGTGTCTTCAGTATGGGTCACTTGATCTGTCTTGGAATTCACAACTCCCAAGCCATCCAATTACTTATTTATTGTTGAACATTATATTTGGTGAAAATCCGGCACGACAAGGACTATTTATCTCAATATAAATTAAACATTCAACTTGCACGATGCAATTTGTATTTTGCTGAGTAAAACCAAACAAATTAACTTTCAATCCCCCAGAACCTCTCAGAGTTTGATTATTGGATTGGGGGGGGGGGGGGGGGGGAATTGAAGTCATTAGTACCTTAGCAGCACGTCATATTAGTATAATAGTTATTATAACTATTTCAAGTTGAATCTAATACCCTTTGACATAAACGAGGAGTGCTTCTCTCTTGAATAAAGCACCCTAATTACGACACAAGATTCCCTGACATATCATCTTTCACATCCTCACTCACTTGAGTCAAAACACACTGTGACAACGACCTCGCTCGACTCGACTGCTGAACTTTTTCCAGCAAGCACCTGCTGAGCCAGAGGCCTGCAGTTTCACTTCGTCATTTCGTCCTACCCCAAACCAGCTGAGACAGCTGGTTTTGACTGCGGGGAAATGTGATGTTCAAGGGAAAAAACCCACAGTCGAGGGATTTGATAAGTCGCCCCATAGCTGAACCCATTAGAGCATCGTAACTAAAGGGAAATTTCCTCTCAGTTGCGAGGACTCGAGTTCGAAGTCTGCCAGAGATATCAAATATTTTCAGGCACAACACGCTTCAACAGTCTGCAATCAGACTTCTGGCAAATTTTGCACAGTTCGAAAGTTCTGATCCACTCGGAATGAAAGAGAAGCTACTCGGAATTGGGCCAGCATTGTTGTCTTATGATTAGAAATAGGTGAGCCTTCAGCGAGGACTTTGTCTCGTTCGAACACAAACATTATAATAAGTACCACAAGATTTGATGATGCTGCTCACGTCAGTATTTCAAAAACGAACCATATAAATTTATTTTCCGAAAATTCTTGGAAACGGGTGGGCATATATACTTATATGTGAGTGTGGTATAATTGTGATATTCAGTTAAGAACCTTGCCTAGTATGAACTGTGCTAAGAAACCCAAACATGTTTAAATATGTGTATGGTTCTTATGGAAGTTGCAGGATCAGTTCATTTCAAGCACCTTATCTGGTTCAGGCTGACCTAGATTTTGAAGTACTGCAGACAATTATGTCAGCGGAAAAAGAACAAGATTGTTCAGGTCTTACACTTGGGTAGCACTAACGGCCAACTCCCTCAATGTAGTGCATATCAGAGATTGCACTGATTTTAATACATGAAATTATGCGTGCGCGAGCTAGAACCTAAAACTCGTACTGAAGTTCAGGACTTATGAAGTAGCTCTATCAAGAGTAAAAGAGGATACATTACATAATTAATTGATGTCAGCTCCTACTTACATTTATGTTTGTACAACTAGCAAGCCTCATTTGAGCCAATTGCGTGGCTGGCGTCAGATTCGTGGTGGATCCAAAGGGGGACATCATTGTAGACATAGCTCTTTTCAGCTTGCTTGGGGTTTTGTTAAAACTCAGCGCTCGCCCAACCTTAATCCTTGTCCGTGTGGCAAATCTGTAATGAAATTTTCCAATTTCTTCTCTTGATACGGTTCGATCCAACGAATTGATAGAAAAACCAACACCAACGTCATACAGGAAGAAGTAGTAGATTGGGTAACAATATACAGAGAAAAAGCAAGCAGCAAGGATACGGGAAAGGTTAAGCGATAAAAAAAGAAGATAGAAAAGAAGGATTTAATCCAGCAAATCTCATTATGATACAAACGAAAATCAATAACAACCCCTAACCTTTAACAGCTATACAACTACAACAAAAAGTGTTCAGATCATTATCAAACTTTACCACGATCAAGAAGAAAATATACCACAATTTGAACGTTAAGATAAGTAAAAAAATATAATTTGAGAAGAATCATAAGAGGGTATAAAGCAGTGAGGATAATACAGAATCAAAGCGTCGTGGGTTAAAAAGCACGCAAAATCGCTACATGAGAACTTTTACGAACTTGAAGGCTTTTCCGAGAGTTCCGAGGCCAACGTCGCTCGTTTCGATGTCGAGCAGACTGGCATCAATGGTAGCCATGAATGAATCCTGTAAATAAAAAATGCAGCGTGATACGCAAAAACTAAAAGTACCATAGATTGCAGGAGCACCTCGCAAATTTACACTTAGGTTCATTACTGTACAAATCACAGTATATCCAATACATTACACCAATTTTTCTGACAGGAATTTTGTCAAGATTGACCATTTCTTGAATATGTGATATCTCATTTCATAAATATAAAGGAAGATAACAGTGAATACATCGATTGATTGAAAAGCATAGAAAATGCTGCAAGGAAGGTTTCACATATTATGGATATGGTTAGGGGAATACTTGTTCTAGCCATGGATAGTGACTGACTGACTGATTGCATAGGGCTTCCGTAGAAAGAAATCCCAGGCCCAATGGCTTATTTTTCCCCAAAAGGGCCCCTTTTGATTTGGGGATTCTACGGCTGCGCTATGTCCCTAAATTTGTTGCTTAGCGCAACAAACTTCTCAACATTTTTCCAATCTAGGTCTCTGAGTGAGGCCCTTTCGATAGTATAATGTCCCAGGGCCTCTTGCCTAGATCTCCTGAATCTATCACAATCACACAGAAAGTGTTCAGCTGTATCCTTCCCGTTTCCACATTCGCAGAGTGGAGAGAGTACCTTGGACATGATAAAAAGGGTCCTCTTGAAGCTAAAATGCCCTGTGAGGACCCCCATTATTTTCCTCATTGTGTTCTAGGCTGAGATATAATCCAATCTGAACGACTCTTATCACAGCCAGAGATGCACATCCTAGATTGTCTATACCTGTTGTCCTCTTTCCTACATAGCTGTTTTAATCTTTGATGGCTCAGGTGTGCCTTAGCCTTACACGCGTTCCATGTTATGCCTAGGGCGGGGGCCGGCCTGTAGTAATTTCTAGACAACCGCAACCTGGCAAGGCGACCTCCTCATTTTCCATGTGTCCATCATGACCTGGCACCCAATTGACATACACTTTGTTGTCAAATTGGGAGCCTAACTTGGTCAGTTTATCTTTAGCCTCTTTTATCATTCTTGAGGTATTGCTTCATTCATCAGTGCTTTGATGCAGGCCTGGCTGTCTGTATGTATAACCACTTGTCTGTTTCCCATGTTATTCTCTATTAAGCTGTCAACACACCTCCTGGTAATGGCATACAGCTCACTCTGGAAGACAGTGGTGTGTGCATCCAGAGTGAAGCACTCAGCTATACCCAAATCAGGTATGTATATACCAGCGCCTGTTCTGGTTGTGCTCTCAGATTCAACTCTAGAGCCGTCTGTAAAGCACGACAGTCTCGTCCTTTGTATTCGTGGGACTATACTGTTCCAATTTTCTCTATCACCTATGACGTTAGTGGGATCCTTCCATAAGTAAGTTTTCCCAAGCTCGTCATGTGACATTTTCATTTCTGGGATAAACCCTAGTGTAGCTGGTGCTACTAGGGTATGACTTGATTGTGTGGTAGATGTGTTTCCACTCGCCTGTCCTCATTAGCCTGAGCCATGGATAGTAACGCTCGATGCTCAGGTTAGTATTACACATTCCTCACTCATTCCTTATTACACCCCTCCTATAGGTCAGCCTGGATCAGTCAATTTGATCCTTATCAGCTCCCCCTATTGGTCAACACGGATTGGTTTGATTCAAAGTCATTCCCTATCAGCACTTCCTATTGGTGTCAAAATGTGAAAAAAAAAATTGGTATTGGGCTACACATCTATTGCTGGTACGATTACCAAAAACAAATTTCCACAAGCCCTTAAAGCTCAGAAAATCTAAGAAAAATGGAAGATACTGATTTTTACTCAGTTTTATAAGTGTAAAACTTTTGCTTAGCACGAATTGGACATTTTTTATTCCCCTTACTCTTTCGTCAGCTCCAGGTGACGGTCTCACTGCAAGCTACCAGGAGGGGAGATAATGCGAAAATCAAAATAAATGCTCTATTTAGAGCCTAAGTAGCTGGGAAAATGTTGAAATTTTTCATGTGGGGCAACTTAAGGTGTTGGAGGGTTAAGTAAGCGTATATAAAAACTCACACAATCAGCTCGGTAGGCATTATTCGCTGTATGCCGACATAGTGTTCTGATCCAATTCAGCTTATCAACTTCTTCGTCCGTTATCGTAAATGAGTATAGTTTTTCTTTGAGATCTTGAGTTGAACGACACATCAAGGCGAATACATTATGACAATCTAGAACATAAAAAAACACAGGATATAAGGTGAATTCGAACACAGAATTAAAGACAGCAATGAACACGTCGTGACCGATGCAGTGAAGTCCTAGGAGTTCATTAAAGAAACGGTATATCTACTGTGAAAACCTCAATGGAGTAGAGATAATCAATTAATGAGTATTGTCGAAACA
Source organism: Adelphocoris suturalis (assembly GCA_030762985.1). Classification (NCBI taxonomy): domain Eukaryota; kingdom Metazoa; phylum Arthropoda; class Insecta; order Hemiptera; family Miridae; genus Adelphocoris; species Adelphocoris suturalis. The sequence continues at coordinate 62,077,737 of CM061041.1, forward strand.
AGTTACGGGTTCCAAAGGATAATTTCACCTGGTTATTTAATTCCAACAGTAGAAAGATCATGCTTTCCAAAAAGGTGTAATATGGACGGTATGGTATGATCGGAAGTGGCCAAAAAACGGTGTAAAGAGAGCTGGATGACGTCATAGGGGAACGACCCCTGGGGCAGAACCTCATCACAGTCCACCTATGATGACAAATCTGCCTCTTTCTATCTACATTTTGTACAAACCATTAGGAGTTCTGAAATGATACATTTGGGCGTTTTCAAAAGTGCAGAATTCGGTTCTTAGATCAAACATATTGGTAGGTAATTAATCCATACATTACATAGACGTCCCCGTGTCTAGTTTGTACATGATTTTGTTGAGAACAGTGTTGCGAAAATGCGACCCCAAAAGTAGCGGTCTTTTGATTTTCCACTAGCAACGTACCTATCTTCCAGGAGAAACAGTTGGTCAGTTATAATTACATAATATGTAGTAATCTGGTTGAGAAGACGTTTCTGTAGAAAAGGTTGATTTTTCTATATTTTTGAGGGAGCAAATGAAGATGCTAACCCAAATAAAACTGGGGGAACGGTTGCCTTAACTTTGATGTCACGCTAACGGTTGTTGGGCAACGCGCTATTTCCCGCACAGCTGTCTTGTTGTCTAATCAATTTTTTTATTTCCATATGAAACGCCGATTTTCAATCCTGAATTCGAATTTCATGTTAGTTTCAGTACAAATACGGTTTAACCCCTTCGCGACGGGCGTCGTTCAGCCACTGCAACGCGCCTGGCCTGGCTGCCTAGGAGCCTTCCAACCCCCCCGTGCCTGAATAATTGGCCTTCCACGCTCGGTGAACCACCTTCGATTTTCGGAACTGGATCAAGAATATTAGAACTTGAAATTTCCCGAGTATCATGATCACCATCATCGAGAAAATCGTCAAAACTTTCGTCTTTGAGTTGATCCAAAAAGTTTGTTGAACGAGCTTCAATTTCAACGTCAATCACATCACTACCTAACTCACTGTCACTCCCGGTTATTATTTCGTTAGGTATTCCTTCATCCGTCCACCTGTGAGGAATAAAAACGTAAAAGAAAGTACAAGTATGGAAACAGGTATGAGTAAAATTATGACAAAGTCCGAAGCAGGCAAAAAACAACATTGTCCAAGACAACGTTTTTCCTGCTATTTTGATGTGAATGAAAACTCTCGACAATGTCTTTGATCTCAGCGCATTCTATTAGATACTAGACGTAAATGTTAGTTACAATGCATCTCAATGGATGGCATGATAGTCGATAGAATGGAGGGAAATTCGAAAACGCGAAAGCAGGCGTTAAGGAGCACTTGATGGCTGACGTATTAATACGTCGTTAGGCGTTACGGAGGACATCTGTGCCGACGTATTAATACGGCGGCCGTCGCGAAAGGGTTAAGCCTCAAGTGGGGAAACCCGGTTTAGTTGCACTTATAGGTCATTAGTCATTACGAACTTCAAGTTTTTGGGTTTTCTGTTGGTTATTAAATTATCAACAAGTATGAAAAAGTATTTATCTGCATGACAATGAACCAGGATTTTACCTGATAATCATCAGTGGAGGCAGCACTTCACACAATGTTCACGAGAAACAGCAGAAAGATCAGGCAAACTAAGAACAATACTGCAAATAATTATGTCTTAAAAACTCAGGTTACTCATTTAAAATATGTGGAATTCAAATAAAAACAAAGCTCTAATCGACCAAATAGAGCCTGTGCGCAAAAGAACCGATTTTTTTCGATCGAGTTGAAGGCTAGTAAAGCATGATGGCAGAGGCGGACTTCAGATAGCAGATTCGGTTTCTTTGCGACTTGAAACGAAAAATAACCAAGTTTGGGGGGTGTTCAATATACCTACCCAACATCAACATAATATTAGTAGGTAATGGGACATTTGAAAAAAAAAACTCATATTATTAACTATTAAAGTCACCAGTGTTTATTTATTTCGTTTATTTGCCGTCACTTCAATTTGTTTGACTATTGTCAGCACTTAACAATAAAATAAAAATAATGGTTATAATAATTAAAAAGTCAGATAAAAATGAAGTCGAGATGCACCTACACAAACAACTAAGCAAAGACGCTGGCCACATGCATCCATCCGCCCAAAACGGCGGCTCGGCCGGGGTGTCCCGGCCAAGCGAGGACCCGACCCACCATGGCGGCCTCCCGAGGGTGCTCATCCATTTCTGAAAGAACACCCTTAAACACGATCAACAGTAGAATCGCATCAGGCGAGACCACCCCCGAGTAATTTTGAGATGACCAGTAGTGCTACATTTACAGAAAGGTTAAGGCTGGTGTCGTGTGCCTTTAGGTCCGCAAACGGGTGACGTTAAATGAGCCATTCCAACATACGATGTTTCTAACATCCCTTCAACGTACTCTTGGGTACGTTAGTGTGACGTTAAGGGCACGTTAGTGGTCACGAAAAACTCTCTAATATAAGGTTTGTTTCCACTGCTGTACCGGAGTATGTTCAGTTCAGAGCTAGAGCACCTCAATATGGTTGTTCAGTACAGATGGCAGCGGAAACGCTCAGGATGTTCAAGGCATTAACGCTTGGGAGATCCACAAAAATGGAGTCGCGTTAGGGGTACTTTTGTAAAACCTTGTTTTTGCACCCTGTGGCGTCAAACCTTCTGTTACTGTTCTGTGTAAGGCTATAGTAGTTTGAGGAAGAATATATCGGGTTATCTAAAGTCCCAAAGAGTGCTGCAGTTCCAAAGTTGAAAAAGCTGCATTTGGTCTCTTGGTGGGACAGAAAGTTCGAGTTCGGTTCATGTTTGTTGGGCAGCGGAAACTGTTTATCTTGCACCGAATATGAACTGGGGGACTGTGTAAACGCCTTTTTCTTACTCCTTCACAGCACACACACAGCTTGAGCAGAACCTGTTTGGTACAGCAGTGAAAACAAACCTATTATAATAAGACAGGAATACTTTCTTTAAAGGAGGTTATTTGTAATCAAGTTCACAATTTTCAAGCAATAAAATTCTGTAAGGAACCGAGTCCTACTTTACATAATCATCAAGTGTTATAAGCATATTCCATGATTTTGTAAATTGACCCATAGGCTCTAAGCAGAAAGATCTGGGGGGTCCAGGGGTGGGGCTTGTTCCCTGGCAAGGCTTTTTCTATAAACTGAATTATCCTAGATTTGGCATATAGGTTATCTTTACCTAGATTATCCTTATTTATGTATAGTTGTTTGCACAAACAGAAAGGTAAGTAAGTAAGAATATAAAACATAAAATAAAAAGTGTATGTATAAATAGATAGATATTTACCATCAGTTTCTTTGATGTCTATGACTTTTCTGATCGTGGCAAGAGGCATCAACTTTATGTGCTTATAGGGCTTCCCTTGGTTCGTTAGCTTACTAGAAACTGTCGTGTTTGGGCTTTTAATTGAATTAAAAACTTTAGACCTCTTCTTGCAAACCTGAAAAATTAACAAACACAGATATCGATAAACATTAGTCGTAGTGAATCATTCATTATTTATGTTGATAGGAAATTTAAATAATCTTCAAAAAGTTATGAGACATGGTGGCATAACTAACAAAGACAAGGCTTGCTCTTGGAAGGGGCCAGAAGCTATTGAAACTAGGGATGCTACAGCACCATACGTTTTAAGAGAATTAGAGGTCGTTCACTATAAGGAGGCGCGTTTCTCCGAGAGGGGCTCTGAAGAGCAGGGCTGCGCAGTGGGACCCTTCCCCCACCCAAAGTCCAGTCCTACTCCATCTGAACCCCTCCCGTTCTCTTCCCATTCCCACCCTCGCCTACAGTCTCAACCTAGTCTAGCTTATACCTCGGATGGGGTGGGCTACCAGGTAATAGGTTGGTAAGAGAGGGGATGTGAAAACTTCAGTCTAGCTGCGCGAACTTTTGCCGGACGGTTTGGAGAAACGCGCCTCCTTATAGTGAACGACCTATACATTTGTAAGCGTTCAGTAAGAGCCTAACCCAAGTATCGCTGAAAGTTCTTCTGCAGGCATGACAGACAGGCCAACATAGAAACAACATTGGGGCGAGGTAAAAAATAGAGAAAAAGAGTTCTCACACAACAACAAAAATATACCTATACTTTTTGGGACTTTGAAACAAACAACTGCCTTGGAAGAACACGTTTTCAATCATGTAGTTATTATGGACTGTTATATTTATTACCTCTATCACATCAGAGAACAAAAAAAGAACTAGGTGGTCCCCTCTACCGCTCAATCCCTCACTCAACTCCATAACTTCACATTTCTCGATGAATGTCCTATGTGACGAGACGAGGTGAGGCTGAAAAAAAAAACGCAAGAAATGAAATTCGGATAAGTATTCATATAAATTGTATGAAACATTGCATTCGTACCTAAAACTGTATGAGCCCTTGGGGACATGAAATATTTTTGCCATCTTGAGGATGATATTTTTGAGATCAGCACGATCTTGCTTGAATACGTGACAGCAGGAGGATTGTCGGTTCAAGCAGGAGGAATGTACTATATTTACATATATACCAGAATGAATTACAGTCTTCACTTGCGTAGGACGTCTAAAGGTACTCTATATTTTGATTTGGAGTAATATTCCTTGATATATTTTATGAAACAGGAATGAATGTTTAAACACGAAGGAGAATAAAATAAATAAATAAACTACACATGAAGTTTTTTTAATATAAACCTCTATAAAACCCCCAATTTCCTTTTCAGCCTTTTCCCAGATATTCATTGCTTACGTAACCTTCCAAAAATATTTGATACCTCGTCGGAATTCGAACTAATGGCTTCAACTTCTTTTAGATTTAGAGGAAAGCTTTTAGGTACTGCTCTTTAAGCCTCAATAACACAGGGCGAGTTTACTAGCATGTAGTGGGCGAGTCACCTGGGGGGCCAGTGAGATAGTTGGCGAGTGTAAATGACACACAAAACCTTCCACTCGCTTACTCGCTCACTCTCTACCTGTGAACCCCATTTGTTATCAGTTCCGTGGCGTTCGCTTTTTGCTTGTTGCTTTTTACTTTTTACAGCTTTTTTATTTTTTACGGCTCTTTATTGTTCATCTTTTACAGCTTGTTGCTTTTTACTTATTTTGCATTAGATATTTGAGTGGATTAGTGGATCATTTTTAGACTATTGCGTGAATTTCTTTGGTTTTGGAAATGAAGTGGTCAATAAACAATATTTTGGACTTTCTCCATCTCTACAGACAAACCCTTTGCTTACTAAAATACTAAATTGAAAGATAAGTTTTTCAACGTTATAAGTGCGAGTTAAAAGAGTTGATGGGAGGAATGGATGAAAAACAATTAAAAGGTAAAATAAAATCCATTAAAGATGTGTATAGACAGGAGATGAACAACACCCAATTCCCGGGTCGCAAGCAATAGTGGCCACTTTTTCCCCCGACTCGCCGCTAGTTAGGCCTTGACACACGGCTAGTTTACTAGCAAACAAGCTCACTAGACAGCGAGTAAAGTAGCCGGGTCGTCAACTTTTCCCGCCGCTTGTCCGCTAGTCAGCTAGTGAACAGATGACACAGGGCGAGTTTACCGGTGGCTAGTGAACTCGCTGGCTAGTAGCTTGTAAACTCGCCCTGTGTCATCGAGGCTTTAGCCAACTACACCATCGAGGACAATATAATCAAACCTCTTTGACTGTTGGAGTTTTCCTAGAACGTAAAATTTCCCCGGAGTCAAATATTAGCAGTTATGGCTGATTTGAGGTCAGATGAATGACTAAGTGAATCTACAGGCCAGTGGCTCAATAGATGCTCACACTAAGAAGTCGTAGTCGAACGAGGTCATTGTCACAGTGCATTTTAACTTGAGCGAGTGAGGATGCAAAAGAGGGAATGTGATGTTATCAGTCAGGCTTGAGAGGGATAAATAGTATTAAATTTAATTCAGGACCTACCGACTCTCTGCTCTGACAAATGTAATGGACCACAAATATTTGATACCTCGACAGAGTTCAAACTCAAGCTTTCAATTTCTTTTAGAGAGAAGCTATTCAGAAACAGCGCTTCAGCCAACTCTACTACTGAGGGCGATGTAATCAAACCTCTTCAACAGCAGGATTTTTCCTTGACACATAAATATTATTCCCAAACCTAATAAAAATAAAGAAATATTCTGATGAAACGTCCCTATTTATTCACAGGAAAACGAAATTCATGAACAAGGAATTCTTGTATAACTCACCGGGCAACCAACAATGACGTTAAAAATATCGAACAACGCCATTTGGCCTTCAGTCTTTCTCTTGTCTTCATTTATGTGCGTCATAACTTCCCGTATGGCAGCCAAGGCCTTTTCCAGGTAATTGTGATCCGGATTATTTTTATTCGTGTGTTTCAATATATCTGGAATCGAAAGAGAAACAAATATATACATATATTTATACATAGGGCCAAATAGAATTGTATGAAAGGCTGTGTTACGAGCAGTCCAGTCCATCATGGTAAGAGAAAAGAACCTTGATCACAGTTTAAAGGCCGGGACACACATATCCGAGCTGTGTCCGCACCGCACCCTCTCCGCAACACCTCCGAGAGGTGGGAGGCCACACGGTTCCGAGTGTTGGCCGTGCATACAGAGGTTCCGTGACTGCTAATTCCTTGCTATACCCAAAACAATACTAACAATCAAATGTTTAATGAATTTTTATGGATTATGCGGGTTTGCTTCTACACGATCTTCTATAATGTTCCTTCCTAAGGATCGATAGTAACGTGTGCGCATGCGTAAATGTGACATTTTTATTACTTTGATAATTGATTACCTATTGGTCCAATTTATTTTGCTTTCAACCATTTTGGCTCGAAATTTGTTCTTCAGGCAATGCTATGCGTCGGTGTCACAATAAGTTAGGAAGCCATAATATAATGTCCAATTTACCAGGCAGGCTTCTTTTGGTAAGAAACCAAGCTGAGTTTTTTCTCCAATTGGTGACCCCTGTTTTCGAATTTAAGAAAATCCAGAGTCTCTCAAGTAACAATAGATGGCAAAATCTCTTCAATTAATAGTTCTGGATCCATTGTCGAGGTCACCGTGTCCGTGTTAAAACTAAACCAAACTACTCCGGCACGGTGCGGACAAGGAGTGCTGACGCAAAGGGGTGACGGAGCGGATAGGTGGGGACTTCCTTCTTATAACTTCTTACCCGTGTGTAGTCCAACACACGGCCATCATGCAGTGCGGACACGGCACGGACAGGTGTGTCCCGGCCCTAATACGGCAATTATAACAAACTCATACTTTGCTTGTCAACTCCAAAGTGAGGCTGTGGAAGAAAGGAATTATAGTGATCGCGAAATATCTTGAGACTCATGCAAATTGCGACTTTGCCAGAATGAATGGGAACAGAATGACAGGAATATTTTATTTCAACCCTTTGGGGCCTTCACACCTTTGCCTGTAAGGAGGCTGAGTCTCAAGATATTTCTCGGACAGTATAGTCCACCACTACATTAAGGAAATTATGGTTTCTGCAAATGGTATTGATTTCAGTCCAACATTCGGTGTTCCTCTCACTGATCCCAGAGAACCAAAACCATTGCAGTGGGACTCATCACGATTCGTCGAACTTAACCCAACAGATGGTTATTTATGAAATGCTATCAAAGTAATCATCTCTATAATGCATTGCAATACTTATATCCATTAAATCCAAAATAGAGGAGAAACTTTAAACAAAACTTGTAATAAATAATGGACTTAACAAGTACCTACCGCTAAGGAGGAGAGATATACTAGGGAGGCGCTGAACGGGGCGGATGAGGAGTTCCGTGAGGCTTTGGCGCCCACACTCTGGTCGAGTCTGTCGGGCCTTCAGGAATGCATGGAAGCGAGGCTTACAGCTATCACATTTCTTTATTTCATCGCGAGTGGTGTCAAAAAAATTGACGAACGGGGGATAGGCTTTTTCGAAATCGGGGGCCTGTAGACAAATAAAAACAAAACAATTTAATTTTGCAACTTCGATGCAACCCGTTCATCACACAATTGGTTAGCATGTCATTATACAAAGTGTCAGCAATCAAACACTGGGACATTTAAAAAACCAGGGCATAAAACTGATTTGGTATTTATTCCTAAAAGATAGCGTTTCAGAATGAGATTATATCTGAACAGTACGAGGTTTTTTAGGACGTCCCTTAGAAGCTAGGTCATACAGGCAAGGCTTCTTATTTAAGAGGGACGACTATTGGAATTGATCCAGGGGGGAAGGGGACAACCCAAGCACGAGAAAAAAATAACTACATACAAATCCATTTCAGACCATTCTAAGATCGAATCTGTGAAAAAATCATAAGTGTATGTCTGTGTGTGTGTGACAAATTTTGTCGACGCTGCCCAGGCCACAATTCTCAACCGATTTTCGAGATTCTTAATTTTTTTTTCGATCCAAATTTTAGTCTAATTGTGCAACAAACGTCGGAAATTTTAAATTCCGTGATGGAAGAGGGGGAATAATAGAGGGGGTAAACCGGAAAAAACGTGGTTTTTTCGAAAACATTTTGTCGACGCCACCCAGGCTACAATTTTCAACTGATTTTCATGATTCTTATTTGGTTCGATCCCAATTTTAGTCTAGTTGTGCAACAAATCTAAGGAATTTCGGATTTACTGTCGTGGTGGGGGTGGAGGGGAAAAAAGTACAAAGTAAAGTAAACAATCATTCCAGGTTGGGGCTTTTCGTCTGACTACCTCTGGCGTCACAGACGTTATCAGCTGTCCTCCAAATGGAGGATCAGAATTCGTTCTGATGATATCACTTGAAGCTCCTCATTGCCTCGCCCCCTTGAGTGGAGAGAGGTTCACCGTATAGAAACGTGAAAATTACTTGGACGTCTGATACTTACCTGGGCAGTCACCCATCCAAGCACTCACCAAGCTTGACGTTGCTTAACTTCGCTAACCGCATGAGAAACGGTTCATTGCAATGCCTAACCGGGTGGAGGGGATAATTACCGCTTCTTTCAGGCGCTACCCAAGCTACAAATTTTCGTGATTCTTATTTTGTTCTATTAAGAATTCGATATAGTTTCGGAGCGCATGTCAGGAGTTTTAAATTGCATCATGGGAGGGGTGAATGGTGGGGGGTAAAATTGATAAATCGTGGGGTCTTAACAATTCTCATAAGATTTTTGTGATACTTTTTTTTTTTTTTAATTCAACTATCAATTTGGTCTAGTTTTGGAAATTTTGTCAGGCGAATTTCATACTTATGACAGGAATTTGCAGTCGGTGGACGGAGTTGGTGGGGGGGGGGGGGGGGGGATCAGAGAAGTCATGATATTTTTGTTTTTTCTCTTATTTTAACTATCACCAAAATTATATGAAATCCAATCATATGGGGCATGCTTTACTTACCAATATGGTTTAGATATCAAGTTATTCAATTCACTGAAATGGCTTTGGCATTCAATATCCTTCTCAAGATGATGGAAATGGATCTTGCTTTACCCATACAAGTAAATCACAACCTTGAAACTTATTAAACCTCATAACCGATTTCAGGGGGTTAGATAAATTTGAGTTTGGAAATGAAATTGCAAGCCTTCCTAGTTAGTCTCCTGAACTACCTCTATCGGGAATCCTAAAACCTTACAAAAGCGAATAACCTTTTCTTTCAAGATATTATTTTGGTCAATTTGATTTTGTTTCTACTTCAGCTCCTCCTTTGAAAAACACCCTTCAAAACGACAGATTTCTAATGCGAAACTTCTTCCGATAGTAACATCAGAGTTTAGCCAGTTTGATGCCCTCCATTTTGTTTATACGGTAGAGTATAGACACGGCTTCAGACAATGTCAAATTTCCAGAAGAGTTCATGACTATATTCCCCCTTATTTCTTAAGAATGATTGTAATACTTTGCCTCAACCTTCCTGGTAAAATTAGGAAGTTAATAATCCAAACGTGGCTCACTACGGTGGAAAAAGAAGAGCCCCCTTTAACCAAAGAATGTAACTCAAAACTAATTTCAGACGTAAAACTCAGGTTTGACTTGTTGCCTACACTATAGTTTACTGTTCAATATCTACTAGCTCTGTTTAACGATTGCCACCATACATGAACTACGCCTTTCTTACTTCTCGAATAAAGTAACTGGCGTTTTCCAAAGTCTCTCACATTCATAGAACCCTTGCTTCAAACATCGTACCATTTTTCGAACAAAACAAAAATGTCTGAATTATTTATTACCTACCTAGTTGAAAACGTTTCATAGAATAATAGATTCTGATATCGATAAAAACAACGAAACTCACATATTGGAGGAAAATTTGGCCGATGGACACTTCTTCGGTCCATGTTTGATATGCTTGTTTAAGGCTTTCTAACATCTTGCAGTGAGAGTGGTAAATAGGAGGGAGGTTTCCAAAAATTATGCGAAGCTCAGTGGCATTTAGGAGTTGGTCTTCACCATCTAGCATCTCTTCCAAGGGTTCTTTGAACAGCTGTGTGAAAACAAAATAAATTATAGAATCAATCAATCATTAACATTAAAAATGAGCAATTATTGCGCATATTAATAATTATATTTTGTTTCTTTGAGGTAACAATCAAAGAGAATCTCAATTTAAATTCATCTTTCCATGAATTCAATCTCGCAATTAATTGCACAAAAACCACAGACCGGGCAAATTATGTAAGCAGCCAAGGAATTGAACCTCAGATTCCTTGCTCTACCAAATGGCTTCGGATGGCACCTTAGACCACTCGGCCACGGAGGAAGCCATATCGTGCATATTAACATAACCAAATTCGATGAAACTTTCAGTTTTATTATCATTGATAAAATTTAATCAACCAAGGAAAAAAATCCCACATTTCTTCAAACTAATTACTGGACCAAAGATTATGAAACTTGGGTGAAAATCACATATGGGTTTGGGACGAAGTACTAATTTAATTAAGGAGAGCGAACAATGAACTTACAACATTTCAGATGGGCTCATTTGATTCATTCAAGGTATATCTATCAATAAACAGAAAAACACTTCTTATTTTGAAATGATCTCGATTTTTTAATATTTCATCCCTTCAGTTCTTCTATTTGGGATTAATTGAAAATGAGTTTATCCACACAGATGTAGGTAAGAAAATGAGATCAAACGAATCACCTGCTACCAATGCTTCACTAGTCCATCCATACTTGGTGTCCCTAGTTATAATAAACTCGATTTCATGAAGTGAGAAATCCACTGAAATTATATCTGCTGTTTCAATTGTCGCAGGTTATTAGGCGATTTTTACTTTATTCCACCAGTTCTGATTTGCTCCCATGTTGACGATCATTTTTCCTGTCAAAGTTCTAGCCTTAGAGGGAGTGAACGGGTGAACTAACAGCAGTTCGGGAGGTTTTGTTGAATCCTTTGGGATGATATCTATATTTTACAGCCAACAAAATTACTCTTATTTAGAAAGTTTTTGCGATCTTGAATTTTTTATGTTTCAGCCTTCAAATCCTACCCTTAAGGGTTGATCAAAATTGATGTTGAGATTATTGGCACATCCCTGGCCGATGATTGATTTTTGAGCCAAAATTCGTTTGGTTCAGTAGTTTCAGAGAAAAACTTCGGATGATGGACAACGCACAACAGATGGACTTTTTTTTTATTAATTTACATCTTAAAACATAAACCAACAATTTTGAGGGGGGGGGGGGGGGGGGGGTCACAATAAAAAATAATAAACCAATATGGCGTCATAAATTACGACAGCTGAATAACACTTTTCCAATGGAATTTTAACTTGAAGAAATTTAATTTATTATAACTGTTGTCACCCAAAGATGAACCAGTGAAGGATAGGATTTTCTTGGTGGTGGCCTATGTCTTTATCAATGTACATAGATATAAGTTCTTGTTACTGACAGAGGGACTAATCAAGTGCAGACGTGTTGTATTGAGCTGCAATCAGAAACGCAGATCCTCCCGAAGAGCACAATACGCCAGCCGCGTTAGCTGTCTGGGAATGAAAGATGCAGAGAAAAATCTATGGACCACAAATTCTCCACAAATAGGCAGTGGAGAATTCGGACCCAGTTTAGAGCTAAAGCGTCTAAACAAAAAATAATCATCCTGTGGTTTGTAAAAAAATACCTAGCTCCTAAAAGTCCTCCTAAAAAAGCTCCTAAAAAAATACCTACCTAAAAAAGTTTTAGCTCCACTGAGGGCGGTCTTGGCGTCACTATTTTGCCCCATTAGATACTTCTTTCTTCGTGCATTTATTCTGGTAACTTATGTTTTCTAATTTCATTCTTTCTCCGTGTACCTAATGAATACCTAGTTCAATTGTCATCGTCATTTAAAGAAGAAGAAGAAGGAGAAGGTTAATATTTTGTTACAACAAATCCTTCCATGCTCGAAGATGACCTAAGCAATGACCTGGGAGGTTACTGACTTCAAAAATGCATATCTCGAATATCAATGAAGATAGAAACACGTGGCTAAACTTGAATTGTTACTGAACTCCTATACTTGAGGAGTTTATACGTCACTATTTTTATTTATTAAAATAAAAATAAAAATGAGAAATTAAAAATGGCAAAACTTCTTTTTAAACCTTCTCAAACCTTCAAGACTAAGAGGACACACAAAAGACTAGAGGTTTCCCTCGTGTTTGGAACTAAAAGGAACAACGAGGAAGTGAACAAGGGCACGAATTTATTTAATATCACCAAAACCAATACTAATTTCATACATTTTAGCAAATAATATAAATGAAGAATTATTACTCACGGTCATTATTGTCTTGAGGATTTCTACGTAATTAGACTCGGTTTGAAGGAACTCAAGGAAAACTTGGTGTCTGGCACTAAGATTCTTCTTGGGTGACTCAGTACATTCAACATCAGTCTCTGTGGAAAAAAGAGGGGAAAAAAATCAGTTAGACTTGAAACGATTAATTCAGTGATATTCTATTCTTTCCTGATCTCTCTGTAGGTACTGTATGCAGAAAAAAGCAATTGGCTGTTAAACATCGTATTGAGGGAGATCGAGCTTTACATTATCAATGAGTTGCCAAAATTTGAATGTATAGAATAGGGTAAAGGTGAACAGCAAATTCTCCAATCAAACCAAATTGAGCAAACACTTGCTGTAGGTGATCATGGTTTGAGTGGATCTTCGCTCGAAAACTGCAAGCCATTTTGAGTGGCTGCCCACGATGGCAAGGTACGAGACAGGTAGTTGTTCTGAAATACCATCCTGTCCATCGAAGACAGACTGGACCTTGAAAATCCCCCCCCCCCCCCAACTACCCCCGCACCGCGCCTCCACCAATCATCTTTCAAAGTCTGCTCACCTGACTGATCTGCCAAAATCAGCTGTTCTTCCCATGTTCTTGATTAACATTATTCTACAGCAGTTTTTCTACTAAAGTCGCAACATCAACCAACTGAGAGTGGAAAGGCAGGGCAGTGGGTTGTGCAGGGTAGTGGAGGGGACATTCCCAGTTCTACTTTGTCTTTGAAGGAAGTGGTGGTAATTAGGCATTCTCTTTTCGGAACAACTCTACTAACGGTGCTAATGGCAAGATCCCAAGATAATCGATGTGGACCTAGTGCCATGGTTTAGTCAGCCATCCCCACAGCACTTGTTCAGTACTGATATTCGAAGTGAGGTAACACAAATTACTCTGTAAGTCTATAGCCTCAAATGATCACATTATTTTCCAGGCGTAGTTTTTCCACTCTTCGCTGGTAAGGCTAGAACTTATTCCCCACCTTCTCTGGTCATCCGTTTTTCAAATACATGGCGGAAGAGCCGCAGACCTAAAATGGCGTAGGGGAAAAAAAAAAAAAAAAAGTTTTTCAAATACATGGCTACTTTAGGATTGAGTCCCCATTTGTTTCCCGCACAACATTCCCACATTTCAAAGGAAAATCCCATCGAAAACGTAATGCATTACTTTATCACCTTATGATCCTTTCTTTTTGCCTGGAGGCAGGGGTATTAGTAAGGAGAACCGATCTGCCATATTCCTGCTCAATTTTACCCATTCCACTGTGTAATTTGATAAAAACAGCCCACTGCTGCTGCCTGTTACTGACGCATGCCAGGAGGTCCCATTTCGGCCCAAACATTGTGAAAAACGAGCAATTTTCATTTGCTAGTATCCACTTTCTTCCATACAGGTGGAGGTTAAATTGTTCAACTCCAAATACCAGAGCTGCGGCTTATTTGTCTAAATGTGAATAGCCTTTTTCTGCTTTTGTTAAGCTCCTGCTTGCATAAGCCAACGGTTTTTTCTTCCCCCGTTGGGTATCTTTGAGCAATGAGAGCCCTAAACCTCTATTTGAACCATCCACACTCAGGTGTATGGGGAATTCCGGGCTGCAATGGGCTAACAACAGTTTTACGATGTTTTTTATCTTCTGGATAACTGCTTAACAAGTTAATACACACCTGCTCAAAATTAGAGCACCACCATCCATTTCTTCGTTTGTCCCCTTGTGTCTCCCCTTATCAACTATCAACCAAAACTTGATTAGAGACATAGGCCGAAGGCTCCAAGCCCTCATACGAGCTAGAGGAGGTAATATGAAGTTTTGAAAAGCAAAACTGACATTCTTTTTTTCACATTTACAATTTTTATAACTTTACCACAAGGTACATTTTTCTTCAATTTTATCCATAACATCTTTTCTTCAAGAATTTGTGCCTTTTTTTGGTTACTGTATTCCTTCTGTGTTTGCAAACAATGTGTGCAAATGAATAAAAACTTAATGAGGGAAAACCGAAGGGGACAAACGAAGACATGGATGGTGGTGCTCTCATTTTGAGCAGGAGTATAGTAGGAAGTGTAAACAAACAAGGATGTTCTATATATGAAAATAAAATAGACAAAGTATTGTGATGAATTGACCACCCCAACTACGAAGATAAGCCTGCTTAAAAAAAAAAAAAAAAAAAAAAAAAAAAACAAGCCCCATGTGGTTTTGCACACAGACTTCAGATAAGAGAGAACATTTAAATACATATTTACGCAAAATAATAACTGATGAAAGATCCAGGTTGTACAACTTCATATTTGAAAATCGATCAAAATACCAAATTGTTAAGTTTTAAAAAGCCTCAAATTGGTACAACATAAGATATTAGAATGTGTGGCAAACCCACCTTCAAGCTCATTGTGGGGCGTGGTGTCTAGAAAAGATCCTGCGCTGCAGCTAAGTAGGGAAGAATCCGTGATGGATGAACGGCGTTTGAGCGGTTCAAGAGGAGGCGATGTGGGAGTCAACGGGCCACTGCCACCCAACATTCGCGCTGCTGCTGTCCGCAACCGCTTCCTCTTCCTGCCCCTAATTGACCCTGGCGTGGATCCAATAGACACCCGAGGCGTTAGACGCCCCACAGCCTGAAATAATCACAGCAGACCATAATGACAGTATGGCTTAAAGATAAGCAATATAATAATTCAATAACACATCATACTATTATCATACAAGTACTAAAATCCATGGCGGGGAGAAGGCTTCTACGTTAACAGCATGGAAAGGACTCCATACTTTCTTGGGGTAATAATAAACGTAAAACTAGGGCCTTCAAAAAAACAATTGCCATCATTCCTATTCCAAGTTAGCCTTCTTCATCCACACTCGAACCAAGCTGATCCAGATCCTATTCAACATCCATCAGCTAGCACTAGCGTGGCCTTCCTCTTCATCTTCTTCCACCAGGTTTCAACAGAGGCTGTTTGTGGATATCTTTCATTTGGTAATCTTTCCACTCGGTCTTATCATTTCAATCAAGATCGCGAACGCTACAAAATCTGGCTCACCAAGCTGGATTCTCACCTCGTAGTTGGTTCAGATCCTACAGACACCTCTCACACACTGCTCCAAACATTTTGTGTAAAATCTTACACTCCCACCAATAACCACGTCGTTTTTGTCGAAAACATGGTCCATTTCTCATAGCCTCATGTGACAACAGGCGTATAATTATCTTAAATGCTGTAAGTTTCACTCACCACCAAGGCCATCGAAATTACAGGGCTTTATGAACTGACTGAAAACTCCTATTGCCAGCTGTGATTTGGTACTTTATCTCCGTAGGTACGCCATTGTCTTTGGTTACTACAGTAAACAAATGCTTGAAATCACGACATATGAAACTCCTTGTTTTCGATCTTGAACGTGTTCATGACACGTGACAATCTTGAGGTCCTCATATACAAGGTTTTTTAAAATCAATCTTCCTTTCTGGATCAATATTCAGGCCCCTAGCATTTACGGCTCGCTCCAATTCTTCAACTGCCAATCTACCTAAATAACCTATTACAAATAGCTCCCCTTAGATTAGATCGTATACCGAAGCAATCATGACTCCCATGATTGCCAAAGTGAAGTTAAAAGTTATAGTAACATTAAAAGGAGCGTTAAATGGCCTATCTAATCCATACCAAATTTTTTGAGCAGATTTGGTACATAAAAAAGAGTACAACTTAAAATTTTTACAACTTAGCAAAACATCTCACTTGATTTTATTTCCCTACAATTTTCAAATACCAAATTATTAGTTGTTTACGAGATCGGTAAACATTTATTTTCTCAGTTTTCAAGGTTCAAGGTTGGTAAAAGATGGTTTTTCACATTCCAATGGTATTATATCTAAACTATACGCATTAAAACAAAGGTTGAAACTCAATAAATCTAAAAAATTACCTCTTGAAATTGATGGTCCTTTTCACTGACACAGGCTTCATTCTGTACTGAGGACCAGAACCACTCAGCCTTAACGATATTCGCTTTGCTCCGCAATTCATTTGGAGCGGAATTGGTTGTAGATTCATCTACCACCTGTCATTTAATCAACAAGAATATCAATAAATTGGTAAATGATTAGTCTTATACAATTATTTGCATTGAAACGTGGTTGTGATTATACCTACAACAAAAAACGTTACACAGCACTCAAACGGTTTCGAGTTACTTAAGATTCAAAAGCAGTTCTTATTTGTGATTTCTGTAATTCCGCCTTTGAACATTCGATTTAGGATGTTAATTTGTTATTATATGTTTTTTCTTTGATTTTAATATATCAAAAACAACTCGTTTTAAACAAATTTCCGGCCCTAGGGATCAAAGAAGTTAAGGAACGAAGAGGATGCAGAGAGGAATGAAAGGAAGTGCCCCTATATAATTACCACCAGTAGAATAAGAGCCTCTCAAGACACGGGTGGTGATACCACAAAGAACTGCTGCAGAAACCTTGATGTAATTTGTCGCTACTCTTAGCTCAGTTATCGCTTGCCACAGAGCATTTCTGCCTTATTCACTTATCTTAGTCCGGCCGATCAGTTCCTTATCTACGCTGCCTCTGACAATCTGGACTCCACCATTATGGTAAATCTATCGGGCTTGATGTCAACAATATATCCGCCTAAATCATAATCTATAATTGATCGCAAGTGCAAGTCAACAACGTTATTGCGAGAAAAAGAAAATTCATTGGTGCGTTTCACATATACATTTTATGATGCTCCAAAAAGCCCACAGATGTTTCATTTAATGGAGGATGAAGATTATATGTTGACCCACCGGTAGAACACCAGTGTGCTGATCTCAGTGTGATTTGTAGGCAGGGGAAACTTGCCCATCTTGCCAACATGTCTAGATAGAAAGGGTGCATCCATTATGGCATGGGGTGCACCTGTTACCTCCATGCCCCTCCTCCGTCCATATTTTATTGACCCATTTAAATTGTCCAAAATCATCATTGGAAAGGGAGTCCGGCAAATGTCAGTGAACCACTATCAGTGACGTCACCCACCGTGTCTTTTTTGTTCCACCTCCTTCCCTTCCTCCATGCCTAGTGGCCTGCATGGAGGTAACACACCCATTGATAGAAAGGGTGCCATACGATATTTCTAGCTGGCAAAGAGAAGAACGCCTCTTCCTTTTTATACACTAGTCATTCAACTAAACAAATCACTCACCAAACACTAAATTCCTAGTTGTTTTCAAAGGAAGGAATGTTGAGAAGAGGGAGGGAGAGGATTAGAATTCGTTAAATAATATATTGTGAAACATGAACTCTGTGTCTTCCCAAAAGCAGCTTGAAGAACGAATATTTCAAAACTTGGAATCACAGCAAAATCAAAATCATCATTCAGGAATTGAACCTACATAACGATTTTATTTTACTTCTGACACTTACATGCACAGTCGATTGAGAGATTATCAGATACTATAAATAAAATGCACGCTTAGTTGTGTTATTTTCACAATAACAAAATTTGAAATAAATAAATTAGGAATAAAATATTTACCTCTACTCTCAACGGATTAATTCAAGCAATACTTCAATATGATAGGTTAATAGAAAAATAATATGCCACAAGCCATGCTCTGAGGTACCATTACAAAACATACAAACGCAAGCCAAAATGTGCTGTAGGTGCCAAAAAGCTCATACAAACAAGATTATAAAATATCATTAGCGATCAGAAAAAAAACAGAACCAGTTCAAGAGCGAGAAAAAGTCTATCTAGAAAGTGATAAAACGAAAAAGAATCAATATGCTATGCATTTACAAAGCACTTTTTTTCCTACAATCCCTACAATATTTTTGCAAAACGGCAAAACCTTGCATCATTTGTAACTCTTTCAACCCCACAATGAGGGTTACCTATCCACGAGTCTGAAATCAATTGCTTTCATTTCAAATTTGCTTGTAGTCTCGCGAACTAATCAAGAAATCCCAATTCATTGCCCAAAACAACGAATTCAATTCTTGGCTTTGCAACGGTTCCCGCCTCAACCAAGAGACGAGGGGCGAAGTTGAATTTTTTTTGTAGTAATTGAGGATACCCCAGTCTCGAACAACTGAGGAAGGGAATTCCTGATAGCTGCACATAATGCAATATTAGGCTTCTAACGAAGCTGCTACATTCATTTACACTTATTGCTGTCGACTTTGGTGATGACTGCCCTGCCCCTTCCTCCAAATTTTTCATATAGAAGCCGGAGTGTAGTTGAATTAAGTGCTCGACTTTATTCCTCAGAAATTCAAATGACCTTATTTTGGTACAATATCCCCTAATACTAACCTGAGAACTTACATTCGTGTATCAGGACTTCTGTATCAGGCATTTTCTAGTTCTTTTTGTATCAGGAATTTTCTAGTTCTTTTGTATCAGGAATTTTCTAGTTTCTCCTCTAGCTCTACTTTCAACTACATTCCTAATTGATGCCAGGCGCCTTAAGCTCTATCATTCAATTTTCAATGGTGATTCCAAACTTAATATTTCCAGGGCGTTTCCAGAGAGGGGTAGAAGAGATATCTTCTAGTGTCCTATCAGAACAATTTAAAAGCCCCTTATTAAACAATTATTCCAATTCCCCGAAAAAGACAACCTATTACTCAAAGTCCCTAATGAGGGCGAACCCTTTCCAAGACTCCAAAGTTGAGCGAATCATACTTACCGGTTGTTCCAATATTTTATTGGGGGGTTTAATAAGCGATAGGAATGTTTCAGAAGAAACTTCCTCAACTAGAGTCATTGACAATCAATCCTATTTTCGAAATATTATTTCCATTACCGGTGTGAGAATATCAAGGCAAATCTCGATGCCAGAATAGTCCAATGGAGCAGGGAAAGGATAACAATGAATGATCATCCTAGTGTAAAACCACCCTAACCGCAAGATGAAAGAGGACCAATGAAGTAAGTGAGTAGATATCACCAATATATTTATTTAATACAGAGCATAATTTCTACACAAGTAAAACTATTTGAGTAATATCTCAATGAAGGAAGCTGTGTTTTTCCAGCAGAAATTTCCCGGATCGGAACTCATACTGCTTTCTGTCACATTCAAATTCTTCAAAAAAAGTTTTTTTTAAGGGAAGGAGACAGTTTTTGTCTCAACTAGAAGTGCCTCTATATCGCGACCTACCGTGGAGTTGAAAATACGTAAGTTCTCTATACAATGACGAGTGCTGGCCCAGCTGGGTGGCCTAGCCTGGCACTGGCGCATATCGGTCGACAGCACATCTTGATCACATGGGCTATTTTCAGAGGGCTCTTTTGATGCAGCGATCAATCTTGGGTAACCGAGGAAGGGAATATCTGATAAAACTGCCTGCTAGAAACTATCGAAGTTTCAACAGACTAATTATAGATCTGGTGATGTGGGTCCTGCACCTCCATCCTAACTCTTCACATACACCCTGATGAGTATCAGACTTTTTGGCGAGTGAGACCAATTATTGTCTCTTCCTTGAGCCCCACGTCATATAAATAAAGGCCAATAAAGGGATCAAGAATCTCAGTCAGAAACACAAAACCTATACCAGCGCACTACCAGACTCCACAGGATCCACAAGCACCGAACTACACCAAAGTAAAGCCTATGTTCACCCTGTAATACTTTATGTGGAATAAGTTGCACCAACCATCTTAACCAGGGCACTAACATCTCAATAAGAGAGCGTGCTAATAATCACATTTACCCCATACAAATGCCGAGTGGAAGAATTCTGACTTTTTACTCCACCAGGGCCACCTTATACTTTATTCTTTTTACCCTTAAAAAACCCCCTTGGAAAAATTTGGGATCGTCTCAATGGTAAAGGTGGAGACCTTTCTGTTACTAAACTGGAGGCTCTCCTGGGCATTTCAAACTCACAGCAAACTATCTCGAATTCCCAGTTTACGACACTCATTTATTTAGCACTCCTCCAATGTTGTGCAGATATGACTTTATCCCTAAATAATTGTCGCTTCAGTCATCTCCATGGAAATAATTCGAATTTTGACAATTCAAGATGTTTTTGAACCACAACCTGTCATGAAGCAAACTAAGGCACTAATACCAAGGCCACAGTATACCTGATAACACTACTAGAAGACAATGAATGTGAAAACACAACAGTGTAAGCACAACATATAACTAAAGATAATT
This sequence comes from Adelphocoris suturalis, assembly GCA_030762985.1. Taxonomy (NCBI): domain Eukaryota; kingdom Metazoa; phylum Arthropoda; class Insecta; order Hemiptera; family Miridae; genus Adelphocoris; species Adelphocoris suturalis. The sequence goes on from CM061041.1 coordinate 62,098,694, forward strand.
TTTATCGCTCGTAACCTGATTCTACAAGTCTCATGTAAGGAATGGAAGGATTAAAATTATGGGATTAATAAATTGTTTCTCATCATTCCACCAATCACCCAAATTTAAAGAAAATCGATTAAAAAAGAAATGAAATCGATTAAAAAAGAGAGTTGAATCCGCACATTACCAAGATGGTAACAGTTTTCGACAGGTCTTAGTAATAACTATTTGCAGAGGTTTTTGAAGTAAATAGAACTGATGCAGAGTTACAGTATATAGAAGGGATCCAACCAATCCACACAGAGAAAACTTGAAATATAATTTACTATTCAGAACGTATATTTTAAATAATAATTAACAAAAAATTAATAATGAGAAAAAACAAGTACCAATTTGCTCATGCCACAATCTTCTTTCATTTCAGTGTGAGTCGTACATTCGGGTTTTTGAGGCTCAGGGGGCTGAGAAGAGGGATCGTGTCTGTTCCCCAAGCTCACATCCAAACTCGAGATCCATTTAGTGAGGACGTTAGTCGTTTTTAATCGAAGAGAACGTCTTACGATGTTCAGTCGGGTGGGAGTTTTGAAGGCGCCTTTATCTCTTTTGGGTGACTCGGTCCTACATCTCTTACTTTGATTTGGAAGGCAATCTTCATCATGGTCAGCGATAATTTTGGCTAAGGAAACGTCAGTTTCCACTGTCATAACTTCACAAACGTCTGTCGTTTCAGTCATTTCTGTCTCTGGAGTTGGGAGACCGGTAGAAATGGTGCTCGCGTTCAGATGTGACTTAGGGGTAGAACAACTGCTGGGATCGTGGGGGAGGGAACAGTCAAGAGGAGGGGGAAGTGAAATGTGTGAATCACAGCGACGTCTTTTTGCTGCGTGAATAATCTCCTTTCTGTACATGTCATAGGTTTCCGGACAGTCCAAAACCTGTAATGTTTAGTAAAAAAAAAGAAAGAAAAAAACAGCAAAAGACAGCAAAGCCTTGGTGAAACGGAATTTCATTCATATTATTGAATTAATAAACAAAAGCAAGCGGGAGCCAAAGCCCAAGAAACGTGAAACTACAGATTTATATATTCAAAAAATCATCCTTGCCCTTTTACGTTTACAAAATCCAAAACGCAAATGGAAAACTCTTTTTTAGTCGTACATTTATATCCACTAGATCAACCGAAGATCCTGGAATACCTTGATATAAGCGTGTTGTGAACCCAAGTATTGTCGATAATGAGACTATAATCATCAAATCAGTCCGACTATCATCAAATCCTTCCTTGTTCGACACAGGCAGCGACTATTCAATTGCACCACTCCTCGTGTTTCTACATGTTCCAACCCAAATACATAGGCTAACCACCATTACCTATTCAGAGCAAATAACTCCCTGATGAAGCCCTGGATAAGTAAACAGGCTCTGAGGTTTTCATTATTTCCAACATGATCATTGGAATTTTAGGCATCAATTTCATCATAAACTTGCTACACCTTTCTAAACTTACAAAGGACAAAGTGAACTACAAGGTTCAATCTGATCAGTTGCTACTGGTGAGACTGAATAGTTGCGACGCGTACAAGACACCAATACCGGCCTTGAAACCATCAGCAAAGGAAGCTAGTGTTCTGGAAGCAAAAGATAAGCTAGCCTAACCTCAGCAAAACGCAGCACCTCTCCCTAAACCAACTTTCTTGAACTCATGCTACGACACCTATGCAGTATTCCTACGGCTACGTGCGATACAGTCCCCAATGTATCTTTTGAGGACCCCTGCATGAAGGGAACTGTGAAAAATTATAAACGGCAAATGAGTAAGCTGAAAAATGTGGAAGAAAATGGGAGTAAGGCATCAACACAAACGGTGCACCCGTGCACATTTTTGCCCATGACCCTTCCCCCTCTTTTCAGGAAACTTGAAAAAGTCTTCCATAAACTTCTCAATGACAAAATTACAATATATTATCACACTTGGACTCCAATTATGCCAGTCAGAAAAATCTTGTCACCAAAATATAAGAAAATATCTATACCACTAGACATCATCAATTTCTAAAACGGAAAAAGACATTTCTAATGGCTTCAGACAGATACAATGTGCCAGATTTACTTACGTTTTAAACAAATCTGATTGCTGCTAAGTACTTCAGCGCCAAATACATAGCCCACCAGTTGATGGTCGGATGCAAGCATAAAAGCTGAAGAAGTCAATTATAGACATTCCTAGTTTTGCCAGACTCCATCCCCCTCTGGGCTACATCTAAAAGAACTCTGGGGAGACAGGGCACCACTCATTATTTTAGCAAAAGTGGATCAGTGAACAATCAATGATGCATCACAATGACCTCTGCAAGACCAAGGCCCCATTTCCCCTTACGTTCTACAGAATGGTCCATCCAGAACCCAAACCTAAAGGATCTCCTAATGAAAGGTGAGAAGATGTGCTCAGCGATGACACCTATTGGCGTGATTTTGGTAGGTCTGCTTGTGAGGGTACTGAAACCTATTCCCCTACCTGAACTAAGCATTTCTAATTCCTTGATAGCCAAATTTTGTAGTTCATATGTATTTGGAAGCCTTAATGACTTATATTCCCAAGTAGAGAATAAAGCCTCTCATTGTCTGAAGAGCTTTGAATTTTCTTCAGTAGCTTTCTGTATGATGCTCAAAAAAGTTATGAGTTCGAATTTTGCAGAGGTATCTATAATATTTGGGCCAGCACATCCGATTACAATTAGCAGGCACACAAGACTCAAACTTCAATACAAAGCCCAATTCAGCCCGACTGATGACATCACACTCCCTGATAGAAGGTTCACCTCTTCCCTTCATGAGTCAATGATCTTGCTCGATAATGGATTTTTTCAGTGAGCAACAGCCGAGCCTTGTATTTAATTAATTTTCTGGGAAATCCAAGAGGATTAGATGGTGACCTGTCTGCAAAACATCTCTCAGGTGTTGGAAAAAGGTATCAGAGAGAATTCGACAGATGTATCTATAATTTTTGGCAAGCACATCTGGTTACACTCTGAAGGCTATAACACAGAAGTTTCAGCCAGTGCCTCATCAGGATGTAAGCACTGATATATGAAAATAAAATTGGGAGCAAATTTATTTGAACATACTTAAGTGATATGGCCATTTACGAGCTTCTCTTTTAACAACAGAAGCGTATAGCACGACTAAAAAAAAAAAAAAAAAAAATTGCACCAGTTGCTAACGGCTTAAATGAAAAAACGTATTTATGGTCAGAAATTGTGACAGATCAATGTACCTACTACCTAAGACAGAATTTCTACTTCCATCTTGCACGTTCATCATCAATTGAAATGATCAACTAGAAAACTCAATATGGAAGATGTTTTTTCTAATGAGCAAAAGTCTAATCCCAAGAATTGATAATTCAATTTTTGAATATTTGCACTATTTCTCCTTTGTTACGGTAACATTATTTATATTATGTGAACTATTCAAAACACAACAAAATGCACGGGCCACTCAATCAACAAAGCAAAAACTTCCAACTTGGAGTGTGCGAACCAAATCATATCTGAGATTCATGAGAAAATTTCAACGGAAATGAATAGGGTTTAGTTGATAAGAATCATGGGATGTAAAAATCAAGTTTTAATCGTTATAGAAACAAGTTGAGTGATATTCGTCTCAAACATTAATAAATACTCAAGTTTGGGTGGTAATGAAAATACTAAGTAAATCATACCGAATTCAAAAGGTATCAAGACAATAAGCAGCATCAATGAAAAAAATCAGCGAAAGCAGTAAACATAATTGAATTTTAATAAAAGTTGTCATGCACGATTTTCGCACCACAATAATGCAAGGACCAAGTAATAAGTATAACATTTTTGAGGGGTTTGTTTTATTTTGATGGGCCATTACCTTGAATCCCTTATTGATAAATCAATCAATAAATTAACCCTGCTTCGTGGGTAAGGGGGTGGGAGGAGGGCTTGAATAAAGTGTGAAATTGCAAACAAACCATTCATAAAACAGTGATAGAAGATAGGGGTGTTTAGAAATAATTCAAGAGCAGGTATAAATTGTCAAGAGATGAACATGCGAGAAGAAAACTGCACTTTCAACTTTTCTTGGGCTTTGAAGGTACAGGGTAAATTAAATATGAAGGTATGTACAGTGTTAATCATTCCCATAACTCCATAAAATGCACATCATAGCATCTGAGAAATTACAAACCGTGTGTTAGTGATGGATATATTGTAAAGAAAAAAATTGAGCGTAAAGAAATTCATAGGCTACGGAGAATGGCAAATAAGGTCCTGAAATTTGAACTTACGACGTGAGAGCATGCTGGATCTTCAATGTCAGTTGGGGTGCCGCCATTTTCAATTAGGATGTCTGCCATATGCTTCCTTTCTTCTTCAGGAAATCCCAGAAAGCAAACTCTAGCCCCATGGAACGGTTTTAGGCGGTCTCCTGCCTGAGGGAGAAATGAAAACAGACTTGATATAAATTCTGTTACCTCTTGGGGATCATTTTCGGGTCCCTCAATAACCACCACTAAGTCTTCCGACAGATTGAATTGTTCAGCCCATCCCAAACAAGTCATTTCGACAGTAAAAACTACCTATCATTCAAAAATATTGCAATAAATCATGACTTTTGGTCTAATCTACAAGAAAACCACGAAATCACTGAAAAACAGCGAACGCATCCGCTGAGTTGAGTACTCCCATTTGCTCATGACCAAGACTGGCGGAATGCAAAGGAGCTGTAATGCGCCAAGAATAAACATGAACGGCCACACGGAATTACCATGCATGAACAGTGAGATATTTACCAAATACTACAATAGGCAGTAAGACATCCATATGCAACAGGTGGTTCCTACAAATAAGATGTTGACGAAATTAAAGTAAAACTGAGACGAAATAATTGCAGTGTGACTGTTATTGGTTTGCACGAAACAGTAAAGAGATCGATTTAGAAGGAAAGTAAACAGCTTGCAGCTTGAAAATTATTATCACTCTTAACTTGCAGAGTTGAACATTTCAAGTGTCTCTTAATTCCATAGAAACCTGGCACACGTATCAACTTGATCAGATCAATTATCAAATTAAGGTTTAAACCAATGCAATCGAATTAGTGTTTGTCTATTTCTTGGATCCTGAGGGCTTTTTCCTTGTTAATGGGCTTCAATTGGCTACAATACTGATTGAAAATAGCTAGTTGAAACTAGATTTTCATAGATGTAACACTCAATGTGGAAAAACAATGTTTTAATTTCCGTATGACGATTAATGTTTCAAAATCCAAAATGAATGAAACCAGAATTGTTTCAGAAACCGAAAAACTAATTAATTAGAGAGTTTTTGTTCTTCCCGTATGATTTCCCCCGTTAACGCGTAGAGCAGCTGCAGATGCTAGCTCTTCGCGTATTTCTACACGTATGTCTACGAATAACCTAACGCTATCGTCTCTTTAGTATTTCAATGTCAACGATTCTCTTGAATTCGAGATCGAGAAGAAGGTTGAATTCATTTTACATTTACACTCTGCTTTATCAGCTATGTTTTTCACAGGCTTTGAATATCTAGGTTCGAATAATTAGCAGACCTACGACTTAAGAGAAAAATTACAATCACCAACGTCTATATCTCGTTGAATACATCTGCTCTTATCTGGTCACCGAAGTTAAGCAACGTCGAGCTTGGTTAGTACTTGGATGGGTGGGTGACTGTCCAGGAGTGCCGCAATTTCGGCATCGTTTTTATTCTTTGTCTCATTATTCAATTTTTCATGTATCTACATCAAGTTTACTTAATCAGGCCTCGTGGAATTCCCTGCTTTATCAAATCGTTGTATCAATGATCTGAGTGGGTACTAGCTCAAATTCTACTACCAACCTACTCAATTTGTTATTGAACTGACAACAGCTTTAATATAAAATCGTATTATTTAAACACAAATGATGCTCGTTGTCTGAATCTTTATGTTCGCATATGGGTCATTCTCATTTCATTTGCCGCTTTCAGATAACAAAATTTGGCGATTTTCAACTGAATGAGCAACCTTCATTTGAAAGCAAACTGTTTCCACATATTGCAGTAGGTAGCAGTACTGCCTAATTCGAGATTGAAGAGACAAGTTAGTAGGAGTTTGATGGTCAACTGGCAATTACGTCTATAGATAAACAGCAACTCACTTGCTAATCAGTCATTGCCGATAATGGGCGATTGAACAGCTCAATAAACAGGCCCTCTAAGTCTTCTAGATGACTACCTTTTCCTAAAGTTCTGGCTAACGGTATGAGTTCTAATTATGCTGATTGTAACTAATGTTTAGTCTGTACGGAAATATGTATATTGCTTTCAAGGACTATGGTTGAAGATGTCGGCACAAGCTGATAAGTAATCATTTGAAATAGTTACAATGACTGAATGTGCACTGAGCAAGATAGCTCCACCACTAATTTCCTCATCAAGTGTCTTCAATCAAACTTTTCTAGCCAAACTTTTCGTGCCTTTACTAAATTAAAAAAATATTGTTCCAAAAAGAACTACACTAGGAAACTCGAAAACACCAAAGTTCCAGAAAATTAAGGTTCCTGAAAGAAATACATTTCAACTGGCTGTCATGAAAATGCGAAAGTTGGGGGTGGTGGAGTTGAGGGTATAAAAACTGAGTCCTCTCAATTAGACGTTGTGTTTTTATTCATACTGTTGGATTATTTTTTAAATTGAATATGGCCACCAGCTAATCAGACTCTGACTGAAGATAAAATTAAATCAGTGTTCTCTATCTCCAATCAAAAGTAATCCCTGTTAACTCAAAACCGCAAAATATTGACAATAAAAATATTTGGGAATTTACTTGAGTTTTGACTCACTCTAACCGGATTTGCTTATGTGATGACTAACTAGCCGTCAACTAAGCTACCAGAACAGATATTATGTAGACTCATTGGGTACATTGTAATCCATCTTACCGAACAGTTTATAGCCGAATAGCCGACTTGAGTCCTCATTGCCCAGGAATTGTGGACCCAGTCAGCAGACATGATGGGGAGACGGAAGAGGGAGGCGTAATGATACTTGTCCCCACCAACGCAGTTTGCGATCAGGTGAGTCGTCTTTGAGCACACGTCTTTTCTGATGCTTCCTCCCATATGGTGTACGAGCAAGAGCAAGTGACCCTGCAATAAAAATCAAGTTAAATTACAAACAATTCAATTTTTACAGAAATTTCATAATAATGTTTGTATGTGGATCATTGTAAAAGCTATAGCCAAACAGCCTGACCTAATGAGCGAATTCTATTATAATAATTTTTCACTTTCGTTTAAAATATTTTTTCCCGAAATTAGAGTCCATTGGCGAGACCAAAGACCTATTATATACTGTAACATTTTTCACTCAACTTATAATTCTGGCGCAATGGCAGAGCGTATAGGGCCCAACAAACATGCTTTTCAAGTAGACTGTCGTATAAATATTGTTCTATTAAAGTGGAAATAAATTACGACATTCATGTGCTAGAGCCATGAAAACATTCACTTAGGAATGGAGTTCTCCTTTAGTTTTAATTTGATTTGAGTTATCTAATGAATTATAGACAATCGCAGTACTGTCGTGACTTCTAGTGATGGGACAAAATTCACTTCATAGGATAAAATAATCTATTACTGAAAAGTAGCAGTATTCTCAATCACCTGTTAACTGAGAAACCCTGCTTTTCAAAAGAGTGATTAGGTATCAGGGGCTGGGGGTATTTTCACCATGTCAATAGAGTGCTATCCTGATCACTATTTTCCAATCAGTCTAGTATCGGTTTAGGTCTCTTTCCCTCTCCCCTCCACCACTTCCTACCCAATTCCACTGATCCATTTGGCCTGAAGCCATCAGCACAAGTCTATTCAGCCCCAGGCTAAATCTTGAGAGTCCCACATGGCAGAGCCAATCATTTCCCCTTCTAGTGGCTGGATAGCTTGACGTTTCTTTCTCATCCCTAGTGACGAGTCGTGTTGAGGAAATTGCATGAATTAGTTGTTTCAGAAAATCGTTTCCTTCATCAATAGGAGGCTTATTGTTCAGAAATAATAAACGAAAAAGAAAATCGAATGACATTCCCATGGGATATTGTTTTTTCTCTGCCAATTTTGCCCAGATCAAATGGTCAAAGTGTAATACTTATTGTAGTAAATTTCTGTATAAAAGAGCCAGAAATCTCCACCCAAATATATCACATCTACATCAGACATCTGACTTCTCCTCTCTCTCTCCTGCATCCAGGTTGAAGCACATTATACTAATAAAATAATTTTCACCATCCTTCGTAATTCGTTAGAAGAACTTCAAATGGTTTCAAGTTTTATTTATAGTTTCTCTTTTGATGATGGGGTCAATCGACTTGAATATGATCAAAACATACTTAGTCAAGATATTTATCCCTCTTGATCTTCAAGTGGTAATCTTGACGACAGAATTGACATAAACATGGCAGCAGTCACTCCCCATTTCTCAAGAACAACCCGAACCCATCGAATTCTTATTGAATACTGAACAAGTATTGAACGAGAGATCACACAGAGGAGCCACTAAGCATCCACCACACCGCATACACAGGAGGTACAAACTGCGACTGGGTTTGTGGATTTTGGCTAGTCCAAAAATCTAACCTTCTCCCGGAGCCACTTGTATTCCCTCACACATGGGCAAGATTTGATCGGCACAGGGCCATTCAACCTGATGGATCCATCTTGTATGACTAGCTCTGACCACTGTGTTACATAGACTAATGTAATGGAACCTCTTTGAAAGCGGGAGCTTTTCCTGAACGTAACATTTCCCCAAAGTTGAATATCAGCCTTTTTGGCTGAGTCATGGTTGGTCAGGTTGGACATAGTCGATTGACATCCGTGGCTGTGTCACTTGCATACATTCAAAAAACAGTACTTGTTGGTTCATGCTTCATGGATCCGCTTGCTGAGTCCAGCAAATAGGTCCATCGAGAGTAACGTTGATAAAACTCACCATTTCCTCCTTCTTCCTGAATCCCGTAAAACAAGCCACTACACCTTTCATGGCAAGAGAGTACTGTGGCCGAACGTTGTCTGGCAGGGGACTTTTTTCCAGAGCCAGCTCTTTCAAGGCTGTCGGTCCAAGAATCCTGTTGGGGAAAATATATATTATAATAGTATGAAGAGAAAAAATTTAAAGTAACTGGGGGCACACTTCTAGTACAATTTTTTCTTGCGAATAATATCATTGGAAAAAATGATGAATACAGAAAAAGATATAATAAACCGGAAGAAAAAAGCTGGGAGAAAAGTTTTATAGCTCAAGCGAATCAGTGCGGTGGCAACAAATAAATACACGTAAGTTAGAAATGGTTTTAATCCCTCTTGAGGATACTCAATAACATGCCTATGAGCTTTCGGCAGTTTCTGGGTTGTGCTTCATAATGGGAAAACCAAAATTCACAACATTTCCGCACCTATTCCAGTTTTTTGCTTATAACTTGGAAACTAAGCAACCTTAGTAAGATTTTATCTCTAGTTTTTTAAAGAGCGTGAAATTCAGCGTCGAATGGTGTTTAAATAATCGAAATTGGCTGAGCCAGTCATTTAGAGGCAATCACTCTCAAAGATTATTGAATTTTACCAACTTCGCTGATAAATTGACAAGCCTCAACTTTTAATGCCTATACATGAATAATTCATTCATCCGCAATCAGAATGGAATTTTCACGGTTTTTTTTTTTTTTTTAAAGGAAAAAAACTATGTAGAAGTTAGTACGTTTTTCAAACCCAAGGGTCGGTATTCATCATTCATTTTCACTAGAAACATCAAAGTTGGGGACAACGAATCCTGACAGATCGTGGGGATAATGCCAGATTTTCGAAATCATAAGCATCTCTCGTGAACATCAAGAATTGATAGATACATCAACAGTGTGAAATTTGCTTGATTTCATGTCTGCAACACAGTGAAACAGTTTCTTGCAGGCCCAAATGTGGTTATTGCCTCTTGCATCAGCGAGATAAATCGATAAATAACTCAAAAACGATGTGGCTCTCAGCAGACTCACCTGTGGCCTCTTTCTTTGAGGGTGTCAAAGATGGGGCCAGAGAACTCTTCGAGGACGAACACAGTTGAGTACTCTGGAGAATCGATCCATTCAGCGCCGTCTGAAGAAGATTCGACTGGCACACCAAACGTCTGCAAGAAATTTTGTAACATTTATGATTCTCAATAATTTGACCATTTTATTATATGGCACCATTAAGCATGTGATTGCTATAGGTCAATAATAGAGTATTGTACTAGAGAGGAGGAGCGTGTAGATTCTATAGGAGGGGCGTCTCCGTTAACTCCACAGCTTCCTTGCACCTTTCATAATTATATTCAGATTGAATTCACTCAGATCGTATATTCAGACTGAATTCAATCAGATTAAACGTATGGAAGTCCACTGGCGAATGTGCAATGACTACTATCGACTTGGCGATGAATAAACTCATCAATGTTTGATCTAATGATCAAACCGCTAACCATCAACTATCATACATTTTTTAGCGATACTGATCATCAGATAAAATTAAGTTTTTAATGATTTCACATTTAAGCATGAGCAGAGGCTCAAATTTATCATTAAGCGCTAAATTTCATTGGAACCCTAAACGTAGGGGGATCATAATCCACTCTACCACAAAGAGCAATAAAATTAAACAAAGTTTAGAAAGCACAGTTTAATAGCAATTACCATGAAAGTGCAAGCTGAAAAATAAGATATTTACTGAATCTTACGTTTATGCATAAGTGAACGTAAAGATTCATTTACAAGCTATGGAAGAAGAGAGAAGAGAGATTCACAAGGAAGGGATGAGTTGAAAATCAGAATAATTGTAATGGCTTTAGCCGTTGCATCAAGTTATATGCTGACTACACATTAGAAAGATCTCATCGAAATAGGAGAAAGTATTCCTGTATACGCGCAGTTCTCCACATTAACGCGGAAATTCGCCCATGCGCTGTAGGTATTTCATTGATACACATTTCAAGCAAATATATGTGAAAATTAACAACAGGAAGAACGAAAATTGTCTAATATTAATAAATGGCGAATAAGGCACACTATTTATTATGTCAAGTAAAGCTCTTGCATTGAGTTTTGGTTTGATGATGATGCAAGAAATCAAGTTAATGTCAACATGGTTGGTCTGCCAAATAGTCATTGTTTCGAGGAAATTTTATTATTAACAAAATTGCGGTAATATCATCTTAAAAGCATAAGCCTCCAAAAAAACCTTTTCTCTTTACCGCATTTCATGTTGGATTAATTGCCTCAGTTCCCCCTTTCTCACATGTTAGACCATCCTTCCATGTTCTTTTCTTTGTTGCAGTGCGTTCGTCTTAAATAGAAGTAATCTCGTTTAAAACCGTTATTATTCAAGTATCCCAATTATTCACCTATTAGTTGGCAGATAAATTGATCGAACATTTGAATTCGGCATTTTCGAAAATACATAATGTAGGTTCTAAACTTTCCCCAGTGAGTCACCATTTGACTGGACTATTCCTTTTTCTTTCAACTTTACCGTTTTTTACTTAAGTTTTGGCAGAAAATTTTGGATTCGGAATCATAAAAAAAAGCTTTTAAATTGTCCCCTTTGAATCACCATTTAACTGGATTATTCCCCATTTTTCTCATAGTGTACAGCATGCTTCTCCCTTTGTCTTAATTAATGATGGGTGGAGCTTACCAGCATGATGCCAGCCAAAAATGTGGGTTCTGGCAATGCGATTTGAAAGTGACTGGAAAGATACCATCATGTATCACAAAGAACCAGGGTTCTGCTACTGCAAAGCCGAAGTTACCTAAGTGTCTTGTTAGTGAATTCTTGGGCAGCGCTAAAATACACCTAGTGTGAACAATCGGAAAAGACCACATATCTCGTACATGTGGTCTCTCTCAATCTGGGAGACAGAAAGTACTGTGCTCCACTGGTATTCTCGAATCACTCAGTTAAGACATCCCTAGTCATCCCAATTAACAGTGACCTCACTTATTTATGCACGATACCAAGTCTGGTTGGTCTGCAATAGTCACTATATCATGAACAGGAGAGCTCAAGAAGAACACAAACAAGGATGACGTAACCTTCGTTCTGTTATTTTTGGAGGAACGTGTTCTATACAAGATATATGGTCCCTCTCAGTTTTGAGCAACTAGATTTAGGGTTTCGTTGCGTCCGGTCAGGTTACGTCAAGTTTTCTGAACAAGACTTCAAAATCTATTAACATTAGCCCATTTGTAAATTGCAAAACAATGCTTTGTTTGATCAGGAAAATTGACGAATTGGTCGAAATTTAACCTTGGCAGCTTCCTGTATAGATTCATCAGTCGCTGCACTTCCAACGAGACATATCCTCACATCCGGTGGTGCATCTGTAAAAAGAAAAATAAGAGTGGTTATTTCGAGGTATGATTCAATGCAATCTGGATTCTTATGATTTCTTAGGTATAATAGGTATAATGACAAATTTATCAGATTTTGGCATATAAATTTAAACTTTCGACTAATACTCATGAAAGCATTAAGTACAATTTAAATTATTGGTAAATGAAGCCGAGTTTAAAGCAAATCTCTCTTTTTAATTTTTTCAAATTGTAATTTCATTCTTTGTTGAATTAAAGAGTTCAAACCGGTGTACCGCTTCTGCGGTAATCATTTATAGCCAGTATATCCTGTAATAAAACAATCCAGCAGAAGTGGGTGCAAACGCTTTAAGTCAACCACGATAAAATATAATTTAAATTTATTGAACTGCTAAATTTGCAAACTGTTCTTCCTTTTGGTTTAAGCTGAGTGTAAACAAAATTCAACTTAATACGCTAACGGAAAAGGTAGAAATAGGCCAGGAAATGAATTAATAATATGAACTTGTTAAAGCATCTTTCATTAACGTAGGAATACAGTTGTGAAATAATATGCGATATTTCATGTTTTAATAGCACTCTTCAAACTTATAAAGGTTGGTATGAAGAAGCATGAAGCCGGATGTTTAGGTACCTTATTTAGGAAGGACACAAGGCAAAGCAGATTTCGAGCATATGAATAGGTTTGTGTACCGAGCAAAGTGATGTGGTAAACTGACATCACAACAGCCAGTACGATGGATGAGATGACGGAAGCGTTCAAAACGCAGTAAACCGCAATTCTCTGGTCGCTCAAACAGAGCTCGCGGAACCACAAGAACCTATTGAAGAACTCATTCACAAACTCAATAACCAATAGCTCGACGGCTAGCGAACGGTAGACAACGGACATGATCGCAAGGTCCCTTACTGATTCAAGTTACGGACGACACTAGAGCTTAGAGCCAAGTTACGAAAACTTGGGCGAACGTTCCCGTCACATCTGCATTAATTCAGCTGAAAATAGGATATTAATTCAGTGAGGTATCTTCATTAAATAGAGGGTAAATGGAATCAACAGGCCGGATAGCCTACTAGAGCCGCCCCCGTTTTTTTAATCGAGAAGACGGTCAATGATCGTTTGGGGAAATGAAACCTTTTTCACGTGCTAGCATGAGTACCGTTCACTCGAATTGCGTGAGAACAGTATAGGATTTCGTTTGGAAACATTGAATGATTTTATTCCCAGTTCAAGGCTTCTGGTTGGGTTTCAGTAATTCCCATTATATAACACAATTACGTTCATCACGATATTCTGAGACGCTTTCAATAGGAACTAGTAGTTTGCCTTTTTAATCATTCAAGAAACTGTAAACCTCCCCCTCACGCATACCCAAACACGCGTGCACTCACGACCTGTGATCGTTAAATGACAATAAATATGATGGGGAGTACTTTAGTCCTGTCCCCCATTTTCAAAAAGAGATTTCTGTCCTCCACTTCAAATCATATTTCTGTCATTTTAAAAATATGATTTGGAATCGTTGATATGATCGCCCTCCTCCTCATCGTTGACATTTGAAACATCCAAAAATAGATTTACATTATTCAATTGTTGGGGGCATCACTAAAGTCTTTGCCTAGTCAAAAAACTGTAGTCCTGCCCCCAACCATCTAATCAGCGGTAAAAACCAGAAACTATAACACATGTTTGACTGATGACACAGATCGAAAGTTGTGTGGTTTAGATGCAATAATATAGTAATTACTAATTAGTAATCATTATCGGAGTTATTGGACTCGACCCCGTCAAGCAATTTGTCGCTCGACCCTGTTCAATCTCAGGAGGGTCAGGGAGATTTTTTTTTTTTTTTTTCAATTTGGAGATCTCTGGAGCTCGCTTCTCAAAAAAATAAAAAAAAATATATATATATATATATATATATATATATATATATATATATATATATATATATATATATATATATATATATATATATTTATATATAATCAATCCTTTTGGTAAAATGTAGAATATTTAAAAATATATATCAGAATGATGTGTATAGTTTGGTGGTCTAGACTAGATGCTGGCATCTTAAAAACAATAAAAAATATCTTTAATCAATCCTTAAGGTAAAATTTAGATTAATTGGAAAAATAGATCTGAATGATGTGTATAGTTTGGTGGTCTGGATGCTCGTAAGCTCGATAATAAAAAACATCCCAAATCAATCCTTTTGGTAAAATATAGATTAATTTAAAAAATATATCAGAATGATGTGTACTCGTATAGTTTGGCTGAATGCAGTCCATCCGACAAACTTTCACAAATTGACACATTGGAGACGTTTGGTTATTTTAAAATGAGTATATTTGTGCGTTTATTCAAGAAACTGAAATACAAATTTGATTTTATGAGTTTTTGATTTTACGAAATTGTTTAATCCCATTGCAATTTATACATCTTAATGAAGAACTTCATAGCTATTACTGACGACTAATGCCAACTGAAGAAAAACAAATTCAGTTTTCGAGAATCGGGTGGTTCGAAAAGAATTTCCATGGAAAAACATTACGAAAGTGTGGATTGTACGATATGTCGACCCGTTAGGTATAATATTCGGCATAATATTTTTTTTTTTTTTTTTAAGTTTTATTAGACATACATGTTCGTCAGTTAAGAAATGTAACACGCTAATTGTGTGATTCACATACAAAATATAGTAACGAAATGACTAGGTCATGTCCTACATGACCTGGGTAGGAAAACTATAGCTATAGTTGTAAAATAAATAGATAAATATACAAAGAAAACAATCGCTTGGGAAAAATTACAGAACTGATGGTCACAATTTGTCACTTTCTTCTTCTTTCTTTGAAGCTATTGGAGATGATTTGCTGGTATTGATCAGGCATGTTCGTTTGGATATCACGATATGCACCAATTAAGGAATCTTCGACTGTGGGACTTTTTCAAGGTATTCACGTTGTTCTTCGAATTCTTTAGGTACCATGTAGAATCAGTTATTGACCGGGATAATGTTCTATCGCATTTTCTAAAACGAAGAAGCAAGAGGTTGGTAATAATGATGCTGACACGCAATCGATGAATGAGCTTACGGCGAGGTGGAGCTGGATAGCTGACAAGTCTCTATCTCCAATGGAGCCGTCAGTGAATGAGAATGGGGGAGGGGAGGGGGGTGAGTTGTGTTTGAAGTAGATAACACACCGCGTCACCGTCACACCAGCGCTGCGAAACGCAAAAACGGGGTCAAGCCCTTCGAGGAGTTTAGAAAACCGAGCGTACTACAGTCTGACGCCAAAAACAATAATTCTATCAAGTATACGAACTCATTCCGTACATTTATTTGGTAGGAATTCATATATTTTCAAATAAACACAGCTTTTTGCGTGTTACAGCGTACGAGCGTACTCCAGTCTGACGCCAAACCCTGTTTTTGCAATTTTTTGTGTGAAATAATTTTTTCAGCATACTAAACAGCGTAAAATTTCCTATAATAATTCTATCAAGTATACGAACTCATTCCGTACATTTATTTGGTAGGAATTCATATATTTTCAAATAAACACAGCTTTTTGCTATGGGTTAATGGGTTATTATCATGTAAAATGTCTTTTTTGTAGTCTTAAAAAAAAAATTAAAAAATAAGAATGGGGAAAAAAATTTATGGAATCCGGCCCTGGCCCCGTATGGATGTGTATGTAATATAGGTATCCTATAATTATAATCTGACTTGGTATGAGAGTTGGACCATTTTTCAATTTTCTACGAATTTTTAAAAATTCAAAACACCGTTTTCTGATGTCAGGCGAGTGAAGCCCTCAACGATACACCGTTATTGATTTTTGTTCCAATTTACAGTAGGTACTAAAATACGAAACAAGAATAATCGCTTTTGTGTCATATGCACCCCATGGCAATTTCTCAATTTTCTATGAATTTTCACAAATTTGAAGGAAAAAAAATCACACCAGTGACACCATAATTTTATTTCATTTTATTATTTTATTTTACCCAACTTTTCGTAGAAAAAGGGGTATTACAGCCGTCGGCACGGTAGCACTTGGGGGATGCAAGTTCTTAGCGATTCAGAGAATGTAGAACACGATTACAATAGTAATTCCTTTTCAGATTTCTTTATATATATTATATATTTATGGACAAAATTTTGTGCTCACTACTCCTCCGAAACCACTGGTGCAATTTGGATCAAATTTCGATATGATGTATTGCCATGCCTCGCTGACTTTGGTGAGGATCAGCTTACCACGAGCCACAATATCAATCATAATGACGACAAATTCGAGCTCAAATCTCTCCTATTCACCCTTTGGACGTCGAAATTCGATAGAGGGACCAACAAGAGACGAGCGAAGTGCGGAGCGCCACCGTGTCAGCTGAGTGAGGTAAGATCTCTCCTGTTCACAGCAGGACCACCCGACCTTCTCGGAGGAAGGGTTACCGTTAAATTTAATTTCTTATTTTTACATCTCTTCCCCATAAATTAGCAAATTTCATGAATCCGCACAACACAAAAAAATTAAACTTCATCATCTCTGACAAGTCAGATAACCGCAGCAGAAAATCCTTCATACTTCGACTCAAGCTTCAACATCACACAAGACAACCCAAGAAGTTAATCTCGGGACTGGCAGCAATTATTAAGGAAATTAAAGAAATTAAAGATCCCCCCTGGAGACTGATGCACCTGACCGTGGAACAGAGGCGGATGAGCGATAGAGGATACTAGACTGAAAAGAAGGGGCCTGAAGATGACATTTTGATGTTGAAAGCTTGCAATAAAGAAACTCAGAGAATAATTTTTTCTGCTTATATCCGTCTCACCCTGACAACCCCATTGGCCATAAAAGCCTGACGGATGGATCATGAATCAATCAATCACAGTAGAGGACGTTGAAAATTGAAAGGGAATCTCTTAGGAATAACAACGACGTATGACGTTACAGGCTCCATCCTGATCAGCTGAGTGAGCTAAAAGTTATGTCGTCTGTCTGATTACAACGAAGTTTGATCTGGAGCCTCTCAAGGGCATCACGGAACGAATAAAATGACGGGCTCCACCCAGAGCTCCGAGTTTTTTCTCCTTTCTCATGTTTCCCGATAAATTTTGTGTCACTACGAAATATATGACAAGTTTTGTGCAATGAGTTTCTCATGTGCGCCAGTCGAAATTTTCCCAATTCACGTCACCCGCATGATGGGCACAATCACTGGTAGTACCGTACGATTCGTATGGCACCTCAAGGGACTCTACCGAGATCATCTCTGAAAATTTGAACAAAATCCGATAAAATTAACTAAGCTGTGACCGTAACAAAAACATCACTTTCGCGCATGCGCCTAGCGTACCGCTGCTGATGATCGCAACGAATGTGATAAGGGACCTCAAGAAACTTTGCTCGCATCATCTCTGAAAATCTGACTGAAATCCGTTCACAATTGCCTGAGTTATGACCGAAACAAGAAAATTTTGTTTGCGCCAGCGCAGAGGCTACCGTTGATTCGATCATGACGGAACTGGTAGGGGACCATGTAGCACCCGCACGAGCCCTAAAAATTTGGTTGAAATCGGATCAAAATTGTGGATGTTATGGCTGTTACAAGGAAATGTGGACGGACAGACAGACAGACACGGAACCGAATTTGTTCAGGAGGCTCTGAAACGCAAAATACGAGTGGAAATTTTGATTTTGGAGCAAAAACAATTTTTTTCATTTCGAAAGTGAAAACAAAGCTTCCGCTACCTTGCAGTCTCGGAAGCAAAAATATGAATATTTAATATTTATATTTACTTAATAAAAAACAGATAACACTACTTTGGCTAGACACGTAAGATGTACGTACACGAAACCAAATCTAAAAAGAATATTCTATTGTAGAGGTTAAAATTCATGTCACTCGCGTGAGGATCAATAAAAATACGCATCATGATGTTGCAGGGATTATGGCCCTAATTTTGTACATTTTCAAAGCACGGGGGCCACGAAAGTCACAAGCCCTTCCTTTAACGGGTGGATGGAGGGTGGGTGTCCTTGCCTTCCTCACCACGCCATCTCAAAGCCCCCCCCCCCTCCCCCTCGTCCATCAAAATTGTCACCCGGAGCACATTTTTCAAAAGTCTCGGACAAGGTATTTTTCTTCTGTGCCGATAAAACTACTAATTTCAGAAATAATTCCGCCTTATCATGTCTACAACTAATTGTTAAAGGGAAGCTCTTACTCCCCCGACCTCCGAGTCCCCCCCCCTTCCGGGAGAAAAAAATTGTTGGCCTCCAAAATCAAAAAAATTGTCACCCGGAGCACATTTTTCAAAAGTCTCGGACAAGGTATTTTTCTTCTGTGCCGATAAAACTACTAATTTCAGAAATAATTCCGCCTTATCATGTCATAATACAACTAATTGTTAAAGGGAAGCTCTTACTCCAATTCATTTCTTTCGACTTTTTGCTCCGAGTCTACCTAAAGGTAGCGGAAGCATTTTTTTCACTTCCGGGAGTCAAAAATTGTTGGTCTCCAAAATCAAAATTTCCACTCGCATTTTACGTTTTAGACCATTCTGAACAACGTTGGTTCCGTGTCTGTGTGTGTCGTGTGTCCCCAAATCCTTGTAACAAGCTTATTTTCCACAGTTTTCATCCGTTTTGGATGAAATTTTTAGGGAATGTGCGGGCTAGGGTGTAGACGGTCCTCTATCAGTTTCATTGTTGCAAAATCAATACTCCAATCTGCGCATGCGCAAACGTAAATTCCATCATTTTTACGCCATAGTCGTCCAATCTCGCTCAAATTTGGATGATATTTGGGGGATGTCGATTTGATCATCCCATATCTATTTCAACATGATTGTATCGTTAATAGCTACTGCGCATGCGCCTATGTGAAATCCTTGTAACGACCTTAATTTCCATTGTTTTTCATCCGATTTCGATGAAATTGTCAGAGAATGCGCGGGTTAGGTTGTAGATGGTCCCCTATCAGTTCCATTGTTGCCAAATCAATACTTCATTCTACGCATGCGCAAACGTAAATTCCGTCATGTTCCGTCTTTTCACGCTCGTCGAGTTCACTTAAATTTGGATGATAGTTGGAAGAAGATGATAGGTAAACGAGAAGCTATGTGCCACACCCAACTCGCCAGGCGTTTTTTTACTTAAAACTGATTTGGAAATTCATGAAATCACCCTCGGACACCCATTAAGAACTTTTCAAAAGAAAAATGACCCACAAAAATTGTATTTTTTTTTTTCAACGTTTGAAAGTTCAAAATGCACACAGTTTCCATATGTATAAACTGAATGCTGCAAGAGGGGTTAACAAATGAAAATTGAATCCTGTAGAGCATTTTGGATCGTTTGGACAGCAAAGACATTTTATTAGATAATAGAGAGTTTTTGGTGACCACTAACGTACCCTTAACGTCACCCTAACGTACCCAAGAGTACGTGACCTTGAGGGGACGTTAGCAACGTCGTACGTTAGAATGGCTCATTTAACGTCACCCGTTTGGGGACCTAAAGGCACACGACACCAGCCTAACCTTCCTGTAAATGTAACCCTACTGCTCACCTCAAAATTACTCGAATACTGCTGAAGTAGATATAATAGTTTTTATTTTCAAATGACTCATTACCAACTAATTATGTTGATGTAGAGGGTAGGTTTTTGAACACCCCTCAAACTTGGTTATTTTACGTTTCAAGTCGCGTAGAAACCGAATGTGCCATCTGAAGTCCGCCTCCGCTGTCCAGCTTTACTAGCCTTCAACTCGATCGAAAAGTTCCGTTCTTTTGCGCTCAGGCTCTATTTGGTCGATTGAAAACCTTGTTTCTATTATTATTATTTCACATATTTTAAATGAGAAAACTGAGTTTTAAGACACTACTTCTTCGCATTGTCATAGAGATAAATTTTTTAGAGATAAACTTTTTCATACTTGTTGATAATTTGCCCAACGGAAAACCAAAAAACATGAAGTTCGTAACGACTAATGACCTATAAGTGCAACTAAACCGCGGTGTTCCACACTTGAGGCTTACGAAAACTAAAAATGAGAAATTAGTCCGTATTTGTATTGAAACTAACATGAAATTCGAATTCAGGATTGAAAACCGGCGTTTCATATCGAAATGAAGAAATTGATTAGTGGGTCGTTTTAAAAAAAAAATGTCCGTTTTCTCAATTTACTGTTTCCCAAAGATTTGAAACATGATTCTGGAGCCAATTTTCAACTTATAGCAATGGGGTATGAATCAAAATGTTCTTTAGGTTATCCTTTGTAAAACCAACTACCTATCAAACATGACGTTTTTCTAACAGTTAATAGGTTTGTTAATATCAACAGTTTGAAAAAAAGTCCAAATAGTTATGTCCCAGTGGTACTTACGATAGTTACTAAGCTTTGTAACTTTTGACTAGATAATGTTTTTTTAGATCTGAAAAGTAATTTCTATCAGATATTAATCTATAGATAATGACTTAGCAAGGTTTTAAGAATTCTGAAGAGTAGAGGGCAGCTAGAAGAAAAAGCACCTTGTCCCAGGACTTAGGTCACAATAGTTGCGTCTCAATAGTCACGCGAGGGGTGGCGGCTGGAGAGTATTTGGAGGGGAAGTGGAGGGTCTAGCAAGTGCGTGTGACGTTCCCCTAACGCCCTTAAGGTTCGTTCGGCTAAGGATTCTGGACGAGTTCAGGACGGGACGGCATTCTGCAAGGGGAGGGGATAGGATCAGTACGGTACCGTTCTTAACCGAACGCCTTCAGAACTCGTACTGAACTGGTAGCCAATATTGCAACCTCCCTTCATTTTTTAATTGTATTTTTTGCGGTATTAGTCTGTTGTCTTCTCTCGTTTTTTAGTGATTCAGTATAGATTTTCAAACGTTTACGAATTTAATAGTTATACTTCTTTGCACACAAAAAGCTCACATATCAAGACAATTTAACATAAATTTAGCATAATAATAAGTACCAACCTACCTACCATCATTTACGAAAATGAGAAAAACATCATGAGAAAACCAATTAACTTTTAGTTGCATTCAGTGACTAGGTACACAATATTATATTCCGAAACTCCATCGGATTCGTAAAAATCGGAGTCATTCATTTTAACTCAAAATTATTCAACAAAAATGACAAAAAGACACACGCAAACAGTAAACAAAAATATTTATATGCGAAATGATGATAAGACGATGTGATAAGCAAAAATATCTAGTGCGCATGTCTCGGACGGTCGGTCCCGACGAAAATCTCAGGACTGGTTGAACTTGTCCTGGACGGTAATGGATGCCTAAACGAACAGCGGACTGTCGGTACTGGACGAGTTCTACGCCTAAACGAACGCCACAAAGGGGGCGTGGTCAGTCCCGAACCGTTCAGAATCCTTAGCCGAACGAACCTTTAGTTGAGTGCCACGTGCTCTGCAGCATCTTTGGTGTCCAAGGATTTTTCACCTTCATCACAATGGTAAGTGGTTTAATTCAAGGTCCCCATAGTTACTATGAATTCTCTAGGGAAACGTTAGTTTGTAAACATCATTTATTGATTAATTTATACGCCTAAATAATCTATATTTTTGCACATGTTAAACCAATCGTTTTTTATGAGATTGGAGGAGTGTAGCCTTGTTCGAAGTCGAAATATCCAGATAGTTATGATAACTATGGTGACCGACTAATTTTTTTCTGTTTTGCAGGGTGCGATACCAGGCAGTTCATGCACAGTTCGAGTAACTGAGGCTGTGCCAATGTTGCACTGTACTCATCCGGAGAAAACACCAGTACTTTTGGGCTCCATGGCGTCCTCCATAGATCGGGCAAGGATGTTGTAGATTTATCCTCAGAATACTTTCAGAAGATCAGTCACTGTTGTCACCTGATTCAATGTTACGATGGTCGAACATTTTGACAGTTCTCGGACGGTTTTGTGGTGAGGGTGTAGAAGTGGATTGTAAATTGTCCAGTGAGGCTTTTCTTGGTTTTGTGTTTGGCACATCATACGTTTGATGAACATGTGAATGGGCTTGAACCTGACATTGGAGTACTCGGTCCACCCAAGCTCTCAGTGACTTGGAAATTCAGCAGAAATTCACAGCTGTGACTTGGATGACATTCCTGATTACATCTCTCCTATGGAATTAGTGGATGCCTCAGCAATTAAATGAGGAACCTTCGTGTTGGTGGAGCTACAAATATAATACTCCAAATTTGGGACATTGGTTTGGTTTTCAATACTTCATGAAACAATTAAAATAAGTTGCTAAGTAATTGAATTGTTAATTGAGGCAGTTTTATTAAAGAACTTTATTGTAATTAGCCCTGAATACGGTTTAATAAAATTGTATCCAGTTTATTAATTGCCTGACTTGAGTGTTTCGAAAATGTTCAACCTATTTCCCTCAATAAGTGCCCCACGCAGCTGTAGTGTTCAATAACACTTTTTTCGCCTGAATTTAATATTTTCTAAACATGAGCTATCGAAGTTTGGGGTTTTAGACATACTAAAGGAAATTCCAGAACCAGATTGCATAAAGAAACAGTTCAACATGAAAAAAGAAATAAATAGCCATTACCAACATAACTCCTGTGACAAAAACCACAAAAATAAAATTTCCATGACAATTTATGCCAACAATTTCAACATATTTTTATGTAATTATTATCTCTGAGAAGTGTACTCATTCAGAAAAATGAGTCTGCCTCCCATAATCCATCTTTAAAAAAACATTGCATCGTAACTACAGTGAACAAAAAATCGTGCTTTTCTTTTTCAAATTGAAAAAAATAAATAAATTTAGAAGTGAAAAAACTCGTGGCTTTTACATAGAACCTTATTTTAGACATCTTCAAGTATATCTGGAGCAACTCGGCTGCTAAAAAGATCAAGATTTAATTTTGACTGCTACACTACCTCAGAAATGAGAAAACTGACATTTTTTTTTAAAACCACCCACCTACCTACCAAGGTATCTACCTAATCTCTACGCTGGTTGAGTGAAAGCATTGTGGCAACAGCGTTTTTCGCCCAGCTCTAGAGAATAATTCTTTTCCTTATGACTCGAGGTCGTTTTCACTTGAATAACATTCAAAATGAGCAAACAAAACAAGTTGTAGAGCAGCCCATAAGAGCTTAGCGATCTCTGATTTCTTGTCTATTTTTCCAACTACCTAACGTGCTGGCGTTTCATACTTATTCGATATTAACGCGAAACGAGCTTGCGTACGGAAAATTAATGTTGCGTTCTATTGAAAACCTCATCGCCTACAAACTTGTCAATGAGGGCGGACGGCGGAGGTTATGTGAGTGAACATTCTTTTTCCCGAGTGACTTGTAGCCGTTTTTTAAACAATGTTGATCTTAAATGTTTAAAATCATTAACCATTATTATATTTTTGGTAATTAAAAAGTGGAAATTAAAGGCTCCGTACACATACAATTTAAAGTTAATCATCCGTTAACAACCTCTTAATGCCTCGAGGATCGGGTAATTAGTTTATCAGCTTTGGTTGGCTCAAACATAATGCCGCGTTAACGCTAATTCTTGATTAACTCAAACGGTGAAACTGGCATTAAGAGAAGCTCAAACCCGTTCAGAACCCTAAAAATGTAATTTAGGGTTGTCCGCCCGAAACTGCTGATTTTGTTTTGATATTTCCATTTCCTTGAAAAGCTGTTATTGCTTTACAATTAAAAATAATAAACAACTTAGCTTAATAAACCTTCACTTTCTTAGCTTCCCATTTCACGTTCACTTTGCTATTTAGGTAGGGCGAAGATGTTTTAAAAGTAGGTAACTACACTCAAAATAAATATCGACAAAGGTGTTAATGAAAGGACGGATGTGGGAAATTTTCTGGGAGAGACAAGATAGGTATGCAATGATATGGTGTGGTGTGATATCTGGTGGTTTTGAAGGAGTGTTTTGGCTAGATATATGTATGTAGCTGAAGCTGGAGATAGCTGGTGTGGTTTGGGGGTTCATGTCTGGATTACAGATTGGATGGAGAGTAGGCTTTTTGTTTATTGTGTCAAGTTTGTTGGGTATTATTCGGTTTATAAATGTTTATTAAACCCATTATTAATATATTGGGTTGTGAGGAAGCAACAAGAAAATATAGTAATTCCAGCGGGCCACCCACTCCACCCAGAAAAATGCCAAACCCACTATATTATCATTGACATTGAGTCCTGAGCTGAGACCAGATCCCTCAGGTCCCTTGATTGGGTCCTGTCTTTTGAGTTGACCTGCCTACCTTTTAGGGACAAGTATAGGTGAGGAGTAGGAAAATTACAAGGGGAAAGCAAAACTGTGAGCGCAAAAAATTTAATGCCCAGCTTATCAATAGCATAATTGCTAGGGTGAAGTATCCAGTTACAGACAACCCTCCCCCAGTGACAGACAGTTCCATTTGGAATTCAAATAATAGGCTTCAGGGTGGCATTTTGAGGTTCTGGTTTCACCGTTTGACAGATTGAGCCCTCTAGCGAGGTACCCAAGAACTATAGTAGCCAACAGACACTTTTTGGAAGGTTGGCAGCACTTCGTTAGTCACCTGATGTATTATTGCTAATACCTATTTCACGTTTTTGCTCTTTAATCATAATGATAAGATATTTATTTATTAATCAATAGGACTCTTACGTGTTTTTAAAACAAAAATTGTATTTTATAGGTAAATATGGCCCCAATAAGCTGTAAACTACGGTTCAAAGATGAGCAGATGCAGGCTGCATTATGAGATGTGTCTGAAGGGATGGAAGTTGCTGCAGCAGCAGCACAATGCTCCTCGGGTAACGCTGCTCAATAAGGGCCCGTTTATTAATTACAGGGATAA
This sequence comes from Adelphocoris suturalis, assembly GCA_030762985.1. Taxonomy (NCBI): domain Eukaryota; kingdom Metazoa; phylum Arthropoda; class Insecta; order Hemiptera; family Miridae; genus Adelphocoris; species Adelphocoris suturalis. The sequence goes on from CM061041.1 coordinate 62,123,957, forward strand.
CTTCCAGGCTAACCTCAGGTAGATACCTCGATTTTACCTCAATCTATCGAACAAATTTGATAAGGCGTTTATCAATCAACTTAGTCACCGCAGGTAGCTAACTGCTCAGATAACCTCGTCTGTGGGAAATAGGGGTACCACAACAACAACAATGATTTTCCCAAAAAACAGCCTTAATGGTATTTTTCATTCTTCTTCGTATGTCCATGGGCAAAAAGTAGATACTTTAATACAACTCACGGAGAACCATGGGCAAAAAGAAGATACTTTAATACAACACACAGAGAACGAAGTGAGTTGGTCGTTGGTATGAGTAATTGGGTCGTTTTAAAACAAATGTCCGTTTTCTCAATTTACTGTGTCCCAAAGATTTGAAACATGATTCTGGAGCCAATTTTCAACTTATAGCAATGGGGTATGAATCAAAATGTTCTTTAGGTTATCCTTTGTAAAACTAACTATCTAACATGACGTTTTTCCAACAGTTTGTCAATATCAACAGTTTAAAAAAAAAGTCCAAATAGTTATGTCCCAGTGGTACTTACGATAGTTACTAAGGTTTGTAACTTTTGACTAGAAAATGTTTTTTTAGATCTGAAAAGTAATTTCTATCAGACATTAATCTATAGATAATGACTTAGCAAGGTTTTTAGAATTCTGAAGAGTAGAGGGCAGCTAGAAGAAAAAGCACCTTGTCCCAGGACTTTAGTCACAATAGTTGTGTCCCAATAGTCACGCGAGGGGTGGCGGCTGGGAGAGTATTTGGAGGGGAAGTGGAGGGTCTAGCAAGTGCGTGTGACGTTCCACTAACGCCCTTAGTTGAGTTCCACTTGCTCTGCAGCTCTTTAGTGTCCAAGGATTTTTCACCTTCATCACAATGGTAAGTGGTTTAATTCAAGGTCCCCATAGTTACTATGAATTCTCTAGGGAAACGTTAGTTTGTAAACATCATTTATTGATTAATTTATACGCCTAAATAATCTATATTTTTGCATATGTTAACCAATCGTTTTTTATGAGATTGGAGGAGTGTAGCCTTGTTCGAAGTTGAAATGTCCAGATAGTTATGATAACTATGGTGACCGACTAATTTTTTTCTGTTTTGCAGGGTGTGATACCAGGCAGTTGATGCACAGTTCGAGTAACTGAGTGCTGTGCCAATGTTGCACTGTACTCATCCGGAGAAAACACCAGTACTTTCGGGCTCCATGGCGTCCTCCACAGATCGGGCAAGGATGCTGTAGATTTATCCTCCGAATACTTTCAGAAGATGGGTCACTGTTGTCACCTGATTCAATGTTACGATGGACGAACATTTTGACAGTTTTCGGACGGTTTGGTGGTGAGGGTGTAGAAGTGGATTGTAAATTGTCCAGTGAGGCTTTTCTTGGTTTTGTGTTTGGCACATCGTAAGTTTGATGAACATGTGAATGGGCTTGAACCTGATATTGGAGTACTCGGTCCACCCATGCTCTCAATGACTTGGTAATTCAGCATAAATTCACAGCTGTGACTTGGATGACATTCCTGATTACATCCCTCCAATGGAATTAGTGGATGCCTCAGCGATTAAATGTGGAACCTTCGTGTTGGTGGAGCTACAAGTATAATACTCCAACTTTGGGACATTAGTTTGGTTTTCAAGACTTCATGAAACAATTAAAATAAGTTGCTAAGTAATTGAATTGTTAATTGAGACAGTTTTATTGAAGAACTTTATTGTAATTAGCCCTGAGTGAAATTTTATCCAGTTTAATTGCCTGGCTTGAGTGTTTCGAACATGCTCAACCTATTTCCCTCACTAAGTGTCCCACGCAGCTGTAGTGTTCAATAACACTTTTTTCGCCTGAATTTAATTTTTTTAAACATATGTGCTGTCGACGCTTGGAGTTATAGACATATTGAAGGAAATTCCAGAACCAGATTGCTTAAAGAAACAGTTCAACATGAAAAAATAAATAAATAACCATTACCAACGTAACTCCTGTGACAAAAACCAAAAAAATAAAATTTCCATGACAATCTATGCCAACAATTGAAACATATTTTTATGTAATTATTATCTCTGAGAAGTGTACTAATTCAGAAAACTGAGTCTGCCTCCCGTAATCCATCTTTAAAAAAAAATTGCACCGTAACTACAGTGACCAAAAAATTGTGCTTTTTTTCAAATTGAAAAAAAATATTTAGAAGTGAAAAAACTCGTGGCTTTTACATAGAACCTTATTTTAGACATCTTCAAGTATATCTGGAGCAACTCGGTGGCTAAAAAGATCAAGATTTAATTTTGACTGATACACCATCTCAGAAATGAGAAAACGGACATTTTTTTTAAACGACCCAATTATAGAAATGCAACCGTAGTACAAGTGCTCTGCAGAATTTGCCTGCGTACGAAAGTTGTAGAGCATAAAGTCCCCTAGAACTGTTAAATTATCTTCCAAAACTAAGGGAGTTTTACGAAAATTTAGGAATTGAGTTAATCTTGCCTACGATCTCTTTTTCCTTGATATTTTCTGTTCAGTTTCTAGGGTAGCATACAGACTGAAAAGAATTTATGACTGAGGAACGACCTAAAAACGAAAGGCTGACAAATACTTTGTTGTATAACAAAAACATGGAAAATTATATTATAGTTCCCTCAGAAGCCCAGATGAATTTTGTTAGGCTGATCTAAGTTTCGATTTGGCCTTATTACCTAGCTATATGAAATCTCATGAGCACCGAAGTGTTTGTTTGCTATTATTACTTATTCGATACTTATTTGAAATGTAGGTCGTAGATAGGAATGATAGTGAGCTATATATTATTGAATTTTCGTAGAAAATGAAGCTATTGCGATGGATACAATTTTTTTTGACAAGTTTTATTGCGCCAAGTAATAACAACTTATAAGCAATATTCATGTGATAAATTATTATACATTTTCTTAAGATCTCATATACTGCACTTTAGACTAGTTGTTCTGATAATTGAGTCACTAGTCTTGACGTTCATTTTATTTCACTTAGTTCATGCAGTTTAGTTATTTCAAGTCTTCTAAGTAGATCTTCGGTGTCAAGGAGCTGGTCGACATCCTCGTTAACATGATCTCTGAGCCTCAAAAGGTAATTGACGGCTTGTTTGCGGATAACCTCATTGACAGATTCATCTTTCAACTCATAGTGTAATCTGACGTTTCTGAAATATCTGTATGCGTCAACGCAGGTACGCAGAACATTATTCTGAAAGCGCTGAATAATGTTGCGGTTACTTTGTGCAGTGCACCCCCACAGTTGAGCACCATATGTGCAGACAGGTTTGAGGACTTGCTATTTTTAAAATACATATTTTCTACAATTTTCTTCATGAAACTTCAACTTTGTAAGTACCTGGTGCTTTTCCTACACGTTACACACAACTTACCTCCACGATAAATCGCTAACTCAAGGAGATGAGTCTCAGGAATGGGTACCAAGCAGATAGCGGTATCTTGCAGGTAAATGTGAGTTGATAAACAGCCAACGAGAAGTTTTTCGAGGCCGCTAGTTACCTAGAGTTTGCCTGGGCTTCATCTGTGATTGATAAACGGCCCCTAAATGTAATGGCAAGTACCCAACAATAAAAAAAGGGGCCCGGTATTCCTCTACAAGGAGGAAGAGAACATCTTGGGTTTTGTGAATTAAATCTGCTGCACAAGCATAAGAAAAAAAAAACAACCGAATACAAATCCGTTTCAGACCATTCTAAGACTGGATCTGTTAAAAAAAAAACCACCATAGATGTATGTCTGTATGTGAGAGTAAGTGTGAGTGTGACAAATTTTGACGATGCTGTCCAGGCCACAATTCTCGGCCGATTTTCGAGATTCTTCCTTTGTTCGATTCCAATTTTAGTCTAGTTGTGTAACAAACCTCGGAAATTTTGAATTTCAAGATGGAAGAAAGAGGGAGAATTGAGCGGGTCAAGTACAAAAAACGGGGGGTCGTTCTCAAACTAGGGGCAACTATTGAGTCCCACAGGCCTTGCTCAGCTACAGTAACTTTTTCCCAGAAAATTTTTTTCCCCAGGGATTCCTTGCAGGCCAGTGTGTTGGAAAAAAGTAATTCAAGTGCCATATACCTGCATATCTATACAAATATTTTTGCGCATAAAAGGCCAAAAATGCAATTACCGTGGGTGTCCCAAATTAATTTTTTGCTCTACAATGTTACTTTTACCCACAATATTGATTAATGTGTGGCAAAAAGGTCTTCGTTTTCCAAAGTTGGGTTGTAGAGCATCATGAAACTGATTGAAAGAATGTGCTAATCAACTTTTCGATCCCCTCAATGTATCGCCAAAAAGTGTCCCAATGTTTTGGGATATTACCATGGTTGGAACTGAAAACTGCAATTCTGATCCCAACCAACCGAAATTTCGGTTTGAATCTCATTCTGTTGGCAAGCTTGGGATCTGTTAGGGTGGGGATAGGACCCTTCCCCCTCACCCAACGCTGTTGCTGGTGGACCCCCACGTCGAAAGGAGTGCAGTCAGGAGCGTACCTTTTCATTTGCTATTACCATGTGTGTCAAATTGATGACTAGGGAACATTTTTAGCATATTTTTTTCCCCTCCATCCTCTTCCTTTCGTTCTCCTCTTTCAAAATACGTCCAAGTTTTTGTTACTGAAGTTATTTATTGGGTTGAAAATCGATCTCAAACAACGATTTTCAATTACCATGTCTGAAATTGAGCTATTACCATGGGTTTATTAAAATCCACGGTAATTGCCGTAGCTGCATGGTAATATAATTCCACTGCATTTTCAAACTTTCCAGCAATAATTATAGATACCATTCAGTGTTTTTATCCACACAATCAAGTGCATATGTATGAGGGGAAAATGTAAAACGAAAAATTTTGCATGACCATCAACTTGGGGAAGCATTTTAATACTAATTCGCCATCAGATGGGAGGGTTCTTTCCACATGTGGCAATTTGCTTGTTGGTCGTTTTCTATTGACTTGACCGCAAATAAAAAAATAAATTCGACATTGTTTCCACTGGAAAACCGGCTTGTGGTAGAAGGAAGTCAGGCATTTAGCGTGAAGAGGTACTTAAAAAAAAAAGAGAGAGAGAGAGAGAGATGCAGAACGCGAGAGAAGAGAGAGGCGAAGAAATGAACCCGAACTGAGGGAGGAAAATAAGCTGAAAGAACATTCAAAGTACCAGCAACGGAAAAAGGATATAAAGCTTTTATGTGACTTGAATGAAAGGGGGGAAAGGAGGGCCAAAAGTAGGAAACTGATGAAAAATTGTTTGGCAAAAATGAAACTGATGTGGGACCATCTACAACCTAACCCACACCGCGCACTGCCAGACAATTTCATCAAAATAAGATGATGAAAATTAGGGTCGTTACAAGGATTTTGCATTGGCACATGCGCAGTAGCTATTAATGATACCATAACGTTGAAATTTATATGGGATGATAAAATCGTTGTCTCCCAACTATGATCCAAATTTGAGCGAGATCAAACGACTAGGGCGAGAGAAAATGGTGCTTGGTAGAATTTAAATTTGCACATGCGCAAAGTGAAGTATTGAGTCAAGAATGGTGAAACTGATAGGGGGACCACCTACATACACCCTGTCTACGCCCACATAATCCCTTAAAATGTCATCCAAATTGGATGAAAACTGTGGAAAATAAGGTTGTTACAAGGATTTGCGGACACAAGATAGACACGGAACCAAAGTTGTTCAGAATGGTCTATAACGTAAAATGCAAGGGGAAATTTTGGATTTCGAGACCAACAATTTTTTTTCTCCTGAAAGTGGAACAATGCTTCCGCTACCTTTAGGTAGACTCGGAATTTTTTTTTTTTTTTTTTCGAATTTTCAAGTCACGTTGGTTCTTGAAGTACCAAACTTTTTTTTTTACTAGGTACTGAATGTTGAGAGTACTAGTTTACTTACTATTGCTTCTTAATTGTATATATTTATTTTAATAGTTTATTACTTTTATTTAGTGTTATTTGAATATGCTTTCAAATAATGATTAAATTAATGAGAATTATCTTTCAAAATCCCCTTGTTGTTTGCCTTTCAATGCTTTATTCTACGAGTATAATTTTGGTTCTACTCTCAGGTTTCCCAGTCAATATTTTTGCTTCAGAGTCTCCCTGGGTGATGTCATAAATGTACCTACTTCTTTTAAATCTAGTACATAATTACACAATTTAAGCATAGCTATACTGATAATTTAGTTTCGGTGTTGGGTTCCTGTCCGATGGTGGACCATACCTTATTACTAGTTGGATTTACTTTAAAGGAGATTTTTCCGTAGTCACCATATTTTTCCATTGACAGAACATGTCGTTAAATTTGGTGAATTTATAATTTCAATTCCAGCCTTCATAAAAGTACGTTAATAGGTACCTACTTACTTTGTTAAACTTGCCTACCTTATTAACATAGTTAGCTATTAAACAGCATGTACCTAGGTACCGTTCTACATTTTAAAAATAGTTTTTGTTGACTAGGTAAGCTTATTCATTCGAAAAAGTTATTTATATAGGTATCTATATACCTTCCTATATATACTGAACTTACCATCTCATTAACACTTTGCAACATTTTGTCTGATTTGCCTGGTATAGTGCAACGCCACTTGGGCGCTCTTTAGTCAATTACTTTTTTAATTTTGTTGGTTTGTTGTTCAGGTTTTGCTAATATGAACCCCTATGTGATCCTACGCCAAAAGACTAAGGTTACAAATAAAAACTAAAAGACTAATTAGGTGTAATTGACTATTTTACGAATGTTACCTACACATGTACGATCTTGTGTTCAAGTTTGGATCGATTTTATATTATTTAAATTAGAGTTTAAATTAAAAAATTGCTGGATTAAAAACGTTTTTACGCTATTACCTACCTCCTAGTATAATTATCTGTTGTTGAAAACACTGATGAAATTACCATGGCAACTACAGCTATTACCGTGGACACCGAATTTGAAATTTTCCAAAAACTAGGTTTAAATTTGAGAGTTGATCTGGGTAATATGTATTTTTGCAATCAGTGTTGACTAAGGAACCACCCTGAATTTTTTCAAATTTTTGTGAAGACTTTTATTTTTTGAAATTTCTGTGTCCGAAAGTTGCCCCTAGTTTGAGAACGGCCCCGGGGTTTTTCGACAAACTTTGTCGACGTCTCCCAGTCTACAATTCTCAACCGAATTTCGTGATTCTTATTTGGTTTGCTTCCAATTTTAGTCTAGTTGCGCAACGAACCTTGGGACTTTCGGATTTTTCGGTGGTTGGAGGGGATAATTACCGATCCTTTCAGACGCTGCCCCAGCTACATTCTCGACCGATTTTTGTGATTAGTAGGTTGGGTTGGTTGAGGGTAGAGAATTTACAGGCTTCTCTGATAATATGGTTTAATGCTATATGCTGAGCGCTTTCGCCAAATATATGGCCTCTTCAGAGCGTATTATTTGATTGATGATATGTATAATGTTTAAGTAAAAGTTGGGATGGGTCGTTTTAAAAAAAAATGTCCGTTTTCTCATTTCTGAGGTGGAGTAGCAGCCAAAATTAAATCTTGATCTTTTTAGCCACCGAGTTGCTCCAGATATACTTGAAGAAGTCTAAAATAAGGTTCTATGTAAAAGCCACGAGTTTTTTCACTTCTAACTATTTTTTTTTTTTAAATTTGAAAAAAAAAGCAAAATTTTTTGGTCACTGTAGTTACGGTGCAATTTTTTTTTTTAATGGATTACGGGAGGCAGACTCATTTTTCTGAATGAGTACACTTCTCAGAGATAATAATTACATAAAAATATGTTGAAATTGTTGGCATAGATTGTCATGGAAATTTTATTTTTGTGGTTTTTGTCACAGGAGTTACGTTGGTAATGGTTATTTATTTATTTTTTCATGTTGAACTGTTTCTTCAAGCAATCTGGTTCTGGAATTTCCTTCAATATGTCTAAAACTCCAAACGTCGATAGCACATATGTTTAGAAAAAATTAAATTCAGGCGAAAAAAGTGTTATTGAACACTACAGCTGCGTGGGACACTTAGTGAGGGAAATAGGTAGAACATGTTCGAAACACTCAAGCCAGGCAATTAAACTGGATAAAATTTTATTCAGGGCTAATTACAATAAAGTTTTTTAATAAAACTGTCTCAATTAACAATTCAATTACTTAGCAACTTATTTTAATTGTTTCATGAAGTCTTGAAAACCAAACCAATGTCCCAAAGTTGGAGTATTATATTTGTAGCTCCCCACCTTGTAGCTCCACCAACACTAAGGTTCCACATTTAATTGCTGAGGCATCCACTAATTCCATAGGAGAGATGTAATCAGGAATGTCATCCAAGTCACAGCTGTGAATTTCTGCTGAATTTCCAAGTCACTGAGAGCATGGGTGGACCGAGTACTCCAATATCAGGTTCAAGCCCATTCACATGTTCATCAAACGTACGATGTGCCAAACACAAAACCAAGAAAAGCCTCACTGGACAATTTACAATCCACTTCTACACCCTCACCACCAAACCGTCCGAGAACTGTAAAAATGTTCGTCCATCGTAACATTGAATCAGGTGACAACAGTGACTGATCTTCTGGAAGTATTCTGAGGATAAATCTACAGCATCCTTGCCCGATCTGTGGAGGACGCCATGGAGCCCGAAAGTACTGGTGTTTTCTCCGGATGAGTACAGTGCAACATTGGCACAGCACTCAGTTATTCGAACTGTGCATGAACTGCCTGGTATCACACCCTGCAAAACAGAAAAAAATTAGTCGGTCACCATAGTTATCATAACTATCTGGACATTTCGACTTTGAACAAGGCTACACTCCTCCAATCTCATAAAAAACGATTGGTTAACATGTGCAAAAATATAGAGTATTTTAGGCGTATAAATTAATCAATAAATGATGTTTACAAACTAACGTTTCCCTAGAGAATTCATCGTAACTATGGGGACCTTGAATTAAACCACTTACCATTGTGATGAAGGTGAAAAATCCTTGGACACCAAAGGAACTGCAGAGCACGTGGCACTCAACTAAGGGCGTTAGGGGAACGTCACACGCACTTGCTAGACCCTCCACTTCCCCTCCAAATACTCTCCAGCCGCCACCCATCGCGTGACTATTGGGACACAACTATTGTGACCAAAGTCCTGGGACAAGGTACTTTTTCTTCTAGCTGCCCTCTACTCTTCAGAATTCTAAAAACCTTGCTAAGTCATTATCTATAGATTAATGTCTGATAGAAATTACTTTTCAGATCTAAAAAAAATTTTCAAGTCAAAAGTTACAAACCTTAGTAACTATCGTAAGTACCACTGGGACATAACTATTTGGACTTTTTTTAAAACTATTGATATTAACAAACCTATTAACTGTTAGAAAAACGTCATGTTTGATAGTTGGTTTTACAAAGGATAACCTAAAGAACATTTTGATTCATACCCCATTGCTATAAGTTGAAAATTGGCTCCAGAATCATGTTTCAAATCTTTGGGACACAGTAAATTGAGAAAACGGACATTTTTTTTGAAAACGACCCGGATGCCTCCTTGAACATCTTGGTCTTGACCTTGATATATGTTTGGTGATGTTAATAGGGTCAATTTTGTGCTTAAATTGAGAAAAATGCAATTTTTATGGGGAGAGATACACATTGTCTGAAATGATAAACTAAACCTACTAAGGACAAGGCAACAACAATCCATAACCAATATTTTTGTGATTCTTATTTTATTCCATTGAGAATTCAATATAGTTTTGGAAAATAAGACAGGAGTTTTACTTGCAGGCATTATTAAGACATAATAATAGAGAAGTAAGTTTGACATTATTTTTTGTTATTTTTATTCCACTGTTTGAGAAAATAAACGAATTCTCATGTTTTGGAGATGAGTCTGACATCAGTCTTTTAGGGTGTTCGTAACTGGCGGTTTTGAATTTTCAGCAGCCTGGAACTGGTTCAAAAACTACTTTTCAAAAAATACCATAAATCCCATTCTATATCCTTTACAGAGGTGTACATTTACCTAAATGGACACAACTTTGAGTTGCTCTCCCTTCCCCTAAGACCATGATTTTGAATTCAATCTTTTTCTATGTGTTCATTCTGTTGTCATAAAAATGTGGCAACACTAATATTCGTATCACTGTTATCTCTTATCAGTGCGTCATGCCTCAGAATGGAGAAGAAAACGAAGCGCTCATTTCTCGGTAAGTTTTGGCAGTTTAATCACTCAACTTTCGATCAATTATGATTGGATTTTGCTGCCTAGAGTCTCCTGGTGACAACACTCTATAAGGATTTGAAAATATGAGTGAACATTTTTCATTAACTCTTTTTTTAGAGTCCATTTAGACGGACAGTCGGACTCTATACCCATCCACAGCTGTCCATTTAAATTTACATCAGGACTTTATGCCCATCCTGGGTCGTCTATTCAAGTGGACATTCTCGGGACACAATCAGGAACCAATTATCATCAACCTAATTTCAACTAGTCAAAAGTAACCATTTCAATGATAATAAAATTTGGTTTTACCGATTTTCATTTTTTTGAGTTTGTTGTTTGCAGACAACAGCCAAATTTCGCTGGAAGAAGACATCGTTGATGCCATTTTGGTTGATGATTCTTCAGAGTAGAGCTTTGGGGGTGGAGATGTAGAAAGAGGATCTCAATTTTGACGATCTAGAAATATAGAAAGTGGTGCCTAATGGTGGAAGTCTGTTAGAGAGGACATAACTAAAGATTATGACAGGTGAACTCCAGACAAATCAAGATTACAACAACAACTTTGAAGAACAGGAAGTGGCCATGACCCTGTGGTGAAGAACAAGAAGCAGGTGACTCAGACTGTGAGGCTGACGATAATGAGGGCCCAAACTTACCTTCTACCAGTAACTGTATTCAAGAGCGAAGCCAAAATTCGTAAAAGGAAAACAGCACTCAAATCCCAGGGAATAAGGGTACAAAATAAACCTTTCACTCTGTGAACGTAGATGCAGAATGATTGTGATATGACTGCAGTTAGGGGGGGGGGGGGGCAGAGTCCTGATGTTCATTTATTTGGACATTTCGCAATTTTTATCAGAAATATATTATCATTTAATAATGATTAACATGATGTTTCCATTTGTTTTCATCACGTCACGATGGGGTTTTCTATTGATTTTCACGTACAACCAATGCGTTACTAGGGAAGTGTAACTCCCTTAGTTTTCATAGCAGGAAAATCGTTAGCCACTTTTTGGAATGCTCTCATTTTATCACAGCATCTCATAATCCGTAAGCCTCTGTAGTGTCAAGGAAAGCTGATTTATTCCGCTCAGTTATAAACTAATATTGCTAAGTAACCATAATGAACTATTAATGTGTAAAATTAATCATTATTAAATTATCTGACTGTCGTTTTTTTCTTCTTTTTTTTTTTTTTAATTCAAAATGTTCACATTTTCGCTGTGTTATTTGTACGAATTCAGGTCTGTGGAGGATATTACCTTTTTGGCGTTTTGGTAAGTACTAGAGTTTAGAGATGATGTAGTTTGAGGAACTCCATGGTCTGAGTAGCAGAGTTAGAATTTAAAAAATATACTACCAAAGGGAAATTTTTTCTCAACTATGTAACTAGGTAGGTACTTCACCCAACCCCGAATAAAGTCAGACCATCTTTCTCCCATAATACCCCTACCTGTTCATAAATTTCACAGCTTTTAGTTAAATATCCATAATCTGATACTCAACTGACCGCCTGAAGTTCGATCACCGCCTTAGCAGCTCTAATTAGTAATGAAATCATTGTAAAACAAATAGGTATCCATGTCCAAGTTCATAAATATCGAGAAATCTGCACTGCAACTAACAATCACCCGAACCTGATTTCCACACTACCATATAGGTAATTATACTGAATTTAATAATTTTTGTAATATTTTATATTAGTGTTCATTAGGTATGTGTTACCAATTTGTTTACTACCTACTAGGTAAGTTGGTGTACACGTATATATCCAACATTGAAGGTGAAATACGGAGTACCAAAATAGGTACCTATATAAATACATACCCATGCATATTACACGCAAAATTGTTAATTTTGGAGAAAAATTACATGTTTAATGCTAGGTTGGGAACCAATCTAAGATATATTGAAGGAAGAAAAAGATCTTTCGAGATGCGAAAATTCCATGATCAAGATAAGGGTCAATTACAGATTAGTGACAATTACCGTCAATACTTAGCTATCTACCTCTTGAGAATGCGGAACTGTAGAAAATCAGTTCATTTGTATAATGCCCAAACTACCTAAATACGTTCGCCACACTTCTTCAGCTATCCGCAACGCTCTTGAACCGTGTTAATCCCAATCACGGTATCACCGCAAATAGGGAACTTTACCGTTAGAACTTCATTCTTGCTCCAAAATATAAATAGACGGCGTAACACCAATGGAATGAAAGTATTGTTCCAAGGTACATGGCCTTGAATAAAAACGTTCTTCTTTAGACGCTTGAATTACCTACCTACCTACTTGCATGCCTTCCTATTTGTGTCCTTCAGTTGGAAAACTACGCACGAGGATTACGGAGTAATCACGTAGAAACTGGATGATTTACGTTCCTTCAGATTAATACCAGGTTCAATCAGGACGGCTTTAGATAATACTTTTGCGTACATGCCTACCTGCATAGATCTATGCGACTTAAGATACAACGGTTGTAAAGTAACTAGATGTGGTAGGAGCAGTGGGATTGACAGCACGACAAAATCAGGACCAATTTAGAGAGATGTGAAGAAGAAAAAAAACCAAGAGTTCTCAAGGCTCACCAATTTTTTCTGAATCTTCATCAATATCGCTGCATTCCATCGGTTTCTCCGTCGGAACGTTGTTTTCGTACGAGTCGATCTCCTCCATTTTGTCTCGATCTGCTCTCTTGCGCTCACCAACACAGAAATCCACTCAACCTTCAAGTTTCAAAACCATAACATTGGGACACCACAAGGCACAACTTTTTCCGCGATGAAATTAAATACAGGCCGAATGACCGCAGAATTTATATAATCCAAATTGAATGGCGAACGAAATGGGCGCACCTCTAATGGATAAACAAAAAGGAAAACTCCCCCCAAAATCGGGGAGCGCGTTCGAACGAAAAACCGTACCTACCAACGAAAACGAACAAATCCCTAGAGAACGTTAGCGACAGGGGAGAGGGGGCAGAACTTCTGACTTTCGAGAATGGGTTGGAAGCAGTGTTGCCCGAGGTGATCAATAAAAAGTTTCAGCAGATAAAACAATACTTTTTCGAGCGCTAAACTCGATGGTGCTGCGCCAAGTGGTCGTTTACTACATTAAGTCTTCCCCTAGTGAACCCTCACTGCTACCTTGCTACCTACGCTGTTAGTCAAGGAGCCAGGACTTACAGCTTTGAAAAATGGCCGTAAGAGGCGGAGAATTCATAAATATAGAAGTTCGGAGAGTTATAGAAAATAACAAAACCTCAGTTAATGAAATATATTAAAGTTGTATTAGGTATGAAAAACATTAGCAAAAAGAGGTCACAACATGACAACTAGGTACATAATGGCAGTGGGAGAATCGCCACACCAGTTAGGTAGATGGTAATTTCCATTTTGATACTAGTAGCAAAACTAAGGTGAACCACCACCACCAACATCTTAACATCCCTCCCATTAGGATATGCATAGTAGCACAGGAGAGTAAGAGTAAAACTACTAAAAACATTTAGGTACTTTATTACATTCATTTTATTGGAATATAGTTAAATAAATCTTCTTATGCAAATGAATAATCATGTAAATTGAAAAATCTTGCTCAGCAGCTCCTGAAAATGTGCGGCCGACATTCATTGGAAGTTCGAATAGGTACATCTTTGGATCGCTTGCCGTCAGCTCAGGAAGTAGAGTCGCGAATAGGTACCTACACCAAATTGTTTTTGCTGTAGAATCCATTATTTTACTCTAAAACGTTGTTTATTCCTTCTTTTACTTTTCCTCTTGATAATTAGAGCAATCACGAGTGCCGCCCAAACGATATTCTGCTATGATGACACCATAGTGAAGGTCGGGATGAGATTGAAGGACACAAGAGCGGTGTCGGGAAGCGAGACCATGTAGACAAACGCGACACTGCTCTCGCAATCACCTCTATGAGAGAGTCTCAGAAACTTACTCTAGCTCTCTCAGGGCTTATGGGGTAGACACAGCTTACACTGCTCTACACAATCAGAGTTACTCTAGCTCTCCCTGTGTAGGGGCACCTTTACATAACATACCTACATCTTGCAAATAATTATCATTCTAATTACTTATTTATGTTTTTTACTGACTTCATTTTGGTTTTTAAGCAAAGGTACAACCTAGATCACCTGCAACTACCTACTTTTTTCAACTTTAATTTTTTTAAAGAATTTTTTATTAGGCATAGCCAGTTTGCCATGACCAAACCGCTTGCTAAAAGCTGCTTTACATTTCTATCTTTGTTTAGTGAGACACTTTGGATATTGTAGTGGATTTATGTATCCTATGTCTGACTGGGAGTTGGTATTCCTAGTGGAATAACTCTAGCCACATTGGACATGTGATTGTACGGGCTTAGCCCTTGAAAGGGGTCTAGTGTGAGGTACGAAGAAGTACCGTTGTTGTCTCGTATACCCTTGTGTTCGGAAGGATATGGTGTGTGTGAGCCACGGGGTAATGTCTTTCCGAATAGGTCTGTGAGACGCTGATCTTTTGGAGTTTCTCCGATTTGAGAATGGAAATTCCCGGGCTTTAGGGGAATGTTCTCCCGTCCGTACATAACGGGGGTCCGCCGCTGCGGGGTTTCTTGAGATCGTCCGGCTTGTCCCAGCAGGTGGTTCGCAAATAAATCTACGAACCCGGGTGGCAAGACTATCTGGAACTAAACAGCGTCGTCCGTATAGGAATGCTGTCTAGCGTTTCGGCTTTGTACGAGACTAGAGTGAGAGCAGTACTAAGTGTAGAGCTCGATCTACTCTGAGTTCTGGTAGTCTGGAAGGCCGAGTAATCTCGTGTCGTGAATCTCGTTTTCAACTGGCTTGAGAGCCTTGTCCTCAATCAATCCCAATGGAGTTTCAATCGCAGTAGGCTGGAAGGTAGAGATTTGTCAAGAGTCAGAAGGTAGTTTCAAGATCAGAATGAATTACTGGGGCTGGAGCTGCTATATTTATACTCCTCGGGGAGCTGGATGCTGAGTCTGATTGGCCGTTCCATTTCGATCGAGTGCGCTCGAGGTGTCCGGGGGGTGAAACATCTTTTCCCCCCCCCTTTTCAGTAGAGCGCATTTGGTTCGCTTTGCCCTTGACTATGGTTTCAACGTCGTTTGTTTTAAGGTTTTTTTTTTTTTTTTTTTCGTGTGTCAGATCGTCGGCTTGCCTAGCCTTGCTCGTGCAGTGAGCGTTTAGCTTGGCACTTTTTACCTTCTGACGTGTTTATCGACTTGACGGTTATGTGATTTACATATTTCTTCCCGCGAGTTATCTTGTTTCGTCGTAAGGTAGTCCGACGTCTTAATTACCTTGTTTTATGTGAGAACTCAATTTTGGTGTCCCTGAAAAGGGTCGGTGGTAAGTGGAGAGTTCACCACAGATGTGGTGGGCGGGGGGGGGGGGGGGGGGGGGATTTGAGTGCGGTACTCTCCACTCCAGAGCCACGCTGTGCTTCTGAGGTCATCACCACGCTCTGTCCACCCCCTCTCCAGGACTATCACCAGCCCTTCAGCAGACTCAGTGAACTAGGCATCATTGTTGCCACCAGCAACAGCTGAGAAAGCAGAAGAAGGTCCCTCTTCCGATTTGACAACTATACCACTTTTTTTTTTTTTTTTTTTAAGCTAACTGTTCAGCTGATTTAGAATTTGTCTTGCAGAATTTCTGGTTGTGGCCAACTTTTCCACACTTATAACAGGTGAATGGAAAATACTTTCTTTTTGTTTAGGCGACAAAAACAGATGAAGATGCCATTTCCTCCAACGAGGTTACTGGCTTTTCAACCTTTTTGCAACAATTACTTCCAATCTTCACTTCTTCTAATAAAAGGCAACATTTTTGTCTTGCATTAGACATTTCTTCCATCACGTAGAGTGTTTCCAATATTGACATAACCAATTTATATTTCCTGGGAGGCACTGAAATAAGTTAAAATCAAGCCATATTTCTACATGCCAATGCCTGAATTACGAGTACGTACATCACAGCAAATTTTGTCGAACTTTAGATCATGGCTCTGGAGATTTCCGACCTTTCGGTTAAACCTCAAGTCATGAACTACCACCTCAGAAGGTTCCAGCTACTAGTCAAGCCTTTCATTTCAAAAATCTCTTGAAGGGCTTCCTAGATTACCAAAGGATGGTGATGGCCAGAAGTCCTCTGAATTACGAAGGACTTGCACTTAAATTGCTGCTGTGTTGTTCATCCGACCACTTTTTCAACGCCCACTTTCCTGTAGGTTCTTTGACAAGCTGTAGCCAGTCCCTTTCTTCTGAAAGAACTTGTGTGATGGAGCACCTCAGGCACCGGTGAAGAAGAAACCGATCCATGCTGGCAATCCATGTCGCGCCGATCCATGCAGCAGATCAGCTGGTGGGACCGGTAAGAGGGGAAGGAGCGCAGGAGGCGACGCGCAGCCGGAGAAGGAGTAGGGGAGCATGGTGGGAGAAAAGGGGAAGGAAGCGACTGGCCGCCGGAACGGCCGTCAGTCGCGTCATAGTCGAGCCACTCACCAGACCTATCCTGAAGCAGGAACCCCTTTCAAGTGACCCGGATCGTGGCCGCAAGTGAACCGGCACGAGTCCCGATACAGTTAGTCAGAAGAAGTGTTAGTCAGTGTGAAGCATATAGTCAGTCAGTAGAAGTGAAGAAGTAGTTACATGAACAGTGAAGTCAATAGTCGATCTCAGTAAATCGTAAGCCCGAAACCCCCCGACACGTTGTGGAACCCCTCTTGGATACCTCTGGTGCACCGGTACGCCCTCCCAGCCGAAGTGGAACCTCACGTAGACCCGGACATTTCCCAAGGACCTTGCAATCGGACTCTTCTTGTGCCATACCCACCGGTAAATTCAAATCTTAATATTGTACAGTTTTATTGTGGTTCCCTCAAATTTTACTCTCCTTAGACATATATTTTATTTCGAAGTGGTAAGACCACACGTTCAATTCCTGTTGGGGCTTCACCCCGGTCGCCATCTTACCAAGTATTCACGTCCCAGTTGGAGACGCGCATCCCCTTTAAATTGTTTCGGCCCTCAGCCAATCTACACTTTCGTTCGGGTATCTTATCCCCGCCAAGAGTTTTATTTCATTTCAAGTTTCTTAAATAGTTGTAAGATTTATCCATTCTTTAAATTGTTTTCGGCCCTCCGCCAACTTATATATTTTTTTTTATTATTATTCGGGTATCTTATTCCCGCCCAGATTCTCCTTTCGAATAATTGTAAGTTTTATTCATCTCATGTACTGTTTTTATTTGTGTTAATTCTTTAATATTTTTATCAAATTAGACTATTATTGTGTTCCTACAAACGGCATTATTCTTGAACTGGACCTCTTCCTGGTGATATACGAAAAGTAAATCAAGTTTAACAGTAATATTCAGGGGCTTAACTCCATTACCCATTCTTTTTTGAAGTATAATTACTCACCTTTTATTTCATTTTTGGACGGAAGCCGAAGTGCTCCGAATTCTATTACTCTTCTTCAAAATTTTTCAAAGTTTCACTTACTCTTAAAAACCTTAGAGTCATCCAGCAGTATCTGGATAATTTAATAAATAGTAGAGTCATTTTTCGGCGATCCCTCGGGACGCCTAGTCAACAACCCTTACGTCTGGTCTGCTGCGACTTCATAGATCCAGTCCCCGTTCTGGTAAGTACCTTAACCTACCTAGTTAAGCGTTGGGCAAGCGTAGTAGTAGGTTTTCACCCGACCGCTCAGCCCTTAGAAAACCAACTATTACAATTGGTGGCAGCGTCTGGGATTTTAGGACAATTTCGATTGTCACGAACCCTCAGTTCGAAGCCCAACGCGGACTAGGAATTAGCAAATCACCAGGAGGTTGGCCAGAGCCGTATTGAATTTTGTTTTTATTTTTTATTTTTATTATTGTTTATTGACCACACGATTGCGACTAAATAACACGATCCTAGGACACTATTTCTGTAAAAACAAGGAAATAGGGCCGTGGACACGAAAACACCATCAGAGAGAGGCGTGCGAGAGAGAGATCGAGCGCTGGGGACAACACACTCAGTGGCTAACGGGTCAGGTTGGTCGTCGCGGTCCGGATCTGTGCCGCCTCAGACGGTTGGGGCGACCTCACGCGTGTTCAAGCGTCCGGATCAGGGAACTGTTCCGGGTCGACTTGTGGGCGGGTCACCGGGCATAGAGGCGACGACTCGAGACAGACCCGGCACACCCCAAGCCAATCGACCCGGCACAACAGGGCGATCCGGCACGACAGGGTGATTCGGTACAGCAGGGCGACCCGGCACAGCAGGGCGACCCGGCACAACAGGGCGACCCGGTACAGCAGGGCGACCCGGTACAACAGGGTGACCCGGTACAGTGTACCGGTACATTCCACCGAATAGTGCCAATTTCCAGTGTTTTGTGTTTTTGTGTATTCTCTTTCAACCATTGTAAAATTTTTTTCTTCTTATTTGTGACGTCACCAATAACCACCGTACAACATGTCTACAAGTGACTGTGAACCAACCTCAACCCAAGAACTTCTGGAGGCCGTAACTACGGCCATGGCTCAGATGGGAGGCTATTTCGCCACCCAAGGAGGGAATCGACGCACTGAGGAACCGGGCGCCGGACTGCCCAGATCCCTGTTCCTGGAGGTGGATGTCTGGAACCCAGATGAGGCTGGCAGCATCCCTGCCCAACAGTTTTTCCAGGAGGTGGAACAGGCCACCGTCGACCTCACACAGGAGCAGCGGGTACGATTCCTCAGATCCCGGCTGAAAGGGGTGGCCAAGCGATTCCTGTCGGAAGCCACCGGTGACCAGCCGTACGAGCGGCTAAAAACCCATATCCTCCGGTGGTACCGGAAAGAAGATCCAGAGCAGGCCACCGCCAAACTTTTGTCTACCCAACGACAGCCCGGAGAGCCCGTCCAAAAGTTCGCCGAACGATTGCTGGGCCTGGCGTCGCGCGCCGTGGAGGCCGAACGGGATGTGCCACTAGCACGACGACCGAGCTGGATTCGAGAACGGACCCTGAGAGCCTTCGTCCACGGGGTGGACCGAGTGACCAGCCTCTTCCTGCGACGGGGGCCCCTCGAAACTCTGGAGGACGCGGTGGATAAGGCCGAGGACTGGGAAGGCGCCGGCCGAGCGGATGACGACCCGGAGCTGCGCTGGGACGTGGCAGGAATCTTGAACCAGGAGCCCCGGAAATGCTACAACTGCGGGGAGGTCGGCCATTTCGCTCTCCGATGCCCTCGTCGAGGAGGCGTCACTACCGGTCAAGCGGCCTCCCCAGTACCACCGTACTATGGGGAAAATCGGCGGAAACCGCCGACGTGGGGCACCGCCGCCCCGAAACCACGACGACCATGCTGCTTCTGCGGCGAGGTGACACACTTCCCGGCAGTCTGCCCACGAAAACGGGCCGAAGATGACTATTGCGACTTCTGCGGTGGTGGGGGACATCACGAAGCCGACTGCTTCAGGAAGCGAAAGATGATGGGTCCCTCCCCGACGGACGTCCAAGCAGGAGCCCCAGCGGCTGCGATAACCGCCGACCCGGCGGGCGAACCCGATGAGGAGATTCGAGGCAACGAGGTTGTGGCATTCCAAACGACCGTGGCGTTCACCGTGAGACCAATGATCTCGGTCACCGTGAAACTGGGGGCAGCGGAGCGCCGTAGGGTTTTGGACACAGGAGCCGCAGTGTCCGCTCTGTCCGATGCCATACCGGGGGTGGATCTCCGACCGACGGCGGCCGAGCTGTGGGGAGCGGACGGCCAACGCATTCCGCTCCGCGGGGTCCAAACCGCACCCGTGGTTATCGGACCCGTTCAGACCACCCATGAGTTCTTCGTTTTCGACAGACCGGACTCGGGATTGAACCTGTTGGGGCTGGACCTCCTGCGGAAGTTCCCGATTTGCATCCGGACGGACACGGGCGCAGTAGAGATGGACCACCCGGGGACCGGCGAGCGTCTCACCGTCGGAGCAGTGGTGCGGGACCCAGAAACTCAGCGTCGTCTGGAACGACTGTCTGCGGGACTTCGAACCCCGAGAATGCCGACCACCACCCCGATAACGAACCACGAGGAAACCACCATCGCTGCCTTTCGCGAGGAGCACCGACCTGACCCTGCCGTGACCAACCACGATGAGCCTGAGCCGCTTCCTACCGAGGAGTGGGACGAGGCTACCTCACCCGAGGAACTCTCACAGCAGATCCTCGCCCATGTGGCCTTGACCGGAGCGGAACGCGGCCGGCTGGAGGACTGTCTTCTTCAGAACACCCACCTGTTTGGTAAACCGGGCAAGACGGGGTGTACCCTGCCGGTGGCGCACGACATCGACACCGGGGACGCCGAGCCGGTGGCCAGACGACCATATCCGGTACCCCATGCCCTACGAGAATTCGTGGAGACGCAGGTGCAGGACATGTTGGCGGACGGCGTCATCACCCCCTCACGGAGCCCATGGAATGCGCCCGTGGTCATGGCCAAGAAAAAGACTCCACCCGGTGAGCCGCAGCGTTGGAGGTTCTGCATTGACTACAGAGGCCTGAACCAGGTCACCAAGGGTAACAAATACCCCCTTCCCCGACTTCAAGAGACTCTATCACTGATGGGTGGAAGTAAGTGGTTCTCCACCCTCGACCTGACCATGGGATACCATCAGATCCCGGTGGCCCCGGACTCCCGAGAGAAGACTGCCTTCACCACCCTGAACAGGCACTTCGAGTGTGCCCGCATGCCGTTTGGGCTCAAAAATGCACCGGCAACGTTTCAGGCCGCCATGAACGACGCCCTGGACGGCATCATCGGAGAGGGCTGTCTGATCTACCTGGACGACGTGATCCTGTTCACTCCGGACGTCGAGTCACATCTCGGACTCCTGCAGGAGGTGTTCCGGAGGTTCGAGGAGGCGGGTTTCCGGGTGAACCTGGCCAAGTGTTCCTTTATGCGGGCTCAGGTGAACTACCTAGGTCACGTCGTATCGAGGGACGGAGTGGAGATGGACCCCGAGAAAATATCCGCCATTCAGGACCAGCGTGCGCCGACCACCGTCAGAGAGCTGCGAGCCTTCTTGGGTCTCGCTGGGTTTTATCGACGCTTCGTGCAAGGCTACTCCGTTATCAGCCGCCCCCTTACGAAGTTGCTTCGGAAGGGGCAACCATTTTTGTGGGAAAACGAGCAGCAGGAGGCGTTCGATGGACTGAAGGCCTCGTTGACGTCACGACCTGTGTTGGCCTACCCGGACTTCGAGCGGGTTTTCATCCTGGCCACCGATGCTTCTGGCACAGCCCTTGGGGCTGTTCTGTCCCAGGAATTCGAAGACGGGGAGCACCCGATCGCCTTTGCCAGCAGGACCCTCAAAGACACCGAGACAAGATATTCCACCACGGAGCGCGAACTCCTGGCCGTGATGTGGGCCACGGGCCACTTCCAGGAGTACCTCCTGGGAAGGAAGTTCATCCTCCAGACGGATCACGCGGCCCTAACTGCCGCCATGAACATCAGGGACCCGACATCCCGGATCGGACGCTGGATACTGAGGCTCACCGAGTACGAGTACGAACCCAGATACCGCCCCGGAGCCCAGATGACGCATGTTGACGGTCTCAGCCGTTTGACCATCGGCGCCGTATCTGTCCTGAGTATGCCCAGGGAGCTGCTCATCGCCGGTCAAACCCTGGACCCTTGGGTGCAATCAATGATCCAGGCGCACGAGAACGGGAAGGTTCAGAAGGTGGATGGTATATGGAAGATCCGGGTGAACCAGAACGAGGGCAGCGCCTTCGTCCCGCTGATACCAAGCACGCTACGAACATGGTACCTGACGAATTGCCATGAGCATCAATGGGCCGGACACCCGGGTGTCGACACCACCAAAAGAATCGCCCAGCGGTACGGCTACTGGAGCAAGATGATGAGGGACGTGGAGGCGTTCGTCCGGAGCTGTGTAGCCTGTCAACGACGAAACACCCCAACCGGATTAGAAGCCCCAATACAGAAACCAGAGTTGCCCTCCAGGATCGGACAGATCGTCGGGATCGACTTCGTAGGACCCATACCAGGAGAAACTGGGACCAGGTACATCCTCACTGTCATCGACCACTTCTCGAAATACGCCGAAGCTTACATCACCGCCGATTGCACAGCAGCCACTACCGCCAGGATACTGACGACCCGGTACATTCCCGCACATGGCGCCCCCGAGCAATTGGTTTCGGACAGAGGAGCCGCATTCGTGTCCGGGCTTCTCAAGGAGCTGTGCGAGGTATGGGCCATCAGACAGGTCAAGACATCTGCGTACCACCCACAGAGTAACGGAGTTTGTGAGCGGTTTCACCGTACCTTGGCAAACATCGTGGCCAAGATCCGCTCCGAGACCACGGACTGGGAAACCGCCTTACCTATTGCACTAGCGGCCTATCGGAGCCTTCCGCACCACAGTACCGGCTATTCTCCGAATAAGGTACTGTACGGAAGGGAGTTACGGCTACCACACATAGCGGAACTTGAGACCGCACCCACTCCCGCCACAGGACCCCACAAACGGACACAAGAGATCCGGAAAGTAAGGAGACTCACCGAGGGCCAGCTGCGACGTGCATGGTACACGCGCGAGAAAGCCATCAACCAGAGGTTTCCGCGAAGGACAGCGCGTCTACGCCAAACAAATGGTACCGCCGCAAGGGGCCATCAAGAAATTCTGGAGCCCATGGATCGGCCCGCTCACTGTCAAGAGAAAGTTAACGGAAGTTAACTACGAGGTCGTGGACGTGATGGGCCAGGTCTCACGTCATCACCTGAGCAGACTGAAGCCCGCCTTTCTGGGTTGGGTGCCGGACGAGGCCACAACCACCGACATGCCCAGCGCCGGACCGCAGGTGCCGCCCCACGAGATGTCATCGCCTCAAGGAGGGCCCGATGAATCGGAGTGGCTCGAAGTGGAGGACGAGGATCCACCATCGCGCTCACCCCAAGAACCAGGACCCGGGCAGCAAGACCAGCCCCCAAAGGGGACCGCTCTCACCACCAGGGCCGAGGAGACGAACGAGTCAACGGAGTCCCCGGGATACAATTTACGGCGACGACCACGCGTTGATTACGCTCGGATGCATAGCGGGGCGCAGCAGCCGTCGTCCGCAGAAGGCATCTGAAAAGAAGGAACCTGAAAAGACGAAACCTGAAAAGAAGAAACCTGAAGAGAGGAGACCTGAAAAGAAGAAACCTGAGAGGAAGGAAATATGTTATGTAAATGTTTTGATTAATTTAGTATTAGGTGTAAAAACTTTTTTTTAATGAACACCATGCCATAAAATGTAAAGAACTGTTAAAATACGAGAAATCGATGTCAAATTGTCCATATACTTACAAATAAACCAAGTTTGCTTTCCGGCCACGAGGGTCCGGTCGTTTTTATTCTGTGTCCGGTTACTACCGCTCGACGCACCGACGTGTGGTCGGGACCCGTCTGGGGTAAGAGGGAGTGGGGATCCGGGCCGGGGCGACCAATCACGGCCGCCGCATGAGTGTGCATGTGCATGTGAGCATGAGATGGGAGTGAAAGTTCGTGTGGTGACCACGGCTGTGTTTCTTTGTTTCCGGGGGAACCAACTGAGGGTATGGCGACACCGCGATTGCCGTGACACCAGAAGGACGGCGAATTGCCGATGAGGGCATCGGCCTCCGGGGAAAGGAGGGATGTGATGGAGCACCTCAGGCACCGGTGAAGAAGAAACCGATCCATGCTGGCAATCCATGTCGCGCCGATCCATGCAGCAGATCAGCTGGTGGGACCGGTAAGAGGGGAAGGAGCGCAGGAGGCGACGCGCAGCCGGAGAAGGAGTAGGGGAGCATGGTGGGAGAAAAGGGGAAGGAAGCGACTGGCCGCCGCAACGGCCGTCAGTCGCGTCATAGTCGAGCCACTCACCAGACCTATCCTGAAGCAGGAACCCCTTTCAAGTGACCCGGATCGTGGCCGCAAGTGAACCGGCACGAGTCCCGATACAGTTAGTCAGAAGAAGTGTTAGTCAGTGTGAAGCATATAGTCAGTCAGTAGAAGTGAAGAAGTAGTTACATGAACAGTGAAGTCAATAGTCGATCTCAGTAAATCGTAAGCCCGAAACCCCCCGACACGTTGTGGAACCCCTCTTGGATACCTCTGGTGCACCGGTACGCCCTCCCAGCCGAAGTGGAACCTCACGTAGACCCGGAACATTTCCCAAGGACCTTGCAATCGGACTCTTCTTGTGCCATACCCACCAGTAAATTCAAATCTTAATATTGTACAGTTTTATTGTGGTTCCCTCAAATTTTACTCTCCTTAGACATATATTTTATTTCGAAGTGGTAAGACCACACGTTCAATTCCTGTTGGGGCTTCACCCCGGTCGCCATCTTACCAAGTACTTTCGAATAATTGTAAGTTTTATTCATCTCATGTACTGTTTTTATTTGTGTTGATTCTTTAATATTTTTATCAAATTAGACTATTATTGTGTTCCTACAAACGGCATTATTCTTGAACTGGACCTCTTCCTGGTGATATACGAAAAGTAAATCAAGTTTAATAGTAATATTCAGGGGCTTAACTCCATTAACCATTCTTTTTTTAGAAGTATAATTACTCACCTTTTATTTCATTTTTGGACGGAAGCCGAAGTGCTCCGAATTCTATTACTCTTCTTCAAAATTTTTCGAAGTTTCACTTACTCTTAAAAACCTTAGAGTCATCCAGCAGTATCTGGATAATTAATAAATAGTAGAGTCATTTTTCGGCGGTCCCTCGGGACGCCTAGTCAACAACCCTTACGTCTGGTCTGCTGCGACTTCATAGATCCGGTCCCCGTTCTGGTAAGTACCTTAACCTACCTAGTTAAGCGTTGGGCAAGCGTAGTAGTAGGTTTTCACCCGACCGCTCAGCCCTTAGAAAACCAACTATTACACTTGCATCTGAAACGTTCTATTTGGAAAGTTTTTTCCTGAAAAAATGTGAAGGGATTTCGTTTTTTCCTCAGTCATGATTCCAATCGACCTTGTGTGATAATCTAGGTAACCACTTCACCCACCAGTTGCACCTAAACTTTCGTTTTTTCTGAATCTTATTTTACCAAAAATTATGCATGGGGTAGGCTATAAAACGGCGTGGGCCCATAACCTGATAGTTTTAAAAGGTGAAATAAAGAAAAACGCATAGCAAATAATGATAAAAGTTGATTTAATATATCAAGAGAGCAACGGAACGAAATACACAAGATGGGGATCCATACATCACCATGGAAAGGAGCACTACCATACCAAACCTTACAACAAGAGATGGTGCATGTGACAGGTTTCATCTTACCTATAACATTTGTCCATGATCAAATCCGTGCAATATGGATTCGTCACACAACAGTATTGATAGTTACCATAATTGAAAATGGCGTTGAGCTCAATAAAATAAGTTCACTACTTTCTTGGGGTCCCAAGAATCTTGGGGAGGAGTCCAAAGTGTCTTCAAAAAACGAGTGACCAGGAAAAGTACAATTCTAATAATTGAAGTGATGGTACATTTTTTGTTCTGATGCCTTGGATAAGAAAATGAACGATTTTGATGACTTTACGTTGCGTTTTACGTGAGTGATGAGTTTATGTTGTTTACTGTTGTGCTGGTAGGTATTTCCACTTGCTTACCTACTCTCTTAACCAGCCACCTCGGGACCAGAGCCCGGCCGGTTGGCGTTTTGTATGATTAATTCGATGTGTAGGTATTTTATTTGAAAAAAAAAAAAAAACTACTTAAGTAGATACGTGAATTTGTTGTACACAGGACGTGTATACCTACTAACTCAGCATAGGGAAATATGGAGTATACAGTTCACGAACAATAATTTATTTGTTGACTGCAATATATATACATGGATATTTTTTCTCAACTTTGAGTTCTGAGAATGTTTGCCCGCACATGTGTGGGGCAAAAGTCTTTCGAACAGCGAATGATTTTAGTTCTTTTATTCTTGGTCCATCTTCCTGTGATTCATAGAGAAAAAGGAGCAAGAGATGTTGTTTTCCTAGTCTTCACCTTCCCGGATGACCAGCAGCGTTGAAATCTATACAATACTGAGAATACAGGGAATAACATAGAAAGAGAGATATTTTCTCCTGTATACCTTCCAGGAAGGTCATGGCGAGTGAATACGTGAAGTCTGTCATCAGGGGGAAAATAAAGTAAAACAATAACAAATGGGGGTGGCCGGTTAATTCGAACGCTTGTTGCAGAGCCTGTTATGAAAGAACTCCTACCTACTTTACTCCGTAAGAAAGAGTCTACTGTAATTGAAAACTGTAAAAAATCAGTAGTAATGGTTGGGTTTCAACCAACGGGATGTGTCTCAACCTTTGAGTACCTATAAATAACATTATTTTATTAGATTAATTATAAAAATATTACTTTACTACTCAACCCAACCATGGTCATGAAGTTGATGGGTAACTAGGTACTATAAAAACAAACAAAACCCAAAGACTCACTGAACCAATATCGTAAGTTGGTTCATAATTGTTAGGTACCTAGGTGTGTGCTTGGTGTAGGTTCATTTTAGGCACCCTTTTAGAACAAGTATGCTCACATGTGCCAGGGAGCAACGAATAATTTTCGAAATAAATTATGGTATGCTAGGCGTCACGATTGGAAGTTGAGAAATTCGGAGATCATCGTCGGAAGTCATTCGATTCCTTTACCAAAGCGTAGAAAGGCCCGTGGTTCGCCTTGATTAATTCAGAAGGCGATCCGATTTGCTGAAAAATGAAACGACTAATGATAACGACTCATGATAACTAAATATTAGCAACATAATTAATTTTCAGTTGATTAGGTGGTTCTATGATTTTCTTCAAAACATGATGGTGAAAGCTAATAACTCAATCATCACGCATCACCATTCGTTATCACCTCCCGCTCGTAGTTAATGGGCTTTGTTCGTGCTATGATTATGTACTATGGGTGATATTCTCAAGACTTGGACACTAGCGCATCCTTACATCGAGGCAAGGCGAAATCAAGTTATTTCACCTTGTTGTCATGGTGACGAGTAAACATATGCGAAAATGCGCCATTTGTGAACGAACCTGGACAACAGCGAAACATAGTCTCACCTAGTTCCGAGTCAATATTTTCATTATTTGTAATACGCAAGGTGATAAATTGTATGCAAATTACATCAAGTTATTATCAGGTGTTGACCTCAAACGCTACGAACGCAAGATTTAATCTGTGGGGTAGAGATCCATATGAAATGTGTGTTGGGGAGTTGACATACAAGTGTTATAGATGATCCAGACATCAGCCGCAAAGATGTTGTGGATTACCTATCTAGTTTTAGAACTCTTCTTTGAATCAATTGAAACTAAAAATCTTTAGAGTACTGTGAAAGCGGTCTTGTGAAAGGATGCATTATGAGAGCTCTGTTAGGCGGGAATAGTAAGTTGTATCACATGTGGAAAGGTAAGTACCCAACTAGAGGTAAGGTATACCTACGTACTTTCCGTATATTATTACTTGTTCATGTAGGTACTTCATTGATCAAAACGAAAGTAGGTACCTACCTAATTACCTTTTTTGTCCATACAATTTGCGTAACTGCAAAACTCGCGCAATAACTGCACTGCCAATGCCGTCTTTATGAAATCTTTCCTTCAGAGGAATGCATTTCAAGGTTTTTTCCTTGCAGCTGGTTTTTAATTCATGTTGCATATTCCCTGATTCGATATTTGACAAACTTGCTAATCAGCGGTTGTATTCGTCGGCAAAGCAACGACCCACCTACTTTGTTTAGGCACTTTAAACCAACAGCAAATCTGGTAGGACGTACGTACCTACCTAAGTAGTTTCGTTTCTTGATGTAGCAACCCAAGCCTGGCCTGGCCTTTCCTGCCTTGTTTATTTTGACAAATCTCTCCTTTTATTCATTCAATATAGCAAGTAAAGCTTCCTCAGTTAAGCATAGTACTACGAACTTATAATAAAACGCTGATGAAGCTACCTGAGCAATGGCTAGGTACCTACACAGCAGTACAGGCACCTGAGGAATTTTCAATCATCTTTTCTTTACTATTTTTCAGGTTAATTATTCTCAAAGCCTAAACGAATGAAGTTCTTTAGTTTTCTGACACTGATTAACTACTATAGTTTGTAGGCTCCTAGTCCAAATAAAAACAAGTTCACGTTAGATTGGTATTGTTGACAGCAATCTACAATCAATTATTGCGCTGGCAGGCATGATTATTATAACATTTAGTCAAATTAAAACTTTGTATTGCTACAATACTATACTTTTTCAAAACAAAACTGTTGAAAAATGGCCTTATAACCACGAATTATGTTGACGTGAGCACGTGAGACGGCAAACTTCTTGTGAGAAATAGGTTGGTTGAGTAGCGATTCATTGACGTAGGGCGGTATCATGGCCGACATTGGCTGAAACGCGAACCTACTCCAGGCGTGACGTCACGAGAATATGGGCCATAAGTTCCTAAGAATCTCGAATTTGAACTTGCCTTAATTCGTCCATTCTCCATAACAATGATGACATCACACTCCATGACGGTGTGTATTCTGTGAGCTATGGTGATGACAGTTGCATCAGCGAAACTGATTTTCATCGCTCGCTGAATAATATCTTCAGTCCTGGAAATATATATGGAATATGCACATGTGAATAAGGCGGGATAAGGAACAAATAAGAATCATAATGAATACACCTAACACACTATGCAGGAAATACAAGTGGGTATAAATTAGAATAAAATTAGTAACGAGCCGGGAAGGTATACAGGAAACGTTACAGAGATGGGAGGGAGATTCTTCTCTTTGCTTGAGTCTTCGTCAGATGAGACCTTTGCAAGTTTAGGGAATTATGAGGGAACTAAGAATAAGGCATTAGACAATCTAGACATCAAACTTTGATCTTAACTATTCAGAAAATAATTTATCTAGACATCAAAATTTGATCATAACAATGCAGAGAAGAATTGTTCATCTTGAAATTTGTTGGACCGGGAAACAAATAAATTTACTCATCAATAATTTATGGTTTTCTGTGATTATCTTCATATTAAAAAGATTCATCACGATTCGCACTTGTGAATTTTCCTGAAAAGGTGTCATATTCCTTAACTGGTTTGGAATACAAATATTGTTCTCCGACAAATGGTAATTTCTTTCTTAACCTTATATGATGAGGAAGAGAACAGTAGGTAGGTACCTACCGTCGTAGGTTGCACAGACAAAATCAGCATCTACGCCCGTGATTTTTTGTTATCATTCACTAATGATTGACACAATTACGGCCGAATTTTTCGAGTGACCCGACATGATGTTACTTTAATCTGGAAGAAACTTCTTGAGAACTTAGGAAGCTTGTTGAGAAGTTTCCTTAGACACGTTGTGTGGATACCTACCTACATAAATCATTACTATACCTACCTTTTGATACACTGACTTCAACTTCCCGCTTTCTGTCGTTTTTTTATTTTATTTTTAGTTGATGGAGAGTGGTTCAATATCTTCTAGAAACGAACTCAAGTTTTTCAAGGTCATTAGAACATAGGAATCTCTACAATTCAATGTTCCCACAAAACTATAATACGTATCAACTACCTACTGCTTTTTGGCCAGCAGACCCAATAGTTATTAGGTACTTCTATAGCAACCTCACTACTATAACTACACAGCAAGTTTTACTTTTTATCAACGTTGGCAGTGGCCTCGTCGAGGATGACAATTCTGTTGGAACGAAGGATCCCTCTGGCCAGGCAGATCAGCTGCTTTTGACCAGCACTCAAATTCCCACCGCTGTCATCCACTGTCATCAACAAACCGCCGGCCTGCGCCCCGACGAAATCTGCCATTTCCACCTGAACAACAAAAATACAGATAGGTATAAAACACTGAAAATATATTTTATTGAAAACTAGTAGAATCGGGGTATACAGGGTGTCCGCATTAGGTGGTCAGTACATCAGGGGGTGATTCTAGAGCTCATTTCTGATCGAAAGTTCCTCTTAGAGATTTTTTATAAATGCTTAGTTTTCGAGTAATTCAATTTTTGAGATTTTTTTCGTGTTTTCGACCTTAAGTCACTAAAACATCAATAACTACAATAATTAAAACAGTAGGTAAGTTTAAATTGGAGTATACCGTTGGAAAAAGCGTTAAATTTCCTTCCTATCTAATCTCAAATCAAACTTTTTTGATTGGATTCATTTATTGAAACCATTTTAACATGTATCATGTTCTAGCCCTGGGGTCCTAGCAATTTTTGCGAGTCAATTTTTTTCCGCGCACGAAACATATAGTGTTACAGTGATTTCCGCCTACAACCGAGTCGTTGCTAGGGAAATGGTACTTCGTCGTTTTTCATCCCACAAGATTCGTTGACCATTCGTTCGAAAGCTCTCGATTTATCCAACAATATTATGTTAACTACGGCGAAGTGCGTGTCCAACAAAGTTATGAGCATGGTTATATAAATAATTGTTTACACACAGGTGATCATTCTCAATAATTGATATTGTGAACATGATTGCAACCGCTTGTTAATTTCTGATGTTTTCATAGAATTTCGAATCAATATCGAGGAGAAAACATGATACATGGTTGAAATTTTTGGTTCTAGAACAGAAATAAGTTGAATTTATTAATAAAGTTATATAAATTTTCAAATGCCATCGCAATTTTCATAGGGTGATTTGGTTTCCACGAGTATGAGAAATTCCGATTTTTTTAAACCGGCTGTGAGCGGGGACCGGCGATTCCTACCCGACCTCCAAAAAGCATGGCAATTCCTTCCCCTTAAAGTGTTGGCGATTCCTTCCGGTTACTCAATTTCTTCCACCGTGCTATCGGCGATTCCTTCCCGTTACTCAATAACTTCCCGCCCAGGTGTTGGTTAATTTTAAAGCAAAAATTAACTCTTTATAGGACTAAACCCTTTATTGTACAATTAAGTACTTAAAACCCAAATCAAAGTATTACAATCACCAAGTATTAAAATCACAATAAGTAATCACTAAATAAAAAATCCATCATAAAGTTCACGTCTCAATTTCATTGGTCAGAAATCCCCCCAAATTTAATAGCTACTGACCCTTTTAGCAAATTGATTAGATTTCGGTTTGAAAAGCTACTAAACCATCTACGAAACTAAATATGTGGGGATGAGGTGAATGAAAGTTTCGTTTAAAATGGGAATGAAATGATTCGCAAGCATTTGTCTTCCTATTGGTGTCGCTTGTCTTGCGGGCCTTATTTATCACTTTGAGATTGGAGGGGAAGGAATCGCCGAACCTCGGCTCACTGGCCGGCCTCACACCGGTAGGAATCGCCATCTCCCTCGGGTCGCAAGGTCCAACTTTCACTTTGACGGGAAGGAATCGCCGGTTCCCCGCTTGAGTGTCTCATTTCTGTACTGTTTTTCGCGTACCTCATACGTAAAAACTGGTCCAAAATCTCAGCTTTAGAGTGGTATAATTAATTTTTATTTTACATCACCTATAAGAGGATAAAAGTATGTTTCTATGCAGAAAAACTTCTTTTTTTTCTATGAAATCGAGGGTTTCTTTGAAAAATTTCCCTCTAAAAAATTCGAGTTTGGGGCCGGTTTTTATGTGTTTTTTTCACGCTGAATCGAATGGTAACACGGAAGAAGTGAACAATACAGTACATGGAAGAAATAAGCAATTGAGTGGGTACATCATTATTTGCAAATTGTTGCTTTCTATTTGAATCACTAACTTTTCTGAGGACGTCCCAAATCCGCGAGTCGTCGTACTCGCCAAGGGGATCGAGGTTGGAGCGGAGCGTCCCCGAGAAGAGGACGGGGTCCTGGGGGATCACCGTCAGCCGAGGGCGCAGGTCTTCGAGGAGGAGGACGCGGATGTCCACGCCGTCGATGAGGATGGAGCCCTCGAAGTCGACGAGCCTGAAGAGGGTGAGGGCGATGGAGGACTTGCCGGACCCCGTTCGCCCAACGATCCCCACCTTTGCCCAAACATGCAACATCAAAACGGAAGTTAGTGAAAACAATCTCCAAGTTTTGGTAGAATTTGATGAAAGTCAAGATGAGTAAACATTCTTTCAGGTCACGTTACTATCGACATGTGAGCTATTTAGAACCTGAGCTCAATAGAATCACATGGTCCCATTTCTTAGGACCGTTACAACTGAAAGGATGTGAAAATTTATTGTTGAGGATCTCGTCTGCTTTAAATCGCTCCCCTAAACGAGGATGCCGGAAGCCTAAGAAGTTTGTCTATTTACATAATATTGTCTAGGAACAGCAATGAAGAAAGCTAAATCTACCCATTTATAACACACTTGGTTCACCCAAGAGAAAACGCCTCCCATCGTCCCATTCACATAAAAAATGAGCACTGGAACTCAGACGTTACATTTTTCTTCCACTAACTCAGGATTAGTTGTTGTTTACGGCAATGCTACCCGTTTCTTACCCAATATAAGATACACGATTCTTTTTCTTTTTTTTTCCTAGATTATTCAGATATATACACCTACATTCATTTATTTACCCTATTACTGTTATCTCTGAGTCAATGGTACTGAAATTTGTCTTGAAAGACCCGATAGCGTATGAACGAGTGTTAGAAATTTTTGTAGAAAATGCAACCATTGTTTTAAGTCTGAATATTTCAAAATTAAATTTTTCTAAAAATTGATTCATGGGAAGCAATTCTGAGACATTCAGAAACTATTCCTGGAACGAACTAAATCACTCGCGATAAAGTTGTGGAAACCCATTTCAAAACGGAAGTTAGTAAAAAAAAATTGTCTATTTCCACGAAAAATAAAGTGTTGCAATGTTAAATCGATTTCGACGGTTAGACCATCATCAGTTACAAACAATAACTGAACACACATTAAAAAGAACACAGTTTATATAGTCACAGGTGAAGGGAGATTAAATCCCATTGGTCGAGAGAAAGGAAAGGGGGCTGGAGGTACAACCAATTAAGTGCAACCAAAGTGAAGGGGAATTTATAGCTAATGAAGTGAAAGGAGGGAAAGAATTACTGGTTTCAACAGTTTGAAGGAAGTTTTATAGAAATGGGCTTATCAGTGGTGAAATATATTGAGGGATATCCTCATTTAAGCATTTACCAGATCTATCACTTTTAATAATTTCGAATTTTTCAAGTTCATTCAACATACCTCCCTTTCGACAAAAATGAAGAAATTCTACAAACTGTCTATCTGTCAAATCAGAATTGTAATTATGATTGGATTCCTGAAGATGTTGTGCAAATGTAGACCTACCCTTATGTTCTCTGAAATCCTCCTGATGCTCTTCTATTCTTTCTTTGAATTTCCTACCAGTTTGTCCGCAATATTCGTAGCCGCAAGAACATTTTAGTTTATAAACCCCACTTTTATAGTGAACATTACTTTTTGAAATGGGTTCCATTTTGAAATGGGTTTCCACAACTTCATCGCGAGTGATTTAGTTCGTATGCAATAACAAGCCAACATGTCTTAATGTGCCACATGCCAGTATACAAAATAAAAGTTTCAGTCGTGCAGCATGATCGTTTGAATGAATTTTCTCAAATTACCTCGCGTATTACAATAATACGTTAAATTATATTGAAATTGAGGAATTTTAGTGCAAGGAAATAGTTAAAACCCAATTTTATTGCAAAAAAAAAAAAAAAACTATTACTAAATGAAATGGTGCAATTTAAATAAGATTTTGGATTTTTAGATTTTTTTAAATAGATATTTCAGCAACTATTAAGTAGGTAAATTTGACGACAGTTTTCAGCATAATTTTGTACAAAAATTTTTTAATGTCCTAGTTAGGTAATCGTTGATGATTTTGTTCTGACTAAAATTCTGCTAAAATGTGTAAATCTAACGATTTTTGGCCGTTTTTTGCCATTTTCAGTGATTTTTTTGTCGCACATTTTTTGAAATGTGACTAATTTAATGCGCTCAAAAAGTGCTGGCCAACGAACTCATCCTTTCATTTGAAAAGCTTGATATTTTGGCGCAAGAACGTGATTGTTATTGCAATCCTAAGGAGGGCTATCGTCTGGAATGACACATACACACACAGGGTGTCTCCAATAACGTTCCTCCCTGCTAAAATCGTTAATAATGGGTCAAAAAAATTGAAAAAAACTTTTCAATCAACGTTTTTTGTAAATATCTCAAAAATGACAAAATCGCGCATTGTGCACGTGCTCAAACGTGCTCAATTGACATCAACTTGGTTATTTTAAATGAGAATCACCATTTTTTTATTGCAGATTTAAATTCTACGTGAAATTTCATGAGGAAATGATCTATCATTCGATTTTTAGGTGCGCGCAAACGAGCGTGATTCCGCTCTAAAAGTGCAATAACTGAGTTTTGAGGACGCTCGATTGCCACATTTAATACATGATTTTGGAGTATTGTTTCGTGCTGAACCTCGTAATGATGTTCATTTATTGATATTTGCAACACCAACTTGGGAAAACACCGAAAAATTGACCAGAATTGTAATTTTCTCAGACATTTCCACAAAGCACAAAGCCTACTAAAATATAGGTTTTTCGGTGTTTACCCCAGTTGGGGTTGCATGTATCAATAATTGAACATCATTACGAGGAAAAAATACTAAAAAATTCTTCAAAAACTCAGTTATTGCACTTTAAGAGCGGAATTGTGCACTTTTGGAGCGGAATCGCGTCAATTTGCGCGCTCCTAAAAAATCGATTGATGGGTCATTTCTTCTTAAAACTTTATGCAGAATTCAAATCTGCAATAAAAAATTGGGGTTCCTATTTAAAATAACGAAGTTGATGTCAAATTGCGCACGTACACAATGCGCGATTTTGTAGTTTTTGAGATCCTTACTAAAAAACATTAGATTTTAAAGAAATTATTTTTTGGCCCATTAATAACGATTTTAGCGTCGGGGGGAGGGGGGGGGGGGTTTGGGGACACCCAGAATATGCTGTAATAATGATATACTATAATAACTTTTACGTATACATATGTATATATGTATGTGTTATATGTATGTATGTATGTATGTAGGTATATGGAAAACCGTTAAACTCTAGGACTCGTTTCACAATAACTGAAAACGGATTTCAATGAAGAAAATATTTGAAAATTTTTATTTTAACATTTCTGGAGCCATTGCAATAGCTTCATTTGCTACGAAAATTCGCTAAAAATTTACAAAGGATCCATTCAATTTATATTTTTCTTCTAGATAGTACAATAACATGACGTGTGAGTACGTTGTGGAATGGAAATTGAAGTTAGTAAATGTTACATGGAGGTCATAAACCAGAATTTGTTTTTCCCAGTAAAGTATAAGAATGATACCAAATCTTTGGCTTCCTTAATTTATGGCAAGGACAGGAGAGTATTGTAAAAGTGCAAGAAGTTCATGATTCAACATGTACACACACCTTTGTAATCAAACAAGAAAATGAAATGATTTAAGAATATTGGAGAAAAACTTGAAAATGTAAAAATTAGCCATAGCTGAGAGGCCGTGTAATTGAATATCACGTAATTTTGAAGGAAGACGCGCATTTTCTGAGCCAAAATTTATATTAAATGAGTAAATTGGACTGAGCGGTTAACCTTTTGTCGTGGCTGGACAGAAAACGTGAGTCCTTTGAGAACCCATGGGGAATGCCGACCGTAGCGCATGTAAACCTCCATGAAATGTACTGATCCTTTTTGAGGCCAACCAGCTTCCAGCCAGAAGGGAGTTTTACCTGAAATATGAACAAACAAAAAAAGCGATAGTTTAAAGCAATTAGGAAAATATGGACTCTTAGCAACTTTCTTAACTATTTTTATGGGGGGGTACTAAGAGAGTCTTCGAACTTGGAACTCGTACTAAGCCTAGGATCATGCGAGTTGAAGTTGAGAAAAGAAAATACGAATAACTCTCCCGCCCCATTAACCCCCCCCCCCCCCGTCACGTATAAAACTAAAAAAAAAAAAAAAAAACTCGAACGTGGAAAGATAGGATCTGATTATTTTCCAGGAGCCACCAGGGCACCGTCCGACAATATTTAGTTAAGGATTGGATGGGTGATGAACATTAGTCCGGAGCAACTATGGCACTGTTGTACCAATATCCAGATGGTCTGAGTCCAGAGCAAACAAGACACCGTCTTACTCAGAGGAAAATGGTATGGCACCAGAGCCCTGAAACGACACCGTCATCTTTCTTACCTGTAAGGCAATAAATGCTGGGAAAGCTTTCTGGTAGGAAGTTGAAATAGCTGGAAGATGTCAAAGGTTTGCCATGTTTGTTGAGGCACATAGCTTCCTCGTGTCCATAACATTATTGCATTCTGGTAGATGATCGTAATTCGCCAACGAAGGGGATTTCGAAAATATAGGTGAATAAATTGTTATGCTTTAATAGTGAAGTGTCGATCAAAGCATGTCCTATGGTTAAAAACCAGGACTTTATTCATTCGACGTAATTCTCACTAGAGGCATATGCGGTAAGCATCACTGCGGTAAGTGATTATAGTAGAATTCCTACCTAGCGTTGATTACTTCCTGATCAATATAGCTATTTACATTATGCAAATTCCTGTTCTTTTATATATGTATAAATTCTTTTAGAACCTCAGTCATGAAGGTTGTAAGGTATACGAACTAAAGTGTCAAAATCCAACAGTAGGTACCTACCGCCTGGAGTCAAGTACATACGTTTTGCAACACGTAACAGTTGAGCGGTATAGTATAACCTATCGAGCGAAGGATCTATGCGGGAACTGCCGTATATAGGTGGTACCTTCAAACGAGCCTACGGCTGCAATTTACTTTATGAAATAGAAGAAGAATTCAAATTTGAAAGTTGAAAAAAAAAAATTCAACGATAAATGATAAAAACTATGATGACTTTAAATACCTAACAGACTTCTGTACCAATAAACTTAATTCTTGGAACCTTGGGAAAATCTACAAATAGAAATCGACCAATAGAAAGAAGATAATCACCTCTACTGATCTTACTAATTGACTATTATATATATATATATATATATATATAAGTATAAATATGTATGTTTGCTCTGTACGTACAACATCATTCATGCGATGAAACTTTGAAAAGTTGTCGACTACACTCCCGCGAAGGGTTCTGACACAGCACACCCATAGTACCTACGATGCTCAGCTAAGAGAGCCTCTGCAGCTAATTTCGCTTCTATTCAAACTAAGGTCCTAAAATTTGACTATTATCGACTGTGACTTATTGTAACCAAGAAATGGAGCACTGAAGTCAGGTAGGACCCACACGGCGAGCTTTGAAAAGCTTAGAGTGTACCGCACTGCGCTCACAAAGCATGGATGAAAATTGGGATTGTCTAATCAGCTGTTACCTTTTTTGATCAGCAAATGGACAGAGCAGAGAGGTAGGTAGAAGGAGCGATCACATAGAATGCGATTATGGGTAGAAATCCCACTCAAGTTCTAATATAAATGTATAGGTATATATTTATAAATAAGGGTATTGGTACCTATACATTTATCCAAAGGGATGTTTCCAACACTCCAATAAATGTAGGGTCGACAAATCCTGTGTTGTGAATTCTTGTAACATACATTTTATGGATCACTCAAGAAACTTAAAAGGCGACAGCAATTCCTCCCTCAGATGTTACAACTGGCAGGGGACCAGGTAGGAGATCTGGCTGCCATCGCTTTTCATATTCGTTCCATTCTCAAACTCTTGTAGTTCGTCAACCTAGCTCTTCTATCTCTCATGCCTCTTTTTCCTTAGTTTACGGAATAAAGATCCTTTATCTTTTTCAAGTTTGCACATTCTTTTCCTGTAAGGAGCACGGTGATTATATATATATAGTATATATAATTTAGTAGCTAGAGTGAACAGTGGTCGTCAGAATCCCCCAAACTTCTAGCACTCATCCTTTCACAATCTAGGGTGTCGTTGTGCTGATCCTATCACAACATCCTCCTTCAACCTAATTTTTCAAGTTTCAGTCAATATAAGATCGAATCAATGACATTTCTGTATTTAATGATCATGATACATAGAATAGGGGGATATTCGCTTGAAAGTTTTTGGCTTCTCTTCTACTTTTGTGGATCATCTTATTTAATTAATTTTTATATATCCTTCATAGCGGCATTAGTGCGCCATCCTCCAGACCAAGGCACCTCACCTTCCTCCAGGTGCCTCTTATCCTCAGAGAAACCGCCCGTACAATCGAAATTTGGGTTTTTACTCTCAGCCATTGGGTGATGTGGGACAAGGGCTTCTGCCATTTATCAGATAGCACGCATGCAAGCCTCTTGAGAAAATATTCAAATTCTCTGTGCAAGGCGCCGTCACACGAAACCACCAGTGGTGTGAAGGATCCCCTCACGTCTTCTGCTGCTGCATCGTATTTGGCGTGTTTGGCGTTCGCTGCATTTTGGGATATTGTTTTCCAATCCTGAGAGCAGTAAGAGGCGGCGTCAGCGTTAATCACGCGCGTATCAAAGTACGCCGTTCTCTCTGCATCCCAGAATCCGTGTACTTTTATATCCGCAATAAGCTTTGGAGTGCCATCTATATCTTCATGTAAGACCGGTTCCAGGCCGACGGAATTCCAAGCAAGACTTGCCATCTTGGCACAGGAATCTCGAATTTGGTCATGGCCATACTTTATAAGCCCCCCTTTTTACAATTAAGCTCATGACTGAGGTTCATTAGAGCTCATATAGGATCATTAGAGGTCAATATAAGATCATTAGAGCTCGGTTAGTCAGTTCGAATAAATCTAAATCTACAACTCCAAGGAAATCCAATCAGTTTGTAAATTTTACTTTTGTGTTAGCATATACCCTCTTTCACTACAAATGTATGCTCCACTTAAAAGGGCAAAGTTTGTTCTTGAGCTCAATTGGTTTAACGTGGTAGGTAGGTACATTCTTTCTATGCTGTTGTTTTTTATTTTAAGCTGTTTGATTGAAAGATTACCCCAATTAATTAATGAATGAGCCGAGTTATTCAAGCAGTTAGAGATAACAGCATGATGAGCGACATAATGGAAGTATAGAGATGATATTCCAAAAATGTTGAGGTCGTTACATTAATCCTAAGGTGCTTGGGGGATCAGGAGGTACATAACTGTTCTAATCCCACGTTTTCCCAATCACCCTATCTGACGGTATATTTAGATTACCTACCACAGCTGCTTTACTGATGTGCCAACTCAACAAGCTACCTTGTCAAACCCTTTCAACTAACGTTCAGGAAACAAATATTGACGGCAATCGAGACAAACTGAAATAGTTTACCTTGTTTATATGCCCTAACTTTGGGCGAATCCTTTTCCAAATCCGAGTATTCAGCGATCCGACTCACAGAGATGAGACTGTTCTCAACCTCAGCGGACTGCCGAAGTCCCCACTCCATTGTGTACGCAAGACCGCTGCACTGGGTTATGGCTAAACCAATGTCCGCCACTAAGATACCTGGAATATGAAGAATGCTGCAAACTAATATAGAATGGTTTGCTATATCAAAAATAAATATCACTTAGGGTGAGCAACCGGAATGTCCCAGATTTCAGGCTACAAACTACAGAGACTAGCTAGTGTTTTAGAATTCGGTAGGTACCAAAACATATCCGC
The DNA here is from genome assembly GCA_030762985.1 of Adelphocoris suturalis. Taxonomy (NCBI): domain Eukaryota; kingdom Metazoa; phylum Arthropoda; class Insecta; order Hemiptera; family Miridae; genus Adelphocoris; species Adelphocoris suturalis. The sequence goes on from CM061041.1 coordinate 62,163,878, forward strand.
CTCTCGAACAATGCCATTGTTCAACTTTAAAGGGATACAGTTATTTGCATCGAAAGCAAGTTGATTTCTTATTTTCAGTTAGAGTGGACTGATTAGAGTGTACCGGTCTTGTATACCAAGTCAGAAAAGCCTGCCAAGTTGGATAAATAAACGTTTGTGTAATAATTTTAAGTGTTTTTGCAATGGAGTTGTATTATAATTATATCAGCTGTTTTGAATGTTGTAGCTGTTACTTGACACTTTTGACTATGGCTACCCAAATTCAATTCAATTTCTTTCTCTTGTTGAAATTCCATCCCATCAGAGAGGGCGAGGCAAACGGATGGCCGGAGAGGGATCCAGCGTCCTCATTAATTCATGAATGTGAATCAATCAAAATCTTGAAAAAAAAAAAAAAAAAAATGCTAGCACTTACCTTCTCTGAAGAGGACAAAACTTAAAGTTACAGCAGCATTGTACATCAGGCAGAACATGTCTAGCCAAAAGGCGAAGGCTCTGTTTGCAGCCAGGTAGAGATACCACGCAGAAGTGTGGAAATCCTGGAAATATGTTCAAGTTGAAGTTGGCAATAAATTAACATTAATATAATTACTACATTTTGTCAAAACCAGACAAAATGTTTGCAGCATTTAAAATGAAACTCATACATATTTGTAGTGCAGGTACTACTTATACAGCAAGCTTATGAAGTCTATTGGTCTTAAATCTATTTCAAAGTAAGTAATGATATTGAGGATAATATTATCAATATTTGTGCATTATTGGACTATTGTTTTCAATAATGAACCTTTGTGATTCTGTCATAATATTTAAAAAGTAAACTTCGAATTTTGAGGGTTGATAAAGACATTTTTTTTGCTATGGTCGACCTTTGTAATCGACTAACTGACAAAATTCCAGGTTTATGGTTAAAATTACCAACAGAATGCATAAACTGGATCGTCAACACAGCTGCCATTCGAAGTGGTACTTACGGGCGCAGGAATTGGCTGAACGTCAGTGTCCTTTGTCCACTGTCATTTTTGCCTAACGTTCCTAACGGGGTCTCTAAATCTATATTATTTCCTTACCTATCGACCTTTTTTCTTAACATTTACTGTAAAGCGTGAAATTTCGGGGTTTCGGAACTATAATGGTGTGAACCCTTTTGGGAAGCACGATGCTCCATGTCCTGATCAAATTACATACGGGGGTTAATAATTATAGACTAGTGATCGGAGTAGAAGGGCTATCTAACAAATAAACCGGGATCATTGGGTTAAATGATCATTGATCAGAAATAATAAACCTTTGTGTCAAAATTTGCTGAGTTTTTTAATTAGACTAGTAAAAACAAGTTCCTATGTTTATTTCATTTAATATTTGGTTGTCCTAGAAAAGCTTCCGGTCAAATTACCAATTCCAAGGGTGAACAGGATCAAATGTACCTCATTAACCTGATCAGAATATGAAACCCGTGATTTAGTTCCTCTGATGATGTTCGACAAAAGCTCTTCATTAAATTAAAAATTCGTAGAGTGGACAGTACAGAATCGCTTTACCCACTCGAGGGTAGCCTCATTAAAATGATAGCTTCGATTTCGTTAATTAAAACTGAGTGTTGTTTACTCGGATGACTTTGTGAGGTTGTTCCCTATTGAGGATGTTAATGGAGGTTTGGAGGATTTTAAAATACGGCTAAAAAGCCATCCCAAGAACTTGCTGATAATTTTGCAACAGTGGCACTTTCCCCTATCACACAACTGATCGCGATATAATGTATAGGGCACTATCCAGAAACCAATACCTAACTATCCTCCGAGTTTGAATAATATTACAATGGATCGTAAGAAATCGACGTTATAAACATTCAGGTTTGCGCTCGCTCACATACTATTAATGGTTCGACAGCAATGGAATTCGTAGGGAACCATCTACTCGTAGGAGAATACCAGCACAATCCCTGACATTTTCAAAAAGTCGGACTAAAATAGATCTGCATTGTCTGAAAAAAGCAAACGAAAATTTTAATTTCGGAGGAAAAGAATTGTTTGATTTTTCGCACGAACACAAACTTCCCAACCTTCGGTTGAAAGACTTTATCGATTAAATTTATCAAATTACCAGCAGGCATTTAAAAAATAATAACCTCCTTCGTGACTGGCGATTCTTGTTCTCCGACTTACGTTGACATTTAAATGCTTACATACGCCTGTTCGGAAAAGTTACTTTGGTCACGTAACAAGACATTAATCCTGGCCTGTTAATATCTCATGTGGCCAGAAGCGTAATGTGCAGGTGCCGTAGGACAGTGTATTTTCGTGTGCGATTTTTCCTATTTAACCTTTGATGATAGCGAGAGAATCGGGGTCTAGGTCGTCCTTGGAGTCGGGGTGGGCGACTCGGTGATTCATTGGCCGGGCTTGTTGAAATAGTCAGGAGCTTTATCGACTGAAGACCGAAGATAAACTGGCCCTTTAAGAGCACACCCTATTGCAAATTCATCATTTTGATCCTCTTATCTATCTAAGAATTAATAGAGAAACGTATTGTTAGATATAAAATCCATTGCAATGAAGAAAACTTAAGTTATTTAATGAAAAACCTTGTCCACGTAAAATAGAATTACAATGTTCGATCGATTTAGGCTATTGAAAAGAGGAAATTTTGATCAGAAATGAGCTGTAGAATCACGCCCTGAAGCGTCCTGACCACCTTATGCGTGATATATATATATATATATATGGCTAAAGTATGTAACCGAACTCGTCAATAAATTATGAACAACCATATCGAATGTTCAAATAGATTTCCGAGAGAGTGCGAAAATTACCAAAGCACGAAAATGGCGATCCGATTGGCGATCTAACTTATTCAGATTTGTCTTTTCCTACTAGCCTATTGTGTTACAATAGCGGTAGAACCAGTAATGCTGTCTTTATTTTTGCATTATTTACAAAGAAGCAGAGCGTACGGAAGTGTTTCGATCACGTCAAAATGAGTCCACTGACGTTTGGCCGATTTAAATAATTGAAGCGTTAGATATTCACTCAGAATGGAGTTTATCAACACCTTCTGACCTGCATGTCCCGATGGTTACCGGCGAGGGTACCGAGGTTACGATAAATTTGTATCCTCGTTGATTACTAAATTTGAATCAAAATTGGAATTCCAAAAGCCTTGTTCAAGGGGAAAAACGTACAAAATTTGGCTGAAATTAATATTTTTTCGGAATTATTGATCCTGAACCCAAGGTGAAGGTACCTATATACTTTTACGAATGAGGGAGATATATTACATGTATAATTTTGCATGATTGTGTGTCACTCTGTCCAATGGCAAGGGCATTTTAGGGGACCGTCACAAACACTGAAAAATTTATCGGAATCGAATGAAACTTAGTATAGTTATCAAGACAAGGAATAAGCACATACACTCTGAAAAACAGATACGGAACCACATTGACCAGCAAATTATGAAAGCAATAAGCAAGTACGTAAATATATTGTTTTTGGAGGGCTAACGTGACTTCTTGCACGAACATGAAGGTTCTGCAGTTAGAAAACAAAAGTCTTCAATCAAAAACTAAATTTCTATAAGTTCCAATTTAGGTTATAATTTCAAAATTCCCATACCAAATAGGTAGTGGAGAAAAGGTGTCGATTTCAATGTTGCGGAGTGGGTGTAGGATTGTGAAAGGATTGTAATAAATTTTAATAGGTGGGTAGTGGGAAAGCATGTCTAATTGTCGTCAGTATATGTGTCCGCTAATCCTTGTAATGGACAACACTAGTTTAACATGAAACAGTCTGATTTCAATGACATTTTTAGGAATTTAAACCCTTTTATGAGTATCATGGCTACTCTATAAATGGTAGCTTCATTGCAAACGTACATGTCTTGTAACAATCATAAATTCTCAAATTGTCAGCTGATTTTGGGGAAATCCTCATAGGTAAAGCGTGTTGGGCTTTGGATCGTCTCTTGAGAAATCTCTACTTCTAATTACTTATGTAGACTTACTTGGAGAGAGTCAAACTGGTTAGTGACCATTTTCTCAGCCTTTCGCGAGTGGATCGTGGCCAGACCGTCAACAGTGCTTCCGATGTGACTGAAGAGCGGGCTTCTGGCTTCAACAAGCAATGCACATACACTCAATAGAATGACACTGAACAAAATTTAATAGGTAGTATTTAGAAATTCAAATGTATTTTATTTTAATATGAATACCGGCAAGCCCATTAAGTACATCATACAACAGAATTTGATCAGATATTTATCACCTATGTAAGATAAGAGTAAATTATACCTATGTTCAAATATGTATATGAATACAAAAACGAAAGGAATGTAACACAAATGAAAATAGGTTAGCGAACAGTTTGGACTTAATTTTGCTCCGCTATAGTTATAAGGAAAAAAGTACCCAAAAAACTTGTATCACATCATTCGGCAATTGAATACTTCTAAAAATATAATTATTTGGTATTTTGCATACCTAATCTAATTTTATATTGATGTGTCATTTCTCCACAAAAAATACTGTAGGTTCCAAATCTCCAATATAAAATGAGGGTTCCTATTTGGGGCCAAAGAGATAGAGAGAGAGAGAGCGCATTGCGTACGCGCGCAAAAATGTAATATTTGCGATCTACGCAAAAGATTACTGTTTGGAATTATTTTCTACTACGTTTACTATGAAGGTTAAGCGATGGGAGCGTCTTCGTTTGCTGAGACACCTTAAGTATAAATAATTTTATTATGATTAAGCAATGGAATAGTTGACCTTACATGTCAATAAGATTTTCGGAACTGCAGATATAATTAAAAAAATAAATTATATATCCCTACCTCCACTATAGCATAATAATGTAATTATATTGTTTGTACCTTGTCCTTCTATTTCTCGCAATCCTTTTGTAGTTCGGACGTAAACCAGTCGTAGCAAATAAAATATAACCAGAATCAGCAGGGTGGGTACAAATAGCCAAACGTTCGTAGCAGGGATGACGAACAGGATGCCAATGGTTGTCAGAGCTACCTAGAGAAATGATAGAATTATTCGTACATGTTCTCTCAAGTTAACGACTCGATCAATAAATTATGGAAAAGAAAGGAGGGGTCAAGGTGTTAGCGCCCAAGTTTATATTTATTTTGTTTACATAATAAGGATTCGCCACCGAGCTGTGATTGTGTTATGTTATTGTGATGTGCCATCGATAACGTAGTCGCGTATTGATTAGACATCAAGGAAACCGTAACCTGACGCTGCCGGACGACTTACTGCAGCGCCTTTGAACTTAAATACCTCGTGACGTCGCTCTGTTCCTTCAAGACATGCCACGTTCATTCTCCTCTCTGCTGCCACGTGTAGTACTTACAGCTCATAAAATTTACTTGTCTGGGTCATCAGAATCCCTCCAAGTTAACATAATCTCTGATTCCGGGTCCTCAGCATCCTCAAGTCATGAGATATACATCTATTCTGGATAACTTCTCTTCAAAGACATACATTTCGACGTAAGTACCTGGTTTGAGAAATACCCCGGCCATGATCATGTCTTGAAAACCCATCCTCATGGAACACATTTCTTCCATTGCAGGTTTCTGGGCGTTTTCAGCACCACCGTTATCAATTGTGCCGTTCTCCAAATCACTTCAGCAGTCTGCCTTTGCCACGGATTCGACTTCCTGGTGTTACGACAATCTCGCGATTTGCGGTCACCCATACCGTCGAAACGGTCAGACTTTTATTTCATTTTATTATATACTCAGGGCGTTCAAAATAACTTTAAGTATTCCTCTTTGGGACGACATTTTTCTGCCTATAGAAGGAGATCCTTATTTGTAATTTCTCTTTATATCTGAAGGATATCACTTTCAAATAGGTACAATATACGCCTAATACGATCGTCAAAAATAAAACGTTTTGTTGCCTGAGGTAGTTGGTATTTTCTATGAAAAACCCCGCCTCTGTGTATTCTAAAACACAAAGTGCCTGGAAGGAAACAAAAATCAACGTAGTCTACCATAGAATATGGAAACTTGAGATATAAGTAGACGCTATAAGCAAGTACGACTACGACTATATGCAGAAGTATATGCAGCAAGTATATGCAGCAAGTATATGCAAGCAAACGATATGTTCGTGAAAGATACTGTTGTTAAGTTGGTACTTGTTCTAAACTTTAAATCAGTACTCATTGGATGGAAATCTGATATTGAAGAGAGTATGGATTGGAGCATAAGGTGCTTTTTTCAGCGGGAAACGTTTTTGACCATCTCGCCGTTCACTATTAATTTGGACAAACTACCTGCCTGCTGAAACCCAAGATGAAGCAATAGATCTGAAGTGTAATGGAACTGCAAAGCACAACTTGATGCAATTTTAATTAATTTTAACTCTAATTTCCAACGACATGAACAAAAACGAACTAGATCACTCGCGACGAAGTTGTAGAAACGTATTCCAATAAAACAAGAATGTTTTATCAGAATGTATTCATGTTTTATGATTGGATCCGAGTCCAAACCTGTTATAATAGACATCAATATTGATTATATTCAAAGATTTCATATTAGGTGACGAGAGGGGCGCAGAGGAGCTCATTTCTAGCTTTGAGGACCGCGATTCTTCACTTCTGATTTAAAGCATAATAACACAGTAAGAAATTATCGTATTCTAAAGAACAGTTACCTTTGGCTTTCGATGTTAATAACACATTATTAAAAAAATACATGTTAATGAGATAGTTTAGGCTTTTTTTTTTCATCCACATAATAATCATTCAATATCAGTTACCTGTAGGAAATCCATTAGGGTCACGGGAAGATGTTCATCAACAGTCCCTTGATCTTTGGAAAATCGGCTCAATATGCTACCTGCAAATAAATTCTGTTTAGGTTCTTTCAAAGCTAATTGTTATGACAATAACTTCACATGTCAGTGAGTTGGACGTCAAGTCACAAAAGTATTTTTTCAAAATAAATAACAATTCTTCATGGTAACTAGGACCACCGACCGATACGGAAAAATCCGTTTCCTGGTTACCTATTTACTAAACCCTAATAAATATCAGTCTAATTGACGAATCAAAATATATATATCTATTCACTTAATATATTGATGAGAATCGCAATATTTTATGTACTACATTTTGGCAAGTATAGATGTTGCTTTTCGAGCGTAACGGTGTTCAAGTTTGTTATTTCATATTAGAGGCAAACACCGTATCTTCTTAATCTTGAAACAAAAATATTTGGACAATATCTGAGGAAATGTTTACTCCTGCTTTTTCAATATAATCTACTGAGAAAATATTTGTAGGCCGCTATAAATGTAAATGGCGTTAGGCTGGTTCATCGCATTTCATCAGCCGTTGTTCCTTGTTCATTTTCGAGCACTTGCATACAACGGAGGCCTCGATACGACTCTCAGCTTCCTGTGTAGAATTGTGGAACTACCTATTCTTATAACACAAGTGGAAAAGCCCGTGTCACCACGGGATGCAAGTGCAAACTTTAATTATGCAAATAAAAACCAAAATCTTTCTGTTTCAACTTGGTAGAATTATCTGCACCAGAATTTCCCTCGTTTTTGCACTTTTTCTTGTTTTTTAATATGAAGGAATCTGATTTATAACTTGGTAGAATTATCTGCACCAGTTTTCTTCATGCCGGTCAGTTTAAAAAAAATTGAAGAGAATCGGTGCAGGCGTTCAAGCGTTATCACTTTGTATGTATCCTATTATTATAATAGATTCAGAGCCGATCAAAAATTAGGTACCTTCCAATAAACATTTAAATTGGACCCGCAACTCGTTACATAGGGATGCACTCGAACCATTCGAACCCTTATATTGAGTCGCAGATATCAAAATTTTCATGATAAATATAAATTTATTTTATACTTGTAGAGATGTAAAACACAATTAATCGTTGATTGATAGTACCTACCTATTGTTAATTATTAGGAACCGCTGATTGATTGGGTTTTGAATGTTGTTATAGGATACAATATATGTAGGTAACAAGGAATAAACAATGCTAAATCATTACCAAACGTCCATATTTTGGTCTGGTGCCATGAGAACTCCGCCCTTTTTTATCAGCATAAATTCAATTTTTGTCCCATTTGGATAGTGTTTCAACATGACTAGTTTTATTGAGGAAAATGAATAGTGAATTCGAAATTATTGCTAAGGCTATCGGTCGTAGAGTACCGTAATATTTTGTTGTACCTCTTAGGTGTAAAGTATTTTTAATGGATTTGCAGGTATGCTTGCGTAATACCAAGTACGTGATATGTTTGACAGTATATCATAAGCACAAACCCCTCGTAATGACATTCTACATACAAATATCACTATTGTTCATAGTACGAGGCAACCAAGAGGTACTTGATTATCCTCATTGCCTTCCTGGACTGATACTACTACCCATATCCCTTGCGGTGTCTTGTATTTAAACTGTAAAGTTACACTTGATAACTTCCTTCCAAGGTTAGTTAGAACTCCCGTAAAAATTCTCTGGAGCAAACAATTACTTCCTTAAATAAACCATCAGACTAGTGCCTTTAAATCTGTGTACCTATTTGTGGTGAAAACCACCCCCTCTTTTCAACAGCCCTTTTCAGGGCTACCAAAAAGAGGTAGACCCGACACACAAATATTTATAAGACGTCGAGTTATAACTCCGTCAAACAAAATATTTCACCAGAGAGAAAATACGAAATTCTCTCTCAAAAGTGAAATATTAACAAAAAACATACAAGGCGACCTCCCTAAACACTTACTGGGCGAGAGAGACGCGACAAGTATCTCGAACCAAGTCGCCTTGAATGAGAAAACTCGAACAGACAATCAAACGTCCTCTAAAACTAACAAGGACAGTTCTAGCAAGCCTACTCGCCAATCAGAAACAATGATTACACGAGAGACAATAGGCGAACCAACCAGGAGGCGGCAAGCAACCACCTCTGGTCCAGCAGCCACCCCGGGGACCCCGTCTGAACAACGGACGCAGGGAAGCCACCCGAGGACCCCGTCTAAACGACGGACGCAGGGAAGACACCTCAAGGTCGCAGCAACCCCGTCGCAGCGACGGACGCGGGGAAGCCACCCCGGAGGACCAACTCAGCTATCATACTCGCAGATTCTGAGAAAACAATGTGCGAGCCAATGAGATAACACAGTTGAATTAATGAAATTAAGCGGACCAATCAGGAGGCGGCAGGAGGCGGCCACCTCCCTATAATTACCCCGCTCGGAGCCCTCCGAAATTCATTCCACTCTCCGCTCTCGACGACGACACTCAGCAGTACGAAGATTCTACACGCTCTACGCTGACGACCCTTCTGCTCACGAGTTCATCTCAGAACGGCTTCCTACTGCTTTCTACAAGGCATACCTTCTCTCCATCTCTACAGATCTCGCATTGGCATCTACGAGTCCAGTGATTATTTATCCTGCTCATTGCCCAACGTAGTTCTTCTGTCAGGACGCCACCCGGTACATCTATTGATATTCTCATTAGATCGTACGCCCGCTGGGACGTTCCGAGACGTGTTGCCCGGGTTTCGTAGCACTAAGCTCGTCACCGACCGCTGGGGCACGCCGATAAATTACTCAGCTCATCCGCTCTAATTTATCGTCCAAGGAAGTCTTTTTCAAGACTACGAGGTAGGACCCTGACATCCGAGCAAAGGAAAGAAGCTCTGTCAAGCGAGTCCACCTCCCAAACCCTCTATCCTATATGTAGAGGTCTCGAAAACGAGTTAACAAGCTCGGGTATATCGATGGAGCGCCGCCCGTCCTACTTCCTCATGCAAGAGGAGGCAGAACACGGCGCGGCCGGGGGCCTTAGCCCACGCAGCGCTCCCTACCCGCTACTCGACTCGTCCGCTGTTCCTAGCGACGGCCAAAGGCTCGACCCTCGCGAAGAGATCGCCTTCTCACCTAACGTATTCATGAAGGAAACGTTAGATCAAGCCTCACACACACGAAAGTTCGAGGATACCTTTCAGACCCGCTCTGAAGTCAATCATCATGATTCGACAAAGATTTCCGAATATCCACGATATTCTACACAAGGCTACCCGGCCGATCCGAGTGTCAAATACACTCCAAACGTGCTTAAAACAAAGGATACTTTTCAGTACCTCAACCAAGCCCAGTATATTCCCACTACAGATATAAATCTTAGGCCGGAATATTACACAACGGCTCAGCACCAAACTGATCGAACCCAGCACCCACTATGCGAGCCCAGTGCTCCACGCGGCTGCGACACGAACTATCCTCCAGTTCCTCCCGCCAAGCAAGCTGACCTTGGCGATTTCGCTCACATTCCTTACAGGAATACCTCAGGGACTAACCCGCATAACCAGAATATAAATGTCCCACTTGGTCTACCTACACCAAGTAAAACATATATAAATCCACTACAAATGGTGACCCCGCCTTTGAACAGGCTTAACACGGAGCATTTCGTTCCCTCTTATGAAGCTAGTGGATTTCAGGGAACCACTGCGGGCGTGCGACCCCCGCCGGGCCTATACGCCCCACATCTCACACAACAACCCTCTACACAAAGTGGCTTTCGAGCACTTTTGGAGGAAATGGGAGATTATCAACGAAATATCTTCCAAAAGAAGAATATCGATCGTGCACTCGCCGAGTTCGATCAATACTGCGTGCGAAAACACCTGAGAACGCAGAACGAATGTTTCTCAGCTATATACAAGTGGGTACCGGAAGAAATGCGGGAAGCTATCGACTCAGCTTACCTCACGGCACCCCAAGCACCTTATGAAGAGGCCAAACAGCGCCTACAACGAGAATACGGGTTGTCCTTACAGGACAGGCTCCTCGCGCTCGAGGACCCCGCATCTCTCGCCAAAAAACCCAGCACCAAGTACCATGAAATGTACTCTAAGGCTGTTGGGTACTTCTCAGAGGCTCTAATCACTCAAAAGTGGATCGAAACTCTGCCTATCGAAGCCCGAGGCATGGTCGCGGCACAGCCTACCACGACCGCCCGGCTCGACCTAGCTGATACGCTACACGCGTACAAAACAGCGAACCCCTCTCTCAACATACGAGGAGTAGAATCTACTTCGAAACCCACGAAGACTGGTTTCAAAAAGGCCCTCTCACAAAAAGCTGAGTTCAAACCTCAGCAAGTAGAGAGTAAGCCTCACAAACCGACGGCCTATGTCTGCCGAAACCACACACGTTTCGGTAGCGAAACTCGCAAGTGTGCAGACCCAGAATACTGCACTTGGAATGCGAATACCACCTCCAAACCTATCAAAAAGGCAGCGCTTATCAGCCAGCCTAAAACCTTGGTTTCAAGCGAAAATACTCATAGATCGGTACAAGAAAGTACCGTTCCAACCTCCGACGCAGAGAGTTCGGAAAACGAATAACTGCCAGTGTATCTGAGCCTATACACCGGCAGACTGAAGAGTATAAAAGGCTTTTTTTCAAGTGCAAACTAAATGGCACTGAATTTCTCATTGACACGGGAGCAGAAGTGAACATTCTGCCCCACAATGTCACCAAAAAATTGGGCTTAAAAATTCGTAAGTCCAACGTCAAGCTCACAGCAGCTAATGGCGCCCCTATAGACTCACTAGGGCGTGCTGACACGACAATTAACATCGGCCTCGGAGACATGACCACCGATTTCATGATCACGAAAGTTGATCTAGCGATCCTCGGTATACCATTCCTCGAGTCTTGGGATATCGGAATACGGGTCAAACACAAATATATCTATAAAGATAAAATAAAGAGCTATGCCGATCAAAAAATCGCTGCAGTCATGAACAAAAAATTCACTGACGAACAAATAGCAGCTACTATCCCTCATCGTGACAACAGCCCTCAACCAGAGGACATACAGCTCACGGAGGACGAAAACATACGCTCTATCATTGAAAAATACAATGATAAAATGAGCAAACTTCAAGGAAAGTGGAAAAACAACGGGGTTTACCACCGTATAACCACGGAAGGAACACCAGTACACTTCCGTGCAAGACCCATGGCAGGAGAAAAACGGGCTCAAGTCAAAAGTACTTTTGACAAAATGCTCTCCGAGGGCATAATTGCACCATCAGATTCCGAATGGGCGTCCCCGTTACACTGTGTGCCAAAAAAAGACGGGTCATGGAGGATCACCGGCGACTACCGTTTCCTAAACGCAAAAACGAAGAAAGACGCCTACCCTCCTCCTCACATTCGCTCTTTCCAAGCGAATTTACATAATACACAAATCTATTCGACAATAGATTTAAAATCGGCATATTACCATATCCCGATGCACCCAGATGACGCTCATAAAACAGCAATTATTACACCTTTCGGTCTTTATGAGTTTAAAAAAAAGTCCAGTCATGCAGCATGACCCCATGAGCGAATTTTTGAAGATGTTTCATGCAAATGTTTCATGCAAATATTACCGATTCTTACAATTCGTACAACTAGCGAACGGCATTATTTCGATTTTTGACTGATTTTTCAACTTTGAAATTTTTGAAAACTTGATACATATTCTTATAGGAAATTTTACGCTGATTCCGAATATACCACATGTTAGTATGCTGAAAAAATTATTTCGCACAACAAATCGCAAAAAACGGGCTATTTTGAAATTTTTGACTACATTTTTGAAAATTTCGACCCGAAGATGTAATCCGATCATGCTGGCCAACGAACTTGAACTTTCGTTTTGTGTTCTTAACATTTTAAAATTTGTTTGAAGTTTCTAGCACAATTCTACGGACAGTTATCGTCTGGAATGACACATACATATATACATATATACATACATACATAAAAAAATGCGTTAAACTTCAGAATATGATTCAGAATAGCCTGAAACGGATTTCTGCATAAATTTTTTTCAAAAATTCACATTCTACAAATTTTGAGGCGAGAGCAATAGCTTAATTTTCTTCAAAAATTCGCTAAAATGAGCATGGGTTTGGCCGGAGCGGCTCAAACATGGCAAAGATACATGGACAGCATCATGCGAAAATTTGATTTCGCATTTGTATACCTAGATGACATCCTGGTGGCTTCTAAAAATTATAAAGAACACGTGAACCACCTCAAACAAATTTTCGACAAGCTAGGAGAACACGGACTTCGAGTAGGTTTTGATAAATGCATTTTTTCAAAACCTACCGTCGATTTCCTAGGTTTCACTATCTCGAAAGAAGGGATAATTCCTAAACGAGATAAAATAGAAGCCATAGACCAATTTCCTAGGCCAATAGACGTACGAAGCCTACGCAGATTCCTAGGTATGTGTGGTTTCTACCGAGCTTGCTCAAGTAAATTCGCTCACACAGCGCAACCTCTGTATGACTCCATTCAGTCAAACAAAAAAAATGACAAAACACCTATCGAATGGACATCAGAGAGAGAAAAAGCTTTCAACAGCTTAAAACAAGCTATGATAAAAGCTACATTGCATAATATTGCTCATCCACACCCTACAGCAGAGTGGAGAATAGTCTGCGACGCCTCCGATACACACATCGGAGCGGCACTGGAGCAGGAAATTACAGACAAACACGGCTCGAAATCTTACCAACCATTGGGATTTTTCAGTAAAGAAATTCCGGAACAATGGAAGAATAAAGCCTCGTTCGACAAAGAGATGTTCGCCGCTTACCAAGCTTGCATTCATTGGCACAATGACTTGGACGGCCGCTCTTTTCATATTTGCTCAGATCACAAGCCTCTGCTAGGCACGATGCTTAAGAAAAACGCACATTTTTCTAAAATGCGATTGAGATGGCTAACATACATCTCCCAAATGACAAGTGACATTCGACATATACCCGGAGAAGACAACGTCGTCGCCGACGCACTCTCCAGACCCTTCGATCCAGTTGAAATTCAAACAAAGTCAATTTCAACCCAAACTGACGAGGGCCCGCCCATAGCCGAAATTTCACAAATTACGGCTGCAATAGAGTGCAATCTTCTACTGCATATCTCAAATGCACAAATTCATTCTCCTCCTAACGCAGAGGACAAATTGAAACTCACACGAGTTGAATTCCCTCAAGGAGAGATTTGGTGTAACCTAGACCTAGGACACCCAAGACCTTATATTCCAAACGAAATAAGGCACGAAATAATCAGCCAAATTCACAATTTGGGACACCCAGGCATACACTCTACAGTGTATAAAGTAAAACAAAGATATTTTTGGCACGGACTTCGTGCAGATGTCTCCAACTGGGTCCGAGCATGCGAGACTTGCCAACGAGCAAAAATCACTCGCTCCGTGAAGCTCCCTTACTCCGAATTTGAAACGGCTAACAAATTCTCACATGTACACGTTGACATTACCGGACCCTTACCTTTAGCTAAAGGAGGGAAACGTTACATTTTAATGATGGTCGATAGAGCAACGGGTTGGCTAGAGGCAGTCCCTCTTAACAACATCGAAACATCCACGATCACAAACGCCTTTATCAATATTTGGGTAGCTTCAAAAGGCGTACCTAAATACATCACAAGTGACCAGGGCACACAATTCGAATCAGATCTATTTCATTCCATTATGGAACGTCTCGGAGTAAAACATACTCACACGTTACCATACAAACCGTCAACAAACGGAATGGTGGAACGCAGAAATAGATCCTTGAAAGAGGCTCTCAAAGCACAAAACGAAAATTGGCTCGACGCCCTTCCAAAAGTACTACTCGCCATGCGTACGGCAGTAGACCCAGCAACGGAAACTACACCATTCCAAAAAGTTTACGGAATTGACGTACCGCTCCCAGGCGACATTTTCGTAACTTCTACAAACCTTTCTGAGCCTCTCTTCTTCCGGCCTACGCATATTAAACATAATAATACGAAATATGCCGTCAACATGCCCAAAAATTTGGATACATGTACACATGTCTATATCAGAGTGCCCACACAGCTCTCCTCTTTGCAATGTCCTTACACGGGACCATTCAAAGTTGTTAAAAGAGATAAGTTTTCGGTTACAGTACAAATTGGCGAACACACAAAAAAAGTTCCCAAACAGCAAATAAAACCAGCTTACACTCTAAACACAGACGAAGCTGTGCCACGAAGCCAAAATCAGGCAGCAAATAAGGAGGAAACTCCCCGAAAATCCGCCAGAGGGCGCGTCCCCTCTACCAAATTCGACGAGAAGTGGGTGACTGCACTCGAAGCAGGCCACGCCCACTTTTCTCGGGTAGGAACAGTGGGAGATATAAATATGGAACACCCCACGCCCGGAGCTCATACCAACTTTGACCATGGCAGCTTCGACTCCTACGGAACACATGCTCACAGAGGAAGTGGAGGATTTCCTCCTAGCAGAGGAGATTCCGGCACCCATCGGCCCGCTACCGCCTTCACCGGAGAAGAAGGGACCGGCGGACGCCAGCGCTCCAAGGGAGGTGGTGTGGAGGACACCAGCCACATTCACGACGCCGGCTACACCCGCTCCGCAGCTGCCCAGGGCTCCACCCGCTCACCAGCTCCCCACGGTTCCACGCAAGTGGATCAGCTCGGGCGACGTGCCCGTGCCTCGGTGGGACGAGATGAGCGCAGCGGGGTGGACGTCGCCGGAACGAGCACCTCCGCAACAGCCCAGCCGCGGCCGCGGGCCAAACCCTCGCGGGTTTGGCTCCCGTCGGCAAAGCTCGGGCCGGCCACGGCCGCCCCGCGGCGCTCGCCGAAACCGGCGAGGCCGGGGCGCACCCCAGGCGCGGGACGCGAGGCCTGCACCTCCGCCTCCGCCCCAACTGGTGAGAGTTTCTTACGGAGAATTCCGTGTGGACCTCCCAGTTCTCCCCAACCGGCGTCGTCGTTAAAAAGAGAAAACTGTGAGACTGAGAAAACAATGTGCGAGCCAATGAGATAACACAGTTGAATTAATGAAATTAAGCGGACCAATCAGGAGGCGGCAGGAGGCGGCCACCTCCCTATAATTACCCCGCTCAGAGACCTCCGAAATTCATTCCACTCTCCGCTCTCGACGACTACACTCTGCAGTACGAAGATTCTACACGCTCTACGCTGACGACCCTTCTGCTCACGAGTTCATCTCAGAACGGCTTCCTACTGCTTTCTACAAGGCATACCTTCTCTCCACACAGATCTCGCATTGGCATCTACGAGTCCAGTGATTATTTATCCTGCTCATTGCCCAACGTAGTTCTTCTGTCAGGACGCCACCCGGTACATCTATTGATATTCTCATTAGATCGTACGCCCGCTGGGACGTTCCGAGACGTGTTGCCCGGGTTTCGTAGCACTAAGCTCGTCACCGACCGCTGGGGCACGCCGATAAATTACTCAGCTCATCCGCTCTAATTTATCGTCCAAGGAAGTCTTTTTCAAGACTACGAGGTAGGACCCTGACATCCGAGCAAAGGAAAGAAGCTCTGTCAAGCGAGTCCACCTCCCAAACCCTCTATCCTATACGTAGAGGTCTCGAAAAACGAGTTAACAAACTCGGGTATATCGATGGAGCGCCGCCCGTCCTACTTCCTCATGCAAGAGGAGGCAGAACACGGCGCGGCCGGGGGCCTTAGCCCACGCAGCGCTCCCTACCCGCTACTCGACTCGTCCGCTGTTCCTAGCGACGGCCAAAGGCTCGACCCTCGCGAAGAGATCGCCTTCTCACCTAACGTATTCATGAAGGAAACGTTAGATCAAGCCTCACACACACGAAAGTTCGAGGATACCTTTCAGACCCGCTCTGAAGTCAATCATCATGATTCGACAAAGATTTCCGAATATCCACGATATTCTACACAAGGCTACCCGGCCGATCCGAGTGTCAAATACACTCCAAGCGTGCTAAAAACAAAGGATACTTTTCAATACCTCAACCAAGCCCAGTATATTCCCTCTACAGATATAAATCTTAGGCCGGAATATTACACAACGGCTCAGCACCAAACTGATCGAACCCAGCACCCACTATGCAAGCCCAGTGCTCCACGCGGCTGCGACACGAACTATCCTCCAGTTCCTCCCGCCAAGCAAGCTGACCTTGGCGATTTCGCTCACATTCCTTACAGGAATACCTCAGGGACTAACCCGCATAACCAGAATATAAATGTCCCACTTGGTCTACCTACACCAAGTAAAACATATATAAATCCACTACACTATTATTTTCTCCTTACTCCTTAATATTAGAATAATGGTATAGAGAATCTAGGTGCATTTATAGCACAACAGGTATTTCCTCTGTAACTGATAGTAAAAGTACAAATTCAGCAAGATTGTAAAGGGGGAGGGAAAGGGGGAAGCGCAGTTGGAATAGGAGAAATTCACTGACGCCTAATGAACTCCCATATCTGCTCATAGCATTCCTTCGTTTTTATTGAGGAAAGACAAAACATTAATGGGATATATCTTACGCATAAGAGTGAATGTTGCATATCTGGTAAAAGTACTTTGAGCAAACTTAAAACGTGATGCCGGTTAATGCAGTTCAACTGTATTTTGACAAAAAATTTAAATTTCCTAAGGAATCAATGAGCGATGTGTTTTGTGCATTCGTTTCCTGTTTGTTGACTGCTCGTCATCTTTTTGTGTATATTCTTGCGTATTACCGTGAACTCAGCTCTCGGCAGGTCGGGTCAAAAAGCCAACAGTTCGGCATTGTCATTTAGGACAGAGAATCTCCACGTACCTATCTTTTAAAACACAAAAGTTTTGCCTTCTATGAGTAGGTGATTAGAAAGAAGATTTTTTCCTTCTGCGATTCACCGACATATTCGAAATCAATGCCCAATTTTAGTTGGGATCCGGTTTTTCTTACTGAACTTACCTGATTTCGCAGTGTAGTAGAACTGCATCTTTGCCAAGATGACGGACTTGAGCATTTTTCTGTGGAGAATCTTAGATGCCCTGATACAGGTGAAGAAGTGCATGAGCGACCTGACGATGGACACTGTGATCGTACCGAGAATGAGGACACCGAAGACCCAGAGGCAAAACTGCCTGTCGACGTTCCAAGGCAGTCGCTGGATGACAGCGTTTTGAAAACCAGTTGCATTGTACGAGCGCTCCTCCAAACCTACCCTGGAGAACAAAATTAAATCTACTACTTCAGCCTCCACGGAAGTTATACACTGTAACATGCTATACGTCGAATGTTGTTATTCAAACTAATAAAACATTTAGAGAAGTTCAATTGATGCTAACGATGCCTGAATAATTGAAAGTAAGGGGTGTCTCAGAGTGGTAATTCATTTCAGTTCAACAGCCAAATAAGTGATAACATCCCTAGAATATGGATTTCACGTAAACTAGTGAAAACGCGGATGGTCTATCCGATCAAATGAATCAAAACTAGAGCTCTTGGATGAGCCGGTTTAAGGATATCAAATTTGAGAATGGCAAATCAGAGGTCAGCAACGGTTTGATCAAAAGTTTGTAAAAACAACTTTTACAGGTTTCATCTGATTTTGATGAAATTCTCATAGAATGTGTAGGTTGAAGTTCAGATGAATTAACAATTTGCATTCAGTATGTAATTTTTCTTGTAACTCATTACTGATTGTTTAAATGTTTAAATTAACTCAGTCCAATTATCATGCCATCTCTATTTTATGCAAACATGTAATGGGAACGAGGAAAAATCATGCAACACTCAACAAGTTACATAGTAGCTTTTTTTTGGCAAATTTGAATAGCCTCATTACCTGAATCGAGTCATATAAATGTGTTGGGAATTCTTCTCATGGAAAGAATGGAAAATGTAACATTTCTCAAAGAAAACTCGATGCGTTAAAACTAGTTGTATGAAGAATGAACCAAACACAGCACGAAATAATAAACAAACTAAACATGAATGAAAATGAAACGCCGTCTCGCTAACATGAAGGATAACCAACAAAATAAGTTATAACCATGAAGAAGACATTTGGAATGAAAATGTAACAAAGAGTGATGAAACAAACAAGGAACAATCGCTTGATTACGCCGAACAACCACTTGAGCACTACTGTCACTGACAAAACTTCAGACGCGTTTTCCTCGGAACAACAGTTTTAGTATAAGGGCCCCGTTTTCTCTGAAACCACTGATCAGATTAACGTAATTTATTATTTTTTTTAAATTAAGGAGTGCAGGTTTTTGTAATTATGGTCATTTTTTGAGCAGTTTCACGCAATATCAAAGTCATGAGTAACCAAAGAAGCGAACTCAAAAAATGACTTTTTTCTGAAGCTTTCCGAAAATTAATTTTTAAAGTTACAGGTACCTACAAAATTGACCGTTTATATAAGAGATGTCATTTCGTAAGATACAAATTAACACAGACTCATGAACGCAGGCTTTATGAATCCTTCCTTATATACGTTTGTGTAGCCTCGATGAAGGCCGTATATTTAGAGAAAGCTTGGTGGGAAAGGAACTGAGATGTTTGATCCTGTTTCCAACTTCTGCATTCTTCAAAATTCGTCACATTCCAATTTCTCCTATCACAAAATTTAAAACTTTGATAATTAAAACAGGTAGGTACCTACCACAAGGACACCCAGTAGTCACTGACGCTGCCGAAGATTTGAGCAGCCAAGAAAAACAGTAAAACAACGGACGAAGTGCACCCACCGGCGGCCATGTAGATCTTGAGACTCGATTTCTCCTGTTTCCTTTTCTTCTCCTCCTCCGCCAGCTCGTTGTAGCTTTTTTCCGACACTAACGACGCCATCGACGCATTCGGTATGTCGTTCTACAAACACAAAAACTTGGAGATCCGGAAAAAAAAACAATGGTTATTCATATTCCCGCTCATGTTATGGCCTGGGTTTTTTATTCACCATCATTACCACACCGGAGAAGCAAACTCTTGTTTGCATCTGAAAGGGTTCCCAGAAAACTTGTCGTAAAAAAACGAGCTCCTCCTAGAAGAAAAGGCTAATAATTCTTAAAATCACAGCACAGCTGTAGCTAATGCTGCTCTACTATCGATAAAATATAGCCTTATTTATATGCAATTATTGACTCGTTAGTACACACACTTTGTTTACTCGATAATTATTAATCAAAATGAATAATCATCAGATTTTTACACATAGATTGCATTATTTGTTCTAAAACTTGAACAAGATATTTTTATGTTCAATAATTCAAACGTTCAGATTTCGCGAACAAACTTTTCACATTATCATTCTGCTGAATGTTTAATGTTGAAATTCTGTAGAATTTTTACCGTTTGTCTTTAGTAGGTCCTGAAACAGTTTCAAAAAGGAGCTAATATGATAATGTTCATAGCAGCAATGGTATCTTCATTGAAAGAAAGGGCGAAAACTGTGCGGGGCTTCTAATTATTTTCCGATCATGTCTTCAATTTGCATGGGTTCTGTTGGTATAGTTGTGGATAATTTCGTTCTATGAACAGAGTTGATGGGGACGGAAGGTATAATTGAATAGTAATTCATTCTAAATATTTCGGAAACAGCAAATTCGTGATATGAAGATGGATTATTGAGATGTTTATTATCATTCGGTCTCTCTTGTCCCAATTGGAATAAAATATTAATTAGAAGAGTTTATTTAAACCTGGAATCAAATTTTGCTACCTACCTATAGTTTCCTTAGCCGAAATACAGCACATTTGCGGTGGTCTCATTGAATTCATTGTAGGTAAGTAAAATCTATCTAAATAAAAATTTATACAATGAAATACAATTTTTAAAAAGCTGCATTTTGACACCTAGTTTATTACAAAAGTTTTTCATACAGCCATTTTAAATAACTTCAACCCTTAAATTCTACCACTTGGGGTTGATTGAAAGTGTTGCGGAGATTTCAGGCACTTCCCCGGCTTAAAAATCATTTTGAGGAAAACTTGATAAATGAAGTATTTCTCCACCCTCTATAAAACACATCCTCTTGTTCGTGATGGAATCCTCTATGTTTCTACCGCGAAATGTAAATTGAATTGCATGATTTTCTCTTCCACACACCTGCTTGGTGAGCTAGGAAACAGTAACATACGAGTTCAAACTTAGCAAAAGATGCTCTCCTTCCATTGAAAATTAAGCCATTTTTCGACTGAACATCATCTAGGTTGTTTCAACAACTACTTAACTAACTATAGTACCTACTAAACGACATAGATCGGTCGTATGATTGCGCGATGGTAGTTGGGACACAAGTTTCTAGAACACGATCATGCGTCCACTTCCAAATTATAACATAGCCTAAGAAATATTTCGAAGAACGAAGAATGTATCGTTACCAAGGGTGATGAAAAATCTGGCGGATCGTCATGTGAATTTGGCTCTCCGGGTGGGCGTTCAAGTTGAGATTCGAGTAAATCCAGATCTTCCATTTCACTGATACTCCCGTCATGTTTTATGCTGCCCTGTTGGAAATTGAGCTATTTAGGTAAGTATTGTAAAATTTCCTAAAGTGTTACCATCAAAATGTAAGAATACCCTTCCAACATAAACACAAACTGCGCCCTGATGTAGTAAACTGGGATCTTTTCTATTATACGACCGTATACGGTTTTCTTTTACTGTACGACCGCAAAACTATCTTCTATTATAAAGACGGAACGATATTGAAACATCTATTTTGTTTTTACCTACCTCAATTGATGAAATTATCCATGAAATGAAAGGTTTGGTTTGAAAAAAAAGAAAGAAAGAAATACACTTTTTTATAAAGTTTGTTATAATCTGAACTGTCTGATTGAAGGAACTTTACAAAGCAATAAATAGCAAAAACTAGTCACACATCTTGAGAAAATTGTTCGAGCTATGCAGTCGTATAATAGAAACAACCCGTAAACTGTCTGATACTTTACTTCAAACCGTAAAATTCCGATAGACATACTGTTGGAAAAATATTTATTGACATTATGTTACAGTAGGGCATGAAGAAGGCAAACGAAGTAGATCTGGTTGAGCATAGATCGATTGTTTTCAAAGAATCTCAGTTCAAAGAAACAACAGTCCATACAAGTTAGGTAGCGTTCAGTCTTTGAGGTAATCGATACCAGTACGGAAGATTCAATAATGTAAGAAATTACTTCTGCACACGTACTGGAAAAACTTCATTCTAGCTCTAAACAACTTTCATACCTTGTGTAAATATTGACACTTGCTCCAATCGCTTACTAGTACTTTCAAGAATACTAGAGTAAGCGATTGGAGCAAGTGACAATATTTACACTAGGTATGAAAGTTGTTAAGAGCTAGAATGAAGTTTTTTTTTTCAGTACGTGTGCAGAATTAATTTCTTACATTACTGAATCTTCCGTACTGGTATGGATTACCTCAAAGACTAAACGCTACCTAACTTGCATGGAAAGTTAATTCTTTGAACTGAGGTTGTTTGAAAACAATCGATAGCTACTAGTTAGAAGCTAGGGTGAAATACAGTTATCGGTATAACTAGTTTAAAAAATAATAGATATATTTAAAATTCAAAGATAGATTGATGGATGCAGTGTGAGAATTTACTATATTTTACCTAGCATTTTAAAGGTATTAAATTCCTCTCTCTTTCATTTTATTGTCTAGATTTATTATGTTATTATTTTTGTTTTACTTAAGTATTGGGTCAGCGAGCGGGATTTGTTGTATAGGCCATAGTTGTCTCAAGACAGCATATAAAAATTCTATTCTTCTATTCTAGTTTAAAAATTAAGCTGAGGAAGAACGAATTAGTGGATGATCTGAATCAAAATTTAGCTTTTATATCAGCAAAGTGGAAAGTGGATATTGAATTAGCTACGTCAAAGTAGAGCTCTCAGATCTGTAGGTTCAAAACAATGAGCTTACTGGAAAGAGTAGAATAATTGTTTCTCTAACGAATTATTTTGTGAAATGTTGAAATAATAATTACGGTAATATTCATGTTCCTTTCTCAGGAATGAAATAGGTGAATTCTCACATTTTCCAGGTATATTACGTGGTCGTCTTCGCTAAGGAGCTCCAAGCAGTGCGTGACTAGGATAACTGTCTTTTTACGACTCAGGGCTGGAAAATAAGATTGGCAATGGGTTTAATCATCTTAAAATGTCAACCATACCCATCGGGTACTAGAAGGAACATCCGACGCAAGGCTCAACTTTATTTTTTTCAATAAAGTTGTTTGAAATTGAAATTGGTGTTTCCTAGTAAAATTAAAAAATATTTGCTTTGGCATTAAAGAAAAAAATCAAAGTAGAAAATTTATAATTACAGAAAAAAAGAATAGTAATAATAAAATAATAATAATTGAAAAAAAAAATCCGAATTCCAATGAATAGTCAGGAAATTCTGGTGAGCGGTATAAATACATGTTAGTATGATTCGTGATTTGGTCTAAATGCGTAGATCTTTCTTTTGGTCAGAAGATAACCAATCATTGTAATCCTCTGTTCAACCTGCCTTTATCGTTTATGTATGATATATAACCCCTCCAGATCTCTGGTCCACAAATGAGTCCACGAAGTAGGTATTGGTGTGTGCTCCCCTCCACACTCTGGAGAGGGGATTGGCCTCCCCAACCTTTAGTATAAATAGGGCAGGAGAGCCCCTAATGAATCATACTATATGTAGCTATCTACGAGTTCTTTTCAATCTGATCCTCTAGCCTACACTGGTGCACCCAATAATCAACGAGCTCAATAGCCACTATGGATCGCCTGCTTCTCTTGCTTCTCTCGCTGTGAGTCACCTGGCACCGTCTCCACAGCGGACCTCCCACTACGAGTTGAAGTATATAAATACTGACCTACCCCCCTCCCAGAGCCAGAAGAAGCCGAGACTCTGAACTTCCAAGAACCTCTCCGAGACTTCAAGGAAAAGCAGCCACCGCAGACACCACCCACCACAGCCTGCTTCCTGCATCCATACATTGTAATTGTATTATAGATATCCCAAACGAGCTTCATTTCAAATGTCAGCACCGTAGGGTGATTAAAAAAGAAATCTAACTCATGGTTTTCCCCTTGGAAACTGATTTGTGTGACGCAATTTCGTGGTAGTCTGGCAAAACGGTTGTTTTGTCATCAATATGTTCAGAAATGGAAGCAATTAAATAAAACATCTTCATCTCCACTTCACAAATCCCCTTGATCTAAGTATATGGACACTCACTTAGGTAGCCACTAATAGAAAATCAATGAGATAAAATAAATCATCTACCTACGTTTCACTAGTCCATTAAGTGACAGTTATAACAAACTCAATTTAGTGAATAGAGAATTCAATCGGAATTATATCACCTATTACGGTCGCCATAGTTTATAAGTCGCCATAATTTTTACTGTTTCACCGATTATGATTTGCTCATACATTGTAGCCATTAGGGAGAGCAAGCGGATGTACGTCTCAGGAATGAGGTCAATCAGCTGAAGGTGGTCAAGAATGCAAAAGCGCTATAATTTTAAACCGTGAAGGTCCCTTCAAACTAACCCGCAGATGATTGCGGTCATCAGTATAGTGCTCAAGCTCTGATGCACGTATGGTTTATTTTGGCGTCAATCCCAAGCACAAGAGACGTGCAGGAGAAGCGAGGTACACGACAATACCAACCGCTGAGGTGTTTGAAACAGTTATGTACCTAATTATAACATATCACTGTACTACTTATACTACTACGTACTATGTATACCTACTACTTCTACTTCTTATATAGTGGTACACTAACAATGTTCAGAATAGGTACGTACGCCTGATGCACCGATCGAGCAAATGATGCCGAACTATGTTGTCCACGCTGGAAACGGGGTCATCCAAAAGGTAGACGTCTGCATCCTTGTAAATTGCCCTGCGAAATATTGATTTTGAAATTAGCAATATTAAACATCGTTTTGCACATAGTAAAATTCAACCACTTGAATTATTTTGTAACCAGAATTATTCCATTCTGATCAGATGTGTGCTGAACAAGTTATAGGGAAAAAACTAAATTGTTACAGATGACAAGAGATGCCTAAATAGTGGTTAGGGTGGGTGGGTGGGGGTCGAGATTCATGATATTATATATGTTTCCTCCATTCCCCCGACTTACGTTTATTAATTTTTATTCATCAAGCACTCGAGTTCGTTACCATAAACTGAACAATGTACATTAGCATTGGAAATATAACCGAACTGATCCTCACCCTATGACGGTATAAACTAATGACGTAAGGTCTCTACTATAAATTGTAAAACGTAAAAATTGTATAATTTGTGGTTATACATGATATGTCGGCCCGACTTAAGCAAAAAGTTAGTTAAAAACACATGGGAAACTCACTGACTTGCGACCAGAAGCCTTGAGAGAGCAGAGAGGAGAAAGGCTACAGGCCCAGGAGAAGAAAGAGATCAAGACTATAAAACTTTGCTAGCTGGCCGGGAGCATCAATCTTGCATTTGAGACGTCGGACTACCTTACGACGAAACAAGATAACTCGCGGGAAGAAAATATATACGTGTTAAGAACACTCGACTTGTTCTTTTGACTTATTTGCCATTACCAACTCACTTCTGCTACCTTCCTTGCCTTCGATGTTCATCAGGACTCTGCGTGTTCTATTTCCTGATCCAGAAGCCTTCCAGCTTCTTTTCTAGTTATCGAAGATGGCGGTGCTTTGATTCATCAGTGCTCCTGAGCTTTGTCCTTCCTTCATCCGAATACGACGGTGCCTCGATTTATCGGGGCTCAGGGGTCTTGTTCCTTCCTCAACCGGATATCATTACGATTGTACTTTACTGTTTCAGGTTCCAACACATTTTCTTTCCAAGTTCGATTTGTATCTCTCAACTCACTAGGCTCACTCAGTACGAGTTTTTCTTCTCGCCATACTCAATTTCCCCAATTTTAGTTTTATTTCTCGCAGGCACAAATCGCAACACGTGACAATCCGTCTTCACTTATTGTCAAACGTGGTGAGGCCCTACAAAGTAGTAGGAAAACTTGCTTCGGCTTGAAATATTCCCAGTAGGAATAGGTACTCTTTAAATCTTCTCAATTCACTCTGCAGTTTTTTTATTTTTATTTATTTTTATAATTAAGGATAAACGTTATACTGATCAAGAGAAAAGGGATTGAAATTGGAACAAAATCAGATATAGCCAAATTTAGGATTCAAGACTTTGTTGTATCGATTTCCGTGAGCTGAAAAGTCGCTTAATTGAGAAGTTAAACTGAAAGTTAGAAAAAATGGCAGTTTTAAAAATTCTCCGAAAATGCTGTGATTTTCTTCAAAGTAGGCAGACATGGAATGAAACGGTAGGTATGTCATTAAATGAAAAATGCTACTCTCCATAGGAAAAATCATCTTTTATCTCGTTCAAGTTGAATGTTTATGTGCTGCCTTCACTGCGCTCCTTCAGCTATTATTACACACTGCTACTATATTACTAGGTACATATATAATTATATATACAATGTACCAACCAGTTACATAGAACATGCGCCTGATAAGTACGGATTAGTATACTAAAAGATGAAGTAGACTGAAATGGAGATCGAGTTTTACAGGAGAGGAGATGTATACGTGCATTTTTTCTCTGAGTCTCTAAAACCACCATCCACGTCGTGGTAAACAAGATTGAATCTATATTTACCTTTTCAAATTCACCTCACTTGTAAAACATAGTAGATACCTACCTACGTATTAAGTAACTATATGGTAAGAATCTGGTGATCTTTCGCAAAGTAACATTTGTCCTGCGTTAAGTAGAAATTTGAAATATCACCTGGCAAGATTCACTCTGGCTTTTTGTCCCCCACTGAGTGACACTCCTCTTTCTCCGACCATAGTAAAGTCGTTGTACTTCAGATTTGCAATATCTTCTTCCAAGGCGCATTCCTGTATGACCCCTTAAAGTACAAAAATATTATATATAATTTTAACAAATTTTCATAGAAAATCTCGGAAAATTTTAAAATCAGAATATTTGAAAAATTTCTTCATTGAAATCCGTTTTGAGGCATTCTGAAAAATCAAGTTTTCCAAACGAAATTGTGAGATCGTTGCCAGCACTTTTTGTGCACATTACTCGTAAATTGGCCAAATTTATCAAATGTGCTTTAAAAAAATCACTAAAAATGGCTAAAAAGGGTTAGTTATATTTTTTGCAGAATATTGCTCAAATAAAGTTTATTAACAATGAAATAGAATATTCAAAAATTTTGTACAAAACGATGCTGAAAAATTACGTAACTTAAATTACATTAACTAAAAGATACATGATCTCTCTATTTTTCATTTTTCCCAACTATTCATTCTTGCCCATGCTTTTTTTTTGTGAGTCTATGCATACTGTTGAGTTTGGTTGGTAAAATGTTGAATTTGATCAGTAAAATGTTGAATTTGATCGGTAAAATGTTGAAATTGATTGGGAAAATGTTGAATTATGTTAGGAAAAGCTATGTATAACATATCGATTGATCGACATACCTACTCGTAAGAAGCCTATGTAACTCACTTTGGTACCTGTCCCCGTCGAATTTCTGGCCAAACAGGATGTTCTTCCTGACTGATCCTGCGAATAGCCACGGGTCCTGAGACGCATAAGAAACACTCGCTGGAACCAAAACATTTCCTTTTTCCACGATCAGCTCCCCCAAGATGGTTTGCAATAAAGACGTCTACAACATAAAAAAAGTATCATAATAGGATTGGTGTTTTAGCGAATACAGTTTTTAATAGCGTTATTGATTTCTCACGCTGAAAGCACTGATAAAATTTAAAACTGGACCCCCAGATCTTTCTGTGTAGAGCTTACTGATGAAATGCAACAAACATGGAACATGCTTATAACAATGATTATGTAATGCGTATTGTCTCTTAATGGCCCAGATAGTCAACCTATCGAATTTCTACTTCCCAGAGTATATAGGTGTTTTTACACCTTATGTTCAGTAAACAGGGTGTTTACGCTTTCAGTCCAGAACCTTCTAGAGGTCGATTCAACAACTAATTTCTGATCGAAATTTCCTCAGAGATTTTTTTTAAACGCTTCGTTTTCGAATTATTAAATTCTT
The DNA here is from genome assembly GCA_030762985.1 of Adelphocoris suturalis. Taxonomy (NCBI): domain Eukaryota; kingdom Metazoa; phylum Arthropoda; class Insecta; order Hemiptera; family Miridae; genus Adelphocoris; species Adelphocoris suturalis. Next base: position 62,191,852 of record CM061041.1, read on the forward strand.
AAGATTTTTTCGTGATTTCGACCTTGAGTCAATAAAATGGCCATAACAACCTCTATTTTTGAAGTAAACAAAAAATTTAATATACCGTTGTAAAGATCATTAAATTTCCTTTGGTTCTAGATTATTCAGGAATCTATCCGAAAGTGAAAAAGTCAAAAATGAAAAACTAGGTACGTATTTTTCGGCCGAAATTCTCGTGAAGTATTCTTCATTCAACTTTATTTATATTATTATTATTATTTTGTCGTGTGTTTATAATTTATCAAGAGATAATAGCAAGAGCTCTCGCTCGGATTTTTTCAGTAATATGTCCTTTTATCCACCTCCTCCTACCGAAAGATGATGTAAACAACTTCATTTGATTTCCAGTGACAATAATAATGGATATTGGAGTAGAAGAGATAAAAGTAAGAGTATATTCAACTTTACTCACCTGTGACGTAAAGGTTATCATGCGCGTCCGCAAAAGCTTCTTTTGCGCTTTTTTTCTATAGATTTTCCCAGTGTTTTCAATTTTGACCAACCTCGTTATTAGTAATAAATACCTCAAGTGGCAATTTTTTCTATCTTTCGTTTTTAGTACGGACTGAATGGGTGTCGATTATTTAGATTCGAGAATATCAAAATGGCTAGATAGATATGTATCAGGTCCAGAATGTGCTCTATCTTCAAGTGGGAGAAGCCGGTTCCCTATACTTCTTCTTTGATTCCATCAATAAATATAAATATCGCACAATCTCATCAATCAACACAATATGCACAAACCCACAATAGCACAAACCGAATATGCATTCGAGGGGACCAAGCAAATGATAATGATAAGTAGGGGGAAAAAACCCCGACCTTCCCGCTTCCGAGATAAGGCATCTCTTCTCGATGTCACCGGAACACCGGAAGTTCAAGCAGGAATCTTGAATCAACGGTGGTTTAACTGGAGTTTTCAATGATCCGAGTCGAATACTCGTTCTTAGGAACTCAGGAACTCAGAAACCAAAATGAATTCAAACTGCGATTAATCCATGGTTTACATTGAACTTTGCAATGTTCGAACAATTTTCAAGATTCTTTTTTGTTCCACCACAGCTTGAATTATACAGGGTGTAAACGTTGAGGATGGACCCCTGGCAGGGGTCCAGTCTTGAGCTCATTTCTGATCGAATGTTTCTCATAGAGATTTCTTTTTAAACGCTTAGTTTCCGAGTGTTTCTTAGTTTTTGTGTGTTTTCGACCTTTTGTCACTAAAACGTTCTTCGCTCCCTCATTTCGCTGTGAAAATTCAAATTTGAGGATACTGCTGGAAAGAACGTTAAATTTTCCATCAGATAGATGTCTGAACTTTTTTAGAATCAAAGTTGGAGACATGAATGAGCCCTCTGAAAAGAAAATTTTACGTAATTGGGGAAATCTTGAGTTTTTCAATCGAGAATTGAACTATGAAAACCAATATTTTTTCCAAGTGCAAGAACTTAAAAACTGTGCCAAGATTTCACCTTTTTAACAGTGTAGTCAATTCTACTTTTACGTTGCTAATTAGTGGAGAAACTATGTTTTAATGTTGGAAAACATTGTTTTTTCAATGAAATCGGGGGTTTTCTTGAAAAATGACCTAATATGGAAATACGAGTTTAGGGTCGGTTCCTACGTATTTTTTACGCTGAATCAAATGGTAATAATTTCAGATCTATCGAACCCCGTAAAAACCAAATTTTACGCTCAAGCTAACAAGTTTCACTCCCAAAAACACAATATTCATAATATAAAATGAACTCAAATTTCAGTAAAAGTAAAATTGACTACACCGTTAAGATCTTGGCGCAGTTTTTAAGGTTCTTGCACCTTGAAAAAATATTGGTTATTGTAGTTCAATTCCCGATTGAAAAAAACTCGAGATTTCTCAAACTAGGTAAAATTTTCTTTTCAGAGGACTCTTTCATGTCTCTACCCTTAATACTTGAAAACGGCCAGGCATCTATCCGATAGGAAATTCGATGCTCTTTCCATCGGTATCCTCAAATTTGAATTTACATACCAAATTAAGGGAGTTATGATCGTTTTAGTGACAAAATGTCGAAAACACGAAAAAAATCTTTAAAATTTAATTACTCGGAAACTAAGAGTTTAAAAAGAAATCTATTAGAGAAACTTTCGGTCAGAAATGAGCCACCCTGCATACATGTTAGATTATAATGGTGAGGGTACATCTAGTAAAATCGCAATTCATTCGCTATTCTCTCCAAAATTATAGAAAATCCATTCATATGGACGTCCCTGTAATGCATGCATTACTTAGGTATGTTTTATGTTGGCCTGGAATTATTGTTATCGTTCGAAAGTTTCCCCCCGCGCGACCATGAGGTCTTGGGGTGCAGTTCCTAAAGCAAAATGTAAAGATTCTCCAAATAAAGTATCTTGTACCTTGAAGTATGATGGTATTATTGTATTACATTGTTAGGTGTAGGTCTCACCTTTCCTGAGCCGACGCTCCCCAGGACCACGGTGAGTCGTCCAGGCGATGCGGAGAGAGTGACGTCACGGATCGCAGACTCCAAGTGTTCCGTGGACCATTTGGCAGACACCTTCCACAGCTGAAGGTGCTCTGATGTCTTCACCCCTGCTACCCCGAGTCGGGTGAATGGAGGAAGCAATGATGTTGAAATATCGTCTAAGAATTCATCAGAGTGGACATTACATTGATTAATATTTCCTTGTCCGACGGACATAATTACGATGAGAAGTCCACCATTTCTCTCCTGGATATAAAATATTTACGTAGAGGGAAATACATCATCTGATTGTAGAGAGATGTTCTGAGTGAAATATTAGTTCCAATAAGGTGTATGAATAAATTAGAATTTAGCCCCCACAAATTTGATAGTATGCCAACATTCCAATCAGCTACATGATAATAAATAGTCCTTTATATTTTGGATAAATGCATACATTATAGGGGTAGATAGGATGTTCAAAACGTAAAGCTTACAGGTTTCAGCAATTTTTTTTTTTGTGGCTAGTAGTTGAATAATTGTAACTACATACTAAAAATCAATCAAATCGAATCAATTATCCGCACCATAACTAATTCCAATTACCTAAAACATTCTCTGCCCTTAGACGATTGAAGACCCTTCCTTTCCCAAAGTTGATAAATAGCTTGTTTAAAACATATATTAATGGAGAATGCAATGTATCCACCTGTCCATTCGCTGAATCCAAGGACAAAGGAAACCTATTTAGCCAATTTACAATCACATCGAACAACTCTTGCGCAGCTGCACTATAGATTTAACGCAATTAGTGTATTTAACCAGTTATCATTAGATAATAAAAAAGTCCAGTCATGCAGCATGACCCCATGAGCGAATTTTTGAAGAAATCTTCGACATTTCAGTCGCTATTGATTGCGTAGATAAATTTTAGTTTATGATTTTGATACTACCTACGTTTTAAACAGCATGGTTCTAGGATTGGTTATACAGGGATACTTCCATAAGAGTATTTAAATCTGAATTTGGACAATGTTTCATGCAAATATTACCGATTTTTACAACTAGCGAACGGCATTATTTCGATTTTTGACTGATTTTTCAACTTTGAAATTTTTGAAAACTTCATACATATTCTTATAGGAAATTTTACGCTGATTCCGAATATACCACATGTTAGTATGCTGAAAAAATTATTTCGCACAACAAATCGCAAAAAACAGGCTATTTTGAAATTTTTGACTACATTTTTGGAAATATCAACCCGAAGATGTAATCCGATCATGCTGGCCAACGAACTTGAACTTTCGTTTTGTGTCCTTAACATTTTAAAATTTGTTTGAAGTTTCTAGCACAATTCTACGGACAGTTATCGTCTGGAATGACACATACATACATACATACATACATACATACATTTTTTTTTTTTTTTTAACCTCCCCTCAAAGACGGAGGGGGCACGCCATTAAATTGAAAAATAAACAAATAAAATAAAAAAGTGGGGAGGACGCCTAGGTTTACCCGACGCCGGCTCTAGGGATAAGGGAAGTTGTAGGACGAGGAGGAAGAATGGGATGAAAGGATGTGCCCCTATAAAATGACCACCAGTTCAAGTAAGAACCCCTCAGGACGCGGGTGGTGATACCACGGAGTACTCCTGCCGAGATGCCCAACTCGAGTAACTCCGGGGCGCTTTTCCCGCACCACACCCCGCGCCATGACACGGTCGCGGCAATGACCTTGATGTTATTAGGTGCCACTCCTTTTAGCTCAGATATCGCTTGGCGCAGATCGTTTCTATCATATTTGCTTTTCTTAGCCCGCCAGGTCTGCTCCATGTCCACGCTGCCATGGAGCGCTGTTAGGATTGGTTACATATATACATAGATATATACATACATACATAAAAAAATGCGTTAAACTTCAGAATATGATTCAGAATAGCCTGAAACGGATTTCTGCATAAAAGTTTTTCAAAAATTCACATTCTACAAATTTTGAGGCTAGAGCAATAGCTTAATTTTCCTCAAAAATTCGCTAATAAAAAGTCCAGTCATGCAGCATGACCCCATGAGCGAATTTTTGAAGAAATCGTCGACATTTCAGTCGGTATCGACGGGGCCGAGAGGAGCGAGGTCTTGGGTCTGCGTGCTAGTACGTACATAAGTAGAACTTCTTCTTCATAATTTCATGGCTGATATTTTCTAAGCCACAGTCAGTATTAAAGCTACATTAAGTCCTAAAACAGTTGAGCGTAAAACATTAAAGAGAGCGACCGAGAGAATCGGAGGACGGAATATTTCACAGAGTAAACTCATCAGTTGTGATTACATTTTTTTTTTTTTTTTTTTTTTTTTTTTTAACAAGCACCTACTACCTACGTTTTAAACAGCATGGTTCTAGGATTGGTTATACAGGGATACTTCCATAAGAGTAGTTCAGACTGAATTTGGACAATGTTTCATGCAAATATTACCGATTTTTACAACTAGCGAACGGAATTTATTTCGATTTTTGACTGATTTTTCAACTTTGAAATTTTTGAAAACTTGATACATATTCTTATAGGAAATTTTACGCTGATTCCGAATATACCACATGTTAGTATGCTGGAAAAATTATTTCGCACAACAAATCGCAAAAAACAGGCTATTTTGAAATTTTTGACTACGTTTTTGAAAATTTCAACCCGAAGATGTAATCCGATCATGCTGGCCAACGAACTTGAACTTTCGTTTTGTGTCCTTAACATTTTAAAATTTGTTTGAAGTTTCTAGCACAATTCTACGGACAGTTATCGTCTGGAATGACACATACATACATACATACATACATACATACATACATACATATATACATACATATATACATACATACATAAAAAAAGTCCAGTCATGCAGCATGACCCCATGAGCGAATTTTTGAAGAATATTACCGATTTTTACAACCAGCGAACGGCATTATTTCGATTTTTGACTGATTTTTCAACTTTTGAATTTTTGAAAACTTGATACATATTCTTATAGGAAATTTTACGCTGATTCCGAATATACCACATGTTAGTATGCTGAAAAAATTATTTCGCACGACAAATCGCAAAAAACAGGCTATTTTGAAATTTTTGACTACATTTTTGAAAATTTCAACCCGAAGATGTAATCCGATCAAGCTGGCCAACGAACTTGAACTTTCGTTTTGTGCCCTTAACATTTTAAAATTTGTTTGAAGTTTCTAGCACAATTCTACGGACAGTTATCGTCTGGAATGACACATACATACATATATACATACATACATACATACATATATACATACATATATACATACATACATACATACATATATACATACATAAAAAAATGCGTTAAACTTCAGAATATGATTCAGAATAGCCTGAAACGGATTTCTGCATAATTTTTTTTCAAAAATTCACATTCTACAAATTTTGAGGCGAGAGCAATAGCTTAATTTTCTTCAAAAATTCGCTAAAAATGCGTTAAACTTCAGAATATGATTCAGAATAGCCTGAAACGGATTTCTGCATAAAATTTTTTCAAAAATTCACATTCTACAAATTTTGAGACGAGAGCAATAGCTTAATTTTCTTCAAAAATTCGCTAAAAGAAACTTCTGCTACGAAACACTAAGAACATATTTAAATGTTAAACAATTATCTATTTACATGAACTGTAAAATATGGATGTATTTTAGTAAAGAGGAAATAATATTTAAGTTTCATTGATTTGACGAGGAATGTTGTTATTCGCGCGAGAGATAGAATGAGATGAATTGTGGCTCGGGCCTCATTTCCCAACACGAGCTATTGCAGCTCATATGGGAAATTAAATTTTCTAGCATTATTTGAGTGTTTCATTTAGTATACCAAGTATTGTTTCATTATATCACAATGACTGTGAATTTTCATTTTTTATTTTTGTAATTTGTCATGAAATAAATAAATTTAAAAAAATGTAGTTAACTATTAAATCTATTAACTACTTTTTTCAACTACAAGCAGTTGGTGAAAAACAGTTATAACTACTAACTAGTAGTTGGGATCCATTTTTAACTAGGTACTAGCTACAGTTGTAGTTAGTAGTTGCAACTACATTTTGATTGATCTAATCGTAGTTATTAGTTATAATCGTAATTCCTTTTTTTTCCATCTCTGATTATAAGCACTGTACTAATTATATGCTTGGTCGTTTACTTGCTCGTACATTGGCCGTTTCCTTGGAGTGTTAACCACGTATTCATTATACATTCTTGAATGAAAATATATTCCATTCTGAAAAATTGTACATCATCACCATTCTCCTATGGTAAGTAGTTATTTAAAATGATTTTTCAATGTTTCCTACACAGGACAGGGAGATGTAGCGCAGTGGGGGAAAAAAAAAAAAAAAAATTTTTTTATCATTTCCGAATAATGAAAAGGAAATCATGAAAAGGAAACAGGGGTGGTGATAGGGGGGGGGGGGGGGTCACAATTATGATGTCACATGCTATAAGTATTACATTTAGTGACCTTTGTAGAATCTCTCGATTTCAAACGTGAGAATGTGAATGAGCTGAATTTTATCAAGGACTTAGGTCGCCCCCCAGAGGTGCAATGGGGCCTAAATCCTCGAGAGAGCGGAGTGTGACAGTACGGTAAAAGATCCCCTTACTAATAGCAACGTAATGTGCTATTTTCAGAAAGATTGATTTTCCGGGTCTCGGCCTCATCTATCGCCAAACGCAGCATTTCAAGAACTTGAGAATCACGCCCGACGCCGGAGCGACGGACGCGCATTCTCTTGGATTCTGACGGGAACTGTCACAATTTTAGATACGCCCCCTAGTCATAAAAACACCCAGCCACCTGACGGAAAAATGTGGATGTGTAACCTTTTGATAATTTTTATACCTTTTCTTGGTACTTAAGTTTTGATAGAATAACTATCTTGACATTGAAGTAGTACCAGGGGCCTATTTCATAAAACAACAAGTGACAAGTTACAAGTCGATTTTAAGTACAAGTGTTGAAAAATGAGTGTGCAAGCGTTTCATAAAGGTACAAGTGTTGACTTGTAATGCACTGTGAAAATGAACAAGTGTACAGGCGAATTCGGACAAGTTACAAGTGTTTCCCAATCTTTTTGTACAAGTCACTGTTCTACAGTTGTAAAAAATGGCCGATTTTTAACCTAGGTCCGTTCTCCTGTAAACTTGTAATTTTCTAGTATTGACAGTGTTGTGAGTTGACGATTTTTCGGTGTTTGAACTGTTTAATAATATGTGGGAATCATCTTCTGATGAGGAATACAGTTAACAAAGAAGAATTCAGCGTAGAAGACGCCAAAGAATTTTCATTTCATAAATAAACATCTTCGTCGTATTTACAATACGAACTTCAACTGGTTTACATATAACATTCAGTACTATCAACATAACATCATTTTGCGAAAACATCAGGTTTATTTATTTATTTTTTAACAGAATGTGGATTATGCATAATCAGGTACAAGAGGACTCATATTAAAAAAATATTCAACTAAAATATATAAAACACATATTCAACATGAGATTTTTTTTTAATTCCAGTCCCAGTTCGCTGCCTGTCCCAGTTCTTCGCAGCCTATTATCCACCTTCTTCTGCAAAGAGAAAGAATTCAGATATTAATTACATTTTCCCCATCTGCTATTAACTCACTAATCAAGTGTTTCCATTTTCTGAATGAATAACTAAATCTACTATAGAAAAATCAGCTTTTATTTGCCATTTTTGGAGAGGGGGGGGGGTCAAAATAGGTGGACTTGTAATTATTATTTTCCGTTTAGCGAATTCAAATTAGCGAAATTCAAAAGGCGTTGAAAAGGATTTAGGAATACTCTGAAGATGTTCGTAAAAGGATCGATGCCGGATGTTTTCTATCTTTTTCCTGATTCTGTGCTACGATTCGTTATTCATTTTTCTAATTTTCTTGAAAGAATCAATTACCTATTGAAGTCGTACTTAGTTTTTTAATAAGTACATACTATAGACTGACCAACAGTGAAAAGAAGAGAAGACAAGAAACTTGAAACTCGAATCTGACTCGCACCTTTCAATCTCAATTAGATTCCGTGAGTTGTGGCTATTTTCTATCGTGCGTACATTAGGTACGTACCTACCAAGGTCGATGAATTTGGTTTGGATTTAAAAAAAACTAGGCGAAACATTCGTATTTGTGTACATAGTCAGGGGAGTTCAATTTCCATCACGATGGAGGGGAAGTAATAGAGAACGCTCAAAAAGCAAAATCGATCAAGAATACGTGAAATACAGTTTACTTACCATGGTATTTTTCTTCGTATTTTGCCAAAATACGTCCCGGGAGTAGGAAACATCCTTGGAAGCCGGCACTAAGCCAAATGTACGCACTCTGGCATGTATTTCGCCCCATTTTTTCACCTTGTCAGCCTTAGTTGAACTGTCCAAAAAGGCACCAAACAGCACGGACTTCTCATCTCTTACCGCCCGTAGTACCTTGAGATTCGCCTCTTTTTTTGTATTCATTATTCTTAAAACTAAAGGAAAACAAAATAACAACTTGCGTACACAAATGTGCGAATACGAGAATAAACAAGTGTGAGTGAGCTGTTCATTTCGTTTGTCCCCACACGCCATCTTTCTTTTCTGGCTACACTTGTAAACTTAGCTTCTACAAGTGTAACTTTTCTACACTTGTACTCTTGGTTTTGGTGAAACACTTGTTCTAGTTTACCGTGCATTACAAGTACCTGTACTTGTTAACTTGTACACTTGTAACTTGTTGTTTTATGAAATAGGCCCCAGATGTAGCCACTCTTGATAGGAACCCATTGGATGGTTTGATGTGCTCTATCAACCAAATATAGGAAATAGAGGACCCGTTCCAAATTTCAACATCGTTGGATAAGTTGCATTGAAATTAGCGTTAAGGGCTCAATCAGCTGATTGGGGTGGTTCGGCAAGTTAAAATCCTATCCTTCTTTTGGCTCACAGATGCTCCGTTCCGATTTTCAGCCTCATCGGATAAATAGCATAAAATAGGATATTTTGAATTGCGAAATCACTCACGCTGCTGATTATCATTGACGAGTTTTGGAATCACTTCAAAAGTGATATGTCACTAGTGTCAGCTAGTGGTATTGACTAGCTGATAATTTTGCGACACACCCCGTCGAATCCGATCCAGCCGATCTCGATTTGAAGCGCATTTACGAGGATACATGTACATAAACGAACAAAGTGAATACAATTATAGCCCATTTTAACATGGAACATGTTTTTGCTACCATAACCCGGCCAAAAATGAGACAACATTACCTTTACGTGACATTCAGTACGTTACGCTCCTATTTTCCGACGATTATCGCTTACAACCAAATCGTTGCTACGGAACTAGGAATTTATCATCGTACAAATATCGTTCGCCAGTCGTTGGAATGGTCACTATTTACATAACCGTATTATGTCAACCACTGCGCAGAACGTGGCCAAAAATCTGAGGTATGAGCGTAACTGTCTGAATAATAAATTGTTTACACACAGGTGATCCTTCTACGAGACGTTCGGGAACAATCAATTTGAGACACGAGACTCTAGACCCTGACCAACTAATCTAAATTCTTACTAAGGGATTGACTGCTTGATGTTATGTATTTTTGAGATGTGAGCGTAGCGAGCATCCAGACCACCAATCTAAGCAGAAAAGTGATCTGTGTAAAATCTCATGGCGACTGGAGCGCTGGGAATGCCACGCAGTGGGTAGTCGAACTAAAGAGCAAGTCAGGGTCTAGATTCTCGTGTCTCAACTTGATTGTTCCCGAACGTCTCGCTGATCCTTTTCAGTTAATTTTGTGAACACGATTGCAACCACTATTAGACTGGAAAGAAACTTGGAAGCTGAAATTTGATAGGGAGACTCTCTGGGATATTAAGAGACGATTGAAATGATGGGCTCTTTCCTGATCAGCTGAGTGACCTAAATTCTCTCCCGTTCTCCCAAGGATTCTTCCATGTTCTGTAAAGATTTAGTGCTTAGGACTAATTTTAAAAAGAAAATGCGCTAAAAACCCTGTTTGTCAAGAAATTAGATAAGTACGCTTTTGAAAGGAAGCTTTTTATTTCTGATTTGTCTCCCTCACTATGTTAGGTAAGAAAGCATAGATTCGTATAGGAGGATTCAAGTGTATGTACTCTATAATCAAAGTTCCTACTTGTGTTTTATAGTTATTGTTAAATGGCCTTTGAATTATTTCCAAGTTTTCTCCCCGATTCTTGATGAACCTGCTCATCATAATTCTAGTGAAGGGTCTAGAATTCGATTTTTACCTGAGGTCCCGTCGGGATTTTCAGATTCTCTTCGTTTGTACTTGCCGTTGATTTCCGGGAGCGATGGATTTTCCAACCTATCAACCAAAAACTCCTGAAAATCGGAGAATCTAACGTTATAATGGTTCATAGAGAATGTATATATAAATTATAGTAACTGTTAAGACGTGAAATAAAATGGTTTTAAAGAATTAACGTAAGACATGAAGCTATTTCAATGGGTCGGAAATTTTAAAAATAAAACCTTTGTGCCTCTAAAACGTCACTGCTACTCTAAAGGTCGTCATCGTTATGTTGCCATAATAAGAAAATGTCATTATCGATCGTTTTCATATAAGAGGAACCTTGTTCCTGGATGCTAGAAAACATGTCTCCAAGTTGGACATGAACAAGTTAGCATAGGAAGGTGCCATGCGAGTTCCCATGGCAGTTCCTTTTTCTGCAAACTACTATATATATATATATATATATAGGTGTGTGTGTATGAAAAAGCGTTGAAATCCAGTTGTTTCAGAATGCAGCAAATGCCGCAAGGAGCTATTACAATAGTTTGCATATATGTATATGTATCGGTATATATATATATATATTTTTTTTTTAAACGAAAATTCGGTAAAACTGATTTATAGCCGGTTCCAGTTAAGATGTAAATGAAAACGGTATTTTTATAACTGAGAGTCGTAGAAAGGACAAATGGGTCAGAAACGGCGATCGTGACAAGGGATTGTGAATTATGAAAGAACGCTCAGGTCGTTCGAACTCTGGAGAAATTGCCCTCCAAATAAACAATGTGTAGGTGCGCAGACATCAAATTGATTTTTGTGTAGCCTGGCGTCGACAGGGAAACATTTGACATCTATTACCTACTCGACAACAACTTTTCATGTTTTACTTTCTGAACCAGTCCGAAGGATATGAGAAGTGATGTGTGACCTTCCGAAACAGTTTTTCTCAAAATGTTCTTGATCAGATATGGATTTCAGAAATTGAAGTTATAAGAACATCAAACATGACTGCCCCAGTAAAATATACGTAAAGCTACTTACAGCGAAGCATCGTCTATTAGATCTATAAATACACTGCAAAAAAAAAAAAAATCAAAGTCGTGCTTTTGCGAATTTGGTACCTACTGGTCCTGGGGGTTTCCGAGAGTGCTGAACCCGAATCCGAAGCTAGTTTTTCAAGTAGACGTCTACTACGTCTACTAAGGCACCTGCGTATTTAAAAAAAAATCACTAAAATCCCAGGATGATTGATAAACAATTAAAAGGTGCTATTCTTGTTGGTAATTTAACGTAAACACCCCTATACCAGACATGATGGGCCTGAAATTCCTCCTTGACGTGCTTTTTGCCTAAAAACTGTCAAAAACCATGGTTTTTTTTAAACCGATTGTTGTCGATTTTTCTACAGTGTTTGAAAATATGTGTACAAACTACACCACTTGGCGTTCTGAAAAAAATATTGCTACTACTTGGACTATTGCTGCGTCGAATGATACCGACAGCAGCTCTGGAGGTGTGATAATTGATTTTTTTGCGATTTTTCAACTACCGAAAAACGTGTTTCTTGTCAGTTTTTTAACAATAAAATTTATATTTTTAACAGTGATTTTCAACAATGTTGCTATTTATTAATTTTTTGCAATTTTTCAACAACCGAAAAACGTGTTTTTTGAGAATAAACCGAGAAAAAATAAGTTTTTAAACAACTTATTTTTTCTCGGTATATTCTCAAAAAACACGTTTGTCGGTTGTTGAAAAATTGCAAAAAATTAGTAAATAGCAACATTTTTTTAGGTCGTCAAGTACACATATTTTCAAAAAACTGTAGAAAAAACGTCAAAAATCGGTTTAAAAAACCACGATTTTTTGGACGTTTTTAGGCAAAAGGCACGTTAAGGAGGCATTTCAGACCCATAATTTGTAGCATAGGCGTGTAATTTTCATCGAATTTCGGCTGATGAAGATAAGTTGTCGTTGTTTTTTTATGCTCGTGGCGTCGTCCCACGACAGAAGAACTGTCCGGAATGTGACTCCCCAATGAAACGATACAGGTTTCAAAACTATAGAAACCAAAAATCAACATAAAAAGACCGTGAGTGTGAAGTTCCACTAAACTGATTCGCTGAATAAACACACTTGGTATGAAAATCATGATCTTCCCCGGAAACCCTGTTTATAAGGAAAGAATGCAAGCCATTTTTAAAGCAATCAGCCAGGTTTCTGATGGACTCAGTGTTCCTTACACCAGTGTAAATCATGACGATGGGGACACCGTTAACAGCGATCCAGCCGACTACACTAATGTGTAGTAAATGAGTAAAACTACCTGTTCCAATTTAAATTGATTTGCGACATTTTTTCTTTTAGATATGTTTATGGGACTGATAGGAGTGTACCTAACATATCCTATTTTTAAGAGAATCAGAGTTGGTCACCTAATATAAAGTACCCAACGGTTTTCTTCAACTTCCGTTTTTCATTGAAATGGGTTTCCACTACTTTGACGCGGGTGATTAGCTCATATTTAAGTCTAACAAGAAAAATAAAATGAGGGAAGGGGTGGGGCTTGCACTGGGCACCCTCCATGTTTATGGGACCACGCCAGTGGTCAAGGTCGTAGGCAGAACCAGAATATTGCAAGCATCAGCATTTCCATCTATCAATCTCGTAAATCTATAATGCGATGCATCGTTTATTCTTTCAATTTCCATTCGTCACCGTCGACGAGTATTGCAATTAAAGGGTGAAACGACCTTCATAAAATATCGACTCTATTCAACTATTCATGACTCTTCCTGAAAGAAATTCACTTGAAGTGCACAAAAACGAAGTGAATTCCATGTCTATAAACGATACACCATTCCGATAAAGATGAGGGATTCAATAATATTGTTAAATTGCAGTATGCGCGAGAATAGGTATTCATCATCCGTTTATGTCGATCAAAATGTTTAAGGGTCGGTTCCACCAAGTTTTTAACCCGAGTTCAAGACGCGGTTTGACTGTTGAACGGAGATCGTCCGCAATATTGGATTTCACCATGGAAGCTCAAGGCAGACCTCCGATCAACCGGCGTTCAGCGTTGAACGCTCGATCCCGGCCAGTTCCAGTAATCCAGTAAACTCGGATCAATTGTTGTTTGACTCTTCACTCACCAAACCATCTCATAGAAATTTTGCTAAAATTCTCGTGGCGTGCTCTTTATTTAACTTTATTTGTAATAATTTCGTAGTGCTAATAATTTATGAAGTGATAATAGCAGAGCTCTCGCTCGGGTTATTTCACTGATTTGTCATTTTTTCACCTCCTCCAACAGAAAAACAATATAACTACTTCATTTGATTTCCAATGACGAAATTAATGAATTCTGGAGTAGACGAGATAAAAGAAAAGTTATATTCAACTTTACCCACTTGTGACGTAAAAGTTATCGTGCGCGTTGTCAAGAGCTCCTTTTGCAATTTTTTTTACAGATTTTCCCAAAGCGTTTTCAATGTTCACCAATCTCGATATTTGTAAAAATTGGAAATGAATTCCTCAAGCTAATTTTTTCCGTCTTTCGTTTTTGGTGTAATGGGCTTCGATTTTTTTTAGATTCGAGCGTATCAAGATGGTTATGTGTGAGGTCTAGGAGGTTCTTTTTCTCCGAGTGGGAGAACGCCGGTTCCCTATGCTTTCTTTGATTTATTTATTTATTTATAACTCATTTATTTACTATTATTAATACAGGACAAGCCCAATTACAAAGTATCAAATTAAATTCATCCAGTTGAATTACAATTATAAGAGTATAATCAAGGAAAGAGTACAATCGAAATTAATAATATCCAACGAACAAGAAATTCAATAGAGAAAACGAAGAATACTAGTATATTATAAATAAAATAGGTAAATTCACACCACATATTACTAAGATTTACTATAAACACTCAGGTATGTTAATTAAAGAGTTCTTGAATTTTGATAAAGAATGACGGAAGATATCCACGGAAGGATTTGCTTGAACCACTAGATTTGATTCTGTGGCTAGGCGGGTAAGAGGTCGATTCATTAGGTAGTTGGTCGTAGCAAACGGCACATAAAGTAAAGGAGGGTTACGACTGCTTCGCTGGGGTGTTGACATTTCCACTTCCTTAAGAAGAGATGGCCAGTCTATCTCTCCATTAAGCAGTTTGTGGATAAAACACATGTCAATTATGAATCGACGAGAACGAAGCGAAGGGATGCCAATTAGTTAATCAATGTTCTCGTAAACAACATCCACCGCTCGCAGACCCATCTTAGAACTCACGCGCTGCACCCTCTCAATCTGCTCACGATGTACAGGGTAGTATGGGTTCCATATCACCGCCGCATATTCCAATATAGACCACACCAAGGAAACATAAAGTACATTAAGGGTAGATATGCTTTTGAATTCTCTGGTGTTGCGCTTAATGAATCCAAGAATTCTCATCGCACGTGATGTGCTGTCATCAATGTGATGCCCGAAGTGAAGCCGCCGGTCTAACCTGACTCCAAAATCCCGAATCGCCAACTCCCTAACCAGTTCATGCTCCCCGATGTAGTAACAATGATTGAAAGACCTATAGGAGCGGCAAAACGACATACAGGAGCATTTGGCAGGGTTCAATCTCAGGCAGCTCGAGTCACACCATTCCATCAACGATACCGTCAATAAATATAAATAATCACACAATCTCACCAATCAACACAAAAAGCACAAACCGAATTTGCATTCGCGGGACCAAGTGAATGATAAGTGAGGAAAAAACCCCCGATCTCATCTCTTCTCGATGTCACCAGAACACCGGAAGTTCAACATGGGGTCTTGGATTATCAGTGGTTCAACTGTAGTTTTCAATGATCCGAGTTCAATTGAAAACTCTTTCCTAGGAACTCAGCTCAACGTGGTGAAACCGAAATGAATTCCAAAATGAGTTCAATCCATGGTTTACATCGAACTTAAATCCAAATAAACCGAGTTTTTTTTTTTTTTGTGAAAGCTGCCGTAAGTATCCGTCCATCGACACTTTATCCGGTTAATTGTACACAGCGAAGGTTTAGCAGAAGTACATGGAGAAGTTTTGAAAAGTCACCTTTTTCCCTCATCCATAATATGAACGCTTTTAGAAGCAAGGTAAGTAGGTAGGTACCGTATGTTCTCTGCATGTCCTCATGTCTTTGTTCTAATTTCTATCTAAACATCAAAACAAACTATCTAACAAGCATCTAAATATCAAATCTCAATTTATTGTTGCCTATTTACAGAGAACCTGCACTGTTGTCTTTTGGTTGACACCCCCATGATGAATTTAATTCAATTTGGATCAATCGTTTGGCCCCGTCTCACTCGCGAACATGAATTAGTTCTAATGTAAGGTGGTGTCTATGCGTGTTTGTACTTCAATTCACGATAGAAACTTGAAATTTAACAAATTATTTTTTCAACAAATCAGCAGCTCAAGTGATGGAAGAAGACAGCTTTTATTATTGACAACGAACTTTTAAAAGTAAACAAAACAGCATGTGGAAAAACAGCTTGAAAATCAACAAATGATAAAGGAAAAAAAAATCACTATAGATTTAGCTACAATAACACGCGAATCAGTTCCCCTCGATTCTTGGTTTGGAAGAAAATATCAGTGGGTTACAGATTAGATGGTATAGGAATCCATAGATATCCATAGATAGATAATCCATCGGAATCCATGTATAATTTCTGAATAAGGGGAAGGAAGCTAACTAATCATGAAAAAATGATTTCTGCCTGGGCTGGTTTTATGATGGACCTTTGCGTAACAAATTATTTATCCATTGTTTAAAAAAGGGGACCCTTGTTTACCTACGAGTTATCGAGGGCTATCGTTTATGGATGCGTGTGTGAAACTTTACACGGGAATGCTAACGGATCGATTGACTGATTGGGTGGAAGATAAAGATATTTTGTACGAGGGACATTCAGGTTTTCGAAAGGGTAGATCGGCAAATGATAACTTGTTTATATTGTGGAATTTAATCAAATGTTGGACGGAGGGGAAAGGGAAAAAGCTGTATGTGTGTTATATTGATTTGAAGTCGGCATTTGACGTTCTGGTAAGGTCTGAAATATGTTATAAATTGTATGAGATGGGTATATCGAGCAAGTTTGTTAGGGCAGTGGAAAGTTTATATGCACATACAACCGCTAGAGTGTATAATCAAAAGGGTCTATCAGGGGAATTTAGTACATTTAGAGGTGTAAGGCAGGGGGATAAATTATCGCCTTTCGTTTTTATACTGTTTCTTAATGATCTGTCTGAAGCCATAGGCGGAGGGTTGCGAATCGGTAGCATGCGTATTAATGTGCTCCATTTTGCTGACGATTTGGTTTTGATGGCTCACGATCAAACTAGCATAATGCAAGTCATGTTGAATCGCCTTCAAGAATACACGAATCGATGGCATCTAATTATTAATTTAGGTTAGACGAGAATGATGGTGTTTCGAAGGAGAGGCGGTAGATTATCCAAAAAAGAGAAATGGACATTAAACGGTCAGCATGTGGATGTAGTTAATTCTTACGAATACTTGGGGATTTCATTGACCTCTGGGCTAGACATGAAACCGCATCTGGCTAAAAAGTTAGGTAAGTTTAGCAAAGACGTGCCTAAATACAGTGTGGTCAAAATTTGTTGAAAAAAAAATTAGACCTTAGAAGGAAAAGTTCATCAACTTTAATTAAAAAATGTATGCACCAAATTATGCTGAAACAATTTTATTAATACCTGTCATTGTAAACAATCTAGACCTTTCGAAATTTGTTAAATTCAGTTTAAAATGGATGTGTCTTATAGCTGGGGTAGTTGGAGAAATAGTGTAAAACATTTCCACAGCAACGGCTTGGTTGTACGTGAAAATTTTGTTTTACTCATTCCATAATTACATCATTATTATCATCAGATTTTGTAACGAAGAGTAATGGCCGATGATGAGAGAAGTACGATGTGTAGACTAGAGCTTATTATGGAAAAAACTGGATTCTAGAGCCACTCAGCTGATCTGGGATCGGTCAGTTGTGTTCAGAAGTCCCTCAAGGGCCCACATACCAAATCTCAGAATTGTGGGATCATTAGGGAAAAAACTGGATTCTAGATCCACTCAGCTGATCTGGGATCGGTCAGTTGTGTTCAGAAGTCCCTCAAGGGCCCACATACCGAATCTCAGAATCGTGGGATCATTAGGGAAAAAACTGGATTCTAAACCCACTCAGCTGATCTGGGATCGGTCAGTTGTGTTCAGAAGTCCCTCAAGGGCCCACATACCAAATCTCAGAATCGTGGGATCATTAGGGAAAAAACTGGATTCTAGAGCCACTCAGCTGATCTGGGATCGGTCAGTTGTGTTCAGAAGTCCCTCAAGGGCCCACATACCAAATCTCAGAATCGTGGGATCATTAGGGAAACAACTGGATTCTAGAGCCACTCAGCTGATCTGGGATCGGTCAGTTGTGTTCAGAAGTCCCTCAAGGGCCCACATACCGAATCTCAGAATCGTGGGATCATTAGGGAAAAAACTGGATTCTAGAGCCACTCAGCTGATCTGGGATCGGTCAGTTGTGTTCAGAAGTCCCTCAAGGGGCTACATACCAAATCTCAGAATCGTGGGATCATTAGGGAAAAAACTGGATTCTAGAGCCACTCAGCTGATCTGGGATCGGTCAGTTGTGTTCAGAAGTCCCTCAAGGGGCTACATAAAACTAGGGACAATTCTTAGGCTTGAAAAGTTTTTAACACAGAATGTGTTTTAGCCATGGACTAACTAGCCGAAAATGGAACGCGGGATGGTAACGAAATGTGTGACGGATGATTTTCACGTACAACCGAGTCGTTGCTAGGGATATGGTACTTCGTCGTTTTTCATCCCACAAAATTCGTTGACCATTCGTTCGAAAGCTCTCGATTTATCCAACAATATTATGTTAACTACTGCGAAGTGCGTGTCCAACAAACTGAGTTATGAGCATGGTTATATAAATAATTGTTTACACACAGGTGATCATTCTCAATAATTGATATTGTGAACATGATTGCAACCCCTTGTTAATTTAATTTCTGATGATTTCATTGAGCTTGTGTTTCGATGATTTGATTCATAGCAGGTGATCTGAGTATTACGAAAGCGGTTTGATTTGTGAAGCGGAGGTTAAATAATTTGAATAGGTAATTTCTATACTTTACACTCTAGGAAGCTGTAATTTCGTTTGTAGCCTCTTTAGGACATTTACTTGACGATGCTCAGGGTCCGGATCAGATGTGTGGCTCTTAAAGCTAATTTCTATGCTTTACACTCTAGGAAGCTGTAATTTCGTATGTAGCCTCTTTAGGACATTTACTTGACGATGTCCAGGGTCCGGATCAGATGAGTGGCTTTCAAAGCTAATTTCTATACTTTACACTCTAGGAAGCTGTAATTTCGTTTGTAGCCTCTTTAGGACATTTACTTGACGATGCTCAGGGTCCGGATCAGATGTGTGGCTCTTAAAGCTAATTTCTATGCTTTACACTCTAGGAAGCTGTAATTTCGTATGTAGCCTCTTTAGGACATTTACTTGACGATGCTCAGGGTCCGGATCAGATGTGTTTCTCTTAAAGCTAATTTCTATGCTTTACACTCTAGGAAGCTGTAATTTCGTATGTAGCCTCTTTAGGACATTTACTTGACGATGTCCAGGGTCCGGATCAGATGAGTGGCTTTTAAAGCTAATTTCTATACTTTACACTCTAGGAAGCTGTAATTTCGTATGTAGCCTCTTTAGGACATTTACTTGATAAATCGCTCTTGATTTATCACGAATTTATTTCGTATTTTTTTTCGTAGTTTCATACTATAACTATATAAATTGATGTTATAAATGAATAGTAAACAATGACGCTTGTTTGGTTGTCACTTGGTTGCGCGACAACGCAAACACATTCTGTGTTTCAATAATTTCGTCCGAAGTATGTAAATAGAGGTAACCGGGGGTCCCCCTGGCTTGCCCCCTGGCGAGGCGCGGAGCGCCGAGTTTTTTTAAATATAAATCGAGAGCTTTCGAACGAATGGTCAACGTCATTTCTGATGGTCATAATCATCGTTGTGGCCACTTGGGACAATTTTCGTGAGCAATTTTTTGCGTGACGATTTTTTTGTTATGTGCCATATGAAAGACATGAAAATGTCAATAACCGGATTCCAATGTCAGCTAAGTTTAAGATTTTCAACTCAGTAAGCAGAACCGTGTTATGCTATGGAAGTCAGTTCTGGGGGTATGAAAGTTATGACTTGGTTGAAAAATTACAAAAGTTTTTCATAAAGAAGCTATTGGCGTTACCTATGAATACGCCAGATTATATGATTTATTTGGAGTCCGGGGTTGAACAACTGTACTTGCATACTTTTGATTTATTTATAAAATACCTGGTAAGCATATTGAAAAGTCCTTCTACTAGATACCTGGTACAGAGTATGTAAGCGACTGGCTGAAGTCAATGATGAAGCTTTTGATTTTGATAATCCGGAGGGTATAATAGTGCAATGGGGGAGATTGAGATTGAAATTAAAGAATGCAGTAGTTGCGAAATGTAAGAATGATGCCATAAATGCGCGTTTTCACCTACTTTATAAGGATTTAAGTTCTCCTACCTATATGGAACAGGAGAATCTTAGCCATGGCTTAGTCAGAATAATATGTAGGACTAGATGCGAAATGTTAGACCTTAATTGCAAAATGTGGATAGAAAATAAGAATTATACGTGTGCACTATGTAATGTTGGTGAAGATGAAAGCGTAATCCACTTTTTGGCTAGATGCCCTATCTTAAGCAATTTCAGGAAAACATACTTAGGTTCAAGGTTTCTGACAGTAGAAATGGCTATAGAGTACCTAAATGGAAAGAATTGGGTAAAGTTAGGTTGGTATGTAAAAAACGCCATGAGGTACAGAAGAGAATTGGTCGATGAATTGAATTTTTAAGTTTGTTTTGTTGTCGAATTTACGTAGAATTTATGAATATTTATTCGTCCGTTGAAGTCATTGTTTTGTTATCGAATTTATGTAGAATTTATGAATACTTATTCGTCCGTTGAAGTTGGCAGATGTAGGTCAAGCTGCTGGTTAATGTGATAGTTACCTCTGACGGAAATGCTGATTGTAGACTCCAAACTTAGATTAATATTGTGTTCTGATAATTATTGATAATCAACTTATTTGTGCTTGTTAATATTGTGGTTTATTATATATATATATATATATATATATATATATATATATATATATATATATATATATATATATATATATATATGTTATATTATTACGTGTATATATATATTATATTATTATATTTATTATATGCTTATTTATTATATTTGTTGTTGTTAATATTGGTGGTAAAGGACCGTGACCCCGGCATACTTATAGCTTAATAGCTCAAGCCGTATAATGTTATGTACCTATATAATTAATTGTACTAATGGAAATTGTTTAATAAAGCATTTACAATCATCACCTTTGCGTAGCAATTTATTTTGCTTTCGAGTCTACTGGTAGCGAATGTGTCGTTTTCAAATTCGGGAGACGAAAATAAAACTTTCGCCAAAATCAATATTTCTACTCACATATTACGTTTTAAACGGGCGGGCGTGTTGACTGTGGGGGGGGGGATAACGGAAAAGTACCAATAGCTACTTCTTCAGGCAATTACTTAGGTTTTCCATTACTTAGATTTTTTCTTTTCCACATCAATCCGTTTCGGGGCTCTCAGATTGAGACTCTGAATTCTTCCACTTTTAAAGACGAAGTTATTATATCCCTGACACTCAGACCGAAATCTTGATTAGAAACCGTAATGAAAACTTATCACAAGGATATTTGATATGCTGTTGGGCTGTTAAGTTGGCCTGGGTCTTTGCCATCGTTTAGAAAAATATTGATACGGTGTAGCACTTCGACAGAGATTGAGACGCAGACTGACAGATACGCAAACTTTAGGTCGGTACTGGAGAATGATATCACACTAAACCATTCTTCGTGAGGTGAGATAAGAAAGGTTTTCAGTTCTAAATTAACACCAACGGTTAGAAAACTACGTAAAATGCCGATTAATTTGAGCTCAATACCCGAGACAAACAAGCAATACTAATCTTAACTCTAACTTTCGAAATGTAATATTCATTACTTACCTCCACCCTCTTTACTGAAGTGTAGCATTCAGAAACCAGTGAAATTCCCGTTGGAAAGAAGACGCCAACTGTTGTACCAAGGACGCCAAAAAATGACGTTAACATGAAAACCTAAACACAGAAACGGCTAAAAAGAACAAATTCAATTTCTCTGTTAAGATAGTTCAAACAGTTAGCATTAAACATGCGAATCACAAGTCAAGTGTTAAAAATGTAAATGAGTCTCAATCTCGTGCAGAAAAAGAAAGGTAAGTAGTAGCGAACCGTAGCTTAGGTAGTTGAAAAAGAAGTTAAGTTGTTTGAAAAGTAGCATTTGACCTTGACAGTGGTAAAATCTTCGTGACACCTCCATCGCTCGCTCTCACAGGTTGGATAAAAAGGTTGGTAACAAAACCTGACCAATCAAAATTGTATTTGAGAAGCCTCAGCATGTTATGATGGCTTTGTCAGAATGGAAGTTTTTCAAAGGAAAAAATTTGAATGTTCAGAAGGATCAACAATGAGTTAAAGGACAGACGGGGGAAGGGAGATATTGTGATCCGCAGGATAATTGGGACACCAAGAATTTCTGTCTGATAGAATCCGTAAAACTTGATTACTCATTAGATATCTCTATATATTACCGTAATGTGCATGGGGCTGAGGACAAAGTTATCAAATCTTAAATCACAAATTGCTGTTAACAACTAAGGCATTAATACATTAGCTGAAGCATGGCTTGAGTCTCAATTGGCAACGCTGAACTAGGGTTCAGTGGTTATACCGTACATCGTAAAGACAGAAATTTGCAGTTGGCAGGGAGGAATTTGCAGGCTGTATGAAGGAGGAAATGTCTGGATTGGGGTAAAAAACCATCTCATAAGCTTTGTTATACCTGTTGAACACCGATACTTCGAACAGATCTTCGTAGTCCTGCGGAAAGGTTTGTCGTCGATGCTCTTGGGCGGAGTTTAAATTCCTGATAGTTCTCCACTGACAATGAATGAGCAACACACAAGTGATGTGCTGAATCTGGTGTCTGAAGATGGATATGTCTGAAGGTGGATATGGTGAGGTTATCATTGTCGGAGATTACAATCAACTATTAGCTGATTGGAGCGTGTCGGATCGTATGGATCCTCTTAGTTCGGAAGCCTTGAACAGGATCCCACACAGTCTTCTGCTCAGAAAGTCTCTGTTGTTCTTCAGTCCTTTTCAGCGTTGTCATTGAGACGATTCAACGACGTCTCCAATGCTCTCAATCGTTTTCTGGGTTTAGTGTTGTAGTGGATTTATATATGTTTTACTTGGCGTCGGTAGACCAAGTGGGACATTTATATTCTGATTATGCGGGTTAGTCCCCGTGTTATTCCTGTAAGGAATGTGGGCGGATCCGTCAAGGTCAGCTTGCTCGGCGGGATGAACTGAGAGATAGTTCGTGTCGCAGCCGCGTGGAGCACTGGGCTCGCATAGTGGGTGCTGGGTTCGATCAGTTTGGTACTGAGCCGTTTTGTAATATTCCGGTCTAAGATTTATATCTGTAGGAGGAATATGTTGAGCTTGGTTGAGGTACTGAAAAGTATCCTTCGTTTTTTGTACATTTGGAGTGTATTTGACACTCGGATCGGCCGGGTAGGCTTGTGTCGAATATCGTGGGTATTCGGACAGCTTGGTCGAATCGTAATGATTGACTTCAGAACGGGTCTGAAAGGTATCCTCGATCTTTTGTATAGGCGAGGCTTGATCGAACGTTTCCTTAGCGAATACGTTAGGTGAGAAGGCGATCTCGTCGTGAGGATCGAGCCTTGCGCCGTCGCTGGGACCGGCGGATTGGCCGGGTAGCCTGTAGGGAGCGCTACGGGGGCTAAGAGGCCCGGCTTCGCCGTCGTCTGCCTCCCCTTGCATGAGGAAATAAGACGGCCGACGTTCCATCGAAATAGTCGAGTTATTAGCTCGTTTCGATGCCTCTATGTACAGAAATAGAGGGTTTAGGAAGGTGGACTCGCTTGACAGAGCTTCTTTCCTTTGCTCGTATGTCAGGGTCCTACCTTGTAGTCTTGAAAAAGACTTCCTTGGACGGTAAATTAGAGCGGATGAGCAGAGTAATTTACCGGCGTATCCCGGCGGTCGGTGACGAGCCTAGTGCTACGAAACCCGGGTGATACGGCTCGGAACGTCCCTCGGGCGTACGATCTAAAGAGAATATCGATAGATGTACCGGGTGGCGTCCTGACAGATGAACTACGTTGGGCAATGAGCAGGATGAATAATCACTGGACTCGTAGATGCCAATGCGAGATCTGTGTGGAGAGAAGGTAGGCCTTGTAGAAAGCAGTAGGAAGCCGTTCTTGAGATGAACTCGGGATGCAGAAGGTTCGTCAGCGTAGAGCGTGTAGAAATCTTCGTACTTCGAGGTGTCGTCGTCGAGAGCGGAGAGTAGAATAGAATTTCGGAGGGCTCCGAGCGGGGTCTTTATAGGGAGGTGGCCGCCTCCTGCCGCCTCCTGATTGGTCCGCTTAATTTCATTAATTCGACTGTGTAATCTCATTGGCTCGCACATTGTTTTCTCAGTATCTGCGAGTATGATAGCTGAGCTGGTCCTCCGGGGTGCTTACGAGCGTCCGTCGCGGAGCCGACGACCTTGAGTTTAGCCGGGGACCTCGGGTGCTTTCTCTGCGTCAGTTGTTCAGACGGGGTCCCCGGGGTGGCTGCTGGACCAGAGGTGGTTGCTTGCCGCCTCTTGGTTGGTTCGCCTATTGTCTCTCGTGTAATCAGTGTTTCTGATTGGCGAGTAGGCTTGTTTGAATTGTCCTTGTTAGTTTTAGAGGACGTTTGATTTTCTGTTTGAGTTTTCTCGTTCAAGGCGACTTGGTTCGAGATACTTGTCGCATCTCTCTCGCCCAGTAAGTGTCTAGGGAGGTCGCCTTGCATGTTATTAGTTAATATTTCACTTTTGAGAGAGAAATTCGTATTTTCTCTCTGGTGAAATATTTTGTTTGACGGAGTTATAACTCGACGTCTTGTAAATATTTTTGTGTTGTGTCTACCTCTTTTTGGTAGCCCTGAAAAGGGCTGTTGACAAGAGGGGGTGGTTTTCACCACAAGTGTTTTCTTCTCGGAACGTATCTTGCAATTCAGCCTACCCTCTATTTAAAGTTGATCCCCACCAACCTCTACAGGAAATCTGTATGACTCATTATTTTGACACGAATTTGACGAAATCGCAAACTGCACCTCCGTTCCAGGTTAACTGATAGCAGTGAAAATCACGTTCAGTACTCACAAGTTCGGAGTGAGTGTAGTGCTCTATCGATGGAGTGTTACGTTGCTAGTATCCACAGAGTAACATGTTTATGTCAATCCAAATTCACGTGTTATTCAACCGAAGACAACCCTCTCTAATGGATTGTTAAACTTCTCTCTGACTTCCAAGTGTCAGTTGCGCAAATCGAGTCAAAATCCTCCTCTTGTGTCCTCTATATGTTGATCGTCCCTTATCTATTCGCTGTTTATTTTATTCAATGGTTTGTACTCAACAGGATTCATTCCAGACTCATTGAAGGAAAGTTTAATTGTCCCCATGCACAAGGGAGGAAACGTAGAGATGGAAAATATTACCGTCCATTGTTAAAGCTCAGCATTCACGCAGAACTGCTTGAAAGCTTGGCATGTGATTTATTCTCATTAATGGCTGAAATTACACGTCACTCAAACCAACATGGCTTCCAACGTCGGAGGTCTGTTTCCACTAATTTGCTGGTTCTCCAATCTTCAATCTTATCAAGTTTTTATCAACAATTTATCTTGGACGCGATGCTGGATAAATCTTAATTGGACTTTATTATACGACATTTTCAAATCATTTGATAAAGTAAAATGTTCCAGTCATGCAGCATGATCGTATGAGCGAATTTTCGTAAATTATCGTACTGTATAATGTTAAATTGTTTTCAAATTACCGCTTTGTGAGCGCAATGAAGTTTATAACTTTTAATTTTATGGCAAAAAGCGTATTTTAAATAATAATGAGCTATTGAAGAAAAAGGTTTCGGATTTCTAGCTTTTTTGCAGTTTTTGTCGATTTTATAGCAAATTTATATATATATATATATATATATATATATATATATATATATATATATATATATATATATATATATATATATATATATATATATATATATATATATATATATATATATATATATATATATATATATATATATATATATATATATATATATATATATATATATACATATATGAGCTTTAAACTCTAGGATTCGTTTCAGAATGCCACAAAACGGATTTCGATGGACATTTTTCAAAAATTTCGATTTTAAAACTTCCCGAGCCATTGCTGTAGCTTCATTTTCTACGAAAATTCGCTAAAAGTGAACCACACTCTCCTGTTGGACACACACCGATTTTTCCGCACTTAGTATAATCATATAAATATTTCAAACGTATGATCATTCATTAAACTCTCACCTTGTACGCGCTCAGCGTTCCATTCCCCAAAAGAACGTAAGCCATGATGGTGAGGGCCGCCGCGCTTCTCGTGTGATACATCTGAAACGACGACATGATTCCTCTGACTACTGCCATCTTTTTGATGACGTTCATTTCCGCTCTGTAAGTTATTATTAAGAAAGATTAATTTAGTTTGGTTTTAAACATACCCTAAACCAACGATTAAGTGGCTTTGTAAGCGGACATGCGCCTACCTATACACCCCATAGGACTGTTCCCCCTAAGTAGATACTTTGATTTCGGAAACTCCAAGATTTGTATTGGTAGATTAATTGGTGAGTTGTAAGATTATTAGTTTATCTCAGTCTTTCCAACAAGCAATAAGAAACGTCCATGAGGGAATCGTGATTATATACTTTGCTCATGGAGTTCTGCAACAAAAAATGCTATTGAAACTTTCTATTTTTACTGACAAAAGCATTCCAAAAACAAAAATTGAAGCGTGGAAGTACAGAAGGGTCAAAGTGCCTTCTGCCAAATTTTTCAGTAGGCCAATTCAAATGTTTAGACGTGAGTAGTGTAGTGGATTTAAATATGTTTTACTTGGTGTAGGTAGACCAAGTGGGACATTTATATTCTGGTTATGCGGGTTAGTCCCTGAGGTATTCCTGTAAGGAATGTGAGCGAAATCGCCAAGGTCAGCTTGCTTGGCGGGAGGAACTGAGGGGTAGTTCGTGTCGCAGCCGCGTGGAGCACTGGGCTCGCATAGTGGGTGCTGGGTTCGATCGGTTTGGTGCTGAGCCGTTGTGTAATATTCCGGCCTAAGATTTATATCTGTAGGAGGAATATGTTGGGCTTGGTTGAGGTACTGAAAAGTATCCTTTGTTTTTAGCACATTTGGAGTGTATTTGACACTCGGATCGGCCGGGTAGCCTTGTGTAGAATATCGTGGATATTCGGAAATCTTTGTCGAATCATGATGATTGACTTCAGAGCGGGTCTGAAAGGTATCCTCGAACTTTTGTGTGTGTGAGGCTTGATCTAACGTTTCCTTCGTGAATACGTTAGGTGAGAAGGCGATCTCTTCGCGAGGATCGAGCCTTGGGCCGTCGCTCTGCGAGTATGATAGCTGAGCTGGTCCTCCGGGGTGTTTTCCCCACGTCCGTCGCTGCGACGGGGTCCCCAGAGGTGGCTTACGAGCGTC
This sequence comes from Adelphocoris suturalis, assembly GCA_030762985.1. Lineage (NCBI taxonomy): Eukaryota > Metazoa > Arthropoda > Insecta > Hemiptera > Miridae > Adelphocoris > Adelphocoris suturalis. Next base: position 62,219,539 of record CM061041.1, read on the forward strand.
CGTTGCGGAGACGACGACCTTGAGTTGTCTTCCCTGCGTCCGTCGTTTAGACGGGGTCCTCGGGTGGTTTCCCTGCGTCCGTTGTTCAGACGGGGTCCCCGGGGTGGCTGCTGGACCAGAGGTGGTTGCTTGCCGCCTCCTGGTTGGTTCGCCTATTGTCTCTCGTGTAATCAGTGTTTCTGATTGGCGAGTAGGCTTGTTAGAATTGTCCTTGTTAGTTTTAGAGGACGTTTGATTTTCTGTTTGAGTTTTCTCATTCAAGGCGACTTGGTTCGAGATACTTGTCGCGTCTCTCTCGCCCAGTAAGTGTTTAGGGAGGTCGCCTTGTATGTTATTAGTTAATATTTCACTTTTGAGAGAGAATTTCGTATTTTCTCTCTGGTGAAATATTTTGTTTGACGGAGTTATAACTCGACGTCTTATAAATATTTGTGTGTCGTGTCTACCTCTTTTTGGTAGCCCTGAAAAGGGCTGTTGAAAAGAGGGGGTGGTTTTCACCACAAGTAGTATTAAAGGAAAAATACTGAATTAAAGAAAAACATTTTTCTCTGATAACCTATGATTAGATGAATACATATACCAAGTTTATAGTGTAATGTAGTTTGCACTGCAGCAGTCAGACATTCAAAATTTTAGAAAGCAGATACTATGTAAGTTCCCGACACGTGTTACTTCAAAAGAGTGTATGCGCCATAGGCCAATTTGCTGTAGGAACTGTATAACGGTTCTGATGGAACTTGTACCTTAACAAGAACTTGCACTTCATATCGCTGGTCTTGGCTCATATTGTACCAGTAGAATGTAAAAACACGTTTCCTGGATTTTTGCATTTCCACGCTTCAATTATTGTTAGAATCCTGAAGCAACTAATACTGTTACTGATTTCTAAACTGTTTCTTTAGAAATGGTGGCACTTACATCCTCATCTTTTTGATCAGTTTAATGACGTGCTGTTCCCAGGTGTGGGTTTTAATGACGTGGATCCCGTTTATGACCTCACTCATGAAATTGATCCGACCGTCGCTCCTCAAAGCAGTTTGTTCCCTCAGGTATGCGGTCAATTTTCCCATCAAAACTGAAACACAATTTTTTTAGTTATATGCAAGCCGTCGACTCCAACCAGTTTCGTTCAAATTGCTGTTTGATTGAAGTGTAGTGTGGAAGTATTTCTGGTTTGGGTATGCGCATTGTGTATCATTGATCTTAGTATGTAGAAATGTATAGGGGAATTTCTGGTATTTAAGCCTTAACGCAATTCTTCATATTTGAGAAAAGTCGGACTATTGAGTTGCAAGATATTTGAGTTTCGAGCTCTATAAGTCTGCACATAAACTGCATCAACACTTTGTAATACCATTGAGAACCATCTGTGGCTGCCTGGTTCCTGATAATGTTATCAATATCAAATAGAAAATATGGGAGTATTGAGCTTGGAAAGCAGATAAGGATTGAATTGATTTTTGTAAGGCACTATCAAGGATATTTAAGTCACGTGATTCCTGGGATCTGAAAATTCTATGAAAGCTGTATGCAAATTGTAGAAGGTATACGTGTAGCAAGAATGTGCAGGCATGCAGAAAGTGTCCGAATGATAAACAGACAGACAGCTTAACAAGACACGGAAAGTGAACAAGTAAAATGAATGTATACAGAAAAATTAAAGTATAGATCGATTTTAGAGTAGTATGCAGCGTCGCTATGTATGACTTTGTCGTTAATAATTATTCAGAGAGGATTCTATTATACTTGAACGTGTGTCTTTTTATGGTGTAAAACACTTGGAGTTCTCACATTGATTGCTCCTTCGCGTGGCCTAGCGAGGCTATTCCGACAAGCGACTAACAATAAGATCGTAAACTGGATAGCTTCGATTTGCTGTCCCTTCGTGAACGATTTATTGAGGAGAAAAGGAGCTCATACTAAGCAGGTAGCTACTGTTCAGTTGCTACAGTTCTAAGCTTTAAGTTTTGAAGTCTACATAACTCTTTGTTTGACGACATGGAACGAATAATTATGATCAACGAAAGTGTTTTGAAAAGGTCTTGATTTTCGAGCTTTGGTGACACAATCTTGGAGAAAAAGGTGTTACATTGCAATTGCTCAAAAAAGTTCCTGACCAGCGTTTTTTGGATTACAGTGCATTTTTGAGCAAGCTAAATTGAAATTTGGGGGCTGAAATTCAAAATTCCAACCCATACATATACCATTCTCTTCACTAATCACATTCAGACATGCGTAAATTCTCTGATTCGCAAATTGAATAACTGACATTAGGTCAATGGGTGAACCAGGAATTTTTTTTTAACGGCTGATTATATAATCTATAATATAAAAGTTGACCTTCACCCGACGTGTGTTTGTGAAATTAAAATGGAGAAATCTCACTCCATAATAATAGCGCGAGACTTCACACTACTTTCCCATGATTTATGCAAATGGCGTGAGTGCTATTACTGTTCTAAACCAAGAAAACTGCTGTTTTGAATGACATTTTAGTGACTCGAGGGCCCATCAGAGTTTGATGAAGTAGCTGGAGGGAGGGGGGGGGGGGGGGGGGGGGGAGAGGTTACTATTTTTGTAAGGTCATAATTCTTGATGATATTGCCCCTAAAACAGCCGTTAGCATAGTTTAAGCTTCTTAACTTCTTCCTTTAGTAGAAAGAATGGAATGACGTAGAAAACATCTGTGCATTGCTGGAAACGTAATCTGAAAGTAGAAGGAGTCTGGACAATAGTTCTTTCTTCTTCCCCACAATTGCCTTTATGACAGAAGAAGTTACTGCGCTTTTGGATAAAGATCGTCCTTAATCAAGGTGTCTTCCAATTCGTGCTGAGGTTCCATGGTTCCGGTTTGGACTGACCGTCAATGGAAAGTTTCCACTCAACCACACCTAGCGTCCACAGTGTCTGCATCAGCAATGCTCTGTGATGATACGCCTCTTGGGCCATCCCTATCTCCAATACTGCCTGTCTGGTCTGCTTGCCCCATCACCTCTGGAGGAGTTCTATAGCTTTTTCTGTGTTGTTCATTGCTTGGTCGTCGGATTGCTAAGAAACCCGACACGGGTCCAGCAGCCCAATTTATACTCTTCCCATCTCATCAGTAGAAGTGTCGGCTCCTAGCGTTTAGTTTTTCAGGGCATGGTCTCATCTGCAAATCTAGCCAAGTGTTGCAGGTTTCATTTCATCTCATTATTTCTCTCATTTATTCATCAACCGATATAATACTGTGCTGATTAGATATAACCATGTGTCATTTGTACAACAACCAATAAAACCCTATTAATTCACCTATTCTTATTTATGTCATTGGGATGCGGCCCAGGAAAATACAATTAAATTATTTCATTTAAAAATCAATCAATCAAAATCATCAATAAAAGAATAAATGAAATAATTTCATTCATTTTCCTGGGCTGCATCCCAACAAATACTAACGACAAAACACTTACGGCCGACAAAACTACCAAAATCTATTCTCATTTATTTAGCCTCTTAATTACTATGAACTTTTGGAGCTGATATATTGGCAAGGCGACGCCAGGTTTTGAAATGTAGCTAGTTACCTAACCAACTGCGGACACCATGTGGAATGACAGACGGACGGGTATACACACATGTTATGTACGTATGTATATTTAGAAATTTCTCCCGTTCGTGAAGATACATTTTAGTTTTGCTCCATAGCCATATTGTTGGGGAGTTCCAGAAAACATTTTCTGGGCAATCACGTAACTGTCTGTCCTTTAGGGAGTTGAGGAAGTAAAATCACAGTTGATTCCCGTTAAATCTGTGGTACAAATCATATGAAATACTCAAACATAATGTCGATCCTGTATAAAAATGTAACATACCCTGGCTACCACATTGATAGGACAGCAGAAATTAAAAGAGAATGCATATAGGATTTTTTAATTGAACAATCAAAAGTTGTTACCTACCTTGTAAAGGTGCACATGCGAACATTGTAGCCATTCCAACGAAGGCAGCTACTCCAACAATTCGGTACAAGAAGTAGGTGACAATTACGACCTGTTAATGGAAACAAAAACTATGATAGTTTTGGCGTTATACATGTTCCATTTTTAAGTACCTACCTAAGGTTTAAATGAATAAGAATTTGAGTTTTAAACGTAATTAAAAGGTCTTGAACGAAGAAACCAACTTATTATGAGCGTCTCATCGCTGTACAGCAACTGCTCAAAAAAAAAAAAAAAATAATAAAATAAAATAAATAAATAAATAAATAAAAATAAATTAATTAATTAATTAAAAAAAATATTATTAAAAATAATAATAATAAAATAAAATAAATGAATAAATAACGCCAAAAAACAAAAATAACTTGTGTTCGTCACGACTGCCCTTGTAGGCATCACAAGAAGAGCAAAGCGGCAAGGTCCTTGTTTACGTGCTGCGCTCTACCTCGAGCTTTTCATGTTCGGTGCCCCATTGAAAATAATGTAGAGGATCTCTCCTAACACGGGGTATTAGCTGCAATAATTGTGCAGCAGACTATTCTCGACACTTATGAGGAAAATAAGGTATGCCTTGGAGTGTACCTTGACACTGAGAAGGCCTTTGATGAGGTATGTCATAGAGGTCTCCTGTATAAACTCTAACCATACCTGCCAGATACGTACTACCGACTTATAATATCATGCTTAAATTCAAGAACATCTACAGTCAGTATAGGCCAGCAGTCGTCAGCCTCCAAGCCTATAAGAGCAGGAGTACCCCAAGGCATCGTTAGGGCCCTCTTTGTACTTATTGTATGTCAAGAACATTTAGGTTAATGAACAGTTGGATAAAGCCCAGTTCGCGGATGATTCAGCTGTCCTCTGTAAGGCGCAAATTGTCAGGGAAACACAAACGATCATACAGCTACATAAGAATGCCCCGAACAACTGGTGTTCAAACTGAAAAATTAAGATGGATCTACAAAAAGCCCATCAAGTTCTATTCACCTTCCTACGAGAAATTAGCACGCCACGAGTGGAACTTCTTGGAGACCCCATTTCGAAAACGGACGTGGTTCCTCGGACTATATCTGGGCAAAACACTTACTTGGAATTATTATATTAAGTACTTAGTGGGAAAATTCGGAATAGAATCCAGCAATTAAAACATCTCCTGGCTTCCAAATCGGCTCTAAGCATTAATACCAAACGCCACATTTATAACACGCTCGTAAGATCAATATGGCAATACTCATGCGGTTTATGAGGAGCTGCATCATCATCTCTAATCAAAAAAGTTCAAGTAGCACAAAGCAGAGTCTTAAGAATGATACCGGATGCACACTGGTTCGTCCGTAACAGCACACTACACAGCGACCTTAACGTACCAACAGTGATCAAGGAAATTAGAGAAAGCTACAAGTCATCACACGAAAGTATGGCACACCATACAAACCCACTAGTCGCAGCCGTTGTCAACAATCCTACCACAACGAGAAGCTTCAGAAGACTGAAAAGGAAAAAAATCAGGGCTGGCTAGAGGACTGAAACCTACATATGCAAACATAAATTGTACCTAATAATACTATTACCTTTTACTTATCGTACCACATGTGCTTTACGTTAATTGCTATTTTATTGTTATTATCAATACTGATGAAGGATGTCCACTGGGTCGTAGATCATACCTTTCCTTTCCACACGTGTCATGTTATTATGTTATTGTATATATTCAAACAGTTGTTTGTCCTAATTGTATTGTTCTGAGAACAAAAGATTATCATAATTGTTGATTCAAGTCAAATCAAGTTAATGTAATAAACGTGTTTATGGAACGTTAAGAATTCGTATCAAGTAATATTGAGATGATTTGTATACAAATATGTACCTGTAGAGGGGCTATCCATAGGTCGTGGAGGCAGGTGACTGCGTAGTCAAACCTCAGCGCGTCGTTGGCCATCAAATTGACTATTTGACCTTTCAACACCTTACTTGCTCCTTTCATGGATAGAACCTACAAGAACAAAATTGTTATCGTAAAATTTTCAATAAAATGACGGTTTCTAAGATAGCTTTAGTGCTAAAATCGGTAGACATCGCACATTATTGTAGGAAATCTATCTAGTTGTGGACTATGTCACCATCAGATAAAATATTTCTTTAGGGGGAAGTTGAGGGGGTTTCAGTTTTCGACTTTTAGAACGTTTTCCTCAACCCCTGTGTTTGTTTGTAACATCTCATGAGTAATCTCTTCATGATTTAATATTATTTGTATCCACATATTCCATGTTGTAGATACCTACTCACACCAAATTTTCGCTCTGCGTAAAACTGCTTGCTGCATTGCACCCCTAATTAATCCTGATAACAACTTCATAGTGAAAGGAAGAGGTCCAGCGATAGCTCTCTAATGCCCACAATGGCCATTCGTGGGAATGAGGCTTGGGAAATGTGTGGGAGTCCTAACGACTTTTTCTTTAATTGCTTCCAGTAATGTGTAGGTATCAAGCTTGTTCTAACTTCTGGATTGCTGTGCCCAAATACCTGATTACAAAGATTGGAGTACTAGCCATTGGCGGTATCTGTAAGTCTTTCTAATTGGGAGTCTGCGAGTGGGAAACTTCGTTTGTATCGATCAAATTAGCTCCCGAACACATCCAATTTACAACTTAATTTGTTCCACCTCGATCTTCTTAAATACAACTAACATTTTATATTAATAATGTTAAAGCATCAGCACATCATCTAAGATTATTCATGTCTCTTCTAACATAAAACCAATCGCCTTTAAAATATTTTGATTTATTTTCTAATATCAAACCATTATTACTTTTGCCCAAATCGAAAAACAGTAATCAGCCGAGGAACCTTTCATATTCTTGCATATAATACCTATTCATATTATAGTTTCATACTCTCTAGATCCCAAAACTGAGACTAGGTGTGCAGTAGGGGTCAATTTTCCAAATTCTAGTCAAATTAGGGCAATTTTTGTGATTGTATGAGACGTTCAGTAATCGATGGTCACAAAAGCTGTATAATGTTTTAAAATATCGTTCCTAATAAAATAATCGATTTTTAGAGGCTCGACATTCAATTTCATTGCGAAATATTTGAAATTTATTTTTCTCTCTTCTAATGCTATTGCGTAACCAGAAAAACATTATACCCGTCTCGTCATGGTCAGTTTTAATAATTAAACAATTTTGATGAAGAATCATTTTTACCATTTCCAATTTTTTCGAAGTATGGCTACTCCTGTCAGAACTCAAATTTAGTTCATTTACACACATTCATTATTACATATTAATTCTTAATACACACATTCCCTTCATTTTCCCATTCAATAGATTTATTAAACTTGATTTATAAGCACTTTTTTGCGATTGTGCGCCGGCCCGAAGTTTTAGCAGCTTTTTCTTTCATATTTATTAGTTTTTTCCTAAAAGATGGAAACTTTACTCAGAACAGCGGCCTGAGTAAATAACTGCAGCGCCTGTTTAGATTCTTCAGTTAATGGCTTAAATGGCTTGACTTGACACACCTGATAACTGAGTAGGCCAGAATCAAACGTACTTTGCGATAAATCAGCGAACATGTGGCGATGCGCATGTTCATCCCTGTTAGCACAATGCCCATGTGGTAAGAATGCATGATGAGAGCCGTCATTAGGGTGGCTCCAATGATACCCGCCGCGCATGCGTAAGCGACGTACAAATCTCTCTGATTGTTCGACGTGATGTTCGTGATGAGGCCTCCGAGGAAAAACGGTTGAGATAGCCTGCACAAACATAAAACGAAAATTAATAGGTCAGTTGTGATATGGATTGCAAGTAAACAAAGACAATATGAGCGTGAGTTGAAGAGCGTGGCGTGTTGCATGGGACGTTTGATTCGATTAGTCTTAGCTGGTCATCACCTCTCATGAGTTAGCCGTCCCTGACTACCGTTTACATAATACAACCTTGGGAAGATCATCAGGTATTTCTCCAGATTGAAGAGATTGCTGATACACGTCTCCAAACTACCTAATGATGTTATTTGCTACCACATTGTGTACATATCTATTTAGATTAGTAAGGTATATACTAAATGTGAAACTTGAGGAGTATAACCAGAAATCAGGGCCCTGGAGAAAAAATTTGGGCCTGCGGGCAAAAATCCAAAGGCTCTTTAAAATAGACAAATTATGAGAAACACAATTGTCTGTTATTCCTGTAGCCCTTTTGCGTAGATTACTGAGACTATACTCGTATACGTACAGTTTATTGAGACTGTACTCGTACGTATACGTACATAGGCAGTAACAAGCAAAGAGACTGAATAAGATCGAGTTGAAACAGCAAATTTTCTGCCTACTACTGCATGCGATGCTTTGAGTTTCACAGTCGTGTTGATCTTTTTTGTAAGGTCCCGATGATCTAAGACCAACTTGGGTCTATAATATATCATTTGTATTCAATAACCTTTTACTTCTATCTGCGGAAAAAAATATAGAACAAATAAACAAAAACAAATGTAAAATTGAGCATAAATATAAGTAATTTAAAAATTTGTCAAGTCCAAAACTCGCTTCAGATTGGAGCGACAGAGATTGAGAGATCTGCTTGTGTTATCATTCCATTCCGCCGAAACTTTTTGGTTCATAGAGGGTGATTTTTCAAGAAAACTCGGGATTTATTTGAAGAAAACACCGTTTTAAATCATTAGGACATCATTTTTTTCCCCCTCTAATTCCGAGGGTCGATCAAATATAAACGAGCCTTTATTCAAAAGATGCCAAGCCACAAAATACGTGTCCTATTTGGGCCAAGCCAATAGTCGAATTCTCTCACTTTATGGCAGCGTTTGGGAGTGAGAAGCTTCTTAAGCGATTTTCGTCAATTACACAATAAACACCATTGCTATTCTCCAAACATGGTGGAATTAAGGGGATGGGATTTCCCGTCTTACCCTACCTTTTATAGCTTTTATCAGTCTAATTCAATATTTTTCCAACCAAATTCAACATTTTCCTAATCAAAGTCATCATTTTACCAACCAAATTCAACATTTTACCTATCAAATTCAACATTATTTTCTAGATCCACAAAAAAGCAAGGAAAATAAAGATAGACAGAAAACAAGATAGAAAAAGATAGAATAGAAGAAGATAGAAAGAAAAAATAAATTGCGTTGGTTTACTTCAGTGATTGCATTTCGTGTAATACGAAAATTCGGTTACATGATCCCACTGTTTTTCATTTTAGCATGGAACATGCTTTAGCCTTGGAGACTAACTAGCGAAAAACGTTACGCGGATGTGTCACGAATTTTTTTTCTTTTTTCTTGTGATTTTCAAGTACCTACAACCAAGCCGTTGCTGGGGAAATGAAACCGGACGAAAATCTCCACTCATTGGAAAGCTCTTAATTTATCGCGCATTTCTTTCTTTCTTTCGTACTTGTTCTTCTATTCATGTCGTAGTTTTATATTTATTTATGTTATAAATGTATATAGTAAACAATGCCGCTTGTTTTGTTGTCACTTGGTTGATAAGTTTATCTTGGTTATTGTAATTGTAGTCGCGCACCATAACAGAAAATTACCTACCTAGGTACACAGTTCTAATTTCGATTAGTAATACAATTATGTCGTAGTTTTGAATTTATTTACATTTACGAATTAGCTAGAGAAAGCATGTTCTATGTTTTAGCATTTTAGCCGAAGGCTCAAAGCGGATAGAAACCGGGGGGTCCAGGGGGCTGTCCCCTGGCGGGGTCTAGGGCCGAGTTCTTATTTCTTATGATTATAACGTACAACCAAGCCGTTGCTGGGGAAATGAAACTTCTTTAGTGTTTATGAGACTAAAAATCGTTCTCCATTCGTTGGAACGCTCTCGATTTATCACGCATTTCTTTCGTTCTTGTTCTTCTATTTATGTCGTCGTTTTATATTTATTTATGTTATAAATGGATATAGTAAACAATGCCGCTTGTTTTGTTGTCACTTGGTTGATAGGTTTATCTTGATTATAGTAATTGAAGGGTCATGGGGAAAAAGGATCAAACTCCATTTTTTGACCGAATTGAGATAGGCACGCCATCGTGTAGCTTTGGAGGAGTAGAACCGAAGGGCTGTTTCACTTTGGGGAAGAAAGATCGCATTCATTCGTTTTAAAGCGAAAACAAATATGAGGCTCCGGGGAAAAAGGATCAGATTCCGTGCGCTTACAGGGAAGAAAGATCAGAGTCCGATTTAAAGACCCCTTTCCCCTCTCTCCCACCCCTTTGCATGAGTTCTACGTTTCTCTCTTATCAGTTTGTTTCGCAGTCCACTTTCGCGTTGGTTAATTTGTTTTCAATCCTTGCATTTTACTATAGAGTTTGGATTAATTATTTTTATAATGAATATGTTTTTTTGCCTTTTTGTTCTGTTAAAATGATGTTTTGTACAAACTACCTAATTTAAAGCCACTTTTTGCAGATATTTTTTTTTTTTTTTTTTTTTTTTTTTTTTGGTGACAGTAAGGTACCAACGAACTCTAGTAAATTTGCTAAAGTGAATTACGAGATTTGAATAATGAATAGATAACATGGTGATATAATATTAGGTATAATGGTAGGTAACAAAGAACGCGAATATTTGTGGGGAAAAAAGATCAAAGTCCATACCTAGTTTGACATTTTTAATTATTTCTGGAAATTATCTTCGATCTACCTAATTTTCTTTCTTGTCACTTAAACATAATGAAATTCCCAGTCAGGTGGCACATACAGTTCAATTTTGTGATGCATAGCATCTGTCTGGGACGACTTCAAACTTTGTTTTTCGATTTTCTCAGAATAAGGAAAAGAGGAGTTTGATCCTTTTTCCCCATGACCCTTCAATTGTAGACGCGCACCATATTACCTACCTAGGTAATTCCTTCTAATTTCGATTCTATTTGTAGTATGAAGCTCCTGAAAATTTTGGTTTTTGTTACTTGGTTACTTCTGCCAGGCATGTTCCATGTTTCTTGACTTTTAGCCACGGGCTCTAAGTTATAACATCACGGGCTCTAAGATATAACATCCGGGGGGTCTGCCCCCCCCCCCCCCATAGCGGGGTCAAGGAGCAGAGCCCCTTGCGAGCTCATGTATTCATTCTTTCCCATGCTCTTCTTTGTGGGTTTAGGAAATGATACGAACTAAATCACTCGCGACGAAGTTGTGGAAACTCATTTCAAACGTTGTAACTCTTTATTTTTCGTGGAAATAGACAACGTTTTCTCACTAACTTCCGCTAGGAAATAATGTTGAATTGGTTGGTAAAATGTTGAATTTGGTTGGGGAAATGTTGAATTAGAAAGGGAAATGCTTTATACAGTGGGAGTCAAGAAGTGGAATATCATTTGAGTCAGCAGCCCCTTCCAGCCCCTTCGACGAGCCGGAGCTAATGCGAGCCTCCTTTGAGCCGCCGCGTCCGTAGGTGAGAAAGAGCAAGTGGGCGGAAAACCCCGCCAACCCTGAAGTGACGATGAATACATCTTAATGAGGCAAATAATCAATAACCATTAACTACCTATAGCGCGAACTAGGTTGATAGGTTAGGTACCTACTGCTTTCAATACTCGTTTGAACCATCTCAACTTCGTTTGAAAAACGTATAACATATACCAGCACAGATTTAGGATCTTGAGAGTCGGTCAGGATAAGAAGATTCAAGTCTTCAACGTCAACGTTTCGATATATTTATACATCATCATCAGGGCTATATAACAAGATGAGTTCCAAAAATCTATAAATTATTATTTTTTATTTTTGTCATGTGACTTATCAAACCACAGCTGTTCAGTTTATAGATTATTGGAACTCATATTTTTATAGCCGGATGATGATGTATAAATACATTGGAACGTTGGCGTTGACGACTTCAATTTTCTTATCCTGACCGACTTTCAAGCTACTAAAAATGGGCTAATTATCACTCAGCGGTCAAGAAACTAAATCATATTATAACATAAATCTATATTAACAATGGAAGGGCGCGATAAACCCGTCGCTGACCTTAATGAATTATTTACTGGAGTTTCTACATCGAAAATGAGTTGATACGTATTTTACCGTTCGACAGAATGGGCTCTTGGACCTTCGATAAAAATCGGTAAGTGTAAAACAAGTAGATCAGTGCTCACGAAGTGAGTCACATGACAGCGCATTTTCTTGTAAGGAGATCCGCGTGAATTAGACGATTTCTGCGTTGAATAGGAGACAAAGTGGCTTTGGAGCTCACTCAGCTGGTCGATGACTGAGCTCATGCATCTTCAGTACTCTCCCTCGAGCCTCACTCTCAAATGTCAGCTTCCTGCTGAATCAGCTTCGGCTGTTTGGGCCATGAAATTTGAAGATGAAGAAAGTAATGTTTTGGCGCTTCAGCATTCTCCCTCGAGCCTTCCTCTCAAATTTCCACATCCTGTGTTGAATAGGAGACAAAATGGCTTTGGAGCACACTCAGCTGATCATGCGTCAGTGGCCCCTAATACATTCTTTATCCTCGCCGTGTTACAGATTACATCCATACCAAGTTTTATCAAAACCGGAAGTTGGGAAGTGGCGTTTAAAACTATTTTAAGAGGACATACATACATCAACGGACAAAGTGAACACAATAGCTCTTTTTTGACATTGAAAATGTCTTAGTCGACGGGTCAACCGCAAATTTTGTTACGCAAAGAAAAAAAGTCATGCAACCTATAAACAAGTTAGGTGTTGTTATGATTGTGTATACTAGCATTGAAATTACTGAGACATTTTCAATGCTCATAGCTTTTCTCTCATAAGAGAGAAAGTACGAGCGGCCTGCCGCGTTTTTCTTTTTTTTGTGTGAATAAAATGCGCTAAAAATAGTTAAAATGGTCGTTCACGAAACTTATGTTGCACCCATATGTTTGTACCAATATCAATGAAACTCACGCCAGTATTTCTGTATCAAAAACCATCAGACTGGTATGTAGGGATTTTCCCATTTGATCCCCAGGAAGGGCAGACATCAGCGTACATTGCTTACGCTGTTAGGTACTGGATTAAGCGCCAACATGCAACACTAAAAAACCCACAATATACTTGTCAACAAATATAAGAATCGTAAGACCTTAAGAAGAATTTAAATGCGTAGATTGTAACCTGCTACCTTGAATTTACAGTGTAATTAACCCTTTAACAATTATACCTTTATACTAATATAAATAAATTCACTAACTTATGAAACATTTGATTTTCTGTAGATTTTCGTAAAATGCTTGGGAGCATTCAGAACAAAAGAGTCAATTTCTTCTGAAGGCTTAAAGATTTCTAAATTAGTTAAAAAGTATGGTGTAGGTTAAAAAAAATTTGTTTTTAAGGTTTCTTGTTGGCGCTGTATCTAGTGCGCTGCATTCTGGCCTTCCTTGGGCTTAATCAGCAAAATCCCTATTCTCAAGTCTAACGATATTTGATGTAGAAACTCTGGTGTCAGTTTCTTTGAAATTATTTCAAACACGTGGGGGCAGCATTAGTTTTGTGAACACCAAATTTAGCCATTTTTTGCCTTTTTTTATTCTTCTCGAAACTCCAAGGGCCCATTCTGTCGAACGGCAAAATAAGTGTTGACTCATTTTAGATGTTGAAACACTAGTAAATATTTCATCAAGATCGGTGACAGGCTTACCGCGCACTCCCCTCGTGTATATTTTTAAGCGACAACGTAATTATAATGAAATACAAGCGCAGGTCAATCATGCATGATGTCAAGAGTTTTCCAAGCGTACAATTTCAGTATGGTTAGACTTTCAATATGGTTGACTTGCCAAGCAGCTACTGGGGAATATATATATATATATATATATATATATATATATATATATATATATATATATATATATATATATATATATATATATTTTTTTTTTTTCTTTTTCTTTTTTTTTTAAGCCACTGAGACCGCAATGGCCTATTGTAGCTATATTTTTGGGGTTATTCGACCTTCAGTTTATCCTCTGGGTGTAAGGGTTAATCGCCACTCCCCTTTGTTGGGGGAAATAATGCATTTCCATCATCACCATTGTCACATGGTAGCAGATTGTGGTTTCGAACCACTTCTCACTCGCCCCAGCCACTCTATTTTGACTATCCTGCCCCCCCCCCCCCCTCCATCCAGTTGGAAAAACTGGCAACATCCCCAAAACTTTTACCCTTTTCAAATTAAACATTTATTTCATCCCTACCTATTTGGACCCCTGGAGCCTCCCTCAGAACCTACTACCATAGTAGAGATCTTCATTTACCTCACTGCGAATTCTAGAATGAAAATCAGAATCCCTTGAGTCAGGAGTTGTTGTCCGTAGACGGTCCTTAATGCCCTGAGGTAGCTAGGATTTTTTCCTGTTTTTCTGGCTCTCTGAACTTCATTATCCCAAGCCCTGCAGAAATAAGCAAAACTATTAGGACCCATGCCCATTAATGCATATTTTATGGGTAATCCCGGAGGATTGCAAACACAAAGAAAAATCGAATCAACAGAGATTGCTTTTACTTTTCGATGAGGTCTCCTTGCTTATCAGCTTTGTTTTCAGGGAGGGGTTCGTACAGGTCCCTCGTGTCCAAGGGTCTATTGATGCTCTTGAAAAACATCGGTATCATCCATCTAAAAACAAATAAAGAACTATATAAAAAACTCATAAGTTTTCGCACCATGTTTGTGATTGACAAGTGGTGTGAACGGAAGAAAGGAACAAAGGAAAGGTGTGATTGGAACATATTTTCCCCATAATCTTCGGGTTCTCGTATAGAAGTGTACCTATGTAAGTATGAGTCACATCAGCTTCAGGTGAGGGATCAGACTTAATTGAGCTTAGTACTTATTCGGATAACCTAAAACATTATATTTACATTGCTTTTGGCCCACAATATTGTGGTGGATAAAAGCATCTAAAGTTGTTGAGTCTCAAAGTCCGATTCTGGTGAAATGTTGTCATGTTGTGTTCATTCTTTGTGTTCTGCTGGATTCCTGTAAGTGACATCAAGGAAAATCGACAGGTTTATTAGTTATCCGCATACCTCTTTATTCAAGTTCATGATATCTTGGTTGAAGCATTTTTCAATAACTAGGTGAACGCGCCATTTTGTTTCTTACATGGTTGATTCCTTAATGCATTTCAAATGAATTTTGCAATAAGCAGTTATCCGCCAAAAATGAACACCACTTTGATGCTTTACTGCTATTTGCAATAAAATATGAATGCCAATCATGGTTACTTGCTTACGTGGTAGTTGATTCCGTTTACTTCGAATGTAATATTTGCAAAGGGTACCTAGTTTACCGCCAGAAATGAATGCCACTATTGTCGCTTACCTGAGTTCGCACTTGTTGTGCGCCAACTTCAACATTGATATCATATTTTAGATTTTATGAATGTATATGCAGTCCAACTCTGTTATTGACAGGAGTCATATGGATCAACACCTTCCCCATCCACTAGCCAGCATAGGCGGTCTCCCTCCAGTTACCTAGGCCTATAAATAGGCGAGTCAAAGTGAGTTAGTTCAATGTTCAAATTTCTTAGCCTTCTCATTAACGAAAACCTTATTCTTCCCCTCCACTATTACCCCTACAGAGGCACGAGTTCCAGATGTTACGACTAATAGCTCCCTCAATATTACACCCATGGAGCCGAGTGTTCTGGACCTTGATGTTTCCTCTTGTATTAAATCTACGAAGCCAAGACTTCTTACAGTTCCGAGTTACAAGACTTCTTCTTCAGCTTCGAGTTCCTGACAGAGGTACTTGACCTTTGTCCTTTCATTCCACTTTCCTATCCACAAGTTGGGCAGTACAGAAAAGGAGTTCTAAAGTTGAACCACAACAGCGCTTATCTGGTAATTGTGGATCTCAACAAGTCAAATCCAATATTACAAAAAGTCCAGTCATGCAGCATAACCCCATGAGCGAATTTTTGAAGAAATCTTCGACATTTCAGTCGCTATTGATCGTGTAGAGAAATTTTAGTTTGTGATTTTGATAGACAAACATGGAATCAAATTATTAAAAATAATTAGGAGGTACTCATACTTTATTATTATTAAACTAATCTTGTAGATTTAAAGACAAATGTAGGTAAATATTCATAAATTTCGATGGAGGGAGGCCTTGAGATTAACGTTACTGACGGCCGAGCGGAGCGAGGCCTTGGGTCTGCGTGCTAGTACGTACATAAATAGAACTTCTTCATAATTTCATGGCTGATATTTTCTAAGCCACAGTCAGTATTAAAGCTAAATCAAGTCCTAAAACAGTTGAGCGTAAAACATTAAAGAGAGCGACCGAGAGAATCGGAGGACGGAATATTTCACAGAGTAAACTCATCAGTTGTGATTACATTTTTTTTTTCTTTTTAACAAACACCTACTACCTACGTTTTAAACAGCATGGTTCTAGGATTGGTTATACAGGGATACTTCCATAAGAGTAGTTCAATCTGAATTTGGACAATGTTTCACGCAAATATTACCGATTTTTACAACTAGCGAACGGCATTATTCCGATTTTTAACTGATTTTTCAACTTTGAAATTTTTGAAAACTTGATACATATTCTTATAGGAAATTTTACGCTGATTCCGAATATACCACATGTTAGTATGCTGAAAAAATTATTTCGCACAACAAATCGCAAAAAGCAGACTATTTTGAAATTTTTGACTACATTTTTGAAAATTTCAACCCGAAGATGTAATCCGATCATGCTGGCCAACGAACTTGAACTTTCGTTTTGTGTCCTTAACATTTTAAAATTTGTTTGAAGTTTCTAGCACAATTCTACGGACAGTTATCTTCTGGAATGACACATACATACATACATACATATATACATACATACATACATACATATATACATACATATATACATACATACATACATACATAAAAAAATGCGTTAAACTTCAGAATATGATTCAGAATGGCCTGAAACGGATTTCTGCATAAATTTTTTTCAAAAATTCACATTCTACAAATTTTGAGGCGAGAGCAATATCTTAATTTTCTTCAAAAATTCGCTAAAACTATAACGTCGTCCATATTGTATTATGTGTGACTTAACTAGATGAAGCTAATTAATATCTTTAGCTTTCTACTCCTTTCAGCCTTTCCAGACGAACAACATTGATGTATTAATATTCATCGACATATTGATCCAAGTGAATTTCTTATTTAATAAACGAATTCTTCATCTTTTGTTTTCCGTTCTTAATATTCGTATGTTGAGGCTATAATTATTGGTTAGGAAACCACGAGTTTCCAATGAACAAAATAATTGCCCGTAGCATGAATAATCCGTATTACATTGAAATGAACCCCTCAAAGAAAAGTTCAAGCTTCGAACTATTGATGTTCCACGACACTAATATTGACCCTATTGTACCTTGAAATTTCAACTTATTGATGTCTAATCAGCAGTGACTAACATCATTTGATTTTACACTACTTGCCCAGTGACAGTTGATAGTCCCTACTTATTTTAATGGCGATAGTTGTAGGATGAAACTTTGAAAAACACTGTAAATTATTAACTCTGGCATAGTTTATTGGAGTAATGAAAAAAATCTTGATGTTGTGTTCAGAGTGCAAAAAAGGGCGACACGCATTGTCCTAGGGCTAAAACCATTTTCTTCTTGTAGAGGACAACTCAGAAATGCAGGTTTACTAACAATACCGTCAGCATTCATGATGCAATGCTTGATTTTCTACAGGAAATACTTCGCCTATTTCGAGGAATTTAAATTTTGCCACACATACTTTACCCGTTGGTCTTCTTCGGCTTCCTCAACATAGTCTCTTTCAATTTGAAGAAAGCTCACTTTACCAGATTGCGAAAGTTTACAATAAATTCCTGGATTTCCAAATAGGGGGTAGCTCGCTTTTTACATTTAAGAAGAATGTGAAGTTGTTTCTCGTGGACAAAGAGTTTTACTCTATTAGTGAATTTTTCACCATTGATTTGTTCTCCATTTTGGTTAATATAGTGCTTTGTTGTTTTGGTATATCTATATATCAACTTTTTTGTAATATTGTTCTTTGTGTAAAATAATATTGCACTTTGTGTGACGCTTTCTACTCACACGTAGTTGTGATCTAAGGAAATTAATAAATACTCGGCGCTTTGCGCCTCGCCGTGGGGGCTTCGCCCCCCTGGACCCCCCTAATCAATACTCGGCGCTTCGCGCCTCGCCGTATCTTTTCTCTTTTCTACTGCGTAGAAAACGAGGATAATTTGCTATGCAATTCTTAGCCTGAATCAACTTAGTTTTGGAATGCAGCCAGGTACGTAAGGAGAGGGAAATTGGTAGCTTTAAATGTGAACATTTATCACATAAATCAAGCGCTTTCCAACGAGTGGTGAACGATTTTTGTGCGATGAAAACTGCGGAAGTTTCATTCCCCTAACAACGGCTGGGTTGTACGTGAAAAACACTGAAATTGTGACACAATCTATAGCAACTACTCAACTACTCGGTTGTACGTGAAAATCATCTTTAATTTCGTTTGGGACGTTACAAAAAAATGATTGGGGGTCGGCCTAAGAATTGCATAGCAATTGAAACAGCCATGTTACAATTCGTGAGGAAGCTGTACTGCCCGCAATATTTTGTACTTACAGAAAGTGATAAAAATACTAATGTTAGGTACCTAGTTAAGCTAGAGTCGGAAGCATTATGTAAGGTTTGGAGGTGAATGTTATAGTAGGTAGGTAGTAACGCAGTAACTCACGAAAATGTGAGGACGGACAGAAAAGAGGCCTCGGCTCTCGGGTGAGGCTTCTTCTGGTACTTGAAGACGAAGCCGTCCATTTATGCTGTCTCTCAGGTTGGGAATCCGAACATTCGAAACAGCTGAATGCCGTTCGATCGGCCGAGGATTCCTGCGGCGGCTGAAAACAAACAAATGAATGAATAAAATATTGGTATATCTTACATAAAATGGTGGCTACGCATCGAGACAATATTTACTGAATTCCAGTTAGACCGACATATAGTTGTATAGATGTTACAATATACCGCAATATATGTTGGTTTATTATGAAAAAAGTCTGTCAAACGCTTGCATACGAGTCTGCAACACATTGGGACATTTTATGTCTTTAGTTGAAGACAAGTATGTGTTGCAGACTCGTATGCAAGCTCTAAGAGCCACTCAGCTGATCCGGAACCTGGGCATCGTCAAGTAAATGTCCTAAAGAGGCTTCATACGAAATTACAGTTTTCTAGAGTGTAAAACATAGAAATTAGCTTTAAGAGCCACTCATCTGATCCGGACCCTGGGCATCGTCAAGTAAATGTCCTAAAGAGGCTGCATACGAAATTACAGCCTCGTAGAGTGTAAAGCATAGAAATTACCTATTAAAATGATTTAACCACCGCTTCACAAATCAAACCTTTCTGGCAATATTTGGATCATCTGCTATGAATCAAATCATCGAAACACCAGCTCAATGAAATCATCAGAAATTAACAAGCGGTGGCAATCATGTTCACAATATCAATTATTGAGAATGATCACCTTAGTGTACAAAATTATTCAAATAACCTTGCTCATAACTCAGCTTGTTGGCCACGCACTTCGCAGTAGTTAACATAATATGGTTGGATAAATCGAGAGCTTTCGAACGAATGGTCAACGAATTTTGTGGGATGAAAAATGACAAAGTACCATTTCCCTAGCAACGACTCGGTTGTAAGTGGAAATCATCAAAATATTTTCGTGAGCAATTTTCCGTGACGATTTTTTAGTTTATGTGCCATAGCAAAGACATAAAATGTCAAAAATAAAACCTCCGACTTTGTTGAATTACATTTTAAAATAAACTATAGTCTCCAAAATCGTATGATCAGTTTTTGGTAATAAAATTTCTGATGATTAACGATTACAACAATTTTTTTAATGTCCTCAAACAATCCTTGTTCTCTATAATTTTGTGGGTCTAGGAATAAATGTTGAATTTGGTTGGTAAAATGTTGAATTTTATTGGTAAAATGTCGAATTTGATTGGTAAAATGTTGAATTTGATTGGGAAAATGGTGAATTTGATTGGGAAAATGTTGAATTTGATTGGGAAAATGTTGAATTTGGTTGAAAAATGTTGAATTTGGTTAGCAAAATGTTGAATTTGATTGGGAAAATGTTGAATTTGATTGGGAAAAGCTATGTATCCCTCATGCCTAAGACACATCAGGATGAAATGAACCATCAACCGATATTTTTGTGCGCACAAACTGGCGCGATTCCGCCGTAAAAATGCGCAATACCGCTCTAAAAGAGCAAAAACGTTATACAGCTTTTCCTAATCCAATTCAACATTTCACCAACCAAATTCAACATTATTTCCTAGACCCACAAAAAAAGCATGGAAAAGAATGAATAGTTGAGAAAAACGAAAAACAGCGAGATAATGTAACCGAATTTTCGAAACACACGAAATACCTACACCCCCTTGTCATTTTTGCCCAGTGTTCTGGAGTGAGAGGGCACGCGACGCCCGGCTATCGGAAGAGATGTTACCAATGCACTGGCCTGATTCAATGAGAGGTTTCCTTAACTTATCCAGCTGTTAATTTTTCTAAACTATTCTTTATTTTCCTTGCTTTTTATGTGGATCTAGAAAATAATGTTGACTTTGGTTGATAAAATGTTGAATTTGGTTGGTAAAATGTTGAATTTGATTGGGAAAATGTTGAATTTGATTGGGAAAAGCTATATATTAATGGTATTGGAATGATCAATGTTCTTCACGTTCATGTTTCAATAATTTAAGTATCCAGCACCCGGAGTGGGCGGGAGAGGGGATAAAGGGGCAAAGCCCCGAATTTCCATTCCAAATTCAACTTTTTCTATTTCAAATTACACCATTTTCTATTTCATATTCCCTCTTTTCCATTTCATATTCATATTCAGATGTTGAATTTGGTTTAGAAAAGCTATTTAGGTATACACCTATTCATACGTCAAAAGAGTGTAAAACTCGAGGAATGGTTTCAGAATGCCTCAAAACTGATTTCCATCAAGTTATTTTGCAAAATTAAATTTTGTAGAATCATTGGAGTTCCTTAATTTTTGTCATGTTAGTAGTTCGGCCGTAAGTATTGTTTTGTTAGAATTGGTCGCGATGCGGCCCAGGGAAAATAAATTAAATTAATTCATTTATTCTTTTATTAAATGACGTTTCGTCCCCTTACTGTAGACATCTTCAAAATAGTGTGCCCAAGAAAAAAAAAACATCCAAATGCAACGGATTTGTCAAATACAACAACAACAATAACAGTGGTTCACCAAAACTACTTCAATGTCAAGGATTCATGTCCTTAAAAATATCAAGAAAGCAAAATAAACTGACAGTTTGTTGACTAATGGATGTCAATGAATTTCATGCTATAATTTTTAATTTTCCTTTTCGTTTTTTTTCCTTTCCATTATTCAGTTTTCTGGTGACATCTATCTTTTAACCATCCATCATTTTATTGCTTTCTTGATATTTTCAAGGACATGAGTCCTTGACATTGAAGTTGTCTTGGTGAACCACTGTTGTTGTTGTATTTGACAAATCCATTGCATTCAGATGTTTTTTTTTTCCTGGACACACCATTCTGAAGATGCCCTCAGTAAGGGAATACGAAACGTCATTTAATAAAAGAATAAATTAAATAATTTCATTCATTTTCCCTGGGCCGCATCCCGACCGATTCTAACAAAAAAATTAATTTTTTCTCAGAAATTCGTTAAAATGTAATCAGGAATGTCTCGATTAACAAAACCTACATTGACTACATGTATCTAGATTGAAGAAATGTTGGGAATAGCTTTCAGGCCAACTACAACTCTTCTATGACCTTGAAGGTGTTGGGAAACTATGTAAATAGAACAAGAAAAACGCTGTATGGAATCCACGTCAACGTTGATGAACGCCGACCCCGTTTGATCTCGCGAGACGGCAGCGGGCGATCGGCATCCGGAGCACGTCCTGTTTGTAAACCCCCTCGAGGGGAAACCTCAGAGGTCTCCAAGGTTGTGGGAGGGCGCTCCTGTGCCAGGGGCGGGGACTCCTGAGCCAGGGGTGAGTTCCCGATGTAGGGAGGGAAGGAGGGGTCTGCGGTAGGAGCTCCTGGGCCGCAGGGGCCCTGGAGGCGCGGGTTCCCCTCCTCCTCGTTAATATTAATCCGTCTCGTCCGGAGGGGGTCTAAACCGACATCTGGGATGGCGAGACGTGCCGTGAGAATTCAATAGGGCCAGCGACCGAATTATCCGACGCAATCAATATTTTGGAGCTGATCATATAATCACGTTAGTCACCCACTACCCGTAAAAACGTGATTGGAAAATCAAACATGTTTGGGACCAAAAGCTGAAAGTTAATACAAGATTATGTTAAAACAAACGCTGCAAATTAATACACAAGGTTTTATCATTTGGATGATTGATTTTTATGATGATTGGTTTTATCATTTGGATTTGGTTCGATTGGAAAATCACACATGTTTGGAACCAGAGCTTATTACAATATCTTTATATATAATTCCGAACGGTCTTTGAAATCGTGAAGAACTTCGCGGTCCGATTTTAGTGTTAGACTGCTTATTCGAATCGGCACGGCCCCAAGTTTGTTGCAAAAGTGTCGCCGTTCGTCTCTATACCCGCCTTGATCGTGTTCTAGGCGGTCCTTATCAACGAGAGTTGTTTATTAGACTGTGGCGGTAACAACAGTTGCCATCAATTCACGGTAAGTAAGAAACGTAGTGTAGTTACTAACATCTAGGAGAGTTATTTCTGAACGAAGAAATTGAAACTGAAGAACTTAGCGGACTTTATATGTAATTCCAAACGGTCTTTATTATATAATTCCGAATCAGCACAGCCCCAAGTTTGTTGCAAAACTGCAAAAGTGTCGGTAAGTAAGAAACCTAGTGATGGGGTATTTGGTGATCAGCTGAGAGAGGTAAATTCTTTCCTGTTCACTGCAGGAAGTTGAAATTTGATAGGTAGAAGAGTGAAGTGATGGGGTCTTTTCTGATCAGCTGAGTGAGCTGAATTCTTTCCTGTTCACTGTAGGAAGTTGAAATTTGATAGGTAGACTCTCTGCGACATTCAAAGACGAGTGAAGTGATGGGGTCTTTTCTGATCAGCTGAGTGAGCTAAATTCTTTCCTGTTCACTGTAGGAAGTTGAAATTTGATAGGGAGACTCTCTGTTTATTAGGCTGTGGCTGTAACAACAGCTGCCACGGTAGTAAGGAACGTAGTGTAGTTACTAACATCTAGGAGAGTTATTTCTGAACGATCTTTGAAATTGAGAAAATATCACCACCTCAACTGGTGATATTTATTTTATTACATTACTTACATTTATTATGTTATAACAAACGCTGCAAATTAATAAGCAAGGTTTTATCATTTCTGTATTAATGGTCTATCATTATTAAACGTAGTCTACGAATATGGAACATTGTCAAAATGTAATTAGATTAATAGTTAATAGGATGCACCTATTGAGTGAAATTAATGAAACAAAACACCTGCCTACGCTTCACTAGTCTATCTGTAAGTGTCAAAAGTTATCATTTAAACTCAATTTCGTGAAGTGAGAATTGTGACAGTTCCCGTCAGAATCCAAGAGGATGCGCTTCCGTCGCTCTCGCGCGGAGCTTCATCCTCGTGTTCTTGAAAAGCTGCTTTTGGCGATAGATGGGGTTCCGAGAACCGGAAAACCAATCTATTCCGAACATAGCACTTGTAACAGAGTTACCGTCATCGAGGTCCCGTCAGGGCTTCAGAGATAGCACTGTCGTCGTCCCGTTGGTGAAACAACGGGCGTCACTGCCTTTTCTCGTGTTCTTGAGACGCTGGGTTTGGCGTTGGATGGGCTTTCCAGATCCCTGGAAAACTAATCTTCTCTCGGAACATTGCACATTACGTTCCGGGAGTGGTACCTCTTACGGTACTGTCACCTCGGACCCTCGGTAGAGCGAGCGTGGTTTGGATTATGCACGGCTGACGCCTAGTAGTCCAATCCACTATTTTTTGGGGCGTTAATGTTTCAGAAGAAACATGGCCCGGGGTTCCAGAAGGAATTCCCATTATCACCCTTTGGTATATAAATAATTTCATTTGTCTTTGACTTATAATTTTTCTCTTTTATTCCCCATTTATATTTTCAATTTTTTAGCCACCTGAGTATTGCTATTATGTCAATTACCAGGTTAGAGCACAATTTAAGTCCCCAAGGTTGGGCATATTAATTTAAGTCCCCGATGTTGGTCAAATTAATTTATATCAATTTTATTTTCCTAAGGTATAAGTCTCCATAGTTGAGCCACCGTTTTGTCCCGATTGTTCCAATCTTTGATTGGGGGTTAATTACCTAATGAAGTCTTCTTATGAAGATTCATTGACAATCCATCCCGTATTAATTTCTCTTTTCCCATCCTCAATCGCCAATGCAGCTATTTATGAATGAGCATCAGTTCTCAGCTATTAACTATTCCACCTAGTTAACATACTTGATCTTCAATCAAGTATGTCTTTAAGGGGAGGAGTGTAACAGAGTTACCGTCATCGAGGTCCCGTCAGGGCTTCAGAGATAGCGCTGTCGTCGTCCCGTTGGTGAAACAACGGGCGTCACTGCCTTTTCTCGTGTTCTTGAGAAGCTGGGTTTGGCGTTGGATGGGCTTTCCAGATCCCTGGAAAACTAATCTACTCCGAACATGGCTCATTAAAAGCTATTAGTAGGAGTGGTATCTCTCTGACGGTATGCTGTTAACCTCCTCTACCTTTTTATCGAGGATTTAGGCCCCCATTGCACCTCTGGGGGGGTACCTAGATCCTTGATACACATTAATGCTATTAGTATGAGTGGTATCTCTATGGGATACCGTCACACCCTCTCTCTCTCTCTCTCTCTCTCTCTCTCGAGGATTTAGGCCCCATTGCACCTCTGGGGGGCACCTAAGTCCTTGATAGAATTCAATAGGGCCCGCGACCGAATTATCCGACGCAATCAATATTTTGGAGCTGATCATATAACAACGTTATACGTTAGTCACCCACTACCCGTAAAAACGTGATTGGACAATCACACATGTTTGGAACCAGAGCTAAAAGTTATTACAATATTATGTTATAACAAACGCTGCAAATTAATAAGCAAGGTTTTATCATTTCTGTATTACTGGTCTATCATTATTAAACGTAGTCTACGAATATGGTATGTCCCCTCGTGTCTTGTATCTGTTGTTAATTAGAAGGTACTTATTGTGCGTGTTCGTGATGTACTTGTGGGACGTGTAAATTATTAACTGTGTTATTTTTGTGCTGTACTTAATTGATAATATTTATGGAAATTAATTTGTAAGAAATGGTCGGTTTTGAGTTTTAGAACAGACTGCTTTTATTCGAATTATAAAAATCTCTAAGTAATAAAATTAACATGTGGGCCTAAAAATAATCAAACATGAAGTTAGTAATTTTGATCTTGGAAACGAAAAATTAACTTTGAAAATAAATCAAATCATAAAAACAAAAATAAATTAAACTCGTTCCGTCGCCCACATTCACTCCCCCCTTAGTAACGAAGTTACGATTCCAAATATTGAGAGGGAAATCTGACTGTTCTTCCAAAGCGTGTTTTGCGTGTGATTTGTTCATCTGTCTTGAGTTCTTCTTTCTCGTGTTCTTCTTTCTTGTATTCTTCTTTCTTGTATTCTTCTCTTCTGTTAGTGGTTCTTGAATTTTCGTCTTCTGAAAGGATGTATGCTGGTTTGAGTCGGTCTACTGTTACGTTTATCTGTTTTTGTTTAATGTTGAGAGTGAAATACTTTTCTGTACGTGCTTGTACTTCATACGGACCTTCGTATGGTTTGTCTAACGAGGGTTTCATTCTATCGATCCTCAAGAAAACGTGGATACTCCGTTTCAAATCCTCGTGTACAAATGTGGATGTGCTGTTTCTTGTTTTAATGGGAACTGGTTTCAGCATTCTCATCTGTTCTCGTAATTGATGGACGAAAACGGATGGCTCCACTAACTTGGAGTTTCTCTCTTCAAGGAAATCTCCGGGTATCTTCAGCGTTGTTCCATATACCATCTCCGCGATTGTGCACATGGCATCTTCTCTGAATGCACATCTCAAGCCTAACAGAATTGTTGGGATGACTGCTGTCCATTTCTGCTTTCCATAAGCCCTGATCGCTGCTTTGAGTGTTCGATGAAATCGCTCTATTTTTCCATTGGCTTGGGGATGGTAAGCAGCTGTGTGTTGAACTTTTGCTCCACATAAATTTGCAAGCTTGTGGAATAGTTCCGACTGAAATTGTCTTCCACGGTCTGTGATAATACATGTGGGTGTTCCGAAACGGCATATCCAATTGACATAAAAATTTTCTGCAATTGTTTGGGCGTCTATATTTTTCAATGGAATAACCTCCGTCCATGACGTAAATCTATCTATACATGTTAGACAGTAGGAAAATCCATCTGACAATGGAAGAGGTCCTACAATATCTATGTGAATGGTATGAAATCGCTCATCAGTTTTTGGAAATTTGCCAATTGGAGATTTAGTGTGCCTGGATATTTTACTTTTTTGACATTCTTGACATGTTTTAGCCCATAAAGATACATCACTTTTGATATTTTTCCATATTACTTTTGTTGTTATCAATTTTACAGTTGATTTGATTCCAGAGTGTGCTAAGTTGTGGTATTGATTGAAAATAGATTGACGGAATTTTGAAGGGATATATGGCCGAATATTTTCTGTTGAAATATCACAATATAAGGAAACATTCGGAAATAAGGAATACTTTTTGAATTTTAGTGATGAATTGTTCATGAGCTCTTTCAACTCTTCGTCATTTTGTTGGAACTTCGCTATTTCGGAGTAATCAATTTTGTTTATTTCTTCAATTCTTGAAAAATGATCAGCAACTACATTATCTTTGCCTGTTAAATAATTTAGGTTGGTGGTGAACTGTGAAATGTATTGCAAGTGTCTCAATTGTCGTGGAGAAGCCTTTTCATTTCTTTGAATAAAAGCGTATGTTAATGGTTTGTGATCCGTGTACACAACAAAGTCTCTTCCTTCTACCATGTGTCTAAAATACTTTATGCCAAGATACACTGCAAGAAGTTCTCTATCGTATGTGCTATACTTTTGTTGCGCATCATTCAATTTTTTCGAAAAGAAAGAAATTGGCTTCCAACCATTAGGTTCTTTTTGTTGAAGCACTGCACCAACAGCGAAATCGGAAGCGTCCACGAATAAGGCTAGTTCGAATTTTGTGTCAGGGTAGGTGAGTAATGCGGCATTTGCCAATTGTTCTTTACATTTCTCAAACTGTTCAATTGTTTCGTCTGTCCACTGAATTTGTCTGTTATCTTTTTTGTTAGCTCCTTTCAAGTAGTTATTCAAAAGTGCCTGATGCATAGCTGCATTTTTCAAGTACCGTCTATAAAAATTTAACATTCCTAAAAATCTTCGAAGCCCTCGAACAGTTTTAGGAAGTTTGTGATCTTTTATAATTTTGATCTTTTCTGGATCAGGTTTGGCTCCTTCTGGTGTTATCAAATGGCCTAGAAATATGGTTTCGTTCAGTCCAAATTCCGACTTGCTGACGTTAATTTTGATACCGTAATTATTCAGTCTTAAGAAAACTTTGTCTAGATGTTCTTTATGTTCACCAACTGTGCGAGATGCAATGCAGATATCTTCCAAGTAGGCAAAACAAAAGTCGAGTCCAGAAATAATAAAATTAATGAAACGTTGGAATGTTGATGGAGCATTTCTTAACCCAAAAGGCATAAAATTATATTCGAATAAGCCAAAAGGTGTGATTACAGCCGATTTATCTTTATCTTCTTCCGCAAGAGGAATTTGGTGGTAAGCAGACAACAAATCAATTTTTGAGAATATAGTTTTTCCGACTAAAATTTGGTTAACATCGTCAATATGGGGAAGGGGATATCTGTCTGGAAAAGTTCGATCATTGAGTCTTCTGTAGTCTCCACAACAGCGCCATGAACCATTTTTCTTTTTTACCATATGAAGAGGACTTGCCCATTGTGATTTAGAAGGTCGAATAATATTGTTGTCTAGAAGAAATTGAAACTCTTGTTTAGCAATTTTTAGTTTTTCAGGATCTAATCTTCGTGCCTTGCTAAAAACGGGTGGGCCATGAGATGTTTTGATGAAATGCTTAACAACATGAAAATTTCCATCGGGGATTAGTGAAGGTTTCGTAAGTCCTGGATATTTACGCAACAGGTTCGTGAATATGCAATTCGCTTGCACTATGCTTAGTACGTCGGACTCAGTAATTTCTGTTATGTCGGCCTTCACTGTTAGTTTTGTTTTGTTATCTACTAAACACTTATTTTTTAGATCAATTAATAGCTCAAAGTGATGGAGAAAATCTGCACCAAGAATTCCTTTGTTCGTGTCTGCTATAATAAATTGCCATTCAAATTTTCGTCTTAACCCGAGATCTAAATTTAGAAGCTGATTACCATAAGTTGAAATTTCGGATCCATTTGCTGCAAATAATTTAAATTTGGAGAATTCGGCTTTATGATGTTTCTTGGCAGGGAGAACAGAAACGTCTGCTCCACTGTCTACCAAGAATCGCAATTTAGTATTCCGATCTCGTATGAATAAACGAAAACTACGACCATTCCTATCGTTGACAGCACTCAGGGTCGCTACTGGTTCTGTCTGTTGGCGTTTCCCTGGTCTGACCATTTGCATGGAGGTACACACTTGCCTGGCTGACATCTACGACCATATCTAAAATGATAGTAACAAAACTTACCATTCGGATTGAAACGTCTACGTCTATGATAGAAGCTAGTGTTGCTTTTTCGACTAGAACTGCTATCACGACTTGAACTTGATTTTGATGAAGATCTTTTTGTTCGTTTCAATTGGTCAATACTTCGCTTCAGTTCATCAATTTGCCTGGCGAGAATTTCCGATACATTTTCGGGTGGTACGAAATAGGTGTCTCCCTCCATTTGTAAGTCGGTGGTTCACCACTTGTCCCCTCGTGTCTTGTATCTGTTGTTAATTAGAAGGTACTTATTGTGCGTGTTCGTGATGTACTTGTGGGACGTGTAAATTATTAACTGTGTTATTTTTGTGCTGTACTTAATTGATAATATTTATGGAAATTAATTTGTAAGAAATGGTCGGTTTTGAGTTTTAGAACAGACTGCTTTTATTCGAATTATAAAAATCACTAAGTAATAAAGTTAACATGTGGGCCTAAAAATAATCAAACATGAAGTTTGTAATTCTGTTCTTGGAAACGAAAAACTAACTTTGAAAATAAATCAAATCACAAAAACAAAAATAAATTAAACTCGTTCCGTCGCCCATATGGTGCATTATCAAAACGTAACTCCATTAATGGAGGCATCTATTGAGGAGAAATTAATGAGACAAAACACCTGCCTCCGCTTCACTAGTCTATCTGTAAGTGACACAAGTTATCATAAACTCAATTTGGTGAAGTGAGAATTTAATAGGGCCCGTGACCGAATTATCCGACCCAATCAATATTTTGGAACTGATCATATATAACAACGTTAGTCACCCGTAAAAACGTGATTGGAAAATCAAACACGTTTGGAACCAGAAGCTAAAAGTTAACAAGATTACGTTAAAACAAACCTTACAAATCAATAAGCAAGGTTTTATCATTTCTAATGGTGGCCCACAACTGGAAAAGTCAGGGTTACAGCCTTGTTTGTATTATTTCACATATTTTAAATGAGAAACCTGAGTTTTAAGACACTACTTCTTCGCAGTATTGTTCTTAGTTTGCCTGACCTCTTACCTGATTTCTCGTGAACATTGCGTGAAGTGCTGCTTCCACTGATGAGTATCAGGTAAAATCCTAGTTCATTGTCATACAGATAAATACTTTTTCATGCTTGTTGATGATTTACACAACGAGAAACCCATAAACATAAGGGTGATGTTGAGTTGAAGTCGCCAAAGCCAAGTCTCTATGATTGTGAAACTAATTTCATTATGAGAAGGTTGAGACTAATTTAGTACGTAGGTAGTTGTTTTCAAGAACTTGCCAAGTTTCGGCAAATAGTATAAGTAGTAGTATCACCAAAATTTTGGAGGTTTAGCAATTTTTCAGTTTCTAAATCGGTTTTTCAGCAATTATAATGAAATGTCAGTACGTTTTTTACCATAATTTTGTGAACAATTTTTTTAATGTTCTAGTTCATCGTTGATAAACTTTTTTTTTGCTATTATTCTGATTAAAAAAATGAATTTAACGATTTTTAGCCGGTTGGGAATCATCATCTGGTGAAGAGTACAGACAAGAAAGGAGCTTTCAGCGTAGAAGACGCCAAAGATTTTTTCGGCGACGAAAAAACGCTCATTTCGTGGGTATTTTTGAGTTTAACGAGAGATTTAGGATGTCTACTGAGACCCTTGAAAGATTCAAATGCTGCGTGACACTGTGCAATTTTTCCTGATCGGGTTTTGAGGATCTCTCCATCATTGAAGAACAAAATGAACATCATCTCGACGATACAGATGACATTTATAACCCAGCAGCATTAAGACTTGATGAACTTGATGGTTTATCATTTTCCGCTGAATGAAGGAGAAAAATCCGATTATGGCAGCCATCAGAATAAGTTGAAATCAAATTCACACTTTTTCCACTTTTAATTTTATAATTTCTCTGTCTTCCAATCAATACTTTTAGTCATGTACGATAAACATCCTATCGTGTACTTAGAACCGGTTTTACATTATCATTACTGCTGACAAAACTTCATTTTCGGCATCCCGCTTGACGTTGTTCCTTTCGTTATTTCCCACACGCCATTTTTATTTTCTGCTACACTTGTAAACTTAGCTTCTACAAGTGTAACTTTTCCACACTTGTACTCTTTGTTTTGGTGAAACACTTGTTCTAGTTTACCGAGCATTACAAGTACCTGTCCTTGTTAACTTGTTCTCTGGATATGTTGATGCAAACTAGGGAAACTGCAGTATTGCTCGGCGTTGATCAGTGATTATATTTTCACACTACGTAGTGCGGCAGTAACGTGGTCATCTAAAAAACAGATGTTGATAACCAACCCTGCCTACCACTCCGGAACTAATCATATTGATATCGGGAATAATTTCATAAAGCAAAAAGTGGAAGAAGGAGCTACTGAAATCAACTACCTCAAAACAGAAGAAATGTCTGCGAATTTCTTAAGTAAACCTATCTACAGAGGAAAGCATTTATTCTATTCTTTGAAGACCGGAGTATGCTGATCAAGTTTTCTCTTGAGGGGTCGTGTTCAAAATCGGTTCAAGGCCAAACTTATTAATTTACAGTCATCCGATGTTGTCACTAAGTGACTTGTTACAGGTCTAGCAAAAACAATTCTGTTCGAAACCTATTGAGACCGATTAATTCTCTCATAGTAATACGTCCGTTCTTATTAGATTTCTTAATATTCCAGACAAGTGTTCAATTTTCAGAAATGTTCAATTTTTTTGTTGCAGTTATCGCTCAACATTAATTAAACACTCACGAGAAGGTCAAGATGAGTATACACTGACCGTCAATTCTCTAGCATATTGCCTGCTAATTATTTTAAAAACATCTCGAAATTAAACTGCTACCTATATGAAGATAATTACCCATTTCTGAGAACGTCATGACGGAAATTGAGACGATCCATCTCAATTTCGGTACACATATATTTTTCCGTGATTTATTTATAGCAAATGAACAAATATACTTACATTTCATCTAGCAATACTTTATTTAAGAATAATTATTACACGTCAGTAAGGTAGGTTTACAGCTAAACCTAACCCGTATGCAGTAGCAGAAATATTAACACTGAGTTTAATTGTACTAGGTACTATTCATGTAGCACAATAACGTCTAGAGGTTTGTCTCGTTCAAGGGCGTTCATAATAAGTCCGATTTGGCAACCAACAAAAAAAAAATTGATTTTTATTTTATTATTCCATGAAATTCTGCATTTCATTTTGAATCGTTTGATATGAATATGTTGAGCGTTCGAACCATAGAAAGTATGATAACAATAGTATTGTAGAGAACGCGGATGTCAAACAATATAACCAAGATGTCAAACCGTATAACCACAAATACATAGGTTACAATCATATGGAAGTAGACGAAAGTTAGAATAGATTGCAGAGTAACAAACCCTACTAATGGAATAGACAGATGAAAACCTAAAAAAGTTTTTTTTTTTTTTACTATTAACGTTTGTCAACAACACAAGACCGAGGAAATCCTCATCACGCTCGTATTCAATGAACATTTTAGGCCAATGCACTTCATCAATTGCCTACATTCGCCGTTCCAACGCCACATCTCCACCTCTAATGTGTGACGACGCGCCTGCACCTCGCATGCAACGCGCGTCCGCTTGTCACCTCTTGTGAATCGCTCCTAAGACCCCCAAAGTCAAAGTTGGGACCGCAGTCCTTGGGACGTCAATCCGGACTTACGGTTAATAATGTTACGCTACTTACATCAACCAATCACCCAGAATTGGAGAAAGTAATTTGTAAATCATTGGAATATGAGTTATGCGACTGTTTAATTCTCTCTGTTTAATTCAGGGAGCGCCGTAAGGTCTCTGAAATCAGACCTACAGTCGCCTTTCCAACCAAAGAGCAAGAAAGGTGAGTGACTCGAATGTAGTGATACCTAACGGCGGTAGACACGCAAACTCTGTCCGATCTAGAAAACGGCTCAAAGCTCCCTCCAAATTCTAAATACGACCAAACGGTTTATTCAACTTTTCTCAGCCAATAATTGACCAATTTCAATGATTCTAGCAGCGATCGATCTATTTTCAAAACTCTAGGTCCCACCGACCTCGAAATTTGAAAGTCAAATTTTAAATGGTAGGTAACTAAATTTGAACATTTTAGAATTAGAAAATTTCAGAGGCTCGATCCTTTGGGGAATTTTAACCCTAGACTACATGGGTGTTTTTTGCACCATCTGATACACGGGTGGGGTGTCCAACACCCCAGTTCCTGGTTCTCATCGTGAAATTTTTTCAGCTCATCCCTAAGCCAAAAAACTAATTTTTCCAAATTTAAGAGGGTTTGCGGAGAAAAACAAAAAAATAATGAACAATTTCTAACGATATCTCGATTTATTGCAACGTTTTGAGCAAAAATGAAGAGTGAAAAAAATATTATTATTTTCTGTTCATTCAAAATAATGACAGTTCCCGTTTAAAAAAATATAGGAGAGAAATCTTCAAAAACGTCAACTAGACAAAAGGAACTAACATTAGAAAAGGAGAGAGCATCAAAAATTGTATTAGCGTCCTCACAGGAGCATTCTGAATTTGACCTTATTTTATAAAATTCGAGAAATCAAAACAATACAAAATTGGTTATTATTCCCCAAATAATTAATATTTCTTGACCACTTACCGCGAAACCACGGTAGGTACCACTCGTTTCTGCCGGTAAAAATAATAATAGAATGTTCAAAATATCAAAAGCATAAAACGGAAATCACTTTTGGATCAAAACAGATAAACAGAAACAAACTATTACAACAAAAGGAGTTCTTCTCCATCAGTTCTGATACTCGAATTTTAAATTGGAAAACCTTTTGCTAGCCGCCATAACGACAAAAACTGAAGGGAAAAATATGACTGAACACTGAAGGGGATGACACACACTCGTGGGGTGTAGGGCACCCCAGAGCAACTTTGCGACCTTCTTGCTCAAGAACTGATGCAAAACTGAACTCGAAAACTCGTGTAGGGAAGGGGGTGAACCCGAGAGAGTATTTCACTATTACTAGGAATGCAACGAGGCGGGCATTTTCAAATGGCATTATTTGGACGCGTGTTGGGGCATTATTTTAACCCCACCCGTTTAGTCTAAGGTTAAAACCAGTGGATTGCCAGAAGAATCATCAAAATCGGTCCACTATTGACAGAGAAAAGTTGAAAAACCGCAAATATACCAGCCGGCGCCCCCTTAATTAATTCTGATCGTTGCTACCCGTATACCATTTATGGATGAAGTCCCAGTTTAATAAAATTGAAGCCTACATAGGCAGAAACAGTTGAAATAGTAGAATGGAAACGATTGAAATAATCTAGGTATGATATCTAAATTCGCATGTCGCTTATTTGAGTTTCCTTACACGAGTATAATCATAAAATCCATTTCAGCATGGGTCCCCTCAGTGGGTTGGCGTAATATCTAGTCCAGGCATATCAAGGTTCAGTCCCTGCTATTGTTCCTGAGATCCGCTGGGCTCTACTACAAACTGT
Organism: Adelphocoris suturalis; assembly: GCA_030762985.1. NCBI lineage: Eukaryota > Metazoa > Arthropoda > Insecta > Hemiptera > Miridae > Adelphocoris > Adelphocoris suturalis. Next base: position 62,253,846 of record CM061041.1, read on the forward strand.
GATATAAAGGGTGACCCGACTTAATTTCATCAAACTGTAATTCCAAATTCTTCAAAATGAGAATTTTCCTCGTGGTGTGCCATTCCAAAAATAGTCTGTATTAAGAGCAAACGACAAATGGAAAAAAGTCCAATCTGAGAAGTTTTGAAAATTTTCTTTTCATACCTCTTTTTGACATTTTATGTCTTTGCTATGGCACATAAACTAAAAAAACGTCACGGAAAATTGCTCACGAAAATATTTTGATGATTTCCGCTTACAACCGAGTCGTTGCTAGGGAAATGGTACTTCGTCGTTTTTCATCCCACAAAATTCGTTGACCATTCGTTCGAAAGCTCTCGATTTATCCAACCATATTATGTTAACTACTGCGAAGTGCGTGGCCAACAAGCTGAGTTATGAGCAAGGTTATTTGAATAATTGTGTACACTCAGGTGATCATTCTCAATAATTATTGATATTGTGAACATGATTGCCACCGCTTGTTAATTTCTGATGATTTCATTGAGCTGGTGTTTCGATGATTTGATTCATAGCAGGTGATCCAAATATTGCGAGAACAGTTTGATTTGTGAAGCGGTGGTTAAATCATTTTAATAGGTAATTTCTATGCTTTACACTCTAGGAAGCTGTAATTTCGTATGTAGCCTCTTTAGGACATTTACTTGACGATGCCCAGGGTCCGGATCAGATGAGTAGCTCTTAAAGCTAATTTCTATGTTTTACACTCTAGGAAGCTGTAATTTCGTATGTAGTCTCTTTAGCACATTTACGTGACGATGCCCAGGGCCCGGATCAGCTGAGTGGCTCTTAGAGCTTGCATACGAGTCTGCAACACATACTTGTCTTCAACTCAAGACATAAAATGTCCCAATGTGTTGCAGACTCGTATGCAAGCGTTTCGTTTAGAAAAAATCACACATCTTCATGGTTCATCAGCTGCGATCCTTTGGTAGAAGGCTCTGCAGTCTGCTCATCTTGGTTTTTCTTTTTCACATATAAAAACCGCTCAAAAACATTGTTTTGGCATCAGGTTTTTTTCCGACGATGTCTTTATTTTTGAGGTTAACGTGATTTTAAGGGAATTTCGGGCCGTTTTAATGTCGTAAGGTACAAAGCACGAAAAAATCTTGAAAGTTAAATTACTCGAAAACTAAACGTTAAAAAAATTTCAATGAGTAACGTTCGATCAGAAATGAGCTCTAGAATCGACCCTCAGAGTTTGATGAACTTACATCGGGACACCCTGTATTCCTCATCTGTGATTTGTTTATGTGCATCAATTCATAATTTTGTTTCACTTATTCATTTAGCTGATTGCAATGCCAACACTCAGCTGGTACCTACGAAATCGCTGATGGTGCACCGGCCTCTTTTACGCCGTGTCCTACGTTTACGTCAGGGCGTTTACGCTTTCAGACGGCGGACCAACGAAATCCGGGCTCTTTATCCCCGCATTTACAAGCTATTTTCTATAGAATAGGGATTGATCGGATTGATGATCCCCAATCATTTTTACGTCCACTGTGGTAAAATAGATCAGAATGCTGTGTATAGTTTGGTGGTCTCGATGCTCGCAAGCTCGCATCTAAAAAACACATAACATCAAGTAGTCAATCCCTTAGTAAAAATACAGATTAGTTGGACATGCAGGTCAGAATGAATGAATAGCAGAGAATTAACGGAAATATGCGGGGTTATAACAGAGAAGGCCCGAAATCGCGACGGCGCGGTAACGCGACGGCGTTGAACGCTTCGGTTTGGTTTTCAAACAAGTTAGATTTTTATCGCGGTCGCCGCTCGTCAAACGCGTTTATGTTTGATGTGTTTTTAACCTCATCCGACATTTTGAACTTGTTTTCGTGCTCTTCACTTTCCCTCAAAGTGATGAAATTCAGCAAACTCGTTCTGGGTTTTAAATATTTCCTCCAAGGGTCTCCTTCTTTTAGCGAATTTTTGAAGAAAATTAAGCTATTGCTCTCGCCTCAAAATTTGTAGAATGTGAATTTTTGAAAAAATTTTATGCAGAAATCCGTTTCAGGCTATTCTGAATCATATTTTGAAGTTGAACGCATATTTTTATGTATGTATGTATATATGTATGTATGTATGTATGTATGTGTCATTCCAGACGATAACACTGTCCGTAGAATTGTGCTAGAAACTTCAAACAAATTTTAAAATGTTAAGGACACAAAACGAAAGTTCAAGTTTGTTGGCCAGCATGATCGGATTACATCTTCGGGTTGAAATTTTCAAAAATGTAGTCAAAAATTTCAAAATAGCCTGTTTTTTGCGATTTGTTGTGCGACATGTGGTATATTCGGAATCAGCGTAAAATTTGCTATAAGAATATGTATCAAGTTTTTAAAAATTTCAAAGTTGAAAAATCAGTCAAAAATCGAAATAATGCCGTTCGCTAGTTGTAAAAATCGGTAATATTAGCATGAAACATTGTCCAAAATCAGATTGAGCTACTCTTATGGAAATATCCCTGTATAACCAATCCTTGAACCATGCTGTTTAAAACGTAGGTAATAGGTGTTTGGTTTAAAAAAAAAAAAAAAAAAAAAAAGTAGGTAATTACAGCTGATGAGTTTACTCTGTGAAATATTCCGTCCTCCGATTCTCTCGGTCGCTCTCTTTAATGTCTTACGCTCAACTGTTTTAGGACTTGATGTAGCTTTAATACTGACTGTGGCTTAGAAAATATCAGCCATGAAATTATGAAGAAGTTCTAATTATGTACGTACTAGCACGCAGACCCAAGGCCTCGCTCCGCTCGGCCGTCAGTAATGTTAATCTCAAGGCCTCCCTCCATCGAAATGTATGAATATTTACCTACATTTGTCTTTAAATCTACAAGATTAGTTTAATAATAATAAAGTATGAGTACCTCCTAATTATTTTTAATAATTTGATTCCATGTTTCTCTATCAAAATCATAAACTAAAATTTCTCTACACGATCAATAGCGACTGAAATGTCGAAGATTTCTTCAAAAATTCGCTCATGGGGTCATCTGCATGACTGGACTTTTTTTTTTTTTATTATTTTCAGCTTAATTTTTATCTTTTAGAGCCGTTTAGCTGGTCATTAGCTCAAACTTGTTGATAGAAAGCATGATTGCAAAATCAAATTGAAAACATGAAGTTGAAAACACTGGTACCGAACCGACTGAGTCGTTCTGCAAGCGCGGACAACGGGTGACGCGGTTCCCATCACTCCCTCATGTTATATTCCTCACTCCCTGGAGGTTATATTCATGTTAACTACGTTAATAATGCATCAACTCATAGCTTGTGCGTATCTATACCATTCTTCTTCGCAATATCTCTCCAGCGAATCGAACTGGTATAATACCCATAATTAAATCGATTCATAAAGTACAAAAGAAATGAACGATTTTCTATATTACCAGACAAACCCCTACTGTACAATAGTATACGTCATGCAAAAAATAATAATAATAATAATAATAATAATAATAATAAAAAAAAATAATAATAATAATAATAATAATAATAAAATAATGATAATAATTACTATTTACCTGGACGTTCGAAAATTTTAATGCTCAAAAATGTAGGTGTGAAAATTTTGCTTAAAGTCCTCATTGAAGGACATTATACGTACGTACTTGAAACGCAACAAGAAGTCAAGATCGAAGTATTAGCGAGTTCTTTTACAAGTACTACAAAATAATATTGAAACTATAATAAAACCTTTTACTGATGCTTTTACAACTCATAAAAAATGATTTAGCTATGGTACATGGTAACAAACAATAAGCATAAACGTACCTTTTATATCGTACGTCGAAAAAGTGTACGCGTGTCGCGAACACCAATGAAACGTTTGATTTCCGCGCACAAACCACTAAAACCTACCGTATAACACTAAATGCTGACGTACCTCGTATAACACTAAATGCTAACGTACCTCGTTACAGTCTGACCCAGTAACCGTTAAAATAACCCGTTAACACACTAACCGTTAAAACTACTAACCTCACATCCACTTGAACGCTCGCCGATCCGGATCCGTGTTCTATCTAATCGAACGAGCTTATCTGGAGCCGACCACGTGACGTGTTTCGCTTTTCGAAATTTCTGCGGCTGCCTAAATATGGGATATTTTTAAAAGCACTCCATATTTACCAATCGTTATCGGATTCGTGAGGCCTGTAGTCCACTCATATCCGCTTATCTTTGATTATTTGTTCAGGACTTAAGATCCGTCGACTTGGGGTAATAAGTTTCTGAATGATTCATTGTAGTAAGGAAACGCTGTGTTTTACATATTATCCTCCTATATAAAAGAGAAGTCTGTCTGTCTGTCAGTCTAAGGTCGATTCGCGTCCAAACGGCTTGACCGATTCTGATGCGGGTTTTTGCAAAATGATTGTAAAGTTCCGGATCAACATTTAGGCTATAGTAGATTCCTATGGACCTCCTATGACTTGAGTGTGCGTGTTTTTCTGTGTGTCCCGCGCTACAGGCCGCAATTTCGGAACTATCAACTTTAAATTTGGTAGGTAGACTTTTTGGACATCCAGAAATGGCTGTTTAGTTTTCAGTAACGATTCAACAACAGGATATTATCGTCGGTGACGACGATCATCGTCAAATCAACCGTAAGTCGAGTTTCGTCACACAGAATAGACTAAAGCCATTAGGAAATCTTTAAAAATTGTATATGACGACAATACGATGTCGTCGTCGTTAACATCAGTCAATGTCAAATCATTGAAAATCGTGTATAGTATCTTTTCTTTCTTTTCGCCCCCACAGGATCGACAAAAACCACAACAAAATCTCTAAAAGTTGCCCTTGAAGGTGATAGGACGTGATCGTCGTCGTCACTGACGTCGGCCATTGTCATAACGTCAAAAATTTAACTCGGTATTGTTGTGACAGTTGTACCTACTCCTAGAAACCTATTTTCACGCCCCCAGCTCAGCTCAAGCTTCAAAACCACAATTTTCATCTCAATCCTAAGGAGATTTATCGTCTGGAAGGACTGATACATATATAAATAAATGAATAAATAAATGTAAATATATATATATATGTATATATAGGTATATGAAAATGTTTTAAAATCTAGGAATTGTTTCAGAATGTCACAAAACGGATTTCAATTAAGAAAATTTTCAAAAAGTTTTATTTTAAAATTTTTGGATTTATTGCAATAGCTTCATTTTCAACAAAAATCCGCTAAAACTGCAAAAAACATGAATCCCAAATCGAATCGAATCGCCAAATTTTATTTAGTACGAGTTTTTTGACATGGATATGTCTTTGCTCTGGGGGGTCAACCAAAAATTTTCGTGACTCAAAAAATATGTCACAATTTCTAATGATGTTTACGTACAACCAATCCGTTGCTAGGGTAATGGAACTTCCGTAGTTTTCATCGCACAGAAATCGTTCGCCACTCGTTGGAAAGCGCTTGATTTATGTGATAAATGTTCACATCTCAAGCTACCAATTTCTCCCTCCTTACGTACCTCGCTACATTCCTAAACTAAGTTGATTGGACTAAAAACAATTTTAATAAGCCGGTTACAATACAATATTCTTAACGTAAAGCAATAGCATCATTTACTCCACTCCATAGGAAACATTATCATCCTCTTGACAACAGTTGACTGTAAACAACAACTCATTGTAGTGGCTTCTCTCCACAGTTATTTTCAACATTTCTATAAGTAAACCGTTGTTTTGTTGGAATTAGTCGGGATGCGGCCCAGGGAAAATGAATGAAATTATTTCATTTATTGTTTTATTTGATAACGTTTCGTCCTCTTACTGAGGACATCTTCAGATCTTGGTGTGTCCAGGAAAAAATTTATAAACATCCGAATATAACGGATTTGTCAAATAAAACAGTGGCTCACCAAGTCAACTCAATGTCAAGAAAGCAAGATCTGAAGATGTCCTCAGTAAGAGAACGAAACGATAAATGATATAATTTCATTTATTAATGAAAAATCAGGCTACCATGAACATAAAAATGATAGCGCCTGTATTGGAGAAATAACTTTAATAGTATATATAGCTTATTGTGTCTCCAAGAATAATAGAATAAATTCTTTATCCTACATTTCGTCGCCTACAGTCCAAAGTTAAAGGATTTTTTTACAACTCTCGAGGACAACCGTTATGAAATACCCAATCAAAGACATATCCATGTAACATGGTATCTGCTTGTAAAGCAGATAGTTTTAAAAAGTTTCTTAGCAAATGATAGAACAGGTGTTTTTGCCATAAAATTGGTTTTTAACAATTTCTTTTTACTCAAGTTGATCACATTTAAATACAATTTAAAATATTATATACCTAACACAAAAGGTGGCAATTTAAGAAAAATCGCTCATACGATCATGCTGCATAACTGGAACTTTTTCAACAGTGATCCCTTAATTTTTCGCATTTTTCGAGGCGGTTTGACGCACTGTGCGGCGGGACGCGAATCTCGGCGTTTGTGTAACGTTTGTTCGTTACGTTTCTTACGTCTTATGTATTGATTATTTGATATTTTTGATTGTTTTTAATTGTGTAGAACCCAAAAATAAAAAATAAATCCTTCAGTACGAGTTGTAGAAAAATTTCTCTCTTATTTAGAGGTATGGTCGGGGGTGGGGGGGGGGGGGGGGCGTATGGATGTAATGAATTGAAGTTAGCAATTCATTAAGAATTGGGAAAAACCTAGAGGCATTCAAACAACGCACTTGCTCCCTGTTGGGGGGCTAGTGCCTACGTATAGTGGGGCAAGTGCATTTTCAACTTTCTACCCGAAAAATAATAAAAGTAAAATTAACCGATGTAGGGCTGTCGGTTGGGGAATGAGGTTTGCATGAGAGAAAATTTGAGGACTCCTGAGTTTTGCAGAATCAGATAGGACTGAGTTTTGGGAGAAGCGTGTGGCTGTGAGTGGGGGTAGAGGAAGAGGTTATGAATGGAAATAAGGCTTCAAGGCCTTGATTTTCTAGGTTTTCCTCGTAATTTCATGCGGTTTTTAATGAAACGCACTTTCCCCTTATTTGAAAACGCTCTTGCACCACTGTCAAAATATAGGGGCAAGAACGTTTTATTGATTTACTGCAGCAATTTTTGTAGCCTTGAATTTATGAAGTGCGCTGTTCATACGGAGACAAAAGGTTGAAAGATAAACAGTGGAATAAACAGGAAAGGAAGGGTTTTTAGACAATAATACCATTGAAAACTGTACTTCCCTCAGATTTACACTATGATATTGGAAGAAGGCTTCGCGGAAAATGGTTCCAATCTTCCAATTACGCTTATTTGTTCGCTGAGGAGATTAAAATTCTTATCAGGTGATAATAAACACCTATTCTATAAATTGCAAAGAAACTTATTAAAATAGAGACGAGACGTTCGCGGAAAATCAATTTGAGACACGAGACTCTAGACCCTGACCAACTAATCTATGCAGAAAACTGTTCTGTGTAAAATCTCATGGCGACTGGAGCGCTGGGAATGCCACGCAGTGGGTAGTCGAACTAAAGAGCAAGTCAGGGTCTAGAGTCTCGTGTCTCAACTTGATTGTTCGCGAATGTCTCGTAAATAGAGAGACCTCATAGCGAAATAATCTTCGAAAGCGTACACAGTATGGGACGTGGAGAGTAAACGTAAACGTAAACGAGTTCCACTATCTGCTTAACAAGCAGATACCATGTTACATTAGGGTGGTTAAAAAAAAAAAAAAAAAAAAAAGTTCTGGGATTTTTTGTTCCCATGGTTTTTTTGCTTCCTCGGTATGTCAGGATGACCCTCCTAAATTTTTAGCAAAAAATATTATTCCTAACCACTTTACCTGGGTCGATTTGGGCCATCGACCGCTATCGTAAACCAATCTCTAAATTGGTGCCGAGGTGATAATTTGAAGGACGGATTTCAATTTTTTTGGGCAAATTTATGGGTTTTCGCATGCGCTGAACTCGATGAACTTACTTATTTTACGCTCCATCCACTAGTTATCCGGTAAACTGGCAGAGGGTACTGCTTGAAGATAAGTAAAAATCGAAAATTTCACCGAAAAGCTGTTAAGAATTGTCCCATTTTTCTGTAAAATTCCTTAGTTTCCATCGGTTTTCCGGGGTCAAATTTGTAGTTCTGAATTGTCTGAACTGTGATTGGATGATAGTCAGCCTTATTGATATCTGTACAACACCAGAAGTAAAAATTTCCTAAAACTTGCCCGTAAACTTTGAATACTGTTTGAAATACTTTTTTTTATGTTTCAATATTTTATCGAGGTTAATTATTATTTTTGTATATTTTTATTATACTTATGTCATTTTCGTTAAAATGTTTGTTTTATGTTCCACGATCATGGATTCTCTTTCAGCTTATAGACCAAATTACAGATTGTCCCTCGAGCAAGTGAAACTGAAATTACATTATACTATTTTCAATTATATTACATCATTTTTTATTTAACGATCCAATCACAGTTCAGACAATTCAGAACTATGAATTTAACCCCGGAAAACCGATAAAACTAAGGAGTTTTACAGAAAAATGGGAAAATTTTTAGCTAGTTCCTCCATTTTGCTGCTATGTTTGGCGAATAAGTACAATGCCGGTTCAAGTCCTTGCCAAATTACCAACGGCTTTGTACCGAGTATCCTGGAAAATACCCAATTTTATCGGCACAAGGTATTTCGGGACCTTAAATTATCAACGTGACATAATTTCCGGTGAAATTAGGGTGAATTTGTCTATTACCCTACAGTTAATTTGAGGTTTATGGCCGATAAACGAAGCAATCATCGATGGAAAAGTATAGTAAAAAACGGGATCATGTTCAGAACATGCCAAAGCATATTATCCGACCATAATAGCATGTTTCTAGTACAATTCTTAACCAGGCGACAGCATTTTCGGGGAAATTTTCGATTTTTACTTATCTTCAAGCAGTGCCCTCTGCCAGTTTACTGGATGACTAGTGAACGGAGCGTAAAATAAATAAGTTCATCGTGTTCAGCGCATGCGAAAACCCATAAATTGACCCAAAAAAATTGAAATCCGTCCTACAAATCATCATCTCGGCACCAATTTAGAGTTTGGTTTACGATAGCGGTCGATAACTGGCAAAAATTGACCCAGGTAAAGTGGTTAGGATTAATATTTTTTGCTAAAAATTTAGGAGGGTCATCCTGACATACCGAGGAAGCAAAAACACAATGGGGACCAGAAATCCCAGAACTTTTTTTTTTTTTTTTTTTTTGAACCACCCTAATGTTACATGGATATGTCTTGGATTGGGGATTTCCTAACGGTTGTTCTCGAGAGTTGTAAACAAATCCTTTTAACTTTGGACTGTAGGATAATGAATTTATTTTATTATTCTTGGAGGCACAAAAAGCACACTATAAATAAATAGTCCAATCAACTTAGTTTAGAAATATAACCAGGTACGTAAGGAGGGGGAAATTGGTAGCTTGAGATGTGATTATTTATCACATAAATCAAGCGCTTTCCAACGAGTGGCGAACGATTTCTGTGCGATCAAAACTGCGGAAGTTCTATTCCCGTAGCAACGGCTGTGTTGTACGTGAAAATCATTTGTTTGGAAAATCGTGACATCAACTTTTGCGTGACGAAAATTTTTGGTTGACCCCACCAGAGAAAGACATATCCATGTCAAATTGAGATTACACTAAACTATAGATATGAGGAATATTATGTGCTACACTCGACTTGGCAGACGCATTTTTAATCGGCGTCGATCTGCTAGTCAAGAGTGGATATGAAGTCGTTCAGATTGGAAATCCCACTTGTTTGCGGCTCGGCTCGACTGCGGTTGCGGCCAACGAACGGGCCCGGTCGAATCCGGCTGAACAGATCCTCCAAGTAAACCAGTCCGTCGTCGCTGCTGCTGTCGCCGACGTCGATATTACTGCTGTCGCTGACGTCACTGCTGCTGTCGCGGTCGTCGCGACTTTCAGAGCCGAATTCGACGAAGTTGGGCGTCACAGGGCCGACGCTGTCGTCGGACTCGTCGTCGTCGGACCATTCGAAGGCGTCGGAATCGACGCCATTGCGATCAGGAGAGAACCCCCATCTCAGTAGAAATGCCTTCTCCACCGACTTCCAATCCTGAAAACCTCCACATCTGCGGAAGTTCACAATTCAATCAGTATTCATAATTGAATCATTGAGTTTTGAAACAATTCATACGCAACTTTTTGATAACGCAAGGTTTTCACGGATTTACAGTTTGCTTCCCTAAACTCATCTTTTGAAGTATGAAATATCCGTCGCAAAGTTGGCAAAATTGCAAAAAAGCATGCGCAAAATTCTGGAAGTATCCTTTACGGTTTACAGTATGCTAAGCACCATAGCACACAACACACACATACTTTTTTTTGTTGAAAACCCCCCTCAAAGGTGGAGGGGGCACACCATTAATGTGAGAAAATAAATAAATAAATAAAAGAAGTGGGGAGGACGCCCAGGTTTATCCGACGCCGGCTATAGGGATTTATTTATTTATTTAATTATACACGGGCATAGCCCAATAGCATAATATTAATAATAGAATACTAGCAGTACTCAATAATAGCAATTCCAACAGTATATAAATTAATTAAACAGTAGGAATAAACAGAACAATACAAATGCCAAATAAAAAAAAATAAAAAACTTCAAATGTTAGCAATGGATCGTTCAATGAAAAACAATGGTAACTAGAATTGAGGCAACAAAAATAAATGGCAGTTGCAGATGCAACTTGGGATGAGCGAAGTTGCAGAAGGATGAGGAGGAAGAAAGGGATGAAAGGAAGTGTCCCTGTAAAATGACCACCAGTTTAAGTAACAACCCCTCAGGAAGCGGGTGGTGATACCACGGAGCACCCCCGCCGGATGCCCAACTCGAGTAACGTGGCACTTTTCCCGCACCACACCTCTCGCCATGAACGGTCGCAGCCATGACCTTGATGTTATTGGTCGCCACTCCTATCAGCTCGGAAATCGCTTGCCGCTGGTCATTTCAGTCTTATTTACTTATCTTAGCCCACCAGGTTTGCTCCATGTCACGCTGAGAACCTGGACTTCCAGGATTATCTATAGCAGACCCATTGGCAATGACACACATGTTTGAAACCGTCCTAATGTCATTTTTTTTTTTTTTTTTTTTTTGATCCAGCCTCAGAAATTCTTGAAATTAGTTCAGTACTTATTAGGCATTAGGTAATAATAAATTTATGTTCCATTGTGATGGTATTACATTATATTAAGTTATTCGAGAGCAAAGAAATTGTTAATCACCAATTATTTTATAGCAAATAAACTCCTTCTTCATGAAGCATGATCGTATGAGTGAAATTTCGTGAATTATCGTATTATATTACATTACATTGTTTTGAAATTTGAGCTCTTTGAGTGCTAAGAAATAGTTAACTAACAATTCAATGGCAACAAAATTTGTTCTGATTAATATTCTGCGATTCAAAATTTGTTTAGGATGTTTAGCTTTTTTATTGCGATTTTCATATATTTTTCGGCAAATATTAATGAATTTTAAGTCTATTTTTCAGTATAAATTTCCTCATACATTTTTCAATATTCTAGTTTATTCTTAATAAATTCTTTTGAATAACATTAAGCTGAAAATATAAATTTAACAGTTTTCAGCCTTTTTCAGTGTTTTTTTTAAACAAATATTTGAAATTTGACCAATTTAACGTGCTCAAAAAATGCTGGCCAACGAACTCATCCTTTTGTCTGGAAGGCTTGATTTTTTGGCGCTAGAACGGAATTTTTATCTCAATCCTAAGGAGAGTTATCGTCCAGTATTGGAACCTTCAACGTGTATTTATATATAAAACAGCGTTAAACTCTAGGATTCGTTCCAGAATGTCTCAAAAATGATTTCAATAAAGAAATTTTTTCGAAAATTTTGATTTTAAATATTTGGAGCCATTGCAATAGCTTAGTTTATTTTACTAAAATTCGCTAATGTGCGTTTCCAGGCATGAAGTGTAATCGTTCCGGAAAAGCTCCAAAAGATCGTTTTTACACTATTTTACGTATTAGTAATTTACACTAGTAAGTAACTATTAGGGTGTTAAATGTCGAAAAAATGACCTCTGAATTTTCTCAAAGTTTTTGCATAAGAAAAACCTACGCCGGTAGCTCGATTTCGGTTTTTGAAATAAGCTTTTTTCGCCAATATCATACTTTTGAATATAACTTTTACAAACTTCTTTGTAAAATTGTGAAACTTCGTATACTTACATATTTGGGGTCGCTGAACTCGAATATGCAGTCAAAACAAGTTGACAGCAACAAATCTTTACAGTTTGGGATTTCAAAATCGTCAAAATCATGTCAAAAAATGAAAATTTTTCAAATTTCCAGTGAAATAAAAACAAAAAATTAAATATTAAAAATTTGCTTTTTTGTTAAATTTAATGAAAATTCTACGTAAAAATACGAATTTTCACAATTTCACAATGAGTTTCAAAAAATAGTTACTTTTTAACATGATTTGACGATTTTGAGATTCCAAACTGTAAAAAGTTGCTGTCGACTTGTTTTGACGAGTTCAGCGACCCCAAGAACGTAAGTATACGAAGTTTCACAATTTTACAAAGAATTTTGTAAAAGTTATATTCAAAAGTCCGATATTGGCAAAAAAAGCGTATTTCAAAAACCAAAATCGAGCTATCGGCGAATGTTTTTGTCATGCAAAAAATCTGAAAAAATTCAGGGGTCAATTTTTTGACATTTTAAACCAAATTTCGGGTGGAGGTCATCAACATTCCACCTTTCTCAAAATAGCGGGTGCACCCTAGTAACTATTTACAGATAAATACATTTTAATATAACTATTTACACTAGTTTGTATTTTACGTCAACTGACCTAAACCACCTTCTTGGCTCACAAACGAGGGCGTCTTCGAAGGCGCCGCGGCGCTGGGCGTCCGTCCATCCATAACGAGCGGCGTCTCTCTTGAAGGCGCTAAGGAACCGAGTGGCGCTCTCGTCCGGGCCGCCTGAAAACAAGTGACAGCAGGCGCCGATCTCAGGCGTCTCAGTCAGCGGACTGCGCCTATTCTTGCGGTTCCCTGTGAAATCAGCAAAGCTAAATTGATGATCGTAGGAAATATGGCTAAGTCCCATTAATTTATTGTCGGAGCTCTGCTGCTAAGTAACCTTCAGGTACTTAAGCCTGGTTCTGGCATTCGAGTACAGCGTGCGCCTACAGAGCGGGGACGGGTGGGTGCTGTAAAGGGAATTATTTAGCCATACGCAGAGAGAAATGTTGACTTTGAAAAAATAGAGAGTTTTTGCAGTCTTCCATCCGAGTCGTTCAGCTGATTCGATGTACGAATAGAAGTTTTTCTACCGCAAACAAACCAGAAACTAACCACTGAGTCGTACTGTACGAATAGGGAATTGTTGTACGATTGAATGAAACGATTCAAAAGTCACACTAACGTGACTACACTACTCCAAATCTTCATAATTAAGCCCGAGTCATAGATTACCTAACGTGTAATCAGTGGCGGATTAATGGAATTTCGTGGGTGGGGGCGGTCCTCTACCGGGAGTACTCCCCCCCCCCCCCCTCGAGAAATTTTTTGAAAAAATACCTTGAAAAACTAGCAGTTTTAGAGGTTATAGACCCACACTTTATATCAGTTATGTAAAAATTAACATGAAAAACATAGTTTTTATTTGCACAAATTTTAGCTTGGCTACCAAACATCCATGAACACACAAAAATAAAATAAAATAAAATAAATAAATAAATAAAAACTAAATTTAACAAAAAATAGAATGATTATTGGTAGGTAATTTTTTTTTTTGGCAAAATTATATCGAAAAAGGCAGCGAATGAAACATAAAACACAGGATAACTTCAGTGTGTGAAGAACTTCCTCGTGGTGTAATATTATTTATAAATTATAAGTACTTTTATATTGTAAATACAGGATTAAATAATAATACACTCTACATTTTTTCAATTTCCTTTAGAAGTAAACAACCATTTAATGAACAGTCACGTTGAAATTAAAGTACATTTTTGATTAAAGATGAAGATACAAATAAAATATTACCTTGTTAAACATTTTAGAACAAAAATGTAATCTTCCATGCTCGTTTGTTGACGGAGCTAAACTCAAACACTAAAAAAAAACTTCAGTTCGCATTTAACATGAAGTTTGGTTTCTACTGCTCTTCTACTGACAAAAGGGCGACGATGGACGACAGCACGACAAAAAACTCAACACCACCATTGCCAACCTGCTTTGATGATTTTTCCCTCAAGCACTTCTGGAAATCTCAGAGTTTACCGACGAAAATTCTGACACTACCCACGTAAATCTCCGATTGATACCCCGTGGCACCTACGCAGTTTGTGGGGTTACTAAATTGGCCGTGACAGACTAGTATCACCGGTACCTATCATACCAGTTTCCCCATAGAATAAAGTTCCTTCATCTATACTCGTATTTTTGTCAACATACAAGCGCGACGGCGTAATTCTATTCTGACGTTCCCTCGCAAGAATTTTTTTCTTCTGCCTCTCGGGGGGGGGGGGGGGGGGGGGGGCCCCCCCCCCCCCCCCCCTTTAATTCGTCCCTGCGTGTAATGCATTCTTTCTTAATGGAAGAAGTATCAAATTAGCAACAACTTTATCTGCGGTTTAATTTTTTCACTCGAAATAGATGTAGAAGAAGGACGGGAACTTGGAAGGGTAGGTAGTGGTTAAGGCAACATCGAAATTCGCCTTGGGTTAGTAGAATGTCTTCCGGGAACTTGAAAATGATCAACGATCAAGATGTGCATACCTATATTATAAATATGTACCTAGCTACCTGTACCCATTACATCCATATGTACGATATTTTACACTTTTTTCTCTTGGCCTATTACTTTTCATTATTGAAGATGTGTATATCTGCTAATACACGACAAAGGTCAAAGACAGCCGTTTCAGTCTGTGTCTATTTTCTCTGTCATGTGGCACAATCATTACCCATTTCATCAAAATCGATCTATCAGTATCGGAGCTTTGACTAAAACAATCAATTTCAGGTTCGGCAGGTACAATGGTTACCTATTTCAACAAGATTAGTAGGATGACATCCTGAGACTTGTACCCAAATACCCTCGAACGAAATCGGACTGATGGTACATCGTACATTATAAGGTATCAGCATAATTTAGGTTAGGATGAATTCTACAAACCGACCACCCTTTTTGAAAATCAAGAATATTACAATGCGCATGTCATGCCACCTTGAATAGGAACTAAACAAATTGATTATAGCATTATAGGTTATCGTCATGGAAGGTTACATGTGTATTTGGAGCTGTATTCGGTTTCCCTTGAGCTCCGAATAGGATTTTTCTATTCGTACGACGAATGGACCGCTAACCGTTAGCATTTTTTGCGCATGCGCAGTGCTCCATTTCTATTCGTAGTTCCTCCCACTCGACTACGACTCAGCGTTGCAAAAACTCCCTAATGAATCTGAT
Source organism: Adelphocoris suturalis (assembly GCA_030762985.1). Classification (NCBI taxonomy): domain Eukaryota; kingdom Metazoa; phylum Arthropoda; class Insecta; order Hemiptera; family Miridae; genus Adelphocoris; species Adelphocoris suturalis. The sequence goes on from CM061041.1 coordinate 62,269,372, forward strand.
AGGGGACGAGCCAGACCGATTTCATCAAAATCGGGTGGAAACTTCAGAAATGTAGAAATGTAGCTTGTTTCAAGGTACCTACACACTTTTTTTTTTTTTTTTAAAGAAATCTCCCCTCAAAGACGGAGGGGGCACGCCATTAAGAAAAAGAAACGAAAAAACTAGATTAAAAAGTGGAAAGGACGCCCAGGCTTACCCGACTCCGGCCCTAGGGATTAGGGAAGTTGAGGATGATGGAGGAGGGAGAGAGGGATGAAAGGAAGTGCCCCTATAAAATGATCACCAGTTAAGGTAAGAGCCCCGAAGGACGCGGGTGGTGATACCACGGAGCACTCCTGCCGAGATGCCCAACGTCGTTCCTATCATATTTACTTATTTTAGCCCTCCAGGTCTGCTCCATGTCCACACTGCCACTGACAACTTGGACATCCAGGATTATGGCAGACCCATCGGGCTTGATGGCAACGATATCTGGCTTCTTGCCCCGGTCACTCGGCATATGGTACAGTCTCTCTCTCTCCACATCCTAGCCGCTGGATGACAAAGCACCTGCTATCTGCTTGGCAACCGCATCATGACGCAGAATGCGGCCACCATGAATCCGTGGACACTGCTGCACCACATGATACAGATTCTCATTCTTACCCCGACAGGCACGGCAAAGGGTTTCTACTGTCCCACGACTACCTCTAGAACACCTCACCGCAGTGGCTAATGTTGCCACGCGGACGGCAGGAAAATGTCGGTAGTCGCAGGCCCCAATGCCCTCTGAAGCCCATTCAACCCACTGGGAGGAAATGGGGGATTCAGAGCACTGTCGGAGTTCTTTACCGTCCACTGAATCATGCAGAGCAGCAGCGAACTCAGCAGATGAGCTGGGTTTTGGAGCAGTTGGTGTTGCTCGATCGCACCACAACAGCTGCTGTCTGACAAAATCAAGGTCAGCAGCAGTGCGGGCGACCTCCCAGCTAGAGCCCCTTAGGGCAAGCAGGCGCTGGCGGCGTAAAGATGGGATAGCGGCTGAGAGAGAGAGACAATGCCGAGCCCACCGGCCTTGACCGGTGCATGGATATAGGCACTTGGGACACCAGGTGGAAAGCCTAGCCAAGAGCGCACAGCAGAGCATACTTCACGGTCTAACTCAAGCAGCCTCCCCGCAGTAAGCCTGCCAAAGACTAGCCCATAGGTTAGCTTTGGCAGTAAGTACGTGAGAAGGAGGCGCAGCTTCTGCTGCGGCTTCAGTAGAGCCTTGGTGACACGAGCTAGTGCTCCACCAAGGTCCACATGGCTTGCGGCAATGGTAGCAACACCCATGAAGTCGACTCCCAGGTACCGCCAAACCCCCAACACGGATCGGGCAGGGATGGAAGTTTGTCCTATGACAAAACACTCCTCATCCACTACCTTCACCTTATGCTGGCGACCCGACGGGACCAAGGAGACCGACCCTAACTTAGCTGGGTTGACCACCAACCACACCTGGCTAGCTGCTCAGCAAATGCGTTGAGGGAGATCTGCAAGCCTTCACGGGTTTCTGCCAGTAGGATGACATCATCAGCAAAAGCCAATGCACCTAGTCGCACCCCAGGGGCGAGATCGAACCCTATTTCAGCAGGCAGCTTACCCAAGGCCGTATCCACGACCAGGTTGAAGAGGAGTGGCGAAAGAGGATCCCCCTGGCGTACCCCGCGCCCAATAACAACATCCCCTGACATCTCACCTTGTGCCTCGACAGGCACCTTCGTGGTACAGACAGGCAACATACTCAATTAAACGAGCAGGTGCCCCGACACCACGAAGACAATAGGTCAGGGCAAAGTGGCTAACTGTGTCAAAGGCCTTAGCGACGTCCAGAGCGGCAAGATGGAGCTGCTGTTTTTTGATACGAGCCAGCGAAATGACAGTTTGGAGAACTGTTAGATTCTCCGCTGTGCCATCCGCTGGACGGAATGCTCTCCAGAACTTTTTGGAAGTGGCGGAAGACCACCGACGAAATAGAAATTGGACGGTAGCCTCCAGGCCCACTTCCCCCTTTCTTCGGGATGAAAATTGTCCGGGCACGGGTCAACTTTTTCGGGGGTCTTCCAGATAGTAGCAACAGGTTGAGGATGAGCAGTCTAACATTCTTAGGAGCTTTATTCCAGCGTCGGGCGGAAATACCATCGGGTAGAGCAGAAGTGTAGTTTTTGACATGGCACTTATGTGCCTCGTCATGAAGCACCAGTGTGCACATGATGCTGCGTAAGGAGTCCCTGGTGGAAGCTGGGGGTACCACTGGCTCACCGGAGTTGTGGCTGGGAGCGCCCATAAGAGGCTCCCAGTAATCCACAAACTCCTGGAGGGGGGGCATAACTTGTTCTTCCCCAGCTCCCTCCAGTACCTCCGCAGCTGCACGAGCCGGATACTTCCTCCACAATCTCTGGACACGCTGGTATTCCCGCCTCCTTGCTTGCTTAGCTGCTCTGCGACCTCCACGAGGCACCACATTAGGAGGAACTTCTCCCTGGTGCCTCGCCACGGTCGCTTCCTCAACCTGCGGGAAGATCCTCTGCACATATGCCGCGACCTCGTCCTCCAAGCCATTTGGCCCCTCAACAGCCCGCCCCGCCAGATCCTGCAGGTAGGCACTCTCATAACCAACAATATTGCCTACCTGCTCCCCGAGCCTCAATACTTCAGTCTTCAGGTCTGAAAGAAGACCGGAGGTCACGGGGGAGGATTGCTGAATGGCGGGCTGTTGTCCCACGTCTGCCGGAGATGCGGGAGAGGCCCCACTGCTATTTGCCAGGATTGCATCCTGGACAAGCTGCTTGTAGTGGGGCCTCAGGCGAAGAGATTGAATGGCAGAAAGCGTGCGCATGGGAAAACGTTGCTGCAAATAAACATTCATATGATGTACCCCATTACGCACTGCCTCTGCCTCTTCTGCTGCCATTCGCCGCAAATCCTCAGAAGCATACCTGGGCCGGTCTCGCTCTATATTAATTGCTGCGTTGGCCTCTACAGGATGCTTCTGCCAGACTTGGGCCCCAAGGCCACGCTTGGAGCTAAAGGCTCTTTCACAATGGGCACATTTATGGGCATTAATTGGGGCTGTGGAAGAGGAGGAGGGATAGGATGAAACACACACACACACACACACATACGTACAGTCAGACACCAAAGTTGATCAGAATGGTCTAAAACGTAAAATGCGAGTAGACATGTTTTATGAGACCACATTTTTTTCATCTTCCGAAAGTGAAAACAATGCTTCCGCTATAGCTACTCTCTGGCTTCACATAAGCCTAGTCATGCTAATCTTAACTAAGCCGTTTCTACTGAACTCACCTGGTTTCCTTCGTCTTGACATCTCAGACGAAAATGACGTTTTTATCAGAAGCTTTGAGATGAAATCAATAAATTTTCTATTCCCTCTAATAATTAGACTGAATCAAAAATTACTTATTGACAACATTGTTGCCAACCCGATAGCGTTTATACGTAATTGCAATTAACCAACTTGAGTAGCCCATTTTAGAAATGTTACCAACCGTTGCTCACCGTTCATTAACTTTGGTTATTGCTTGGTGTATCAGTTTTCCACTTATAGCCGTCATAATGACTCAGAATACTGATTATAAATTTTCCATTTACATGCATTTGCAATTAATATTAGCACTCTAACTCGAAAATTTTCAAAAAATATAGCATCACGACAGCCCGTCACGCAACTGATTAATACAGCAATTGTTATCATGTTGGAGATAGTGACAGGTTTGATCGGAAAAGCAGTTCTCATAATTCAAGGAATTCATCTAGTTCGTAATCGAACTGCAAAGGGAGGGGATGTGAACCGTTCAGAACTCTTGAGTTCTGAACTACCAATCCGAATGCTCATTTCTAGTTCGGAACTGATAACCTTCGATAACCCTTCTCTGTTTCCTCATAATTTCCATTTTTCGGACGTATCCTCATTCCTAAAAGAAATTCAACTTCATAATCCGAACTTAACTCTGGATCGCTGATGGGGTTCTCTTCACTTGAACTTCAAGAATCCATGATGATGATTCTGATGATGTATATTGATGAATCATCTACAAGGATCGAAAAGGATGAATAGGTAAGTAGGCTGATGACAGCAATAAAGAGAAGATATCAACAATATGGAACTCGGCAACTGATACTGAAAGTACGGCGAGAGGCGCAAGGCGAGTCCTTTGATTGTTTACTGCGTACGTCTAGAACTACTGGTTCTGGGAAAAATACAGAACTGTTCGAACTGGTTCGGAACGGCAACGAACTACTAGGTTCGAACAACGAACTGCTAGTTCCAGGTCTTCCAGAACTAGTTCTCGTGTACGTACTGCGATCTGACACTACACTGGTAAATTATGATCAACTAGTCATCCCACCTTTAGTACTGTGACAAGGAGGAGATGGAAATGGAGTAGTTACTCCTTCAAAGGGGAGAGGCGATTAACCTGCTACACCCAGAGGCTATCCTGAACGTTGGTAATCTAGGAAATATCCCCTTAGATGTAACATTTGTAAGAATCAAGAAGGAGGAACTACTCTTATTCATCACAGTACTTCGATTATGCGACAGTACAGCAACGTTTTCAGGTAGGAAACGTTTTTGACATATTCATGTCTTTACTACGGCCCCCCTCAGTGGGAAATTGTTTCAATTTCCGTCACACAAAGTGTAACGGAAAAAGTGGAACGGAAAAGCTGATATTTATGTTTGAAAATTATGTTTACTTTGGTCCCTTAGGTGATAACTGAAAAAATGCATCACATAACGTTATGTCATGACGAAATACCTCAAAAATAATCTAGCCAGGGGCTTCGCTAAACAAAAATAGTGGGGAGGGAAGTATCATGAAATTCCCAACTGAACCAAAAATTTTCCCAACTCCAAAAACGTCTGCCGAGTTGGGTGGGCAGTATAACTTCCTCGCGTATTGTAACATGGACGTATAGCATTAGTTGAAGAACAAAGTACACGTCGACGTTATAAGAAATTAATGTTTGCGCATGCGCACAGACTACTATTGATCCAACGGCAATGGCATTTATAGAGGAACCTCTAGGAGCTAAACCGCACAATCCTTGAAATTTTCATAAAAATCGGTCCATTAGTCTCGGAGTCTTGTCTGTGTCGATTAAGATAAACTTTGCGCATGCGCTGTAGTAATTACTCCACCAATAGCGATATACTTCATAGGGAATTCTCCTGGAACATATATCCATCTAATCCCCGAGTTTGAACAAAATCGGACCAATAGATGATAACAAATCGACGTTATGAGAAGTTTACAATAGACATTTGTTAATTTGACGGTATTAAAAATTACAGGGGACCATGTGGGAGCTAATCCGCACAATCCCTGAAAATTTCATCGGAATCGGACTGAAATTTGGTATAGTTTTGTGCGAGACAAGGAGTTACCACAGACAGACACGGAACCAAAATTTATCAGCAAACTCTGAAACGTAAAACGCTGGAACGTAACGGACGCGTAACGCTGCGTAACGCTTCTACGCAGATCATTGGTATATAATTATTATTAAGCCCCATATATATATTTGGTAAATGACCACAACTTGGCGTATCGTGTCTCCTAAAAGGGTTCATTTATTTAATTTTATTTACGGGCGAAATTGCCCAATTTACAGTTTTATGATAATAATAATATTTATTTTAATCTAGATTTTACTAAAAAATGCTACATTAGATTCTATAACATTAATCTCACAACAAACAATAACAAGCTTTATTTGGAAAAAAAAAGAGATCACCAATTCTCAACAATAATAAATAGCACAACTAAAAAATTTGAAGAACGGGGTAACATAAATAAGTAATTTACGAAATTTTTGACTATAACAATAATTTACAATGTCTCTTGAACGCCAGCTCACTTAAACAAAGGAGGTCGACATCCGACGATAAACCTACCAATCGGTTGAACTCCCTCTGGTTCTAATAGGGGCCCACCATGCAAATAGCTCGTCATTACAGTTGAGAGAAAAAAAGTTTACATGTGGCGAGTTGGATTTGGCTGCTATGCTGTAAAACGTACTTGAATTTCATTAATATTTGCTGAAAAATCTATAAAAACTGCAAAAATGGTAAAAAGTCTTAAATCGTTATTGGATCGCCAAATTTTATTTAGTTTGAGCTTTTATTGCCATAAAAATGGTTTATTAAACATTTCTTTGTACTAAAATTGCACAATTTTCAGTCAAAATCGGATTCACCTGGCTTTATCTGCTAATTACTTCATTTACCAAAAGGGTCCATATATTGAGTATTTCTATGAAAAGCGGAGGCTTATAACATTGGCATACGGAAAACTCCCTGATCGTGCTTTTAATACTATGATCATGCTAGGACTTCCCGAGAACATGTAATCTGGTGATGTTACAAGATATTCAAACTAGAGACCAGCTGAGGGAAGCCTTGGGAAAACTCAAACATCTTTCTGTTATCCATGGAAATTGAGAAAAGGAAGAGTATGCAGAAACGGTGATACTTACAGAAAAACAAAAGTTTCCAAAAGTAAAATTGTTTTTTCATCATAAACTACTAAATCAAGCTGCAGTCCAACCCTTCAGGTTTTGGTAAATGGTTCCACAGTCCATGCATTACTCAACGCAGGTGCATTCTTGAATCTAATTAAATCAAACCTTATCAAACGATCCTCTTTAGCACAGCAACCTGCTAATGAAATATTGAAAAGCTTCAATAATTCTAAAAAAAAATACACTGCCAAGGAAATGGCACATGAGCTTCCTCGTGACCTTCACAGTACGTCACCATTAAATTCCAGAAAACTAGAAACGACCGGTTCTGGCATCAGGGAATTAATAAGGTGGGAAATTGGAAGCTGAATGGTACATATAATAAATGAAATTAATAAGGAAAATTTTGATTTTAATATGGGACCATCCAGGATGAAGTCCGCATGTTCCCTGAAATATTCGTCTAAATCGGATCAAAACTGAAGGAGTTTTTAATTGATTTATAGGATTTCATTAATATTATGATATAAATTCATGATTAAAACATCCTTGGGGATATTTTTTGGCACTGAAAATCCCTGAAAATCTGACCGAAATCCGTTCACAATTGCCTGAGTTAAGACCAAAACAAGAAAATTTTGTTTGCGCCTGCGCAGAGGCTACCGTTGATTCTATCATGGCGGAACTGAAACGGGACCATGTAGAGCTATACCCGCACGATCCCTAAAAATTTGAAGAAAATCGCATCAAAATTGTGGAAATTATGGCTGTTGCAAGGTCCGTAACAAGAATATTTCGTTCACGCATGCGCAGAGCGTACCGCTGATGCAATTATGATGATTGTCTTATGGGACCTCAAGGGACCTTACCCACATCATCCCTGAAAATCTGACCGAAATCCGTTCAACATTGACCGAGTTATGACCGTCACAAGGAATTCACGTTAGCGCCTGCGCAGAAGCTACCGTTGATTCGATCATAATGAAGTTGATAGGGGATCATCTAGAGCTTAACCCGCACGATCCCTGAAAATTTGGTTAAAATCGGATCAAAATTGTGGAAGTTATGGCTGTTACAAGGAAATGTGGACGGACAGACAGACAGACACGGAACCAAATTTGTTCAGGAGGCTCTGAAACGCAAAATGCGAGTGGAAATTTTGATTTTGGAGCAAAAATTTTTTTTTCATTTCGAAAGTGAAAACAAAGCTTCCGCTGCCTTGCAGTCTCGGAAGCGAAACGTGAAACGGGCGGCCGTTTTCAATTTAACCATACCGTCTTTAGCTCATAGTGGTATGAAGTGTTCTGCATTCGATGTGCCTGAATTGACTCACGATTTGATCATAGGGATGCTGACCCTACAAGCCCTAGGATTTGAGTTGTCCAATAAGTATACGGAGAAGCATTCCAAATACAAGCAACAGTGTTCTTTAGGGTCTATGAGCAATACTAATGTTAGAATTCTACTAATTTCATTTGAGGTTAGATCCAGTAGCCCCGTAGTGAAACTCAAGCCCTACAGGCTTTCAAGAGAGAAATATGCTTGGGGTCAGAAGATTGCTGATTTACTCGATTGAGGAATCATACGTACCTCCCAATCTGAATACGCCTCCCTTTGCGTGATAGTCCACAAAGAAGATGGTTCGTGGCGCTTGTGTCAAGATTATCGTGAAGTTAATAAGCACACTGAATTAGACCAGTTTCCATTTCCCTTGATAGAAGACATAATTAATAATTTCGGGGGTTGTAATTTCTTCTCTAATTTGAACCTGAGGGAAGGTTTCCACCAACTTCCACTCAAAGAAGACACAAAAAAGTTGATATATTTTGTTTTAGCTTTTGGACAGTTAGAGTTTAATTTTCTACCATTTGGATGGAAGAACTCGCCTCCAAAGTTTCAGCTAGTTATTACCCAGGTTCTGGAAGAATTACTAAAGGATCCTTTGATTTGGGTCTAGATAGACGACATCCTTGTTGGGGGGGGGGGGGGGGGGGGGGAATGTTCAGCAAGAACTTGCAAGGTTATTGAACTTTTGGAGAAAGCTGATCTCAAAATCAACGAAAAAAAAAGTTGGTTCGATAAACCCAGTGTAGTATTTTTTCGAAGGGTAATTGATGGAAAATCGAAAACAACAAAAGAGGATTTCATCTATAAAGTAGGAAATATGAAAAGACTTCTCGTTGAGATGAAAGATCACTGGGAATGAATAAGACGCCTATCGGACAGAGATTCGCCTCCTCCAACCAAGAGTTTCTTCTGTTTGAATACAAGACGGAAGACATTCGCGCTACCCATTCAAAAGACACAGTTCACCGAGGGAGTCATTGTGAAACTTACTGCAGAGGGAAGGTAAAATGATTCATTTGTAAAATGTTTAAATTAATTTGTAAAATGTTTAACTTTATATGCAAAAAGTTCCAGTCATGCAGCACGGTTGTATAAGCTAATTTTCGTAAATTATCGTACTATATTATGTTGCATTGTTTTGATAATTGAGGACTTCGAGTGAAAAGATATAGTTAACTACTAGTTTCATGGCAAAAACCCTGTTCCGACTAATAATCTGCTATTCAAATAGAGATTTAGAATTTTTGACTTTTAATAAGTTTTTATTGATTTATTAGCACATTTCAATGAAATTGAAGTGATAAATTTTATGTGTTTTTAGGGGTAAAAATAGTTAGCTGAAGTGTAAAACTCGATTATAAGGGGTTTGGGGAGATATGCAAGTGTTTTATTCGATTCAGCACGAAAAAATACGTAGAAACGGATCCCAAACTCGTATTTTTAATGAGGGTGATTTTTCACGGAAACCCTCGATTTCATTGAAAAACCCATGTTTTACAACATTAAAGCATAATTTTCTCCCATAATTAGCAAAGTTGAAGTAAAATTGACTATACTTCGAAAAGCTGAGATTCTGAGGACGTTTTCCACGTATTAGGAGCGAAACGCAAGTTGGAAAAAGTCAAATTCTGAAGTTTTCGAAATTTGATATTCAGCCTCTTTTTTTACCGTATAAAGACGGCTCAAAAAATTTTGGTTGATTTCAGGTAGATAGGAAATTTAACGCTCTTTCCAACAATGCCCTTATTTTTTAGTTTAAAGTAACTCTAAGGAGAGTTACGGCCGTTTTAATGTTATAAATTACAAAACACGAAAAATCTGAAAAATTAAATTACTCGAAAACTAGGCCTTTATAAGAAATCTCTAGGAGGAACCTTTGATCAGAAATGAGCTGTATAATCGACCCTCACTGTGTGATGAACTTAAGTCAGGAAACCCTGTATATGTGTCCTTCCGGGAGATCACTCCTTAGGATTGAGATGAAAATTCCGTTCACGCGCCAAAAATTCAAGCTTTCCAATCGAAACGATGAGTTCCTTAGCTAGCATTTTTTGAGCACACCAGGTTGGTCAAATTTGGAAAAAAAAGTGATAAAAAAATCACACAAAAAAAAAAAAAAAAGTAAAAACGGCTAAAAATCGTTAAATTTATATTTTTCAGCAGAGTTTTAGTCATAAAAGTTTATTAATAATGAACTAGAACATTAAGAAATTTATGCTGAAAAATGTACCTACTTAAATTTCATTAATATTTGCCGAAAAATAGATAACATATTGCAAAAAAAGCTTACCATTATTTCTTTATTTATTTATACGCGGGCGAACCTACCTACTTAAATAACACAAATAGAAAAGAAAGTCTCCGTGAATCGTAAAAGTACACTGCATTATGAGAAACAATTTGAATTAGAATACACATTTTAATAATACAGTGGAACCTGGATAATTCAAACTTCTTTAATTCGAAATCATCTTTAATTCGAATATTTCTCTTGGTCCCTAGCATTTTGTATTTTAACAACGCTAAAAAAATCGTCGATAATTCGAATTTTATTTTGGATAATTCGAATTTTCGGCGTGCTAATTAAGGTATCAATTTTAAGCTGCGACTCAAAATAATTGTAAATTTATCGGGAAATACGTTTTAGTAACGATTTGGCAAAAGGTTTGCGTTAGACCAAATGCATGCAATTCAGTGCCATCGTACAGTCTGATAACTCCCCTTCCCCTCCCGCCCATCAGCAGAAGAAGTACCGGCGCCGAGTGCAGCTGACGCCATGAATCACGTACAAGAACTTAGACGTTTTTTTGAAAGGCGAATTAATGTAAGTGATTCATACTTCAACTCTTTGAATGCGTTGGAATCTTTTATAATGGCCGAGAGGCTTAAGGAAACAGGCCAAAATATCATCCTTTTTTGAAAAACAATAGATTGTTTTTTAAGGTTGTAGTTAAATACAGTACCATTCCAGGTGTCTTTATATTTAATGTTTAATATTATGTTGGTCAATACAGTATTCAATGTTACTGCATGTACTTTACTTCGTACTGTAGTTTGTTAAAATATAATTTATTAAAAACTTCTTTAATTCGAATTTTAGGTTAATTCGAAGTTTTTGACTGGTCCGTTGAGGTTCGAATTATACAAGTTTCACTGTATTGGGAAAGTTCAAAGTGTTAATAACTGGGGAATAATGAGGTTGAAGCCGCGATCACACTTTTCAACTTTTGAAGGGAACATTAGAAAAAAATCAAGATTATATCATAGGTTATACGTTAATTCACGAAAATTCGCTCATACGATCTTGCTGCATGGCTGGAACTTCTTTTCAATGGGAGTACTGGTATGAGGGTGAAAGTTAGGCGGCTTCTTCCTTTATATGTTTATTCACAACTAGTTTCGCCTATAAGAGGCCTCTTCAGGTTCTACAAAGTTAAACAATATAGTTTTTTTTTAATGGTAGATACAGAGGGTTGTTTATATTATACCATAATTAGGTATATTATAAACAACCCTCTGTATCGACCATTATAAAACAACTATATTGTTTAACTTTGTAGAACCTGAAGAGGCCTCTTATAGGCGAAACTAGTTGTGAATAAACATATACAGGAAGAAGCCGCCTAACTTCCATTATCATACCAGTACTCCTATGAGAAATGTAGGCTACCAACAAGAATACATTCTTTTCAATTTCTGAGCATTACTGGGCTAGTCAAATCAGCAAATGCTAAATTTAATTACGAGGTTAATGGAAAGTGAGTGGGGGAAAATGCGGGGGTGTGCAAGGAGGGGTGGTGAGAATGAGGGGCGGGAAGGCGGCAAACCGTCTGTGGCCAGTCTGCGAGAAATGAGCGACCAGGAGGGAAACCCGATCGAGATCTCCGGGCCGCCGCTGACGCCGCCTGAGGGGATCGTGTCGCTCGGCGAAGTCATCCTCGGCGCCCTCAGGCGTCACCAGCCCAAGTCCACCGCTCAGGTAGGCTCCCACTTGTAACGTACCGACACATCTGAATGCAAGATGTCTAGTTTTTTCTTTAGCTGACTTGGATCAATTTTCTAAAAACATTTCATTCTAGGGTGATAGTTGTAGCCTCAATTCATATTACAATCACTGGAGGATAATATTGCCTATTATTTTATATGTGGCTCGGTGAAGACATCCTCGGCGCCCCTAGGCGTCACCAGCCCAAGTTCACCGCTCAGGTAGCCTCCCAGTTGTAACGTAGGTATCGGCACCACTATACGCAAGATGAAAAGATTTTCTTCTAGCTCACTTGTATCAAATTTCATTGATATTTTCAATTTCCCACGATAACATGGGCTTCACCCAACTCAATTACATTTCCATCTTCCTCAATTTAAGAGCGGATTGTCTCTATTCCCTGATATCTAACGCTACAGGTCTGACCCACTCACTGAGGGAAGACACCATTTCAACCGACATTTTACCGATCTTTACCTATTGCACTTACTACAAAAGCTCTGACGAGGCTAATTAGGCGAAAGTGCTAAGCTAAATGCACCAAATAATCCAAGAGAAGCCTATTATCTCAACCCTTAACCACACCAATATAACAGTAAGAATACATATTACAATACCATATCCACATATACAATCATTGGAGGAATATACTGAATTTTGCTTAACATGTCGCTCGGCGAACTCATCCTCGGCGCCCTCAGGCGTCACCAGCCCAAGTCCACCGCTCAGGTAGGCTCCCTATTGTAACGTACCGACACCTCTGAATGCAAGATGTCGAGAGTTTCCTCTAGCTTACTTGGAAAAATTTTCTATAGTAATTTATTCTGGGGTGAAGATTGTAATCTGAATTCATATTTACAACTATTGGAGGATTATACTGCCTATTACGTCATATGTCACACGGCAAAGTCATCCTCGGCGCCCTCAAGAGTCACCAACCCAACTCCACCGCTCAGGTAGGCTCGCACTTGCAACGTACCGGCACCTCTATACGCAAGATGAAAATATTTTCTTCTAGCTCACTTGTATCAAATTTCATTGATATTTTCAATTTCCCACAATAACATGGGATTCACCCAACTCAACTACATTTCCACTCTCCCAATTTAAGAACTGATTGTCTTTATTCCCTGATGTCTAACGCTACATGTCTGATCCACTCATTGAGAGAAGACACCATTTCAACCAATATTTTACCAATATTGACGAACCTCTACCTATGGAACTTACTGCTCTTGAACTTAAAGCTCTGATGAGGCTAATTTAGTCCAGTAAACTTATACATCCTACCGTGCGTCAAATCCGGTAGCTTTGATTTTTTGCTAACTTGTTTGTGATGTTCTCCCAATGAATAATACAAGTTTAAGACCTCGAGCTCCGAACACAACCTTGTCAAAAATCGAAAAAAACCGCGAAATTTTCGACTTTACTTCAGTTGTTGGAGGTTTTAGCCCTAAAGAACCAGTATTTCGGTAACATCTACCGAATACGTTTTTAAAGTGGGCCAAAGTCGCTACGTTTTGAGACCATTACTATCAATGTAGAGCGGGTAAGATATAGCGTTTCAAAATATATGGAATTTTTAGGATTTGTCAAGTTTTAGCAATATTTTATTCTTCTGAGTTGGTTTTGGCAGTTTTTCTGCAGGGACCCCCCCCCCCCTTCCTCCACCCTAATATTACCGTGGATCCTAAAGATGTTTGACATCAACCACTCAACCCCCCCTCCCTCGTTTTTGTTTTTCCAACTCCCCGTACTGCAGAAAAGGGAAAGTTATATTATCGGCCGAAAACGCGATTTCTGGTGCACCTCCTACAAGGGGGTCTGGACCCAAACTGAAATCAAATCTCAATCTATCAGAGAGTTGTATGTGGTCTGTCTGCATTTCCGTTGTCTGTGTAGAGAATTGCGACTTTCAGGAATGATATTATAACTTCGTTATAACTTTGGTTTATTTATAAGTCTAGTTGATACTTATGTGATTACTTGGTCATTTTAGAAGTATTTTTCAGCGCTGAATCGAATGATAGGGTCTATTTCCTGATTGGAGTCGAAGGAAAGGCAGTAGAGCCTATACAGAGTATCCCAATGGTGACCCCCCCCCCCCCCCATAACGTTTTCTCACAATTTTTGAGATATCGAAGTGAAACTTGGAGAGCGTATTTGGGTTGCTTGATAAGTAATAAGTTTTAAGCAAATAAAAATCAGGAAAAAATATTCAACAAATTTTAGGACTACCCAAGGGGGGTTAGTTCGAAAAACATTTTTCTATTTGTTGCCAAGTGATACCTCATTTTAAAGATTTTTATTGCTGAACACGCTGGTGAAACCAGAATTGCGATATCTTATTCCGTTCTTGGATTGGAGCTTACAAATTAGAAGAAGCGCGATTTTATATAAATCACCTAGGCCGTCCAACAACTTTTGGATTTTTTTCTTCTGATTTTTATTTGCTCAAAACTTAGTATCAGGCACTACAAAAAACCCAGAACCTGTATCAGACCAATGGTCATCGAACATTTTACTCAACTTTTTCGTTATAGGAGTCTATTGGATTGGGTCGCACACTGCCGCCAGAAATTCCTTCAGACTTTGTTAAATGAATATGTCAGGAATGCACCCATTCGATCCATTTCGCGAGGAAAGTTGAGGGGTTAACTTGCAAGCTGATTATCACTCGAAAACACTGCGTCTTTCAGCAAAAGCGGTATGCTTCGACACTACTAAATCGCCCAAAAATTCTTCTTTCAAGGTAGAGTCCTTCTATAGACATCAGGAAATGAGACTTTGATCGCTGAAAAAATATGGAAAATTCCTGGGAGATTATGGGCTACAATAAACTCGACGCTTCAAAGGCAGAAAAACTGTCATTTCACCTTTGTTAGAGATCCTTGAGAAAAACTGGGACAATGAAGTGGTTTAACAAATTAAAACTTCTTCTTCAGATACTGCAGTATATTTTTATTCAGAATATATAAGGCTCGAACCCACAGGAATTTTTTTAAATTTCATTTTTTTTAAACTAATATTTCTAGAATGTCCCTCAAAATGGTCCTTTCGTCCCACAGTACGGCACCACTATAGGCAAGATTTTCGACTAGCTCACTTGGATTAAATTTCATTGATATCATCAATTTTGCACGATGATGGGCTTCACAAAATTCAATTCAACAAAAACCAATTGTAATTGTTTTATCCAATTATATTTCAATCTTTCTCAATTTAAGAGCGGATTGTCTCTATTCCGTGATGTCTAACGCTACAGGTCTGATCCACTCATGAGGGGAGAGAACCTTTAAATCAGGATTTTACCGATAATTACCAACCTTCACCTATACACAACTCACCACTTAAGGTCTGATGAGGCTAACTAAGCTAAATGCTCCAAACATTCCAAGAGAAACCCATTATCTCTACCCTTAACCTCACCAATTTAACAGTAAGAATACATATTACAATACCATACCCACATATTACGATCATTGGAGAATTATGTTGACTATTACTTGTAACAGTCATGTCGCTCGGCAAAGTCATCCTCGGTCATCCAGTCCAAGTCCACCGCTCAGGTAGGCTCCCACTTGTAAAGTACCGAAACCTCTATACGCAAAATATCGAGAGTTTCCTCAAGCTTACTTGGATCAATTTTCTATAGTTATTTATTCTGGGGTTAAAGTTGTAATCTGAATTCATATTTACAACTATTGGAGGATTATACTGCCTTTTACGTCATATGTCACACGGCAAAGTCATCCTCCGTTCTCTCACTGCTCAGGTAGGCTTCCTATTGTAACGTACCGGCACCTCTGTATGCAAGATGCCGAGAAAACAAGCTCTGCAACGCAAAAACCAAGTGCAAATTTTGATTTTGGAGGACAAAATTTTTTTCGACTTCTACCACGAACACAGTTTTCTTACCTTCGGTAGTGAGGAACCAAAACGTACCACGATTCAACAAAAGACTTAACGAGATAGTAAACTCAATCAATTCTTACACATGGCCGGATTTGACCCAATTTAATAATTGAATATAGATGGCGTCTTATTCTATTTACCAGTTTTCTTGAAAAATTCGAAGTTCTGTGAGTCAGAGTGGATACCGAATAAATACAGCATGAAGAGAAATGAGTCCAGACATGTTGTCCCGCCAGTGTTTACTCTTGGGACTGAGAAAAAACCTCTCTCTGCTCTTGTGTTTTTCCCGTATGTTACTCGTGAAAACCTCTTTCTGTTCATATAAGAACCAATTAGGAGACGTATTATACTATAATGTCCCATAATGAAGACCTCCAGTTTTTAAAAAATGTGTCTCGAAGCTGTATTTCAAGAAAACAAATAATAATTCTTACTATTGCTTTTGCGTCACCATGACCGGTTTCAGTACTGAGTTGTAAGATTGTAAATCCAATTCTTCCATACACAGGGTCTCCCAAAAGGAACCCCCCTCCCCTCCCTAACGTTTTCCCACAATTTTCGAGATATCGAAGTGAAACTTGGAGAGCGTTTTTGGGGTGCCTGACACTTTTTTAATCAAATAAAAATCAGGAAAAAAAAAAAATCCAAAAGTTGTTGGACTACCCAGAGGGGGAATATTGGGTGCTTCAGGGGGGGGGGGGATCGTCCATATTTTTGCCAATTAACATTTCATTTCAAGAAATTTCAAGTGTTGAACATGATATTGAAATTAAAACCAGAATCGCGATATGTTATTCCGTTCTGGGGTTAAAACTGATGAACCATAGAGAAGCGCGATTTCCCCTAAAGATATGGGTACTTCAAAAAAGTTTCTTCTTGGTTCGTCAGTTCTAATCCGAGAACGGATTGAGATATCAATCGCATATATATTTTTGGAAAATTTCTTCATTGAAATCCGTTTTTAGGCATTCTGAAACGAATCCTAGAGTTTAACGCTTTTTCATATATAATTATATATGAAAAAGCTTCGCGCCTCGCCGGGGGCTTCGCCCCCCTGGACCCCCCTAATCTATAGTCGGCGCTTCGCGCCTCGCCGGATCTTTTCTCTTTTCTACTGCGTAGAAAACGACGATAATTTGCTATGCAATTCTTAACCTGAATCAACTTAGTTTTGGAATGTAGCCAGGTACGTAAGGAGAGGGAAATTGGTAGCTTGAAATGTGAACATTTATCACATAAATCAAGCGCTTTAATGTCATTTTAACCTTTTTCTGAGATAACCCCAACACTATCCTTATCAATTATAACATCGCCGTCGGACGAAGAGAAGCGAGTGCACATACGCAAACGTAGATATTCCCGAAACATAGATTTCTCAAGATCTACCATCAGTGCGACTCCGTTCAAATTCGGAAGAACAAGTCTCGGGGTGTAGTACCATTAATTTTGTTACTTTTGGTTGTAGTAACCATTGCGCATGCGCAATACAGAAATTGTTCGTTACAGACCAAACTCCAAAAATAATAGACCGATTTTGTGGCAAACTCCTAGATTAATAGACAGGTTTTGTGGTAAAATGAAAACGCAAACATAAATTATCAGGATTGCGATTTCTCAAGATCTGCAGGTCGGAATTTAGTGAAAAAAGTTGTCTATTTCCACGAAGAAAAGAGTTACTTATTGTTTGTTACTAATGATGGCCTAACCGTCGAAATCGATTTAACATTGTAACTCTTTATTTTTCGTGGAAAAAGACAACGTTTTTTCACTAAATTCTGTTTTGAAATGGGTTTCCACAACTTCGTCGCGAGTGATTCAGTTCGTATCTACAGGTCTATGTACAGGACAACACAGTTGCATGGATCAGAGCCTCTCAAATGTTTTTTAATTGTTATTTTATTTCTTTCATTAATTCATTTTTTAATATGAGCTTTTTTTCTCTCTCTCCCTCTTCCCCTCTTTCTCCCTTTCCCCCCCTCTCTCTCCTTCTCCCTCGACGCAAGACAACATTCAATTCCCAATTTCCAACGTTATACCCCTCAAATGATAATCGAACGATTATGAAAATATTCAAACTCATAATGATCGTAACGCGTATCCGACAACTGCCATTCATGTATCAACACAGTAATCGTGAATCTGAACTAACTGATTGTTCATTAGGCTTTGGAATTTTAAACCTGATAGTGGTGGGTTATCATAGAAACAAAAATAGAAAGTTGTTAGGGTTTTAACGATAAGTTCTAAACTAATTAGGAGACATCGTCTCAAATATCCTGTTTTGCTCTGTAAATAATAGTACCAATCTCTCTTCTGATCCTCGTATACGAGTAATCTTCCGTTAGTCCGAATCAAAGATAAGTGGCCGGAAAAACTGTAAAAGCTGAGATGGAGAAAAATGCATAATATTAGTTGCTTCATACGATTTGCTGAAGTGTAGAGGTTCGAGATGGGTCGCAATGTCCTTAAAAAAAAGTAGAATGGAAAAAAATGACCCAATTATCTTAATAAAATAAATCTGTCCATCATCGTTTTCTGCTGAAAATGTCTGCCACAAAACAGTATATACTCTTCACTAAATTATTTTGATTCTGCGAGCTGCTACTGGAGTGAGCTAAGTTGTCGCTACTAGTTACCGTGCCAAAAATCAGTGTTGGGCAATAGTGACTACTTTTTGTAGGTTGCTTCAGTTACAGCTACTATCTACCTAGGCCCGGTATCTAGAAACTGAGGTAACCCTAGTGGCAGTAGCACTGCAAGATATACTCCAGCCAGAGGGCATACTGAATCACTAGACAGGATTAGGAGAGCTGCCCCTGAAACTAACAACCAGTGTTACCTTATCCAGATAAACATTTCGTAATTGGCAGGTCGGAAAACTAATAATTGGGTGGGTGGCAACGCTCGCGGTTTTATTGGGTGGACGCACCGACGTTAGCATCTCTCAAACCGCTCTTGTTTTCACGTGAGCCTTGATTTTTCAACGGCCCTAGCCAATCAAAGAGCTTACCTCGGCAATCAGTGGAGGTACCCCTCCGTTCACAGCTGGGTCAGGGGTACCCCAGGTTTCGAGGGATAACCTCCGTTCTATTTACCCCTTATTATCAACAAAGCAGGGGTAATACCGGGCCATAGTTGAGTAGCTGTTTCTGGCAGCTGCAGCTAGTAGTTGGTACCTAGTTACTTATGGGTAGCTAGATGCAGCTACTACAGCTACTAGCTGAGAAAAACAGTAGCCGTAACTACTTTTGGCAACTACATGCTCGTAAAAGCCGGAAGCTTTTCAGTCGCAACCTTCGTTCCCACCTTCCACATTAAAACACGGGGAGACCATAAGAATGAAATATTTTGGAATGTTTTAGCGAATTTCCGAAAAACAAATTTGCTATTTGGGTCATTCGGAAATTTCCCATGACCTCACTTTGCACGCAACACCTTAAAATCCGTTGCATGCAACACTGAACAAAATCTGGAAATTTCAAGTTCTGATGCGCAGGCGCACGTGCGTTTGTGAGTCAGGGTATGCACGTAGAATTTCACTCTAGTGAAGAAAAATTAGTTAGGTAAAAAATAAATTATGGATTTTTGGCCAGCCCGTTTGCACTGTGCGCTTTGCATCATTTCCAGAAAAATTTGATGTGAAAGATCCTAAAACATTCCATTTTTGTATGATGTGACCAAACCCACATTTTCGCGTATAGTACATCATTTTATATGAATTTTAAGTTTTCTGTGCCGTCAATGGAAGTCCCATAAGAGCCATCCTGCGGGATAGAGAGGCAACAGGGAAACGGGCGTAGATTTTCTTCAATTATTCGTAGTTAGCAGCAGCTGTAGCTGGAGTTGAACTAAGTAGTTGTTATAGAAAGTAGCTGTAACAAAGTGGCTGCTCTATTTCAGCTACGAACCACAACCTATAGTTATTAGTTGCAATTACTTTTTATTAAGGTAGCTGTAGTTAGTTGATATTAGCTGTAACTACATTTTGCACAACTTTGCAAGAACAAGGGATAGACCATTCCTCCGGGACCTCGATCCGGTATCGATCCCAAGTCAGGTTTTCCCCCCCAAAAATCATGTGGCGGGACACTTCGGTCCGTCCCACAGAAGAAGGACAAATTACCTTGGTAGGAGACCGCTGGCTTAAACAAATATAAAATTCAAAAATCTCATTAAAATAGGCAGGTATTTTATAAAAATATATGTGTATACAAATATTCGTCATTCCAGACGATAACACTCCTTAGGATTGAAATATAACTCCTTTCTTGCGCCAAAAAAAATCAAGATTTATAAAAGATAGAATGAGTTTGTTAGCCAGGACTTCTTGAGCACATAAAATTGATCAAATTTCAAAAATTATTCAACAAAAAAATAACTAAAAACGGCTAAAAGTCGTTACATTTATATTATTTAATAAAATTGTAGAAAAAAGTGCATAAACAATGAACTAGAACATTAAAAAATATATGCACATAATTATGCACAATAATGTAGTTACTTAAATTTCATAAATACTTGCTGGAAAATCTATACAACTGCAGAATAGCTACAAATTCAAAAATCTATATTTGAATCACAGAATATTATTTAAAACGAGTCGTTTTGCCATTAACATCTCCGACGAGTCAGACTGTCCTGCATCAGTGATCGAGTGAGTCAAATATGACGTTTTTAGTTTGTTTGCAGTTGATTTAATATTTCTCTTTTTATTATCAAGTGTCTCTTGTTTTCTTCTGAAAACCGTTTCTTAATCATTAAAATTGTTATTATTTTCATCAAAATCTATGCTCGTCCCGCAATAAATGAATAATAAACTTTTTAATTGACTGAGCTGGTTATTTTTGCTCTGATATTATTGAACATAGTATCCCTCGATCTTTGGTACCACGGTCAATTCATAAAAATGTGCTCTGAATCACCTCTCAAATAACCACAATCACAATCTACAGCATCTCAACGGTTAATTCTATGTAAATATAGTGGGCAGATAGCATGGTTCGTTCGCAACCTGCTTAACTGAATGGACCTACTGTACCGTTTAGTTAGCGTCCAAACAACGTATGATATGATGATGGTATGGTATAATTTTAAATATTACTCGAAGGACCACCTCATTTCGAGGAAATATGATACCAATAATGTAGTGCTAAGTATGAATTTAACTAGAGATTTGATCTTTGATAATAGTTGATGAAATTAGGAAGTACTCAAATGATAAGTGCGTACTTAGAAGATGAAACATCAACATGAACTGGGTTTTATTGTAGATATGATGTATAATGGTATATGGTACTTGTTCTGCCTACCTACCTCATTCCTAATAGTGGCCACTGGAGAGGAGAGACAATTAGGTACCTAAGAGCTTGAACTGCGATTAATGAATTGCTTATTATGTACCCAATAAATTGGTTTTCAAGTACAAAATTAATATAATTATTAGAAAGGCTTATCTGCAGTCCAGTCGATGAATTCGAGGCGCCAAGGGTATTTTCATAAGTCCAGGTCCAGCGCCGAGTGTTGAACGTGAAGGAGACACGGCCAATAACCAAGTCTTCAGTAACAGGCAAGAACTAATTACAGAAAGGAACGTAGATGTAGATAGGTAGGCCTCCTCTTCACTCCCGTCTCGAAGATAGATCGCCACGAAATCCAACAAGGATTGGGTGGATGAATGTCGGACGCAAAGTTCGAATGCTCGAATGCTCGAAAGTTCGAATGCAATCCAACAAGGATTGGGTGGATGAATGTCGGACGCAAAGTTCGAATGCTTAACCGTACACTCGGTAATTAGTTTGAAAGGGAGGAAACGGATTTGGCAATAAAAATTATAGAAAAGTGATGATAGAACGTGTGCTTGATGCAGGAACAAAGGAAGTAGTAATGAAAGATGGCGAGAGATGATCATTCCAGCGAAAAATTGGCAAAGACCGGCGGGAAACTTGCAGGTTGACCTACCAAAAATAAGTATACAAAACTACCTACAATCGATGGCAAAATGCATATAAAAATATTTAAACATTTATTAGATTTTATATAAGAACAAACAAATTAGTTATATGAATTAATAATTGAAATAAATATGATGCTTGCAGCATGGATACAAAATATTACTTAAATCTACGATCCATGAACAAGCAATGACGGCTCATCAATAATTACTCAAGAACCACCCAACATTAAACTGTAGGTTGCAAACAGGTTGCGAAAATTATGAAGGTTATCTATCAAAAAATGTTGTTAAGTTGTTTGGGATATATTTACGAAGTTTCGTCGAAAATAAAGGTAACGCAAACATAACATACGTATAAACCGTTTTGATTTGTAAACCCCTTTAAACCACGGTGCCCTCTTTAGTGTTGGAATCAATTGCTTATACAATGATCCCGCTCATACAATCCTCTTTCGGCCTCTGATAATCCAAATTTGAACCCAAACGGCACCTTCGTACACCATTTATCTAATTACGTATTTGTCTGATAGTTATTGCCTTCTGAGACCTAAAGGCATTTCCCCAGTTTCGGGTAACATTGTATCTCTCGGTGTGGTAGCAAGTATCCAATACACAATCTTATCCATTTATTTTGGAACCGAGATAACTGCAATAAATTTGATGTTGCTGCTGACCATAGAAAATCGAACCGTAATCCATGATCGCGCGAACGATAGCTCGATAAAATCATAAACCAGTTATTGGATCAGCACCCCAGTTGGTATTGGATATCTTCAAAACATTCAGGTACTTTTCACATTTACCAATTACATGAGATATATGCGTTCTCCTGGTGAGAGTTGTGTCTAACCAATCACCCAAAAATTTGAAATTATTTACACCTTGAACGAATGACCAGCAAGAACGACACGTGGGGCCCAAATAAATAATAAACGTTATATAAGACATTCGTAATATATAAATTTGTATATCACGCGTTTTTTGTTATAATTTTAGATTTAGCTCAAGTTTAAGACATCTTTCAAGTTGAAATTGGTCTCTTGTGTGGCGCTGCAGGTCGGGGGAGTCACCAACTTCATAGCACATTGGGAGCGAGTTTTGGAAATACTTTGAGGAGGGACGGTGGCCATCGACCGGGTGAAATGAGTTAAATGATCGGAGGGGGGCGACATGACGACGGGAAGTAGCCGTGAAAAGGAAGAGGGTCGAGGGGACGGCGGTCAGGAAGGCGTTTGACGACGGGAAATACGTGCGCGGGAGAAGGGAATTGAACATGACGACGCGGAATGCGTCCAGAGGGAGACACGACGACCCAGAAAGGTGTTGGATCGTGACGGGCAATGAGGGGGACGAAGGGAGCGTTTAGTTGTCGACGACGACACGACGATACAGGAGGAGGAAAAGCGAGGGGACTGGACGGTGAAAAGGGGCCGATAGATAACAACTCCGCCTTTGACCGAGTGGCCGTGACCGAGCGGGAACGCGGCGGCGACACGTAATCAACTTTTCACATGGCAAACATCCCTCAACTCGGTTCTGTTCGGCGACACATCATCCCTCTGTAACAAATCATTCATCTATTAGCGAGCTCACGCTGAACGCCAAAATTGATATTTGCATTGTGAGTGAATCTCGGTTTAAGCGAGTTTTCGTTGAAAATGAAGCTGTTGCAATCGCTCCAAAAACATTGAAATAAAAATTTTCGGAAATTTCCTTCACTGAAATCCGTTTTGAGATATTCTGAAATGAACCCTAGAGCTTAACGCGTTTTCATATGTATATATAGCATTTCTAGATTAAATCCAAGATTTTCCACGTTGAATCCAACCTTTTCCAAATAGAATCCTACATTTTCCAAATGGAATTCAACATTTCATAATACAATAGAAAACTGTTTGCGCAAAAGTGGGGTGTTTAAAATAAATAGTCAAAACAAACCAAATACCCTTGACAAACACATTTATTAATGAGAATAATCTTGGTTCTTTCCGGATTCATAATAATACTTCGGTTGCAGACTTGAAATTCTAGGTAAAGTGGAATACAAGAAATAAGGAGCTACTTAGCCCTATATATATTTTTTACCGTGCGTAATTATAGTATATTGATTGACAAAGTTTGTTATAACCGCGAATCCTCGTAAAATTGGATAAAAAATCTCTGACCGTGAGATGATTGGAATTGGGACACCTGAGGCGACGCGAAGTCCAGAGCAGAATTGAATGTTGAATGTCCCTCGTGCGGAGCCGTCCAGGGATGTTCTTCATCCAGATGCAATTAATTAGAAAAGAAAATTCTGGCCAGTCTATACGAAGGATGCATCCATTAAAGTTCTGCCTAGTACAGGGTGGTCCGTAATAAACGGACACATTTTAAAATCTTTTAACATTCACAAATTCGATCGTAGCAGAACGTGTAGAGAAAATCAGTAAGTTTCATTCACAATCGAAAAATCGGAAAAAAATTATCAAGTTTTAAAAATTATGTCATTTAAATGACGACCCTTTTGGTAACGCACAGTTCAAGACGGTCCTTGAAGTTCTGCATCACTCTTTGCACCATATCTTCCGGTATTTCCGCGATTTCTCGTCTTATTGACTGCTTCAATGCTTGAATGGTTCGTGGTTTGTCCACGTACACTTTAGATTTTAGGTGGCTTTTTGCGAACGATTTTTCCCGGACGCGTGATCTCCCGGCATGGGGATGTTCCCTGGCCTCCGCGTTCCCCAGACCTCACCTCCTGTGACTTTTTTGCTAGGGGGGCCACCTGAAATCTAAAGTGTACGTGGACAAACCACGAACCATTCAAGCATTGAAGCAGTCAATAAGACGAGAAATCGCGGAAATACCGGAAGATATGGTGCAAAGAGTGATGCAGAACTTCAAGGACCGTCTTGAGCTGTGCGTTACCAAACAGGGTCGTCATTTAAATGACATAATTTTTAAAAATTGATAATTTTTTCCGATTTTTCGGTTTTGAATAAAACTTACTGATTTTCTCTACACGTTCTGCATATTTTTTAATCCCTACGATCGAATTTGTGAATGTTACAGGATTTTTAAATGTGTCCGTTTATTACGGACAACCCTGTACATACGGTGCTGTGCTTGTGCCCAAGACGGAAAAAATTACATTAAAAGTCCTGTAAGCACGACGCAGCAAAGAGCTGGAAATTAGCAAACGGCCGCATTTTGATGTTATTTACTTACATTTATAGCTGTAGTATGGTGTGGTAGCGATGAATTCAGCCTTGATTAAAACAGAAAAAAATTGATGAAAGAATACTGGCGTTTCAGTGGGATACTGAGACCCAATGTGAATTTGGGGAACAAAATGGCAGGATACCGATGACCTGTCCAGCGGTTATTGAGCGGAGAAGCTATCGGTTCAAAGAGAAAAGGAAGACTGAAACGGTGGTGCCAATTCGCCAGCTAACTGCAAATTAGAGGCGTCGAGGGGGTTGAAGGTAGAAGGGGTTGCTAAGGTTCACATATGTTCTTCAGGTGATTTGAAGTTAACCAGTTCACAAGTCGTCTCGACGATCACTTATCCTACGCGAATTCACTATTTGGTCATCGATCAAAGATATCTTTCACCCTTCGATATATGCGGCTTATTTTAGGGATAATATATATATATATATATATATATATATATATATATATATATATATATATATATATATATATATGTATATATCATCATTAATCGTAATGATAGACGTAACACCTCCCTAGGAGAAATCATTGAAATAAAATAAAACATCTACTTCGAAGTCCCTCTGTAAGCTGTGACAGAGTTCCCGTCATAGAGTTCCCGTCGGGATCTCAGAGAATGCGCTGTCGTCACCCCGTTGGTAAACAACGGGCGTCGCACGCCTTTCCTCGTGTTTTTAAGAAGCTGAGTTTGGCGTTGGATGGGTGATCCAGGTATCTGGAAACCAATCTACTCCGAACATTGCTCATTAATGCTATTAGTAGGAGTGGTATCTCTCTGACGGGATACTGTCAACCTCCTCTACCCTTTTATCGAGGATTTAGGCCCCCATTGCACCTCTGGGGGGGTACATTGATCCCTGATAAAGCGGAGATGATATCTAGGTAAATAAGTACATCAGAATCTACGTTGATGTGGCTACACACGAACTGAAAATGAATGAGATAAAATAAAACATCTACCTTCTCTTCACTAGTCCATCCGTAAGGTAGGTTCATCAAGGCCTGGGTGACCGTAACCAAAGCTGCTACGGCGATGTACCGGTCTGCGGGTGTCGCGATGTACCGTGAAGTATCACTCTGGGATAAACAAACATTTCAAGTGATTTATTTAATAGATTTTTGGAAGTTATGAGCAATGTCTACCTAGATTTTTTACTATTTTTATCACTTTTTGCCGCACTATGGTCCAGACGCGGCCAAAACCCCCACACCCAAGGTGAGGTTTAAATCAATGTGATCGAATCGTAAAAAGGATGTAGAACTCAGGAATTGGAGAAAAACTACCGTAATGTAAATCAACATTGGCGCACAGCTCGAAAAGAGCGTACAAAATTAACTTTATATTAATGCATTTACTGACTATCAGGATTTTTTCCCCTTACCTTTTTCTTCTTGGTTAAGAGACCATTACATTGACATTCATGTCGAAAAAGTTAGCGAATACACAATTTCCTTGCTGTACTTTTCACTCTATCGATTTTCCCACTTATTTGGCAGTTATGTTCGAGATCTCATGCATAAACCAATCGAGGAATGACAGTACTTCTGAATAATGTAACTCAGTATATTTTTGCAGTCAATCGTCATTTTCTGTATTATATTCCACTGTCACTACAACATTGACCGCACCATCGATAAGCTGCTAAAGTAGAAATAATTCCAGTCATGCGTTATGGCTTAAGGAGCGAATTTTTTCAGAAACATTAAAGAAAATATATCTTGGTGACGGAAAAGTGTGCTGGGGCAAGTTTCAAAGGATTCAGCACCCTAAAAAACATATTCCACATGACCCCACATGCCTATGTAACTTGAACCCTCCAAATCTTCAAAGTTTTCAAATTCGTCGGCAGAGTATGGTAAAGTCGAGGAGTCGTGTGTACCGATTGTCAAGTAGGATTAGGCAACTGGTAACCTATAGCAAGTTTATACATCCAACGGTTACTTTACCGTGGATTAACACCTACGTAAACTCGGATGAAAACTCTCTGAAAAGCTGGATGACGCAAAGCTCTTGATCGAAACGTGTTGAGTCGACGGCTCTCAGGTCAACCAGTCTTATCTCCCACTTTCTGAGCGACTAACCCCATTCACGAAATTCCCTTCTCCCTGAATTCGGGATATTTCCGCCTGTAACGGGAAGGGGAAAACGCCGTTTCTCCCTTTTATAACGGGACGAATGGAAACTCATTTTTAGGTCGTCGATATTAATGGGGTCCCCGTCGAATAAAAATGTATATTCGGAAATTCCCGCTCACCGATAGGGCGGAATGGGATCGATGCTAGCGATCACATTATATTACTAGTTATTATTAGCCTTTCGAATTCGTTATTATGAGTTCTTCACACCGATAATAATAATTGTTAAACTCCTAATAATTATGAAATATAGATAGAATATACTTTGATTTTTTTTCATTGATTTTCATGCAAATTACAACAATATATATAATTATAGTAGTTATCATGTTTAATTCCAGTTACTTAGATATAATGAGTTATATTTTCCAGTTACTTGAATATACACCAACTTCTAATGAGGAAAACAAATAACTTCCCATATGAGCCCCACTAGCTCGTGTTTTATTAAATTTATTTATTTACTAGCCGGTTACCCGTGCGTTGCACGGACTCACCTGTAAGGGTTTGTCAGTGCATGGACTGCTGAAATAACATATCTAGACTATGTTCGTAACTATGGAGGCTGCATGCCAAATTACAGCATAAAAGTACTAAAATCAGGCCCGGATTGATCAGGAAAAAGAGTCCATAATTTCAATCAGCTCTTTTTGTCCCAAAAAGTAACCCTATCAAATTTCAACTTCCTAGAGTGAACAGGTAGATAATTGAGCTCAGTCAGCTAATCATGGAAGAGCCCATAATTTTAATCGTCTTTTAATGACGCGGAGAGTCTCCCTAGCAAATTACAAATTTCTAGGGTCATTCACCTTTCAATAATGAAACCCATGTTTCACTCGGAACGCCGGTAGCAAACCTACAAGGCTTCTCCACTTGTCACAGATTTCCGCCGCTAACAAACTGCCTGTTAGCAACCGTAATAACAAAAGTTCGGGAACTAAACAAATCGGTTGCGGTGGGTAGCGCCGTTCATGAAGTAAAAGGATGTTTATGAGGTTCAGACCAAGCCTATGTTGTGCGGCGGAACTTGCTGATAATTTTACGACCGCCCCCATTAGAAATGGTCCAGCCGTTTAGCCGTCTATTGGGAACATACGTACATAGATAGGATAGATATATAGAAACAAACGCAGAGTTTTGACATTTTATGTCTTTACTTTGGCACATAAACGAAAAAAGCGTTCACAAAAAACGTTAAAAAAAAAAGCCACAGTTCCTTTGAGCCTGACGGCTAAAATTAAAAAACATGAATATGCTTTAGCCGTACACGACTCACTCCTCGTCGATTCTCTGAACCCGACCCCCCATCGGCCTCTGAACTCTGTTTATCATTCTGCCATCAATCCTAAAACATGGAATCATGTTTTAGCTCCTCGCTCTCACTTTATTATAGAAATGATCACGACCATTGAGCTCTTGTGAGATGATGATCTCCTAATAGAAACTCGCGAGTAAACATTCACTTTATTATAGAAATGATCACGACGATTGAGCTCTTGTGAGATGATGATCTCCTAATAGAAACTCGCGAGTAAACATTCACTTTATTATAGAAATGATCACGACGATTGAGCTCTTGTGAGATGATGATCTCCTAATAGAAACTCGCGAGTAAACATTCACTTTATTATAGAAAGAGGCTACATACGAAATTACAGCTTCCTATAGTGTAAAGTATAGAAATTACCTATTAAAATAATTTAACCACCGCTTCACAAATCTAACCGTTCTCGCAATATTCAGATCACCTGTTATGAATCACATAATCGGAACACCAGCTCAATGAAATCATCAGAAATTAACAAGCGGTTGCAATCATGTTCACAATATCAATAATTGAGAATGATCACCTGTGTGTAAACAATTATTCATATAACCATGCTCATAACTCAGCTTGTTGGCCACGCACTTCGCAGTAGTTAATATAGTATGGTTGGATAAATCGAGAGCTTTCGAACGAATGGTCAACGAATTTTGTGGGATGAAAAACGACGAAGTATCATATCCCTAGCAACGACTCGGTTGTAAGCGGAAATCATCACAATTATTGGCGCTACTTTCGTTGCACTCTCGTGGGACATTTTTCGGTAGTTAGGTCACGGCTAAAGCATATTCATGCTAAAAGCGTTACGGTTGGTTTTCTGATGATTTCCGCTTACAACCGAGTCGTTGCTAGGGAAATGGTACTTCGTCATTTTTCATCCCACAAAATTCGTTGACCATTCGTTCGAAAGCTCTCGATTTATCCAACCATATTATGTTAACTACTGCGAAGTGCGTGGCTAAAAAGCTGAGTTCAAATCAAATCAAATCAAATAATTTTTATTGTTTCAGGTTAAAAACCATACAATAAGAGTTCCAATTACAATGATCAGCAATATTTACTTCATAATTCTAATACAAAATAAAATAAATCTACCCCTAATTTTTTTCTGAAAATAATGTACAATCCTATGTATTTTAATTTTTAATTTGTTGTGCACACATATTTTTAATTGATAATAATAATCCTAGACTAAGTTCTCTTCTTTTTTTCCAATACCTAATCATGCCTACAACTCCAACCCTGCATCCTCTATCAACTGGGCCTTAAATTTCCTCAGTCTGAGGTATGCCAACAGAAAGTTGCCCAGCATTAACACCTCCGCCCCACTGCCACACTGCAACAATTCACCCCAAATACGCTCCTCACTAAACCTACGGCTCCCAAAGTACTTAATTCTCAATTGCCCGAGAGTCGGGCACTCACCGAGTGCATGTGGAATGATCTCATGCTGGTTAGTGTTGCACAAGATACACCGAAGCTGCTGGTCGACCCTCACAAAATCCTTTCCCACAAGGGTTGAAAATTGCCAATCGCTAGATAATAAACTGAGTTGTGTACACTCAGGTGATCATTCTCAATAATTGATATTATGAACATGATTGCAACCGCTCGTTAATTTCTGATGATTTCATTGAGCTGGTGTTTCGATGATTTGATTCATAGCAGGTGATCCGAATATTGCGAGAATGGTTTGATTTGTGAAGCGGTGGTAAAATCATTTTAATATGTAATTTCTATGCTTTACACTCTAGAAAGCTGTAATTTCGTATGTAGCCTCTTTAGGACATTTACTTGATGATGCCCAAGGTCCGGATAAGATGAGTGGCTCTTGGAGCTTACATACGAGTCTGCAACAAATACGAGACTGCAATTAAAGACACAAAATGTCCCAATGTGTTGCAGACTCGTATGCAAGCGTTTCTTTAATCTGCGACCGGTAGTTTACTGAAATTGCGTACGATTAGTGGTTATTTATTATATATAAGGATTTATTTATTTATTAGAATTCAACGGGCATCAAACCCGTTTTACATAGAAAGATGAAGGGAAAAATTAAAGAATACATAAATAATAAAAATACAATATTACAACATTTTTTTATTCGGACAACTCAGATTATAAAAGCTTTATTCAGTTTTGATTTTTTTTAAATGTGTATGTATTTTTGACATATTTTTTTCTATTTTTGATGTAATATTGTATCAAGCTTTATAAAAAAGGCCTTCTGTCCTTAAATTGATTTTTTTTAAATTTTTTAATTAAATTTCGACGTTCCTCCCCAGGAACTGGAGCTTCTTCAGGGAGATTAATATTCAAAAGTGTAAACTATCTACTTATTTATAGTTTTATTTTTTTGTTAAAAATCGAATTTAAAGTTATGAGTTTTTTAAAAATCAAATTTAAAATTGTTCACGTTTATTTTTCTTTTTTTTTGTTGAAAATCAAATTTAAAGTAATGAGTTCTTTTTCAATAAATTTTCTTTTTTGTTAAAAATCGAGCTTAGTTTTTTTAAATAATAAACTCATAATGAAAAATGAACATAAACGTAAAGAATTTTAAGTTTTATTTAAAAAAAACTTTAAATTCCAAGGAAAGAACGCTGAAGTTTAATTTAAAAAATTGAAAAAAAAAAAAATAAAATTCAAGGACAGAAGGCCTTTTTTATAAAGCTTGATACAGTATTACATCAAAAAAGAGAAAATACGTCAAAATACATATACATCAAAAAAAAAAAAATACATAAATCATTAGAAATCCGCAGCAACGATAAGGTTGTATTCGATAATCATCAGAAACGCTTGCATACGAGTCTGCAACACATTGGGACATTTCATGTCTTTAGTTGCAGACTCGTATGCCAGCTCTAAGAGCCACTCAGTTGATCCGGACCCTGGGCATCGTCAAGTAAATACCCCAAAGAGGCTTCATATGAAATTACAGCTTCCTAGAGTGTAAAGCATAGAAATTAGCTTTAAGAGCCACTCATCTGATCCGGGCCCGGGCATCGTCAAGTAAATTTCCTTAAGAGGCTACATACGAAATTACAGCTTCCTAGAGTGTAAATCATAGAAATTAGCTTTATGAGCCACTCATCTGATCCGGACGGACCCTAGGCATCGTCAAGTGAGTCCTAAAGAGGCTATATACGAAATTACAGCTTCCTAGAATGTAAAGTATAGAAATTACCTATTAAAATGATTTAACCACCGCTTCACATATCAAACCGTTCTCGCAATATTCGGATCACCTGCTATGAATCAAATCATCTAAACACCAGCTCAATGAAATCATCAGAAATTAATAAGCGGTTGCAATCATGTTCACAATATCAATTATTGAGAATGATCACCTGAGTGTACACAATTATTCAAATAACCATGCTCATAACTCAGCTTGTTGGCCACGCACTTCGCAGTAGTTAACATAATATGGTTGGATAAATCGAGAGCTTTCGAACGAATGGTCAACGAATTTTGTGGGATGAAAAACGACGAAGTACCATTTCCCTAGCAACGACTCGGTTGTAAGCGGAAATCATCAGAAATCATTGAGCATATTTCGTTACGTAACGTAACGTGACATAACGAAAATTTGGTTGTGTGCCATAGCAAAGACATGAAATGTCAAAAAAAAAAAATCAAAACTTAAGGCTGCTCTATCTGCATGAAAACTGCATAATATATTTATATAACAGAAAAAGATGGCGAATAGGCCGATGTGGTATTGTGGTCTATGTGTCAGTGGTGATCTCCAATTGCTAGAAGGAAGGAGGTTCGATGCAAACAGGTCAACATTTAACAAGAAGAAATCATTTTGAGTTCGGAATTTATTATACAATTTGTGTTACTCATTTGAGTGTAGAAAGTGGCTGTTCTTTGTGTAGGATTAGGTTTGACGTAAAAGTTGTGAGTTTCCAGCAGGTAGGGAGCATCTATAATATTGTGGACCAGCTTATACTCGTACAAAAACACTGCGTCCATGAATCGTCTTCGATCCTCCAGGGGCATAAATCCTCACTCTATCAGGGCGAAATCCGACCAGGGAGTTCCCAATCTGTACGTCATAGTATGAAGACTATGAAGATTAGAAGAGACTTATGAAGATAAGAGTATGAAGATTTTCCCTGTACTCTTTCCAACTCTGCTTTCCCATTGGCGTGATATGGAGACCACACGGAGGAACAATAGTCCAGAACGGGTCGCACCAGTGCATCAAAAAGCAGCTTCAAAACACCAAAGTCCTTGACATTGCGAGAAGTTCTTATCACGAAGCCAAGTGCTCTCATAGCCTCATTACTTATGTGATGTAGATGGTGATAGAACGAAAACTGACTATCCAAAAGAACCCCCAGATCACTGACCACTGCTGGGTGAGGTAAGACTCGGCCTTCTAAGGTATAATCAAACATTAAATATTTACGACAACGTGAAAAAGTAATAGCCATTTCCCATTATATGGAGAGAGCTCAGTCAATGAACACCTATCTTCAAGCCTTAACAGGCTTCGTTGCAAAGCCTCACAATCACCATTATTTCTCAGTGCTGAGTAAATCTTCAGGTCGTCTGCATAGAGAAGGCACTTTACATCATCCCCAAAGATACCAGCAATGTCATCAATAAAAACCAACAACAACAGAGGGCCATGATGAGACCCCTGAGGTGCTCCTGATGAGGCGTCAAATGGAGGAGAGACGACATCCTTCACACGAACTCTGAGAAAACGGCCAGTGAGGTAGCTAGAAAACCACATCAAAAGGGATCCGCAGAAACCAAAGCGAGCCAATTTTGATAGCAGCAACTGGTGAGATACCCTGTCAAAGGCATTGGGAACGTCGGTATGTATGGAATCGACCTGAGAGCCATTGCGGAATGGATGTACTGGTGAAAGATTAGGATGTTCGTCAT
This sequence comes from Adelphocoris suturalis, assembly GCA_030762985.1. NCBI lineage: Eukaryota > Metazoa > Arthropoda > Insecta > Hemiptera > Miridae > Adelphocoris > Adelphocoris suturalis. The sequence goes on from CM061041.1 coordinate 62,302,669, forward strand.
CGTTGATCGCCCAGCCATAAACCTATGTTGAGCGACTGAACGATATAGTCGTATACGAGGAGCGATAAGGTTAACAATAATCTTCTCCAGCGCTTTGGGTTATTCATTGATCTGGGATTTGATACCCGATTTCGGGACAGGAGTGACAAATGAGCTCTTCCAGCGCGGCGAGACGACCCCAAGAGATAATGATTGGGAAAATAAAAAATTGGGATCGGCTATGACATACCCACATCACATACACAGCACAGCCCCTCAACAAAACTGGCGGAACACCATCGGGCCCCCTCCCTTTTGTAACGTTTCAAAAATATTTGATACCTCGACAGGAGTTCGAACTCGGGTCGTTACAACTACTGAAAATTTCACGTAGTTGCAACACTCCAACGATCTGAGCTATGAGGCCATAATCAAACCTTTTCGACTGTGAGAGTTATGGAGCGTAACACTTTCAACGGGTCCAGTGCGGCAAGCTCACCCCTAACAACCCTTCAGAAATCCTAATGGCTCTCATTGAAAATAAAGAGGTAGAAAGAACACTTGGGTAGATGGCAAAGTATAAAATGAGGAGAAGTAGTCTGCGAAAAGTTCTGTAATTTCTACGGGATTGCAAGCCATGCGCGATCCGAAATTCATGACACTGGGTAAGGCAGATGAACTAGTTCTATAGTTTACATAATTCCAGAATGCTTTGGTGTTGGTCTTGATCGATGATTGAACTTCTTCAATAGTTGGGATTTGGGAGATGGGAGTTTCTGATTCCACTCCTTCATTAATCAAAACAACATTATTTTCGGTATAATACTAAACATAAATGTGACCTTCCAAGGTAAAAGGGAGCTTATCTTACCAATGCATTTTTTTCAGGAGAATAAAAAAACAAAGATTGGGACAAAAAATGACTTTTTTTTTAAATATATATTTTTGGGTCCTAAAACTATTTCTCTTTTCCCCATAATTATCAAAACTTCAGTTTTCTACATTTTTCTTTGTATTTATAATAATAAAAACTGCAGTTTAGCAAATCTGCGGAAAATCCGCTGAAACCTGCTGAAAATTTGCAATTTCCGGGCCCGCTTTTTTCAAACTTTGAAAAATCATAAATTGTGATTGGAAAATGATAGAGAAAATCCAGAAATACGATATTGTTCAGCATAAACTCAGATTATATATATATATAGACTCATATTTGTCCTCTGGCAAGTTAAGCTCCCTTTTCCCTTGCACGGTCACAAATATACTTGTATAACATAAATTTAAGAAAGAGAATGTATTAAAGTTCAGTACCTAGTAATTTATTAATGTATTTGAGATCCACTTAATGCTCAGAGGACACTTCCTCAGTTTATGATGTGTAAGTTACACAAAGGTTACCAAGATCAGCGTCCCTGGATTTTCAGTTTGATTCCGAGCTATTCTCTTCCTTATGCAGTCTAATAATGAAATGAAATTTTGCATCATTATCGATGTCATTGTGATCTTCTAAAAAGTAGAATTGAAATACTTAATAATAATAGTTGATATAATTAAAAAATTAATAGCTTGAAAATTGTCTTAATAAGAATAGTGTTTTAGCGAATTTTCTTAGGGAAATTATAATGAGTCGAATTATAAGTTAAACTCAATGTTGATTGGATAAGCGATTAGCGATCAGCTTTTGAATTCCCATTCGAGGCGATTTTCGATAATGTACCCCGCACTGGAATGAGACGTAATAATGGCCATCAACCGTTGCGAACATGAATGTGAACATAAGCTTAGCTTCAGCTGATTCGGATCGCTTATATTCGGGTTTACCTCGGTTAACTTGACTACGGTAGCTTGACAATGCTGGTGCTATCCTTGCTATATTGTCATGATAGTGAATGACATTCACATCAGTTTACAATGACAGTGAATGACAGTTTATATCATACTGTAGTCCAATGATACGCCAAGAAGATTTAAATGCGGAAATTAAAACGTAAAGAAATAATGCTCAGGCCAATAATTTTTTTTAATCTGGGTAGATTACAAAGTTTTGTTTTTGTTACGTAATTATAAATTGAAACGTTGCTCAGTGAATCCATTTCATTTATTATTAAAACACAATACGTCGTGCGGCATTGACAGCCCAGCGCCGTAACTCTGACGCAATGAGTTACGGTGACGCATCCTTCCGTACAGATACGTTAACGGATCGCAACCCGAAAAAACGTAATCGCTTAAAATAACCTTCTTCCATAGACTCAAATAACCTCCTAGGAATAATTTCCTCCTTCTATGGACTTTAGCGTTACAACTAGATCCGTTAAGTACTTGACGTGACTTTAAGGTGAGGTAAAGTTTCTCGATACCGCACGCCGTACTGAGACCGATGGATCTCTAGGAACTCTCTATTATGTAAGTAGATTCAAGCATACCCTATTTTTTAAAATTTATGTCTCCTTGAACTCACGATTCAGATGATTTAATTTACGTCAATACCACAGGCAATAGAGACCTCCTAGTAGATCCGTCAGTCTCAATACGGGTTGCGGTACCGAGAAACTTTACCGCACCTTAAAGTCACGTCAAGTCCTTAACGGATCTAGTTGTAACGCTAAAGTCCATAGAAGGAGGAAATTATTCCTAGGAGGTTATTTGAGTCTATGGAAGAAGGTTATTTTAGGCGATTACATTTTTTCCGGATTGCGATCCGTTAACGTATCTGTACGGAAGGATGCGTCACCGTAACTCATTGCGTCAGAGTTACGGCGCCGTATTGTCGATACCGCACGACGTATTGTGTTTTACGGATCTACTAGGAACTCTCTAATGATATCAGCCTCTTCGCGGTAACCTGTCCGCATGCAAACAGTTATTGATCATGCCTGCTGGCTTTGTATGTTTATCGATTATACCGCGTGGAATAACCAATTATTTCTAATAATAGTTAAGAAAGATAGTTCACGGTCATTTCAAAAATACCCCGCATTGACGACCATTGCAATCACGTCAAATTCTCCGGTTACTCCGTTCAACCCACGCATCAATCAAATGAAGCCATTGATAAATCATTCTTGCGGATTCACGGAAAATAACTCGCTTCGGCGAAGGAAACCGTAACTAAGCCCCTTTTTTCGGCAATTCAGTGGAGCCGCCAGATGTCGGGTCTCAAAAATCGGTGCCTCTGGCCGCATAAAGAAGGAGGAAAATGGAGGGTGGGAGAGAGCGGGCGTTTTAAATAATAAAGCGCTCCACTTTTAATGTCACGATAAATCGATTCTATCGCTGGCGACACTTTTTTTAAGATTCATGGAAAAACGCGGCAGATTACACAGTGGTTTATTATTTCTGTATTTGATAGGTATCCCATCTACGTCGATTACTCGTCCATAATAATTAACCCTTTCTCTACCAGTGGGACAATATGTCCTAGCAGAATCTTAAAATTGTATATTGGGAAAAATGATTGAGAGAAACAGCTACAACTGGATTCCAATGGTTGGGGTGGATCTAAGATCTAAGGAAGAGAATGGTTGCACTCCCTTCCGCTAGTGTTTACCTAGGGCTGAGGTAAAGAATGGAACGCCATTGATATCAGTGTTCTACAGTCAGATAGCCGAGCCGAGCCTACGTGTATTTTGCGAGATACGTATCAAGTATTGATTTAGCAGGGTTGTATTGTGAATTTCGTTTCAGTTTTTGTTTTTTGTGGTTGCTTTTTGATTAACTCTCAGCGATAACAATTTTCATAAATTTTTAACGGGTAGATCTCTAGAAAAAGGTCATTTTTGTAAGTTTCGTTGGTGATTTGTTGTTTACCGAAGGGAAAGGACTATCCACTCGACCGAATACTGTATTCCTTAGTCAGTAGCACCCGAAGAGCCGACCGGTATAATTGCAACTACGAAAATGTCGACCTCCGAGTTACATCAGGTAATTCAAGACCTTGACGTGAGCACAACCAAACTTCAAAACTGCGACTGCATTTTGAAGGAACATACAAATGTTTTGAATACACAGGTTCATGCTCTGTCGCAAGAAATTGCTAACAGCCAAGAAACTATCTTGCTCATTGAAAAAATTAATAAGAGAATAGGCAGTATTAAATTGAGATCTTGAGGGTTATGAAGTTATAGGTGCAAGACGTTTAGGTACCATCCAACCTTCTATAAGTAGACCAGTTCACAATCATTTCGCTAATAATTTCTCTAAACCTAAAGTACGCCAGAACATTTACAAGTTCAAGGGACCCCAATTTAATACATCCGAGTGCTACGACAGACGAACACGGGAATTCAGGAAGCATCTCTCGCCCAAGTTGTTTCAAGCAAGAAAAGATGGGGAGCATGCCGTCTTGATAGGAGATGCAGTACTTATCATTCACTATGGACGAAGTACGTTGGAGGATTCTACATCTACTGGGTCAGAAGTGGAGACTAATCTGAATACTCCTCCTCTGTTCCCTCCCAACATTTCCAGAAAACAGATCAAGAGGAAGATGAAAATCTACAAGAGATACAACGAACGGGGGGGGGGGGGGGGGGGGGGGGGCTAGTAATAATCTTCCTAGGTATTGAAAGGACTCTCAGTGGTTCAGAAACCCCTTTTTCCCAGTCAAAAATCAAAAAGTCGAAAGTCTTTGTAAGGAGTAGTTTGATATCCGGAGCTGTTTAGAGGTTGTTGGAGAGTCACTAACACAGGTTCTAACTGGTGTAAATATTATCTGGTTCAGCAACGCTCAGCGAATATTGCGATTGTGTGATAATGGGATATTTAGTTTGTATATACAAGAGTTTGTTTATATAAGTGGTTCTTAATCTTTTTATAAGTTCAGAGACGTGTGCGTTGAATGTGAGGCGCTGATCCAGAATTACTCCTAAATATCGGTGAGATGTTCAGTTTGGTATCGGTTGTCGGAGGTAATTGAGGGTAGGTTCAGTGAACTGTTTTTTGTATGTGAAGGTGACTGAATTTGACTTTGAAGAATTGATTTTTATTTTCCATTTTGTGCACCATTGGCCCAATTTTTTCAGTAGACCCTGTAGCCTTCGAGAAACCGTTTCAGAATCTTCTCCGCTCACAGCATAGACCAAATCGTCAGCATATAAGCCGGAGTAGTCTGGAGAGTCAGGAAGTGGCATGTCATGGCAGTACAGACTGAATAAATACGGCGCCCATACGCTGCCTTGAGGGACGCCGGCGTGGATAGGTCGGGTATCTGATGAAGCATGTTGGATTGAAACAACAAATGATCTCCCTCTCAAGTAATGTTGTAGCAGCGATTGAAGGTTGTTGGGCAGAAATGGGCGGGTTTTATATAGTAGGCCAACGTGCCAGGTTCGGTCGAAAGCCTGTTCTGTGTCGAAGTAGGCAGCTCGACAAACTTCTTTCCTTTGAAATGAGTTTTTTTATGAAAACTAAAAATCGTTGAAGTTGCAGTGAGCACGAGTGGGACTCTCGAAATCCAAACTGCTGGTTCGGGATTAAGTGTGAGGTGTATTTGAGGAAGTGAGGCAATACTAAACGTTCAAAAACTTTTGAAAGAAGGGGTAGCAGGCTTATCGGTCTGTATGAAGAAGGTTCATGTACAGGTTTGTTTGGTTTCGGAATCATACATATCAACGCTTTTTTCCATTTTTGTGGGAAGTAACCCAGTTGCATAGCTGACGAATATATTCTAGCTAGGTGGGCAAACAGCTTCCTTGGCCCTTTCTGTATCAAAGCGATTACAGTGAGAGATCAATACCGGGAGCTTTACGACCTGATGATCTTCTGACGGCTTGTTGAACTTGCTTAGGGGAGAAGTATATCGGTGGTGAGGGAAATGCGGCAGCGTCCTCATTTCCTAGTTGATCTGTAGAGTTGTTATTGGTTAGGGGATGGAATCGCTCCTCCAACATAACTGCGTACAGGTTTGCTTTTTCCTCGGGTAGCGAGATCCACATGGTTCCTCTTTTAAGTGGAGGTATTGTTTTTTGGTTTTTCGTAGTTCGGTAGAGCGACTGGTCTTTAGTGCTCAGGGAAATTAGGTCTTGGCGGCGTTCTTCTTCTCGGATATTGCGGACTTCATTCTTTATTACATTACCTAGTCGGTGAATTAGTAATTTCTCAGATCTATTGTGGGTTCTGAGCCATCTTCTTTTAGGTCTTTTGCGAGTCAACCAAATTTCTCGTAGGTATGGTGGGAAATTAATATTCTTCTTCGGCGATGTTGGTCGTTGCGGTGCGGCTAAGGATAAGACTTCTGTTATTAGACTAGTAATTTTATCGATTGCTACATCAATGTCGTGCTCAGTATGAATATGGGGTAATGAATTAAGATTGCTGGCAACATGAGTGCGATACATGTCCCAGTTCATTGGGTGGCGAATGAGAGATAGCTTACTAATATTTAATTGAGGTCTTGTGTGCAGCAATGTGTGCACAGGGACATGGTTGGAGCTCAAGTCGTGAAAGACTGTTGTGTTTGAGAGCCGAGAATTTAGTCCTTTCGTTATAAAAAAGTCTATGTGGCTGGGCATAACTCCTGGATGAGGGTCATAACGGGTTGGTACTCCTGGGGTCTCTATGTGAAGATTGAAGGTATGTCTCCATCTCTCAATCAAAGTGCCGTATTGATTTGCTCGTCTATCATTCCACGCGGAATGCTTTGCATTGAAATCGCCCCCGATTAAAAAGGTAGATCCTAGTTCGTGCGAAACAGACCATAGGGTTTCGGCTGATAGTGTTCTGTTTCGTCGTCTGTCTTGGGGAGGGATGTAAACTGCACCAAGTTGTACATTTTCTCCGCCAATATGTAATACACATCTTGCCATTTGTATGCCTGACTCGCGAATTGGAATTGTATGTCTGACTCGCGAACTGATACACATCCTGTATCAGCTGGATCATAGGCTATATAAGATTGGAATCCTGGTAGACTCCAGTTCTTGTCACTGGGAAGTTTAATTTCAGATAACATAATTATATCAACGTTATGTTGGGAGGCATGAAGTAGCAATTCTTCATATTTACCTCGTATTGAACAGGCATTCCATGCCATGACACGGAGTAGTCCATTTGAACTTGAACTCATGGGTTAAAGAATTGAGCAAAGTTGAAGGATATGAATTCTTGAATTATTTCAGATTTTATTGACTCTATTACTTGTCGCAGTACTGAAGTCACAACTTCTTTTATAATGGATACTAGAGACGTTAGTACGGGTTCTGTGCGGTTTTTTAACATTTCTGAATATTTACGATGAGTGGTATATGAGGGAGGAATAGGTTTTTGAGATGTAGATGGGGTTGAGTCGTTATTGGGAAGGTTCGGAAAATCCGTTTGTTCTATGGAGAAGGGTTCGGTGCGTTTTATCTGTTCATTCAAAGTAGTATTTCTATTGTAATTCTATAGGTACTTTCTTGGTGCGGAGTATAAAGTACCTGCCAGTTTACGATAAGTCGGACAACCCCTCCAACTAGATGCATGAGGTTCATTGCAATTGACACATTTACTTGTATTTTTGTTAGTAGGTACACATTTGAGTATCGTGGAAATCTGCGCAGATACCTTAGCAACTGGGGCGTAAACACTGTCCTCTTGCATGATTCCATTGTTGGCATCGTTTGCAATGAATCGGACCCCTTTGCGGTTTAAATTCTTCCACCTTCCATGCAATGTGTGATAGATGTTTGATAGAGTAAAGTTTCGATAAGTCGTCAGAATATTCGAAGTCAATGTAGTAAATTGGCATCAGATTGCCTTTGTTGTCACCTGTTCTATGTTGAACATGAACTCATAAAAAGATTAAGAACTCGCTCCCCCCAACTACGATCATACTGAACTCTCCTCATGTCTCACTTTTCAACCGTATGCTGATTTACAAAACACTGATACGACATATCTGGACTAGAAGTATGGGGAACCTGCTCCAAATCACAATTTAGAAGGCTCGAGCAGCAGCAAAACGCCATGTTGCAAAGACAAATAGTCCACGCACCACCCTTCGTGCGAAATGGAACAATATATCACGATTTAAAACTTGAATCTCCCAAGGAATTCCTCACCCGACAATCGACCGAATTCCAACTTCGTTTTGATCAGCATTTCAATCCCCTAGTAGTCAACAGTTTTCATTCACCATCCTCAAGACGCCTTTCCAGACCAAGATATATATTTGTGATAAATATAGATCAGTGATATAGTGATAAGTTGCTAAGTTTCAATTGGTACAACCCACTAAACTGTACAACTGAGGACTGTCGCCATGACGTCAGCCTAGAATAAGTTAATAATTGTGATGTACACTACTTACTGCCAATGAGGTATATTACGTATATTGTAATGGTCTCAATGAAAATAAACAAACAAAAAATATATAAGTGGTCATTAGTGCATATGAGGTTGCCCAGGCGAGCTCGTGATTATTTTTTTCTCGAAATCGTCATCATGGCCAACGTTCGCAAAGTTGGTTGAATTTTTGTGTGTTTCAATAAATCAACTAGAAATATTGCAATTTCACTATGCTCATTTGTGATTTCGAAAAGCAATTACTTGCGGGGTCCGCTGGGGATCGCGACGAATTCGGTGCCTAATGGTTCTCAAATATGTGTAAAATGAGATTTAATAACAATTGGCTGCTACCAATTGCTACCCAGAGGTTCAGATCAGTAAATATATCTCGAGATTTGTAAGGCAAATTTTAAAGAAAAAATCGATTCTAGGTGGACTAAATTATTTTGTAGAAGTTGAAATTTTTTTGAAAAGGTGTAGAGGAAGATATTTCGCATCGAATGAGACCACCGCCAGATCTCTAACTTTTTCCATCGATTTTCGGCGATTTTTAAAAGTTCTCGTGACGTACCACTCACCACCCACTTCAAAGGAAATCCTCAACGTGTGAGTACGAGAACTTCGAAAAATCGCCAAAAATCGAAGAAATGAGTTAGAAAGCTGGCGGTGGTCTCATTCGATGCAAAATTTCTTTCTCTACAACTTTTTTTCAGCACACAAAAAATTTAGATCGGCTCCAAAGGTCAAAAAGTGAGAACAATTGTCAAAAATCTATTTCTTGGGTCGAAGAAGCTATTTTAGGTATAGGGATATGGGGTATATTCGGAATCAGCTCAAAATGTTTTATAATAATAGCTAATAAAATAATTTTGTCCACTTAGAATCGGTTTCCGGCTCACTGTGGACTGGGCGGAAACTAGGCCGGCTGACTCTCAAGTCAAGATCCATTCTGATACGAGGGCGCTTTTGTTCTCCCGGCGCTCAATAGACCCGATATCAACTGTGACACCAAAAGACAGCTACTGTCTCCATCACTATACAGCTACTCTCTACAAATCACCAGCCTGTGTCTACTCGGCGATGGTAGCAGTGTTGAACACCACTGTATTCATTGATACCATTCCGTGGTCTAGTTAAATAAGATCTAAAACGCTTACTTCTACTGAGTCACCAATGAAAAGTCTGCCAAGTTGGAAGGGCATTATAGTTTAGTCACTAGTTGTAACATGAAAGTATGTAATTAGTTGACCGGCACAATCTCAGACAATTTCATCATGTTCGGTTTATTAGTCAAGGAGTTTCATCTTTATCAACGAATTTCAAGTTACCGAACGCGCAATGGTTACGACCACTAATCGCAACGAAATTCTTAAGATACCATGGATATTTTTTTCCAGCCAGTTTCAGTGATTTAGAGTTGTATTGCATGCAGCTTGTCATTTGTCATTGTCTTAACATCCATTGTTCACCCGTTTCTTTTTCTTAATTATACTTTAACATAGAATACATTTTTAAGGAGATTTGTTAAAAAATAGCACTCGAAACTGTCACGCAAACTTTTTGATCATCTTCACATCAAATTTCAACTTCCTAGGGGGAACAGGTGGGAATTGAGATCAATCATCTGTTCAGAGAAAAATCCCGTAATCGTCTCCTGATGTTTCAGAGATTATTCCTACGAATTTGCAACTTCCTAGGGTTAACAGGAAATAATTTAGCGCAACTTTAGTTTGTTTGTTGGTACTGCGTACTTTTTGTGACTAATTTCTTGGATAGTTTTTGCAGTTAGGCCCCGATAAATGCGTGATTCACTCAATGTTGAATCCTATCAACGTTCGGAAGACAAATCAAGCGGTCGCCTGAATCCAGGAAATACAAAAATTCCAAAGTGCCTCTCCTAAATGTAGTTTTATGGAGTTATCCGGTTTTGATCCCAAGTGCTTCGTAACGTACTAACAAGTAGTTTTCGTTCATTTGTCCTATGACATAATTATTATCAACCGTGTTGTTCTCTCTATCGGTTCCAGGTAGAAGTGGAGACCAGCAGAGAACTGACCTACGGTCATCTTGTCCGGGAGAGCCTGTCCGTTCTGCAGGGGCTGAAGGCAGAAGGGGTGACGGAGGAGTCCATCGTCAGCGTCGTCTCATACAACAGTCAGGAAGCTCACGTCGTGATTCTCGCTTGCGTTTTCCTCGGCGCCACAGTTGCGCCCATCGATCCGTCAGTGACTCCAGGTGAGCGTATGCATACTACAGCCAGGGACGCACAGAAGCAGATATCTGCTCCCCCCACTAAGCTGTCTAGTTCCCCCAACGTTTATTAGAGTGATGAGCCTGAAAAGACAGATAGATAGATTTATTTAGATAAAGACACATACATACGATACTAGTACAAAAGCAGAACTAGGCTACTCGCCTAACTTACTTTTCCAGCGGTAGGCTTGGCCCGTGCTGTTGGTTTAAGTCTAGGCGATTTACCTATAATATCAAATAATAGCACGTTGACATAACATCGCATATGCGTCTACATAATCTACACATAGCTTAAATAATATAACTTCAATAATATTTGATGTCCCTTTCTTCTTATAACAACTTTCTATAGTAAAATAATTGTTTTATAATATTATACATAAATGCTGTTTAGCATAGTTTCGCAATCCACTTCCCCATTTTTCACAAGCCACGTTAAAATTTGCTTTCTGTAGTTTGGTCTAGTATAATTTTGAGCTCTTTTCATATGACTATATAGCGCTCTGTGAATGATGTACATAATAAATTTTGGACTGTGTTTACATTAAGAGATGTGGTTACATTAGAACCGGCATTTATTTTGTAGACGACCGGAAAATGGTCATCAGATTCAGACCAGACTGGATGCACTGGACTAGAATATCGGTCGTTTCAACCGGGGTTTTCTTTTCTTTTTTTTCTCGTTGGCCACCGCTTTCAGATGATGGTGAACGACATAGAAGTATTTTCAGACATGTTACAGAAAGTTCCAGTCATACAGCCTGGCTAAATGTATATGAGCAAATTTTAGTGATTTTTGGCATTATATATGTATGCCACATTGTTTGGAAATTTTGGCGCATTGTATGTATGTATATAAATTATAAATATGTTTTAAACTATGGCAAAAATACTTTTTCTAAATCTGCTTTCTTTTCTAGATCTGTTTTAAGACAGTTATAGATGTGTCAATTTATTTGGATTTTTCATCAATTTTTTAACACATTTAAATGTAATTCAAGTACCTACGTTTTTTTATTAACTTTGTAAGAAAAATCCTGATTGTTTTCTTTCATGTTTGATAAACTTAGGATAGGATATTATTATTTCGAATACGTTTTTTGCCATAAAATCAATAGTCCACACCACATAGCACTCAAAAAGCTCAAATTTCAAAACAATTTAACATTATACGATTTGATAATTTACGAAAATTCGCTCATATGATCATACTGCATAACTGGAACTTTTTTCGTTAAAATATTTTGTGACATTTTTCACTTTTAGGTCTCGGTAAAAGCGTATTCCACTCAGCAAATTATGTGGACTATTATGTTGTAGTCGCAAAATGGTCCACAACATCTTCGATTTCGACCCACAGATTCCCTTTAAATGAATCTTCGGGCATTACATATTGAGAAAAATTTGTCTGTGGTCGGTTCTGGGTTCAATCCTCACTGGCTCGGACCATCACAGCTGGAGTCGACTCAAAGTGAAGCCGGTTTCAGCTTATGGCAAATGGCCACTATAGAAAAGCGTTACTTGTCTGGAAAAGCATGAAATGCCTTTTCAACTCAGTTTCCACCTGGGTACATCTTGGGCGGTGCCCAAATCTCATCCTACTTGCTTCTAGCAAAGCAAAAACGTTACGACGAATATCGCAATCTTCCGTCGGAATCGTGTTTTCCAATCCATTTCTCTCGCGTGGGAATCTTCGAGATTGGAACTCCGATGCTGTTTGAATTTGATTGAAGCTCCCAAGCGCCCCGCTAGTATAAGGCACAGTACCACCTTTTAACATGGATCATGGGGAGCAGAGATTCAATAAATCTTTTTGGTTTGTGTGATAGATTTAGTTTGCAACAGTTAATATAAAGTGGTTCGCCATTTATTTAACTTTCTTATCTCAACAAGTGAGTTATTTATGCAATATCTGGTTACGGATGATGCAGTGAGTGATCAACAAAACAACATGCCTACCTCATAATTTGATCACAATAATGAAAGACACACAAAGTTCGAGCAAGATCGTCCACATTAAATATGATAAAACCGTTTTAGGAAAAAATTCTACACCCCCCGGTTTATTTCTTTTTCCATACTCTGTATGAAATCATAGGAACACAGAATGTGTTCCTATTTCCTTACCAACGGCTTGGTTGCACGTGGCATAACACGTGGCATAACACGTGGCATAACACGTGGCATAACACGTGGTGTAACGGTTTTTTCGTAACGGTTTTTTCTGTCGGTTTTTTTTCGGTAGGTCATCGCAAAAACACATTCTGTGTTAAAAAAAAAAAAAAAGTCTGCCAAGTTGGGTGTGGCACATAGCTTCCTCGTTTACCTATCATGAATGTATAGGTCATTGAAAAGTTTTAAATGATCTTGAACAATTCCGATGCGGAAAAGAGTAAATCAAGAAGTAGCGTGAAATGTCATAATTGGTTAATTAAGAAACGAAAAAATGATGATCACTGTAATTTACCTTTGTGCAAGCGCAGAATGAACTGATGAGTTGAAAACAATGAAATAGGTAAGGGACCATCTACAACCTAAAAAGCGCATTCGCTGACAATTTCATCAAAATCGGATGAAAACTGTGGAAATTAAGGTCATCACAAGTATTTCACGTTGGCGCATGCGCAGTAGCTATTAATGATACAATCGTGTTGAAATTGATATGTGGTAATCAAGTCATCTTCTTCCAACTATCATCCAAATTTAAGAGAAATTGAAAGACTAGAGTATAAATATATGGAGCATAATGGAATTTACGTTTGCGTATGAGCAGAATGAAGTATTGATTTGGCAAAAATGAAACTGACAGGGGACCGTCTACCGCCTAGCCCGCACATTCCCTGAAAATATCATCCAGATCGGATGAAAACTGTGGAAAATAACCTTGCTACAAGGATTTCATATTGGCGCATGCGCAGTAGCAAATAATGGTACAATATGTTGAAATTGATATAAGAGGATCAAATCGTCATCCCCCAACTATCATCTAAATTTGTACTTTAATCCGTTTGCTCATCCTGAGGGGTAGGATTTCGAAAAATGGAGAAACCTTCTGGTTGAGGTGCGGTGAAATTCTATTTGTAAAGTGTAAATCAAGCATTTTAATTTCTCCCTTGATGGGAAAAACAAAAGATCATGGATATGTCTAGTACCTACTGCTTACCAGTTGGTACCTACTACTCAATTGTATACCAACCATGTAGTGCCTTCTTTTCACAAGATTATTCCATTATGGATACAAAACAATATTAGTTTTTAACTTAGAGTAATAAATCAGCATTCCTTGACACTACAATGGCTTAGAGGTCATGAAATGTCGTGGTAAAATGAGAGCATTCCAAAAAGTGGTGAACGATTTTCCTACTATGAAAACTATGGGAGTTACTCTTCCCTAGTAACGCCTTGGTTGTACGTGAAAATCAATAGAAAATGTGCCGGTCGGGAAAACAAGTGTCGGTCGGGAAAAAAAAATTCCTTGACCCCCAGCCAAAAGACATATCCATGTCAAAACAATTTCTCCCTTGATGGGAAAAACAAAAGATCATGGATATGTCTAGTACCTACTGCTTACCAGTTGGTACCTACTACTCAATTGTATACCAACCATGTTCTTCTTTTCACAAGATTATTCCATTATGGATACATAGCAATATTAGTTTTAACTTAGAGTAATAAATCAGCATTCCTTGACACTACAATGGCTTAGAGGTCATGAAATGTCGTGGTAAAATGAGAGCATTCCAAAAAGTGGCGAACGATTTTCCTACTATGAAAACTATGGGAGTTACTCTTCCCTAGTAACGCCTTGGTTGTACGTGAAAATCAATAGAAAATGTGCCGGTCGGGAAAAAAAGTGTCGGTCGGGCAAAAAAAGTGTCCCGAAAAATTCCTTGACCCCCAACCAAAAGACATATCCATGTCAAAAAGTCCTTGGATTTCCCGGCACGAGAACATCTTGGCGCTGCTGGCGAATCTTTGAATCAGTTTTTTTCCCCCCACAATTGGTGGTAGAGGGACTTTGGGTCCTGTATTTCAATAACCCTCCGCTGCGACCCTGAGGATCTATTGTGGATCGCCCTCAGGCTGCATTAGCCTAATGAAAAAGGTTTTTCAAAAACCTTTCCTCCCCACACTTTAGCCAACCGAAAACGATCGTCATGAGCCATCTTGGAAGTATCATCTGGAGATAAGATTTCGTTTGCAAGGGTATTGTGTCTGATTCGACCAAGTGCATCACAATAACACAAGATGTTTTCGGCATCCTCTGTTTCTGTTCCACAGAAGCGACAGGAACCTACGTTGTTAGTTTCCCAATTTTCTTCAAATGGCGTAGAATTAGCTTACTATTGAGTCAATTGCTACATTCCATTGATGACCGCTGTTGAGTAGGAACGGAACACGTAAAAATTGCATTGTAAGTATCGGCTGATTTAATTCGAATGGAATTGTCAGTCGATATAGTTCCAATGGACTTCTAACTTTGAAAAATCGAGTTTATCAACTATCATAACGTTTCTTAATTCGGACAGTTCAGATTATAACAAGCTTTATAAAAAAAGGACTTCTGTCCTTAAACTGTTTTTTTTTTTTTAAATCGAATTTAAAGTTATGAGTTGTTTAAAATTTTAATCAAATTTGAAATTGTTCATTTTAAATCCTGAAGAAGCCCCAGTTACTGGGGAGAAACGTTGGAGTTTAATTTAAAAAAAGCAGTTTAAGGACAGAAGGCCTTTTTTTGTATAGCTTGTTTATCAACTATTGTCCGAGCGGATGGACTAGAGACGCATTGGTAGATGCTTCATTCCATATCTCCAATTTTCATTTGGTATTACGAACCTAATTTTTTATTTGGTACCTACCTACTTAAATGTCGTTATACTTATATCAGGGGGGCTCGTAAAATGTGATGTTTTAATTAATTGTATTAATTTTCCTTCTATACATGCCCATATCTACTCAGTTATATTGATGAAAACCTGCGGATCTGCAATTCGAAATGGACCTCCGCTGTGATATGATATCAGCTGAGGGCCCTCCGAGCCTAATTTGTTTCTTAATCGGCTTATGGTGCTGAAACCTGAAATTTATCTCCTTCTGAACACCTAGAATACAATTAAAAAGTATGGAGGAACCTCCAGCTTCGGAACCTCTGCGGCTAATTTCTTTTCTATCGATTTACGATGCTGAAATTTAAACGGAGTTCGTTTGAGACGCCCTGAAAACGATTACGAGGTATGGAAGCGTAGGTACTGATCAGGCCTAATAATTTCAAATTGAAATTTTATAAATATCTTCTAAAGACATCGTTTCCAAAAAATAGGTTCAGGCGAACATTTTTTAGGAATTTAGTTGTGAAATTGAACCTAACTTAGCCGGTGGTCAACTGACAAGTCAAGCGCCTTGAATATAATTATAACTACTGTAGTGGATTTATGTATGTCTTACTGGGAGTTGGTATTCCCAGTGGAATATCTCTAGCCACGTTGGACATGTGATTGTACGAGCTTGACCCCTGAAAGGGGTCTTGTGCGAGGTGCGAAAAAGTACCTTTGTTGTCTCGTATGTCCTTGTGTTCGGAAGGATATGGTGTGTGTAAGCCACGGGGTAATGTATCTCCGAATAGATCGGTGCGATGCTGATCTTTTGGAGTTTCTCCGATTTGAGAATGGAAATTCCCGGGCTTTAGGTGCATGCTCTCCCGTTCATACATAACGGGTGTCTGAAGATACTGAAAAGTACTTTTTGTTTCATGGCTGAATTGATCTGACAAGTCTTGAAAAAGACCGCTATCTTGTGTGTACCCGGTTGCTAAGGACGGGCGTATCTCCACTCGTGAATTAAACTTACATGGGACCCTTTTTGTAGGGGTTTGATATTGTTGGGCTGTGTAGCTTACCTCCGCTGGAGATGTGTACGATTGGGCCGCAGAATATGCTCGATCCTTCTGTGTTTCAAGAAGGTGAACCAGCAGACCGCGAAACTGGAGTTTCCGTCGTGCCGTCTTCATATATACTCTCCAAAAGGCAAAAACTAGGTGTTCGCTCCATTTGGAAGAGTTTATTTAGTTCTGAAAAGAACTAAATTCGGGGACTCGCTTTCAAATAAATTTGAAGGGTCTTCCTGGGGTCGACTACTTATCGAACGAGTGAAGCCCATTCGATATAGTAGGTCCACCGAAATCGGATGATCGGCCGCTGCGGGACCTCTTGAGATCGTCCGGCTTGTCCCAGCGGGCGGTTCGCAAATAAATCTACGAACCCGGATGGCAAGACTTTCTGGAACTAAACAGCGACGTCTGTATAGAAATGCTTGTTTAGTGTCTCGGCTGAAACGAGACTAGAGTGAGAGCAATACAAAGTGTATAGCTCGATCTACTCTGAATTCTGGTAGTCTGGAAGGCGGAGTAATCTCGTGTCGTGAATCTCGTTTTCAACTGGCTTGAGAGCCTTGTCCTCAATCAATCCCAATGGAGTTTCAATCGCAGTAGGCTGGAAGGCAGAGGTTCGTCAAGAGTCGGAAGGTAGCTTCAAGATCAGAGGTAGAGATCGGTATGAATTACTGGGGCTGGAGCTGCTGTATTTATACTCCTCGGGGAGCCGGATGCTGCGTCTGATTGGCTGTTCCGATTTGATCGAGTGCGCTCGAGGTGTCCCGGGGGTGAAACATCTTTTTCTCCCCCTTCTCGGTAGAGCGCGTCTGGCTTGCTTTGCCCTTGACTATTGTTTCAATGTCGTTTGTTTTAAGGTAGTTTTCGTGTGTCAGATCGTCGGCT
The DNA here is from genome assembly GCA_030762985.1 of Adelphocoris suturalis. Lineage (NCBI taxonomy): Eukaryota > Metazoa > Arthropoda > Insecta > Hemiptera > Miridae > Adelphocoris > Adelphocoris suturalis. Next base: position 62,319,935 of record CM061041.1, read on the forward strand.
TGCCTAGCCTCGCTCGTGCAGTGAGTATTTAGCTTGGCACTTTTTACCTTCTGACGTGTTTATCGACTCGGCGGTTATGTAATTTATATATTTCTTCCCGCGATTTATATTGTTTCGTCATGAGGTAGTCCGACGTCTTAATTACCTTGTTTTATGTGTGAACTCAATTTTGGTGGCCCTGAAAAGGGCTGGTGATAGGTGGTGAGTTCACCACAACTATCATAACCCATTGAATCTGTAACATTTACGTATAGATATTTGGAATTTGTGGTCGGATAGAATGTTATATAATGTGTTATGCAGGAACATCAATTGAAGAAATGAAGCAAGTTTGAACACATACATAATTGAAAAGTTTTCTTCAATTACTCAGAATAGTGCTTTGTAATTCGCTCCTCGGTGCTCGGGGCCTAAGAGCCGGTTTCACCAACGTTTACTCATTAAAGCGAAGGTCCCAGCTGTTAAACAAGGATATTCGATTTCACCAACTCCAGTTCAGATAAATCAATGGTCAAATGTGCTAAATCATCGAACAAAACCAACCAGCCGAATTTGGGTGGTTAGCATTCCAATAAACGATTAATACTAGGTAGGTGGTTCTTTTCGCCGTCTTTGTTTACATGACCGGAATCCTTTTTCGCTACGTTTTCCCATCTGTTTTGCCACATTTTCTCATCTGTTTTGCTACATTTTCCTAGACATTTTTTAAGTTTTCCTACATACACAAAAATGAGCCACAGAGGATTGATTAGAGCATTGGTTTTTGAGGACGAATTGACGAGGATGATGAAGTCTTTAATTTACTATTCACCGTCCTCGTTGGATTAGAGAGAGTACGGCGGATTTTATCTCAAATAAATCGATTTTCAAAAACTAGGTACTGTTTATTCATTCCTTGAACACATTGATGATATTATCGAATACACAAGTGACAGGTAAGGATATATCAACATACATGGAATGTACAAATATAGTTGTAAAATAGTGTTATAAAATAGCCAACGGCTCATTGTAATTTGAAATGACACAATGTGCCTAGATGGTGTGGTAGGCTGTTGTCATTGAAGTGATGGGAGACAAAAATATAAAAATATCTTGTTATGCGACTTGTCTATAACGTATGAAAAAATTGTAACATGTTTCCAGGGCTTTTTGAGCCAAAATAACTTTAGGATCTTGGATTCTCCAATAGCTAAAGTTTTAATATCCATCGAATACCTACCTCTGCTTTCTAGGAGACTCTCTCCCAAAATTCCCAATGAAGGCGAATCATAATCGTGTTTGGATGAAGTATTCCAGTGGTTCGAAATTTCTTGGTTTTTTTTCTTTTTCCTCAAATTTAAATTCAGTATTCTTGAAAACCCCACTTATTATCGCTGCACTGGTTTTGAAATGATGGGGCAGTAAAGGACTACCCTTCGAGTTTGCATAACATAATGCTATCAGAATGGATTAAAATTGATAGAAACATTGCGAATTTCAGGTTGATAACAGCTGTTCTCTCACTTATCTCGTTATCGCCATCATTTTGTTGGAAAATGCCTCTTCGATATCATCTAAATCAACGTTTTAACTTAAAATCGACGTTTTATGAAAACGTTGTAAATTGATGTTTACTGATAACAGTGTATCCATTGATTACATTGGTGAAACCCGTTTGTTTTAAATCAACGTTCAAAACTCTGGTTCCGTGAAACAATGCTCTACTTTAACCATGGTTAGGGATTGTTGGTTAAACGGCCCTTAGAAGGTGGTTCTAGTGATAAATTATGATTCTCACCAGATACCTAGGTACCACTTATTTGTGAATCGTAACCTTTAAGTAACGATTCCCATCGTGTGCCTTTTATTAGTAGTAGGCTGTACCCGATGATGAACTTGCGATTCTCATCAATATTGAAAGGAGTTGGAGCCTATGTGTCTGCGGGAGGGGCGTCCTATAATTGGTCCGCACTTCAAGGTCAACCCTGAGAAGCCGGCTCGCTCCCGCCAATAATAATTCATTGGCTGGTCGATAGCCTTTTGCGCACCCTTTCTATCAACCCCCACCATTACATTCCACCACTCACATGACCACTGTCGTAGTTACTCATAAATATATCATAGTGTGCACAAGTTTATTCTATGAAGGAACTTTTCAACAAATTTGTAATAATCTTTCATCAATCACTTAATAATAATATCGACTCGCGTGGCTGATTGAATGAATGAGTAAATGAATGAAAACATGCTTTAATGAGATTATATGGGAAGGTGCGGCAGTTTTGACAATTTGCCAGAAATTCTTTTATCGCTGGAAGGGAACACAATTTTTTTTAGCTTTCAAACAACTCACTCTCACCTCAAAATCACATTTCATCTTTGCGGATATGATATCAACACTCTCCCAATAAGTGGTACCAAGCTGTATAAAAAAGGCCTGTTGTCCTTAAATTGGTTTTTTTAAATTATATTTTTGTATAATATTTTATTATATTTTAAGAACAGAAGGCCTATTTTATAAAGCTTATTATAATCTGAACTGTCCGTATAAAGAAACGTTATAAGTGGTACCTACCCATTCATTATGTTACGAATCAGCTGCAAGTGGATTATCAAATTTAACCTTCATCTTCTCACACTCGATCAACTATACTCCTTATATTGAATACATTTCTTGGATAAAAAATTCGGTAACCTGTCTTCTGGTAACTTCAGAGTTTTCATGATGTATTTAAAGTGAGTTGCAGTAATGAATGTAAATAGAGGTTTCACGCGTGTTTCCTGGAACAGTATGTAGTTCGGCGTGCTTAGGGGAATCGAATAAACAGCTTTAATGAAAAACGAAGCCCCAAACCTGTGAACGAAAACGAACAATAGCCTGCGAAACACCTTCAAACACCTTCATTTCGTCTAGAAATGGTACATTCGGTTCACCAATAAATAACTGGCTTCCACCAACTGGAAATTGCTAGTTTGGCTGTGTAACTCTTCTCTCCAAATTGAGGGGTGAATGATAAGGTTGGCGTAAGCAAAACTCCCAGACTCCTTTGTTGGCTAACCACCTCAATATCCCGGTTCCCATATTTTGACTTCTCAGATCTACTTGGTTTCCCACCGTTCCGAAACACCATAATTTTTGATTTGGTTAGATTAATTTCCAGATCCCAGGCATGGCAGTAATTTAATAATATATCTATATTCCGTTGCCGGCCAATAACACTGGATGCCAAAATTAACACGTCATCCACATAGGCTAACTGTGGCAGTAATCACTTCAAGGTCAACCCTGAGAAGCAGGCTTGCTCCCGCCAATAATAATTTATTGACTGGACGACTGCCTTTTGCGCACCCTTTCTATCAACTTGCCCGGATGTCAATGATGTCAATATTAGAGCGTGTAGTTTGAGGTAACATTCGTATAGCAACAGGGAAGTTAATGTTACCAATAAAGTAAACGCATACCTTGTTCTGTTGGAGGTTTATGTCGAAAACGAACAAACAACTGAACGTAAAATAATTTGAAAGTATGTGGCGAACAGAAGGTTGATAAACTTGAACCAAGATTCAAGGTTGAAGATCCAGATCCGTAGTAGGAGGCGAAGTGGAGATTCGGAGTCTTGACAAAAGAAGGAATCGGATCACCTGATCTTCCAGATGTGAAGATGTGGAGATGCGTGTTAGGTCCAAATCTGAAGTTAGACCAACTAATCTGCGGAATATAAAAATATTATTAATTTACATAATAAAATATATTATTATGGCTATGAAGCATTTCCGAGTTATTCACTGGAAATGCAACCTACCATCAGAAGGCAAAGCCGAATGGATTACTAACTCTAGCTGGAGACTAGGCCATATGTTGAAACCATGACTTGGAGAAAGTAATATTTCAACAAAACCACCACCACTCTCATGACCACCGTCGTCGTAACTCATGATTATATCAAAGAGTGCAAAAGCTCTATCTATGAAGTAACTTTTCAACTAATTTGTAATAATCTTTAGTCAATCAATAATAATAGCGGCTCGAGTGGCTGATTGCTCTTCATGATTTGTTAACATCCAGTCCAATCTATCTTTTCAAGTATAGGAATTGTGTGTGTGGGGTCTGTCCGTCATGGACTCAAGAACAACTGCTGGTTCCGTTGCGGTTTTAACATGGAACATGTTTTTGCCATCATAACCCGGTCAAAAATAAGACAAAATTACCTTTACGTGATTTTCTAATGATTATCGCTTACAACCAAATCGTTGCTACGGAACTGTATCTTAGGCATTTATCATCGTACAGAAATCGTTCGCCTGTCGTTGGAAAGTTCTCGATTTACCTAACCGTATTATGTTAACCACTGCGCAGCGCGTGGCCAACAATCTGAGGTATGAGCGTGGTTGTCTGAATAATTGTTTACTTACAGGTGATTCTTCTCTGTTAATTTTGTAAACATAATTGCTACCACTATTAGACTAGAAAGAAACTTGGAAGCTGAAATTTGATAGGGAGACTCTCTGAAATTAAGAGAAAATTAAAATGGTGGGCTCTTTCTTAATCAGCTGAGTGACCTAAATTCTCTCCTGTTCCCCCAAGGAACATGTTCTGTCAAGATTTAGTGCGTTTTTCCCAAATCATATGAGAGTTACTGACCAATGTCTAGGCCTTAATAAAATCCTCTAAACTTCCTTTAACGTGGGGAAAAAACTAACAATGTCGTCTGGCCCACCCTCTAGAAGGAATCCAATTTCGGTGGCACAACTCAATTCATCATATGCTCGCGATGTGCGGTTTGCTGAAAATAATTTTACCTTACAAATTCAGCAATACAAAATAGATGTACGTCCTTTGAGCCAAACTAATTTAATAAGGTAAAGTGCCACCTTTATCCCGGGAACTTAACCAAATGGTAACGAGATATCGGGAATTAAGAGGGGCGTCATTTTTGGTCATTAAATTAAGAAAATAAAATGCCTCACACACTAACAACAATGATTATCATCCGTTAACTTACTTCGAAGGTTGGGTAATTAATCTAATCGGCATTTTTAATTGAAACGCCAAGTTCTTACGTTTAATTTAAACGACAATAGGTGAAAGAAAAATCACTCCAATGACGGAGCTCACACGTAATGCCTTGTTAACGCTAATTGTTGGTTGGCTCAAAAATTTTATAGACTTACGGTGGGATGCAACTTTTTGCGGCCATTCATTAGCATAATGTGATGCCAGAAGGTATAATTTTTCAGGTAGTACTGGCACAATTGATTAGAAACATAAGTTGGTATGCTGTAGGTATACATACACTTGGTTCATACACATTTAGGCAGATCGAGTGAAGCTAATGGGTCCATTCATCTTCTATATACAATATACTTTTTTTTTTGTACACACTTATGATGCTGAACATAGGGCCCTCTAGGTTTGGAAGTATATTTATATGACAGCAGATTTCTTCCTGAGAATTTTGACTCTAACCACACTCTCTTACGATGAGTAAGAGAGTTCCTTCTCTTTTTCAATGATTTTTCAAAGTTAAGGATGATCAGTGCGTAACACTGAGAAAGGTAGGTCCACCCAAGTCAGAAGGATACTGTGGTGTTGTAATTTAAAAATTTTGGTGAAATGATAAAGTGTGCCATTCGCATCAAGGCAATCGATTCGGCTGGCTCAGAGAACAGCGTAGGAGGGAATAATGCCACCGCGGGAATAATAACCTTTTAGGAAAAAAGTGTCTGCGTGCCGTTTCTTCGAAACACCGACCGAAATTAATTTCTAACCAAATGAATTTTTCAGAAGGGACTTGAAAATTTCGTAACAGTCATCTCGCAAGACTCAAAACTTTGCCATCTTAATTGCTGAAACAAACGTATTTTGCGGAAGCAATGCTCCCTGGCTGCAGAATGAGATCCACCATAAGATCTGGGAGCCAGCCACTTAGTTGGTCATTAGGGCTATAAATATACCAGGGGTTTCATCAAGACAGCATTGATTGCTCATTTGCGTGCTTTGCAACCCTTTCCCCTTGTGATAGTTACTGTAACCTTATTCCCATTAGGTAATCCAACCCTTCCGCAACTTTTCATCGTAATAACAAGGGGAACCTAATTTTTAGCGAATAGTCTTGGAAAATGAAGCTATTGCATCAGGTAAGGAATTACAGGATTGAAATTTAATTTAGTTCTTAGTTTTGAGTTTTAAAAAACGATGATTAGAAGAATTTTTCACAAATATATACTGAAAAAAGTACAGAAATTTCATTAATATTTGCTGAAAAATCAATAAAAACTGCAAAATAACTAAAAATCCAAAATCTTTTTTGAATCGCAGGATGTGTTTCACTACAAGTTTTTTTTTTTCCATAAAACCGGTAGTTAACAATTTCTTTGTACTCAAAGTGCTCAATTTCAAAACAATGTAAGATAAAATAATACGATAATTGAGAAAAAAAATCGCTAATACGATCATGCTGCATTTTTGGAACTTTTTTCTTGTTTGATGACAAAGATTCAATATTGAAAATTACAATCTGAAATCAGTGAAACGTCAGCTTGCCGATAAGTCCGCAACACCGCAGGAGACATTTCCTTGTTATACGCATCACCCACCAACTATAGGTTTTTTCACTCTAATAATTAAATACTAAAATTTACCTAGGGAGATTATAATGAGCCTTGCATCAGTGTAAAGAATTACAGAATTGAAATTTAATTTAGTTCTTAGTTTTGAGTTTACTGTGATTCTAGGGGGAGTAATGGCCGTTTTAATGTCATAAGGTACAAAATACGAAAAAAGTCTTAAAAATTTGATAACTTGAAAAAAAGAGTTTAAATTCAGAACTGAAAGCGGAGACCCTCTATGGGTGATATTCTCGAGACTCGGACACTAGCGCATCCTTACATCGAGGCAAGGCGAAATCGAAGTCATTTCACCTTGTTGTCATGGTGACGAGTAAACATATGCGAATATGTGCCATTTGTAGCCACAGCTGGACAACGGACAACAGCATAACATCCCTCACCTAGTTCCGAGTCAGTATTTTCATTATTTGTAATGTGCAAGGTGATAAATTGTATGCTAATTACATCAAGTTATTATCAGGTGTTGACCTCAAACGCTATGAACGCAAGATTTAATCTGTGGGGTAGAGATCCATATGAAATGTGTTGGGGAGTTGACATACAAGTGTTCTAGATGATCCAGACATCAGCAGCGAAGATGTTGTGGATTACCTAACTAGTTTTAGAACTGTTCTTTGAATCAATTGAAACTAAAAATCTTCAGAATACCTAATGTGAAAGTGGTCTTGTGAAAGGATGTGTTATGAGAGCTCTGTTAGGCGGGAATAGTAAGTTGTATCACATGTGGAAAGGTAAGTATCTAGAGGTAAGGTATACCTACATACTTTCCGCATATTATTACTTGTTCATGTAGGTACTTCATTGATCAAAACGAAAGTAGGTACCTAATTACCTTTTTTGTCCATAAAATTTGCGTAACTGCAAAACTCGCGCAATAACTGCACTGCCAATGCCGTCTTTATGAAATGCATTTCAAGGTTTTTTCCTTGCAGCTGGTTTTTAATTCATGTTGCATATTCCCTGATTCGATATTTGACAAACTTGCTAATCAGCGGTTGTATTCGTCGGCAAAGCAACGACCCACCTACTTTGTTTAGGCACTTTAAACCAACAGCAAATCTGGTAGGACGTACATACCTACCTAAGTAGTTTCGTTTCTAGGTGTAGCAACAACCTGCCTTGTTTATTTTGACAAACTATCAAATCTCTCCTTTTATTCATTCAATATAACAAGTAAAGCTTCCTCAGTTAAGCATAGTACTACGAACTTATAATAAAACGCTGATGAAGCTACCTGAGCAATGGCTAGGTACCTACACAGCAGTACAGACACCTGAGGAATTTTCAATCATCTTTTCTTTACTATTTTTCAGGATAATTATTCTAAAAGCCTAAACGAATGAAGTTCTTTAGTTTTCTGACACTGATTAACTACGAGTACAATAGTTAGTAGGCTCCTAGTCCAAATAAAAACTCGTTCACGTTAGATTGGTATTGTTGACTGCAATCTACAATCAATTATTGCGCTGGCAGGCATGATTATTATAACATTTAGTCGAATTGAAACTTTGTATTGCTACAATATTATACTTTTTCAAAACAAAACTGTTGAAAAATGGCCTTATAACCACGAATTATGTTGACGTGAGACGGCAAACTTCTTGTGAGAAATAGGTTGGTTGAGTGGCGATTCATTGACGTAGGGCGGTCTCATGGCCGACTTTGGCTGAAAAGCGAACCTACTCCTGGTGTGACGTCACGAGAATATGGGCCATACTAGAAAAAACTGAACGAACTGAGCCAAAAAAGAGGGGAAAACTGCAAAAACTGACAGGTGCCCCCACACCTTCAGTTCAGACAACCGTAGTTTTTTGCTCAGTTTTGTCCACATGAAAATTGCGCAGTTAAACTGAGCGTGAGTAGGCCCCTTAACAATTAGCATGTTGGTTACTTTCTTTATAACAAAAAGTATATGAAAACTTCCGTGTGACAGTATTACCGTGGAACTAGTTAATTGCGTTTTCGGCGGTATCCAAGAAGGTTTACGCACTCAGTTTCCATTCTCCTGGGAAATCTTCACGAATAGTTGAAGCGAGACCGTGAAGTCTACTAATCCCCTCAGGCTATAAATCCGACCGCCTCGCTGAGGTTCCATTGAAAGTGAGAGGGAGGAACGTTGACATCCTGCGCCTTGAAGAATTGCTGATTTTGCAGTGTTTCGTGCCCTTGGAGGGCTTTGAACCGGTGCTTTGGTTTAGCCAAACTAACAATAAAAAGTTCCAGTTATGCAGCAGGACCTTATGAGCGAATTTTCGTAAATTACCGTATTGTATTTGTCAAATTGTTTTGAAATTTGAACTTTTTGGATGCAAAGAAATTGTTAACTCATAATTTTATGGCATAAAACGTATTCTAAATGATAATCTGCTATTCAAAAAGCGACTTTGGATTTTTAGTTTTTTTGCAGTTTTCAACGATTTTTTAGCAAATTTTGATGAAATTCAAGTACATTTTTCAGCATAATTTGTACACACCTACATTTTGAGTAATATTCTGCTAAAAATATATATATATATATATATATTTAACGATTTTTAGCTGTTTTAAGCCATTTGTAGTGTTTTTGGTACATTTTTTGAAATTTGACCAATTTAATGTCCTCAAAAAGTGCTGGCCAACGAACTCATCCTTTCGTTTGGAAAGCTTGATTTTTTGGCGCAAGGGCAGAATTTTTATCTCAACAATATGGAGAGTTATCGTCTGGAATGACACACATATGTATAAATAAATGAATAAATCAATAAATAAATGAATATATTAACAGTTCCAGTCATGCAGCATGATCGTATGAGCGAATTTTCATAAATGGTCGTATTACATTTATGTTAAATTCTGTTGAAATTTGAGCACTTTGGGGGAAAATAAAAATTTTATCATTCTATTATCATTTTATTATAGCAAATTAACTTTTTGTCGGTAATATTCCAATGAACAAACGATTTTGTGGATTTTTACAATTTTTTCAAGAGTTCCTATCGATTTTGGTTTATTATTTCCAATAATAAGCCTATGTGATCGTGTAGCAAAAAATTTTTATGACCCCCCCTCAAACTTTGTCACTTTACGTTTCAAGGTGTGTAGAATCGAAATTTGAAATGTCCGTCCGCCGTCCGCCGTTCGCCGTCCGCCATCCACCGTCCGGGCCATAAAAGGCCTAAGAATTGACTTAAAAAACCTGTTCTTTCGCACATAGACTCCATTTGGGGTCTAGTTGGTCCTAACGTTTAACCATCCCGATTGCTTTACTCGCATAGATGCTATGGGCCAAAAACGGGCAAAAAAAGGGTCTTTTTCGACGCGCGCGCTGGCACGCCTGGCACGCTTGGCAGGGGGTCACGGTGGGTGGAGAGGGGGGGGGGGGTGGTGAGGGGGGGGGGCGGGGGGGAGTGAGAGGAGGCTCCGAGGTTCCTTCGAGGCATGAATATGTTTTTTTCAAGGTCATATTTGTGTGTTAATACCAAAGATTTTCCTACGCATATTTAATAACATATCCTCTCGACTTTTCGTACGTACTTAGATAATGATATTATTAAGGCGATAACTATTTGAATAGATAGGAGCTCAAATCTAGAAATATAAACATGCATATATAATTATAGAAGTATAGGTTGTGGCAACTCGAAGTAGGACACGCCGAGGAGTCTGGACGGGCCTTATGACGTACGCTAGCCAACTAAAACTACGATCAAACTCAATTGAAAAAATAATAAACCTTTGTGAAATAATTTGCAGCGTTTTTAGCTTATTTTAATGAAATTTAAGTACATTTTTCAGTACAATTTTGTGCTTAAATTTTTAAACGTCCTAGTTCATGTTCGATTAATTTCTTTCGAATAGCATTCTGCTAAAAAATAGAAATTTGTTAATTTTTAGCGGTTGTTTCCCTTTTTTAGTGATTTTTTAGGTACATTTTTTGAAATTTGGCCAATTTAATGTGCTCAAAAAGTGTTGTCCAACGAACACATCCTTTCTTTTGAAATGCTTGATTTTTTGGCGAAAGAACGAAGTTTTTATCTCAATTCTATCGAGAGTTATCGTCTGGAATGACACACACACACACACACACACACACAAACACACACACACACACACACACACGCACGCACACACACACACACACACACACAACACAACACACACACACACACACACACACACACACACACACACACACACACACACACACACACACACACACACACACACACACACACACACACACACACACACACACACACACACACACACACACACACACACACACACACACACACACACACACACACACACACACACACACACACACACACACACACACACACACACACACACACACACACACACACACACACACACACACACACACACACACACACACACACACACACACACACACACACACACACACACACACACACACACACACACACACACACACACACACACACACACACACACACACACACACACACACACACACACACACACACACACACACACACACACACACACACACACACACACACACACACACACACACACACACACACACACACACACACACACACACACACACACACACAAACACACACACACACACACACACACACACACACACACACACACACACACACGATTTAGAAATGATGAAGATTTGGAGGCAACTATTGACCTGTTTACAAATATGGTCTTGGAAGTTTGTAAGGTGGCTGTGCCTGTGAGGGCCTCTAGTGTTTCTCCAACTATGAAAAAGTCTGTACCATGGTGGTCGCATGAGCTGACAGTGAAAAGGAGAGAGTTGCGAAGAGCTCGACGTATGTTTCAGAGAACGAGAAACAATCAAGTACTAAGGGAGCAGCGTAGGAGGGAATACTGGAACTTGAAATACCAATTTAACCAAACCGTGAAGCAGGCCAAGTTCCAATCATGGAAGAATTATTGTAGTACAGAGGGGACTCAAATGCCTTGGGGCCCGATCTATAGGGCGGCGGCTGGAAGGAGGAGGGCTCCTTTGGAAATCACGACCCTGCGTGGTCCTGATGGTGAAATGACGGAAGGGTTGCAGGACACGCTGGAGTTGTTAATGGAATCATGTGTGCCTGAGGAGAGGGTTCCACCATCGGATCATCATGAACAGATCAAGAGAGCAGTGGAGGACTACACGGGTGAGGCTGACGATATTCCTTTCACAGTTTCTGAAGTGGAAGCTGTTGTGAGGAGCTTTAAAAATGGGAAGTCTCCTGGGGAAGATGGGATCACAGCAGAAATACTGTTGAAGGTGTTCACTACACTGCCAAAGGCAGTGACAGCTATGTATGTGGAGTGCCTCAGACGGGGAGTCTTTCCACTTGAATGGAAGAAATCAAATATTATTTTGATTACCAAGCCGGGTATGGAGAGTAGCCTCGACCCTTCCAAGTACCGCCCCATCAGCCTGCTTCCAATATTTGCAAAAGTATTGGAGAAGCTCATGATTGGCCGTATCATGCATGACCTGCAGCATCGAAGAAGAATTTCACAAAAGCAGTATGGCTTTATGCCACAAAGAAGTACTGTCACTGCACTCCAGAATGTCAAGGACTATATCAAGGCAGGGCTTGACAGGAAGGAGTATGCAGTAGCTATTTCTCTCGATGTAAAGGGGGCATTTAATGCAGCATGGTGGCCTGCCATTTTGAAAAACCTGGCTGACTTGGGATGCCCACAAAATCTCTTTAAGTTGACTAAGGCATACTTTTCGAATCGTGGTGCTGCTTTAAGAACCTCATCAGTTGTATTGAGACGGGAGCAGGAGGTGGGATGCCCTCAGGGATCCTGCTCAGGTCCGGGATTTTGGGTGATTCTTTACAACTCCCTTCTTGGGTTGCCCTTTGAATCCGGGGTTGAGGTTTTTGCTTATGCAGATGATCTGCTTTTGATAGCTACAGCTAAAACTGAATATGAGCTGGAAAGGCGGGCGAATAGAGCTCTGTTTATGGTGGAGAGATGGGCATGGGAGAATGGCCTCGAATACAATCCCCAGAAGACCCAAGTTCTGCGCATAGCAAGGAAAAGAATGGAACGAGATCTCTCTATATACCTGCTTGGCCAGAAACTCGAGTTTGTTCAGCAGTTGAAGTACCTCGGTGTAATATTTGAGAGGAATTTGCGATGGACCCAACACATCAAGTATGTATGTGGGAAGGCCTCGCAACTTATTAACATTTTATCGCGGGCAGCCAAAATGTACTGGGGACTGGGTTCCGAAGCACTGAAGGAAATATATAGAGGTGCCATTGTGCCAATTATTACGTATGCTGTACCTGTTTGGGGGGAGGCACTGGATGTAATCCGTAATGTGGAAATACTTCGCAGAGTGCAGCGGTTGATGCTTTTGCGAGTGATAAAGGGGGTGCGAACCACCTCTTTTCAGGCTTGCTGCATCATTGCCGGGGAGAAGCCTATTGATGTGGAGGCCAGGGAGCTGGCTAGGATCCACAGTAGAATGGCTGAGCAATCAGTGGAGAGACCTTTGCCCCCAGATAAATGGCTCCACCCTGCAGAGGTACCTGAAATGGGTATTGAGCTGGAAGAGGGAGAATGCCTGACATTTGAAGTGTACACTGATGGAAGTGATATGGGTGATGGCAGGATCGGATGTGCATTCATTGTATATACTGGTTTTGGTGGTCCTCAGTACCGACAGCTTTTCAGGCTTGGTGCCTCATGCACCAACAATCAGGCCGAAGCATGTGCAATTATGAAGGCATTAGAATGGCTTTCAAGGCAGGTGACACAGGTGCCCCACCGAGGAGCAGTTGTTTACACTGACAGCCAGGTATGTCTCGCCATGCTAGAGGATCACAAGAACCACCTCCCGATCATTGAGCGGATCAGAGAACTCGTTCTGGAGCTAAGAGTCAGGAAGGGATGGAAGATTGGCTTAAAATATACTCAGGCACATGTTGGAACAGCTGGAAATGAAGAGGCAGATGCCTGTGCAAAAGATGCGGCTTTGAGTGAGGATCTCCCAATCCAATATGCTCAAATCCCAAAGTCAAGAGTAGTACAGGACTGTAGAGCCCAAAGTATTTTGGAGTGGGACCACATATGGCAGATGTCTGCGGATGGGAGACGTACAAGGGTCTTTTTCCCTACCGTTACTGATCGCCTTCGGGTTGATTTGCCACTTTCGTGGAGACTGACCCTTCTCCTGGCTGGGCATGGTAGGATACGGGCATACCTGCATCGCTTCCATCTTAGCGAAAGCCCTGTGTGCTCGTGTTCGGACGAGGACCAGGATTGGGAACACCTGCTGTTCCGATGTGCTCACTTTGAACAGCAACGGGCTCGTCTGGAGCGAAGATGTGTGCTTCAGGGAAGTACATGGCCAACGCCAATGATGCAGTTGATCAAAAACCACCTGCAGGAAGTGATTGTATTCCTAAACACAATAAACTTTGAACTGTTGTGAAAAGTGTACAAGGTTCGGCATCTCCATGAACAATGACCTGATGACAAAGAATAATTCCCATGTATATAAAAAAGCTGCATATATTATTGATAATGTATTATTTGAAGTATGAACTGTAAATACCTGATAATTGTAATTTTGTGAATATCGAATCGCCTGTAATCGTTATGGGAGCAGGCCCGAATAAATTCCCTCGTGCTAGGGTTACTAGTGCGAGGACAACTAAAAAAAAAAAAAAAAAAAAAAAAAAAAAAAAAAAAAAAAAAAAAAAAAAAAAAAAAAAAAAAAAAACACACACACACACACACACACACACACACACACACACACACATATATATATATATATATATAAAAGCGTTAAAATCCAGGAATCATTTCAGAATGCCTCAAAACAGATTTCGATTAAGAAATGCCTCAAAACGGATTTCAATAAAGACATTTTTCGAAAAATTTGATTTTAAAATTTTTGGAGCCATTGCAATAGCTTCATTTTCTACGAAAATTCGCTAATAGGTATGTATGAAGTATAAAACTGGCAGTAATGTTTTGGAATCACATTTCACCAACAATACTGATTTCGAAAACTACGAATATTCGGTAATGAGCACTTTCTGAATGGATCACAAGACATGAAGATGGTTTAGTGAAAATATTTTTGTAAATAGTCCCCGAGTCTACACACAAATCCTTCCTCCGCACATATGGGCACTTGCATTATTCCAAGCTTACTGGCAGCATCCCGGAGTCCCAACGGCGGTAAACATATCTTCCTCCACACCTTGGGGATCTGGACCACCCTCAAATGTGTAATACATTTTCATTCCTTTTCTACGCCGGCCTTCTATTTCAACCTCACACGCTCACCAGACGCCGAGCGATAAACTGCAAGAAGTTTGTTTCCCCTAATTTTTATTTAAGTTGGATGTATGTGGAGTTAATTATTGCTGAAGTTGGGCTAATGAACGGCCAGAAGGCCCAAGAGAATGAAACTTCTGGTTCTGGGTAATTTGGAGCCCACAACATTAATTAGTAATTTGCACAATCCAGAAAATTAAGTGCCTCAAAAATTAATACTACGCGCTGATCGTTTTCCTTGGGCGCCCCGTGTAATGCAGGGTATTAGTTTAGTATCTTATCGACCAACTAAAAAAAAAATAGAACGTCAATTCATTAGGTATTGAATTTTCTCGTCTTATTATTATGAGTGTGCTAGCGGACATCACTCCCTAGCAATGGATGTTTATCGGTATCGCGCTGCTTTCGTTCCAATCTCATATAAAGTTTTTCGGCAGTTAGGTCCCGGCTTAAGCATATTCATGCTAAAAAGTTCTTTCCTCTCTCAAAATTTGTTGGCTTACCTACGTTTTGGGATAGACTTAAAAACATACGAATTCAAAGTGCATGAGGAGGTATGAAGTATCTACACTACATGTAGATACATCGTTACATGGATGTCTCATTTTTCCCACTGTGAAATGTGTGCTTTGTGTCTTAGGTTAAAAAGGTCTCATTAAAAAAGCTACTGATTTCAGAAAACGTACGTACTAGGAACTACTGCTGCAAAAAAATCGTAATCGAAATCGATTACTCAATTTATTTTGAAACATAGAAAAATCGATTTTTAATAAAAACGTCGATTAAAATCGGTTAAAAAAATTACGATTTACTATTTTGTGAATAAAATTCATTCAGCTTTTCCAAGTAACAAACCAGGCTTAAATGCTATAAATGCAATTCAGGTCATAATTCTTTAAAATTTCATCAATACCACATGAACCAACGAACTAGGGATTCTGAGACTATTGCATGTGACAGGTTTCCATAATTTGACTAGAGAGTAGGTGATAGTGCGGCAATGGTAGGTAGTTGGAGATTTGGCAACTGCAACGATTGATTAATAATTAATGGGAATATGATTAATAATTAATAGTTTGTGGCAATAGACGACAGTAATGACATTTTTGTGCAACAGTAGGTACCTCCAACTACTAAAGTTCAGTGATGTCAGGGTCTATACAGGGTGTCTACAGAAATTATGGGACAAACTCGAAGAATCGGTTCTACAGCTTATTCCTGATCGAAAGTTGCACATAGAGATTTCTTTTTAAACGCTTTGTTTTCATGTTATTCAATTTTTAAGATTTTTCCGAGTTTTGTACCTTATGAGCCATAACTCCCCCGAGAATCAAAGTAAACTCAAAAATAAGAACACCTTTGGAAAAACCGTTAAATTTCCTATAACCCTGATATAAAGTAAACTTATTTTAGTTAGTTTTAATTGTTTTAAAAAAAGCCAAAGTACAAAATTTAAAAAAAAATATTTAAAATCGTAGTTTTTCTTCCCGTTTTTCTGCTACCGGTTTGGGAATTTTTCGGCGTGCTCTCTCCAAAAAAAACTTCCTCAAACCGTCAGCTTTTGAATGGTATACCTAGTAAATTTTGCTTTTACTTTGCTCATTGGGGGAGAAAAGTATGTTCGTATGTTGAAAAACATGGGGTTTTTTCTACAAAATCGAGGGGTTTTAGTGAAAAATAACGTTCAATGAAAATACGAGTTCGGGTTAGGTTACTACTTATTTTTTAATCGTAAATCGAATGGTATCGCTTGCATATCTCCCCAACCCCGTTATAAACGAGTTTTACACTTTAGCTTGTTTCACCCTTAAAATCATATAAAATTTGTCATACCAAATGAACTCAAGATCTGTCTGATAAGAATGCTGTGTCATTTGGCAACTCGTATTACCGGGCAGCTCGCCTATTTGTATTTTTGCAAATAAACGTTGTTTCTATCTCTTGTGAGTTAAAGTTTAAAACTAGGTTATATTGAGGTCGGGGAGATATGCAAGAGTTACCATTCGGTTCAGCGTGAAAAAATACTTAAAAATGGCCCCAAACTTGCATTTTCTTATAGGGTCATTTTTCAGTAAAACCCTCGATTTCGTAGAAAAAACCATGTTTTTCAACATACGAACATACGTTTCTCCCCCAATTAGCAAAGTAAAAGTAAAATAGACTATACCGTTCCAAAGCTGACAGTATGAGAAAGTTTTCTCTGAAGAGTGCACGCCGAAAAATCCCCAAACCGCTAGCAGAAAAACGGAAGAAAAAAGTCAATTTTAATTGTAAATATTGTACTTTGGCCATGTTTTTAGCCAATTAAAACTAACTTTAACAACTTTACTTTGTATCAGAGTTATAGGATAATTTAACGGTCTTTCGAAAGGTGTTCTTAGTTTTGAGTTTACTGTGATTCTAGGAGGAGTTATGGTTATTTTAATGTCATGAGGTACAAAACACGAAAAAAATCTTAAAAATTGAATAACTTGTAACCAAAGCGTTTAAAAAGAAATCTCTGGGAGCAACTTTTTATCAAAAATGAGCTCTAGAATCGATTCCTTGAGTTTGTGCCATAATTTTTGTAGACACTCTGTATATTACCCAATATACCCATGTGTATTTATCAAACCTGTACAACTTAGAACTCGTGGATGTGTACAGAATGATTAATATTCAGTCTGTATGGCATATAAGTTCATCGTTTACCTCAGTTGTGTAGCAGATGGATCATTCTCATTTCATTTGCCGCTTTGGGTCGTTTGAGAACCTCAGTGATGTGAAATATGAAAGTGGTCGACAATTATGTTAGATCGGCAAATACTACTCATTGTACATTGCAGATTTGTGTTCCATGGATGAACACTGAGTTTTTCATTGATGTATTTTATACATTTTTTTGTATTAAAAAACATGATATCCAACTCATGAGTGTTACCAGATTTCAAAATTAGATTTCTGTAAAATGGATGAATTTGGCAAAATTGTTGTCGGGGCTCAAGTAAGTACAAAACAATCACGTTCAAACGTAATATTCAGATTTATCGGAATTCATGTTGAAGGCAGTGTAATTGAGCTTAAATCTCAGGGGTGTTACCCTATTAGTGTTACCAGATTATCAGGAGTGTTACCCATCCTTGGTCACACTCCTGAGAGGTAAAACTCTTGAGAATTTCCAGTAAAAATGGCGTCACACAGGATGATGAAGTGACAAAACTCGAGGATGGCTACTGTTTGAAACCTGTCACCAAACAGTATGGTTGTTGATATCGGATTATTTTGTTTAAGCACCAACAACACTCGTATTTAGTGTAACACTCATGATTGAAAATAAAAATACTCTCCATGTTTTTAGGCTTCTTTCGCTGCAAAAACTGCTGCAACCCCAAGCGCTCCACTACAGTCTCACATCTTCAACTGAACAATATAACCTTCACATCTGACTGTTTCCCGCCATTTTCCATCGGCTTTCTTGATCCCCAAAAATGATAACAATCCTGAGAAGAGATATGGGGGACGGACTGAAAAACTAGTTTTTCACTGGTTGGGAAAAATCTTAAAAATGTAAATCCTTACTCTAAATAAAGAGGAACCAACTTACTGCAGCTAGAAACCCTGGCCAGTTCTAGATTGTCATTGTTTTGTAGCTACCTAACTTCTACTTACGTGTTCGGTAGAAGGGGAACACTCATGATTTTCCAGGATTTCAGGTTTCATTCGTCATCACTGTGTATTGGTTAAAGGGGATTTTGGGTAGTCAAATCATTACTTCGTTGATCTTCCAACTTACTCTACCCTTTTTTCCCCAAAATCGCTAGTTTTGGTCAAGAATTGTGAAAATTCGTCGCCGGGGACATGAAAGCGGCAAATGAAATGAGAATGACCCATATACGAAGGTTTCATTGATCCTTGACAGGATCTAGTAGTTGCAATGTAAATTATCCTTTGAGATTTTTAGTTACAATGAAAATGGTTCCGGAGACAAAAGTATCGGATTTGAACCTACTTATTGATAATACACTAGCAATATCACATTTTCACAATGTTCGTTTTGTCCGAGTAAATGAGTGGAAGACCGGCTAAGAGAGGAAGTGATACTGAAAAGCTAAGAGCTGGAAATGATACTCTCATCTTCTTATACCCTAATTCCTTCGCAAAGTGATCCTCATCAAATGGCATAATATTCATACCATATCCGACCTTTCAACGATGAAAGCGGCCAACATTTTATGCATTTGCTTTGTCTCTACGGATGTGCGCACCGTGATACCTAAAGACGCAGAATTGACACTCCAGACTAGGACCGTCAACCTCATCCAATGTAGGAAACTGTTTGCCTTCAAAACGGATGACATCGTGGCTGCTCACAACATAACAATAAAAAATTACAAAAATACCTTAGAAGCGCAAATGGGACACGACACCACACTCGACATAAATCCGGATAACGGAAAAGCGACGGCGTTGAGGGAATACTACACATCATATCAAGAAGATGAGTCCTGCTGCATCTTATACACACAGCTCAACACCACTTCATCTTTCACAACTACAGATCAACAGACCATCAACGATATACAAAATGACCGCAAGTATCTAAAGTTGGTGATTGTATTTAAGATTCTGTACGTAAATGACACCTTCATAATTTTTAATCGATTAATAGATTTTGTTATCTGAATAATCGAAAAATCGAATTATGAAAAAATCGATTTATTTGCAGCAGTACTAGGAACCTACTTCAATATAACCTAGCGATAATAGTAACCACAGTTGTTTACCGATGTGTATGAATTCCCATTGTAATGAAGATTTGAGGCCATTATAACCATTTCATCAAATCAATATAGTAATATTGAATTTTTTTCTGTAAAAATCAATTTTAGGTTTGCTCATACGCAATGGTTTATTTTTACAATCAATCGCAACGACATATAGGAAAAGATCTTGAGTGATCGATGTTTCGGGGATTTCAAGTTTACGCAGGCTCGCCACTCATTGCGAGTGGTTTAGTAAGTATCGTGATTAAAATCGTAATAAAGTAGAAGCAGGATGAACAGGATTACAAATGTAATTATGATGATATTCTGCGGTGTAATATGAGAGTTGGGCACGAAGCGAATAGAGTAGAAATGGGACGAGATAGCTGGGGTTTATTGCTTAATCCACTGCAGAGCTGCAATGCAATATAGAAGGTAGAGGACCCGTTAATTAGTCGAAAAGGTTTGTCATGTTGGGAGAGCTAAGGATTAGAATTGGGATTCGGGATTAGAAGGATTCGTGTAACCGGATCCGAGTCGCCTGGCGGATAAATCGCGGGGGCGGACATTCGTAACCGCTAACGTCCGTTCACTGCGTGTTTGTCAACAGAGGTTGAAAAGCCTTCCGCCACATAACTCACCGGTTTTCAACCTGGAAATCTCTTCGTGTTGAGTGGAAGCTCACTAACGGCAAGGAAAACTCTCCTACCCATCCTGTACTAAAGTAGGGGGTTGTGGAGGTGAGGCAGAGTTACCAGGGACCCATTTCATAAAACAACAAGTTGTACAAGTGTACAAGTAAACAAGTACAGGTACTTGTAATGCACGGTAAACTAGAACAAGGGTTTCACCAAAACAAAGAGTACAAGTGTAAAAAAGTTACACTTTTTACACTTGTAGAAGCTAAGTTTATAAATGTAACAGTAAAGAGAAATGGCGTGTGGGAACTATGAACAACGTCAAGAGAGATGCCGCAATTGAAGTTTTGTCAGCGAATCGTAATGTAAAAACGGTTATAAGTAAACGATAGGATGTTTATCGAACATGCCTAAGTGTAATGATTGGAAGAAAGACAAATTATAGAATGAAAAGTGGAAAAAGTGTATATTTGATTTCAATTTATTCTTATGGCTGGCATAATTGGATTTTTCCTCTTCATTCAGCGGAAATGATTAAGGGGATGATGAAGGGGGGTCCCAGTCCCCCTACCTGCTAATTTTTAAATTTTGAAGCCATCTAAATAGCTCAACTTTTCTTTGGAAATTCGTTAAAATGACAAAAAACAGTATTTGATTTTGATATTTTTTGTCTATCAGGGAAAAGTTTGGGAAATGTCAGGGAAATTTCAAATTTCCATTTGGGGGCCACCTTCACCCTATATAGCAAATCCTATTACATTTAATCAGTAAAATTATATAATGAAAATCCTTGGCTATTCGATTTATCGAAATCAGTTGATACATAGTTTTCGAAATATTTACAAGATGATCCTATTGGAGAGTTCCAAGACAAATCTGCAAGATAATTCTTAATTCAAGTTGTATTTATTCATACATTTGTTTAAATACTTTAAAATATAAATTCACAGTATTAATTTGCAATACCAGAAGTGAAACTAGCTTTATCAAGAATTTTACTGTTTATAACGTTTATAGTTTTAAGTTCTTCATCGTCAAGCATAATTTGTCACCTATAATTTTTTGGTACCAGAAGTTTAGTGATTTATGTTTTTTGTATTAGTATTATTATACAGATAGATTGTGAGGAGAGTTTGTACCTAATGATAGCAGAGTAGAATTAAGAGAGGACCACTATGGTCCTATTTCTATCCCTGTTCATTTAAATAAACGCCTTCAATCTCTCTCTCTCTATCTCTCTCTCTCACTCTCTTTTTTCTCGATTGTAAGAGGATTTATATTATGTTACTTGTATCCAGGGTTGGTGGAAGAGAGGGCTCTCTCTCTCTCTCTCTCTCTCTCTCTCTCTCTCTCTCTCTCTCTCGCTCTCATCTCTCTCTCTCTCTCTCTCTCTCTCTCTCTCTCTCTCTCTCTCTCTCTCTCTCTCTCTCTCTCTCTCTCTCTCTCTCTCTCTCTCTCTCTCTCTCTCTCACACATTTTTTTTATTTTTTTTTAAATGGCTTTGTTAAATAAATAAAGCCTCTTCTGGAAGATCCGCTTGGAAAATATCAGTGTTCCACCACGCGAAAATCGATCCTGGGGAAAATCCGAATTGAATGTCCGTATACTTCGAAGGTTAATTGAGTGAACCCTTTGGCGAATAGGCCAACCTGCCGATCGACTGAACTACAAAAAAAGAAAAAGATTCTTACAGAGTTTTTAACCTTCAAGAGGGGCATCCAATTTCTCTTCATTCACGTTATCGGGTGGAATGGATCCAATTTTCATCAATGGGCCTCTCTTCCGTTCCGTCCTTTACAATGTATTGATCGGATATAATTATTGTATAAAGCTTGTAGAAGGCTGTTATACTTTCTTCTATGTATATAAGTGATAGGTACTTCGCAATGGCTGTTATTATAGCGTTCTGTTATATTCTGTTACTTCTGCCGCGTAAATATTTCCGTGGGTCTTGTTCATCGTAAAAATTACTTTGGCCAAGAGTTAGAAGGATATCATGTATTACAAATAGAAGCGTATACAATGCAGGTACCCATTATGAAGAACCATTGTAATACGGTCAAGGTACAGTGGGGAAGCTATTTTTAATTATTTATCCTTCAAATAGAAATTTCGGGTTCGAAATTATGGATGACAGAATGCTCGAGAGAAGCACGAGTCATACAAGTTTATTGAACGCCGAAGTTAATCAAAGAGAGACTACACATATACACTTTTTTTTTCAACTCTCCACTGGTAGGAGGTGTACCGTGAATAGATTTTAAATCTCCCGCCACGTTTGATTTTGCGCGGTATGAGGTTGGCCTCTACAACTGCCTCCATAGTGGGAAAGCGGCAGCTCCACCATAATTGTTCTGAGGACTGTTGTAATGGAATTAGTTCTTCGCAACCTGGTACCGTTTTGTCTCTTCATTCTACCGTACCTTCTACCATCTTACCGTCTATATCTCATGTTCCCTCTCTACGTCAAAAAGAGGTTGTTCAATTATCGTCTATATTTCCGAGTGGACAACTGAGTCACTCAATATGTTCACCGACTTGTTCACTGAATACTGATCCCACTTCCTCTGATCTGTGGGTATTACCCATAAACTTTCAGTTATTAAATGGTAATTCACCTGACTTCGGTAGAAGTCCTAACGTTCGAAGACCTTCATCTCCGATGAACGATAAGGATGCACCAGAGTCATAAAGCGCTGGAACGCAGACTGTAACTAAGTCAGGTGAATTACCATTTAATAACTGAAAGTTTATGGGTAATACCCACAGATCAGAGGAAGCGGGATCAGTATTCAGTGAACAAGTCGGTGAACATATTGAGTGACTCAGTTGTCCACTCGGAAATATAGACGATAATTGAACAACCTCTTTTTGACGTAGAGAGGGAACATGAGATATAGACGGTAAGATGGTAGAAGGTACGGTAGAATGAAGAGAAGAAACGGTAGTAGATAGTAAAGAAGGTTGAGAAACCGCAGTAGTAGATAATTCGGTAGGTGAAGTAGGGCCAATGTATTGTGAGGGAGGCGGACGGCCCCTTAGGAACGACTCCCGTTGTTGTTTTCCTGGTGACCGGTATAGGACATGAATTAACTGTCACTCCCGTGTGCCCACAACGGTAACAGAACCGTCTTCTAGGTTCCGGACAAGAAACATTTAAATGTTTAGAGCTGCTACAGTTCCAACATACCACACCAGAAGTACTGGGTATGGGCTGAGTCGATGTTTTATTATCCGAGGTAACAGGTTCTTTAGATGAACTGTGACTAACTGGACGTGAATTTTGGGAAGGTGGCTTAGCAAACCTAGAATTCGGACTGTTTGTTTTATCCGAAGGATCTTTATGAGGAATTTGATAAATGCCCACTTGATCAGGGAATTTAGTATTATTTGTTGACTTATGAGTTGAACTGTTCTTAGAATGTTGTTCCTTGGAATGGGATGAACTACTAACTACTGGTTTCAGAAGTTCCTCCCTGCGGCTGAGTTCGGTAATGAATTCGATTAAATTTTGATGAGTAGGAATAGCGTTTGAAGTATAATTTTCTTCAAAGGACTTCCGAGTTGCTGGATCTAAGTGGTTAAGCGCCAACTGCAATTTAATGAAATCGAGAATATCGAGATTTTGAAGTTTACTGAGAGAGGCCCAGTTACGTTCAAGAACCGCTGAAAATCTGGAAGAGTATGGTTGTAAAGAGGCTTGAATTCTAGAATTTTGTTCATAAAATGCGAAGCTAGACGACGCCTGTTTTGATAGCGAGCTTCTAAGGCGGGTAAAGCTAAAGGGTAGCTTCCAGCATTCAGAGGGAAACTAGAGATAACGGAGAAAGCATCACCTTTCAGACTAGAACGCAAATATTGGAACTTTTTTACGTCGTTGCCCTCAAGTGATGATTCAGTACGTAGGTACCAGAGACTGGAAAAGAGAATGGAACTCCATCCATTCCTCGATTTTGCTTGAGAAGGTAGGTAGAGGAATTCTAGGAAGTTGGGGACTAGGAACACCAGTAGGTAAACCTGAGTTTTGAGGTAGGTCAGGGTTACATGAGATTTCTTAGCGATTTCGTAATTTGAACGAGCATTATCTATCATTTCAATAGCATTGCAATAAAATTGTGTTATGTCCAACCTCCATTTCTGAGAAGATTCGGATAAATCAGCATTAAAAGTTCTAATACGGTCCGACAGGTGGTCTAACTTAGTTTCGATGACACTAAGTCTATCATATGAAGCAGAAAAGGCTTGAATGCTTTTAGCAGAGCCAAGGTTTTTCGATTCATCATATAATTGTTGAAGTGAAGCAAACAAAACTTCACGTTCGCTAATGAGCTTATATTGTTCGGTTTTGACCGACTCGTCAACACTAGGACTAAGAGGGGTTGTCATAGTGGTAAGCTACTTGTGACGAAAATTCTAGGTAGGCGTTTATAAGTCCTATGAACTGTAAATCTGGTATAAATAATACATATCTATATATACACCTAAACGTGAGCCTGACTTCACTAAAATAAATATTATTGATTTCTGTAATCGTTATCGGCAGTACCTACTAGCTTGTGGGTACTTGAGCACAAATCTAACAGACAAGGATAGATACCTACATACGTAGGAAGATCAACATATTTCATTACCTACTTAGTTACTCAAAGGTGATTCGAAATATATCAAATGTTTAATTTACGTTGGGCGCCATTAATTATATCTGTGACAAAATAAAACTAAACTTCAAGAGTGGGGATGAACCCAGGGATATAATATTCAACATGAACTCTCAAATCTTGTTTGTAGCGAATTTTATTCCACTAAAATGAAATAAAATAAATTTACTTGTTTACAAAAAAAAATATATACAGGAAAATCGGAAATATTCTGGATAAATCGAGAGCTTTCGAACGAATGGTCAACGAATTTTGTGGGATGAAAAACGACGAAGTACCATTTCCCTAGCAACGACTCGATTGTAAGCGGAAATCATCAGAATATTTTCGTGAGCAATTTTTGTCACTCAATTTTCGTGAGGTTTTTTAGTTTATGTGCCATAGCAAAGACATGGAAATGTCAATATTATACTAGAAAATAAGGCATAGATGTATCGAACTCAAGAACTCCTGTAATAATAATCTTCTACAATAGACAAACACATAGTATCTTTATGACAACCATACCATATGATGGGGTTACTGAATGTCTGATGTAGGTATCACCGGATATTAGCTTACATCTACATTACATATTTCTACAAAGTAAGTGGGATACACGATTCAAGAATAGCTTGGCTTATTGCATAATGGATAAGCTCAGTGCTTATTATTCTTCATTCTGTCGGTAGTGCTCTTTTAATCTCATTCAGCTACTGGAAACGTTGTAAGAATCGCAAGCTTAACCTTTTGACCCAGTTTATTCGCGAATCTTTACCAATGTAACTTGATGCTGCGTGTGACACAGTCATTGTAATAATTTGGCTAGTGGGGTTGTATTAGCTAAAGTTGGACCTTTTCATACGACATTACTATGTGCCATGCATCATGATAATTCAATTCGCTGCCCAAATCGTAGTATAGTCGTTAAACTTGACCGGAATGCCGCTGATAAAAGAAGCTCCAGGTATGCAGGAAGACCTTATGAGCGAATTGTCGTGGTTCTTCACCTTTTTATTCCTAGCCATTTCAGATACATGAGCACTTAGTCAGCGAAAAAATTGTTAACGCAAAAATGTATGGCAAAATAGAGGTTTCAAAACGGACAACTCGTTATATTATTTTTATTGTATGTGTATTATTACTACACATACAATAAATCAATACAATTTACATACAATCATATTATACAATCATTTATCATACAATTTATATTATATCTCGACAGGAGTGCTCCGAGGTATCAGCACCACCCTCAGGTTAGGGGCTCTAATCTCAACTGGTACCTCACTGTTTTATAAGGGCCTTTCCCCCCTCTTTCCCTTCTTCTTTGATCCCAAGGGCCGACGCCAAATATCAACGGGCGTCCTCTTCTCTATTTCATTCGTCCATTGAAATTATATCAGCGGAAACGATCGTCGTATTTTATAAGCCGATGTTTACTCTGTTCCACCAGTTTTGATTTGCTCGCATGTTGTTGATCATTTTTCCTGACAAAGTTTAACTCTTCAGGTAGAGCAAATGGATAAAATATCACTTAATCGGGTGGTTTCATTCGTTTCTTGGGGTTGATATCTATAAATGACAGCTAACAAATAATTTGCTCGTATTCCGAAAGTTTCAGTGACCTTGATTTTTTTTTTTTTTTTTTTTTTTTTTTGTTTGTGCTATTTAAGCTCTTAAATTCCACCTTTTAGGGCTGATCAAAAGTGATGCTGAAATTACTGGCATAAAAACGACCGATGTATGAATTTTGAGCCAACCTCATAAAGTTCCGTCCAGCAGTTTCGGAGGATTTTTATGTCGTTCGATTTTTGATTATACGCGTTTTGAATATTTGATGCATTTGAGTGCATATTTGATTTTAATGTTGGGACAGTAAAAATAGCGAATACAAACCGAGTTACAATGGAGGCTATAGGTGCGGGACTTGCGGATCAAGATTTTAAACTATCCACAGCTGAAGTCATCTACTTGAATAATGGCTGGTTCCAAGTTTATTCATGCCTGGAACCGAAGCACGGGAAAACACCGCCAAAAAAGCTTGTCAAAGTAAAAAGAGAATAAATATACGTCACAACCACTGGCGAGACCGCAAAAGCCGGAAACACAAGAAGAAAACGAGAGATAATTGAGAGAACGAGTCAAGGGAGTAAAAAATTGGTATAAGTTTGAATAATGCCTCTGCTAACGAACAGTCCTTAAAAAGACCTTTTCTCTTGACTGCGGGCTGGTTGAGGAAGGGGTCTGTTACCATGATAAATTGTCCGGAACGATTTAGTTGGTGAGTATAGTATGGGTTAGGTGGGGAAGGGAGGTCATGGGGTGGAAAACGGTAAGGATTTGGTAGGGTGGTGGTAGAGTGAGGGGTTGTGATCAGGGGCGCAGGACCGATAGGGTCCTGTGAATATTCATGATTGAACGAGAATCCCTTCGGAAAAGTGAGGTTGTCGAATGAAAGAGGCTGAGGAGGATGAGTTCCAACGAGAAAACGGCCGATTAGTGTAAAATGGATTGTTCGGCATCTCAAGTTGGGGAAATACTCGCGGGGCCTTAGAAGTAAATTGATGGTGGTTATCGATTCCTGTGCTTAACAAAGTGGATCGTTTTGCGGTATGATATTCTAATTTATCAATGACTAACTATGCCCTCTCATCTCTCACTTGCCCAAGACCTAAATGTCATAGTGTCGTACCACCACTAAAACACTACCCGCAGTCATAAATCTACCATCCCCAGAGAGGTTCCACTCCAAATTTCAGCATCTTCAGTTGAATAGAAACGAAATTAGCTGCAGATCACACTCGACTGAATAGAATGGTAGCTCAAATTGCAATTGTACTCTGTCACACCCAGCAGATTCTATCCACAGTTTAGCAGAACTCAATCAGCCAATTAATGTGGTTTTTCAAGTTTTAATTATTCTCTACCACAGACAATGGGGCCCTAGTTCAGCATCTAAAGTTGAATAAGTACAAAACGAACTACAAAGCTCAGTCTGCCGATTGACATATGTTCACTATGACACCCTCCAACACCCTGAGAGGCTCCGTACCAATTTTCAGCATCGTAGGTTGAATAGGAACTGAACTTACCACAGAACTCACTGACCTGATTAGAATGGTTTCTCATGTTGTTCTTATACAATCCCACATACAGAGAAGCACTTTCCAAAGTTCTGCATCGTGAATTGACTAGGAACGAAAGTAGCTACCGAACTCTTTCATATGATTAGAGTGGTTCCCGAGAAGTATAGTTATAATTACATTCTTCCACATCCAGAGAAGCCCAGTTCCAAAGCTCAGCATCTTAAATTGAATGCGATCAAAATTAGTCTCCGAACTCTATAATTATATTCTAATAGATCTAGAGAGACTACATTTCAAATTTAAGCAACTCAAGTTAATGGTAACGAAATCATTTACAGAAATTGTAATTTATCAACGATTAATTTGAATAGAAACCTACTAACCTGTACCTTGAAGTGGCGGTTGATACCTTTTTGCGTCTATTTTTAAACATTTTGGAGACCTATTTGCAAATAAATGCAACAGAAGATCATCTTGAACGAACCCTGCTGTCATGTTTGTAAAGTTTAGTAAGAAGTCCGAATAACGTTTAACTTTAGCGTCTAATATTGTTGATTGTTGATTGAAGACAAACATAAACAATTGGAAATCGGTGTCTAAGAAGAAAGAGAACTCAATGAAAGTAGGTACATATAGAAAGTCCGTAGATAAGTGGTAGGACTGTTAATGTCTTTAACCTCAATGAAAGGACATGGATCATTCTCCGTTGGTAGAAAATCGCCCAATTTTACTTACCCTCTAATGTGTCTGTTAGGGTTTAAAACAGAATCTTGTGGGGGGCAGTAGATTTTTGGTGGCCGCATCCTACGTCATGATGAAGTTACCAAGTAAATAGCAGGTTCCCTGTCATCTATCGTCTGGAATTTGAAGAGTGAGAGACTGTATCACATGCCGGAAGCCGGAATTCGTTGTCAACAAGCCCGATGGACCTGCCATAATCCTAGATGTCCAGGTTTTCAGTGACAGCGTGGACATAGAGCAGACCAGGTGGGATAAGATAAGTAAGTTTGACAGCCACAACCTGGGGCAAACGGTATCCGAGCTGAAAGGGGTGGCGACAAACTCCATCAAGGTCGTGGCAGCGATCTTGTCATGTCATGGGATGAGGTGCAGAAAAGATCCAAGGAATTACTAGAGTAGATCATCTTGGCAGGAATGCTCCGTGGTATCACAGGACTCATATTTACCTCAACAGGTGGTCATTTCATAAGAGCACTTACTTTCATCCTTCACTCCCTCCTCCACCTTCTACAACTTCCTGGATCCCTAGGGCCAGCGTCGGATAAACCTGGGTGTACTCTCTACTTTTTAATTGAGTTTTATCTTTTCTGGTTTAATGGCATGCGTCTCTGTCTTTGAGGGAAGAAAAACTGTGAAGGAAAAATCAACCGGAGCTGAAACGATTGGCTTTGGGAGGGATTTCTACCTGGAGTTGAAAAATTTGAAAGCTAAGAGTATCATAATCCGGTACTGAAACCGTGTGTTATAAAAGTATACGTGTTGTGATTTGCATTCACCCAGTCGCTTCCGTTGGAGAGGTGAGGATAGAAAGATCAAAAGGTGCTTAGAGAGCAAAGAAGAGTCGAGTTTGAATGTGATATTAATGATGCCCAAAGTGCGCTGCTCCTGCTGTTCGTGTGTTTCTTTAGGGCCCCTACTCTCAGAATAGTGAAGTGGTGGGAGTGAGGAGAAATCCTCTCTTGTAGAATGCGGCCATCTATACCTTGTAAATCATTGAACCTTGTTCGTTAGCTTTACTATTCAAATCTACAAAAACTTTTGAGAAGCATAAAGCCCATGATATGCTCCATAAAAAGCCCTCTATAAAATTTCAGCTTTCTGGAGTGAACAGGAGAGAATTTAGCGAGGCAGTCAAACAGATCCAGGAAAAACCTCCAAGAACAACAATACAACCATGTTACATTCGCCATCATTTTTCTCTGTGGTACACAATATTATACCTCGAGGATTGTTTGTAAGTAGTTAAACTAACCACTTTGCGAGTCGCTCGTCTGATTTTATTCTTGGGCCGGCTTAGGCAACGTAAAGTTTTAGCATACTCGTAAATTGAGATAGTTCGACATATAGTGAACCATTCCTGTCGGATGAAAACTAACGCAGTTACATTTCCGTAGAAATTTGTTTTTGGTATCGGATGAAAATTTTGAATGACGCCAGAGCTGGCATATCCACGTATAAAGTGTGTGTGTTTGTCCGCACTCGGAAATTTAAAGTTTTCTCTGCACATGAGCAATCGTAAAATCCATCTAGCGTCATTTTCCCAAGGACTCCTATGCAGAGGGTACAGTCGAGGAATGACGATTTGGTTAACCCATATTATTTTCATCACGCTCGTTTCATCAGTAACTGCTGCGCATGCACGCACTTCGGATCCTAACAACAATCTTGACATCTACTGTTTTCATCCCGTTTCTGTGAAATTTTCCGTGATTAAACGGTTACTGTAGACAATCCTCAATGAACTCCATCACTCCCGACTCACTGGACTTAGTTTCTGTGTCATCATTTCTCATTGCCTATTTGACCGATTTTCACAAACTCCAAAAAGACCCCCATGAAATATTTTGAGATTATTTGGAACTTTATAAGATATGATTCCCTACTTCAGAAGAAAGTATTTTTCAGTAAATTCAACGTAGTTACTAAAATGAGAGCGGTCTACTCGATGAAAAAAATATTGATCCGGTTCAGCCTATTAAAGCATAACATCAACCCTTCAAGAAGTGTCAGACCCTTACGGTTCCTGTTGAGTTAGCATCAAGTGGTGAACGAGTTCGTAGGAAGTAGGTAAAGTAGGTCGCCGAAAATACATTACCGCCACGTCAACAGCGATTCAGGGTGGAATAGAGTTTGGTAAGTGTTCCGGATACACAATAACTCTAACCACGCATTAGTGAAGCGCCTACAAATCAGCTTAAGCCGTTGGAAACACAGGAATCAAGATAAATGAATCGATCAGTAAGCAGTTAGGTAACCTACATTTGTCATTGATGGAAAGCAGGTCATCGGCATCTTTTTTCCTATAATAGGGGTACATCTACATACAGCCATGTTGTTTTTTTTTTATGAACTTAGAGATTTTGATCAACGAATAGTTTACGGCGTAGGTGTCGCTCATCGTATTTTTCTGAAAGCCCATTGTTCAGTCACATTTTTTTGTTGAGGAGTGGCATTGATGGCCGATCAGTTATGGATATCAGATGCAGGAAAAATGTCCTCTTGTTCCAAATCATGAGTCATTGGGTTTAACTTCAATAAAAAATAAAAATCTTTTCGGAATTATTAAGGATTATTACACGAAGGTTTATGTTGTGTATTTTTTGCCGTTCTCCTCGGATAACCCATAATTATCAAATATACCTACTCTATGGTACTTCGTGAAAATACAAGAACATAGAAGTTGGTACTTAAAGAAGAAATTGACTAAAATTACATAAAGCACGTAGGTATACTTTACCGATTCCTCAGTACCTAAATAACAACAGCTCATATCAAAGCAAAATGGCGCATCGGAATCAGTGGATACCTTTATTGACACAAACATCGCCCTACCCACGCTTCACCAGTCCGTCAATGAGTATCAAAAGTTACTAAACTGATACAATGGAACACATACCTTTATTTTTATATCGTTTAGTTATTATATATTTATTTATTATTATCATTTTGTTATTATTATTATTATTTTTTATTTTTTTTTTTTTTTTTTTTACTTTTTTATTTATTTACGAGAAAAATATTTTATTGAGGTAGGTAGGTCGATCAAAGAAAAAAGTATGGATCACACAACAATAAGCCTGGTGTTGGGATTTTACAAAGTCTATGAGTTTTCTACAAGGGTTCCCAGTTTGAGATGGGATCTGTGGCTCAATACCAAATAGGGAACTGTGGATGGACATTTCTTTTCGTTGAAAGGTAGGCTATTGGCTGGCGAGACTCAACGGTAATGGTGCTCCGTCAGCAAAACCCAGCGTATCTTCCACATTTCTCCATCTATGCCGATCCTCTCTAATGCACAAGCTAACACGTTAAACTACCGCCAACCTTCCATATTTCATTTGTGACTGGCAACCGCGCTCGGCAAATCCGAGAACTGACATCACGGACGTTTTGTGTCATAAATGTTTAGTATAGAAATAAGCCGCTCTGAAGCAGAAGATGTGTACCGCCCATGTGCCAGATGAATGTGAACTTATTATTATGCTTAGATTGAGAAAGTTCCATAATTTTGAGAGGTATCGCGATGAATTTCAGTGTGCATAATGCTAGTTTCAGGAAAAACATGCAGCTGCATTACTATGCAAGTCGTAGGTACCTGGGAGGAACGTTTCTGCTATCTTCTCACGATTGAATGTCAGAAAAACTGACGAATGATTGCTTCATCACCCTACCACACACTGCACTGCAAAGTAACAACCTGCGTGTAATATTTGTAGCGTTCCATGGAATCAAGATGCATTGAGACAATCTATAACGGAGAGTTCCTAAAGCGATAGGGAGATAGAGGGCGCCTTATCGTGAGCGTAAAACACTACTGCGCATGTGCGGGGAGATGAAGCGCCTCATCTATACTATTTATAAGAATGAAACTCCATCTGTCTGTTTGCCTGTCTGTCCAACCATGCTATGCACGGCCGAACGGCTGAGTGGGCCGGATCTACGAGTGGGGGGATCTTCTTGGGATTTTCCAAAAGTGGGAGCGAGCGAATTTAAAATTGTTTAATCCCACCCGAACCATGGGCCGTAGGGCGGGAGGGGGGTCGAAGTAAGAATTAATGTGCGCTTTTTGGACTTCCCCGCTTCCCCTACCCCTCTAAACGGCCGACGAAAATTCCGGAAAAATACCGGTTTCGTAGGTTTTCATACGAGGAAGACGACGGCGAGATCGGATCTCGAAAAAAGTATCGGGAAATGCGTCAAAAAAATGCGAGAGTACGGACCCGTTTTCTCGAAAATTCCGACGAAAAACTTGGTTTTTTAAAATTAAAATATACCCCATAAAGGTACGTTTTTCGGAACGGTTTTCGCGGGCGAAATAAAGGGTTGATCCCGCCGAATCTGAATCCGAAATCGGATATCGAAAAAAGTGACGAGAACTCGGTCAAATTGGGAGCGGAAGCGAGCAAAGCGATTAAAATGATTGTGCCGTGGACGAGAGAAGGCTCAAGAATTGACGTGAAGGGTTTGATGTCACAATGTTGCGAGGCGAGCAGGTATACATAGGTACCTACCTTGCGAGCGAAGCGAGAGCCATTTCAAATAATAAATACGGACTTTGTCCTACACATAAACAGGTATACCTTGCGAGCGAAGCGAGCAACATCCCCGAATAAACTTTTCGTGGTTCCACGTAGTTTTATAAGATTTAATTTGTTTGTAAGAATTCCCAACTGAAAAAAACGTCTGCCAAGTTGGGTGGGCAGTACAACATTCCCTAATAAACTTTTCGTGGTTCCACGTAGTTTTATAAGAATTAATTTGTTTGTAAGAATTTCCAACAGAAAAAAACGTCTGCCAAGTTGGGTGGGCAGTATAACTTCTTCAAGCGAGCGAAGCGAGCAGCATCTCCTACAGAAGTAAAACCTACCCTTAGGGATCTACCATTTGCGAGCGAAGCGAGCAACATCCCCTACATGTTTCAATTGTAATACATCGCATGTATACAGCCACACTTTGCGAGCGAAGCGAGCAACATTCCCTACATACCGCACTAAACTTTTCGTGGTTCCACGTAGTTTTATAAGATTTAATTTGTTTGTAAGAATTCCCAACTGAAAAAAACGTCTGCCAAGTTGGGTGAACAGTATAACTTACTCGAGCGAGGGAAGCGAGCATCATTCCCTACATGTTGGGTGGGCAGTATAACTTCCTCAAGCGAGCGAAGCGAGCAGCATCCCCTACAGAAGTTAAACCTACCCTTAGAGATCTACCGTTTGCGAGCGAAGCAAGCAACATCCCCTACATGTTTCAATTGCGAGCGAAGCGAGCAACATTCCCTACATACCACACTTTGCGAGCGAAGCGAGCAACATTCCCGACATGCCACACTTTGCGAGCGAAGCGAGCAACTTAATGGGGGGTCCGGGGGGCTTGCCCCCCGGCTGGACGTGGAGGCGAGCGTAGCGAGCCGGAGCGGCTAGTCTCCAATAAGACAGATTTTTATACCACCTATACATAAGACACTTTATCCCAAACCTACCTATCTTATCTCTTCCTCCCTATCGCAAAGTAATGTTACACACCGATCAGAGTAATATTCATTTCTTGATGGTATTCATGATCCATGAAAATTATATACATTTTCTTGTTCATAAATTTTCAAAATCTGCCATAGCGAAACCTTTTCGTGAATAAGAAAAGAACTAGGAAACATAGAAATGCTGGAAACTGAACACACGTGATAGGCCGGAAAATTCCCTTGGTGGTAGCGTTACTTGAAGATAAGTAGCGTCACTTTAGTATAAAACACAAATTCGACCCACTTGACTTTATCAGGTTACCATCCGCTGTGGCTCCCCCAGATAATACAATCCCCCACCACATTATCCCAATTGTTTAGGAACTCTATCAACTTTCTAAATGTCAATCGAAAATGCAGTTTGAAATGGCAACGTTAACACGTTTGAATGTCGTTATAATGTGGGTGGTTAACCTATTCGTTTATTCTAACGAGAGATTTCCTTTAGATTCCGTCAGGTTTCATGGTACTTAAGCAAGTACGTCAATGTCGTTAGTAATGGACCGCCCCGCCCAACCGCTTTTGTCAGCCGTTAAGTTACCGTCGTCGGCCCCATCTATAAATTCGCTCAGCGACGTTACAAAGCCTCATCTTTAAGTCAACGAGTTTTGGGCGTAGTTCCGAAAACCGGGTAAGTCCCGGTACACCCTCGAGGGTTGTGGGTTTTGTGTATGAGGGAAGCAGATACAGCCCTGTGTCTTCAGCGTATGTTGTTATCGTACAGTGAAAATTTATTATGTGCTCAACGCTGCAAGAATGTAAGCGGTTGAAAACCCTTGGTCTGAAAGATATCTTGAAGATGTGTATAATTTAACCTTGGAGAATTCAGTCGAACCGTTGAAAAGTTATCATAAGTTTTTGCGTAGGATTCAAAAATTACAAAATTGCGCACGTGCGCAAACGTGCCAAATTGACATCAACTTTGTTATTTTAAATGAGCCTCCATTTTTTTATTGCAGCTTTGAATTTTACGTGAAATTTCATGAAGAAATGACCTTATCACTTGATTTTTTAGGTGCGCGCAAATGGGCGCGATTTCGCTCCAAAAGTGTGCATTTCCGCTCCAAGTTCAATAACTGAGTTTTTGAAGATACTCAATTGCCACCTGTAATACATGATTTTTTAGTATTTTTTCGTGTTACACCTCGTAATGATGTTAATTTATTGATATTTGCAACACCAACTTGGGAAAACACCGAAAAATTGACACTTTCTGTGTTAAAAGTAAACTTCCTCCTGTCCACCAACCAAATAAGTTGATACGAACTTGTGGCGGCTGGTGGAGCAGGTCACAGCCAATAACAACCATGTAATTTACAAAGTCAGTAGCTACATGCACTACACACAAATTACTTCAAAGAAAACACTCTACAGGTCAAATTCCTTTGTCCTGCTCAAAACCCTTCTCCAAAAATGCACGAAACTACAGAAGTTGTCAGGATTAAATCTACAAGCATAAAGGAACAGTAAAACTTTGTAGTACCTACTTACTTCGTTTTTTGTTCTTATATTCTTTTTTGCACGTTCAGTATTGACAACTGAATGTTAGATGACACTGCAGTACGTGTATGCGTGACACTGCATTCATGCTCAGGATGAGTACCAGTTTTATATACAATGAAGCACGAACAAAGAAAAAACTAAGCTAAAGTAAATAGTTCTCAATTGCACAACAGATAAAAAGTATCGAGTTTCCTTAAAAACATAAACTAATTTTCTGATTTTTGAAACCAAAGCCTCAATATGGAAATTGAATTTCAAGTTATGATCAAATATAACTTCTATCACGAGGAAAGAAATCACAATGACATGATTCTGTCAGTAGTCAATTTCAAATCCAGTATTTCAAGTTGCTGCCACCCAAAACTGCTGGTGTATTGTTCAAATACTTCCCAAAAGTACATGTAATTCTTATCCAAAAGCGCAGGTGGTTTGAACTAAACAATAGTGAAAACTCAACCAAAAGTACCGGAATTTATTATGGTAGTTGTTAACTTTGACAAATGATGAAGGCAAAACAAGTAGATATGAGGACAAATAGATGAGAATGATTTCGCAAGCTCGCATCTCAAAATCAAAAAATATCCAATATCAATCCTTCTAGTAAAATATAGATTAGTTGGACAAATAGATCTCAATGATGGGCATAGTTTGGTGGCCTGCGATCGATCCTGCGGCCAGAAGTTCCCATATTTCATGGTAACTCCTTTCCTCAGATCGAGATCAATTAGTAACCTTTGGTCCCTTTAGGACAGTTACCTCCTTTCCTGATACCACTGGGGAAACCGAAACGAGGTGTTTACATACCATAGACTACGCTAATAATATTATATATATAAGTCTTCTGCGCAAAAAGCTATCTAATACAGAAATAATAAACCTATGTGTAGAAGACAAATAATAAACCAACTGAGTTTTTAATCCATTTTAACGGTCAGAAAATTGTATTTCTGTCTTGGAACCGAATCTCTCCCTTAAAATTCAAACTTTTTAATCACTCGATTATATAATACTGACCCCAGAAATCTAGATGATCAACCATGAGGAAATATCCCGCATTTTCATTGACCCGAAAGATCTCGAGGTCGTTCAGTCGAATTGAAAGATCATCGTGGACGATGGTGAAGGGAGGGGGGGGGGGGGGGGGTTGAAAATCTAATAGACTGTCACTGTTTAAGTTCTCAGCGGCTTATCTCTGCCGGACTCCGGTTTCCGGAGAAAGTTGAATTCATTCCATTCGGATACGAAGTTCGGGTCATGTTGGGTAACTAACTCTCCTTTAACTCCCCTCGCAAAACCCAACAACTTCGAGTTAAGGGGCTGACGATTAAGGGGGATTCGGGCCAAGGAAAGTTCGCGAAGGGAAAAAAGCGATTCCCCACGTAGAGCGATGAAATTACGATAGTATGGAAATCCCTCTCCTATCTCCATGTATGTGGTTACTAACGCAACTAAAGTCACGGATAACTTTTCCCTCTGAGATCCTTAGGATCCTCAAAGATAAAGTCCTAGCGGTCTTGCGCGGCTTACAGTTCCAATTTTTTTCTTCTGCTTCTTCACTACCAACGGAAAATAGCTTCAAGTTCGTGCAAGAAGTCGAAAAAAAAAAAAATTGTCCACCAAATTAGAGCAGTTTCTCAAAATAGAGTACTTCTTTTGAAAGTTGCGAGGACTGGGGCCGTCAAAATGGCTAGTTTTATCTTCTCAAATACGTCAGTGTGCTCTTCATTCCAAGACCAGGGGATTCCCTTTGTTTTTTTTTTTTTTTTTTGTTTTTTTTTATCTGACGTAACGGATAAGTGAGCTGCTCCAAGTTTGGTATAAATTTTGCCTGATAATTTATCATCCCGAAAAATGAACGAATTTCAGTAACATTACTAGGGATTTTGGTATTAGATATTGCTGACAATTTATTAGGATCAGGAATGATTCCAAATTTGCTAACAACGCTACCTAAAAATTTAACTTTTATCATTCCAAACGAATGTTTGCTTGTATTGAAATTCACACCGTGTTGACGCAACCGTTCCAGAGTGACTCTCACATTTTGTCATGCTCTTCACTGGTTCGACCTGTAATCAACACATCATCGTCCAAATTGATCACGCCAGGCAAACGATCTAAAATCTGTAGATATTCTCTGAAAAACTTCAGGCACGAAACATATTCCAAAGGGAAGCCTTAAAACTGGAACCACCGAAAAGGAGACAGAAAAGTGGTAAATTTAAGAGAGTCATCGGTTAGCGGAACCTGCCAAAACAATCCCATAAGGGTGGGAGGGTGGGGCGCACACAAAACCAGCTGATCTATCTTCATCAAACATCCACTAGAATGTACTGGTGTCGTTTCAACACTCATTCCCACGGCAGAAATCGGACCTGTGTTAGGTATGTAAGGCGTCACACCTATGGTTCGGAGAGTGTGATAGGTACACCCAAAACTATCGACCTTCTCCAAACATCCACTAGAGTGTTATTGGGGTTTGACTAGAGGTCCTATAACTATTTCTCATGAATAATCGGTTGGGCATATAGGTATATTCTCCAGGATAGTGCCCCATGAATTTCGCAGCGATTGGTTTTGGAGTAGGTATGGGTATCGTTCCTAAAGTACCGATAAATGGTATCGATACTGTATCGGGATGCATGTATCGATATACCAAATATCGCTTGAGCAAAGTATCGATATTTGTAAATATCGAGTATAGATACCACATCCACAATGTTGCATGAATAAGTTTTTCCCAACAATAAAATTTTCTAACCGGAGTTTGAATTATTTCACTTAATGGATGGAGGTAATTGTAAAAGGAAGTTCTTGTTAGAAGATATATTATCTGGGAAAAATTATATTATTTTCATATATTTCAAATTACTTTATTGAAAAATCATTTAAGAAAATGTATTTACTCGAATAGATAAAATCACGTCAAAACGATAAAATCACGTCACGATAAAATAGTCACAGGGATGGAAACGTTAGAGCAAATATACTTGAAATTACCACAACTCATCATCTACACTTTTCAAAAATATGAGTTTGGAAACCAACATTCCTCCAAGTCGATTCCTTGCCGGAGTAACTGTGGCTTCATAACAAGTGGCTAATCGCTGATTTGCAAGAAAAATTGAATTAAGTTTGTTGTTGAGGAAAAGATGTCCGATATTTCAAGATATCGGAATGAAAGTATCGATACTCAATAATATCGGAGGGCACAGTATCGTTACAAAAATATCGATATCGATATCCTTGTTTTATTTTTTGTTTTATTTTTATCAGTCATTCTTTTGCGTTCGCTTATCAATATGTCTGTACCTTTATAATATTTATATACTAACGTTTCTTTTGTAATTGGGCTTCAGCCCGTATGTTTCATAAATAAATAAATAAATAGATATGAGGTGGAAAATATCGATATTTTGAAATATCGAGTATCGATACCCATCCTTGTTTTAGAAACTATTGTACCCTGGCCAATTTAAAATTGGTTGTTACTGACGAAATTTTGAGACTAATAGTCCGATTTGCATAGAGTGGTTAGGAATTTCCTGGTTAGCTTTTGGTTGGACCCCTGTATACCAAGTCGAATATGCCTTGAAATTTATAGTTTGATGGCATTTTCAACATTATTCCTGTTTATACGGTTTAGCTCTGATGGTCTCCTATAAACAGTATTGCTTTCTGGGCGCATTGCGTTGCGTGAACGCATATAACGGACTTTCTCTTAACAGAAAGGTTTCTCATTTTCGGCTTTTGATTCATAGCTTTTCCAAATTAAAATAAACATTTTCGAAACAGATTGAAACATCATCACTGAAAACATAGTGGATCCACTGCGAAGGGGCAGGCGGCACTACTTAGCCATGCAAGGCACCTACGGGAGGAGACTTTACAAAAAATCACCGGTCCTCCAGGTTGGGGGTAAAGCGTGGGTCTGGTAACCCATCCTTGTAAAAAGCACCACTTACTACGAATCCCAAAAAGATAAAAACCGGACTGATTTCACAGATGAGACACAACGCCCGCCTAATTGACTTTCGTCTTCGTCTTCGCAGTGTATCTACTAACTCGATCCATGGACGCCACTGTTGAAATTTGCATCTATTAGGAAAATCTATATTTTCATTTGGAAACTGTTTCATTCAATTTGGAAAATGTTTCAGCTGTTTGGAAAATATTTATTTTTATTTGGAAAAACTATAATTAGCCAACTCAATACTGCGGTCAGTCCCCTTCACGGGACACCCCTACTAAGCAGCCACCCCCATTTACCGGACACCTCCTTCTACAAGGCAGCCCTATTTAGTGGCCTGAACTAATTGTATCCTTTTCAAAGAGGGGGTTTCTGCTGCAACGTTGAAGTCATTAAAGGTGGGCGATTGATGAACCGATTTCCACCGTTGCTGTTATTTTATCGCAATGAGGGGGAAACAAAGGGGGCGCTTTCCGGTGTGAGGGCTGACCTTTGAAGATCGTTATTTATTGCGTTATCGCCCCGCCACAGTTTCACTCCGCAGCGCCCACGCCGCGGCTCCCCGGGAACCCCGCTCCCCTCACACTATTCCCCTCACACTATTCTCCTCAAACCATTCTCCTCACACAATCTCCCTCTCCTCATGGGAGATTATCCGCCCACCCCACCCCCTTCGCGGCCAATGAATGATATCGTTATTCCCCCCTTCAGCTAAACGCCGCTACCCACCTTTTTGTCGCCATTTCCACTAGAATACGGCGAAATATATTAGCCGCCTCTACCGCCCCATTACCGCACGATTTATCACCCTCCGACCTCAATTATTTATTCCACCACCCTCTAATACGATCCGATAAATTTTAAATAGATAACATTCTGGTGTCG
The DNA here is from genome assembly GCA_030762985.1 of Adelphocoris suturalis. Taxonomy (NCBI): domain Eukaryota; kingdom Metazoa; phylum Arthropoda; class Insecta; order Hemiptera; family Miridae; genus Adelphocoris; species Adelphocoris suturalis. The sequence goes on from CM061041.1 coordinate 62,360,580, forward strand.
GAATAATTCTATTTCATTATTAAACTCGTACAACACATTTATTGCATACCTACCTGCAGTGTTGGGCATAATCTTATCGTCGAATACGAATACGATTGTATCTAAGTGCGATAATTATTCGTTGATTCTGAGTCAACTGCGATTATATTCGTATTCGTGCAATCGTGTTCGTCTGTCGGCGATTACACGAATACAACCCATAAAAATACGTCACGGTCATCAATTTCAATAGGGCGTCCCTCCTATAATATGCGAAGCTAATATTACCTAGCTTTAGAGGGACGTCCTATTGAAGGTAATATTAGCAAGGCTTCGCATATTATAGGAGGGACGCCCTATTGAAATTGATGACCGCGACGCATTTTTATGGGTTGTATTCGTGTAATCGCCGACAGACGAATACGATCACACGAATACGAATATAATCGCAGTTGACTAAGAATCAATGATGTGGGATGTGTGGTTCGCATCAGCAGTAAGTGATGGGTAACCTCCCTGGTTTTATCAGGGGTTTAACAGAAAAGCATTTTCAACAGGATTTACCAGAGTGTCCTGAAGCGCCCCACTTACTACTTGTATATATGTGTGTATGTATGTAATATGTATGTGTCATTCCAGACGATAACTATCGATAGAATTGAGATAAAAATTTCGTTCTTTCGCCAAAAAATCAAGCATTTCGTTGGAAAGGATGAGTTCATTGGACAACACTTTTTGAGCACATTAAATTGGTCAAATTCCAAAAAATGTACTTAAAAAATTACGAAAAAAGACTAAACATCGGTGTTTTTATTTTTTTTTTTTTTTTAGCAGAATATTACTCAAATAGAGTTTATCAACTATGATCACATCATTCATAGAGCGCTAGATAGTCATATGAAATGAGCTCAAAATTATACTAGACCAAACTACTAAAAGAAAATTTTAACGTGGCTTGTGAAAAATGGGGTAGAGGATTGCGAAACAACATTTATGTATAAAATTATAAAACAATAATTTTACTATAGAAAGTTGTTATATTATTTAAGCTATGTTTAGATTATGTAGATGCATATGCGATGTTATGTTTGAAATTATGGGCAAATTGCCTAGTCTAATCAACAGCAAGGGACAATCCTACCGTTGGAAAAGTAAGCTATGCAAGTAGCCTAGTTCTGCATTTTGTACTATCAACATATGTACCTATGTGTCTTTATTGAAATAAATCTATCTATATATCTATATCAGTATCAATCTATCTATATGGCTATCGCCTGGATTTTTACAGAACCTACTTAGATGATATATGTCCTAAGAATTCAACCGAGGATTTTGAGAAAATACATTTATCTGAGTTCAAGGATGAAGTTGGAAGATGACTTGATTACCTCATATCAATTCCAACACAATTGTATCTTTAATAGCTACTGCGCATGCGCCTATGTGAAATACTTGTAATGACCTTAATTTCCACAGTTGTCATCTGATTTTGATGAAATTGTCAGCGAATGCGCCGTGTAGATGGCCCCGTATCTATTTCATTGTTTTCAACTCATCGGTTCATTCTGCTCTTGAACAAACGGAAATTACATTGAGTAATTGTTTTGTTTCTTAGTTGACCAATTATGACATTTCACGCTACTTCTTGATTTACTCTATTTTGCTATGGAATATTTCAAGATCATTTAAAACTTTTCAATGATCTATGCATTCATGATACGTAAACGAGGAAGCTATGACCACACCAAACTTGTCAGACGTTTTAGCGAATTTTCTTAGAAAATAAAGCTATTGCAATGGCTCCCAAAAATTGTCTTCATTGAAATCTGTTTTGAGGCATTCTGAAATGATTCCTGGAATTTAAAGCTTTTTTATAGGTATATATATATATATATATATATATATATATATATATATATATATATATACATATATATATAACTCTCGAAGCAATAAAATTGATAGTTAACAATTTTTTGCAGACAATATGACGAATTTGAGCAATAAAATTAATGGTTAACATTTATTTTGCAGACAGTTAATTTCAACTTGAGCGTTGCTAAGTGATGGGAGGCCGAAAATCATAATGTGAATATCGTAAACGTTAGCGTCTAAGACGTCCAGAATATTAGCACTATTTTTGCCTTTTTTCAAAAATGGCTCGAGGGATTTTGATTAAATTCACAGGGCTTACTTCTCCTCTAAATAGAAATGATATACCACCCCATGAGATAGAAATTCCATTCTTGCGCCAAAAAATCAAGCTTTCCAAACAAAAGGACAGACAAGTTCGTTGGCCAGCATTTTTTGAGCACATTAAATTGGCCTAATTTCAAAAAAGAGCAAAAAATCTATAAAAACTCAAAAAAAATAAAAAATAAAAAAATTAAAAATATCTTCTTGAATTGCAGAATATTATTTAGAACGGGTTTTTGGGCCATATTTTTGTAGTTAACAATATCTTTTCTCTTATCGTCCTTAATTTTCAAAACAATGTAACATAATGTAGTACGACAATTTACGAAAATTTGCTCATAAGATTATGCTGCATGACGGGAACTTTTTCTATCAAATGAAACTTCGTACCGACCAAATGAAAGGTGGTTCTAATCAAATGAAACCTCGTACCGACCAAATGAAACCTCGAACCTACCAAATAAAACAATAGGCACACCAATCAAATGAAACTTCTTTTTATGCAAATGAAACTTTTTTGTCAAACAAATGAAATCCCATTTCAATCAAATGAAACTCTTCGATCCACCATATTTTTGATCACCTTGACAGACTGCTTCAACTTCATCATAAACATAACGATGAAACTGCTGCCATACCGCTTCATTAAATTAATTTGTAGTGACTCAAACAACTTGTTTAGCGAAAATCTGAAATAAAAAATGTTATTTTTTCTGGATGATTCGAAGAAGTTACATTTGGTTGAAGTAAGGTTTCATTGGTTTGAAGAAAAAAAGTGTCATTTATTTTATAAGAGGTTAAATTTGATTGGTAAATGGGTTCATTTGGTAGGTTGGTAAATGGTTTCATTTGATTGTTAAATGGTTTCATTTGGTAGGTAGGAGGTTTCATTTGATTGGAACAAGGTTTCATTCAGTCGGTACGAAGATTCATTTGATAGAAAAATGGTTTCATTTGGCTGAAAATTGCTATAAAACGCTAGTTCATACGATCTTAGAAAAAAGTTCCAGTCATGCAGCACGATCGTATGAGCGAATTTTCTAAATTATCGTATTGTATATTGTTGAACGGTTTTTAAATTTGAGCATTTAGATTGCAAGGAAATTGTTAACTATCAATTGTATGGCAAAAAACGTATTTTAAATAATAATCTGATATTCAAAAATAGGTTTTGGATTTTTAGCTTTTGTTGAAGTTTTTATCGATTTTTAACAGCAAATTTTAACGAAATTTGAGTAAATACATTTTGAGTACAAAAAAATGTTTAACCATAAATTTTATGGCAAATTACCTAACTCATCCTAAATTATATTTTACGATTCAAACATATTTTGGACGATTAGCAATTTTTCAGTTTTTTAAATCGATTTTTCAGAAAATATTAACGAAATTTAAGTAACTTCTTCACCATATTTCTGTGAATAAATTTTGTATTGTTATAGATAATCGTTGATATACTTCTTTCTGCCACAATTCTGATAAAAGTATAAATTTAACGATTTTTAGACGTTTTTGGTCATTTTTAGTGATGTTTTGAGCCCCTTTTTTGAAATGTGACCAATTTACTGTAAACTGAAAAGTGTTGGTCAACGAACTCATCCTTTCGATTGGAAAGTTTGATTTTTGGCCCAAGAAAGGAATTTTTATCTCAATCCTAAGGAAAGTTATCGTCTGGAATGACACACACGCACGTACGCACGCGAACACACACACATACATATATATAAATGAAAAAGCGTTAAACTCTAGGATTCGTTTCAGAATATCGCAAAACGGGTTTCAATGAAGAAATTTTTCGAAAATTTTTATTTTAAATTTTTTAGAGCCATTGCAATAGCTTCATTATACACGAAAATTCGCTAAAAGTATTTTCCTTATCTAACTGAAATTCATGTGTCACCAAACTCCGTTTGTGACGTTAATTATAATTCAATCATAATGAGTAAGTAATATGTCACTGATTGTCTAACTAATTTTGCATAAAAAGTGATGACTTGGTTTATTAAAATGGTTTTGTCAAATCACTCGTAATTTTATTCGCATTCAAATGTCTCCTTCCCTTACAAGTTCGTGTACCTATACAAAAAAAGTAGTTAGTCATGCATCATGACTAATAGAGCGAATTTTCAAATAGAAGTTGTGGATAACAATAAATTAGGCACTTAAATTCAGATTGAGGACAACCATTTCGTGAATAGCACACAGCCGTGGGACGAGATCGCAAAGAAAATTTTAGAACACGCAGCCGAACTCGAAAATTTGGTCAATTATGGGAATTTTTCACCTAAAAATCGATTTTTCTGACATTTTATGAACCTTTTGAAATCTGGGAGTACTTACACCATCCTCCTAACACCATCCTCCTTCCCTCCTCCCTCACACAATCCTCATCCCACCTCACACAATCTCCCTCTCCTCCTGGGAGATTATCCGTCCACCCCGCCCTCTTCCCGGCCAATGAATGATATCGTTAATAGAGAGTTCCTAGAGATCCGTCGGTCTCAATACGGCGTGCGGTAACGAGAAACATTTACCGCACCTTAAAGTCACGTCAAGTCCTTAACGGATCTAGTTGTAACGCTAAATCCATGGAAGGAGGAAATTATCCCTAGGAGGTTATTTGAGTCCTGGAAGAAGATTATTTTATACGATTACGTTTTTTCCGGATTGTGATCCGGTATCGTATCTGTGCGGAAGGATCCGTCACCGTAACTCATTGCGTCAGAGTTACGGCACCGGATTGTGAATACAGCACGATGTATTATGTTTTACGGGTCTACTAGGAACGCTCTAATCCCCCCCTTCAGCTAAACGCCGCTACCCACCTTTTTGACGCTATTTCCACTATAATACGGCGAAATATATTAGCCGCCTCTACCGTCCCATTACCACACAATTTATCACCCACCGACCTCATTCTGGTGTCAAAATAATTCTATTCCATTATTAAATTCACACAACAAATTTTTTGCATACCAATATTGGAAAGATGCAAATATAGACTACGTTGAAGCATTTTTTACTTTATATCTAGAATATAAGACTGCAGAATATAAAACGCTAGTTAATACTATTTGAGAAAAGTTCCAGTCATGCAGCACGATCGTTTGAGCGAATTTTCGTAGATTATCATACATATAGTATGTTAAAATGTGGGCACTTTGAGAACAAAGAAATTTTTAACGACAAATTTTATGGCAAATTAACTCATTCTATATTATATTTTACGATTCAAAACATATTTTGGATGTTTAGCAACTTTTCAGTTTTTTAAATCGATTTTTAAGAAAATATTAATGAAATTTAAGTAAATTCTTCACCATAATTTTGTGAATAGATTTTGAATTGTTACAGATAATGTTGATATACATAATTTATGGTTTTGTTTTTTGACCGTTGAAGTAATATTTAGGTATAAAGGTTCGTGAGTTTCGGTTGAGTCAATAACAAATGCTTGGATTTGGCGACGTTTCAGAAATTCTTCATTTCCATTTTCAAGCCCTACAACAATAATATAGTATATGTATACTAGGAGGTTGATTTGGCGCTTAATTTAAAATGGAAAATACACTCAGGTGCAAAAAATTTGGCCCACTCTCTAAAATGGAAAATTTTATGAAGTTGCGACTAATATTATCTTGTTTTCGACTGGGTTACTGTCTGAACTCATTCAGAGGCATTGTTTGTTGTTTTCTAGCCAGACGTACCTATGCAATTTTTTTGATTTCTCAACGGTAGGGAGTCGTACCAAAACGTGATTGTGTTTCATCGCCTCCTACTTCCACTTTATCTTCCAAACTGCGATTATGTTGTTCATCTCTTCCACAGTAGTCCTCAGCTGAGGAGCGTTTTCCTGTACGTTGAGTGCATTCCAACCAAAAAATAAAAATAAAAAATAAAAAAAAAATAAAAAATAAAAATCAATTTAAGAGATAAAATTTCTTTGCCACCGGAAATGGTCACGGAAGCTGTAGCTCTCATTAATTATGGAAGGTCCCTTAGATATGCCGCTCAAATGCTAGGATGGCCTTAGGAAACCGTCCGTGCCACTTTTAGACGTTTTCGAGAGACAGGATCGTACTCTAGAATGCAGGTTTCTAGCCGCCCATGAAAAACAACAGCCGCTCAAGACAGGTACTTGTATATCTTAGTTTTAAGTAATCGACGATTAACTGCTTCACAAGGTCGTAACTCACTTGAAAATGCAACGGGAGTGGATTTAAGTGTTTGTACAGTTCGGAGACGATGGTTGGATCGGCATTTGTCTGCCAGAAGACCCGCTCGCGTTCCAAGTTTAACCCATCAGCACAGGATGTTGCGCCTTCAGTTTGCTCAAAATCACAGTGCTTGGGAACTTAAAGAGTGGAGGGATGTCATTTTCAGCGATGATACTAGGTTCAGCCTGCGGGGCACAGATGATCGTGAAAGAGAGTGGAGAAGACCTGGAGAAAGGTTTGTTCCTGCCACAATGACTGGAAGAGAGCCCCCCGTCCAAGCATTTGAGCGTCATATCTCAGTTACCTTCCATCATTAATGAGAGCTACAGTTTGCGCGATAATTTCTGGAGGGAAAGACTTTTTGTTTTCTTTTAAACCGATTATTTTGGGAGGAATGTTCTCAATGTACAGAAAAACACTCGCCCCTCGTCTGAGGACTACTGTGGAAGAGATGAACAACATGATCGCACTTTGGAAGATAACGGGAAAGTGGGAGGCAATGAAAAATGATCACGCCTTGACACGATTCCCTCTCGTTGAGAGATCAAAACAATTTCATCTGCCTGGCTGAAAAACAACATACAATGCCTCTGAATGAGTTCAGACAGTAACCCAGTCGAAAACAAAAGAATATTAGTCACAACTTCATAAAATCTTCCATTTTGGAGAGTGGGCCAATTTTTTTGCACCTGAGTGTATATTAATGAACCTAGAAAATAATAAAGTATTACTCACAGTTTGGTAGACTGAGCTGAAAAGCGTCATGGAGACTCAGAAGGAGTTCAATTTCCTTCAAGCTATTGGCACACAGAAGGTGTGTGAGAACTTGGATTGCTTGAGGAGGCAGGTACCAAGTAAGTAACGCTTTTAAGGGATCATCTTCCGGACTAGTCAGTTGTGAAAATAGAGTGGTGGAAGTCTAACGGTTTTGGTTCTAAATATATAATTGGGTGATTCTACGCAAAACGAAGTTTTCATGTTATTCGCCTCCCCTAGCCTCAAAAATGGTTAATTCTCCAAAAACCTTTTTACACATATTCATAATGATGTCCTCTATGTCTGGAAACAGATTTATTTGTCAGCCTTTACGGGATATATTTTCAATGTTAAATTGTAGCATGAAAATGTAAAGACCGTCGCGCGTATTCGAGAGGTTGTGTCAACTAACTAACAAGATTTCTTTTGTATTTCACCACATTCCCGATTCAAATTTGTTTTAAATCAGAGTATATAATATTCAGCTTCGAAAAAATGCAGACAGTATTGTGTATTCAGAATTAGGAATTAAGGGCAGGTTGCGAAAGTTCAGAATTCGGAAATTGGTGCGACCGTCACACAATTTTTTGTGGTACTCTGAACTGCCGTTAGAGCGCTTTGGAGGCAAACACTACAGAAATTTTTGGTTGGCGTCAGTCAGCAACAATGTGGCAGTGAGTAAAAGTCGCCATACCGAGTTGTTTTCACCGCAGCCAAGTGCAACGGAGGTTTTTTTGAAGTAAGTCACCATTTTGTTGATACTCTCAGTTAAGACCATCACGCTTGTTACTATTTGTCACAAGCTTCCAGGTGATGTTTCCAAGTAACTCAGATATTACTTCAAGGGTTCGTCAATCAACAGGACCTCAACTAATGGCGAAGGGTGTTTTAGGTTCTCTTGGCTGCCATATTGAATTACTTTTTGTAAAGACCGTCTCGGTAAAGACCGTCACATTCCAAAATTTTTTTCTTTGTGACGGTCTTTACTTCTACGTGACGGTCTTTACTAAAAAGAGTTTAACAGCTTTCAACGATTTATCACAAGAAAATAAAGTCTGTTATGATAGTTTTGTAGCTAAGGTTAGGGTGATGAGCCAGTTTTCCATGACCAACTATACTGAATTCTCTTATTTTCTTTAAAGATTGCTATGGAATCAGACATTCCTTCTTCGTCTTTGTTGAAGAACTGGAGGACTCCCAGTCATGTGAAGGTGATCCGAAGAGCAGCAAGTGAGTATTTGGCCATGAAGGCTGCCGAAAAAGAAAGGAGTGCAAAGAGAAGGGCTGCAGCGAAAGGAAAAATAAAAAGAATCTGTGATATGAGTGAAAAAGAGAAGAAAGTTCAACGGAATTACATGAAGAAATACAGAGGCCAAAAAAAAACAGGCTCAAGAGACAATTAATTTTGTTGAACATAACACACCACCAGGGTCCCCAGTCAATGGTGTACACATCAACCTGCAGTTGAAAATGAGCCAGAACCCGAGCCTGAACCTCAAAGAATTGTCGGTAGAGCTCTGAGGTGGAAAATAGTGGCAAAGGAGAAGAAGAAAAGTGAAACAGAGGAAATTCAAGCTCTTAAAGAAAAAGCAGAGTGCTACAGACTATTGGCGACAAATGGAGGACACGCTGTATTCGAGCAGAAACTAAACTGATTCCTCAATCAATGCAATCAGTTGTAGAGCAGTCCCCGAACTGCAAAGCTGAATCCGTAATTAGAGAAGGTCCACAAGCTGTAAAGAGGAAATTAATTATGGGCGAGATGATGAAAGAATGTTTCAAGCGACCATCTACCGACTCAGGCACTCCAACCGTCAAACTGACGAAACTCCGTGACGAATTTGCAGTGAAGTTAGAGCCAAAAGAATCTACATAAAGAAATATCGCATAAAATAAGAAACGAGGAAACTAGTCGGAATGAATCGTACCGAAAAGCTACTTATCTCCATTCCAGAGAATTTTGATATTTCTAGTGGAAAGAGAAATGAATTTTTACATATTCGAGAAGAAGTGAAACGTTTTCTAGAGCAGGATGATAACTCGTACTATACTCCAGGAAGGAAAGATACTGTTACAAAAAATAAAGAAAAGAAGCAAAAGCGATATCTATCGTATACATTAAAGGAGCTTCACACAAAATTTGAGGAAACAAAGAAAATTAAAATATCTTATGCTCTTTTTTGCAGGTGTAGGCCTTATTGGATCAAATTCAGAAAGCTGTCACAGAGAGATACCTGCTTTTGTGACAAACACGATAATTTTTATTATCTATTCCAAAAATGTAAGGTAGAACATTTGGTTTCAGAGGAATCTGCTTCCCAGCTTGTAGCTTCTCTTTGTTGTTCAAGACCGATCGCCGAGAAGTACAGATGTATGCACAAAATTAAAAATTCGTTAACGTATTGATGACTACCATTAATATTTAACCTTCTTCACTCATATCTCTATCAAATTAGTAAGAATTCTGAAAAATCAAAAGACCGTCACAGGGATGTAAAAACCGTCACAAGTTCTCGATTTGCTTATCTCAGCTGATATAATAAAAATTAAAATACATGATATAGTTCCCAAAGGGTTCGCGCATGATAAGACTAATTTAGGTTCTTGATTAAAAAAGAAATGAGAATGTAGTGAAGAGTGTACTTGCCTGTAGGAGAAAATCGTGATTGGTGTTGGAAAATTTCTTCATGATTTCGAATAAAATCACATCCTACGGCACGAAAACTGATGAAATCCCTTGACGACTCTTTTATTCTTGTATGTACGACGATAATGGATGTCAGGAGACCGAAATTGGGAAAGAATTGTGCATGGACAATTATAAAAGACTGTGAAAATAAGCGTGACGGTCTTTACTAAATATACTGACTAAGCAGAGGAAAACCTCTGTATCAATCGTAAAACCATACAAAGTATCTAACCATTCACCATAGTGGCAAGTAGAGATATTTTCCTAACCACAAAAATCATTACATTAAGAAAAACTAACGAAAAATTTTTGGATTGCTCAGAACCTGAAAACTTCATTTTGCGTAGATTCACCCAATTGTGAAATCTGAATAATACCTACTTTACTACTACGAAAGGAGTGGGCAAGTACGACTATGAAGAAGATAGATTTGATGATGGTTGGGGCCATGTTTATGGTTTATTATTATACTAGAATAACATTTGCTTTGATTCTGCGTATCGGTTCTCTTGTCCAATGCATCGTGTTGGTTTCTCTCGATGTGGATAATTTCTTTTAGGTATATTTAGTTTATGGGAGCTGTTATCATAACAAAATGTCGGTTTTTTTCAAATTGGATCTTATGGTTGGTTTTTTGGAAATGTTTTTTGGGTTTTCTGATTAAGCTGTCACAACTGTACCTATTCATTTTGATATATTCTATTTCTGAAACGTCGCCAAATGCTAACTTTTGTTATCGACTCGACCGAAACTCAAAAAGCATAAAGCTTTTTATATAATAAACCTATATATATTTGAAAAAGTATTTAACTCGTTTAATTCGTTTCATAATGCGCCTCAAAACGGATTTCAATGAAGAAATTTTTCAAATTTTTTTATTTTAAACAAAAACCATTTTCTACGAAAACATTTAAACGAAATCATTTTCTACGAAAATTCGCTATAAGATTAATTAGGGATTAGTTGTTTGCAACGTTGGCAAAGAATATACATATTCGCTACGAGTTTGGTATCGTTGAGTGATGTAGGTAAGTTCAAATGAGTGTATAAGTGATTGAAACCCCTGATTACGGAGCGGCGTTTTCCAGGAAAGAACCCTTTAGCGTTGAGATACCGATCGCTCGATATGACTGTTGTGAAAGAGGGGGAGGTGTTACTATGGCGTGACGGCAACGCTGACATTCGAAATAATCAAGTAGTTACGTTTCCCTACACAACACTGAAATCGAACTGATGAACTCAGAAATATTGCGCAAAACATGACAAATATAGGTTAAATTATTCGTAGGTTATTAGCAAATAAATTTGCTCCAGAGTTCCCTCGGCTGATCTTGGTGTCGCGAACGCGAAATTTATTTATATAGTTTGATTATTTATTGATTTTGATTTATATTAATTTCAATTTGCACATTAAATTAAGTTATTTGGTTACTACAATTTTATCCCCAAAGCCCCATATGTTATTTTTAAAACCCCAAATATTTAATTAGTATATATGCATTACTTCAAGAAAACTAGACGAGAAAACATTAAATAAGAAAAATTGAGTTTTCATTCGTATAAACTTATTACTTTACAAACAGAAAAATACATTAGGTAAGTACAAAAGTGAATAAGAAAAAAGGAGCAAAACAAGAAAACTGCCTTCCCAACAGTTCCAAGACAGTTATTGGTAGCAGAGCGTGGTTTCAAAAATAACATTGAACTTTGGGGATTTACAAAAATTGCTTCGAGTTACAGCTTACTGTTCTCGTTTTATTAAAAGTTGTAAACATTTAAACGGCAGTCAAAGAAAAACAATAACAGGTCAAGAAATAGGCGAAGCAACAAATCTATGGTTGAAATATATACAATCAGCTCATTTCAAAAACAAAAACAGAAACGAGAATTTAGAAAAACAATTGGGCCTTTGGGAAGATGAAAATAACATAGTAAGATGCAAAGAAAGAGTAATTTCGGAAGAATTTGAATTTAGCAAAAAGTTTCCTATTTTACTAGCAGGAAATGAACATTTTACCGAATTAATCATTCAGCATTTTCATTGCAAGTTGGCACATGCTGGAGTCTCACACACACTATCAGAAATAAGAAAGGTTTATTGGATTATCAAAGGTCGATCAGTAGTCAAGAAGGTCTTAGCGAAATGTATTCGAGCTGGTCCTTACTTGCTCCCGCTATGCCCCAAATGCCAACAGCTCGGATATCACGATAATTTGCTTTTTCTAACGTTGGAATAGACTACATGAGCCCATTGAACGTCAAAGAGAGTTCAGTTATACAGAAAAAATTCAAACAAGAAACAAGAAAACTGCCTTCCCAAAAGTTCCAAGACACTCGGGGCTTCAGACTTTATGATTCATCTCTAGATTATAAAACTGTCAGGCATATCTATGTACGTCAGGTATATATATAAGCAGACCTGCTTTCCGGTAACAATTTGTTGTGTTTTCCCGTACTATTAACCGACAGAACAATATATTGCAATATGAGAATAATCTAAGTTGACTCACACATTACTCAGAATTACCCCCCATTTTTGTAGTTCAGTTGTGCTACAAACCTTCGAAATTTTGAATACGCTTTCAGGATAGGGCATGGATTACTGATTCATAGTGCAGTGTTGGGGGGGGGGGGGGGGGGTTAATCGGGATATTTTCAAACTGTTTCCGTGAATCTTTCTTTGTTCCATTGTACAATGTAAAAGCAGTGAGGGAGGAGGGGAGGTTTCGTTGTTTGTTAGGTTATAATAGAAGGAGTGGATTAATGATTCATTAATGTACCTATTTTTTTTATTTTTAGAGGAAATGGCGACGTTACTGGACTTGGTGAAGCCGTCAGTTCTGTATACCGAGGGCGGGAAGACGATGAGGAAAGTGGAAGCTGCTCTCATGTACGTCGACTTTTCACCGCTTATCGTTGTGTCTGCCCGCCACAAGCATCCCTACATGACGTTTCAGGTGAATACTCAATCAGCCAATAAATGTTATTCGAAAAATAATATTTAGTAAAGGCCGTATCACACTTGCATTTTTCCAGCTTTTTTCTTGCATTTTTAATGCTCGAACGTGAAGAAGGCAAAGTGCTTTTTTCCAAGGTCAGCTGTGGATGTTGAAGAGGAATAAGTGCAAAAACAGCACATTCTGGCGGAATGCAGTCTTATTAAGTATGCAAACCGTGGATCCATATTCCAACCTAGGCAGAACCAGCGTCTTGTACAGGACGATGATGGGTTGAATCCGGGTGAACTCTCTGGTGTTTCGCTTGATGAAGCCCAGGGCCCTGAATGCGGTGGTAGCGATTGACGAAATATGCTTTTTAAACGTCAATTGAGCATCACAAAATATCCCCAGATCCTTAACGACACCAGTTCGTGAGAGCGGAGCTCCACATAAACTGTAGTCGAACTACAAACCATCGATGGATTTGCAGAAGGTCGTGACTGAACATTTACTCGGGTTCAAGAAAAAGTTGTTCTCTGCGCACCACAACTCCAGCATGGCAACTGAGGCTTGCAAAGCTTCGCAGTCCGATACAGAGCCCACCCGACAAAATAACTTCAGATCGGTCGGGTGGGGGAATGGGGTCAGATGGTCGAGTCTCAACTCTGGTATCGGCAAGCAAGAGATCCAGGGAGTTTACATATGCGTTTCGTAGCAAGTTATATTGGAGAAGATTGGGCGCACAGCAAACGCTCTCTTGCACTCAGATCAGCAAGAAAAAGTCCCTTGACCCCCGCTTCCCAGTCAAGCCCCGTCAGGTTGTAGTCACCAAGAAGTACTTTGTAATCCGGGTGCGCCAGTGAAACTGAGTCCAGCTCATTGAGATGAGACTCCAGAATTTCCGAAGGCTGGTAGCTCGGCAAGTACACACAACCAAGGATCAATTTATGGTCCGGCATGATCACAAATACGTGCTCGCAGCAATCACTGGCTTCCCAGCGCAACGACCTGAGCCCCCGTAGCACCCCAATCAGAACATCGCCAGACCTCGTCTTGACTGCATTGTTTGATGGCGAGCGATCTGCACGGAAGATTTCATACTGCTGAAGGCGCAACTCATTCGTGTTTACATCTGAAGACAACCACGTTTCGGTGAAAAATAATAAATCGTATGTTAGGTGGGGAGCTTGATGACGGATTTTAGAAAATTTAGTATTGATGCCTCTAATATTCTGGTAATAAGCTGATAATGTAATGGGCTCGCTGATCAGTTTTTTGAAGGTCTAGGGAGACGGGCCTGAGTCAAGGGGACGATCTGAGGAACACCGAACGAGTACTTGATCGTTAAATCCGGCTCACCACTCTCAACTCGTCTTTTCAACTCCTCTCTTAATCCCTTCAGATGGTTCCTCTGCATGATGGTTCTATCAGAGTAGGAAGACATGAGCTTAGGATTTGCCGACTGATTTGCGACCAAAACTCGGGTTGCTGTAGCTGGGGTATCGAATGTAACCTTCAGTGGTCTACTAACAGCAGCACTGCCATCAACAGGTTCTGAACGCTGAGGCTGTGGTCCCAAACGGGCGACCCGCTGGACAAACGCGCTGAAATCCGGGGACAACTTTGCCAACAGCTCCTTCAATTTAGCGAGATCCGACTCAACAGCTGCGACTTGTTCCGAGGTTTTGGATTCCGGGATATCATATACTATTATATTAGGAGCCCGACGACGCCTCTCCTCCATTTCCGCGATAGTGATCTCAATACCCGGAGCACTGGGTGAACTGGAGACAGAGTCACCCTGAGCAACTCCAGAAAAATCCATTTTGGTGGTCTCTAAATTTTTCAAGCGCTGATCTAAATTCAAATTCTTGATACAGTCAACCTCTTCAGATAGCTCAGTGAACTTGGCTGGCAATTCGATGTAATTGTTTAGACAACTATCAATTTTATTTTCCGCCTCCTTAATGAGTTTTTTATTTTCCTCAAAACCCTCAGTCATCTGTTTTTGCATAGACTCCAATAATTTCTGCACGCTAGACTTGTAAATAGAGCACTTCCAAACCTCCGCTTTGGCCCCTAACTTTTTAAAGATAGTTTCTGACATGTTCACGCAAACATTTTTTTTTTTTTTTTTTCCAAAATTTCTTTATTAGAAACATAACATAACAACTGAGCTTGGCCCATCAAGTTAATTTACATTAATACTATATTCGACATTGTGTAGTGCCCAATGGCAACTACTCTATAGGATCACTTTCTCACAAGTCTTGTCACATCACGTTACAAGGTCGAGAGGTTTCGTTCTGTCAAGACGTCGGATGACGCTACTGTTGTCTAATAGACGAAGAACTTCTGGGTTCATGTGTTCATGAAGCCGCTGTTCGTGTTTAATAGCAAAGTCCTTAACCACTTCGCTGACTGTTTCCATCTTGAGATCCCGGTGGAGGTCGTCATTTGAGCGTTACGCAAACATAATCAAATTTTTCGTCGCAAACTGAACACGTCAACGCGTCTTTCGCGGGGACCGGTTTGGAGCAAGTTGTGCAGTTCATCTCGAATACTTGACCCTCGACGGCCTCGCAGTAATTAGGAAACAATCGGTCAATCGGATCACAAGTGATAGATGAAGGTGCCCGAAAGGTGGGGAATCGCAAAAAGAGTAGGAGATAGGAGTTAGCCGGAAGCGCCTGCGCGTCCCAACCACACCCACTGATAATCCTCCCAACCGCACGTGACGGTTAAAACCCAAGGAAAACGCCGGTAGGTAATACTGTTCAACAATGTAATTATTATTGCACTGAACGATGTACTCACGTCGACAAGGCAGGCACAGCGTCGACAAAGGTACGAACCACCGATGGGTGAAAATTCAGGCCACAAAAACGGAACGGAACCGGTAAAAAATACAATTATTACGGAGGTGGATGTGAACTGGATCGTCAACTGATCCCGACTGAACACTAACACTATAACACTACACTACAATCGGAAAAAAGGATTGCATGTCTCGAAACTCGAATGGGATCGAATTGGAACTTCAAAAAACATTCGAAGACCAACCCAAACAAAAACCGTCGAAATTTACCCGGTGTAAGGCAGAAATAACCATAGCGAGGAACGCATTTTTCCCGCCATTTTCCGTATTCTTTCGCTGATTTTTCCAGAAAGACAGCATATTTCAGCAATTTTGACGGCACCATCGTGATCTACGGGTCCTGAAATGTAACTTCGTCGCCGACATACGACTTGCTCTCAATCAAAATTTAATGTGGCAGTGGATAGAAGATCGGGCGCTCGGGAAAAAACGGGCATTAAAAGAGGCTACCACCCCCCCGCCCTCACGCCATCCAGCCGAGGCTTCGGATGGGATTAGAAAATTTTAAAATAGACATTCTGACCAGGAGATTGAGATAGAAATAGAGATTTTCCTCGACTGCTGAAAAATATTAGTAGATTTTCTGAAGTACTAGAAGAAAGTACTTCAAGTACTACCTAATGTACTTGAGTATCCCAACTCTGCACCGATGTACTCAGAACACAATTAACCAACGTCTACATGCAATATTGATCTCTAATATAACGTATAATTTGTTCGAAGACCTTGAAATTTTCAGTGTTCATCAACTGCATGTGCAGATACATCTTGAAAAATAAAAAATGAATTCAATGATAATATCAGAATTTCTAGAGGAAAGCCGTATAGATATGAGCTACCGAGAAAAAAAATCAAAATTTTCAGGGCATAGTCCTAAGTATAAAATGCTATTAAATTTTAATTATTTGTTCAAAATTGTATATCCCTTATTCACCAACACTTACAACTCTATACATAGATCATTAAATTCAATTAAAAAATGTATATTCACAGAAGACATATTAATCAAGTCCAGTTCCAAATTAAAACACCCTTCTTATGCTCACTAATTTATTGAAAACCTAACTCTTAAATTCAAATATTTATTTCATCTTGAATTATCCGAATTTCTCTTTTAATAAATTATACAAAAATAATATCAAAAACATACCATAAAATATGGTAGTTCACTGGCAATAGTAAAGTAATTCCTACAATATATGTATTGTTATAGTCTCACATGACGAAATTGGCTCATGCATGCCTCCACAAGCTAGGCTTACAGGCATTCTATGCCTTACAGGCAAGCTATGCTTACCCTTCACCCTCATAATTGTTAGTTTATACTATAATACTATATACGTTTATTTATCATTCAACTATGAAAGTTTATTTTCTTTCTGTATGGAAGTACTAATTAATTTGATATTTCATCTTTTATATTATGCTGTATATCATGGAGGAATAAAAACTCATTCATTCATTCAACTTTTCTACGATCGTGTTTCAGGCCCTCCATCTGCCGACGGACCCAGAGTTCAAGCCGACAGTGTCCGACCCGGAAAACCACGTCCCCTTCATCCTCTTTACTTCCGGCACTTCCGGTACCCCTAAAGGCGTCATGCTCACCGATCTTTACGTCATCAATCTCACAACTACCCTGTAATATTTAGCTTTAAGCTCTTAAATTATAATCTTTATGGTGTGTTGCTTCATCCTTATGTAGGTTGGGTTGGTTGAGGGTGAGATATCTCAGGCGTCTATTAGTTTGTAGTTTATTGTAGTTTTGCTGCGCTCTTTCGCCATGTATGGCCTCATCAGAGCATGATTTGTAAAAGGTGGCTTTGTGACAGTTCCCGCGAGATCCAAGAGAATGCGCTGCGCGTCCGTCGCTTCGGCGCCAGACGTCCATTCTCACGTTGTTGAATTGCTGAGGATCTGAGAATCGGAAAATCATCTTCTCCGAATATAACGCATATGCTATTAGTACGAGTTGTATCTCTCATGGTACTGTCACACCCCCCTCTCTCTATGAGTGCGGATTTAGTCCTGCGCGGAGTGCGGGAGGAGTCCTGCTTGTTCATCTTGCTATGACCAGTTATGATAGGTCACGTTGCTTGGGGTCAATTATGCTTTTAAATTGAGAAAAATCCAAATTTATGTCGAAACGCACATATAGTCAGAAAATTTTCTGAGGCAGAACATGGCGAAGGCGCAAACTACAGTAAACTACATACTAAGAGACGCCTGAGATATCTCACTCCAAACCAACCCAACTTAAATTGTAATCTGTAGGTTAACAGGATGTTCCGGAATGAAATATGTGATAATCTAATGATTGTCGTGATTCTTACCTATGAATATAAGTATTTCAGTTATCAATTTAGGATACAGGTGAATGAAAGCTACACAGAATTTAATCACTAGGATACATTTACGAGTATTATACAATTGCTCCCAAGAAAGGTAACTATTGGGGCGTTTCTGACTAAGTTGCAGAGTTCATGTATTTTAATATCCTTCAATCGAAGTTAGAAATACCGCAGGGGATTTCAGAGTATGTCTGGATAGCAGGAATAAGGTATAAGGGTAGTGGGTAATAATATTTTGAATGTATATAATTGCTATACGCAGACAAGGAAAGTGAACTCACCGCTTCAGAAGACAGCTCGTAAACGAATGAGTCCCAAGCGCACTTAATTGGCACCAAGCGCCCTCCGCTCTGTTGAGCGGTTTCCCGTAACAGTTGTCAGGTCTGTTACAAATAACAGCACGTCAAGAAATAGGGGTTACGGGAAAAGTTTGCATCTTTAATGTGAGAAATATTCCTACAAATAAGAACTTTTCGGAAATTTTTTAATAAGAAATAGTTTTAGAATTCATTCTCAAAGAATGCATTCCGATACACCATGTACCTGAATAACATTGTGTTTTAATGTTGTTATTCTTGTTATTTTTACAATTCAAGTTCCCTTTTATTCACCATATAATTTGCTTCCCATTACCGAAAGTAGTGAACCTGTATGTTCGTGAAAGCGAGAAGTCGAGAAAATGTCTTCCAAAATCAGAATTTCCTCTTGCTTTTCGAGTTTCAGAGCTTGCTGATAATTTTTTGTTGCCAGTCTGTCTGTCTGTGGGTAATACTGGTCACGCCCAAAACTAGACCGAGTTTAGTTCCGATATTGAAGTAATTTTCAGGCATTGTGCCGGTTAGCTCCCACATAAATGAAATCTTATGAATTGCCGATAACTTATGGAGGCCGTCAGATCATTAGTAGCCGGGTTGCTTGCGCAAATCTTAATTTCTTATAATGTCAATTTCTCATGATATCATCCTATTGATAAAGCTTAAGCGACGCGTCTTCGAGCTAAGCAACTCGGAAAGAGCAGTGAAATTTGTATGGGTGAAGGCGCAAATAGGAGTAAAGCGCAACGAGAAAGCGGATTGGGCTGCGAAACTGGGCTGCTGCTGAGAGTAAGATGTCAATGCTTTGATCCAATATAAGGACCTGTACTCACAATTTAAAAAGACGAGTCCAAGGAGATGGCAGGAGTACCATGATAAGCATCCAGCAGGGAATAGGTATAATTTCATGTTTCCTAACATCAAACTGAGACCATGGCGCACGGAAATGACAGGGCTACAAAAGTTTTATTCGAGCATGGCAAGACTGAGAACGGGTCACGAGGTTGGCCGAGCGTATCTGCACAAAATCCATCAGGAAGAGACGGACTAATGTGATTCGTGTGGTAAAGTGGTCGACGTAGAACATGTGCTCTTAACGTGTAAAAAGTACGAAGGACGACGGAAAACCTTTTTTGATGAACTGGGGGAACCTATCGACCGCCCAATAAATTATACATCGATAATGGTTAGACCTGAAGTGTATTTCATAGTTATGGAATTCTCAAATGACATTAATTACAATATATAAGAGAATTTACAATTACTTTAAGAGTAGGTAAGAATATAGATAAGTTATTAAATTACATGCATCACTTGTATATTAACTTACACATTTGTACTTGTTAATATGGCTGTATGGAGAAATATAATGCCAAATAAAAATATTGATTTACATATCTCAAAATTGACGGAGTCAAAAAAATACCCCAAGTTTGACTCCTCGCTCCATAAAAAGCACCCACAATACAAACAATTATTGGTTCATTAGTATCAAGATGAGTGCGAGAGCGGTTTGAATGGCTGTAAAAAAGAGTGAGGAAGAATTTTATACTTCATCAGGTTTAATGCCTCCATTTGCACTATGGAAATAGAAGTAAGCGAGATTGCGGGGGAGAGGTGGCCCAGCTAGGCTCGAGGTGCCGAGTTTTTCGATCAATATTTGCCTTTGAGGCGCGGAGAGCAAAGTTTCCTCTAATGAACCCGGCGGGTTCTAGTGATGAGTTTCCATATAAACTTACTACGAAGCAAATAAGTTTCATGTGATGGTTTTAAAAATCCAGACTAGTTGAAACTTTTACGGGGAACTAAGACATGGACTGATGCCACTAATGTGCGAATCAGTGGTATAAGCATCTTAATTACTCGAACCCAATATATCATTTTTGATGACAATTGAAGACTGCCATATGAAAAACATCCAGAGTGCCATTTATAAAATTGTCCAGTAGACCCAAAAAACTGTTCATAGCCAAGAAAAAAAATGAATTAAATGTCTTATGTAGTTTTCCATGTCTGTTGTACATTTTATTATTGTTTAATTAGTAAATAAATCAACAACTAAAATTAATTGTCCTATTTCTAGCGAATTCCAACCAAAACACCCTAAGTGCCCATCCCCTAGCATACCTTATTTTGGTACCCGGGAAGGTCAAATTTTAGTTTACTCAATACATTTCAGCCTGTGTTCTGATTCTTATATCACAAAATGTTGGAGAAAAGGTTGAATATGAAGTAGGTAGGTAATTAAAACTTTTATTTCACCAGCTGTATTTAAAAGAAGCAATTAAAATGTAAGGAAAGCTGACGTAAGTTTGAAAAAATAATAAGATTTCATATTGGTGCATGCGCAGTAGCTATTATTGATACAATCATGTTAAAATGTATATAAGATGATCAAATTGTCCTCCCCCAACTATCATCCAAAGTTCAGCGAGATCAGACTACTAGGGCGTGAGAAAATGATGCTCGGTAGAATTTACGTTTGCGCATGCGCAGAGTGAGGTATTGAGTCAAGAATGATGAAACTGATAGGGTACCGTCTACTCCCTAGCTCGCACATCCCCTGAAAATTTCATCCAAATCGAATGAAAACTGTAGAAAATAAGCTTGTTACAAGGATTTGCGGGCACACGACACACACACACACAAACAGACAGAGAGACACGGAACCAAAGTTATTCAGAATGGTCTAAAACGTAAAATGCGAGTAAAAATTTTGATTTTGAAGACCGAACATTTTTTTTTTTTTTCTCCCGAAAGTGTAAACAATGCTTCCGCTACCTTTAGGTAGACTTGGAAGCAATAACTGGATTGTGAAACGACAAAACAAACTATTTTTATAGACCATCTTCTCCTTTTTATAGATACTCGAACAAATGATTCATTGCATTGATTTATTGTATGTTACATAAAATGACCTTTTGTTTCTAGACCAAAACGAGGAGACATGACGCTGCTTCTGACGTCGCCGATTTTCTGGTTGTCAGGGATCCTCCTTTTTTTCACGGCCATCGCCAACGGCATTAGATTGGCTTTCCTTCGTGGGCCGGCGAAGGAGTCCGTCATTATGAGCACCATTCACAACTATCGGGTACGGTAGACCCATATAAAACAGAATGGTACATTATTTAAATAATTTTTTAGTTCAACTGACGTTATTTGTCACCACCCATAACTAAATTTATAACCTAGTTTTTAGTGTACCTGTCGTTGTAATTGATAACTGTGCGAGTTTTTGATAATCTGTGAGAGAGTTTTTGGTGACTTCAACTCAACGTCACCCGTTACCATAGTCTTGAGGGAGCAAATGAAGATGCTAACCCAAATGGGACCGGGGGCACGGTTGCCTTAATTTTAATGTCACGCTAACGTTGGTTGGGCAACGCGATATTTTCCCCGCTGTCTTGTTTTCTACTGGTTTTCTGATTAACTTCTTTATTTCGATATGAAACGCCGATTTTCAATCCTAAATTGGAATTTCATGTTAGTTTCAGTACAAATACGGAATAGGTTCGCATTTTTAGTTTTCGATTCGTAAACAGGGCATGGATTTTACGCAAAGATAGTAAGCCACAAGTGGGAAACACCGCGGTTTAGTTGCTACTTATAGGTAATTATCGCCCTTACGAACTTCATGTTTATGGGTTTCCCGTTTCATCAACTAAATGAAAAAGTATTTATCTCTATGACAATGAACCAGGAATTTATCTGATAATCGTCACTGGAAGCAGCACTTCAGGCAATATTCACGAGAAAACAGCTGAGAGATCAGGCAAACTAAGAACAATACTGCGAAGAAGTAGTATCTTAAAACTCAGTTTTCTCATTTAAAATATGTGAAATAATAAAAAAAAACAAGGCTCTGATCGACCAAATAGAGCCTGTGTGCAAAAGAACGGACTTTTTTGATTGAGTTGAAGGCTAGTAAAGCTAGGCGGTAGAGGCGGCGGACTTCAGATAGCACATTCGGTTTCTACACGACGTAAAACGTAAAATAACCTAGTTTAAGGGGTGTTCAAATAAACCTACCCGCTTCATCAACATAATTAATAGGTAATGGGATATTTGAAAGAAAAAAACTATTATTATTTACTTCACCAGTTTCGAGTAATTTTGAGGTGACCAGTAGTGTTATATTTACAGGAAGGTTAGGCTAGTGTCGTGTGCCTTTAGATCCCCAAATGGGTGACGTTAAATGAGCTATTTTAACGTACGACGTTGCTAACGTCCCCTCAAGGTCACGTACTCTTGGTTACGTTAGGGTGACGTTAAGGGCACGTTAGTGGTCACCAAAAACTCTATTCACAACTATCGGATTCGATAGAACCATATAAATCGGAATTGGGCATTAGTTAACTAATTTTTTAGTTCAACTAACGTTGTGACTAATAACTGTTAGTTATTTGCCACCACCCATAACTAAATGTATATCCTAGTTTTTAGTGTATCTGTGGTTTTAATTGATAACAGTGACTTCAATTTATTAGTTATAGTTAAATTCACATGAATTAGTTTTTATTCAGAAACCCTTCAACTAATAAATAATTTTGGAGAAATTAGTTGAACTAATAACTAATAGATAATTGGTGTGTAGTTATTAGTTAAACGCAGGTGAAACTAATAACTAATTGAGTTAGTTAAACGCAATGAAACTAATAGCTAATTTAGTTATACAAAATTTAGTTGGTAGCACAAACTAATAACTACTTAATTAGTTTTTAAGTACCTAATTATTCGCGCAAATAATAACTTATAGATAACCTTTTTCGTTGAAAACATCAAAATTGAAACCAGCCGAAACGTAGCGGGACATTTTCTTCGCACTACATGAATTTACGCGCTAGTATTTACGTAAAACAACAATAATAATTAGTGTTAGCATGTTTGTTGACCGAAAAATCCAATGCGAATAACGACTAAAACTAATTAGTTCAGTTATTTATTCGCGTGAATAACGACTGAAATAAATTAGTTTCTAGTAGTAAAAAAATTGTGTAGCAAAATTATTTCTTAGTTACTAATGGTTATAAAAGTCCATATTCACTGATGAGGCCTAATGGGCGAAAATACTAGGATAACTGAATAAAAAAAGAAAGAACACGCCAGATTGATCATTCATTCCCTCAAACCACCCCTACAATGGAGAATGAATGGCTACCCACCAATCGGATCAAATTTGTATTGAATTGTATTGAAAATTGGAAGAAATAGAAGTTTGATATGGTTTGCTTTGATCCCTAGCCCCAAGTGTGGTTCACCGCGCCTTACTCCCTCCTGGCCATGTTGTCATCCCCTAGCAGAGGCCAGTACGATCTCAGCAGCCTCATGATCGTTTTCAGCGGAGGCTCAGCTCTCTCAGCCGACTCAGCTTTGAGGATCCAAAAGGAGGTCTTCAGGAATAGAATACCCGTTTGTCAAGGATACGGTAACTAATCCCTAATTGGGCAATTTCATCAATTTTATATTATTCCATCAGTTGAAAGATCTCCAAAAGATCTTTTTCTTTCGGTAGAGTTTTTCTTAGCAATAATTCAAAATGTACGATTTTTACAAAATTATTCCACTGTCTTTTGTAAAAGATAGCAACTTTTTACGCGTATCACTTTTCACTGGTCGTAATTGTTCAGGCAAATCTTCGTAATTATTCAGCAAACCAAATGAAAGTCGTGCCTCATTATATAGGGTCAGGCGGGGCAAGTTCGTCTCTTCGTTTTATTTCCCTATGAGGCCACTCTATTTTAATAAGTTTCTTAGCAATTGATAGAACAGGTGTTTATGATCATCTGATAAAAATTTTAACCTCCTTAGTGAACAAATAAGCATAATTGAAACAATTTTCCGCGAAGCCTGCGTCCGATATAAGAGTGTGAATCTGAGGGAGGTACAGTTATCAATGATTTTATTGTTTAAAACCCTTCCTTTCCTGGTTTATTCCACTATTTATCTTGCAACTGCGCACTTAATAACTTCAAGGCTACGAAAAATGTCTGCAGTAAATTTAAAAAAAGTTCTTGCCCCTCTTTTCTGGACGGTGGGGCAAGTGCGTTTCATTAAAAACCTCATGAAATTACCAGGAAAAATAAGGAAATCAAGGTCTTGAAGCCTAGTATCCATCCAGAACCTGTTCCTCGATCCCCACGCACAACCACACGCTTCTCCCGAACCTCAGTCGTATCTTATTCTGCAAAACTCTGGAGTCTTCAAATTCTCTCTCACACAAACCTCATTCCCCAAACGACAGCAAATCAGAGGACATCCAACAAGTGGATGAGTTAATTGAACATTTTATCAACTCAGAAATTCATTTTGAATTGCTACAAATTATCTATTTTGCGGCGTTTTATTTTTCATTAACAATTCATTTTAAATTATACCTAAAATCTACTTACTTTGGTTCATTTCATTTTTATTATTTATCGGGTAGAAAGTTGAAAACGCACACGCACACGCTCACTTGCCCCCCAACAGGGGGCAACTGCGTGGTTTGAATGGTTCTTCGTTTTCCGCAGTTCTTAGTGAATTACTTACTTCAATTCGTTATATCCACACGGTTTTCGACGCAGAAATATTTGGGAAATCTAATAAAACTCTAGTCATTATTTAACTTGCAGTTTGAGGGAAATGGTAGCATCACAAAGTCAGATTTATGAAAAACAGGTACGCACTTGCCCCCCCCCCCCCCCCCGGCCCCAGTGGGGAAATATAAAATTTGTGCTTGATATATACAAACATTGCTTAAACTCATACTATGTACTGGTTCCATGTTTTTACAATATAATAAAGCACATAAAAAAAATTTTTTTTTTTTTTAATCCTAGCAATAAATCAGTCATTCTTCTTATAGTGAAGAATAAAATTGGGCGATAATGCCCGAGATCTTACAATGTGCACGGCTGAAAATTGGCTCCGCCCATTGTCGAACCCCTTCTCAACTGTGGGGACACACTGTGACAAAGTGGAGGGATTTTAGTATCAGCATTATTTCCCTGTTCCCTCTCAGGCCATGAGTCAATGGCAACCCAGACTATTACGAGGATTGAAAAGGATTAGGAGTTTGTAACGTTGAATTTGCAGAAGATTCCATCATGACGGAATAAAAAAAAAAAAAAAGATAAAACAAAATTTTAAATCAATTTTAAATTTTACAAATTTTTAATCAATTATGGGGATTTTTTGCACTCATTTATGAATCTTAGAGATCTAGTGGAGGTTGCAATCAAATCAGCACTGAAAAATACTTTGACTATGACACTCCACATGCAATAGGTGCAAATCGATTTTTTAAAAGCATTTTTGAGCCACTATATGTAAATTTGTACCTGATATTCTGGAGCGATCGGGCTGGCCAATGAACTCGACCTGTCTTTTCCCAAGACAGATTTTTCTGCGTTGGAAAGAATTTTTTTTAAATATAGTTAAAAGATTTTTTTAATAGGTAGTTCATTTTCATCTATACAGGTCAGTTTTTAATTAAAATCCAGTAAATGTTTGTTAGATATAAATTTATTTGAATGTCGGGAATCGCGGTGCCCGAACTCAATCTCAGAAAACATTAGGAAGCATTTGCTTAAAAATTGTTTGGATTATATTAGTTAAATATGAGTACTTAAATCTGAGTCATATACGTACTAAAATGTATAAACAAAAACACTAGACGACTGAGACATTTTTGTTCGTTCATAACCAATATGAAACAACACGTAGATTTATTATGTTGATACGATTTTGTCGGTCGAATGATGGAAAATTATCGTTTCTATATAGACCGAGCCGTCAACTTACGTGTATTTTCAAGAAATCGTAATTACCTGTAACTCGTTCTTATTTTTTAGGTATGACGGAGCTAGGCATTATAGCGCAAAGCATGCCGGGTCTGTCCAAGCCAGGCTCAGTTGGTGTTCTCAAACCGGGTCTAAGATGCAAAGTAAGTATTTTCTGCCTGCAGAGCACAAATGAAATTTACGCATTTTTTCACACTGAATCGAATAGTAACACTTGCTGTTCTCCCCCAATTCCGTTATAACGCAGAGTTTTACACTTTAACTCACGAATTTTTATTCATTTGTTAGGCTCAATTTTATGGGTTTTTAAGGGTGAAACTAGTTAGTTAACGTGTAAAACTCTGTTATAACGGAGTTGGGGAGATATACAAGTGTTACCATTCGAGTCAGCGTGATAAAATACTTGGAAACCGGCCCAAACTCGAATCTTTTTAAAGGGACATTTTTCGCTAAAACCCTCGATGTCATAGAAAAAACCCATGTTTTTCCACCTACGAACATACTTTGATACTCTTAATACTCTAATTAGCAAAGTAAAATAAAAATTGATTATACCGTTGGAAAGCTGAGATTTTTGGTAAGGTTTACCTGTAACGCGTACCTACGGTTTTTTACAATTTTCTTTCAATACTTAACGCACCTTGAAAAACAGTTATTTTTAAAAAGTGAGAAATTCTCATGTTTAGTCCATTTTTTCGCCTTCGTGTCCTACTGTAAAAAGAATTCAAATATCTTTGGGGGATGGACAATAAATTTAACGCTCTTTTCAACGATATATCTCTTTTAAGTTTACGATATAAGTTGGGGGAGATATGCCCATTTTTGTGATTTAAGGTCAAAAACACGGAAAATATTAAAAGTGAAAAAAACTACAAAAATCAAGTGTTACAAAAAAAAAAAAAAAAAAAAAAAAATGCATGGAGGAACTGTTGTTGAAAATCAGTTGAACAATCGATCTCTAGGAGGCTAACAATCTTAAATGTGTAGGTACACCCTGTGTGAGCGTCGCGGGTTTGGGCCCGCAAAGGGTGAAAGGCCCTCGAAATGGCAACGGGTTTCGGCCCGTGAACCGTCTCGCCTTTGGGCTCGTGTGTTTTGATGAGATAAGCGTGTCCTGTGAACCTGCGATATGGATTCCGTCGGCCGTGCAGTAGTCGCGTATTTGCCTTCTTGCATTTCACAATGGATTTGGTCACTTCAGACAGGTTTTCCAGTAGGCGTGGTAAAAATGTCATTGTGATAGGGAATTACAAGTTTTCCGAATATCGCACGGTAAGTGATGGAAATGTGAGGTTTCGGTGTTGCAACCGCAGACCATAAAGGCTCTGAATGAGGCCTTTTACGTATGAGCCTAATTAAAATACATTTTTCTCATACCTTCATGAATTGTAGTAATAGGTACATACATACAGACTCTCTTACTGCCATGAATAGTAATGTAATTTCTCATTGGCAGGGATATTACATACGACTATGATATATACATGTATCAACAACTTATATTTATCGTAAGTATTGACAGAATACACTCTTGTGATGCAATTAAAGAATGGTTTTCCGAGGGGCCCGAACCAGTTGCGCCTCCAAAACCCAACGGGTCCAAAACCGTTGCGCTGCGGGACCAAACCAGTCGTGATTTCATACGTGCGGGCCCAAACGCCCCCCTGTGTCAATAGTTGCTACTTTTATATTATATTTAATTATATTATATTACTTTTATACTAAACTTTTACATGAACAGTAGAATTCTTGCAAAATACATAACAGATTTCCATACATATGGCCGCTGCTATCTATATTTCATGTTCTATAAAACCTAATTAATAATTTATTACTGATATGTAAGGATATCCGAATTCAGGAATTCAAATGGCGATTTCTTAGAGAAACCGAAGCAAATTGCGATTTCAGTTATACAATGGAGAGCTGAGGGGCTTCAAAAATATAATATATAATTTTATTGTAACATTTATAGTTTTCTTTCAATATTGCATCTCTATTCATAATCGCAACTTACTCGACCCTCATGTTTCTGTTTCCAGATCGTGGATCTAGAAGACGGAACAAACCTCGGACCGGAGCGTGAGGGCGAGATCTGCGTAAAAGGAACGTACATGATGAAGGGGTACATCCACGACCCAGAGGCCACAGCAGCGGCTTATGACAGCGATGGCTTCTTCCACACGGGGGACGTCGGCTACTTTGACGAGGACGGCTTCATATTCATCGTCGATCGGATAAAGGACCTCATAAAGTACCGAAGTTACCAGGTGTTTAGAGCATAACTTCAATTTTTTGGATATTACGTATCTTTAGGTGATTACGTTCTGTGTCCCTACCTAAAGCATTTACTCTTAGAAACGCATAAACAACGACACCACGCGGACAGCTGCCGGCAAAATCACCGCCCTTACTACATTTTCCGTCCTGTCTACACCATTCTTACCGGGCGGGTGTAACGAGGGCCAAAGTTCGCGCTACCTGGGGGGGGGGGGCTTTTCGTAAGCTTCGTTCTCAGTGTGCGTTCTGCCAGTTTGGAACGGTTCTGGGCAACCGCAGTCGAGTTTTGTCGTTCGCAGTGCTTGAACGCCCAGTTCGGGACCGCCAAGAACCCTATTGTATGATTGAAATGTCAACTAGCTCGTCAAGTTCGGAAAGCGATAGTTTCGACAATGGTGTTTCATGGTTTGTAGACGATGAGGACGAGATTGAAGTTATAATTGGATCTCGTCTACATCCACGAAACAAATTTTTTCGAGTATACTCCTCAGTCATCGTGGATTTTTATTTATTTATTTTTTATTTTTTATTTTTTTTTTATTGCCGTGGGCTAATAGTTAAGTAATATTTACGGGCATAATAAGTAATTTATTTGCGGGCACTAAAGAAATTCTAAAAAGGAGCACCAGAAGGTAACACGAGTTGAGTGAGGTTACAAAAAACAATACAGGTTATTCCACTTTCAACTTCTGAAATCGTTCGCAGTGCAGAACGCGGTTCCACAAGTTTCGGAACGCCCCGGGATTTCCCGTCCTAGTTCTGATGAGTTCGAAAACTGGCAGAACGCGCACTGAGAACGAAGCTATCATTAGGAGATAATCCCATACGTAAACTGGGCCGACGCCTCGAGAAAGGTAAACAGTTACGAAGGGTAAACTCCGCCAAGTTCAGTAGGGGGATGACTTTTGAAGTGATTGAAGCATGTCGGTAATAAACCTGATTGTGAGTCAACGTAGAAATGTGGTTCTGGATACAGACAATTTCAACTTAAAAAAAGAACATTTAATCGATGACCCCAACAGTGACCTGGTGATCCTTACTTGCTTCAAGAATTTGTCAGTTCTTGCTTGTGATTCAGCTATGTATGTGGGCTTCAGCAAGTGCTGATCTTTATCTGACAACCATCAGATTTTCAACGAACAGCTGTTCAACGAACTGTTCAACGAACAGCTACTAGTTAAATATAGGGTTAAACAGCTGTCCACATACAAGCTTAGTTACCATTACTCACCGGTTAATAAATAACATGAATGTCAATGGTAATGAGGAGCAGTACCATTTTCAGTGTTCCTGTTTGATCTCGTTATTCACTTAATTTATGAATATTCACAAATAACGACGATCGTAATTAAAAGTCAAATGTACGATGTCCTGTTCTTGGCTCACTTTACATAGTGAGGAGAGTGCGCTCACTAATTGGTTGGCCCACTTTACACACAACGGTGACTGGCGAGGGTCAGATTAACCCACCTTACAATCGCCCTTTATAGCAAATTTTTGTAGAAAATGGAGTTAATGCAATGACTCCAAAAATTTTAAAATCACCTTTTTTGAAAATTATCTTCATTGAAGTTCACTGTGAGACATTCTGAAACGAATCCTAGAGTTTGACCCTTTTTTATATTCGTATATGTATATAGGTGTCATGCGAGACGATGGCTCTCCTTAGGATTGAGATAAAAATTCTGTTCTTGCGCCAAAAATCAAAATTTTTAAACGAAAGGATGAGTTTGTTTGCCAACAAAGTGTGCTAAAAAAATCATTAAAAGTGACTAAAAACGGCTAAAAACTGTTAAATTTAGCAATTTCGTTGCTCTCAAAGTGCTCAAATTTCAAACCAAAGTAACATAGTTGAATACCATAATATATACGAAAGTTTGCTCATACAATCATGCTGTATGACTAGAACTTTAAACCTACTATTCGTTTAAAAAAATTTTTTTCAATGAAGAAATTTTTAGGTTTGAGAAACATCTTGGAAAGATGAAAATTGAGAAGTGTCTGTTATCCTTTTTGTCTTTTGGAAACTATTGTGAGGTTATTTATCGACCTAAAATTTGGAAATTTCACTGAGCCTTCTTCGTGATATGATGTGTAATCGTAAATATGTAGAGGATTTTTTGTAAAACTATAGAGAAAAATTACTTTAAAGAAAGATGAGGCACTTGGCGATTTCCGAGTACAAAAAGAATGAACTCGATTATTTTCCAAATCAATTCCTATTTGATGCATATATCTCCTCTGTGAGAAAAACTGCCAGTCTGCATTCCTTCTCGCTGTATTTCGTTTAGTTCTAGTGAGCAGTGGCTGTTACTCGTATGTGGGTACTTTACTTACAATGTGGTTGGTTGAGGGGGGATCGTAGAAAAATACTCGTTCATTTCGTGTTTATTCAGTTACTAAGAATTATGCCTACTAAAGGCCGTATCACACTAGCATTTTTCCTCATTTTTTCGGCATTTTTAATGCCTACACGTGAAGAAGAAGTGATTTTTTCCCAGGTCAGCTTTTTCGACCATTGCGCATCATTGCTGCGCATTTTTAAACTCACTTGGGAAAATTAGAACATGTTCTAATTTTTACCTCAACGCGAAAAATGCTAAATCGTAACCTTTGGGAAGGTAACAATCCAATGAAAAACCCCTATGAGCCCTAACCTGATAGACTTAATAAAACTTCATTCCGCCAGAATGCGCTGTTTTTTCCACTTATTCCTCCTCAACATTCACAGCTGTCCTTGGAAAAAACACTTTGCCTTCTTCACGTTCGAGCATTAAAAATGCGAGAAAAAAGCTGAAAAATGCAAGTGTGATACGGCCTTAATGCATTGCTCAGTGATGCGGTTACCATTGGAACTTTTACTTCATTAGCTTAGCTCTACATGCTCATATTCATAATATTTATATAGATATGTGTACTATCTTCTATTCAGATCGCTCCAGCTGAGCTGGAAAACGTGCTGAGGAGCCACCCAGCGGTGAAGGACGTAGCGGTATTTGGGGTGCCCCACCCATTGGATGGAGACCATGCAATAGCATTTGTTGTCGCAAAGCAAACCGTCTCTGAGCAACATCTTCTGGACTTCGTGGCAGGTAACTTTTCCAATTTATCTTGCTAAAACGTACAGAGGGTTGATGTTATTACGTTTTGTTTAACCCATTCCTTTAAAATATTCAACGTATAATCTTTTCATTGCTGTAAGTAGTCATATCTAGAAACCACTAGGTATTACATAATCTGCTTTGTTCTGGCATATGGCTAACAAATCTGCTAAGATGAATGTGGCGCAGTTGCATGAGAGGTAACTGACCTTATCCCATATGATTGCTACTGCTCTACATTCTACCATTTGGCATTGAGTGCAGCTATATTTTCAGGTCCATCAGATGATAAACGATTAGGTTGGTAGTGACCAATTTTCCCTTGCTTCCCCTACGATTTCCTACAATTTCATGTCGGAATACCACTGCAAAGATGATCATATTTTATCTCTATACTGACAGTAATGTGTATTTAATCGCAATTTAGACAGGGTTTCAGAGAAAAAGCAACTGAGAGGCCTAAGGTTCGTAGAATTCATTCCGAAAACGTCAACAGGGAAACCCAAAAGGCGAGCGCTCCAAACTCAGTTCCTCGCTGAACTTCAAGGCCTAAACATTATGTAAGTACTTGTCCCAATCATTTACGGTAACTAACGTGAAAGCAAGTTTTGTTTTTAAAGTAAAGATCGTAAGATTAACAATTTTTTGAATGGGATTCGGTGTATGGATAATGATAAAAGTAACTTTTTTTCTGTATTTCGATTGAAATTTGAAACAGGCACCATAAAAACAATTAGTAAACTACAGGGACAAAATAATAGTATGAGTACTTAACTAACATTAACAATTTAACTTGATTTAATGAACTTAAATAGGTTTATTATTGTTTAATATAAGGCCCACTTTTACCAAAAACTTATTTAACAGAGGTTGGCCAAACTCCATTAAAAATAATCTCGAGGATCAAACCGCGTCTTTCACCTACCCATAACTCATTTATACCGAGTTTGGAATAACTAAGTTTCCTTGAAGGATTTTAGGCAAGCGTTCCAATGAAATTCGCTAAAATATTGGACAGTTTGAACACCAGGACCATAAATCAGCTGATGTCATGACCTACTATAGGTGCAAGGGATGGTATATTCTTCATCCTGTTGTAACGTGCTATCATACGAGTATATAACTTTCCTATCATCTTATATAACTTTTGTATTATAATATTTATCAATTCGATGGTAAAGGCATTTCCAACTCACCTGTCCTACGGGAACTCCTGGTGAGAGTCTGTGATTTCGAAGACTTTCAGAACTGTCGTATTCGCGACTCGGAATTTCCACCAAAACTCGATTTCTTCCGATTTCTCGAAGTGCGAAATTTGCGTTGTATCTTCCTTTGGCGTCTTCAAAGGACTTCCTCCTCACCCTAGAAATCAAATATAAATCGAAGTCCAAAATCACGTGATTTCATTGAAAAGCAAAACCGTGTATCAACTTCAACTGTGAATCAAACAAACAGCTGTTGGTATGCGGTCATATTGCTCTATATCATTGTTATCACGGGTAACGGAGATTAGCAGGAGTAACTTGCTGGATCTTGGGAGTTTAAGCTCTGGCCGCCTCTGGTGAAAGACGTTGAGCTGTAATCTCTGTTAATTTCTATAACTCGTTAAAGTTTTTGGTTAAAGTGGGTCTAAATATAGCTATTTGAGTGAGCAATATAAAGTGCAGGAGTTTAAGATCTAAATTCAAACCTATAATATTCGAGGACATTTAACAAAGACAAAATCTTGAGACAAGAAACGATAGTTCATTTTTCGCTAAGAGCCTGAACGCTTCTCAATGAACACCTTCCCGTTTAGTGGAGAGTGCAACTGAGAAGATATTTATGAATTCATGAGTAACCCTGAATATCACAATTTATATACCTATAAATAATCTACTATGATATCTGGAGAGTTAGGCGTACTGTGTAGCAGATGCTGATGTATTAGCTTCTTCATCCAATATGTTCTTTATTGGTTTAGAGAGCATGTAGCACATAATTGGCGAATCACAGAGCACTTGGTTGAGGCACAGTTTGCGGGTGATTCATGACACGATCCACTATTAGATTCACAACGGACAATTTTGATAACAATTTTATAACAGTTCACAGAATGAAAGAGATGCTGAAGAATGTGTTATCTTGTACAGAAGATTTAAGCATATTCGATATTTGTGTCTTGAATGTAGAATTGTGAAGTTGTGCCTATTAGTTGTGCCTACAAGTGTGTTGTTTGTACCGAACTAACCCTCAAGAAGCGACGTGAGGGGAAACCACCTCATCGATCATACAGGAGTGGTGACCAGTTCGAGTAGAAGGAAGGCTCGACGAGGGACGAGCGGCCGGAAAGTTTACGCTTTGAAGTGTTGTGTTGTTCCCATTTGAAGTTGGCACGAGACAAATATTTTATATACCTACCGATTTCCCAATGTACATATGACCCCCCCTTACCCTGGATCACACTGTACATAAACAGAGCACAAGGGTTCCATGTACAGCAACTTTCACTCATTTAGTACCACAAAGCTATTCACGTGCCGTTTCAATAAACGGTGAAATCGATACCATGTAGGTAGGTCACATGTGAGGAATTGGAACTTATGCGTTCTACGAAAGTCTTTACTACCGAAGAAAAGTCAAACTATTCCTATATAATCGAGATACCTACAATCAGGAATATGCCATGAGTAAGAAGTGGTGCTCATGCCAGCTAGAATAGCCTAATAGTAGCATTTGACGTGTGCATTCATAAATTGTTCTACTGATTGAGGATTAAAGTATATTCGCGAATACATGCAGATTGAAAACTCATCTCACCGCCTTGAGACAGGTACCTACCAATTTTAAATAGGAATCTTCCAGAAGAAGGATTGGCCATATGGTTGTACTTGAGAAATGTGGTGAATTTGGGACAAATAGAGAAAAGATTAAAAAATTGACAGCAGCTTCAGTAGCACAACCAGCCGCATAGAGTTGCCGGAATATTCCAGGGTACTCTGAATTTCCCTGGACCATAGATATGTATATGCCGCAGCCCTATTGTGAAAGACTAGGCTTTTTACAATACGCCGCCTGTTCGTAATAAAAACGTTGGAATGATAATCAGCCTGGTATTTGTTAGCAAAGAAGCTGGAGGCGTGAGGTGCCCGTTCAGTCCTGTTCCAGCATGCTTATTCAAGTATCGACTGGGTTGTCAGGAAAACAGCAAGAAGAAAAAGAACAATGTGAAAATAGTCCTGACCACCCAGTATGTATTTCAAACGAGGAATCAAAACATCGGCCAACACTATAAATACCTATATAACCATTATAAATTCGTTAATTCATTATGCTGCAAAGACCACGTCTGGTCGTCTTACAATGGGCGTAGACAGCAGACAGGCGTTTTAAAACTAGGCGGATCACCCTCAAGTGGAATGGTTTCGGCAAAAAGGCTGAGCTCTTCAAGCTTCTTTACAAAAAGGCTGAAAAACTAGGTTTTTATTACGAAAAAGCGTCGTATTGTGAAAAGGCTGATTTCACAAAAATGCTGGGACGTATACGTATGTATGGCCTGGATACAACACACCGTGGCAGCTCTCGGAGCTCTTGCCTATTTTTTGGGTTATCAGCTACAAATATATGCTTTGCATCAGACACACGAAAAAACTGACTGAACTGAATAAATAATAATCAAAGTTATTGAATAAATAATAAGAATCATGGCCCTAGGCTTACTCTTTTTTGTTAATGTATTAAAG
This sequence comes from Adelphocoris suturalis, assembly GCA_030762985.1. NCBI lineage: Eukaryota > Metazoa > Arthropoda > Insecta > Hemiptera > Miridae > Adelphocoris > Adelphocoris suturalis. The sequence goes on from CM061041.1 coordinate 62,395,783, forward strand.
CAATTGAAAAAATAATAATACCTAGTCAATGTTTTTCATAAGGGATTTACGCGCGTAAATTGTCGCATTTTGAGATGGAAGACCGTTGATCGAAGGAACCCAAATGTCAAATTTGGTTCATTTTGCTAAAAAAAAAGGGGTGTCGCAGACGGAGGATGAGGGTATTTGCCGAATAGATTTTCAAAACTTACGTAGGTATCTTGAACAGAAACCAACCAATTTGGATGGGATTAATTTTTTTCTCGGTCGATTATTTTAGAGGTTATTGATGATGAATTTGAAGGCACTGAGTTCAGCATAAGTGTGTTCCACCCGTTATGTTTATGAGAATTTTCTTTTCCGCAAGTTGTCTAGGTGAGGGATGATGTATTTTTATAAGCTTTCACTTAGAAACTTCGGAGGCTATTAGGCTTAACCCCTTCCGCCAGAGGAGTCAGTTTTCCAGTCAACGCCACAGGTTTGCCTTTCAGATGTGTCTTCGTCTATTATACACTCCTCAAAAGAATTAAGGAATCACTTTTTCTTGTAGACGCCAAAGACCCCAGATCAAACGGACAAAGTTCACATATCTCATGATTAGGTACTCAATGGAGATGGAATTCACCCTATTCTTTCTATTTTATTTCAAACACTGAGAAACCAGAAAACATATGAGGCTCAGACTTGAGCCAAAACAGAATGAATCGTGCTTCTTCATGGTTATTAGCTCTAATCCGAGAATGTAATTAGATATCGCAATTCTGGCTTCACCATCGTGTTCAGCACTAAAAATCTTTGAAATGAGGCGTCACTCTGCAAAAAATGGAAAAATTGTTATCTAAGTATCCAATAACCCCCTCCTCCTTGGATAGCAAAAAAAAAAAAAATTGGGTTTTTCTTCCTGATTTTAATTTGCTTTAAACTTTGTATCATGCACCCCGTAAACGCTCTCCAAGTTTCACTTCAATACCTCAAACATTTTGGAATAAAATTGGAGGGAGGGGGGTTACTTCCTTTGAGAAAAAAGCTCAGATTTCATTCTGTTTGGCTCAAGTCGGAGCTTGATATCGCTGGTCTTTCTCAGTGTTAGAGATAAAACTAAAAGAACAAGGTGAATTCCATCGCCATTAGGTACCTACCTAATCATGCGATATAAAGTGAACATTGTTCGATTGATCTGTGGTCTTTGACGTCTGCAAGAAAAAATCTCTTAATTCTTTTGAGGTGTGTGTATTTTTTTGAACCCAAATCAGTTATTGAGTCTTACTAATGACAACCAAAAAAATTACCTAATAGCATCTTTGTGTATTAAATCATCTTTGTTTGGGAATGCAATGGCTACACAGTCACTTAGAACCTGATTTTGGGTCATCACAATACTTTATTGATAAAATAACTCGCAAAGGAGAACTGGATAGTCAGATGCTAATGGTTTATACAGGTTCAACGCTACACTAATTTTGATGCAGATCTGGAAATCGGAGGAACAAAATAGAATAATTTATAGGTATTTTGTTGAACATAATGGTACTTCACAAAATCACTAGTCTCTGAGTAGATTTGTATTGTTTTATTGAAACAAGATGGCGCTAGAAAAATGAACTTGGGAAACAAAAAACAAATCTTGCAAAAGTGTGATATAGCCGCAATAGGTATAATCCTTGGATTGTCCTACAGACCCCCCAGTCCTACCCCAGTTTCATTAACAAGACTTACCTGAATTGGTAGATGGTTAGGTTTGTTGCCGTATCCTTACGTAGGTTGGGTTGGTTGAGGGCGAGATATTTCAGGTATCTCTCAGTAAGTAGTTTATTGGTGTATTGCTTAGCGCTTTCGCCATGATCAGAGCTGTAAACATTTATTTCCATTTAGATTTAGGCTAATCTTCTAGGATACTTACTAATAAGTTATAATGATTTTACGTATTTACCACCGTTTTTTAATAGGTGGCTTTCTAAGTTTTTATAAGGGGTAGTCCTCCTTCCTCATCCTGTTGTGACCTGTTGACCATTAGTGTTATATAGTGATATTGCATTATGGGAGAATTGTCATTAGTGTAATTAAGTAATATTGCTGGTAAGAAAACTACACTCAAAAACCAAACTAATGACAGCTCTCCCATAATGCAATATCACTAAAGAACACTAATGGTCAACAGATCACAGCAGGATGAGGAAGGAGGCTCCCCCTTATAAAAACTTAGCTAGCCACCTATTACAAAACTATGGTAAATATGTTAGATAAATATAACTTATTAATAAGCCTAGATCTAAATGGAAGTAAATGTTTACAGCTCTGATGAGGCCATTCAAGGCGGAACCGCTCAGCAATACATTAATAAACTACTTACTAAGAGATACGAACTAAATCACTCGTGACGAAGTTGTGGAAACCCTTTTCAAAACGGAAATTAGTGAAAAAACGTTGTCTATTTCCAAGGAAAATGAAGAGTTACAATGTTGAATCGATTCCGACGGTTAGGCCATTATCAGTAACAAACAATAACTAATAAAATAATTGATTTTAGTTATTGTTTGTTACTGATAATGGCCTAACTGTCGAAATCGATTTGACATTGTAACTGTTTATTTTTCGTGGAAATAGACAACGTTTTTTCACTAACTTTTGTTTTTACTAAGAGATGCCTGAAATATCTCGCCCTGAACTTACATATGAATTGGTAGATGATTTAGGCTGCGATGTGCTCAACCATATATGTTGAGAGGTGACAGAAAAATATTTACATAGAGAATATAGGTGACATGAGAGGGAACAGTTTCTAATATACATATTCCAAACGTTCTGTAGGTTTGACAGACCCGCCTAGGGCGGAAAGGGTTAAATAACTTTCATGTTTCCTGTCACTACCCGCATTTCACGGAGCCCTGTTCGCTTTCAATTTACCTCTTCCGAACCGATAGAAAAAACAAAGTTGTTTTTGTTTGTTGACATCTTGATGAAGGAGGTGGGAGAAAAAGAGAAGAAGAGCTGCGGGCTCGGAGGAGGGCGGCCAGCGAGTGCCTCTGGTGAGGCAGAAGACGCGGGTGTTGGGTGACTCCGAGTCAGCTGGCCGACTGACGACAGACAGGACGAGGTTCAAATCGACGCCTAGCTCTTCCCTCCTGCGTCAGCCGACGCTGCAACAGCAGTTCTCCAAGATCGGTAGGTCCCCGTACCCGAGATTCAACGATTTTTCGATTCACTACACGGGCTACGGCCTTTGCTTAATTTGCATTGAGCTTTTGTGGAATGTTAAGCTTCGTAAAAAGCTTCTAAATATTGATAAAAATAAAATAACAAATAAATAATTAGGCTGGGTTTTCTTGACCACTGAGTTAAATGTAAAATGTTTCGGGTTTCTCGAGGGCTGGTCAATGAAAAGTCTATATTCTAGGCCGACGTTTCGAATTATTTATATTTCATCTTCAGAGCTTGGATGCTTATTTCATATGAATCCTCGTCATAGAGCTTCAGTAGGTAGCTATCTACTTAAACAACGTCTTTGGGTATACTGAGAAAACTGAGCGTCCTTATCAGTCATTGTCCTGTGATAGCATTTTCGCCCACGTTGCTGTTATACACCTCTTATAACTTCAATTTTCGTCTCTGTTCAGTATAACTTAAATAATGTTTTTTCAGTATACCCCAAAGGTTTTTTCACAGTTTTCTCAGTATACCCAAAGATGTTGTTTAAGTAGATAGCTACCTACTAAAGCTCTATGACGAGGATTGATATGAAATAAGTGTCCAAATACAGTTTTCCAAGCCCTGGATATTAAATATAAATATTTCGAAACGTCGGCCTAGAATATAGACTGTTTATTTACCAACCGTCAAGAAACCCGAAACATTTTATAAATAAATAATGCAATAAATAAAAATACAATACAATCCTACGATCCTACAATCCTGAAATTTAGAGCGAGTCTGTGTGACAGTTGGAATAGGATTGTTCGCCGAACCACCCCAATCAGCCGAGTGAGCATTAACAGTTAATTTCAAGCATTGAAGCGTTGGACGTACCCCCGAAATTCTTATTTCGTCATTCTTTGTGAATCACTAGTGCTCAAATTTCAAATAATTTAATCAAAAATCAAAATAATTTAATAAATAAAATACAATAATTTGCTAATGTTACAAATTTTTTTTTTTTTTTTTTTTTTTTTACAAAATTGTAAATTTTACAAAATTGTTGAAAAACTTTTATTCACTTCTATTTCACCATTTTAATACATTTGAGCATTCCCCCTAATATCTTCAACAAAACTTGGCGAATTCTCGTGATAATTGGAATACCGTCTTCTTTGAAGTCTACAATTACCTAAACTGTACTTTAGATTTTTCTCCGGAGACGCTAGGGCACAGTATGCGGCAGTAATGAAAGAGCTTCTCCGGAAAATCCGATCCACCGCTGTGGGTGCCAAGCGAGCGGTTCTAGCCGAATACCTGTTCCTGCTCCAAATACTGGTTGTTCATCCTCCTGCTCGTGCTCAGTGTAATACTCTTATGGACCCCCGTTCTCCTTGATGACATTCGCGGAGTGAATGGAAAAACGGGAAATCACCGTCAAATTTTCTCCCCCTTACAGCCCTCTCTCAAATGGTCAGGTGGAAAAATACGTTTCTATTTTGAAGAATGCATTGACTGCGAAAAAACCCCCAATACTCTTGTCTATCCGCTCAAGAGTTGTTAAGACACATACTAGCCTCTCTTAGGAGATCTCCCTCAACTTCATCTTGCGTGGCACCTACGGCAGCCTTGTTAACGTACTGGCCCAACTCATTAGTTAGTCACGTTTCCTCTGCCTCTGAGCACTCTCCATCAGCCACTCGGGCCACCGAAGGTATGGGTTCTTCTTAGGCCAGACTGCAAACCTGCTAAATGGTCGCCGGGGATCATTATACCTACCTAAGGACACAGAAAATTGTTCATGCCATATCTCATGAACTCAGGGTTTGGCCATGGTTAGGCACCTTTCTAACCCCTCAAATCATAACGGAAGTTAGTGAAAAACGTTGTCTATTTCCACGAAAAATAAAGAGTTACACTGTTGAATCGATTTCGACGGTTAGGCCATCATCAGTAAATGTAAAAATTGTTTGTTACTGATGATGGCCAAACCGTCGAAATCGATTTAACAGTGTAACTCTTTATTTTTCGTGGAAATAGACAACGTTTTTCACAAACTTCCGTTTGGAAATGGGTTTCCAAAACTTCGTCGCGAGTGATTTAGTTCGTATTAGTTCCCTCAAATCATACTTCTCGGAATATGGCTTTGACTCCTGATAGTCTTCAACCCCTGTCCCGTCCCTACCGCCATCCACCACCAGTCGGGTATTCGGAGCAGGAACAGATATTTGACTAGAACCGATCGATTGGCACCCACTGCGGTAGATCGGGTTTTCCGGAGACGCTCCTCAATAATTAAAACTATAGCGCATGCAGTAGATTAGCTTACTGAGTCTTCCTACCGAAAGAGGATCAGAGAATTTGGGATTTGGGCTATTGTTGCCAGGTGCAGCTCTACTCAGCAAGCTGCGCTTCCTCCGCTACACTCACGCACATTCCCCCGGAGCGACCTTCCCACATATCGAAATCGAAGCAAAATGTAACGTATGTGCATGCCAACCACATATTGATGGTGTAGGCGTGTAGGGTCTCTTAGTGCTTCTAGAGAATGAAGCAGCAACTTGAAACATCCTAAGGTCTTAGATGTTTACACCTCACACGAAGCGACGCGATGCGAAGCAGAAAGAGTAAGCTATAAGTTACGAAATGTCAAAGCGATGCGTTACGCCGACACGATAATGCGTGTTCATAATATTGCTACTGATTACATACGAATATTCACTTAGGTTTTTTGGTACCCAATTATCTAAGCACTTCCGTTTAAACACTGGAATTTCACACTGTATATTAGAAAATAATCCTTTAAACATTAAAAACTTCTGCCAAGTTGGGTGGTAGTAAGCTTCCTCATTTATTGTAACTAAACGAGATCTTTCCGAAAAGGTGCCATATGATGGGTAGGTATCAGACCAGTAGAACATCTCTAGAAATTCATTTGTCTATGACGTCATAGCCCCCGCTTGCCTGGGGGAGAACTCTGGGCTCCCCTGCCCTACTACGTCACGCGTGATTTTCCGACTCGTTTATTGGCCAAACTGAAGGTATTTTGAGCTGAAAATTGCTACTGGGTAGTTTTCCAGTGTCCAGAATCTAAATCTGAGATCAAAAGTATGAAATTACCACAGAATAAATTTCCCCATTAGGTAGTGGAAGAACAAAGAATGAGTCAAAATTATGTAGTGCAAAACAGAACAGCGATATGTGTGTATACTCTTGACCTGCTAATATACGAAAAAAGCTACAGTTCACGTTTGCGCATACGCACACCCTACAATAGAACCAATTGCATTCACCTTTTAAGATTATAGAGGGAGACGGATTGGTAGGAAATTTTCTTGAAGTTAACCGCACAAACCTATTCAGAGTTCGGGATCGGAAACCTCAATGAACCACGAGGAAAACACTCCGGTTGACGAAGTATACCGGAAACAACGGTATAGCGAAAAATTAATTGAGTTGAATAGTTAAAATAGAGAACGGGCGTAGATTCTGGGTTTCTAGCTCCACACAACTAAGGACATGAGAGTTGGATTGCGGTGGGGGTAAAAGATATGGTATCTCAATAACAAGCCTGGAGTCCAAACAAGATTACATTACAACATTACATTTATGTGAGTGCGAACTTTATTTTCTTTCGGAAGTATACAAATTTCAAAACGATTTTTGTAAGCCGCTCAACATAAATTCTCAGCTGGGATTTTTGAAGTTATCGCTTCGCATCGCATAGCTTAGCGTGAAGTGTAAACGTCACCTTGAGATAGATACTAGACTTATTTTTGTTGTACAAGTTACTAAGCTTTTTGGAACTTACTGCGACTTGCTCTTTGGAACTTGGGGCTAACTTGGAACTTACTGTGAGGATTAAAAAGCTTTTCAGCGAATGCGAAGGAATAACTGAGGGATTTCAATTGATTGAAAAAGTAGCTGCTGATTTTTTTAGTTTTCCCAATCTGTGTGAAAATTTAGAACAGACAACTAGGTAATTGCTAACAAAGGGCTAAAAATCCTTAAAGTGATTTTCAAAGTTGAACACCTTTTTGAGAAAGTAAAAACGTTTTTGCACAAAACTCACATGAATAATAGCTCAACTTTTAGGGGAAAATCTAATGAAAAATCGGTGTACAAATCAAAAATGTTGTCTTCAAATGCAATATTTTGTCAATATTCCAAGAACATCGGAAGAATGAGAGCTTCATGGATAATCGCAAGGAATTGTATCAGAATGATCAAACTTATGACTTATTTAGACATCGCTTAAATAGTAGAGACATACTGCCCATTGCTGCTAACAGAACATTAAATTATAATATATTATCCTCTGTTTATTTACTTGAAATCACATTATCTGCGCGAATCAACTATAATGAACCAACTTTTAATGTCGCATGGGAAAAATGCATGGAATCATTTAAACGCTTGTAATACCCCCACCCCGTTTGTTACGTTTGTTAAACGCCGAATATAAGTAGTGGCCAATTCCGGAGTAGAACTGAGTTCATTGTATTGCCCGTTCCTTGATCTCATTGGAACTTACTGGAAAGAGGAATAGCATGAATTGCATGGATCCTGTAAGGTAGCGTAAATTATTGATTGGATCCCTTCCTTGGTTATTAATGTGGGAATATGCATGCCTAGCATATGAGAGAATGGCGATTAGATAACCAATCTAGTTATAATGCGATACAATTTTGTGATATAATCGTGCAATACTTGTTTAATTCTGATATTATTCTGACCAATTTACTGTACATGAGTGCATTCTCGAATATGCAAAAGACTCTAAATAGGTTTCAAGCTCATATTATAAATTTTTACAGCCCCTATTTCTAAATACCAACACGATTTAGTGGAACGTTTACAGTTTGAGTGAATGGATATCAGATAAATTATGTGAGTACTGTATTTAAAAAGTGAATTTTTCCGTCACTTTCCAACTCAATCTGAAACGTATAACTAAAATACTTACACTATAACTCTAATATCCTTAACATAAATGATAATATATTTTATTCGATTTATAAGCCCTTAAATTGTCATCATTATCCACATTCAATTCTTTATTTTTAATACACACCTCAAAAGATCAAGGGATCAATTTTCCTTGTAGACGCCAAAAACCCCAGATCAATCGGACAGAGTTCATATTTTATCTCATGATTTGGTAAGTACTTAGTGGAGATGGGATTCACCTTATTCTTTTTGTTTTATTACAAACACGGAGAAGGACCAGTGATATCAAGCTCCGACTTGAGCCAAAACAGAATCAATCGCGCTTCTTCATGGTTATCAGCTCTAATCCGAGAACGGAATATTTTTTATTCATTTAGTGGTTTAAGCCGCACCTCATCCATAAGGGTCATTAGCAGCATTGAACAACGTGTCTAAAGGGACACTGAAAGTGGCATGATTTCAAGGGGGGCTATACTACCCTCCACCACCAAACGGAGCGCCATCACGGACTCCACTGGTAAATCGGAGGAGGATAAAATAAGGGGTACAGTGATGACCACTGTTTAGCCCCTAGAGCGGATAAAAAAACCTAAAAAATAAAATAATACAACTAATACTAGATCTAGAATAGGCTAATAACTAAATATTTGTTACTTTAAATATATAATCGCCACAGTGAAATAAAACTAAGTCTAGATTGTACAAAAATATATCACAGATCAGATATCACAGTTCGTAGTAGAGCTCAGCAGCTCTCAGGTACAACAACAGGGACTAGATTGTCTGGTTCAGATAAAACGTCTTAGACCCACTGAGGGGGCCGATGCTGGACTCGCAGACCAGTGACCTCACCCTGCCATTGCTCATGCCAGATGGAATTGGCTTTATGTTGCATGTAGGAGATTCAATCCTCAATGAGTATAGGCAACATATCAATGGAGTTATCACCAATGGCTCTTCTTGCAAGGGCATCTGCACATTCATTGCCATGAATACCCAAATGGCACGGTACCCAAATAAAAGGTTATGATTGAGCCCAATGGCTCGGTGTAGCGATACACGTAGGCATTGCATTAGGGGATCATCAGAATATGAGTCCCTAAGTAATTGCCTAGATGGTACTTAGTTAATCGCTACTAATCTCATAATTCCTGACTCCCAATAATTGGCAGCGTCGAACAGCAAGAAAAATTCTACGAAAACGTATTATATTATATATTCTAAGAAAAAGTGATCTCTTAATTCTTTTGAGGTGTGTATAAAGGTATGTTGAAGCAGCGGTTTTTGAAATCGCCCACTATTTAGTGAGATAGGAAGTCACGTCTTATTTATGATTATGGTATGAATCACTCGTGTAAACTACTTTCTTTAAGACGGAATACGATGAGACAAAGTTATTACCTTTTACAAAATGAAGAGTTTTCGTGTGTTTTGTCGGTATGGAATTAGGTGAGCGCAGGGCGTAGTTTAGGCACCCCTCAAATTGAATCCAGCTTTCTGCCAACCTTACAGGCGGTGGAGAATGTGATCCAGTTTTGCACTGGGAACAGGATATTGCATCCAGCCCATGCCTATCCATTCAGTTGTTCTATGTGTGGGGAGGTTCGTGGTCGTTGCACAGTTTTTCTGGGTCTATGGGTTTCCATAATTTCGTTCAGCTTGGAAAGAATGGAACTTGAAAAATTGATCGAACTTGTTCATCAGATCATCATTTGACTGTGATAAAACGCATGTGGATTGAATGAGGTCAAAAATAATAGATCAGGCCTGATGTACCTGACGCACATATGTAGTCAGAAACTTTACAAAAAAGGCCTTTCTATCCTTAAATTTTAGCGTGGAGCACTCTTTAACCGGGACCTAAAAGTGAAAAATGTTACAAAATATTCACTTGAAAAAACGAGACTTAAGTAGCGGTGGATCTAATCTCTTTGCTATTCAAGCTATGAAGATGAAATTTGAAATGGAGAACCCTTGGGACGTCTAGAGACTAATCATGAAATCTAAAGCCCCCCAGATCAGCTGAGTGAGATCCGGAGCTAATTTCTTTGGTATTCGAGACTTAAACAGCGGCGGATCTTATCTCCTTGCTATTCAAGCTATGAAGCTTAAATTTGGGATGGAGGCCTCTTGAGGCGTCCAGAAACGTTCATGAAGTCTAGAGCCCCCTAGATCAGCTAAGTAAAATCCGGAGCTAAGTTCGTTGCTTTTCAACCTATGAAACAGAAATTTGAAATGGAGTCCTCTTGCGACATTTAGAAACAAATCGTATAGTCTGAAGCTCCCTAGATCAGCTGTTTGAGCTACGGAGCTAATTTCTTTGTTATTCTGTTATTATTAATTGAACATAAATTATCCTGGAATTATGGAGAGTTTTTCAAATACGCAGGCGCCTTACCTCAAAAATTATACATCTACATGAAAAACGGTTCTACTCATGCAGTATGGCCTTATTAACAAATAATTCCCTTTACGATTTTTTCCCATTGTTGAATCGTTTTGAAATTCGAGCAGTTTGGGTGCACAGAAACTTCTAATTATTGAATTATGGCGAAAAGACTTTGTCTAAACTTGTAATATAGTAGTGTAAAAACTAGGTTTAGAACATTTTAAAATTTTTTTGCAGTTTACAGTAATTTTTTTATTTTTTGCTGTTCACCGATGACTGAAATGTTCAGTGTTATCACCTTCAGAAAACGAATTCATTAATCTCCAAAACAATCTGGACGCTTTGTCAACATGGTGTCAACGCTTTGTCAATTGAACAGCTTAGCTCTCAATCCTTCCACGTTATTTCTTTTTCCCGGTTCAAAAATCGGTTCATTTTCCACTATTGCACAAGAAAGTAGAACTCTGTGATGCTCAAAATGCGAAATGCGTGACCTGAGAATCCTGTTTGAAGGCCATATTGATTCCATCACTCGTCGTGCTATTAGATCTCTGGGGTTTCCGAAACGAACGAGGAAATTCACAAATGTCGACACTGTCTCTCTGATAAATAAATCAATAGTCCGTCCCTCATTGAATATTCTGATATAGTATAGGTCTCCTAGAATAGGGCCCATAAAAACTATTCGTAACTAGTTTAAAAGCATTTCATAAATCATACCTTTATAGCTCTTAAAGCTGAAAGTTATTTCATAGATTTCAAATTAGGCAATGGGGTAGAAAACTACCCGAGGCCTATGATGAGAACTTGGCGTGTTGAATATTTGGACGAACAGAGAAACACGGCTGACCTAATCTTGCTCTACAAGTTATTAAACAACCGTATAGATTGTCCTTCTTTTCTAAATCGAATCTCCTTCAAAGTACCAAAGTATAACTCTCGACATTTTCCTTAGTTAATGTTTCGTTTGCTCCTTCCAACTATATCTACCATCAATTTTAAACAGACTACCAATTTGGTACAGTCAGTGCTATCTTAACCACTTTGGTACAGTCAGTGCAATGTTTACTGCTTCAATTTTTGTTATTATCCCATGGATTTTTTTTTTTTTTTTTTTTTAGGAAATGTGTATTTATATTTATGATGCTTATTAATTATGACTTGTGAGTAAAATTATTTTATAAGGCCAGCTGCCAAAATATTTATTTTTTATATTGTATGTATTGGGCATTTCCCCTTATATTTATAATGACTTAACAAATGCTGCATGAATCGAACTTTGTTCGTTGATCCACTCTAATAACAATAAAGTAAATAAGAGGAGGAAGTATTTGTGAAAGGGAATGGAGATTTGCAAAAATATTTTGAAATTTAAAAGATACATCGTAAAAAGGATTACATTTTACAAAAATTCTTCTTCATGTCCCTGTTACCTTTATGAATCCCTCGCTGGATGAGTGTGTGAAGGTTTTCAAAAGGTATGAAGTTTATCCCACTAGTCGTCACGTGTGAACGAACGCTAAAAATCTGTTCCCACGGTAGTCAACTAATCAAAATATTTGCTTAGTTGAGTCACTTGAATCGCCTTGCGAAGGAGGCCTCACTTAACTTTCTGGATGCTACGCTGTGGTATGCTGGCTACTACACTGCTGGGTTCATCAGCTGATATTTGTGTTCGGAGGAATGTGACGTCCAGGAAAAACTTCTACAGTCGAAGAGGTTTGATTGAATTAGCCTCGGTAGCCGCGTGGATAAATATGGTCTTTTTCTGGACTCCTCAGAGAGACGTACGGTTCTAATTCTGTCCAGTGCTTATTAATTTTTGGACCGTAACACAAATTACTGGATGCGAATTGAATCAATGAGTGAAGCTGTGACTGGTAGTCCAGGAACCAAGGCCGAAAATAGGTACCAATTTCAGGAGAAGGTTTGAGATTAAATTTTGAAAATTTAGTCCGTTCGGAGTGAGAAAATCTTTGTCTGCCATCTCGAATGTTCCGCTGTGAGTCAATGAGGAAAGGTCTCAGCTAAAATATTGTCGATATGAACTTTGGAAACAATTTAATCTTGAGCAGAATGAGCTTTAGCAGACTAAAATGAGGCCAATATTAACGCCACTAGGTGATTTTTAAGAGCAAAAGTCTTGACGGGGGGAGGAGAGCACGGGAGCAATATTATCCCGATTTTCAATTGTTTGTAATTAGCTTATTATAAGAAATAATTCAGTTTTGAGATCGATTTTTTTTTTTTTTTTTTTTAATGATTTACTCTTTTACATGCTTAGGATGTACCTACGGTTTAGGAATTACCAGAGAAAAACTTTAAAATGACCAAATAAAGCCATCTGTATGAGAACGGGCTAAATTTTCAAAATATAATCTCGAAAATTCTCCTGAAATTACTACCTATGTGGCATGCTGATACTAAACTGCTAGGTTCAACATGCCGTAGGTACCCGACCTAATCCATGGTCACGGGTTGTGTTGCTTGAGAGCTGGTCGTGTGTAGGATCAGTTTGCGGCGTGCCTTATACCTACCCAGCAAGACCGCTCGGTATTGCGGGTTATTGCCTACTCTCACTCCTCGATGGATTACTGCCCAACAGAACACTACCAGCGGAAGGCATCTCCACCCCTTTTTGTACTCTGTCCGTTATCAAAGATTTCCCGAAAATCCGATGAATTTATCAGAAACAAAAAGACGATTCTTTTATATTTAATTCGTTTATTACGTTGGGAAAGCGGGATTCCTGAAGTCACCTCTTGATGTAGTGCGGGAATAATCTCCATCATTCAGCCAATTTGAATTTTAAAGTTATAATAATTAAAAGAGGTAAATATTAGCATTGCCAAGGGTGAATGATCGTTTCGCGATGGTTTAGATAGATATACTGTACTATTAATTGTTTGTTCTTGATAATGGGAGATTACATGCCAACATTAATTCAGTTTTTCATTTCGTTCACAGATATTGACATGATACACATTACGATTCTGTAACAATGAACACTACAGTCTGGGTAACAAATTAACACGATAAATTACTTACACGAAAAACTAGATATTCGCCACATTACCTAATTAGGTGCTTGTATTAGTAGGTGCCCTTTTCTTCAAGACTGCACATTTATAACATATCAAGACACGACATAATTGATATTTTATTGAGATAGTTTCGTAGATTAACGCCACAACACACTCCTACCTAACCCATTTCACGACAAATGACACTCACTGCTATCGAAACTTCCATAATCAATAGCCTCAGTCAAAATGCTGGGATATTTACAAGAAGGTGACTTTGCATTGCTATCCAATATCAAGGGTCTCATTACCAAGCGGAGGAGATTCCAAAAGACAATTTGAGTTCACTGGTCAGCAATTTATGAGTACAATGAATTGTTTACATTTCAAAACATGTACTATATAAAAACACTAAAACCCGCTAAACATCGCTAATTTATATATATTGCATTTACACGTGAAATTGGAGGTTTTACACATCAAATTGGAGGTTTTTCGTTTCAAATTGGAGGATAACGGAAATTTAGTAAATTCTTACATGATTTATTTCTTGAAAAGCAGTAAACAAATTAACGCTTGGAACTAATAATAAATAATACAAGGGAAGGAACTTGTAAATAGGAATAGGAATGAATATAGGACGAGACGTTTCGAGAATCACAACGAGCTTATAACGAAAATCGTGGGTAATCAACAAACATGAATGAACATAATGAACAGAAAAGGATGAATGAACTTAAGTTTTTTAACGTAAGTCTTGCCCTGTAGCTGCGGTTGTCAGATCGACCAACATTTCCATCAAGTAATTCGTGTATGTATTCCGAAGTGGTGACTGTAGGTACCTCAAAAGAGGGAACTGAAGATTTATACATGAGGAAAAACTACTCATTTCTTTATTTGAAATCCTCATCCAAATTGATGAATAAAACCTCTAATTTGAAACGAAAAACCTCCAATTTGAAAGTAAAAATCTTCGATTTCAAAACCTCCAATTCTGGGTGTAAATGCCATAAATTTGATAACTTGCTAAAAATGTCTGTGCAAATTAAGCGCTTAAATTTCAAAATAGTTTAACATAATAATGAGAACTAATACGAAATTCGCTCATTTAGTCATGCTTCATGGCTGTAATTGTGTATTTCCCAACGTTCCTTATCGGAGATATTAAGGCCCGTCGATGATGAGAGAAGGTGGCCCTCGATGTGCGGATAATACGGGCAATTTAAGGTTCAGTTGAATAAAAACCCGCTGTCAATCAATCTTAAAATCAATTACAACGAAAATCCAATTAACGACGTGGGCAGGAAAGCTAACGATGTTGGGCCTTGGTAATCTGATATTCGGATAATTTCAATTAAGCAAATTCCTCGTAATAATTTGATCAGTCAATCGAGCGAAACGAATTTGTAGGTATTTTGTCTTCGGATAATACAATGGTGATGTAGAAAGGAGGTTAGGCTAGGTCAAGCTAAGCAGCATTCCGATCACTGATTAAAACCAAAAATAACCAAACGAGCGAATTATCGTGTAGGTAGGGGTTTACCATCACCGATAAACATAACAATTTATTGTTTACACTACTTAAAGAATATTAGACCTATTTGTGCGCAAACAATTTATTAGGTTTAATCTAAATTGAGACAAACTATTTCTTATTTAGACCCATACAAAAAGTCTGCCTAGTTTGTGAGTAAAATAGGTTCCTCCTATTATTAACCTGAATGCGCATATCATTGAAATATTTCAAATAGTCTTGGAAGATAAAATTCAATCCCTGAAATTTTCATGAAAATCGGATAAAAACTGTGGAAGTCATGCTTGTTACAAGCACAAGCACATGCGCGGTAGCTACTGCTTGTGATACGATGGTGATGAAACTCATATGAAACGAAATTTCCCAACTACCATCCAAATTTGAACAAGGGAAAATTATTATGTTTATGGTGATGAAATTTATAGGGTTCACTCTCAGCAGCCTAGCACATTTCCAGAAAAATGCGTAGAAATCGAATTAAAGTTACTGAGGTAATGCTAGTTACAAGGAATTCACTTTCGCGCACGCACAGCGGCTACTCATGATACGAATGATAATGATTCGCGATGCAATTTATATGGGATTATTAAACCGTTTTTTGCCCTCCAACGTCCGAATTTGAGTATGATTGGCCGTGGGATAATTATGCTTGATAAACTTATGCTCATACGCATTGATTTGTGCGGAATGAAACTGATGGGGTACCACCCCATTTGATTTGGATTGGCAACCCCGAAAAAGGACCGCGTCACCCTTAACCAGCAGAAAAACCCCTAAATGTTTCGACTTTTTTCGGTTTTCGGCCAAAAACTTACTGAAGGAGACGTCTGAGAAAATGTTATCCGATACCTTTTTCAAAGAAGACTGAATTTGTAATAATTTGAAAGGTTTCAGAGCTTTGTATGTTCAGTGGTTCCGGAGATACGACCTTGCAAAGTTTGGTAATTTTTCCCAAAATGAGAAAATTTTACCGTATGGTCTTATGTTGACCGAAATATTGGCCAAAGCACTTGTCCCACGAAATACTTCTGAGAAAGGAAGTTGTAGTAAAAGTAATTACCTTCATTTTAAGACTAAATTGGTACTCGTAGGTATTTTAGGTAGCTCAAGAATGTCAAAGAACCGTAGAAACAAGTAGCAACCCAGGTTTAGGGAAAAGAAAATTGAAAACCAACAATCATTTTCCCCAACGATACGTTTAACATTTATCGTTGTAAATAAAACGTACAGAAGTAATTAAAAGAATATATAAAACTTCAATAAAAAAAATTGAATAGTAGAAATGTTATGAACATGGAATGTTAATATTCAAAAAGTACATATTGGAATATTTAATATGGAAAGTATTTACTTGAGAACGAAAACTGAGAAATGAAAATTTTGATGAGAATTTAATTTTATTTTTTGTGTATATAATTGAATAAAATGGAAATTTATTTGTATGATTGAGATTCTAGATGTGTTGTCGTTTTGATGGCCAAGGTTTGTCATATTCATGTGGTTCGTCAATAAGAGGTGACATCTCCGTTTCTTCCAGATCTTCCAGCACCTCTCCTTCGTCAATGGCTTCGGTGGGCGGGACGTTGGTGCAAATGACTCCATCACAAAATCTGCACAGTGCTGAGCAGTGCAAACCAGATTGTCTGCAGGATCAGGCCCCTGAACACCCTTTCTGGCATTTACAGGAGAGGCTTTTCAGAAGTAACTCAGAGGCAGGGGGCTGGGTGTTGCTGACTGGCAATAGACCTTATTCCGTTGTTTTCCAACCCCAAGCAGTAGGATATTTATCAATCCCCAGCCACTTTTAAACTTGGTGGTAGGCGCGGTATGAGTGATATTTCGCAGCCTCTTTTGTCGGTGGAAGTCGAGCCAGATATATTTTGGTATTGGCTGAAGCTTTTACGAACAGAGTGAAAC
The DNA here is from genome assembly GCA_030762985.1 of Adelphocoris suturalis. Classification (NCBI taxonomy): domain Eukaryota; kingdom Metazoa; phylum Arthropoda; class Insecta; order Hemiptera; family Miridae; genus Adelphocoris; species Adelphocoris suturalis. The sequence continues at coordinate 62,412,704 of CM061041.1, forward strand.
GGAGAGAGTTCAGGGGCTCTCTACCGTCTCTCCCATCCCGTCTTTTGCAAGTGGGTTGCAGTTCTCTGTCTGGCTTGTTCAAGAGCTGAGAGTATGGTGTCTAGATCTGTTGGTGGAGCTCGAATGAATGGAAGGAAAATAACTTTTGAGCATTGGAAACTCATACCATCAGTCACTCTCTTCATAAACCATTCCATCCAGGCACATCTGGGTTATTGGTCCATTTGCCATACAACCATATAAGGTCAGGCGGTGAGGGCAATGCTTTGCCAGTTTCACGCGCATCTGTGATTTGAATTGCTGACAAACCAGCATTCTTTTTGGCGTTGCGTCGTTTGATTTCAGATTTAGTGAATGATCCACTTGTGCCAGCTGTCACATAGTCTTTTAAACGTGGGATAGGTTGGTCCGGAAGTACAGCTGAGTTTGGTGTACATTTTTGGAGGGGTTGTAAATACATATATCCACTCTCTGAGTGAACCCCGAACACATATATTAAAAAAGGAACTTTACCCTAATTAATACCTTTTCACATGTTTTATATGACTGGACTATTGATTTGTTACAAGGATTTATAAACACACACCGCAACCAAAGTTATTCAGAATGATCTAAAATGTAAAATTTTGAATTTGGCAAAATTTAGTTCTCATATCCAGAGACTGAAAACAATAAGTTGACTCAAAAGCAAAATAAAAAGGGAAATTTTCAGGATTTTTTGAATTTTTGTGGATCTTGGAGATATTGTTTTAGAATATGAGTATTTCTTAGAGTATTGTAATTAGTTAATTGCTTAGGCCATTTTCGGAACTTTCTCCGAGTATTGCAATGGGTAAAAATAATTGAACTTTCCAAAATTTTGATCTTGGAAATCCATTTTGAGACCTTCTGAAACGATTTCTAACTTTTAGTTTTAACGCTTTAGCTTTTTAGGCTAATATTTTCTGTTTTTTGCTTTTTTTCGTGTTCGGATGTTGTGCCATTTAATCGACCATAACTCTCTTTATTTTCACATCAAAGTTGAAATTGACGGTAACATTGGAAAAAACGTTGTATCGTACCTATCTCATACCAAACTATTAGTTTTTGTGCTGATTTGGTGCGTGTTATATGTTATTACAGTGGGAATCATACGTAGAACACATATATCACTTAAAGCTCATGCGTAGGTACCCAATCATTTTCTGAGCCCAAGCAAAGTGCTGTAGAAAGTGAGTACCTATTGAAAATTAAATTGAAAAAACAATTGTGACACATTCCCTATTTCCCCTCAACACGAAGAATTTTTTCCATAGACACTCATCTTTCTCATAACACTCGTACTTTCTCATGGACACTCGTACCTCTTGTCTTTTGACACCAGCAGGCAAAGATCTGTGACACCTCGAAGGCGGGAATCCCAAAAGAAACGGCCCGTCCAAAGACAACACCTCCTCCTCCAAAGCCACTTCAAATGGTGCTCAACTTGATCAATGCTCCGTAGCGTGTCGAGGCTTGCCCGAGCCCCCAAGGCCTTCCTTCGGTGGCAGCGAGCACCCGATCGTGTGAAACTCCGCATCGAGGACACCTCATCTCATGAGAGCTCTTCACCGCGCATGCGCCAGCAAGGCGGCGGCTGGTTCCAGAAGATCGCTCGTCATAGACATTCGTTGCAGTTTCACCATGCCCAGTGGCAACATTTTTGACCTTGAAGCTTCTCTGCAGCTTTAATAACTAAACGGCAGTGTAAGTTGCAAAGTGATATTGGTAGCATACATCCAGGTAATGATTGTCAAGAAGAAATGCTGGTTACTGAAAACTGGAGACTAATATAGTAGATATGTAGATCGACCCAAAACTTTGCAACTCGTCAACTGTTTATCAAGGATGAAGCCAAACAAACACTTCTTCCTCTTTCGCTGAGCTTTCGGTAAATACATTATCTTCTTCAGGACTCAGAGGATGTTATAGAGTGAAAACCACACCACTCGCTCAAACCAGGCATAATGGGTTGCATCAGGTACAACTCAGTGAAGAACTAAAAATCAGGTTTATTGTAGAAATTAAAATAAAGAAAAGAAAGAAAGAAGAAATCTGGCATCAACACTCTCATTTTTGTTGTTATTGTTGCATTTGACTGTTGTAAATGAATTATTATTATCAACCTATGTGTTAACTGTCAGATGTTTATTTCTTATTTTCATTTCTACGATAAATCCGATTTTTAGTCTTCAATGAGTTGTACCTGATGCAACCCATTATGCCTGGTTTGTGCGAGTGGTGTGGTTTTCACTGTTATAACGTCCTCTGAGCCCTGAAAAAGGTAATATATTTATGAAAGCTCAGTGAAAAGGAAGAATTGTTTTTGTTCGGTCCCATTCTTGATAAACAGTTGACGAACTGGAGACGAAGGCAAACAAAACTGTGTATTAATTAATGAAATGAGAAATAGACCTCTCTTCGCAGCATATGTATATTCCTCCAGAATCAAGAACAGAAAACAATGGATGAATAAGCTTTAAATTCAAGCAGTTCAGTGTATGATACGTTTTTAAGTCATAAATACCCATCAATTAAAAAAAAAACTCTTAGTCTAGTTTCACTTTTGTAAAGGAGAAAGTAGTTAAATCAATTGAACAGGGTGGGCGCTTGAACCCATGCCCTGCAATCTTAGTCCATACATATATTTCGTGCAGAGCTTTCCAAAGACGAACCCTAAACACTAAATAAATAATAAGTAAAAAAATGGAAGCCAATCCCACAATTTTTTGTGTATGAAATGTCTGGATTAACTGCTGAGACATCTGCTGTAAATTGGCTTTGAAATTTCTGAGTGCGCTTAATTCGGGTCGTGAAACCACGATTGCTCCCTTGGTTTTACAATGACATGCAATTACATGAACCTACCTACTAACTCAAACAGAGGATACCCAAATTTTATTCGTGAACTGGTACAAATATCTGTTGCTACAGGGTAGGTACATGTTAACGCCAGTTTTTACAACCCGATCTTTTGAACTTTCTTGACAGCCTTTTCTTCCTGACAATCATTACCCGGAAAATGGTGGTCTTCAATATCATTCTAGCCAATAGACATGAGTGACAGGGGGATACCAACAGACTTGCATTATATACCAGGAAAGTCGACATTTCATCATAGAATTATTAAATCGTAGCCAATTAATTAAAACCTGATTCAAATGATAATAATTTATTTTCAAGTGCCTTTCAATAGTCTTAACAATGAAGCACTCAATTCCAAACTTTAAATAATATTTCTTGTAGGTACTTAACTGTGTAGTATAACAGAGAGGTCACTAGATTCTAAGAAATATCATTAGTAGTTATAAGATGTATCCAAATTTTGAGGTTTAGGTATCAATTTTACAATGAATTATTCAAATTTTCGGTATTACCTATCTACACACCTAAAAATGAATTAAGGGATCACTTTTCCTTGTAGACGCCAAAGACCCCAGATCAATCGGACAAAGTTCATATTATATCTCATGATTGGGTACCTCCTAATGGAGATGGGACTTCTTTTTGTTTTATTCCAAACACTGAGAAATACCAGCGATATGAAGCTCAGACTTGAGCCGAAACAGAATTAATCGCGCTTCTTCATGGTTATCAGCTCTAATCCGAGAACGGAATAAGATATATGTAGATGTAGATGTATAGAAAAACTCTCAGGGTGGGGTTATTTTGCGCCGCAAGCACGGAAGCCTGGTGACTTATTGTACTTTTCTGAGAGTTTTGCGTTTAATAAAAGAGATTCATTCCTCTTTTCAGGGATATGAGTCCTTTGATTAATTGTTCGCTTCGAATAGACATCATTGGGGTTTGTGCCCCAAAGAGTTCAAATCTGCGATAGGTGTGTGCAGGGCACTCGAAGATTATGTGGGATACTGTTTCGTCTGTCTCCTCGCATAGTCTGCACAGAGTTGAGTTTTGTGTGACTCCTATGCGGTGTAGGTGGAAACGTAGGGGTGTAAAGCCGACTATTGTTTTAAGTTCCCTACGGTTTATCCATAGAAGTCCCTCAGTAAGTGTGGTGTTAGGTTCAGCCGCCATGAGCTTGCTGTGGACATGTCCCAGGAATAAGATATCGCAATTCTGGCTTCGCCATCGCCATCAGACACCCCATAAACGCTCTCCAAGTTTCACTTCGATATCTCAAAAATTGTGAAGAAAAAATGGAAGGAGGAGGTTAATTCTCTTAGGAAAAATGCTCAGATTTCATTATGTTTTTGTTCAAATTAGAACTTGCTATCGCTGGTATTTCTCAGTGTTTGATATAAAACAAAAAGAATATGGTGCATCCCATCTCCATTAGGTACCTAATCATGAAATATAGAGTGAACTTTGTCAGATTGTTCTGGGGTCTGTGACAGTTATAGTCAGATCTAAGAGAATGCTCGTCATTCTCGAGTTCTTGGAATGCTGTGGTTGGCGATTGATGAGGATCCGAGAACCGGAAAATCATCTTCTCCAAACGTAACATATTACGCTAATAATACGAGTTGTATCTTTTAGGGTACTGTCACACTCCTCTCTCTCTATGTAGAGCGGATTTAGGTCCCATTGCACCTCTGGGGTCGTAGTTACAGGTCCTTGTCGTCTCAAGGAAATGAGATCCCTTAATTCTTGTGAGGTTGAGTATTATTAAATAATTGTTTTCTACGAGTAATACATTATATGCTTCAAACGTAACTACTCCAAAGTTTTCTGATTCTCTAACGTATAGTAGGATATTGAGTCAGAGGAGTTCATGCTTTACGGTGCGGTAGGTAATTATATTTAAGCAATCATGAGCACTATTATAAAAAACCTGAATTCGTAAACCTCAGAGCTGATCAACAATTGCACAATTGAAATGGCTTCCATAATATATTCGTGCTAGGTCCATCCATGAATCTTGAGTTAATAGTGAAAACTCGTTTTTCTAATCAATTGAAAAGAACGTGTCATTCAAGCGTCATTTCAAGTTCAAAGTTCATTGAAACAAAGACTTACGTTTTCCCCACTATTCACCTATTATCACTTTAATAAATTAACCAATAAATAATATGAAAAGGCCTCCAAAAAACCACAGAAATTACCGCTCAACTAACCTCGGATTCTCGCATCATTGGGAATATACGATGCAAACAAAAACCAGTAGACATCAATTCAATTATATAATTCAAGTAGATAGGTACTGCCTTTATAGTGTCATTAGTGCCTTAACTATTTCGAGAATGATCCAAATTCAACCCATGAAAATATGTCGACAAGAATGTATTGTTTACCCCATCTCTGTTTACTCGTCAATATAGGTACCTAATCATTTTAACATACCTATATTTTGTGAGTAGGTAAATGAACGTTAAGACTTGTGAAAATTCATGTATTTTGAAAATTCGTTCGGTTAATCTGAACTATGTACAGCAAATACAAACTTATCGGTTTGAATCTAGATGAACTGGGTCGAAGGGGTTTTTCCAAATTAATAACTGTAAGTGCAATTGTGGTTTGATGTTTTTTTAAACACACTGAGATAATCATCAGTTCTTTTTATATGGAAATAATGGCGTGGGGTTTAATGTATTGGAAATTGGTAGATTTAGCAAAAATGTACACTTAGTTTTGTAGATAGGTGGGTAGGTACCTACTTAAATATTTCTTCTGCGCTATACTAACCAGGCCAAGCTGTTGGTTATTGAAATTTTGGTATCTGCACGTAAAAAATGCCAAAAACCTAAAAGTTAGTAGGTACCTACCTACGGAATTCTCAGAGGAATTTTTCCAAGTTTTACATACGACAGAGTCATATGCTTGATAGGTACCTACCGATTAACTTGATAATTAACCAAACAACTTTTTGCGACTACTTATGTAGGTTTCGTCAATTTTTATAAGAAACTGTATTTCTAACAAGTTGAGAATCTTATAAATTAAGTAAAATGTGGAGCATACTCTCTGAAGTAACATAGCTATTGTATTGGCGTAGGCGTAATGTATTGGTAGTGAGATAAATATAGGTCACAATAATGATAGGTAACAGTAGGGTTATAATAAGGAGTCGGTAAAGATGCAAAGAAATAGTATTTGGCTCTCTTTGTACATAGGTACCTGAAGTTAAATGATTAATTGAATAAGAAACGAAGGAATTATTCTGATTCATTTCAACATAACCTCTGTTTCCTACACGTCTCAGTATTACCAAAGGTTGGCATGTTATAGTTAGTTTGTACGTTTGCTTTTCTCGTATTTATTTAAATAAAACTACGGAATTAGGCAGTGATATTTTGAATTAGACGTAGTCGTATTATGTAATTTGGGTTTATATTTATTGCTGTAATCTGGGTTTTGTATTGTGATCGTTTAAAATAGGTACAATAGGTACACCTACGCATCAATGATGTTAGAATGTGGTGTGTGAGGATTATGTACCGAACTCACGTGAGTTTGCATTATTGATGAAATCATGAGATTTCTTCAATTTTTATATCAAGCATAATGAGATTACCTAATCTGGCCTGGAATTATGATTTCATTAACAATTTTATGAGTTGAAATTAAATTGCAGATCAACCCTTTCAGTAAATTCGTTGCAAAGCATTTGTTGTATACTTTGACAGATAAGTACTTATATATCCAGGTATTTACATTACTACACACATAAAGGTAGGTAACTGTGAACTAATGTACTATTTTGGCCTAATTTTATGAACAAATCTTAGTCACCTCAAATCTACAGCAAATTCTGTTCATTGATTAAGAACCACGTAATCAGATTGTATGGTGGAGCTACACCTTGCTGAGGGACTTTGAAAAATATTCTGACTCAAATTTGGGTTAATTGCTGGTTTGAATGCGAAATATTTCTCAACATTATCGCTTATAGGAGAATAAATTCTAAATAAACTAACAAAAGTGTATGTAGCTTAGTTACATCCCTTAGATACATTTATGAAGTTGGAAATGGAATCATCAACTTCAATTTTTTAAGCTAAACTAAGCAGTTTTAGTGACATGTATTTAAGATAACGTTGTGAGGTGCGGTGAGTAGATACCTACCTAAATTTGAAGCTAAAGGCTGAAAATGTTTAATATCATTGTCCAGTTGTAAAATTGAGCTTTCTCACAAATTAATTAATTTATTCAACTACATATATAAGTATATTTCAATTGAGAGAACCTACGTATTACTTTTTTGAATCGGAAACGGTAAGTACAGCAACATTTTAATTTTCAAAAACGGAATCCATTTTTTCATTCACTTACCTAGTGCACAATGTTTTTTTCTTTTTGCTTATTCTCACATTATTTGAATATTTATTAGTTAGTTGAATGACTGTGTAAGAATAATGAGCGGTGACAGATATGTATTTGTGAGTAAATGAGGGACCATGGTAAAGTACTTGACAATTAGGCAGTTAAAAGAACGATTGTATGTGGATTTAACAATAATTTTCTTAAATTAAAAAAAAAGAATTACTTTGCATTTCTTATTATACCCATTCAGGAGTAGGTTAACAAATAAATCAAATTATAACAAAGGATGCCTATGCTAGTTAACGTATTTAAAGGGGTTTTTTCGAGTTACATCCCCGCATTTACAAATTATTTTTTATAGAATGGGGATTGATCGGATTGACGATCCCCAATCATTTTTACGTCCACTGTGGTAAAATATATCAGAATGCTGTGTATAATTTGGTGGTCTGGATGCTCGCATCTAAAAAATACATTACAGTAAAGTAATCTATCCCTTAGTAAAAACTCAGATTAGTTGGACAAGTAGGTCAGAATGCTGTGTATAGTTTGGTGGTCTGGATGCTCACAAGCTCGTATCTCAAAAATACACAACATCAAGTAGTCAATCCCTTAGTAAAAATACAGATTAGTTGGACATACAGGTCAGAATGAATGAATAGTAGAGAATTAACGGAAATATGCGGGGATATAACAGAAAAGGCCCATTTAAAGTCAGGCAGTGGTGACAAAACTGGATTTTCATGTGCCCATTTTCATGACTTTGTTTCAGAAACGGAAACGAAGGCTAACGTCCCGAGTTTAGCCTTTTTTGTAGATTTTCGCACGGCGTCAAGTTCAACGCATTCTCAACAAAACGTACGAACATAAGTTCAAATTCTACGTACCTACTACTGGGGTATCTACCTATCTACTACTTATGAAAATATATCACTATTTCCTATATCGCTTATAACGCATCCAATTAGAGGAAAACGCATGCGAGTGAAATCTCCGTACGATGTACCTAATCTTAGGTAGGTACCCTACCATGTTCGCTAATGCATTTAGACGTGATTTTCGACGAGTAGACAAGAATAGGTTACACATTCATCAGTAATGGATGAGATTTATAATATTATTGGTAATTTATAATATGGTTGGTAGTTATAAATAACAGCCTCCGGCCCAGTTATTTTAAAAGGAAATTCAATTTAGTGAAGCAAGCTTAGGTGTAAGGGAGACTTATTTTTAATGGCTGAATTGAAATGAATAAAAATGGATATAACCACGAGTAGGTATGCCTACCAACCAGGATATAAATGTACTTAAGTTTGTTTAGATTAATGCGTAAAAACAAATCAATCATTTTAGTGGAAAGATCAAAAATAGAGACAATAAATTATTGGATTATTTCAAAAATTAAACACTCTAAATACCTAATGTGGGTTGTTTTCTGAAAGATTCTTTGATAGAATAACGACATATATGCAAATTGAGTGTAGTGCAAGGTTTCGGGAGCTGTCGTTCGCTCTTCTGTTACGATTGAAACGTTGAATTTAGTTCCAACTCAACATGAAATTACTGAGCCTCTGAGTTATTTCAAACTCACTTGGGGGAGAATGGGGGAAGATAGTTCACTGAAACATACGGAAGAGCAAGAACTACGCGATCTTCTACGCTGGTGGTTGGAAATATAAGCTCATCTGCAAGCCAATAGTTTCACCTATTCAGAATGAGAATATCCACCATTGGGTTTGGAAAAACTTACTTCTACAATTATTTTTGAAAAAGCAAAGTCCATTCTGAGAACTTTGAGACCAATAAATATAGGAACTACGCTCAATAGGTATTTTTAAGGATTTGCAAAGTACCGGCAAGTAGTAATATCACAAAGGATAATGGGTCCACAAAGGTCATTCATGGGCCAGCGGAAGGGATGCGAAGACAAACACTCACAGAAAACCAACTACTTAGGTAGGTACTTGCGTACAGGTGAGGACAGTTTACCAACGGACATCACAAATCGTTGGAAAATTATCACATATACATTTAGATAGCCCCCCCCCCCCTCCCCCGGACACCCCTCCCTGGGAGCGGCGAAAATATTGAGACAAGGTGGGCCAACAATTTATTAATATTTCCCGAGCCCCCCCCCCCCCTTCATACATTCACGACGTTTTGTTCTATTCTAATTAAGAGTGCTCAGTGGTGGTTATTGAGATATTCTTGGCTTAGTTTTCTAAGTACCTATATTCCCTTATATATCTTTGTTGTTGGATAACTCAAATCATGTTCTTTTAAGATAGTTAAAAATAATGTTGTGAACAAAATATACCAGACCTAAATGAGACCATTATTAATGATTTTTACTTAGGCCTACTTTCACTAAAAATGTCAATGATTATTTCAAATACCCATACATTTTTAATATAACATGATGAGTTATTTTTAGTCCTGCCTTAGGTACAGTCGGGGTAAGCACAAACTGCAATGTGCAAAGCACTGACCATCGCTGAATGGCTGATCGCTGCTGGTTTACAGGTAACTTAACACTTATCGAGAACGGAAGGGATAATAATAGGGACGATTACTGTACTCGTAGTTACCGGTAAAAGTGTTTTAAGGAAAATATATTTTCAAATTAAAAAATCTTTTTCCAGTTTGTAATTTTTCCGAGGGTATCCCTCATACATCGATCTTTCTTGAACGCATTTTAGGTTTATTCACACTTCAGATAAATCGAAGTTTTCCGATTTATCTTAGTCGAGTTTTCAAGTCGACCAACTAAGAGGATAAAAGTGGTGAGAAATCGTTCCTTCATAGAGAAGCCTGTGTTGAACTTTTATAAAATTACTGATACGAAATGCCTCAGTCTGGTTTTTTTCTCTTTAAATTATACGGTTTTCGTATTTCGTTCGAATTCTCAATTTTTGTATTCTAATTCGTTATTTTGAGGTCACTACCTTTCAGAAGAAGAACCTGTTGAAAAGACTGCATGATGCCACGGGGATACCATCGGCTTTCATGTTGATTTATTAGAAGAGTAATTCGTGTGTTTCTTGAAGAATTACGGAATAGTTTGGAGAAAAAGTAGAATAAACTAAATACCAACGCTTCACATAGATACATCGTGATATGATATGTCCTTACATCATTAGAATTGGAGCTAAAGTCTTCAATGAATTTAGCTCATTCAGCTGACCAAGGAAGATCCAATCGTCTCTTAATGACTCAGAGAGTCTCCCTATAAAATTTCAACTTCCTAGGGTGAACAGGAAAAAATTTAGCTCATTCAGCTGATCGTGAAAAAGCCCATAATTTCAATCGTCTCTGTCCCAATAGTGGATGCAATTATGTTTACAAAATTAATAGATAAGGATCTCCTGTATTCACACAACCAGGCTCATACCTAAGATTGTTAACCACGAACTGCGCTGTGGTTAACACAAAACTGTTGGATATATCGAGAGCTTTCCAACGAATAGAGAATGATTCTTGTGTGACTTAAACTACAGGAGTTATATTTCCCCAAAAACGCGTTAGTTGTAAGTAGAAATCGTCAGAAAACGTGGTAACATTTTGGGTAACAGAATTTTCAGAATAACCCCTAGTGATGGAATAAATATGTTCATGTCAAAAAGTATCGTTCACCTATTATGATATTTTTAATTATAAATTTTGAGCTAATTTTCGGGTATTTCTTTGATCCTGGGAATAGGAACCCGACCCCGAAATTTTATGACGGAGATGGCTGGGAACTACCCATGTGTCCATATACCGAGTAGGTCTACGAGCCTAACATTCGTAGGTACTAAGGTAACGCAATTTCTGGCTATAACTGTGGATGTTGTAGGTAGGTACCTACCTACCATTGTGAACTTATTCATGATAACCAGCCCTTCTTCCCCCTTCCGCACCCCAGTGTGATTGAAATTGGTCCTTTTAAGTACTGAACCCTTCACATTTAGTGTATCCAACGATTTTGATAATTGGATTACGTTGAAATTACTTTCATAATGACGTGTAGCCAGTGGATGTTGTAGGTAGGTACCTACCGTAACCTACCTACATTGTGAACTGACTCATGAAAACCGGTCCTTCTTTCCCCTTCCGGTGGTTGAAATTGGTCCTTTTAGGTTCTGAACTCTTCTGATTTAGTGTACCAAACGATTGTTGGATTATGTTGGAATTACTTTTATAATGACGTGTAATGTAAACAGTGGATGTTGTAGGAAGGATACCTAACTACCTTACAAACACTCATGAACACCATTCCTTCTTTCCCCTTCCGCACAACAGGGTATGGGAAATTCAAATACCTGCGTTCTTTTAAGGGTCCTTATTACGTGTATGTAGAACGTACTGCTGATACTGCACAAGAACCACTGTATTACATAAACGTCATTAGACGTTTACGCAACTATAATGTTCGTCACGAGATGTCAGTCGACAGATCTGGAGGTCAAAGAATAAGAGTTAATTTTTGGACACCCGAAGCTGTTAACTCATTCTTGTTAAACAAACTGCTAACTGATAATTAACTGAAATCGGTCCGTTTAGGCACTGGGCCCTTCTAAATCAGTGTGTCTAACGACTTTGACAGTTGGATCATGTTGGAATAACTTTCATAATGACGTGCAAGCAAATATGAAATCAACTGGCGAATCCAAAAGGCATCTCACAAACCATATTTGTCATACAAACTTGTCTTAATATTCTGAAGAAAAAATAAAATAAACAATAATACAAAAGAAAATTAAATAAGTGACATAAGAATAGGTAAATAACTATAACGTGGTTCAATAAAAAATACCTCTATAAATTTTTGAATAAAATAAATATAACAGAAGATTTTACGAGTTTTTCTTCTACGAAGCGGCTTTCCATACACTTTTTTCCCCCGAAATGTTTCTTTTCGGCAAAAATGTTATGTATTGGTTTTTCGGGTGAGATGAGCGTTCTCTGTTGAAAACCAAGTAATGCATATTATTTCTGACGAAATAGTAAAGGTATTCCTTTCAGGACACAACCCTTCAAGCCAGTATAGCCAGGTGAAAATGATTCAAATTGACTTTCTTCAATAATTGTTTCGGCTGGTCAACGTCATATTTATTCTCCATTTTAAGCAAATTTAACGATAGGTTTTTCTGTTTCACCTGTAGGTACCTATAGAAATGCCTTTTTTCTATTTTAGCCAACGAATCTCAGTTGCATAAATTTCAGAAATCTTAGAAAATCAACTTAGAAAATGGTTGAAAATCAGAGTGAGCGACAAATACATGTTAAAATATGAAATAGGAACCTACCTAGATAATCATGAATACGCCTGCAACAGGCTCTACTGTATGAATGTGGGACAAAAGAGCTGGTAGAATATAATCAAATAGGTACCTTACCTAGCCTGTTTTCGTCTATTAGAAGTCAACTTAGAAAAATCTGTGATTGAGATAATCATCTTGAAGAATAAAAAAGTAACACTTAAAATAGGTAGTAACTTGCCAACAATCATCACTTTACCTATTCATAAGTCACACAAAATATGAGGTTAACTACTATTGTAATTATAAGAAACTACTTGATAGAAGCTGATAAAGTACAACTGAAGCAACTGATCATCAGTATTCATGTTGACATGTTTATTTATGTTGTATAATGTTTGTTTTGGGATGTTGAGTGGTACCAGAGACGGGATTTTTTTTAACCATTCCAAAGTTTTACTGCATCTCAAGTTTCTGATAAATATATGATATTTTATTCTAAATTTGTTACAGTTATTATGGCCAACCTCGTCCAGCATGACATTCTCAAACTGCTATACAAATATTTATTATATGTAAAAATTATTTTGTAGCATTATGTAAGATTAGAGTTGGTATTGCTGAACCATTCCTAAGTATATCGATGATATTGAAGTGTATCAAAATTGATCGCGCGCGCACACACACACACACATCACTTAAGGTTTTCTCAGTGGATTCAGTAAGGGCTGTCCTGAACGGAAGAAAGCGATGCAAATTTAAACCGTTTTTATTGATCAAAATAGATAAATTATATGTTCGAAAATTGACAATCTACAGAATTAATGAACGAAACATCAAATAGGTTACTGTGCTGTACCTTGAAATTCTTTTAGGCCAAAATGCTTCAAAGTTATCTAAAAGGGTCTATTCAGAAATAAGTTGTTTCAAACATATGTGAATCACGTTTACAGGTATTTCCTTCGATAATACCACTTTTCTGGAACTAACCAATTTCGCACAAGATACAATACTTTACCCTAAAAACACATAAAACTAACCAATTTCGAATCAATAATCTAAAATACTATGGAACTCTGGCACGCTTCGTTGCTTAAACTTAATAATAAAAAATAATAAAAATTTACTCATCAATATTCTTCATCCATTTATAACATCGTACATACAGTTAATGTCTTACAGCAAGGTTTTATTAAATTTATTGCACATGTGTGTGCGTTCACCATTATAAAACAACAAAAGGAACAGGTAACAAAACATGGCACAGCAAGTAGAGTAATATGACACAAAATGGCAAATTGATTTTACATAAAGTCATACGTGGTTACCTATGCTTAAAAATAAGTAATTCATCATCATTAATTTATTGTTTGCTAGTATTGAAGCTGGTCCCAATGGATCAATCAATACCTAATCACATGAAATAGGTATGATAATACAATACTACCGATGGAATTCATAAAAATGGGCTATAAGTACCACGTTTAAAAACAATTTTTGGCAATTTACAAAATCGCGATAAAAATGCAGTAATATTATTTTTTATTTATACACATTATAATTAAATTATTACAAGTGAAGGAGCGTGGAATAACCTTTTAACGAATATTATTCAAAGAAAATTGACTAACACTGGATTTCAAGTAGATATGGACCTACTCAGTTCATAGAAGTAGGGACATTGCATCAGGAGTTAAGGCATTTTTGATATGGGACATTGCATTTTTGATTCTAAGAATATAAAAAATAATAATCAAAATTAGCAGTCGAAGGGTTTCTAAGAACAAAAGGACCGTAATTATTGTAATCATTAGTTTCCTTACACTGTCATTCAAGGTTGAGATTATACAGCATTTTCAAATTGAATTCGTCCTTTTACAAAATGAATTCGTCCTTCATGAAGAGGGACCGAATCTTGAAGGTATCTTAGTAAAGCTGGATTCACATGGAGCGGAACCAGCGCGAAAAGTGGAAGGACGGAAGGATGGAAAAACCAGTGGAGGGAGTGGTGGAGTCGGGAAGAGTATTCACATGAAGCGGTCTCTGTGGTGAATGGAATCATAACCTTCCTACTGAAAGCCTCTCTTATCTGAAACCTCTACTTGCGGTTATCAACATTCCTGTCCACTGCGCTTGTGCGGAGCTCGACGGAACGAGGAAACGGTATGAAAATACCCGCTGTCCGCCCGTTCCGACAACATGGCAGCCGCCACCCTCCACAACTGTTGTCCCAACAGCCAATCAGATCGCGTTCCGTCCTTCCACTTTCCACGCTCTTTCCGCTCCATGTGAATCCAGCTTAACGGCGGTGTCTGGTGCTGACGGTGGCAATCTGAATGCAGTCTTGAGGCAAGTGCGCGAAAATCTTCTCCCTACCATCTACGCCCATAAGACACAAATTACTCTCGACACCAACTTTGTAATGCGTATGCTTTCTCTCGTACCTAAAGCAGCGTCAGAGCAGCCCAGCATTGAGGAAAAAAGAAATAATAAGGCTGCAAATTATTACACAAAGGTTTATTATTTCTGTATTGTATAGCTCTTCTACGCAGAACACCTGTCTATATTATTAAACGAATCATTAAGTAGGTATCGAATGTCTGCATAGGTGTAGACGCCTACTGAAGAGAAATGAATAAAATTAAATAACACACCTAAACTTTCTTTACACGAGCTGTGATGATGCAGTGCCGTGAATTGGCAAAACAGCGGCGTTACCTTAAAAGTTTTCGAAATCTTGATTTTTCAATATTTCAGCCCTTGATTACTATGTACCCTTTAAAGTTGATCAAAACGGATGACAATGTTACTGGCACATCCCCTGCCAATGTATTTTTCAGCCAAATTTCATAAACTTTGGTCCAGTAGTTTTGGAGAAAAGCTCTGGACAGCGTACGGTGGACGATTTATTTTTACTTGGTCGATTACAAAGGTTCATTATTGAAAATAATGAACCAAAACTCTAAAATTCGTGGCTGTGTATGAATTTCTTGCATACTTTTTGCGAATTTCTTGTGTCAATTCCTTGTAAACGTTGTAAATTTCTTCAATTACATCTTTATTAACTATGCAAACCAATGCATTAAATTACTATTCTTCGAAAAAATAAAAGGTATCTGCGTATCATTTTTGGGTTGCCTTCAAGATTTAGTGACTTTTTTTGAAGAACGAATTCATTTTGTAAAAAGACGAACTCATTTTGAAAACGGACGAAATCAATTTGAAAAAGCTATATATCAAATAACATCATCAATAAGAACGGTGAATAACGTTCAACATTGGAGTAGGAGGCGAGGTAGGCGTATTTCGCTTATCTAAGACAGGGGCTGTCATATCGCATCCCTCCCAGTGGGTGGTGAACAATATTCACAATGTTACAAGGGTGGAACCTACGCACGTAATTCCACGCTCCACCGTGTACATTAGTACAAGTTGACGACCATGGCAGTAATAATAGGAAGCAGGATTACAACAATATTGTGAGTCGAATTGGAAAATATTATATTCTTGACGGATTCTTATAGAAAATGTCAAGCTTATTCCGAATAAACCCACATGTTAGGGTTTCGAACTAGTCCTTCAACGTTCAAATAACTAAAAATGACTTTAAAAAAAAACTAGTTTTTTAGGTCTAAATTTGGAGAAAAAAATAATATAATTTCTGATAGCATACAAAATGATCTTCCTAGGATCATTTTAGGTCGTGAAATTAGGAGATTCTTTTCAAATGAGCATGATTTTCAACATTCCAAAACAAAACGCACGTAATTCATTTGATTTCCAGGTGGTTTCAATGAAATTACTATTTAATCAGAGAACATTAGAACTAATATCCATTTTTTTGGAGAAAGAAACAACATTTGCAGCTATTCTAAGGGACAAGCTCTTGCAACGCAGTTCCACCTCTCATAGAGTTCCTAGGTGGGAACTCGAGGATGGGAAGGCTTCTTTAGAAAAACAGTCGCAGTTAGTCGCAAGAAATTTCAATGAGATTAGGTCAAGAACGGGTTGCAGAAAGTAGGAATTAAATTTCAGTTATTTTTGATCTTTTTGAGAAGTTCACTTTTGAAGTTGAGGAAAGAGTCAAAACTTCAGAAATATCGTTGATCATACTTGTCCTCAATAGGGGTTAATCCCATTACATTAAAAATATTTTATAATCTTGATTGAGTTATATACCTTTGCTCATATTCGTAGAAAATGGAGGTTCACCCCGTTTCATTGTTCTTAGCCGATGGATACACTTGAATTGAAATGGTAGTCTGCACTATGTTTATATCTTAGGCCAAAAGACATGTACACAGATCTCGAAATTCGCTCTTCAGGCATCCAATCGCGACTTTTTGGGGCATGTAACCTATTGAACTGAACTCAAGGACTATCTGGTGATATATTAGTGCCCACATTTCAAGAAAAGCTAATTTTGAGTTTTCGATTTTTAACACATGCCCACAGCACTGTGTGGCTTCCCCCGGCACAACTCGCACAATGCCAGCCCTGATCAAAGCGAGCTGACGCTGCCTGTGTAGTGGGGACGTGCCTGGGGATGCTGCTCAGCTTCAATTCATAGTCATTTTCATTTAATATTTGTAGTTGGACGGGCGCTAGTTCATTTGTGAGAGATAATAAATTTATTTGTGATCAAGAAAGAGTGGATTGATGGAGAAATTCTAGAATTAATTTAACTCTTGGCTACTGGACAAAACACACCACGATTATAAAGATAAAAACAAGCGACACGACGGTCTAGTAGAAATAGATTCTCGACAGTTATTAGCTTTGTTCCAACAAGGACAAAAGGGCGCCCTAGAGGAGCTCAGAGCTCGAAATTGCGTCCCAACAACCTTATGGGGTTGAGAGCTCCGTGTTCCAACAGATCTTAGAGCGCCCCCAGAGCTGCTCCGGGGGTCCCCCAAGTAGCCCCACACTTTTGACTGGGTCTCATCGAGAGCTCCGACCACTACGCATGCGCAGTTTAAAATAACCTGCTACCCTTGGCTCTGGGGCTCTGTCCCAGCAAAACAGTCTGTACATACTAGCCCGAACGTGATAATGCGTGAATTAGTCGCCCTGGCGGCATAGTGTGGAAGTAGCTTTAGACTT
Source organism: Adelphocoris suturalis (assembly GCA_030762985.1). NCBI lineage: Eukaryota > Metazoa > Arthropoda > Insecta > Hemiptera > Miridae > Adelphocoris > Adelphocoris suturalis. Next base: position 62,430,289 of record CM061041.1, read on the forward strand.
TAAAAAGAAACAGCTCAGGAGATGTCTAGCCTTCTCTTTAGACGTAGATATTCCAAAGATTACAAATAGCACATCAAAATATTTGTTATAGCACATGTGGCCTTCGACGATACAAATTATTACCAATAATTTCCATCGGCGCCCCAAGCCTATTAACCAACGAAACATCGAGCATGGATATCATTTCAAAGTACCTACGTAACAGTTTTTTCTACAATTTGATACCTATAATTACATCTGCCCTCAAAAATGATATTTTTAGTTTACCCACTTCGACAGAAAGACAAAAAGATCTAGTTGATGAGAAGAAAACTTATAAAAGTGGTAGCAAGTATATAAACATGTGAATCTTCTTTATAACTATAGATAATGATAATAACCAGGAGTAAATTGTAAGTATAACAATCTAGAATTACTAGATACAACAACCCCATTACTACTGCCATGATGATTACAATGACTTTAAGTAATAATAAAAATAATTTAATGTTTCAACATTTTCCATTCATCCCAGTCTGGCTGTCAAATACCGATCGGCCAAAATAACTATAAAGTAATTAATAACGAATTGTGAAAGTCTGTTCAATTAGCACCGAGAAATTATCAAGATTTTCAAGACATGGCTGGTTTTTATCCGGTCTCATCTCGACCTCCGGTAGTAAAGAAGTCACAATGCACATTCATGATTCACAGTCATGATATCCATTCTTTATAAACCTATAGGAGCTGAATATATATATATATATATATACATATAGAAATACCTACTTATTTACCCAAGAAATCAAATTAAAATGACCAGGTTGTGTCTACATTAGAAGATTATTCAGAAAATTCGAAAAACGTAGGTAACTAATCAAACATAAAAGGATTCGGAAGTTAATGGCAATATCATTTGTGTTAACGCGCGTTTGTGTGCTGTTGTTTGTTCATTTGTGGAAATTCCATCAAATATTGATTTATTCATATACAAGATGTGAGGGGATGATATAGCTGCAATGAATTTGAAATATAAAATTTGTATACACGGGAAAGACTGTCAAAACCTACGTACGGGTCCACAGCCACGGAAGACATGTTAATGTATCGATTATCACAATCACCTTCGTAGTAAGCAAGCCTGGTCTCTACCAGAACACGTTTCTCACTTTGCTTGAAACTCAGCTGCTTTTATTTTCAAAGCTTTTTAGGAGCGTAAGATTTTAGCAGAAATTGGGACCCACCTAACGCCTGAGAACGATGTGCGAATAAAAATGGCAAACTTAAAATTCCATAGCAACAATTTGGTGGTAAGAGTGTGACAGTTCCCGCGGGATCCAAGGGAATGCGCTGCCGTCGCTCTGTTGTTTCCCGACGGGCGTCAGGCGCTTCTTCCCGTGTTTTCGAAAGGCCACGTTTGGCGATGGATGGGTGATCCTAGAACTGGAAAACCTATCTTCTCCGAACGTTATAATGGATTTAGGCCCCCATTGCACCGCGGGGCGCCTAAGTTCATTACAAGAGGGAATCATCAGAACATTACGTCTCCCCTACGTGTATATCTTTCAAAGTAGGTATCGCTTTTTGCTGTTGTCTGCCAAAGTAAAGAGATGGAAATTTAAAATTGACATCCTGATGATAAGAGACGTTGGGATGGGATACGTAGTTGACAGAGTTTGTAGTTTATTGAACATTGCGTCGTAGCGTTTGACTGAAGCCTCTAACTAATTAAGTAGAAACAGCAGAAAACCAACTGCTGATGAAGTGACCTCCTTAAAGTTAGGAACCTATTCGAGTCCAGAGATCAAGATATAGCCCTTATGATTTCAACGCTTTAAGATGTTTTCGGTTAACACACATTTGAATAGGTATATGTATTGTATCAAGCTATCATGTTTCGGATTCGCATCTAATTTTCGGTTTAACATAACCTCAAATTGATCCGTCAACTCTGTTCTTGAGTTTGCAAGACAACTTCGCGGAGATCCACATATCATTTTAGAAATATATGCATCTAAACTTTAAATTAAATTGTTGCGCCCAATATTCTGCTAGGTGAAGAAGAACATCGAACTATGAGAAATCAGATTGAATAAACACAATTGTTCATCTATTTCCGAACGAATAGCTACATTCTTCTAGTGATCTGAAGTTAACAGCCAGACTGTACAATTCATTCCAATTGTAAATCGGAACGAAAAACTAGGCCCTACTTAGGTACTACTAAAATTCACACTAGATATCAATAGCTTATGTTAAATATTACGATTTTTCTAATAACGAATAGCTAATCCGCACGATCTGCGCACAAATAACAACTGGCTCATTGCATCATTGCCACAGAAAATAAATAAAGGACACTTAAAGTAGGTACCTACTTACCAACAGCTAACACCTGTAAAATTCATCCATATTGCACATTTAGAGCCTTTTGCCGCCTAATTAGCATTTTTCTGTTCATTTTAGAGCATTTTTCCTTGTCGCATAAACTTTTAAAAAACGTTATCCTTGTGCTACATAAATTACAAAATTTATTAGAAGACAAAATACACAAATGACTGGTTTAAGGTACATGTCCCTTAAACATTACTAAAATAACTACAAAAGCCCTTCAACAAAAGGTATGGGACTGATGAATCTTGCAAACATGACCAAGTGATGGAAGGAAATATATCTTGTACTGCTTAGTAAGTCTAGTAATTTCCTTTCCTTTCGCTTCTAGCGCTTTCATCGGTACCTAACTCGACATAGCTTATTATCAGCTATTTGCATAATTTTTTCGAAGTGGGTAGTCGAGGGGAGACAGAACATGGGCCTTTTTCTAGGCAAAAACGAAAGTCATTCGTACCCACTCTAAGTGAGTAGTCGAATCTTCTTTTTGGATTTGTTTAGCTACTGGAAAAGATGATTAGGGATGTTTAGGGATGGGTGGGTGGGGGCGGTTCGGGATGCAGACCCTGATCAAATTTTCCCAATGTCTAAAAAAGAAAAAAGAAATAAAAAAAAAAGGATCATTTCTACATATCTACCAGCCTAACCTACATACCCAGTACTGACGCGAGTGTATAAATGTGTTTACTGTGTATTAGGCTCTATCTCGGGGAAGGGTGCTGTGTCAGTATCAGTTTTAAGAGATTGGGATATCAGGTCACCGGGACGAAGAAGGCACTTTGATGAGACATGACTAAATCATTCGTGTCCGATACTTCATTCATCGTAGTGGGTAGATTTGGGTTAGATAATTATAATGTATGGTAGAAGGGTCCTCTTTCCCCATGCTAGGGGTTTCTATTAAATTAACATCATTATTAACTGTGTTTCAGTGTTTACATATATCCCTTCAAGTTTCAATTATTAATATTTTACAACCAATAATGTCCCAGGAACATTAAAATAGGTTGCAACAAAGGGGACTACGCCAATATCAACCCAACAACGACCATAAATATCAAACATCAGCTGGTCTATCACCGATGACAATGCTGAGAGCGGAAGGAAAGGTTACACTAATGCCCTGATGAGTTCTAGACAGTTAAATTTGTTTTATTCTTTACATACAGAGATTCATTGATTTCTACCTACTGTAACTACATCTAAATTTGAAAGAGAAAAAAAGTTAAGGCAAAAGAGAAATTCTTAATTAAACAAGGAAAAGTGAGTAAAAAAGTTCTAAATTAAACAGAATAAAGCCTAATTTGGCGGCAAAATGCAACGTTTACAAAATCTCAATATTTTCATTTTAGGTTCACGCAGTATATCTTAACATAAAATAGTTCCTATATGGCCAAAATAAATTAATACCTCCATCGCCGCCTAGATGTCAAAACTAGGTAGGCTGTATGCAGGAGGTTTTAGCGTTTCGAATAATTTTGATTGCGTTTAATATTAATATATACAAGTATATAGATTCAATCTTCAAAGCGTCTAGGTGCATTTCATTTATGAAGATTTCATTACATATCCGATTATTCTTTAATTAATATGAGCTGAAATTTGAGGAGTTGAGCCTAGCCCACAGCTGTGGGAGTTATAGTTCATATTATGCTCCAATCGTGAAGCTTTAAGAAAGCCATTGTGGGGAATATAGTATATTACAAAGTTCAGTTCAGCGGGAAATTTAAGCTCAATTTTTATCCTTTCGAATTAAAACTAGTTATGTATACATATCGATGATTTTGATAATTGTTGCCAAAAAGGAACCTAGGTAACCAAAGATTTTCAGTTTTCACCATTAAGGTAACAACACCGATTATGAGAGAGAAGCTTGTTGTCGATAAATACAATTTTTTATAACTACTTAATACAATTCCTCATGATTGCCTCTGACATTAAAATGAAGCATGTAAATACCGATATGTTTATTTTTAATGAGATTGTTATTGAATGAGATTGTTAGGCTTCATTTGTACTCCCCCAACAGTTAGAAGTTTTCACTCTAAGATTTTAAAGTTTATGCATCCTGTGACGTCACACCCACATTCTTTGCAATCAGCGCAATGCCATCACATGTCTGGTGATTCCTATCTCAGTTTAAGGAAAAATTCCACAGTCGAAGAGGTTTGGGACTCATAGCTCAACCGGTGGGAGTGTTGCAACTAAAGAGAAATTTCCCCTTAGTAAGTAAGGACACGAGTTCGAACTCTGTGAAGGTATCAAATATTTTTAGGCAGTAACAATTGGCGCAGACAGTAAAAAACCAACATAATAAGGAACAATAAATAATTAAATTCCTCTCGAGCCAAAGACACAATCACATTCCCTGACGTAGCATCTTTCACTTTCTCACTCACTTGAGTGAAAACACACACAATGACATCGCTCGACTGCTGAACTTCTTTCAGCAAGAATCTGCTGAGCCAGTGGCCTGCAGTTTCACTTCATCATTCGGCAAACCCCAAACCAGCTAAGACTGATGGTATTTGGCACCGGGGAAATGTTTTTTTAAAGGAAAAATCCCACAGTTTAAGGGGTTTGATTAAATTGGCCCGCGTCGGTGTTGCAACTAAAAAGAAATTTATCCTCAGTAAGTAAGGACAGGGATTCAAACTCTGTCGAGGTTTGAAATAGTTTTGGGCCGTAACACAGGCAACCTTGAAAAAGGAACAACATCAGCATCCAGTTTATCTGGAAACCTTACTTCCAAAGGATGAAAAGTTACAAACTAGGAAACACCACAAATGTGGTCCAACAGAAACATTTGAGTGAGCAATTAACATTGCTTACCATAATAAGGAGGGCGCTCAGACACTCAGGGCTAACTAACTGCACATGGGGTGCACGAATAACGTTATGAAGCATTCAATGGCTGGCGATCTCGCCAGATTTTGGCTTCAGTGCAGCGTCATACAAGCTTGAAAGTAAGTTGTACAGCTGCTTTGAGGACCGATGTAAATATGTAAACATATTCAATCTAAAAATAAAATACTAAGCTTCATCATGAATTGCGTCAGCAATAAAACCTTGCCGATACCAGCCAACAAGGCGATGACGAATGTGAACGGGTCCTGCTCCACATTCAGGACTTGAGCGGGCTGGAAAAACACCAACAAGAAGGGTAGTTCTTCAAATGAAGTTCCACTTCATATGAATTTAAAGCATTTCTGCTTGTCGTGAGGTATCCGTGTTTTGAACAGTATCGAATCTGCTCGGAACTGAGTGTTTAGAAGTGGTGTGTACCCGAACACCTGCGGAAAGAAATCAATCAATTGCTATCCAATGTATTTACATAAGAGAAGGAATGTATGTCATGTCTCAGTTGAGGTGAGTACCTACAAACTAATTAGGAATACGGCTTCTTAGCATTCTAAACGTTAGTTGCACAAATATCACCGGGACAAGACTAACAATTCTAATACATAACAACCATTAAATACAGAGGAAAACAATTCAAGACCAAAAACTTCCAGCTTACCTGTGAAAAGAAATTGATGCACTTGTGTCTTTCTTGAAAATGGGTATCATCTTCGGAAAGAGAGACGGGACATCCCGGGCAACGAAACGTCCACCTTGAGGTAACCTACAATGATTTCAAAATAATATTTTGGTAGAATCATGTCCATGAACTCAAATTTAGATTTTATATACGAAATTCATTTTGAGAAACTTGATATTTCCTAGTAGGAAGACCAATGTTTATCACACAAATTCTCATTACTTACTTTAAAATTAATATTTTTACTTTGTGTAAAATATGTAAGCTTGGGAACAAAATGAACAAAGATGATTAAAAATAAATGAATGAGTATAGGAAAATTACTCAGAACTCATTTTAATTTCCAAGTAATGAAAATAAACCTTAATGTAAGCTTGAGAAGATAAATTTCATTGTAAATTCGAATATTTAATCTAACAGCTCATTGGGACTGAGGCATTCTGTTGGGAGTTACTCTATTCTAATACAACATAAATTAACAGGCTAGAGCCAATCACTATAAATTTCCAATTTTATTGACATGGATATGTCTTTTGGCTGGGGGTCAAGGAATTTTTCGTGACACTTTTTTTTCTCCACACAAAATGCAACGCTCCGGCACTTTAGATTATTATTAACTCGAAAAGTGAAGGCTAGGTAGAATTTCTATTGATTTTTCACGTACAACCAAGGCGTTACTAGGGAAGAGTAACTCCCATAGTTTTCATAGTAGGAAAATCGTTCGCCACTTTTTGGAATGCTCTCATTTTATCACAACATCTTATGACCTCTAAGCCATTGTAGTGTCAAGAGATGCTGATTTATTACTCTGAGCTATAAACTAATATTGTTTTGTAACCATGATGGAATAATCTTGTGAAAAGAAGGCACTACATGGTTGGTATACAATTGAGTAGTAGGTACCTACTGGTAAGCACTACTAGACATATCCATGATCTTTTGTTTTTCCCATCAAGGGAGAAATTAAAATGCTTGATTTTTCCACTCTCCCTCAAATTTAGATTCAAAGGAAAGCCTTATAGTTTCGATTCCAATTCATGTGCTTATTTACATTATTTTTTGAGGAGAGAAAACGGAATCCACAAACCGTGATGGACACAAAATTCAGATTTGGCACTGATTGTCTGCTCGTAGCTTCCAACAAATATTGCTTCGGTCATTCATTTTGGTTTTTCCACTATAAACCTCAACATAACAGATGTAGGATGTTCATTCACTCTGATATTCAGGAAAATAAATCACCAAGACCACTCAACAGATCTCAGATCTTAATCAACATAACAACATTGATTAATGGTGGCAAACAGTTTGAAAACTGTTGGTTAGTCTAAGTCACTAATTCACTACTTGGGGTCGGTTTATCAATCACATTTATCCAATGGATAAGGGAGATTTATCTGAGGGATAGCGTTATCCTCCAGATAATACAATTGGGGGTGTTTATCCATCCCTAGTTAAACCCTATCTGAAGTTTCAATTTATCTGGCCCCCGGACGGCTGGATAACAATTATAACTGGAGGTTAATGAGATATTCAGAGCTTTCTAACCTCAATCAAGTTAATTTGTTTACAAATTTTGATTGAATCACAAGTTTGGTTGCCTTTATTTTTGTACCTTCCAATGGATATATTTTGGGATTTGTCTTCAAATAGCAGCGACGACGAAGATTCTATCGTAGCAGAAGACCGTATACAGTAAGACCCCATGTAGATCACCTACTAAAATGGTAAGAGAGCGTATTTATATTGAGGTTTCGGTTGGACAAAGATGCCGTTCTTCACATTCTAACGGAGATCAAAGATTAAATTAAGTCCACAACTTACTGATCACAATAATCCATTCATAATAATTCAGGTTGGAATATCGCTATTTGTAAATAATGTATTTCTCAACTTCTCTCTTTCTGCATGAAGCAAACGGCAAAAAGGAGGTGGTTTCTTGTTTCTTAATTGCCTAGCTTGATTATATGATGGACACTGATGTGGAAATAACGTCGGACCCGGTTATTTTAATAGTCCATCCATGAAGAAAATATAGCTCCATGAGTAAATTGCCCTTATTTTGTTGCCTACCAATGAGGATGTTAACGGCGCTATCTGTGAGACAGTATTTATCTGAGATATAATTTTATCTGCTAGGTAATTCGCCATTTATAAACGGTATAGCTACCCTGCAGTTAACGAAGGTAATTGATAAACCAGCGGCCCGTCACTTGATATAAAGCTGCCATTAATTTGGTCACAAAAAAATTAAAAATACTAACCTTAACTGGAGGTTTTCTTGTGACGTGAGAGACTAGGAAATTCATGGCGATGTCCTCACAGTTCATATACTCGTCTACTTTGTCTCGTATAGCCTGTGGCAACCAGTATGAATACAGGTACATGTAGTGCTTGTGGAAAAAAGCTGCGCCAGTGAGCACCATGGATAGTTCACAGGAGTAGTTTGAATTGTAGAGCCAACCTCCGTAGTTCAAATCCAGAGCGTGGAATCTTCCCGGGAAACCGACCACTCTATCCCGTTGCTCCCTCCATACACTGGAACCGGAGTGAATTGAAAAATGAATCAATATGATAAAATCTGATGACCACAAGTTTTTTCTCTCCGAGGAAATTAGTTCAGTTTATGAACATGTATAGGCATATTGAACATCCTAGGTACAATAAAATTTAAATGAGCTCGACATACTTTTCACTATTTCATGAAATAGATTTTACATTGGTAAGGGTTAAAGATAATCAAAAGCTTCCCAACCATAGAGCAAAACGAATTGAATACAGTGGTTACAAGAAAAACTTTCATAAAAGCTCTATTATGAAAAAACAGTGTAGGTCATACAATAGGCTATATGCCAGACTAGTATGAGGCCCTCAAACGAATTATTTTACATTTTTTACTTGTCATCGGTTGGTAAGATAGTTAGTGATACATATTCTAAATTTAAGAGGAAATCACCATATCCGCATATACATAATGTATAGTTTGAAAATGTGTTTCTGCCTTGCAAAAATTATTTCAAAACGTAGGTACTTGAAAAGAAGGAGGGAGATGACGTTGGAATAGTTCGAAGGAGCCAGGACTTGAACAGAGCTCTTGACCACTCATACATTACACTCACAGCTGAGCATAATCACTAAATGCAGTTTATACGTATCAGGATCTTTCAAACATTTGGTTCTCCCAGCGTAATAACATTTCACCAGTTACTTTGGTACTATACATATAAATTTATTCATTCAAGCCGTACATCAACCAGAAGGGTCATTGGCGGCTCATTTGTATAAACTGGGTAGATACTATGTAACCAAAGCAGCAACATACTTTTGGATCTCAAATAATGATCTTACCGGAAACCAAAAATGATTTCATCGTGTCTCAGATGAGCGTCATCGTCTACAGACAAGACAGCCTCTGTTTCAATGGCTTCATACGGGAGGAATCGATTATTCAAACTGTTGCGATTAGCCTTTACCACCTTCAAAACAGACAATAATGTCATTATGATTGCAAGCTAGATCATAAAATAATAAGCAGGCATGTTATATAGTGGAACATTAAGTAAAGTAAGGAAGCTCAGAAATATATTTACATTAACAGGCACTCCAATGTCGGGCCACCTTAAGTCTTGAAGGGGAGGGCGAGGTGAGTTCCAGACAACTACAACTTTATTCAAGTATGGGAGTCCGTGGAGTCTGCTCAGCGAGTTCATGAGAACCTGAGAAAATGATTACAATCAGTTGACATAATTTATATCAACAATGCTAATAATAATAAACTGTCTATAAAGGCGGAATCCTAGACAGATGGTTGGCCGCTATGTCCAAACGTTGACTTTTTATCGATTATAATAACAGCGCTAATAACGTCCAAATCGTGAATAATGACGACGTTTTGGGATGGAATGGGTTTTCAACATCGTTTATAACGACGGACTGACAATACCACCAGACTTCGCACCCTACCAACTTATCGTCTAGATTTATACAAAGAACAGAAGGTACACCATGCCCTCAAGTTCGCAACTTATATTTTTATAGAGCTAATGCACTGAGGGGCATTTCCAAAACCATTTTTCACGTGCACCACCAGTTTCTAGAATTCAAACAACAGTGGTATCTTGGTATCAGTGGTTGCTACCATTGAGCTGGCTTGCACGTGCACAATTTATTTCAAAGAATTTAAAGATTCTCTTGAACGAGATCTTCAGGGAAGGTAATGTAAATCGGAGGTCGCCTTTGGTTTCAGTTTCACTAGTTCTAAGTGTCTTGTGTACAGCGAGTTCCTTCTTACCTTCAAGATGTCCTACAGAAAGTCCGAGTATTCTAATTGTTCATGTCTTCATTATGTATAAATAATGAAAATAAATGTCTAAAGTTGAAAACATACGTGTCTAAAGTTCAGTTCTTCCCTTCAAAACCATTTAGACGTCAAAGCCAAGAGTATATACAAGTTAACTACTGTATCGAAGAAAGTGGTTCCAATAAATTTTGAGCTTTTGAATTGAGAGATTTTGACCTTAAGAATTTTGAGGCTATGGCGGTTAAAATAAGGTTGTTCATGCCATTTCGTAAATTTAATCGTTGAAAATCGAATTTGTCGAAAGTGATGTTTCCATGAGGCTACCTCGTCGAGAATTGAAATGCTAAGCAGCTCCCTTGTGGAACTGGTGAAAGCCAAATCAGTGCAGGTTACTTCCTAACCAAGTTATAAATAATAAATGATAAAATTGTTAGCGAAACGATAAACATATATCTTATCTATCTATAAACTTAAAACTCGAGAATTTGAACAACTTTATTAACTCGTCAGTAGTCAGTAGGTCTGAATAATGGGAATGACAACCGTATTTTATTGACAAGGATGTTTCAATAAATAGCCGGTAGGGTCGTAGATACTTTTCAATGATTCCTCGTTGAAACTAGAACTTTCAAAAGCTTCTGCCCATCCTAAATCCAATCGTCTTAAACGACCACGCGCATGCGCATTGAATCATGAATACCTCATGGTGGACGTTGTATACGACTTCTACTGAATGTTGCAACCCGGAAGATAAGTACTGTCTATCAGAGTCATATTGTTCGAGCAGAGATTCCCACAGTTGGAAACTTGTGCAAGAGAGAAGGAACTATAAAGTATGCTTTCTCGTACTTACTTAAGCAGGGTGGCCCCCAAGTGAAAATTTTTAATTTCCCTGACATTTCCCTGACCGAACTTCACATTTTCCTCACAAAAAATATCTAATTCAATTTTTTTCTTGTTTTTTCGTCATTTTATTGTACCTTTAATGCTTCTAAAACAAAAATCGTATAATTTAAAGAAAAAAAAACAGACTACTTATATGTTGTCTACTTATATTTAACAATTTCATTGCCCTTGAAGAGCTCAAATATCACAACGATTTAACCTAAATGTAATACGATAATTTACGAAAATTCACCCATACGATCATGCTGCATGACTTTTTATTTAATATTTTATGGTCTCTCAACTTGTGATCTGAAGCTATTAGTTGAAGTACATTTTTACTTACTTGGTTTTCTTAGCTCTGGGGATAGTTCAAAATTTTCGTCCGACAGCGAAAAATGTCACACTTTTTTCACCTACTTACAATCGTTGCCCTATAACTTCCTCATTTCCCCATTCCACAAAACCGTTCGTTGGAAAGTTGTTCTGTGAATTTATAACACGTGACTCTGCAGTCCAATGGGCCAATTTCCCCCTCCTTAACCTTCCTGAGAAGTCCTAGCTCATGTATATAAACTAGTTTTAGGACTCTTACTGGATCAATCCACTACTCTGCTAGATTTTTTCTCCCTAGTTCAATGCTCAGTTGATTTTTCTCTCAAATGGATTACTCTAGGTGATGAGTAGTTACCAGCGAAGCCAATGGCATATCCATTCACGTTTTAAGTGCGTGTAGCTCTGTTACTTTTGAACAGTTTAACTCACCTATGAAATAATATGTACCTAGTATGATAAAGTACGCTATTGGAGTTTGTTTATTTAGGAGTTATAATAAACCTAAAAACGCTTTAAATTATTACACCAAGTTTTCATTTTCAAAATTATCTGACACATGGTGGTTTTTGCTAAATTCCCTGATTTTTTTCCTGATGCAAATAATTCCCTGACAATTCCAGGTTTTCCCTGACTTTTCCAGTAGGGGGCCACCCTGTTAAGATTAAATGTGAGATCAATGAGTTACAATACACGTATAATATACACGCATTCTCGTGTTATGTAGAACAAGAATTTAGATTCTCCTGAACCAATTTTTAATTCCAATTTCATTGAAAATAATCGGATTGGAAAATAGTCGGTTGAATTTAGAATTTCAAGATATAAAGTTTACTGAATATATTAACAAAACCAATTTAAAAAATGAGATATTAAAAACTGACCTGTTCCCGTTCATACGTGAGCATGACAATTGTGAACTGCTCTCTAGGTGAATTACCACCCAAGCTGTCACAAAACTCTTTCCCAGCACCTCCCGCACCACCACCAATAGGACGAAAGCCTTTCCCTGAACCTGGTAAAAAGAAAATGATAACTATTTATACCGTCACAAGATAGGATAAATTCAGGAAAGTTAGAATTCGCTCAATTGTGTAAATAATTTATAATTATATTATTATAGGTAAAAAAGAGTTCTAAGATTATCTACTATAGGATTTGCGATAAAAGTTATAATACGATCCAAGTAATTAGAAAAGTATAATTGACTCATCAATGAACAATTTCCTTATAATTTAAAAACTTGACTTCAAGAAATTCTACAAGAAAATATCTTATGGCAGCTCTATTGCAAATATTTAGTTTTATTTACAAATAAAAACTATAAATTAAAATAAACTTGGTGTTTCGAGTCACCAAAGAGAAGGTCCAAACCTTAGATATATTGTTCCCTTGAAACATGATGGTGGCAACTAGTTATGGTGGAAAAACAATAGCATAAACCAATACTTCCAAGTCGGAAATGGGTTCTTCAACACAAAAATACACTTTTATGTGGTAACAACGCTGGGTTATATTAAGACGACAGCACAAAGACAAAAATTCCTGTCACAGGTACCACCTCCCCTTCACCCGACATTCATTCCATCCTCGATCATTGGCATATCAACGTCAATAAAAAAAATAGGATGCCTATCAGTGGTGTCAGCCCACCACGGATTGATACCTTAAGCCGTTATCTCTGTTGCCTTCAGCTTCCTTCCTCTATGCTTAGTATCATGTGGAGGTAACACGGTTGTCAAAATGCTTAATAAAATACTCTTCAATATCTAAGCTTAATAGCCTGCTAATCATTCTCACTCAGCTGATCAGGGCGAAACCACACGTTGTCATTGTTACCACACGATCCCAAGGACACTTAATTGTTGTTGTTGTTTACTGTTGCCATTCAATGGGGTATATGGCAAACTACGTCTAAGTAATAATAGTGACCAAGAAAAATAAATTAGTACAAATAGGTAACAATCGAAACAACAATTATAAATGAGTAAATCAAAAAGTAATGACGCCAGACCCTTTCTAATCCGAATATAGGAAATTAAATAAAGAAGACCCAGCACGTAATTAATGTTCTGAGTTGGGAGACGAGAAAGAAATTCCAGTGAAGGATTTTAGATAAATCGAGAGTTTCCAACGAGTGGTGAACAATTCTCATAAGATGGACCACGGGAAAGTTAAATTTCTCTTGGAACCGTCGGTGGTATGAGGCGAACAGCACTAAAAATCTTTCATAATGGTACTTTCTTAATTAAATTTGTTCAAGAATTTCTTACAAATTATAACACAATGTGGCAGATATAATGGCAGACTTATTTAAAATAAAAATCAATATTACAAAAGAATAAACTAATAATTTCTTGATGGAGAATAATTACCAATGAATTTGGCATCAGATGGTAACACTGGATCGAAGGGAAGATTTGGGTACAGATGGAACGGATCACCCCAAACGTTCCACATTTCATATCCCTGAAATAGACGAACAACTTTGATGCAAAAGTGAGCCCAAAAACTCATTGTAGTTCTAACATACTATGGAGTATGTTACACATCATTAACGCAAAAAATGAGTGGCTGCGCACTTCACAGTAAAGATCTGTACTTTAAAATCGAGAAAACTAGTTTTAAAAAATAGTAATAATAAAATGAAATAAATAAATAAGAAAAAATGAATAAATTACTTCAGCAGTAAAAATAAAGATTAATACTAATATATTACATAGTATTTTATACTATATAGTGACTGAACTTTGATTATATATTTTACATAACTTGATCAATTAAATTATTTGAATTTTTTTTTTCTCGCCATGCCTTTTCAGATATTTAGCAGAAAGAATTGATATGAAATTGCGTTATGATAACAAAAATGCATATTGATAAGCTTTCAGCCAACGATAATTTCACATCCAGGAATATTGATGAATTAAGATTTTTTGCAGTTCTTTTAATAAGTTACTTTTCAACAGCGTACCTGAGTAAGAGATATGGAGTAATTCCTTTTGAATGCTGGGGATGGATAGGGTGGTTCCAAAGGCCCTAAACTTTCTTCCGGTTCAGTGTCAACAATCACAGGGTCAGTTTTCAAAGGCTGCGAAATTGAGAAAAGTAGTATAAAATACTTGAAATTATTGGGTTCCTACTATTAAAGTCTCATCAACAAAAATAAATAATATGTTTAGCGCGTACACAATAAAAAAGATTTACAGCTCACTTAGTATGCATTTGTAATTGCACAGATTGACAATTAAACATGTCCTGACATTGGTAATTTCAAGTAAATTATGGGCGTGAGTGTTTGGAAATTTCGTAAATTAAATAATAGGAGACATGATATATGTATATATATATATATATATATATATATATATATATATATATATATATATATATATATATATATATATATATATAATTTATATGTATATATATATATATATATATATATATAAATGAATGAATGAATAAATATATATACAAATGAAAAAATGTTAAACTCTATGATTCGTTTCAGAATGTCTCAAAACGGATTTCAATGAAGAAAATTTTCAAAAATTTTTATTTCAAAAATTTCTGAGCAATTGCAACAGCTTCATTTTCTACGAAAATTCGCTAAAACACGATTTCAACATTCTTCAGATGAATTAGGCTTAGGAAAGTTTCCTAGATGGCAGACCGATGTTGTGAGCTACAGCTTCATGCAAACAAGAAGCTAACCTCCAGCACACGAACCTAGGCACATCATGTAGGTTTCTCAAGTTTTACATGAAAAAAATAATTTAAAGAATAATTAAGCTAACTAGTTTAATATATACCTACCACAAACCCATCGGAAAACACGCTGACAGCTGGTGTATCAACGATTGGTGGAGGTGGTAACTGAATGCGATCCCTGAGTGTTGCTAATGTCGTGTCGACCAACGACTGCAGAGAAGAAAGGTAGCGCTCCCACAAGAACCTTCCTTGGCGCTTGACACTGAGGATGTCAGCGTCACCGAAAGACCTGAGAAGAAAGTGGAGTTCTGTGATGCGAGCCAGGGGTAACCTCACTACAGCAGCCTTCCATTTTATTACCTGAGAAAATGGGAACAAAACCATCCATGACACTACAAAGGACCTCTTACATTGGAAATGAAAACCAGTAAGATGAGTAGATACAACATTTCTATGTTAATTTTGCAGAGTTCCAAGGTGGAGTGAGTTATTTGAAGATGATTAGACACACGAGAATTAATCTGCAATTTTTTTTTTAAATAAGGTTTAAGCCGCATCTCAACCAGAAGGGTCACTAGCGGCGGATGGACAGATCACCCCCACACCTCCCACACGTAAGTATTGGTAAGAGAAACGTTGGATTAGAAGTAGATAGTCTTATGATGAAGGAAACTCTCACAGTTGAAGAGGTTTGATTAAAGCGGCCTCATAGCTCAACTCGTGAGAGATTTGCAACTAAAGAGAAATTTCTCCTAGTAAGTACACAAGTTCGAACTCTGTCGAAGTATCAAATATTTTTAGGTCGTAACAGTTGGTGAAGTCAGTAGGACCCAAAGTAATACAAAACAATAATTAATTAAATCCCTCGCAAGCCAAAAGACTGTAAACATCACATTTCCTTTAGTAGCACCTTTTACTTCCTCACTCACTTGACTCAAAAACATACACAGTGGCAATGACCTCGCTCAACTGCTGAACTTATTTTAGTAAGCATCTGCTGAGCCAGCGGCCTGCAGTTTCACTTCATCCTTTGTCCGACCCCAAACCAGCTGAGATGGCTGGTATTTGACTCTGGGAAAATGTTATGTTCAAGAAAAACTCTCACAGTCGAAGAGGTTGGATTAAATCGGCCTCATAGCTGCCCGTTGGAGTGTTGCAAGAGAAATTTCATAAGGATCCCAGTTTGCACTCTGTCGAGGTACCAAATATTTTTGGGACGTAATAATAGGACGGATGAAGGGATCCAAACGGTTTTTTATTTATTTTTATTATGACCAGAAATCTTCCAGTCAGAAAATAGGCTGTTTTATTCGTTCCCCCACTCTTTCGACCTTACAATTCCGTTTTTTACCTAAATTTTGACGTTTTCCCCGTTTTTTGGGCGCTTTTTCCCGTTTACACTTTTTCAGTAAATCATTACTTATAAAATCTCACAAGTAGAGGCACCTAGTTGGTGTATGCTTCCTGAACATTCCTAGCTGCGTACCTAGCTCCTGTTCAACTTAACGCACTTCAGTTGTTTCCTAGCTGTACCTTGACCTATGAGTACCTCCATTATGATTGTGGGGAAATGGGGGCTTAATTGAAATAGTAACGCATTCTACTTTGTACTTGATAACACCATACTGACAATATCAATTTAGAGCTCAAATCGCTTGCAATTAAAGAGAACTTCTCTGGCATTATAACCAGAACTCGACGCGGTAATTAACTCATAGGTACAGGGATAGCTAAGAAAGCAAGGGAACTCTGTAGGAAGGTTATGTAGTAGTAAACTCCACCTAGGAACATGTTTATGCCAGCACCTTCCTTAATAAATACTATCATGGTAGGTGTAAACTTGAAATGTACTCATTATATTCAAGATACTAATCAATACTGAATTAAATACCTCTTCAAATGGCAAAGGGACGTCACCAATAATAACGGGAATACACGAAGCTTTGAGGGCTTCATACAGCCTAAGTCCGATGAGTGGTGATGGTTCGACTGCAGGAACCACAGAGAAAGTGCTACGTTTCAACATGGCGGTTCTGGACTCTTCAGTACCACAGAGCCCCCAATCCATATCACTCTGTTTTATTCCAGATGCTCCCATGCAGTTAGTGTCCAGGGATATTTCATCAGTTGTCAAAGAAAGGTAAGATTGAAGTTCCGTAACTGAATAGAAAGACGGTGATTAAGGCGGTTAAGTCTAATTCACACAGAGGTGAATTGAAAAATACACAACAGAATCACTAAGAATAATGAACTCTTAAAATGTTGAAACGTCAGCAAAATAACAAACTGTTGATATTACACATTTTTGCACAGAAAGATTAAAAGTAATTGTATAGAAATATGTAAAGTACGTAGTATGACCAAGATAAAAAGATACGTTTGGTTTTTTACTTCTCATTGGAGGTGATACAAATTTCTCTTGAAGATGTGTTTTTAAGTAATTTTGTAAACTCTATTTCTCCAACGAAACAATGCTAACCCGATTCAAGAATAATGAAAGCTCAATTCCAATGCAGACTTTCAAGATGAGAATTATTAGTAGGTAAGTACTCGAAAAGTAAAATTCGTTCTTCTCTCAATTAATATAATTTTTTCCAAACTATTCTACTCACCAAACAATGTTTTTATGGAGAATAAATCAAGTAATTTAATTGTCGTTGGTTTGACATAAAGGAGACCTACATCATTTGAACGTGTTTTTCTCAAAACAACCCTAACTCGATTCTGATGGTTTTTTTTTCTGGAATACTACATAGTTCGCCATAATTATTTTTAAAAGTCGACTGTTTGGAAAAAAAGTCTGCCAAGCTGGGTGTGCACTTAGCTTCCTCGTATCCGTAACAAGAATTATCTAATGATTCCACAGCTGGTTCCTATAGCTAGGGGGAAATTGTAAATTGAGATGGAATTCAAAACGTAGGGGTAGTAGATCTTATGCAAAAAATTAAATGAAAAAAGACAGAGATATTAAACAGATAATACTTTGTTATTACAATATTTTGAGAAACAAAACATAACTGTCCTTTACAGAGGAGTCAAATGAGTTCGAGTTCATATCAGAATCAAAGCAATATGGAAATTGAGCTCAGTACAAGGATTCTACATTCGCGCATCCGCAGCAGCTACTGATACAATCATATTGAAATTGTTATGGCGTTTTCAAATCGTCCTCTCCCAACTGTCCTCCAAATTTGAGAGAGATCGGATGACTAGGAAGAAAATGATGCTTGATGGAATTCACTATTGCGCATGCTGAGTGATCTATTAATTTGGAAACAATGAAACTTATAGGAGATTATCTACACTCCAATTTGCACATTCCCTGAAAATTTCCTCAAATAGGTTGCAAATTGTGGAAATAAAGCTTGTTTCAAGGATTCACAGAGACATACGGAACGAAAGTTGTTCAGAAAGTCTAAAACCGGTGAGTGAGTGGAAATTTTGATTTTGAGGACAAAAAATTTGTCATCTCTCGAAAGTGAAAACAATGCTTATGCTACCTATAGGCAGACTGAGAAGCAATATACTCAATGTTATTTGAAGACCAGAAACTCACCATTGAAACCACCAAGTTGAGTCTTCGGCTGAACTCCCTGGAAGGAAAATAAATACTGTCGGCGGGCAGGGAGTTGGAAGGTAGCTTCAGTCCATACGTCGCCACCAGGTGGCCCTCTAGCAGCTCCCACAACCATATCGAAACCTGGTTATCAAAAATAGTCAATTCTTGTTCGTTAAACTGAGAGAGCCAATAGTTTCAAAACTAGTTACTCAAAAGGGGGGTAGGTAAGTACCTGATCGGAAATTCTTGTGAGCGAATTGAGCGATAATGGCTCTACCAGTGTCAACGCTAGGAACTAGAGAAGATTCAAGAGTCATATCTGTCCTAGACAGATGTAGAAGCACGTGATTCCTCCCTAAAACCAATCAAATCTTTACTATGAAAAGTGTAACCTTTTAAATACATGCTAAGAACGACTCTTATCACTAAGCTAAAACAATACAGTTTTACTATTTCTCATGCGAATGCAGTTTCCCCAATAAAATAATTTTGTTAATTTAATATGCATACAATTTGTCACATTTTCCTACTGAGTGATAGGTGGATGGATTAAGATATTCATCAAAATATTCGTACTTGGAAAGATTCATGGCAAAATTAATAAATTATTAGTTGTATATACCAAACAGAAAATCGTGGGATATTCACATGGAATTCATTCAGGAAAAATAATTATCATATTTAGTGAGTCTCGTAGTGATACAATCACAGTACGACAGCAATCGGAGCAGGTAATTGTGAGGGTAGTTTTCATGTAAGGTTTTAGGTGGCATGATAAACCACAACAATATTCTCCATCTGTAACGGTGCCCGTCATCAGCCCCCCCATGGCACTACTCCTAAAACACTCGGAGGCTAATCCATTCCCTTTTGCGTTACCTCGCTGACCCAGAACACTAGCCTATTCACCCTTTCTCAGACACTTCGACTTCAGCCTTTTCCAAGTATTAAGCTGGTTTCACATGGAGCGGAAAGAGCGTGAAAAGCGGAAAGACGGAACGCAATCTGATTGGTTGTTGGGACAACAGTTGAAGATGGTGGCTGCCATGTTGTCGGAATGGGCAGACGGCGCACTGTGGGGCAGAATCGAAAAAACCTGGCCAAAATAAGAAAAATCGAAAGTTAGATATTTCTACCGGAACTCATTTCATAAGTATCTGACCTCTGGACAGTCATTCCGGCAGAGTAATAATCGGAAAAACATTGACGTGCTCCGATCATCGATCAACCTGTTAATAGGTAATCTGGAAGAAACAACTGCTAGTTAAGTATTGTTCCGATGTTTGGTAGTGACGTTTCGAGCCGGATCTACCTGAAAACATGTCAGCGAACGGTAAGAAATTATTATCACAATTTAAAAGTCGTTTTAAAATAAATGAGATTATTTCATTAGTGAAAGTAGTAGTTTTTCAAAAATGAGATTATTTCATTAGTGAAAATAACTACGTATTGAGGCGTATTGAATGTCGATTCTTTTTTTGTTCAATAGGGTAACTATTATACTAACTTAATCCACTGAGATCGCCCGCTAATATGCGCTATTCTTGACGTCATCAACTTTTGTAGTTAAAAAACACGATTTCAATTAAAGTAACGGAAATGTTGTTTTTCTGTAGATTGCGCCGGTGAGTAACAGCTGTTCAGCAACAACTTCAATTGCGATGCTTCAACTTTGTGAGTGGTTGTGGAATTCTAATAAAATAGAGTTGGACGATGAATTTAAATTTCTAACTGACCAGAACGTTGATTATGTTGACTGATTCACAATAATCGTGAAATCGTGTTTTTCAACTACAAAAGTTGATGACGTCAAGAATAGCGCATATTAGCGGGCGATCTCAGTGGATTAAGTTAGTAGAATAGTTACCCTATCGAACAAAAAAAGAATCTACATTCAATACGCCTCAATACGTAGTTATTTTCACTAATGAAATAATCTCATTTTTGAAAAACTAGGTACTACTTTCACTAATGAAATAATCTAATTTATTTTAAAACGACTTTTAAATTGTGATAATAATTTCTTACCGTTAGCTGACATGTTTTCAGGTAGGTCCGGCTCGAAACGTCACTACTAAACATCGGAACAATACTTAACTAGCAGTTGTTTCTTCCAGCTTACCTGTTAATAGGTTGATCGATGATCGGAGCACGTCAATGTTTTTCCGATTGTTACTCTGCCGGAATGACTGTCCAGAGGTCAGATACTTATGAAATGAGTTCTCAGGGATGTCAGGTGACCATAACACAAGCTACTGGTAGAAATATCTAACTTTCGATTTTTCTTATTTTGGCCAGGTTTTTTCGATTCTGCCCCACAGTGCGGCGGTAGAAATTTTTATACTGTTTCCGCATTCCGTCGAGCTCCGTGCAAGCTCATTGGACAGGAATGTTAATAACCACAAGTAGAGGTTTCAGATCAAAGAGGCTTTGGACAGGATTGTTGATAACCACAAGTAGAGGTTTCAGATCAGAGAGGCTTTCAGTAGGAAGGTTATGATTCCATTCACCAAGGAGACCGCTTCATGTGAACATCTTTCCGACTCCACCACCCCTCCACTGGTTTTTCCATCCATCCGTCTTTCCGCTCCATGTGAATCCAGCTTTATATATCTTTTCCAACTTCTAACCCCCCTATCTTCCAACTTCTACCCCACGTGGTAAATACATTTTCTTACTTCTTCTTTTCCCTTTCTCCATCGAGACAACGCAGAACAACCCTCACCTAAACCGGGTAATCTGGGTAATATATATTATTTTAAAACATAATACTTCACACCTTCCCCCAAGGACTCTAATCAAGGCATCATTACTTTTTCTTTCTTATTGCAGAGTAGTAGGTTCTCTAGCAATATAAATACAACATCTCTTTCTCCTTTACTCCATTTATTATTTACCCCTTCCCCTTACCTAAAGTTAATTTTGTTTCCTGGCTTGGCCAAGCCAGGTGGTAGCAGAGACGCTTCTTTGATTTTCCCCTCCCATAGAGTGAAAATCGTTGAGTTTGAGTAGAGCCTTTTCACAGAAATTGTACAGAATTGACCAACTCATTACACATCGATCTTCAGTTTGAGGTAAAATAAAAGTGCGAGATTCTAAACAATCGAAATACCCCCATTGGTCATTGGCTTAGCATGAATAATAAATTAATTAGGAAGGTAATAACCTATATAAAACAGAAAAAAAGGCACTTACCATCACCACCCCAGTATGGAAGTTGCTTAAGGGTTGAGATATTTGTAGTTTCGCCTTCACCGACGAGAACGAGGAAGACACAAGCGATTTTAGGGTCCAATGTAAAATGAGGGTTATAGCCAACTGTCTGAGAAATAGCAGTCTTGAGAAATATAGTCGCTTTTGATTCAGCAGTGTCATACAAGTAGACGGGGAAAGAAGATGTGAGGGGACATCTGTAGAAAACAAAAATAAATTCACCAATTAAGTTCAATAACTATAAATTTGTTCGTTCCCTAGCCATTAGATGTCTTTAATTTAACCTTGAAGATAGATACACTTACCTTGAGTGATCGAAACACGTGGTCATCGTGCAAGGAGGCGACAAACTCGGCGGGGGAGAGTTTTGTGTGGGAGCGATCGAAGCAGTGAGTGTGAGTGGAGGTGCCAGCTCGGGACTGTTCCGCTGTAGTGCCTCTCGCTGAGCTACCTGAGCCTAAAAGCATTCAAACAATGGAAACTATGACTTTGGTAGGAAGAATTGAAAGAAGACTGAAGTAGAAAGTGTCAAAAAGGCGAGGACAGTGATGGGCATAATCTTATCGTCTACGAATACGATTGTAATCACGATAATTGTTCATTGATTCTGAGTCAACTGCGATTATATTCGTATTCGTGTAATCGTATTTGTCTGTCGACGATTACACAAATACAACACATAAAAATGCGTCACGGCCATCAATTTCAATAGGGCGTCCCTCCTGTAATATGCAAAGCCTTGCTAATATTACCTAGCTTCAGAGGGACGTCCTTAAGCAAATTCAACGATTGGAGTCCAGCCTATTTGTCTCAAATCTATTTCAATAGGACGTCTTTCTGAAGCTAGGTAATATTAGCAAGGCTTCGCATATTATAGGAGGGACGCCCTATTGAAATTGATGACCTTGACGAATTTTTATGGGTCGTATTCGTGTAATCCCCGATAGACGAATACGATTACACGAATACGATTATAATCGCAGTTGACTCAGAATCAACGAATAATTATCGCGATTACAATCGTATTTGTATTCGACGATAAGATTATGCCCCACACTGGTTGTAGGCTGATAAGCCATTCTTGGAGAATGCACAATTGTCTGCTGCATTCTCAGCAAATATCTGAAAGCAAATATTTTTACAACCATAATGGTTTATTGTTAGTAGATTTGATGTCTTCATTAGCGAATTTTTCGTAGAAAATGAGGCTATTGCCATGCTCATAACTTAGCTTGTTGGCCACGCACTTCGCAGCAGTTAACATAATATGTTTGGAATTATCGAGAGCTTTCGAACGAATGGTCAACAAATTTTGTGGGATGAAAAATGACTAAGTACCATTTCCCTAGCAACAACTCGGTTGTAAGCGAAAATCATCATAAAATGGTGACCGTGACGAGACGGTCGGAAAATGGACATGTCCTGTTAATCATTATTAGATGATAATATGCTGTTTGCATGAAATCGAAGCATTATACAGCACAAAATACCACAATTAAATAAACGTTGATGGCTAAAGTAATAAAATTATAGCTCAAGTTTGCTTAGTACACAAAAAAAGAAAAGAATAACACTTACCTGTTCAACAGACAATTTTAGCTTATTGAGTTCTAGTTGCTGACGCCCTAGCTCAGCTTTAAGCTGTTCAATTTTATGATTAAGAGAGACCACTTCGCTTTGGAGTCTCTGTCGTTTTGCTTCTAAATCTCTCAACTCTGTGCTCACTGAACCTGTTTCCAGAGATGGCATGTATTAATAATATGATAAAACGGAACGATAAAAGGTAGAATCAAAAATTCAAAAATACATAACATCAAGTAGTCAAACCCTAAGTAAAAATTCAAATTAGTTGGACAAATAGATTGAATGATTTGTATAGTTTCATGGTCTGGATGCTCGCAAGCTCGCATCTCAACAATACACGGTGAGCCGTGTGAGGGGAACCTGAAGCAGTACATGAGATTGACGCGGAAAAGAGATGCTGATGGTCAAATTATCAAAACTGTGTTATCTGAGATGTGTTAAAAGGGGGTGCCAAACATACAGCTCGATTCGAAAAACGAACAAAATTTTTACGTTGTATGATCAGAATGGGCGGTGCAACAGTGGACTGAGGTTGTGCCAAATTGTTGAGTTGGTTTGGGTGTAATTTACCTGGTGTGTCTGATGTTTATAAATGGACGGGAAGGAGTGGAAATACTGTTTGTGATTGCTTCAATTTGCAGAGAGACGGTTATTGTGATGTGTACGAGAAAAGTGGTAAAATGGGGGGTTCAGGAGCAAAGGTAGAAATCGACGAGTCCTTATTTCAGGGAAAACGCAAGTATAACAAAGGCCGACTTTTACTGAGCAACAGAGCAATAGGCAGCCTACTGTTCAGCAAGTTCAGCGGCTCCCTGGATTCGGACCATAATGAAACTGACCAAGAGGTATCAAATCAACGGAACAACGGCACACGTGTTCAAGGGCCGAGTGTGTTCGGCATGAAAATTTTGGAGCGGAGGTTTTTAAACACTGACAAACGGGACAGCGCGGCGCTGCTTCCTATCATTAAAAACGAAATTGAAGCGGGATCAGTGATTCTGTTGGACCATTGGCGTGCTTACACAACCCTGAGTGCCGAGGGTTACATCCACAGAACGGTAAGCCACTCTCTGAATTTTATCGATTCGTCCACTGGAGCTCAAACTCAAACCATAGAATGTCTATGGCGGTATGTGAAAATGCGGTATAGCAAAGTCAACGGATCAAGTAACATGTTGGAGAGGCAGTTGGTCAAAAACTGGTGGCGTTCTCTTCATCCAGCAAATAATATTTTCGACGCCTTTTGGATAGACGGGAGGAGGACTACTACTAACTACAAACTTCAATGATAACATGCTTCACACCTAGAGCTACCCAAAACGACGACGCTCTTCAATCAAAGTAATTAATTCTAAGGAAAGGTTTTTCTCATTTTTCCACTTTGTAGGTCGCATACTGCGTCTTCGAGTCGAAGTCGCATACTATAATGGTACCAGAACCAGTCAACATTGAAGTATTGCACTTGTGAGCAGAAATTTAAAGCATGGCCACTAGAGCGTTTTGGGAAGCTCCGAATTTCCCGAAAATGACACCTAGCTACAATGTAAATGTGGCTTAGAGTGTCTTCCAGTATTTTGAAATGACGTCATTCAGTTGTATACAGTTACCTATGTATACCTACCTTTTATGTGGAGCATTTCTTGTATCCTTGACTTGAGATCTGATGCCCGGAATGTACTGAAATCTTCGTACGCCTCTAATTTTGTTCTTGATCTGTGAACATCCGACAACGTTCTCTCCCTGTCCCTCTCCACCTAGAAAAATCAAAGTTGATGAAATCAAATCAATGAACTTGAGTTTAGAAGTTACTTACCACAAGTAATTATTATTGATAGTGTAAGAAGTCAATTTCAATAACTAAATATCCATTTTCAAATATTCATATTCGAGTTTCTAATTAGTAACTTTTAAGAGGGTGAAAATCAGTAATTTAGGAGCAGAAAAGAATAATGGCTTTCCATAAAGAATTGGTGGGGAGTTATTTTCATGCTTTTTGATTAGCGATGTATACTGACAGATATTATATTATATTAGCGATGATACTGGTATTTTTTGAGATGCGAGCAAACAAACACATCATTCTGACCTATTTGTTCAACTAAGTAATCTATATTTTACTAAAAGGATAGGTTTGGGATATTTTAATAAGGTGTATGTAATGAGAGTGATTTGTATAATTTTGTGGTCTGGATGCTCGCATCTCAAAAATAAAAAAATCCTAAATCAATATTTTTAGTAAAAATGGATAAGTTGGACACTGTGGGGGAGGGGGGGGGGGGGATAGAAACTCCTCCAGACTCTGCCGAGATCGAACAGGGTCGAGTCCAATATTAATTACCCGACTAATAGCTTCATAGGAACGAGCGCAATAACTGCCATAATGATTACTTATTACACAATAGAGAGTTCCTAAACGATAAGTCAATTGGGATAAGGTGCTTGGGGATTTTATCATCTGGGGCGAGCCACAGCGTATGCTATCCTGATAAAGTCAAGAGGGTCGAATCAGTTTTGTCTTAAAGTGACACTACTTATCTTCAAGTAACGCTGAACCACCAAGGGGATTTTCCCGCTTGTACAGTTTCCAGCATTTCTAAGTTTCCTGGTTATTTTCTTATTCACGAAAAGGTTTTGTAATGGCAGATTTTGAAAATTTATGAACAAGAAAATGAATATAATAGCTTTCATGAATCATGAATACCAACAAGAAATGAATATCACTGTTATCGGTGTGTAAGGTTACTTTGCGATTGGGAGGAAGAAATGAGATAGGTACGTTCGGGATAAAGCGTCTTGTGTTTAGGTGAAATAAATTTGTCTTATAGGAGATGAGGCGTCTGTAACAGAGTTACCTCCTGAGAGGCCCATCAAGCTCCCGTCAGAGCACCAGAGATAGCGCAGTCGGCGTCCCGTTGAGGAATCAATGGGGACCACGCGCTGTTCTCGATCATTTTTGGCAGCTGGTTTGGCGTTGGATGGATTCCTGGTGACAGGAAAATCAACCTTCCCCGAACATGGCTCATTAAAAGCTATTAGTAGGGGTGGTATCTCTCTGACGGATGCCTGTTACTCTCCTCTACCTGTTTTATGAGGATTTAGGCCCCCATTGCACCTCTGAGGGGGGGCACCTAAATTCCTTATACGCCTCATCTCTATCTCCCTATAGCTTTAGGAACTCTCTAATATTATTTCATATAAACCCCTTAACTTTCGATCAAAGTGTGCATCTACACATCAGCCATGTATATGTTATATATTTATGGTTTCTGGTTGTTACGCCAATTAAATAGCGTGGGGCAGAGGCAAAAACATGAAGAAAAAAAACCTGCCCCCCCCCCCCAACTTTTGGTTTATTATTTCCAATAATAAGCCTATGTGATCGTGTAGCAAAAAAATTTTATAACACCCCCCCCCCCTCAAACTTTGTCACTTTACGTTTCAAGGTGCGTAGAATCCAAATTTGAAATGTCCGTCCGCCGTTCGCGCCATAAAAGGCCTAAGAATTGACTTAAAAACTCTTTCTTTCTTTCGCACATAGAATCCATTTGGGGTCTATTGGTCCTAACGTTTAACCATCCCGATCGCTTTACTCACATATATGCTATGGGCCAAAACGGGCGAAAAAATGTATTTTTCGAGGCTTTTGAGTGTTAGACTTACGCACGCGCGGCAGGGGTCACGGTGGGTGGTGAGGGGGGGGGGGGGGGGGGGGGGGGGGGGTGGAGTGAGAGGAGGCGCAGCGGCACCTTGTGGTGTCTGGGGTGACCAGGGGCGTAGCAGAGGGGTGTAGGAGAATGGATATTTATTACTTTTACGTGTTATACCCATATAATACACCGCGGCACCATGAGGTGGGTACGGCGTTCCTTCGAGGCATGAATATATGTTTTTTTCTAGGTCATATTTGTGTGTTAATACCAATGCTTTTCCTACGCATATTTAATAACATATCCTCTCGACTTTTCGTACATACTTAGATAATGATATTATTAAGGCAATAACTATTTGAATAGATAGGAGCTCAAATCGAGAAATATAAACATGAGTATATAATTATAGAAGTATAGGTTGTGGCAACTCGAAATAGGACACGCCGAGGAGTCTGGACGGGCCTTATGACGTACGCAAGCCAACTAAAACTACGATCATACTCAATTGAAAAAATAATAAACCTTTGTGAAATAATTTCCAGCGTTTTTTAATCCCAATTAATTAATGTAAACCATTTTCAGGATGTTTCAAATGTCAACAATGGAGAAGAGGGGAGACTAACGATTCCAAATCGTATTTCCTTTTTAAAATTGGGGGGGGGGGGGGGGCTAAAGTACACCCGCTAGAATGAACAAAAGTACTGCATTCAGCCTGAACCATACACACCTCTATAATCTGGTCTATCCTTGCTCACAGTTGTATTATTTCTTCGGTTTGAGATATTTAAGCTTTATTATACCTATTTTACATCTTCAAAGTGTTTTGCGAACAA
Organism: Adelphocoris suturalis; assembly: GCA_030762985.1. NCBI lineage: Eukaryota > Metazoa > Arthropoda > Insecta > Hemiptera > Miridae > Adelphocoris > Adelphocoris suturalis. Next base: position 62,458,271 of record CM061041.1, read on the forward strand.
CAAACCCAGAGCTGCCTGGTCATTTTCTACCTTGTTCTGAATCTTAATAGGCCCAGTTCATGGAGCCTGACCAAAGCTAATCTAAGGGCCCGTTTATCAATTACACAGTTATCTTCCAGACAAACCTTAGGCAGATCGTTCGAGTTTACCTCAACCTATCAAACTAATTTGATGGGGCTCAATCAACTTTGAGCTCGCAGGTAGCTGCCTGCAGGTAGCTAGCTGCTCAGATAACCTCATCTGTAGGAAATAAGGGTACCACAACGACAATGATTTCCCCACAAAGCAGCCCTACAACACTGGTATTTTTCGGTCTTCTTCGCATGTCCAAGGGTAAAAAGTAGATACTTTAACCCTTCAGAACATCAACAACACCTGTCTTTTGTTTTTTTCCTGTGTGATTATTTTTTCTCTTCTGGTTTTCAGAGAACGAAGTAGGTAGGTTGGCATGAGTAATAATATGAATACACCTGTACAAGTGCTCTATGGAATTTTCCTGCGTACGGAAGTTGTAGAGTATCAAACAAGAACTACTGATTATCTCCTAAATCACTGGAGCTTTACGAAAATTTGGAAATTGAGCTAATGTTGCCTACAATCTCCTTCTCCTGGATCTTTTCTCCTCAGTTTCTAGACTAGTATCCTGACCGAAAAGAATTGATGACTGAGGAACGACCTAAAAAACGAAAGGCTGAAGAATTCTTTGTTGTATTTTAACAAAAACATGGAAAATAATATGATAGTTCTATCTAAAGCCCAGATGAATTTTGCTAGGATGGTCGAAGTTTCGATTAGGCCGTATTACCCATATATACAAATTCAGGAGCCCGTAGTGTTCGCTATTATAGCTTATGATACTTATTTGAAAAGTCGTAGGCAGGTAAGATGGTGTGCTATATACATTTTTGAAGAAAATAAAGCTATTGAAATGGCTCCTCAATGAAGCTATATTATTGAAATACATATTTTCTAAAAAATTTCTCCATGAAACTTCAATTTCATAAGTATTTCATTTCCTACACGTTATACACAACTTACCTCCAGGGTAAACCGCTAACTGAGAGAGGAGAGTCTCAGGTAGATACAAAGCTGTTAGGGTTATCTTACAGGTAAAAGTGCGTTAATAATCAGCCAATGAGAGGATATCCGAGGCCAGCAGTAACCTAGACTTTGCCTGAGCATCATTTGTGATTGATAAACAGCCCATTTCGTCAATAAACGAAATCGACATCAAAATTCTTAAAAGCTGTAGAAACGAGTAACGTTGATAAAATACGAAGCTGCAAATTAAATCCCAATATACTAACCTTTAATAATGTATATATTTTTTAAAACTTACAGCGTATCGTATTTACTTACGTTTGACAGATAGTAATGAGTAAATAGAGGAACTGTGACTAATGCCAAAGTCACTAAAATGAGGATCCTGGACAGCTTGACGTTAGCCATCCAGTAGCAAATTCGGTCTCTTGATAAATGCATTTCGGTCAGAGGGATGAAAGCAAGCTAAATCAAGCTGAAACAAACACTTTTAATAACATCATAAATTTGTAGGGTGGTACACTACCTCTACTACATCACTACTGCGGTATTGATTCCTATGACCAATTATACTCATCGCCTCGATTACTTTTATAGAAGTATTTTATCAAAACTTCCCTCTCAATAATATAGATGAGCCTATTTGGGCAGAGAAAAAACAGAAGTTCTGCCAACAAGTCACAGGATTATGATTTTAGATGAAGCCAAGATAGGCATATGGGAAGATCTGAATCAATTGAGTGAGTATCAATAACTGCCAATGAATTGGTATTCTTGGGAACTGATGAAAGAATGTCAACTCAAAAACCGTGGAAAAACATTTTATAGCTACCGGATTGATTAGGACTAATAATTGTTTTGTTATACATGATCGGTGGGATTTGTTACCTGTCAAGGAGATACTAGGTATATCTGTCGCAGAACGATCGTTTTGCTGGCATAACGTCTGTCGAGGAAGTCAACCGCGAAACACTAAACTGAATCATGATTCTTTCAGCACGCAAAACAAAGACAATCCATTTTCCTACACCGAAATTCGCCCACCTACCAACCAAACTCCCAACGCAAAACCTCTGAAAATAAAACCAAACTGAGACTGTGAAGGTTATGGATGCGAGGAAGGAAGCACGATGGTTACCCTACAGAAATCTGAACCAAAGATCCGCTTGGAGCGCTGGCTTTGCATAGTGAGTCCAGATAGGAGTCGATAGGCTAAGCCCGCATGACTGGACGGTCTTGAAGGAGTGATAAACCAAGTGCGCCGTTCGTTCACATTTTAAGGACGTCCCTCAGGAGCTAGGTCATACAGGCAAGGCTTCTTATTTAAGAGTGACGACCTATTTGAATTGATCCATGGGGTAGGGGGCAAACCAAGCATGAGAAAAAAAAAACGGACGGTAGACCTACGGTTCTACAGTCAGATCATTTAATAATGATTAACTTTACACATTATTAGTTCATTATGGTTGCTTAGCAATATTAGTTTATAACTTTGCTAAATCAGCTTTCCTTGACACTAAAGAGGCTTAGGGATCATGAGATGTTGAGATAAAATGAGAGCATTAAAAAAAGTGGTCAAGGATTTTCCTGCTATGAAAACTAAGGGAGTTACACTTTCCTAGTAACGCATCGATTGTACGTGAAAATCAACAGAAATTCAATTTTTTCGCCGTGACGTACCTAACGGCCGGGAAAAAATGGAAACATTCTGTTAATCATTATTAAATGACAAAAAGTTCCAGTCATGCAGCATGATCGTGTGAAACAATTTTCGTAAATTATGTTATTGTATAATGTTAAATTGTTTTGAATAAGAGCTTTTTTTAGTGTAAGGAAATTTCAAACAATTTTACATTAAAATACAATTAACTGGTGTTTTAAAAAGTAAGGGGGCAGCACTAAAGTTTGTGCCTGTGAAAGCCCGGGCCAGCCGTTTTTCGTAGTTTTAAATACAATGAAAAATGTAGAAAATTTCAGTTTTGATGATTGTTGGGGAAAGAGAGATAGCTTTGGGACCCAAAAACATATTACAAAAAAAGAAGTCGTTTTCCGCCAAATCTTCGTTTTGTCGTTCTCCTGAGAAAAAAAGCCTTGGCAAGTTAAGCTGTATTTTCCCTTGCTCAGTCACAGTCATATTCACGTTAAGACCTTCTAAATTTGGCAGATATGTGAGCCCTGTATTGTAAATGACCGTCTAAGCGTCTTCTGATCTCTTCTTTGCTTCGAAATCATACCGTTGTTCCACTGGTGGTCAATCGCCTATTTGTACGAAGAATGGGCGTGCTCATACAGAGCTTTCCAAAAAGTTCCAGTCATGCAGCTGATTTAAAAAAGGTTTTGGATTTTAAGGTTTTCTTTTTGCAGTTTATATAGATTTTTCAGCAAATATTAATGAAATTCTTGTACGTGTTTCAGAATAATTTTGTGCAAACATTTTTTAATGTTCTAGTTATTCATTGATAGTCTTGTTTTGACTGGAACTCTGCTAAGAATTATAAGTTTAACGATTTTAGGACGTTTTTAGTGATTTTTTCAGTAAATTTTTTGAAATTCGACCAATTAATTGTGTAAAAAATTGTTGGCAATCCTTTTGTTTGGAAAGCTTGATTTTTTGGCGCAATCTCAATCCTAAGGATATGTATCGTCTGGAATCACACACACACACACAGATATATATGAAAAAGCGCAAACTTCAGGAATCGCTTCAGAATGCCTCAAAACGGATTTCAATAAAGAAATGTTTTCAAAAATTTTGTTTTTAAAATTAATAGCTTCATTTTCTACGAGACTTTGCTAAAAGGCGCATTGTGGTGGGTCGAATTATTTACAATTGATTACCTCAGAGGCTGAGGAACATCAAGTTTGTAAAATATGTAATCTATGTAAACAATAAAGTCAGTCATGTTTTTGGCCTTGGGTTCCTAGACTTTAAGAAATGCCGTGTCTCATTCAACTAATCCAATATGCTGAGCTCAGGGAAGGATCGATTTAGCGGTATATATAATTCTATCTTACAGTGGCGTAGCTTAGACATTTCTCATGGAGGGGCAACAATCAAGGATTTCGTTTTATTTTACAGTTTTAGTATTCATTTCTAGTACTTGTTGAATATACGAAGACTGTATAATAAACTGTCAAACGCTCATATAAGTAATTCCAATGGTTTTTTGTAATGATTTGAAATCACGTGCGCTTTCATATTCACAAACCTACCTATGGATTGTTAAAGCGTACCTAATACACAGAAAAAAACTCAAATCAGCAATATGCTAGGTTAGAACAGAAAAATTACTACAATAGATTATTTTAATCTTTTCTATTAAACTATTTCAATCACCACAGAAGGCTTCTATTTATTGTTTTTTTTTTTTCTTTATTTTAACTGTGATTTAATTCGTAAATGGTATTATAATAGAAACGATATACCTACCAACCATCAGAAATTAATAAAAGAATACGGGAAAAAACCAAGCTTGATCAAGTAGGCAGTGAAAAGTAGGGGAAGTTCGTAGGGGAATTCGGTGGATACTGAACAATGGATATTTTTCTAGGGAAAAATCGCATATGGGCTAGCCCCAGAAGGTAGTGGGAAACGACTTGATTTCAGTTTGCAGTATCCACATTACCGTTTTGTTGACTAGGTGATTATACTCCTCTCCGAGGGGCTGTATAATATCCACGCCATTTTGCCCTTACACAAACGAACCTAATAAGAATTACTTCTAAGAGCGTCTAAAGTTGCTAGGCAACCGGATCCGTATAATTATAATAGTAATTGTTTTTTACTGATTACCTACATTCTCCAATTGAAGGTGTTAGGTACTGAACTTGGAAGTGTAAAATTATTAGTTTTGATTGTATACATACCACGTACTTCTGCGTTCTCTGTAATTCATGGAGGGGCTCTGCCCACCCTGCCCCTCCTCAAACTACGCCACTGCTACCTTATACTACATATTAAAGGTAAAAGAGCGAGGTATTGTCTCTAGGTAACGTGCAGGTAAGGTCGCTCACCCATATTTTACGTGGTGTTGGTTTAGTTTTTGGATGATGATCACCGCGACCTCCGAAACCGAAGGTGTGATCCACCCACCAGCCCGGTAAAGGTTATAAGTAGATATGCGTGATTGGGCAAAGGGAGGGCCTCACCCCCACGCTCGGTTTCACATCAATCGTGTAACGTCTTTGTCCGCTAACCGTAAAATATCCTGTTACGGAGGCGAAGAGTGGGTTTTTCTTTCTGGATATATGCCCCCGCCGAGGCCGCGAAGGTTCCAGAAAGGGCATTGAATTTCTAGGGTCGATGACCCTAGAAATCCTGCATTGACCCAGTCCATGGCGTTATCTCTATGACATAAAGGTGCTTTCACGCTGGACTATAATATTGCTAGCAACATCGTTAATAACAAAGGGGCGAAGGAATCGTGGATATTGTAATCTTGAGAATATCAAAAAATATCAGTAGGTACCTAACGTTAGCAAGGCAGGCAATTAACACCAGAGGTAATTTAATTTAAACTCTTAACCAGATTATCGGAATCAGCGTTGAATTGTTTACAAGCATGATGCACTTAGATTCTTGCAAATTTCTACCTAGAGACGATAACAGCAGCCCGGAAATATACAAATCAAAATCAATTAAATTTCTGAAAATCTTTAAAACGTTAAACTCTTTAAAAAAAAAAAAACAGTCCAGGAACTGGCAAATCTCAAGAAAACTGATTCATTTAATACTCTTTCCTTTATATTAATTTAATACTGATTCTTTTAATAGTCAATTTCCTTTTACTTTGCTAATTTGGGGAGAAAGGGTTGTTTTACCTTCTTATATATTTACCTATATACCTAAATATATGTTACTTCCGAGTCTACATAAAGGTAGCGGAAGCATTTTTTTCACTTTCGAGAGAAAAAAAATTGTTCATCTCCAAAATCAAAATTTGCTCGCATTTTACGTTTTAGACCATTCTGAACAACTTTGGTTCCGTGTCTGTCTGTGTGTGTGTGTGTGTCGTGTGTCCGCAAATCCTTGTAACAAGCTTATTTTCCACAGTTTTCATCCGATCTGGATGAAATTAGCAGGGAATGTGCGGGCTACATCCCCTATAAGTTTCATCGTTCTTGGCACAATATCTCACTCTGCGCATGCGCATACGTAATTTCTACCAAGCATCATTTTCTCTCGCTTAAATTTGGATGATAGTTGGGGATGATAATTTGATCATATATCAATTTCAACATGATTGTATCATTAATAACTACTGCGCATGCGCCATTGTGAAATCCTATAACTAGCTTATTTTCCACAGTTTTCATCCGATTTGGATGACATTTTGAGGTAATGTGTGAGCTAGGGGGTAATACTTGGTCCCCTATCAGTTTCATTGTTGCGAAATCAATACTCCACTCTGCGCATGCGCAAACGTAAATTCCATTATGCTCTATTTTTTCACGCCCTAGTCGTCCGATCTCGCTCAAATTTGGATGATAGTTGGGGGATGACGATTTGATCATCTCATATCAATTTCAACATGATTGTATCATTAATAGCTACTGCGCATGCGCCTATGTGAAATCCTTGTAACGACCTTAATTTTTACTGTTTTCATCCGATTTCGATGAAATTGTCAGAGAATGCGCGGGTTAGGTTGTAGGTGGTCCCCTATCAGTTTCATTGTTGCCAAATCAATACTTCATTCCGCGCATGCGCAAATATATTTTCCATCTTTTCACACTCTTGTCGTTCGAGTTCGCTTAAATTTGGATGATAGTTGGAAGAAGATGATAGGTAAACGAGGAAGCTAAGTGCCTCACTCAACTTGGCAGACGTTTTTCCAATGAACTCGAGCGTTTTCATGGAATATTGGACCCTCTTGACCGTCGGTTGAGGTCGGTTTCCACGTAGTTTTTCACGCTAAATCGAGTAAGATTTGCAGATCTCTCCAACTTCGTTATAACAGAATTTTACACTTAGACTCACAAATTTTTAGTTTGTTTGTAATGTTCCATTGCATGTGTTTTTAGGGGACAAACTAGTCGAATAAATTGAAAATTTCGGTTATAAAGGAGTTGGGGAGATCTCCAAGTGTTACCACTCAATTCAGCGTGAAAACATACGTAGTAACCGACCCCGAACTCGTAGGTTCATAGAGGTTCGTGTTTCAAGAAAACCCATTGAAACCAAATGTTCTCCCCTAAATAACAAAGTACTATAAAGTAAAGTATTGTACTACTAAGTAAATTTTACTATACCCTCAGCAAAATTCGAATAAAAAATTCCAATAAATCGGTCGTCAAATGATAGACCACACTCTCAGCCGGCCCGTGTTGGGCATGATCTTGTAGTCGAATAGGTACGAATACGATTGTAATCGCGATAATTATTCGTTGATTCTGAGTCACCTGCAATTCTATTCGCGAATTTAAGTGCACTTTTCGTATTATAATTGTAATGTGTATAATAGTAATGATGTAGATGATTGTAGTGATGTATAATTATAATGCGAATATAATTGCAGTTGACTCAGAATCAACCAATAATTATCGCTATTACGACCGTTTTTGTATTCGACGATAAGATTATGCCTAACACTGCAGCCGACCAACCGTCTTGCAGGTAGAAGGGAGGGACCCAATGCAAGACGGGCACAAAACCAGCTCCAAGCCCTCGTGCTGTAGTTGAAAAGAGGATTTCAGGGGTTTCCGCAGGCCAAGGGCAGTCCCGTCCTTGACTTGCTCGAGCAAATCCTCTTGCATAACTTACTCTGCCACCTACCTCGGCCGTTTCTCCCCTTAGTTCGTACCAATCCTTCCATGCAGTCTCTTTTACACTAGAACAAGTTATGGATATCCTTTTGATTGTTAACTCATGAAGATATATTATATTTTTTTTTAATACTCGTAATTCAGAAAGCTTTATTGTTAAACAAATAACTTTGCATTAGCTCAAAGGAAATTGGAACGTAATGTATAAATATACGTTAGGTCTGGCTTTCAGCAATAGCCCACTGGCTACCCTGCACTGTCAGTCAAATAGGTTTATTGCACCAAGTTGTCTTGCAGTATTTCTCTTTTCTGCCGAGGGTTTTCTGGTGTTGGGAGGGGACGATCTACGAATTGGAGCTGTTTGGATCACCTGACACGGAGGGGTGAAACCGGCAGTTATTTTCCCTAATGATGTGCAATACTTCCTCCATTCCCAGATCATTGTGCAACACAGCATGGAGCGTTGGTAATGCCTAAGGGTGGTTTGGACCTTCTTGACATAGCAGTTGGCAGCAGAGCCCCACAATCCACTTCCGTACTGGATTGCGTTCTGTACTGCTTACTGTATTGTATGCGTCAAATCATTGACGTATATTCTGGTAGCTTCGTCTCAAATGAGAGGTTTCAGTGAATACCTAAAAAATGTTTCAGCTGTCTTAATCGATGTCTGATTTTTAAAACATGTCTGAACTGATATGCTCTTTCCAAGTTAGTTTTGGTTTATTATTTCCAATAATAAGCCTATGTGATCGTGTAGCAAAAAATTTTTATAACCCCCCCTCAAACTTTGTCACTTTACGTTTCAAGAGAATCCAAATTTGAAATGTCCGTCCGCCGTCCGCTGTCCGCCGTTCGCCGTTCGCCGTCCGCCGTCCGGGCCATAAAAGGCCTAAGAATTTACTTAAAAAACACGTTCTTTCGCACATAGACTCCATTTGGGGTCTAGTTGGTCCTAACGTTTAACCATCCCGATCGCTTTACTCGCATAGATGCTATGGGCCAAAAACGGGAGAAAAGTGTCTTTTTCGAGGCTTTTGGTTTATTATTTCCAATAATAAGCCTATGTGATCGTGTAGCAAAAAATTTTTATAACCCCCCCTCAAACTTTGTCACTTTACGTTTCAAGGTACGTAGAATCCAAATTTGAAATGTCCGTCCGCCGTCCGCCGTTCGCCGTTCGCCGTCCGCCGTCCGGGCCATAAAAGGCCTAAGAATTGACTTAAAAAAACCCGTTCTTTCGCACATAGACTCCATTTGGGGGATCTTTTCCGTTAATTCACTACCAGCCCTTTTATTGGTTTCTGTTAATTCACTACCGCTTGATATTTGTTCTGCTGTTCTAAAAACTGTTCGCCAATCATTTTCAAGTACACTGTGGAAAAATAGATCAGAATGCTGTGTGTAGTTTGGTGGTCTGGATGCTCGCAAGCTCGCATCTAAAAAATGCACTACAACAAGTATTCAATCCCTTAATAAAAATTCAGATTAGATGGAAATGTAGGTCAGAATGATGTGTACAATTTGGTGGTCTGGATGCTCGCCAGCTCACATCTCAAAAATACTTAACATCAAGTAGTCAATCCCTTAGTAAAAATACAGATTAGTTGGACATACAGGTCAGAATGAATGAATGGTAGTGAATTAACGGAAAAGGTCCCATTTGGGGTCTAGTTGGTCCTAACGTTTAACCATCCCGATCGCTTTACTCGCATAGATGCTATGGGCCAAAAACGGGCAAAAACGTGTCTTTTTCGACGCGAGCACGCCTGGCACGCTTGGCAGGGGGTCACGGTGGGTGGTGAGGGGGGGGGGGGGCGAGCGGGGGGGGGGGGGGGAGGTGGAGTGAGAGGAGGCGCCGGCGCCGCGGCTTGTGGTGGGTACGGCGCCGGCGTTCGTTCGAGGCATGAGTATGTTTTTTTCAAGGTCATATTTGTGTGTTAATACCAAAGCTTTTCCTACGCATATTTAATAACATATCCTCTCGACTTTTCGTACGTACTTAGATAATGATATTATTAAGGCAATAACTATTTGAATAGATAGGAGCTCAAATCGAGAAATATAAACATGCGTATATAATTATAGAAGTATAGGTTGTGGCAACTCGAAGTAGGACAGGCCGAGGAGTCTGGACGGGCCTTATGACGTACGCTAGCCAACTAAAACTACGATCATACTCAATTGAAAAAATAATAAACCTTTGTGAAATAATTTGCAGCGTTTTTGGTTTATTATTTCCAATAATAAGCCTATGTGATCGTGTAGCAAAAAATTTTTATAACCCCCCCTCAAACTTTGTCACTTTACGTTTCAAGGTGCGTAGAATACAAATTTGAAATGTCCGTCCGCCGTTCGCCGTCCGCCGTTCGCCGTCCGGGCCATAAAAGGCCTAAGAATTGACTTAAAAAACCCGTTCTTTCGCACATAGACTCCATTTGGGGTCTAGTTGGTCCTAACGTTTAACCATCCCGATCGCTTTACTCGCATAGATGCTATGGGCCAAAAACGGGCGAAAAAGTGTGTTTTTCTACGCGCGCACGCCTGGCACGCTTGGCAGGGGGTCACGGTTGGTGGTGAGGGGGGGGGGGGGGGGGGGGGAGCGGGCGGTGGAGTGAGAGGAGGCGCCGGCGCCGCGGCACCTTGTGGTGGGTACGGCCGGCGCCGGTGTTCCTTCGAGGCATGAATATATGTTTTTTCAAGGTCATATTTGTGTGTTAATACCAAAGCTTTTCCTACGCATATTTAATAACATATCCTCTCGACTTTTCGTACGTGCTTAGATAATGATATTATTAAGGCAATAACTATTTGAATAGATTGGAGCTCAAATCGAGAAATATAAACATGCGTATATCTATACTATTAATAAGAATGAAACTCCGTCTGTCTGTCGTGTCTATGCACGGCCAAACGGCTGAGTGGGCCGGATCTACGAGTGGGGGGATCTTCTTGGGATTTTCCGATAGGGTGTATAAGCGAATTTAAAATTGTTTAATCCCACCCGAACCATGGGCCGTAGGGCGGGAGGGGGGTCGAAGTAAGAATTAATGTGCGCTTTTTGGACTTCCCCACTTCCCCTACCCCTCTAAACGGCCGTTGACAATTCCGGAAAAATACGGGTTTCGTAGGTTTTCCTACGAGGAAGACGACGGCGCGATCGGATCGCGAAAAAAGTATCGGGAAATGCGTCAAAAAAATGCGAGAGTACGGACCCGTTTTCTCGAAAAGTCCGCCGAAAAACTTGGTTTTTTCCGATTAAAATATACCCCATAAAGGTACGTTTTTCGGAACGGTTTTCGCGGGCGAAATACAGCTTTGGGTCCGCCGAATCTGAATCCGAAATCGGATATCGAAAAAAGTGACGGGCAGTCGGTCAAATCACGAGCGGAAGCGAGGGGAACCGTTTAATATGAGAAATTAATCGACCCGGGCCGCCCGTTTCACAACGTTGCTTACCAGAAGGGACCCTCACAGGGGGGTTCCCATTTGCACTTCTACGCAATACCTTGCGAGTCGAGCAGGTATACATAGGTACCTACCTTGCGAGTGAAGCGAGAGCCATTTCAACAGCAAGCAACATCCCCTACATGTTTCACTTGCGAGCGAAGCGAGCAACATGCCCTACATACCACACTTTGCGAGTGAAGCGAGCAACATTCCCTACATGCCACACTTTGCGAGCGAAGCGAGCAACACTCCCTACATACCACACTTTGCGAGCGAAGCGAGCAATTTAATGGGGGGTCCGGGGGGCTTGCCCCCCGGCTGGACGTGGAGGCGAGCGTAGCGAGCCGGAGCGGCTAGTAATTATAGAAGTATAGGTTGTGGCAACTCGAAATAGGATACGCCGAGGAGTCTGGACGGGCCTTATGACGTACGCTAGCCAACTAAAACTATGATCATACTCAATTGAAAAAATAATAAACCTTTGTGAAATAATTTGCAGCGTTTTTTGTTAGACGTGTTAAGACGCACGCCTGGCACGGGGTCACGGTGGTTGGTGAGGGGAGTGAGCGGGGGGTGGAGTGAGAGGAGGCGCCGCGGCACCATGAGGTGGGTACAGCGTTCCTTCGAGGCATGAATATATGTTTTTTTCAAGGTCATATTAGTGTGTTAATACCAATGCTTTTCCTACGCATATTTAGTAACATATCCTCTCGACTTTTCGTACGAACTTAGATAATGATATTATTAAGGCAATAACTATTTGAATAGATAGGAGCTCAAATCGAGAAATATTAACATGCGTATATAATTATAGAAGTATAGGTTGTGGCAACTCGAAATAGGACACGCCGACACGCCGATTCTCGTGATTCTTATTTTGTTCCATCAAGAATTCGATTTAGTTTTGGAACGTATGCCGGAGTTTCAGATTTCATAGTGAAAAAACTTAAACTGATCCTTCATGAGTTCATAGTTCCTAATACTGTTTTCTGAGTGTTAGCTATTAGGTAACAATGCTATAAAATGACCATTAAACTTTGCAAAAAAAAAAAAAAAAATTGCGAGTTTTCTAAAAAAAAATCTAGTCTTTAATTTTATAGAAAAAAGTTGATTTAATCGAATCTTACATTGATTTTCATTCATCACTATTACAATGCGACCACAATGCGATCTACACGATCGGTCCCACAAAGTAAGCGAATTCTAAAGGGATGGAATTCCGTAAGTTAGGTTGTTAGAAATAAACTTAAAGAGCTTAAATTAAAGCTAAAAAGTATCCTAATGATGTTGATCTAAATAGCTATCATGTTACTTATCGTAATCTCTTGAATAGGTTAATAATAAAAGCTAAAAGAATGTATTATTCTGATAGGGTGTCTGAGGGTCATGGAGACCCTAAAGTGCTTTGGGATACGGTCAAGATGGCTGCCAATTTGTCTTCCAAAAAGCAAACTAATAATTTTGTTAAAATTAGAGATCTATCTGGTAATGTAGTTGTTGATGATAAAGTAATTGCTGACAGCTTCAATGATTTTTTCGCAAATGTTGGTAGTGACATAGCAAGAAGCGTTGGGGCGGCTTGTGTCGTTCCTGACGACCTATTTGATAAGAAATTCTCAAGGAATGTATCCCCCGCCCATTCTTTGTACTTATCTCCTGTTTTGCCATGTGAAATTGCAACTTTCATCAAAACCCTAAAAGACGATAGTTCTTTTATCCATTCTGGATTGAGCAACCTGATACTGAAAAAAATGGCTCCTTTTCTTAGTGCCCCATTGTCATATATTTTTAATCTTGTTTTTTCGACGGGTAAATTTCCAACGCTACTCAAAAACACTATCATAATACCACTATATAAAGCAGGTGATAGGATGGAAAGGACTAATTACAGGCCCATTGCTCTTACACTTTCAATTGCCAAATTACTTGAGAAATGCTTAAAAAAAAGGATAGTATCCTTCTTAGATACGCATAATGTTATTTCTGACAACCAGTTCGGTTTCCGTGAGGGAATGAGCACTGATCATGCGCTATACAGACTAAATAATATCATCACGCAGAAATTGGATGATGGCAACTTTGTTTATGGTGTTTTCTTGGACATTAGGAAGGCGTTTGATTCAGTTAACCATGCTATCTTGTTGAAGAAGTTATACATTTATGGGATAAGGGGGCTTCCATTGAAGCTAATTGAATCCTATTTGTCATATCGCCCCCAAGTAACGAGAATTAATCAGGTGCTAAGCGATGAGGTACGTCTAACCTGTGGGGTACCACAGGGAACGGTATTAGGTCCTATCTTGTTCCTACTATACATTAATGAGTTATTAAATCTTGAAGTGGATGCAATGTTCGGCTTTGCGGATGATACGGCTATAGTATTCTATGGAAAGGACCATTCCAGATTACTTCACTCAATGAATTATAATTTGTTCCTTGTGAAGCATTGGATGGATATTAATTGTCTATGTTTGAATGTAGACAAGACGTCATTGATTAGATTTTCATTTTCTAAACGTGAGAATTATAATGTGTCAGGAGTGTCATTTCACCGATATTTATGTTTTCAAAATGAATTATCTTGTAAATGTGGTCCTTTGTTGTTGTCTGATAAATGTAGATATCTAGGCGTTATATTTGACTGTCATTTGAAATTTAATTATCATATAAAGTTGTTAGTTAATAAATTAAGAAAGTTATTTTTTTTTGTTTAGTGAAGCTCGAAATTTTTTGTCTGTCGTGCAGCTGAGAACCATCTACTTTGGTCTGGTTTATTCATTATTAAAATATGGTATTTTAGTGTGGGGAAGTGCCTGTAAATCTTTAATAGGTCTTTTGCAAGTAGCACATAATACTATCCTTAGGATTATACTCAGGAAGAATGCTAGATATTCAACTGTTTTGCTCCACAATGAATTTGGGGTGCTGAATGTTAGGCAAGTATTTTTGCTACAAGCTTGTCTATTCGTCAATAAGATGGGTATCCATCCTGATCATAGAAGCCGTATGTCTAACTCACGTACTGCAATGTCTTCGAACATCCAGCTCCCAAAACTCAATACTGAGCATGCAAAGAATAATTCTTATTATAAGGTATTACGCTTCCTCTATGCCTGTAAAAATAACCCTGACGATTTTGGTAATTTAGGGAGCTTTAAGAAGGAAATTTTGATAAAAATTAAAAAATGTATGGATTAAAATTTATTTAATATTTTCACGTTTGTTTGATCTCTCTAGGTGTTTGATATTTAGTTGATTTTTGTTTTGTTGGTTTATTATTTCCAATAATAAGCCTATGTGATCGTGTAGCAAAAAATTTTTATAACCCCCCCTCAAACTTTGTCACTTTACGTTTCAAGGTGCGTAGAATCCAAATTTGAAATGTCCGTCCGCCGTCCGCCGTTCGCCGTTCGCCGTTCGCCGTCCGCCGTCCGCCGTCCGCCGTCCGCCGTCCGGGCCATAAAAGGCCTAAGAATTGACTTAAAAAACCCGTTCTTTCGCACATAGACTCCATTTGGGGTCTAGTTGGTCCTAACGTTTAACCATCCCGATCGCTTTACTCGCATAGATGCTATGGGCCAAAAACGGGCAAAAAAGTGTGTTTTTCTACGCGCGCACGCCTGGCACGCTTGGCAGGGGGTCACGGTGGGTGGTGAGGGGGGGCGAGCGGGCGGTGAGGGGGGGCGAGCGGGCGGTGGAGTGAGAGGAGGCGCCGGCGCCGCGGCACCTTGTGGTGGGTACGGCCGGCGCCGGCGTTCCTTCGAGGCATGAATATATGTTTTTTCAAGGTCATATTTGTGTGTTAATACCAAAGCTTTTCCTACGCATATTTAATAACATATCCTCTCGACTTTTCGTACGTGCTTAGATAATGATATTATTAAGGCAATAACTATTTGAATAGATTGGAGCTCAAATCGAGAAATATAAACATGCGTATATAATTATAGAAGTATAGGTTGTGGCAACTCGAAATAGGATACGCCGAGGAGTCTGGACGGGCCTTATGACGTACGCTAGCCAACTAAAACTATGATCATACTCAATTGAAAAAATAATAAACCTTTGTGAAATAATTTGCAGCGTTTTTTCTCTGAGATTAGCTCCACCAGCCGCCACAAGTTCTTAAGAACTTAGTAGGTTGGTGGACGGAAGAAAGAATTTTTATGAGACAGTAGTCATTTCTGTGATTTGTTTTTCTTTCTGTCAATAAAATGATATTCTATTCTATTCTATTCTATTCTATTCTATTAAATAGTGAACTTGAAACGGCTGCGTCCTAGAAACGAGATAGGTTATCGGATAGATAGGTTACGTTTATTTCTTCCCGGAGGCGATATGATAGGTAGGTGCCTATACCTTCTTTGTGGATCCGCCGCCGCCCCTCGCTCCGACCACCCTACGCGATCCGCGAATATTACTTTTTGGCTTAGGAAAGCCTAGTGACGATGTTCATTACGATCAATCAAAGAATGTGAAAAATAAAAATTAGGTAGGTAGGTCATTTCATAGTTGCTGGAAATTTTCGTGAACAGTAGGTAGCATCCTAGAAACGGGATACGATTTATTCCCCCCCCCCCCCTGGCCATGATTGAGTTTAATACCTTCCGTGTGGATCTGCCCGTGTGCTCGCGTACCGACCCCCCCCCCCCCCCCCCCCCCCGTCACTACACGATCCGCGAACCTTCCTCCGCCATTCCTTGGAAAGATCTCAAACCGAACCAAACGCTTCCAGTTAAATAGCAAGTTTTCCTGATTCCAATCAAATTTGGTTGTTGGCTGCTTTCTAGACCCAGTTGAACGCGTCCATTCGATTTCGTTCCGCCTACTTCTGGAATTCCCCGAGTCTTCTTCAGGTAAGCCACTTCAAGTACCCTAGGGTAGAAACGAAGCACTTCGGTTTGAAGGGATATTCCTCGTACCTATCTGTTTTTGGATAACGTAGCAACCTATTTGAAAGTAAGTTGATGGTGGAATGGCAGTTGTCGAGACATTTTTGAAGTGAAAACTTCTTAGGCACGTTGAGCACTTATTGCATAGAGTAAACAACACACACACACACATATATATGTTAATTGCTATGCAATTCTTAGGCCGACCCTCAATAATTTTTTTATGTAACGTCCGGAACGAAATTAAAGATGATTATCACGTACAACCGAGTAGTTGAGTAGTTGCTATAGATTGTGTCACAATTTCAGTGTTTTTCACGTACAACCCAGCCGTTGTTAGGGGAACGAAACTTCCGCAGTTTTCATCGCACAAAAATCGTTCGCCACTCGTTGGAAAGCGCTTGATTTATGTGATAAATGTTCACATTTCAAGCTACCAATTTCCCTCTCCTTACGTACCTGGCTACATTCCAAAACTAAGTTGATTCAGGCTAAGAATTGCATAGCAAATTATCCTCGTTTTTTTGTTGTGCCAGTGTTCTGCGTTGAAGAGCTAATACAGGTTTACTATATACGGGGTTTAATAATAATTCATAGATATCATCCCGAAGAATCGAAAGAAACCACCCAGGTTGCTGTGACTTCATTGGTTTGCTCTCCTGCGTAAGGGCTAGAACTTTAACAGGGGAAAAAATCAACATGGGATGAATCAAGACAGGTGAAACAGTAAAAATTACCTAATAAACTATGACGATCGTATCAGCTGATATAATTCCAAAGGAATTCGGATTATTATAACTTTGGTTACCTATAAATAGAGGGGTATCTAATACATAAATAATAAACCTTTGTGTAATAATTTGCAGCGTTTTTCGTCAAGTATTAACTCCAGGTATCGAACACAACGAAGGGGTAATGGCATGACCTCTTAGTGAGATGTTGATATTATCTGCTACTAATATTATAACACTGAGCTCCTCCATAAATAATAATTGAGGAATACATACTAATTTTGATTAGATCTACTGCCATGATACCAATTTTCAGTTAGTCCCTTGTTGTAAGACCCTTAATGTTTTCAATTCGGGTCAGAAGATAGCACTTAACTGAGACAGAGGAAAGAGGACCACGTACACATTAATTTGATTCAAGCGACTTTGTACTTTTTTCTTCAATAAATTATTGGTAACAATTTAGTGCATAGCACTACTATAATGTGCCTATGCTATATTTACAAGGTATACACGTATCATGAGGTACGATTCATTGGATATGCATAAAATCACTGGGCTTAGGTACTGAAATTAAGAACCAAGCTTAATTCTTTGTATTATGAACAGTTACGAATAAGTTCATTATAAAAATAATAGGGATGGTGGTGTATAGGGTTTGAGTTAATTATGTAATAGCACGGAGTTGACTACTTGCTGTTGGCGATATGCATCTGACATTATCTTTCGAGGTGTCTCAAATGTTTTGGTGGTGGCTATTGTACATATAATAATGGGACGGTTCAGGTTAATGCTTTGATGTACAATCTGTAGTTCGCCGTGGTATGTTGGACCATTCTGAAACCAAATTTTCGGAAAAAATCCAGATGACTAAGAAACGTCTTCCAAATTTTACTTGATAGCCTAGAGAAGGATGTACCTACTTCTTTCCGAAACCTTGCGTAAACGTTTTGCTTTTGTCTATTTTTGATGTGTTCTGACAGTTCCGCTGCCACCCGCACGCTCAACCCAACCATTTTTTGCAAACAATCGTTAAAGCCGTTGTAATTGTCTTTGGCATTGTATTTTCACTTACCATTTTATTTTCAGCAGGAAATGCAGTTTCTAAAACTTGTTATCTTTTCCCAAATCGTGCAATATTTAAGGTTGTGGAAGCTCCAAACAATGACCCATTCATACACCAGCTGCCAGTCGTTTTTCCATACATTCTTCCCGATATCTCACTTTCCTCTTCACTTTACGGTCTGAAATTTTTTCTGGATGTTCCCAACATGATGAACTGAAATTACAGCCACAATAATAGTCCTGGCTAAAAAGAGCGATTTTTGAGACAAAAATGAAGTTTGAAGCGACTAAGCAACCGTCAAAATGGACTTTGATAACGCTACACTGATATCATTAAAATATTCCAAAATTGTTAGCACAGTTGGAAAAAAAGCGGTGTGACCAACAAGATGAAACAAAAATAATTTAGGATTACGATCACGCTTCCGGAGATATCGGGAAAAAATTTGTCATACCACATGAACTCAAATTTATGAGTTGAAGTGTAAAACTTGGCTATACGGGGTTGGGCAGATAAGTAATAAGCATTACCATTCGATTCAGCTCGAAAAAATACGTAGAAACAGAACCCTAACTCAGATTTTTTTAGAGGGTCATTTTTCACGAAGACCCTTAATTTCAATGAAAAAACAATGTTTTTCAACATTAAAACATAGTTTTCCCCCATAATTAGTTAAGTAAATGTAAAATTGACTACACCATTGGCAAGCTGAGATTTTGGTGCACATTTCAAGACTACAGGCTATATTTGACTTGTTGAATTTTAGTAGCCCTACTTAGTATGAAAAAAGTGGTCATTCCAAAGATTTGACAAAATTCACTTAGATCGATTTTTCACTAATTGAACCATCTTCATTTCCAACGATATAATCATATTTGAATTTTCCCGGGTAATAATGGGAGTTATGGCCGTTTAGTCGAAATCATGGAAAAAATCGTAAAAATGAAAAAACACGGATTTCAAGCGGAGTAAAAAAAAAAAAAAAAAAAAAAAAAAAAGTTATCGGGCAACTTTTGTTGCAAACTAGTAGTACAATCGATCCCTGGCCTTCGGCAGGTACCAAAGATTAACACCCTGTATACATTTGTGTCATTCCTGACGACAACCCTCCTTAGGATTGAGAAAAAAATCAAGCTTTCCAAACGAAAGGATGAGTATGTTGGCCAGCACTTTTTGAGCACATTAAATTGGTCACATTTCAAGAAATGTACTAAAAAAATCACTAAAAACGGCTAACAATCGTTAAATTGATCTTTTTTGGTGTAATACCAGGACAGCCTCCCACAGATTTCGGACCTCGGGAGATTTTCGGAACCTTATTCCCCGAAACCGCCGCGGTTCCAACTTCTGTGGTTACTCTTTCCCTTCCGAGCAACCTATAGGAAGTAAAAGTATTGTTTTCACTTTCAAGAGAAAATACATTTTTTGTCTCGAAAATCAAAATGTCCTCTCGCATTGTACGTTTTAGACCGTACTGAACAACTTTGGTTCCGTGTCTGTCTGTCTGTGTGTATGTGTGAGTGCTTGTGTACGTGCCAAATCATTCTGCGCATGCGCGAACGTAAATTCAATTATGCTCAATTTTTTCACACCTCAGTCGTTCGATCTCGCTCAAATTTGGATGATAGTTGGGAGACAACGATTTGATCATCCCATTTCAATTTCAACATGATTGTATCATCAACAGCTAGGTACCTACTTCATGCAACAACGTGAAATCCTTGTAACGACCCTAATTTCCACATTTTTCATCCGATTTTGATGAAATTGTCAGTAGATGTGCGGGTTAGGCTGTACATGGTCCCGCACCAATTTCATTCTTCTCAAATTATCACTTCATTCTGCGCACGCGCAAACGTAAATTAAATCGAGTATCATTTTGTCGTTTCTTAATTAACCAATTATGACGTTTCACGCTACATACTGATATACTCTTTTCAGCTATGGAATTTTTCTAGATCATTTAAAACTTTTCAATGACCTATAAATTTAAGTTACGAAAACAAGGAAGCTTTATACCCCACCCAACTTGGCAGACTTTCTTTTGGTTTTATTTATTTTCCTACGATGTGTTTTGTTAAATAGTTGCTGTTTACTAGAAGAAGCAGAAGATTCACTGTTTTATGCTGTCAAATACAAAAATAAAATATGGTTACAAGCTGCTACGAACCAAGTGATAACTAACTTTGAAAGGACATAACTATGCGTGTTGCTATCATATTGACCAATTATGTTTTGTTAAATGTTCCTCTGATCCTGTGGATTAATTAAAACGTTTTTGAAAATTTTGAATACAAAAAAGTTTTTTTTTTTTCAAGTGTTACGTTTAGCAAGCGGTTCTTCTTTTCTTTAACCTGAAAATTTCCAGGAGAAGGTTGCACGGACACCCAAATGTATGGACGTCACTGTCTCGTCTCACCTTTCTATTTTTGTTTTATCTGGTATCGCAAATGTACAGCATCTTGAAGAATATCATTTAAATTCTAATTGATATTATAAAAAGCGTGTTAGGTAGCTGCAACATGAATCAAAAATTGCCATCGCGATAGTTAAGTAAGCAGAACGCATTTGAAAATACAGTTTTGTGATTCAAAGTTACCTAGTACATATAAGAATGATCGTCATCTGTAAGATAGAGGCGGGAAATGAAACTTGAGATGAGAACAAATATCCTAGCATAGTCGGAAACAGAATCTGTAGTTCGAACATCACGATTGGAGGGAAGAATGCATCTTAAGGAACCACTCAGATGATCCGGAGCCTAGGCATATTTACCTAGTGAAGCTGTAATTTTGTATCTAGACTCCTCAGTACTCATAGTTGACGATAACTAGGTCTCGGATCAGCTGAGTGGATTCTAAAGATAATTTCTACACTATTTACTAATGTCTTTTGTTGGAATCCAAGTCCTGCCTCCATATTGTTATAGTTCATATGGCCCGTTGACAACATTGTTTACATTATAAAAACAAATTTCAGTTCTGTAACAAACAACAAACCTTGTTACCACATTGTTTAATTATAAGAGGTTATGAGCCTCAGCATCGCTCACTACGACAAATAGGTACATAACGAGGTGTGGGTAATCACATATCAAAACCAAGTAGGAATACAAACAAAAATCCCTAATGGAATTCTGGATCCCCGACTCAATCCAGCCCCTTAGTAGAAAGGGAAACTATGATGCATGGCCAACCAGGCAAAAAAATTGCTTCAAGATTATGGAAACTGGAACCACTTTGTTGGTCCACTGGCAGAATCTGAAGAATGGATGCAAAAGGAAAAAATAATGAAGGCCGATTCGATCCTATCTATTGAAACTCCAGTGGTTTGCTTAATTAAAAACTGCAAGAGATCAACTGACATTTGGAGAAAACTCCAGGAAGAACACGGCCATTTTCATTTACAAAAGGTCATTATAACAGAACATCCATTAATCCGCAATACAGAACAAAAACAAAAAATCAAGATGTACGAGACGAAAATTAATGAAGTGAATATGAACATTGACCAAAAGTCGAAAAATACTATCGTAATCGGAGGGATTAATGCTGAAGCTGCTGAACTTGGAACCCACGAAAAAATGGAAAATAATATTAGAAAATTGGAGAATCTTAATATGTCTGAATCTGAATCTAAGATACTAATTGTGCAAAACATAACGAAATTCAGCGATAATTACGAAGGAGGAAGATGTATGAACAATTTTGTTGTTGGAAATATGTTTAAACAGTAAAGCCAAGGACTTGAGTGGCTTATTAACACAAAAAATTCAATAGAAAATTATATAATTGAGACATCAAATAACTTGGACGATGAAGTTCAAAAATATGAGGAACAATTGAAACTTCTTGGTGAACTGAATACCAACCTATCAACGAAAGACGACAAAGACTGTAAATAACACAACTTACGCAATATTGGACTATTTTGGAAATCCAAGACTAAAGCCCAACTTGAAACTACAAGCAATAACTATATCATTCTTGCAACAATTTAAATTATGCACGAGTTAAAAGTTACAAGCCACTTGTCAGATTCTGACGCAATGGAAAAGGCATCAAGTCAGGAATTACTTCTTGAAGAATCTTCATATGAAAGGGGTACCAATGTCATCGGGAATTGGGATCCAGGAGGGGACAAGTACGGACTTGAGGGGGAGTGTTGAAATCCAAGTCCTGTCTCCATATTGTTACAGTTCATGTGTTCATTAATCTGGCCCGTTGACAACATTGTTTACATTATAAAAATAAATTTCAGTTCTATATCAAACTACAAACCTTGGTACCATATTTAATTATAACATCTTTACTATTTCTTTTTTGCTCGAACCCCCTTGACAACTGTGCTCAGGTGTTACGTTTAGCAAGCGCCTCTCCTATTCGTTAACTTGAAATTTCCAGGAGAAAATGGATGTCCTTGTCTCGTCTCCCCTTTCTATTTTTATCACCATCTGCTATTGCAAATTTACAGCATCTTGAAGAATATAATTTAATTTCTAAAGAATATTATAAAAAGCGTATTAAGTATTACATGAATAAAAAAAATGTCTTCGCGATAGTTAAGTAAGCAGAACTTATTTGAAAATGCAGTTTTGTTATTAGAATTTAGTTCATAAGAATGCTCGTCATCTGTAAGATAGAGGCGGGAAATGAAACTTGAGATGAGAACAAATATCCTTGCACAGTTGGAAACAGAATCTGTAATACGATCATCATGAGTGGAGGGAAGGAGGCATGTTCGACTGGACGGAGCTTTCCAATAATGGAGCTGTGAAATCGGATTTATTTCTGCCAATTGATGACCCTGGACGTCCATTAGGCACAGTTTCAGATTACGGACAGATGCCGGATTTTACGGTTAGGTAGGTGTATCTTCGCTAGACCTCCCATAAAATGACATTTGAAGCGTTGAGTTTTAGTATCAAAGTAAGGTAGATAGATCCATTTTCAAAATGCTGCAAATAATTACAAAAAGGTTTATTATTTCTGTATTAGAGAGCCCTTCAACGCTCATTATCTGTTTATAATTATTAAACCCCGCATCAAGGTACTATATAGGATATATACATCACCCAAACTTATTGGCACTTCGCGCCTTCCAAATGGGTTCCCACCGTTACAGCTCTTTATTTATAAGCATTTTAGTAGATGTCGAATAAAACAGGAGGTCGGGAAGGAAAGAAATTTGCCTTAGAGGTAAATGGTAGTGGGAGTGGTAGCAAAAAGAAAAACTTCTGCCAAGTTGGGTGCAGCACATAGCTTCCTCGTTTATCTATCATGAATGTGTAGATCATTGAAAAGTTTTAAATGTTCTTGAAAAATTGGATAGCAAAATAGAGTAAATCAAGAAGTAGCGTGAAATGTCATAATTGGTCAACTAAGAAACGAAAAAATTATACTCAATGTAATTTCCGTTTGAGCAAGCGCAGAATGAACCGATGAGTTGAAAACAATGAAATAGATACGAGACCATCTACACGGCGCATTCGCTGACAATTTCATCAAAATCAGATGAAAACTGTGGAAATTAAGGTCATTACAAGTATTTCACATAGGCGCATGCGCAGTAGCTATTAATGATACAATCGTGTTGGCATTGATATGAGGTAATCATGTCATCTTCTTCCAACTTCATCCTTGAACTCAGATAAATGTACCTATATTCTCAAAATCCTCGGTTGAATTCTTAGGACATATATCATCTAAGTAGATCCTGTAAAAATCCAGGCGATAGCCATATAGATATATTGATACAGATACAGATATATAGATAGATTTATTTCAATAAAGACACATAGGTACGAGTACATATGATGAAAGTACAAAATGCAGAACTAGGCTACTCGCATAGCTTACTTTTCCAACGGTAGGCTTGTCCCGTGCTGTTGATTAGACTAGGCAATCTGCCCATAATTTCAAAAACATCGCATATGCATCTACATAATCTAAACATAGCTTAAATAATATAACAACTTTCTATAGTAAAATTATTGTTTTATAATTTTATACATAAATGTTGTTTCGCAATCCTCTACCCCATTTTTCACAAGCCACGTTAAAATTTTCTTTTAGTAGTTTGGTCTAGTATAATTTTGAGCTCATTTCATATGACTATCTAGCGCTCTATGAATGATGTACATAATAAATTTTGGACTGTGTGTTGACAGCGTTAATCTTGGTCTTGGTGCAATTACATTCCCTGCGACTAGATATATTGTGGTATATGCTGGATTGCGCTGTGAATTTATTATTTGTGGATACTTATGGAATTGCAAAAGTACATTTTCAACATATAGTTGCCTTATGGTAAACAGCTTTGCAATATTATATATATCTATAGGTGACAATGACAACATTATTTTCATAATGATTTCCTGGCGTATGTGTAATTTATTTATGTGTGAAGAGTTTGTTCCCTCCCCATGCTATTATTCCATATTTAAGCACAGACTGTAGCATACTGTAATAAATAAGTTTTATCGTATCTCTCGGATGTGTGTGTCTAATGTTGTAAAAATGTACACAAATTTCTTAATCATATCGTTAGTAAAGTCAATATGGGGTTTCCAATAAAAGATAAACTGAGCCAAATTCTGTATTCGAACTCCTAAGATTCTTATGACGCCTCGACTTACTAGGTATCTAGCCAAATTCATCCCGAATATTTCAGAAGATTCAAAACCGTTAATGGTTTGGAAAAAAAAAATGTTGAATGGTATTGGGAAGAGGAACAACTTGCATTTGACGTATTGAAACAAAAACTGGAAGAAGCCCCTGTTCTCAGCTTTTACGATCTCAAGCTACCTGTCACACTATCCGTGGATTTGTTGTTTTCCCAACTGGTGTTGAAAATACCACTAAATGAACATCATTACGTGGCTCAGCACGAAAAAAATACAACACATTCATGTACTACATGTGGCAGTGGAATACCTTTAAAAACTCAATATTTCAAAATTTTTGCACTTTCAAAATGCACTTTTAGAGCAGAATCTCGCCCGTTTTTGCGCACCCAAAAATCGAATGATGAGTTGTTTCTGCATGAAATTTCTCGTAGAACTCGAATATGAAAACAAAACTCGGCGCTCCGCGCCTCGCCAGGGGGCAAGCCCCCTGGACCCCGGTTACCTCTATTTACATACTTCGGACGAAATTATTGAAACACAGAATGTGTTTGCGTTGTCGCGCAACCAAGTGACAACCAAACAAGCGTCATTGTTTACTATTCATTTATAACATCAATTTATATAGTTATAGTATGAAACTACGAAAATTGCGTTGTCGCGCAACCAAGTGACAACCAAACAAGCGTCATTGTTTACTATTCATTTATAACATCAATTTATATAGTTATAGTATGAAACTACGAAAAAAAAAAAAAAAAAAACGAAAAAAATTCGTGATAAATCAAGAGCTTTCCAACGAATGGTGAACGATTTCTGTGCGATTAAAATGGCGGAAATTCCATTTCCCTACCAACGGCTCGGTTGTACGTGAAAATCATCCGTCACACATTTCGTTCCCATCCCGCGTTCCATTTTCGGCTAGTTAGTCCATGGCTAAAACACATTCTGTGTTAAAATGGGGGGTTCCCATATTGAAAAAAAGAAGTTATATCAATTTCGCCTTTCGCACAATGCTCAATTTTGTCATTTTTGAATTTTTGAAATCTACGGAAAACATTATGAAAAATAGCGTTTGTCCGAATTTTTTACTTCGACAGTTGGAAAAATTAGCGGGGGGAGGGACTCGTGGACCACCCTGTATGTTTTATTTTGTTTTTCATTTTTTCCCAATCTTTGTAGCAACGTGTAGGTACGAATAATACAACAAAAAACGTTTACTCCGACTGGTATGCAGTAGCACATATGTACGGCATCTTATAGAAATAGATTTAGAAGAAGGAGTTTTAGAGGGAGGCTTAAAAAAATTCATTATGTAAGACGAGTTATCGAATAGGTAGAATATATATTTATATATTATTTTATAAATAAATGAATAAAACAAAAAGGTGTTTGGGTTGAGGTGGAATATAACGTGGGTGGAACGGATAAATTGATGTTTTCGAGGCAACCTTGCGGCATTTCCCCTTTTTTGACGGGAAAATCCTCGGATTCAAGAGGCAGTGGTTGCGCGCGGAAAAGTGCGCAGTCGACCTCGAGCGGACAAGGGGGGTGGGAAGTGGAGTGGACGTTTTAGTAGAGCACCGATCGGCCCGCTAGAGCTACCGGGAAAATGTCCTCGACGCCCTGATGCCACAGCGCCAGGAGGGAGGGGATCACACCCAGCTACAGTGCCTCACGTGTCGGACTATGTCAAACAATACCTCCCTCTGAATCTGCACTAAAAAACAATACAAATAACCACGACTAGTCAAAAATCAAGACGAAATTCGATTTGTTTCACCCTGGGAAGGTGAAAAATTTTTGGACTTGAAAAAAAAAGTGTCGTTTTTTTTATTGGGAAGTGATAAGGAACACCCCCGGGGGCCGACAAGGACAGCAGAGACGGTGTCATCGATTGGCAAGTGAGCACAAATATAATAAAAATAGAACAGTTGCAATTTTGTGTTGAATTTGTTTGATCGTGGAGTCAAATTTAAAAAGAGGTAAATCGGTAAAAAAAGGGGTAAAAGTTGGGGAATATTTCGGAGGAGGGGGGGAAAAAGTGTTTGGTGTATGAGAGGTGGGGGTCGGGCCTGGCCCCAGCGGGTTGTGGGAGTGTTGCATGAGGAGGCTCATTGAGCCAAGAAAATCAATACAGGGATCCCGTGACGTCACCGCGCGCCTTGTGTGAAGGGTACCGAGGCCTCTTCCCAGTTTCAGGGAACCTTTAAAACCGGAACCTAAAAACGGGGAGAATAAGGTCGCGGTTTTCTCCCTTTTAACGGAGAAAAAAAGGGAGAAAAATTCGGTTTTCTCGCCGTTTAGGGGGGGTTTGCACGAGAAAACAACGGAAACTCCGCCCGCGTTCGTGTGGGTTTTACACCCCCGTGAGACCCCGGATGTCCAGGCCGTCATGGGGCGCCCGTGCGTCCGCTCCGGACCCGCCGCGGTTCGCCGTTAAAGTCGAGGGTGTCTGCCATGTCGCGGAATGCTGCTAACGCTGGACGCGGTCGTAGGCTCCCTTGAAAGCATGGCAGAGGGTGGGCCGGATTTGTCCCACCTAACACCCAAAGAGCGGCTGATCATCGAGTCTGTGATGATGAGGCATCAACAGGAGGAGATGAAGGAGCACGAAATCATGAGGTAAGCCCCTTCCCGAATCAGTCATTTTTTTCAAAATCATCAGAAATCCTGAGGGTTCCCGATTTGAACCACACCAGGATCGTTTGACCAATCAAAATGAGAAATTTCACGACCACAGAACAAAGATTCCACCATCTTATTCCACCCCTCTATACCTTTCCCAGTTAAAAATAACTCAAAACTATATTGACAATTAGTTTTTATCGAATAAGTAAGCATTTTGTCAATTTGACAAAGGATCGAGAAATTTCATTGACGACACAAATATTTACAGTGGGTTTTATGGTTGCGTGTTCATTGATTGTGACTTCATTGAATCCTCACTCTTCTATTCTAGTTAATAGTCAATCAACCGAACCAAGAAGAAACAACGTATTAATTTACTAAAATTCAACTGATGATAGGTAAAGTATCAGGGATTTCTAATCTCATACAGATTTCTAATCTCATTAGAAGGAGATTAGTGATCATGAAACCATGACGTAAGCTCAATCATCAGTCATTTTTTTCAAGATCAACAGAAATCCTGAAAATTCCCGATTTGAACCAAACCAGGATTGTTTGACCAATGAAAATGAGATATTTCATCACTACCGAACAAAGATTCATCCATCTTACCCCACCCCTCTCTACCTTTTTCAGTTAAAAGTAACTCAAAACTATCTATATTAAAAATTAGATTTTATTGAGTGAGTGAGCATTTTGTCAATATGACACTGGATTTCGGGAAATTTCATTGGCGATACAAATATTTATAGTGGATACCTACTATGGTTGCTCGTTCATTGATTGCAACTACATCGAATGTCCACTCTTCTTTTCTAGTTTATATTAATCAAACAAACCAAGAAGAAACAACGTATTCATTTACGAAATTTCAACTCTTAATAGGTAGAGAATCAGCGATTTCCATTTCACACGTCCATTAGAAGATGACAAGGGATCACGAAATCATGAGGTACCTGAGCCCCTTCCCGAATCATCGGTCATTATTTTCTTTAAAAATCATCAGAAATCCTGAGGGTTCCCGATTTGAACCGAACCAGGATTGTTTGACCAATCAAAATGAGAAATTTCACGACCACAGCACAAAGATTCCACCATCTTATTCCACCCCTCTCTACCTTTTCCAGTTAAAAATAACTCAAAACTACATTGATAACTAGTTTTTATCGAATATGTTATCATTTCGTCAATTTGACAAAGGATCTGGAAATTTCATTGACGTCACAAATATTTACAGTGGGTTTTATGGTTGCGTATTCATTGATTGTGACTTCATTGAATCCTCACTCTTCTATTCTAGTTAATATTCAATCAACCGAACCAAGAAGAAACAACGTATTAATTTACTAAAATTCAACTGATGATAGGTAGTGAATCAGGGATTTCTAATCTCATACTCTCATTAGAAGGAGACGAGTGATCATGAAATCATGAGGTAAGCCCCTTCCTCAATCATCGGTCATTTTTTTCAAGATCAACAGAAATCCTGAGAATTCCCGATTTGAACCAAACCAGGATTGTTTGACCAATGAAAATGAGAAATTTTATCACTACAGAACAAAGATTCCTCCATCTTATCTCACCACTCTATACCTCTTCAGTTAAAAATAACTCAAAACTATCCATACTAAATGATTTTATCGAGTGAGTGAGCATTTTGACACTGGATTTCGGGAAATTTCATTGGGGATACAAATATTTATAGTACCTATACTATGGTTTGCTCGTTCATTGATCGTAACTACATCGAATGCCCAATCTTCTTTTCTAGTTTTTATTAATCAACCTAACCAAGAAGAAACAACGTATTCATTTACGAATTGTGTACTCTTAATATGTAGATAATCAGTGATTTCCAATTTCACACGTCCATTAGAAGGTGACAAGAGATCACGAAATCATGAGGTACCTAAGCCTCTTCCTAAATTATCACCTTTTTTTTTTTTTTAATCATCAGAAATCCTGAGAGTTCCCGATTTGGACCAAACCAGGATCACTTGACCCATGAAAATGAGAAATTTCACGACCACAGAACAAAGATTCTTCCATCTTACCCCACCCCTCTCTACCTATTCCAGTTAAACATGACTCAAAACTACATTAAAAATGAGTTTTTATTGAATAATTAAGCATTATGTCAATTTGACAATAGATCGTGGGATATTTTATTGATGACACAAATATTTACAGTGGATTTTATGGTTGCTAGTTCATTGATTGTGACTTCATTGAATCCCCACTTTTCTATTCTAGTTAATATTCAATCAAAACCGAACCAAGAAGGAACACGTATTCATTTACTAAAATTCAATTCTTGATAGGTAAAGAATCAGGGATTTCGAATTTCATACTTTCATTAGAAGGAGACTAGTGATGATGAAATCATGAGGTAAGCCCATTCCCGAATCATTATTTTTCAAAATCATCAGATATCATGAGGGTTCCCGATTCGGACCAAATCAGGAGCGTTTGACCCATACAAATGAGAAATTTTACGACCACAGAACAAAGATTCCTCCATCTTATTCCACCCCTCTCTACCTTTTTAGTTAAAAATAACTCAAAACTACCCATATTTAAACTTAGATTGTATCGAAGAAGTGAGAATTTGGTCAATTTGTCAATGGATTTCGGAAAATTTCATTGGCGATACAAATTAATGTTTATAGTAGGTACTATGGTTGCTCGTTCATTGATTGTAACTTCATCGGATGTCAACTCTTCTTTTCTAGTTTATGTTAATCCCAACCAAACACTTGATAGGTAGAGAATTAGGGATTTCTAACTTCATACTTCCGTTAGAAGCAGACTAGTGATCATGAAATCATCAAATTTAAAACTTCCATAAAGGTCCATTTAAAACATGAGTTAAGCTCCGAATAATCCGAATAATGTTTTTTCTCTCTTTTTCCAAAGTCAATGGAAATCCTGAAGGTTCGCATTTTCCACAGCATTAGGTACATTTGCGAAATTTCACGACCTCAGAACAAATTCCACTCCTTCATCTCATCCCACCCCTCTTCACCTTTTCCAGCTTAAAATAACTCAAAACCACAATAAGATTATAAGTGTTTTGTTCAACCAACGTTTGAAATCTTGCCAATTTTAAATCGGCTCTATAGAAAATATTACTGTCGACACAAATATTTACAATAGTTAGGTATTATGGTTACTGGTTCATTGATTGCAACTTCATTTTCATAACCTACCCTTCTCTCTTTAGTTAATTTTGTTATGCTTGTTTCCTTCGCTGAGGCATAGAAGCAACCATGTATTTACCTGCTTATATTCTGCTACCTATAGATAGGTAGAAACAGGGATTGAAATTAGTATTATGTATTCCAAAACAAGTCATTGTCAAAATTATCATGAAATCATGAGGAAAACCTCTTCCCAAATCATGTTACTGTATGTAAAAGCTACAAAAGTCTTAAATGTTATCAATTTGGACTAAGCGAGAAATTTCGACCCACAAAAATGTGAAATTTCACGCCCACAAAACCAGGATTTCATCATAATATGATGAAATAATATGAGGGGTACTATATTATAGTACCCCTCTCTAAAACTTCCAGTTAATAACTCGAAACTACAATGAAATTATTATTAATTTTTGTTCACATAACGTTTGAAGTCTTGTCAATCTGAAATCGACTCTAGAAAGTTCATTGAATACACAAATATTTATAGTTGGTATTATGGTTACTAGTTCATCCTTTGAATTCTAAGTGTATCATTTATAGTTTTAGTCACTCTATTAAACCACGAGGAAACATTGCTGCTACATACCTATTTAATTCAATAAATATACTTACTTGGATTCGTGAATTTTAAAATTGCATCCTAATGAACTTAACATGATACGAACTAAATCATTCGCGACGAAGTTGAGGAAACCCTTTTCAATGAAGAAAATGGGAGTTGATAGAAAACCTTGTCTATTTTCACGAAATAAAATTTTACAATATTTGATCGATTTCGACGGTTAACTAATCATCAATAACAAACAATAATTGATTACTGCATTATTGTTTGATACTGATGTTGACCTAACCATCGAAATGGTCTAACTTTGATATTTACAATTACCGTGAAAATAGGCAACATTCTTCATTAACTTCCATATTAGCACATTTTCGAAGAAAATGAAGCTACTGCAGTAGCTCCAAAATTTTTAAAATCAAAATTTTCGAAAATTTTATTTGTTGAAATCCTTTTTAAGGCATTCTGAAACGAGTCCTAGAGTGTACTGTTTTTTCATATATATAAAATTGTGTCGTTCCAGACGATTACTCTCCTTAGGATTGAGATAAAAATTCCGTTCTTTTGCCTAAAAATCAAGCTTTTTAAATGAAAATATGAGTCGTTAGCCAGCACATTTTGAGCACATTAAATGATAATATTTCACAAAATTCGCTGAAAAGATCACTTAAAATAGAAACAAACGGCTGAAAATTGGTGATTTTTCTTAAACAGAATATTGCTCAAATAACGTTTATTAACTATAAAATAGATCATTCAAAAATTTATGTATAAAATTAGGCTGAAAAATTTACTTAAATTCCATTACAATTTTCTAAAAAATCGGTACAAACTGAAAAAAGCTAAAAATTCCAAAACATCATTTTGGTCAAGGTTTGATAATTATTTGGAATACGTTTTTTGCCATAAAATTGACAGTTAACAATACATTTGCAAACAAAAAGCACAAATTTCATTACAATTTAACATTATACAATACGATAATTTACGAAAATTCGCTCATGCGGTCATGCTACATGACTGGAACTTCTTCTCGATCATGGTTTAACCCCTTTTCCAGGTCACTGAAAGCCGTATAAAATCTAAAAAATCAGGACCGAACCTAGAACGTCACATATCGATACCATTTCTACACCATGTGCACTGATCGAATCTACACTGTACGAATTACGCCCGTTTGAATTCCCCCTGAATTTCTATTGAATACTACAATATTAAATGCAACTATCCTTCGTTTCTTTCTTCCTGAAGCAACTTCCCTTCTACATTTCTAAAGCAAAGTTTATGCAATGTAACGAAAGAATAATATCGTTCATGATTGCTTAGAATATAACAATTATTCAGGTTTCGAAATTGTTGTTTGGTTATTGCCTTCTTTTTATATAAAATACATGATTGGTCGACCCTCTGGAGATACCATCGATATTTCCAATGGATGAGCAATGAGTCGGTTTTCTTTTATCTTTACCGTCTATGATGGATTTGGACCCTTTTGGATTTGCCCATTCGACGTTGTTAGGAAGACAATAATACCCATGTTCATTGAAGAAAGTCTACACTTAGAAGAATTACTGAATAAAATTACAATAAGCAATAAATCGAGATTAGTAAATATCAATTAGAGGGAATCAGGAAAAAAAAAAATAAATAAATATATATGTATATAATGACTAATATTCTTGACCACTCAGTATTAAATTTTCGGATTTAGGTTGTTGAGGGTTGGTCTATAGATTTAACCACTCAACTAGGCTGACGTTTCGATTTATTTGTAAATCTTCTTCAGGGCTTAGATGATGATTGCATCATTATTGCATGTTGGCTACATAGCATCCGTTCTTCAGTAGGTACAGGATAACTTTAGCTATTAAACTCACTAACTACTGACTTCTTACTAACTAATGAACTTATAGATAAAACTTCGGTTCTGCTTATAAAGTTAAACGAAATTTGATAGATGAGAATGATTGAGAATCTTCTGGTGGTACTTTTTCAACGATGCTTCGCTCACTCTATATTGCTACTCAAGACCAAGTAAGCAAGCCCCTTCGTACCTCCCCATCTTGATTGCGCTTGATCTACATTCGAAAATCGCGTGTGCATTAGTAGCCACTTCTCCATTTATATACTTACGAGTATATACTACTATCGGCATTTGAGATTCCCAATGTTTGAGTTCCCACAGATCAGCAATCGCAAGACATGAAAATAAATGAACGAACAGTCTCTTCTCCAGCATACTCCATAAATATTGTCCATCCCGATAGAGTTTCTTGTAATACAACATCAATACATCGCAATGGCTCCAAAAACTCCAAGATAAAAATTTCGACAATTTTCTTCGTTGAAATCGCATTTTCTTCGTTTTGTGGCATTCTGAAACGATTCCTAGATTTCAACACTTTTTCATATATATGCATATATATATATGTGTGTGTGTGTGTGTGTGTGTGTGTGTGTTTCTTTCCAGACGATAACTCTCCTTAGGAGAGACAAAAATTCCGAGTAAAAAATCCATTCTTGCGCCAAAAAATCAAGCTTTCTAAAAGAAAGGATGAGTTGGTTTGCCAGCACTTTTTGAGCACATTAAATCGGTCAAATTTCAAAAAATGTGCTCAAAAAATTACTAAAAATGGTAAAAACGGCTAAAAATTGTTAAATGTACAATTTTAAGCAGAATTTTAGTCAAAAAATGTTCATCAACGATGAAATAGACCATTAAAAATGCATGCACAAAATTACGCTGAAAAATATACTTTAATTTCATTAACATTTGTTGAAAAAATTGATTAAAAAAAAAACAAAAAAGTTAAAAATCGAAAGAAAAAAAATCTAATCGCAGAATATCATTTAGGACGAGTTGTTTTGCGATAAAATTCGTAATTAACAATTATTTCTTTGCACTTGAAGAGCTCAAATTTCAAATAATGTAACATAGTATACGTACCTAATAAGTACAGTATTTTACTAAAATTCGCTCATACTATCGTGCAGCATGGAACTTTTTCCCGTCAAAATGCTTCTGATGACGTCAGCGCCTAATAAAATTTCTATTTTGGGGGAATCCGGTCCTACGTCACTCATCTCAATATTTTTTGCTTGAAGCGAACAAACTATGTTTTCAGAGGCAGATTTCGAAATTTCGGGTAGGATAGAGTAAATTTTGTCCTGGTCGAGCAGTTTTAAATTGAGTGAAACTTTATTCCGGACGTCAAAGACCAGAACATCGCATATGGAATGTTGGATTCTTTCCGAGGTCCGAGGCTTCATCTCAAAAAAAAAAAAAAAAAAGTGTGCATGCTTCATCCCTAAAATTTACTAATAATTTTATTTCTTCAGCTAATTTTGTCAGAATGTATGAACGCTGGGATCCTCTATCTGTCAAATCCGAGCAATTCTAGGATAAATTCTCGCTTTAACTTTGACCAGTAAGGTCTGTAGCAAAATCTTTCCAGATGGACGATGAGCAAGATTACCATCTCCACTATCATGTAATTGTACCTCGTTCTGGTTCCTTTTATCTACTCTTAATTCCGAACAAATTTTCCTCCCACAAATCAAACGTTCAACTATCGCACGACATTTATTGGCTCTATGTTTCAGCCTAAAACAAGCGTAACAGGCCTTCTCTTCTTATTATTCACTATATCGTGTCTTTCTTCTGTCATTCTCTGAGCACTTATACAACCTCGACTTTTGTATTCCTCCTCACAAAATATACCTACACTGTAGAGGCCTGCTTGAGCTTTCCTGGAAAGAACAGAGGTCAATTTAAGTATTCCCTAGCGATTTCAACATAATCCTATCATTAGTAGCTACTGTGTATGCGCGAATGTGTATTCCTTTTTAAAATAAATTTTAAATTTCAACAGTTTTCATCCGATTTTGATGCGATTTCAGGGAATGTGCTGGTTATGTTGTAAATGGTC
Organism: Adelphocoris suturalis; assembly: GCA_030762985.1. Lineage (NCBI taxonomy): Eukaryota > Metazoa > Arthropoda > Insecta > Hemiptera > Miridae > Adelphocoris > Adelphocoris suturalis. The sequence continues at coordinate 62,493,160 of CM061041.1, forward strand.
GACTATTAATTCCATACTTCTGAAATCATCACTTCATTTTGCGTATGCATAAACGTAAATTTCTTCAAGCATCATATTTTTACGCCGTAGTTGTCTGATCCCGCTCCAATTCGGTGCATAGTTGGGGGGGGGGGGGGGGGGGGGTGTTTAATTATTCCATGTTAATTTCAACTCGATCACATCATTATTAGCTCCTGTACATGCGCGAAAGTGTATTCCCAGGAACAAGGTCTAGTTTTCGTCAGATTTTGATTACATTTTCTGGAAATTTGTGGGTTAGGCTGTAGATTGTTCCTTATCTATTTCATTTTTCTCAAATCATTACTCCTTTCTGTTAATTACTTCCAGTATCATTTTCAAATTCCTAAATGTCCGATTTCGAAGTTTTACTTTCGAAGTTTTACTTTCGAAGTTTTACGTTACCTAAATCTTGATTGACTATATTCCGCTATGGAGTTTTTAATAATTATTAAAACCATTCAATGATCTATACATTTATGTGATTTTCAAATGGTAGGTACCTACTTACTTAAATATTGTTATACTGAGATCAGGGGGACCAGTACGATGAAGATGCTCTAATTAATTGCATCAATTTTTCCTCATCAGGTGCATATATCTACGCAGGCATATTGAAGTCAACTTTCAGATCTGCGAATTGAAATGGACCTTCTTTGTAATTTCAAGAATAAATTCAATATCAGTGCACACTGATTAGCTGTGGGGCTTCTGAGCCTAATCTATTTTTTAATTTACTTATGATTCTGAAACCTGAAATATAGCTCCTTTGTGGAGATCTGGAGTACAACTACAAACTATGGTGGGACTCAAATAAGAGCCTCCGAGGCTAAATTTCCTATTCGACCCACGGTGTCGTTATTTAGATGGAGCTCTTCTAAGTCTCGTCGGTAACAATTACGAGGCGCACTGATCAGCTGACGGGCCTCTAAACCTATATTCCTTCCTTATCTATCGAACTTTTTTTTAAACATTTTTCGGGGTCTTGGAACTGTAGAAATGTTATCTCTTTTCGGAATCACGATGCGCCACGTTCTGATCATATATTACATACGGGGTTTAATAATAAATTATAGGCCAATGATTTGCGTAGAAGGGCTATCTAACACAGAAATAGTTAACCATTGTGTAATAATTTACAGCATTTTTACAATCAACTCGCAACAACAAGTTCTTCATTGTGATTTTTTTCAATCGCTTTGTTTTCGAGTATTTCCACTTTCGAGTTTTTTCAGGTCTTGCCTCACTAAAACTTGAATAACTCCCTAACCCTGTAAACTGGAAGGATTAAAATAATTTAGGATAGCATATTTAAGAAAGAATTGAGAAATATTTAAGTTAAGATAGTTTTAATCACACTAACTTCAACTGGTTCATTTTTTAAATTTCAACTTAGACGATCTTTAAAATTCCTCAGTTTCAATTACACAAACTTACACTGGGTCATTTTTTAAATTTTAACTTTGACAATTTTTACAATTGCTCAATTACCATCTTAACCGCAGCACAAAAGCTTACATAATGCTCTGTTTTTTGTAAAAACGGATTATTTTATTATATTCTATCGGTTATTAAAAACTCGATATCTCATGGTTAGTCACAAATATTGCAAAAATAAAAGCTTTAACCGAGACCAGGAAGAAATTAAATAGTAGACACCAATTTAAGAACGTTGGTGACAGACGATGTTTGCATGTTTGGATTAGGCGCTGGCGGCCACTTGTTCAAATAACATTAGCGGCTACAGTCGGACGCAATTGGATGTAATATTCACGTATTTATCTTGACGAATAGCCACGGTAGACATCTGTGAATCCCGTTTTACGGAACAATTTGGAAATTTTTAAACAGGAAGGTTTATTCGAAAATAGTCACATCATTTTATCGATAATGGAACACGTTGGTCAATAAAATTAATTGAAACCATGATTCCTATTTACTGCAAAGCTGTACACGATGGGGAAATAAGACTAAAGCACCAAACGCCGGGTCACATCAGAATATTTTAGTTCCTCAGGTACCATTTTTTCCTTTTAACTCGTACACCAGCGCCTCAAGCAACTGCAGATGCTAGCCCGACTCGTATTTTCTATAAGTATTTTTATACGTATAGCCCATATTCTTGTGACGTCACGCCTGGAGTTGCTTTGAGTTTCTTCCAAGGCCCGCCATGACGTGGTAGATCTTACTAGATCGCAACTCAACCAACCTATTTTCCACTAGAAGTTTGCCGTCGTATGTCAACCTAATACGTCGTTATAATGACATTTTTCAACAGAGTTGTTTTGCGAAAGTAATATTGTAGTAATATAAAGTTTCAATTCAACTAAATGGTCGCAGTAATCATGCCTGCCAGCGCAATCATTGGTTTTAGACAACGATACCGATCTAGTTGTGAACGAGCTTTTATTTGGACTAGGGACTAACTATTATAGCAAATCAGTGTCCGAAAACTAAAAATCTCATTCGTTTGGACTGAGAATAAATAACCTGAAAAATAATGGAGAAAATATAATTGAAAATTCCTCAGATCTCTTTATTGCTGTGTAGATACCTACATAGCCACTGCCCAAGCAGATTCATCAGCGTTTTAGACATGTTCTTATTGCTATAACTGAGGCAGCTTTACTTGTTTTATTGAATGAATGAAAGGATAGATTTGGTAGTTCGTCAAAGTAAACAAGGCAGGTTGGTGAAAACAGAGACACCCTGTATAGGATATTTTCAACTTTTTCCTCTGAGAATACCTTAATAAAACTGACGCTACCTTAGCGTGAAGTTGCGTTGATTACACTTCAAGTACAACGAATGGTTTCAACGCTAAGAGGAGACCCCCTTCCCGTACACAAGTAGTTTTTCCCGTTAACGCGAGAATTAGCGCATGCGCGGTTAGTTAGAAGAACAACGCGAAGATCTAGAATACTCTATTTTTATACCAATTATGACGTCACCGTCATTACAACTACTGTATGTTGTTTGGGAGTTCTTGCCGCCTGAAAGTAATACCTATGTATCAAAAAGGATTTTCGCATTTTTAATCCCTAATTTAGTCATTTTAGTTTATTATTTTAATAAAAAAAAAAAAAAACCCCCTTCTCAATCGGAAATATCTCGAAATTGATTGGTTTTCGTTTCATTAATGAAGCGTTTGAAAGAAAATTCGTCAATCCTCAGCATTCCGGAGTTATTCACCCAATCTGCTGGACCAATGTTTATAAACTAATAGAACACGAAGGTATGGGATGAAGAACGCATAATAAGCATAGCCTACTGTCAATGGTGTGTTTAATTCATTAATTTCCTTTTCGAAGGTACCTACGAGTGTGCAGTTATACATAGATTTACTATAGACTCCATAGTACATCTGATGATGTACCTAATATAGACTCCATATTATAATTAACTATGTACCAAATTACTTTTTTCATATTAAATTTAGTTATTCTTTGTTTTCTTTTATTTATTTGTTTATTTAATGTTATTTATTATTAATTCCATGTCTTTCTTTACAAATAATTGATTGGTCTGAATCGAAACGGAGAGGATTTTGGTTAAAAAGGCCGCAATGTTTACCACTCCAATTGTACTTTAGCGACGACGATGTTTGAGTAATATTTTCACTATTCCGCGGGAGTGATACGGAAAAGGCAGACGAAAAGAGCAATCGTCGATAAGAGGAGCAATCGATAAAGAGAGGTGTGGGAGCTGGGAGGGAGGCAGGTGAAAGAAGAACCTCGAAAAACTGACTGCTCCAGACTGCCAATGTTTACTTTCTCTAGTCCGCCAATCCACTTTTATTGGTCGGCCAAATCTACAAAACCTAGAACTCGAACAAACTGCTTATTGCAGCCTCGTAAATAATAGTATGAAGGGTCTTTATAGAAATGCGAAAACAAAACGGTGCTAATTTTAAAATAGTGATATATTTATTTACTGTAATATTACCCGACAAGCCCAATGACAATGTTATATACAACCATTCATCGCAGACGGGCAGCGGAAGGAGAAAAAAAAAAAGAGAGAAAAGTTATATAAAAAGGCCAGTAGTTATTGAATACAAGTGTTGCAATAAACATTTGAAAACAGGAAATACAGAAAGAGTAATGTAGAATTCAACAACATTTCAACAAAACATAATTCAACATTTTAACAATTCAAAATAATAAAGTTTTTAGAGTTTTAACTGGTTTTTACAAAAATGGCTGTACATCAAATTACCCACCAAAAACGTCAACCAGCCAGCAAACTGGCTCTTCTTGGTCAACGGGCAGTTCCTCATATATTTCGTGGTAGCAAATAGGATGGAAAACAAAAGGAATGCGAGCGGCTATTGTACTGGAGAATGCTGATATTGCTGATGCCAATCCCTACCAGAAGCATCCACCGATCTACAGTTGTAGTCAAAGGCAATGGACAATTCAAAGGCTCATGGAAAAGTCTGCCGAGTTGGGAATGCCACATAGCATCCTCGTATGTTTAAAAGGAATAAGATCATTAAAATGTTCTTACTTATGTCATTACTTATCTTACTTTGACTAGTACGTAACAAGACTAATGGTTTGAGTTATTATAAATTACTGAAATTGTGTTGAACTGAAGAGAAATTTCTCCTTAGTAAGTAAGGACGAGAGTTCATGGGAAAGATCCCATGAAAAGGGGGGGGGGGGGGGAGTTTGAGCAAAATTGATCATTTGAGTGAGAAATGAGAAAATCATGATTGATAGATGATATTTTTGCGCGTAAGGAAAAACCACTAGTGTTTCGGGAGTGATGAAGGTAATTGGGAACCACCTACAGCATAAACAGTCAGACCCTGAAATTTTTATCGCAATATGATGAAAATTGTCAAAGTAATGGTTGTAACAGATACGATATTGTTACAATGATACGCTCCTGTCAAGAATGATTTGGAATGATCAAATCGTCTTTTCCCGACGACTCTCTGGATTAGAGCCAAATTGTGAGAAAATGGTGCTTGATGGAAATTTATGCTTGAGAATGCGCTGAGTGAAGTATATCTTGATCTGTGAACGTTCGGATGACACATCAAGAGTGATCGATAACGCTGACTAATCTACCGCGGAAAAACGAAAATTGCAGAAGCAGTATGATGCTTTACCAAGCAGCCCAGCTAGACGTTTCTCAACCTCTACTCTATAAACTTTTAAAATCCAGATAAGCATATTCACAAAATTTGGTTGAATTCAGTTATATGATTTTTCTTTTCTTCAAATTATTACAAACTAGTGTAGTTTTTTCGCTCGCTTCGCTCGCTCGGGGTGGGATATATAAGAACATCGGGCGAAAACCGACCTCACCTTCAAGACCGCTCTGTTTTGCGGGTCATTGCCTAACCTCAACCCACCTTCCGCCCTCCAGCCCATGGTTCGGTTGGGGATAGAAATTTTTAGAATTGCTAGTGCGATTTGGAAGCAATGACAACATAACTTATCTTACTTTGACTAGTACGTAACAAGACTAATGTTTTGAGTTATTATAAATTACTGAAATTGTGTTGAACTGAAGAGAAATTTCTCCTTAGTAAGTAAGGACGAGAGTTCGAACTCTGTCGAGGTATCAACTATTTTTGGGCCGTAGCTGTTGGCACACGTCAGTAAAAACCTGAAATATTACGAAACAATTAAATCCATCTCGAGCCAAAAAATACTGAACATCACATTCCCTGACGTAGCATCTTTCACTTCCTCACCCACTTAAGTCAAAACACAAACCGTGACAATGACCTTGATCGACAGATGGACTTCTTTCAGAGAACATCTGCTGAGCCAGCGGCCTGCAGTTTCATTTCGTCGTTCGTCCGACCCCTAACCTGCTGAGAAGGCTGGTTTTTGACTCCGGGAAAATGTTACGTTCAAGGATAACTCTCACAGTCGAAGATGTTTGATCAAATTTGCTTCATAGTCCAACCCGTTGAAGTGTTGCAACTAAAGAGCAATGTCCCCCTAAGGCCAGGGGTACAATACCAGCTTAAACCTCACTCAACGTTTAAACTGCTGTCTTAACGGAGAATGTAGTTTATGCCAGGTGTACAAGTTCTTAAAGCTTAAAGTTTAAGCTCTGCTTAAAGTTGAACGGCCCTTGAGGGCCGCTTAAGCTCAGTTCTATGGGTATTTAGTGGAGAATTTGTCCACCGAGTTATATTATTGAGGTAAGGTGGTACAGAACAGGAGATTTTTCTGATGATGAATAGACTGTGGGATTGAAGGAGGCGTTTTCAAGGCTACGTATCTTCCAGGAAAGCCCAAATCATATGAAAAATGGATTGAAGAGGAAGGAACTGTTGGATTCTACAACTATTAGTTCTCATTTCTTTTACTTTGCTGCCCTGTCATCAGCATCCTTTTCGTTTTTTATTATACCAGAATAATTTTAACGAAGTGCATTGAAATACATTCACCAGATTTACTGAAATTTGTGGCTCTTCATTTTCTTGCAATTCCATCGAACGATAGGACAAACCAACTACATAAAAATCCTATATGAATAGTTCAGTTGAACGAGAAAAACGAATGTTGCAAGAAACACTCAAAGAATTAAATAAGAAGCTGACCTGCTTAACTAATCCGAACTTAGCTGTATATGAATCAACACTGGTCATGACATGAAAAAATCAACACATTCATTCCCTCCTTCATAAGGGACAAACAAAATCCGAAATCAGTGGTTTGAAACATGGAACTATAACTATCCTTGTAGTTCCATGAGCTTATGCTGCTTCTTTGTCTTCTTCTTCTCTTTCTTTGACTAATAAACTCCAATTTCCTAAACTAAGGTGATAAGGGCTTGTACGCACGCTAAACGGGGTCAGTAGATTTAACTAAGTCTCAAAAGTAAACGACGTGGCTATGTTTCAGCTTAAACCTTGACTTGGCCCTTAGTAAGTGAGAACACGAGTTCGAATTTTGTCGAGGCATCAAATATTTTTGGCCCGTAACACATGAACTAAAGAAATGATCCTCGTACTCTACATTGTAAACTGCTATGCAACTACTGTACGAAGCCACAAAATTTACATCAAGTGCTCAACTTAATTCGGAAATAGAAATAAGTAGTACAGAGTGCAGAATGAGAAGTACTTGAGCTGAAGGACTCGGAAGGGGAATATAATGTTAAGAGATCGATCGGGAAAAAGGGATGAGTGGGGTCGGGGTCAGCGGTGGAGCTGGAGGGGTCAGAACTGCCCTCCAGCTATTAATACCGTCGGGTCGTAACTCTGAGGTGAGCAGGCCACTGCAGGACAAACCCGCATAACCAGATAGAAACTCGGGAATACCGTTTCGGTGCACTTTTGTATGAGTACAACAGTGTTGCGTATGACTTTTGGTACATTCATTTTCGGGAGATGAAAAATAAATCTAAATTTCTACTCGTATTTGGTTTTTGCTGAACATCTTTGGTTTTGAGTCGGTATATATATGTGTGTGTGTGTGAATTCTACCAAGGCCAAGATTACCGCTATCAGCTCACGGCCCAATATCAATAACACTACAAAAAAAATAATAGTAGGTAATAAAAAAAAATAAAATAAAATAAAATAAATAATAATAATAATAAAGTCGTGCCCTCACAAAACGTAGTGGTCCTGGGGGCTTTCGGGGGTGCTGAATCCGAACCGAAGCCCGTTTTTCACGAAGACGTCTTATTTTTAAGGTACTGCACCTGCATTTTTGAAAAAATATCACTTAAATTCCTGGATGATTTATGTTTGGTTGAAAGGTGTTATGCTTGTTAGAATATAACAGTGAACACGCCTATACCACGTATGATGGGTCTGAAATGCCTCCTTAACGTGTCTTTTGTCTAAAAACTGCCAAAAAACGTGGTGTTCGCCGATTTTTGACGATTTTTTAACTGTTTTTTAAAAATAGTCTTTGTATAAATTACACCACTTGGTGACCTGGAAAAAAATTGCTATTACTTGGACTATTTCTGCGTTGACTGAGACCACCAGCAGGCGATGTGATCATTGATTTTTTGCGATTTTTCAACTACCGAAAGTCGCGTTTCTTGTCAGTTTTTCGACAACTTATTTCTTCTCGGTGTATTCCCAAAAACACGTTTTTCGGTAGTTGAAAAATTGCTAAAAATCAATTCTCACACCTCCAGAAATTGCTGGTGGTCTCATTTGACGAAGAAATAGCCCAAGTAATAGCGATTTTTTTTGTCAGGTGGCCAAGTGGTGTAATTTGTTCAAAAACTATCAGAAAACTGTAGAAAAAACTTCAATAATCGGAGAAAAACCACGTTTTGGCGGTTTTTAGGCAAAGCACACGTTAGGAGGAATATCGGACCCGTCGTATGTGGTATAGGCGTATTCAGCGATAAATTTCCAACAAGACTATCACATTTTAATTGAACGTATATTTTCCTGGATTTTAAGTGATTTTTTCAAAATCGCAGATGCCGTACCTCAAAAATTAGACGTCTTCGTGAAAAACGGGCTTTGGATTCGGACTCAGCTCCTTCGAAAATCCCTAGGACCAGTACCAGTTTTGTGCGGGCTCAACTTTGACTTTTTTTTATGGGCAGTGTAATTTACATTATCCGCAAAACGCTGTATACCTAGTCAAATATGAAAACATCACAAAGATACACTACCTAGACCAAATTACAAAAGTTCCAGTCATGCAGTATGATCTTATGAGCGAATTTTCGTTAATTATCTTGTTGTATAACGTTACATTGATTTGAAATTTTGGCTTTTTGAGTGCCAGGAAATTGTTAACTTTTAATTTTATGGCAAAAAATTTATTCTAAATAATAATGTACCATTCCAATAGAGGTTTTGAATTTTTCGGTTTTTTGCATTTTTATCGATTTTTTAGCAAATTTTAATGAAATCTAAGTACGTGTTTCAGTATAATTTTTTACATACATTTTTTAATGTTCTATTTTATAGTTAACTTCGAGACTACTGGACCAAAGTTTATGAAACTTGGGTCGAAAATCGCATATGTGGTCTAGTTGGTCCTAGAAGCTTGGCATCGATTTCGATCAACCCTAAAGGTTGGAATTTAAAGGCTGAAATGTTAAAGATCTAGATCTCCAAAAATTTCGATATCGGAAAAATGTTTTTCCTTTGTCACTACCGAAAGTAAAGAAACGTTCGAGGAAGAAGTAAAAAAATCAAAAATCCTTCAAATCAAAATTTCTACATCTTTTTGGTTGTCATTGATAGGTGTCATCCTAAAGAATCGAATGAAACCTCCGACATCGCAGTAGGTTAATTTGTTTGCTATTTTAATCCTCTTTTGGCCATCCATTGATATAAAAGAAAATTTATACTTTTCTTCCATTTTTTGGTTCAGGAGGCTCAAATAAAGGAGAAATGAACAAAAAAATGTAGGTTTGAAACGGTGAAATGGTGAAATCGTTAACAAGAAGTAACAATGGCAAGATGCAATAATTTTGTGCTAGGTGAAATTGTTAACTTTGATTAACACTGCCCTGATAGGTACACTTTTGCTTTCGAGTCTACATAAAGGTAGCGGAAGCATTGTTTTCACTTTCGGGAGAAAAAAATTTTTGGTCTCCAAAATCAAAATTTCCACTCGCATTTTACGTTTTAGACCATTTTTAACAACTTCGGTTCCGTATCTGTCTGTTTGTGTGTGTGTGGGTGTTTGTGTATGTGTGTGTGTGTGTTTGTGTGTGTGTGTGTGTGTGTGTGTGTGTGTGTGTGTGTGTGTGTGTGTGTGTGTGTGTGTGTGTGTGTGTGTGTGTGTGTGTGTGTGTGTGTGTGTGTGTGTGTGTGTGTGTGTGTGTGTGTGTGTGTTTGTGTGTGTGTGTGTGTGTGCGTGCGTACGCAAATCCTTGTAACAAGCTCATTTTCCACAGTTTTTATCCGTTTTGGATGACATTTTCAGGGAATGTGCGGGATAGGGGGAGACGGTCCCTTACTAGTTTCATCGTTCTTGACTCAATACCTTACTCTGCTCATACGCAAACGTAAATTTTATCAAGCATCATCTTCTCACGCCCTAGTCATTCGATATCGCTCAAATTTGAATGATAGTTGGGAGATCATCCCACATCAATTTCAAAATGATTGTATTATTAATAGCCCTGATGAGCATGCGCCAATGTGAAATCCTTGTAACGCCCTTAATTTCCACTGTTTTCATCCGATTTCGATGAAATTGTCAGAGAATGCGCAAGTTAGGTTGTAGATGGTCTCCTATCAGTTTTATTGTTGCCAAATCAATACTTCACTATGCGCATGCGCAAACGTAAATTACATTATGCTCCATTTGTTCACACTCTAGTCGTTTGTAACGGACTTGAATCGCCCACAGAGGTCCAATGGGGCCTAAATCCGCACTCATAGAGAGAGGGGGGTGTGACAGTACTCACGCCCTAGTCGTTTGGTCTCGCACAGTTTTGAATGAAAGTTGGGGGATGACAATTTGATCATCATATATCAATTTCAACATGATTGTATCATTAATAACTCTGGCTGTTACTGAACTCTGATTTTTATACATTAACGGTCGGCCATTCGGGATTTCATATAATAACTTGTAAAAGTGTCTAAATCGCTCCATTAATCCAGAATTTCACACCGTAGATCCGATGGATCACTCGTTATTTAATATAATTACTAGGTAAAGTGTATATTCCATACTTTAACTAGCTCAAATTGAGCCAAATTCGTTAGTATATTTGATAACTAGTTATTTCATTAATCAACTGATTCCATACTTTAACGGTAACACATACACGGAGTTCAATAATTACAGACCGTGATCTGCGTAGAAGGGCTATCTAATGCAGAAATTAAGGTGAATACACTCAAACGGTTCTCTCAATTTATTTCCAATGATCATTGTATCAGGCTTTGGACGTATTTGAATTTGGAAAGTTGGCATTCATGGCAGCTTCTAACATGCTCCTTCACAGCTATCCTCATTCCTGGCCACCCAAATCTATGGCGATTAAGGTGAATGTTTCCTTTGACTGGAATTCGGGGGGACCGCAATTCTGAGGAACATCCATCATTCAAGAAAAAAATGAACGAAGTTATAAAGACAAGAAAATTTCACAAAAACACTGATAAAACATAAATCAGTAATTGCACTTGGAGGACCAAGGTTCGGATACTGACCGCGCCAAAATGTTAGGGTATGCTGACATTAAATCGAAAATTACTTTAAAAGTTACATAGAGAAACACTATTCATTGAAAGCTAAAAACAATCTGGTTCTATTGACATTTTATGTCTTTGCTATGGCACATAAACTAAAAAAAGTCATGAAAATTGACTGGCGAAAATTGCTCACGAAAATATTCTGATGATTTCCGCTTACAACCGAATCGTTGCTAGGGAAATGGTAATTCGTCGTTTTTCATCCCACAAAATTCGTTGACCATTCGTTCGAAAGCACTCGATTTATCCAACCGTATTATGTTAACTACTGCGAAGTGTGTGGCCAACAAGCTGAGTTATGAGCATGGTTATTTGAATAATTGTGTACACTCAGGTGATCATTCTCAATCATTGATATTGTGAACACAATTGCAACCGCTTGTTAATTTCTGGTGATTTCATTGAGCTGGTGTTTCGATGATTTGATTCATAGCAGGTGATCCGAGTATTGCGAGAACGGTTTGATTTGCGAAGCGGTGGTTAAATCATTTTAATAGGTAATTTCTATACTTTACACTCTAGGAAGCTGTAATTTCGTATGTAGCCTCTTTAGGGAATTTGCTTGACGATGCTCAGGGTCCGGATCAGATGAGTGGCTCTTAAAGCTAATTTCTATGCTTTACATTCTAGGAAGCTGTAATTTCGTACGTAGCCTCATTAGGGCATTTACTTGACGATGCCCTAATCCCGGATCAGCTGAGTGGCTCTTAGAGCTTGCATACGAGTCTGCAACTAAAGTCATAGAATGTCCAATGTGTTGCAGACTCGTATGCAAGCGTTTCGTCTTTACTTTCAGATAATGCTAGATTTTCTTTTATTTTATATTGAGGCTACCAAGCATTTCGGACATAGTGACACCACTATATAATTGGTGAAGTTGAATCTTATGGTGAAGTAAGTAGCAACTACAAGAAATAATGAACATTAGTGTAATATTTCGTAGGGTTTTTGAATATTGATCAATGGGAGCTGAGCATTCACAATTCGCTGATTTGGTCATGCAGCGTATTTGCTTTGTGACGTAGCAGAGTAGAGAAAACCTGAGTCGCTACCATCTGTCATATAATTACTAGGTAAAGTGTATATTTCGTACTTTAACTAGCTCAAATTGAGCCAAATTCGTTGGTATATTTGATAACTAGTTATTTCATGAATTAACTGATTCCATACTTCAACGGTAACATATACATGGAGTTTAGTAATTACAACGTTTATTTATTCGGACAGTTCAAAATATTTCTAGAAATAGTTAAAATAAAAAATTCAAATTCAATTAACGTCCGTAAAGACAATCAAAACTTCAGCAAAAGGTACTCGTATTTGATTGATGGACTCTAATTTTATAATTACCGTCACAAGCGAACTAAGTAAAATATACGGAAAAAAAAAAACATCGTTACCAACCTAAACGTAAACAATTTTAAATATGATTTGAAAAAAAAAATCATAACTTTAAATTCGATTATTAACAACAACAAAAAGAAAACTATAATGAAGTAGATATTTTACAGTTTTGAATATTAATCTCCCTGAAGAAGCCCCAGTTCCTGGGGAGAAACGAAGTTTAATTAAAAAAACAATTTAAGGACAGAAGGCCTTTTTTATAATGCTTTTGATAATTACAGACCCAGATCTGCGTAGAAGGGCCATTTAATGCAGAAATAGTGAACATTAGTGCAATATTTTGCAGGGTTTTTGAATATTGATCAATGGGAGCTGAGCATTCACAATTCGCTGATATGGTCATCCAGCGCATTTGCTTTTTGGCGTAGCAGAGTAGAGAAAACCTGAGTCTCGCTACCTCCCTATCTCCTCTACAGCCTCGCTCTCTCTTCCTCCTCTCCGCCTCCATACGTCATTGCAACCCCCTTTACCGACATCGCTGCAGTTCGCCTCTCTCCGTTTCAGTTCTCTCTCACACACACTGGTTTCGGTTCTTCTCCCTCTCTCCCACTCATTTGAGTTCTTCTCTTTCTCGATCTCCCTCACTCACTCTGTCTCTCTCTCTCTCACGCTCTCTCTGTCACTCTCTCTTTCTCTCCCTCCCACTCGTTTCAGTTCTTCCCTCGCCTATCATTTCCACTTCCTCCTATTCATCCTCCCACCTATTTCCCTTCGCCCGCTCCTTCGTGACATTTTGACAGCCGATCCCCCCCCCCCCCCACACCATCACGCCCTTCCGCTCACCATCCGCAGCACCACGTGATATCTTCACCTCCGTATTCCCCTCTCGCTTGCTCCCCCCTACCCCCCTCCTTACCACCCCTCCTCTACCTGTCAAAACAACCGAACAGGTTTCCCTTCGTTATTCGGTCAACGCAAGTTTCGTTATGTGCGTTCCTCGATAACCCGGTGCATCGTTCTTGTCATATAAGCACTAGTGATGGGCGATACTGTGATTTTTCAGTAACAGGTTGAAATACTACTACTTGGAAATAATAGGTTCTAGTAACAGATAATTTCAATAACAGGGTGATTTGTATCCAGCGGATCAGAGCCCTGTTACCTGTGAATATCAATCCCAAATCTGCGATTAAATTGGTTGAATAGATTATTTATTATTTTTTGTATTTAGACAATCATAAGGGTCATTAGCGGTATTGAACAAGGTGTCCAAAGGGACACTGCAAGTGGCACGATTCCAAGGGAGGCCATGCTACCCTCCACCAAACGGAGTGCCATCACGGACTCCACTAGCAAACCGGTGAAGGACAAAATAATGGGTACTGTGATGACCACTGTTTCGCCCCTAGAACGGGTAAAAAATAAAAATAAAACCTCAAAAATAAAATAATACAACTAAGACTAGATCTAGAATAGGCTAATAACTAAATATACGTTACTATATATACATATATATATATATATATATATATATATATATATATATATATATATATATATATATATATATATATATAAGTAGTATCCGAGTAGCCTCCCACGAGTATTTCGTTGACACAAATTCAAAGTTTATAATTTTGTAAGGTTTTCCGATTTCTAGTTCGGAAAGCTTGTTCGTGTTGTTTTCAAAATTAATTTTTTTCAATAGCTGCTCCCTATTCATTTCTATTTATTTATTATAGAATATATATTTTTTTAAATAGGGGGCGGTGATTCACCGCCACTATTAAGGCAAACACAAGACACTTTTATTTTTAAAACCCAATTCGTAAAGGTGGTGTCTAGTAGACACCACCTTTAAAGGCAAATACAAGTCGAGAATACTTAGAAATTTCTTTTAAAACTCTTAAAGTGGGTGGGTCCAAATCGGACCCACCCTCTTTAACGTTAAAGTCGAATACAAGTCGAGAACATTTATAGGGATATTTTAAAACTCTTAAAGTGGGTGGCCAATTTGGCCACCCTCTTTAACGTTAAAGTCGAATACAAGTCGAGAATACTTAGAAATTTCTTTTAAAACTCTTAAAGTGGGTGGCCAATTTGGCCACCCTCTTTAACGTTAAAGTCGAATACAAGTCGAGAACATTTAAAAATTTCTTTCAAAACTCTTAAAGTGGGGGGGTCCGATTTGGACCCACCCTCTTTAACGTAAGAAAGCTCGCGTAGTAGTATCCGAATATTCATCCTGGGCCACCGACTTCAATCTCTGTTGAAAATGCTTTTCTGTTAAATCTCTGATAAAAATGATTCCGACTTCAATCTCTGTTAAAACTACTTTTGTGCTAAACCCTGTTAAAAATGATTTTCTGTTAAATCCTGTTAAAAATGCTTTTCTGTTAGACCCTTGATAAAATTTTTCAACACAAAACATCAGAACATATTTTTTATCACAAAACATCAGAACCAGTGACTTTTTGGGGGGTATGTTAAAAGAATAACTTTTATAATAAAAATGGAATACTTTAAATCGTTAAGGGAACTCGAAGATGGAAATTGTCTTTCCAAGAGCGAGTGGCAGGCAGTATCTAAATCTGGAGAACTGACTGATTATTTCGTGAGGAAGTATCATAAGTTTTTGGATTTACCAACTGTGAAACGTAACTTTCTCAATGGAAAAAATAAACTAACTGAAAACATTCTAAATTTTACTCCTTTCAAAAATATTAACGTTTGCAAAAATTGTGGTTCGGATACCCGGATACCCGGATCTAAATTTTACTCCTTTCAAAAATATTAACGTTTGCAAAAATTGTGGGTCGGTGGCCCAGGATGAATATTCGGATACTACTTATATATACATATATAGGTATACATAATCGCCAAAGTGAAATAAAACTATGACTAGATTGTACAAAAATATATCACAGATCAGATATCACAGTTCGTAGTAGAGCTCAGCGGCTCTCAAGTACAACAACAGGGACTGGACCTTGTCTGGTCCAGATAAAACGTCAACCCACTGAGAGGGCCGATGCTGGACTCGGAGGTCCATAAGGTATGGGCAGTCCTCCAGGCTGTGGTGGATGGACAGATCACCCCCACACCTTCCGCACACAACATCTCGAGCTCCTTCTCTAAGCAGGTGTCTGTGAGTAAGACGGGTGTGGCCAGTGACAACCCGGTTGACCACTATTCGGTGTCGCATTGGAAGTAGGCTTACCACCGGGCTCAAGTCCTGAAGGACAACACGCAGACATTGCTCATGCCAGATGGAATTGGCTTTATGTTGCATGTAGGATATTTGATCCTCTATGCGTATAGGCAACATATCAATGGAGATATCACCAATGACTCTTCTTCCATGGGCATCTGCACACTCATTGTCATGAATACCCACATGGCTCGGTACACGCATAAAAGTTATTGTTTATATGTCTTAACTATTGAGGTTGTATATCGATGGTCGGGTGTTTATTGTTCATGAGTATTTTTAAATTCTATTTAGAGGTCTTAGAACTATAAAACTGTCCACAAATGTCACATTTGGCACGTTGGTTATTTTTGTCTATTATCATTTTTGAAAATCCATGCGTTGCCTACTGATTTTCTGTTTTTCATGGTAAAATATGATGGAGTGAAGAAAAAATATAATAAAAATACCCCGAGTATGACTGATAAGAAACAGAGAAAAATTTAGGTGCTGTAAACGGAACGAAGTAAAAGAAACTGAGCAAGCGGGCCGGAGAAATGAGAGCAACTGATTCAGAACAGTAACATTCACTTCCCATCCTTTCTCTAATACTGTGATTGTGGATGATTGTGAGTGATTTGGGATGATGTTATTACCTGGCAAACAGCCTCAGCTCTACAATCGGCGCTACCACTACCCACTCCTCACCCATTCTGCTATCAAATCACTCTTATGGGAGCAAGTAGCAGGTATTCTCTGGTAGCCTGCGATTTTGAATACTGCTATTTATTTCTAAGTGCAGTTATTTTATCCTGTGAAGAGAATTCTGTCCCATCACTAATAGGCACCTATATTCAAATATTTGAAGAGCTTGCTTCACCAAAAGTACTTTATCTCTACCAACTACTATTCTTTACAATACTGCTTTATCTATACTAAAGTGTTGTGTATTGAATTTGAGCGGGAAAATGGCGTGAACAAGTCAACTGCGACTCCTTGGCTAATAAAAACCCTTGACAACTTTGGATTCTGGAAGATGTGAAAAAGATGGAACAAAAGGTTTGTTCGGAGAAGCAGTCCCGAACCGTTGAGAACTAGTTCAAGAGGTTCGAGTTTTTTTACAAGAACTTTTAGATCGAGACATGCACAGCATACGTTTTCACGATTATCATAGATTACAGATTTAAGACCTTCCAGAGATCTATCAGAGACTTCTGGTGGGTAGTAGGTATTTATAAAAATATTAAAAAATTTGGCTTGGTGGCGAAAGTGAAAAGTAGTGATAATGATAAATCTTAGTTGTTACCTCGTAAGTATTGTTGCTGTTGTGAGTCGGTTCCGAATTAGTCCTAAAATCGTTCGGACAACTGAGTTGAAACTAAAGCATCGGTCTTGTTGCCCGTTCTGACAGTTCTCGAACTTATGAGAACTGGGATGGGAAATCCCAGGGCGTTCCGGAACTCGTGGAACTGCGTTCTGCACTGGGAACGATTTCAGAACTTGGAAGTGGAATAACCTGTGTTCTTGTTTGTAATAAACTCTCTGTCGTCGAACCTTGGCACGATTTTGTCGAAAAAATTTGATTTTCGTGGATGTAGACGAGATTTAACTACAACTTCAATTCTTCCTCATCGTCTACAAACCATGAAACTTCATCAACATCATCGAAACTATCGCTTTCCGAACTTGGCAAGCTACTAGTTGACATTTCGATGAAGAAACCCAATGAAAAACAGCGAATAACAGACCAAAACTGGCACTGCGAACGACAAAACTCGACTGCGCTTGCCCGGAACCGTTCCGAACCGTCAAAACGCACACTGAGAACGAAGCTCAAGAGTCCTGAACGCCTCTACCCCCTCCCCTTTTCAGTTCCATTTTTTTTTTTTTTTTTTTTTTTTTTTTTAGATTCTTTATCTCTTTATCATAATACAAAACATAAAAGTTGAAAATAAAATGCTCTTCAAACATAATACAGATTTCATAAAAAAAGATACAGAAACTTATCCCCTATGTGGGCATAGCCCGTGGCAGGGAGATGAGTCATACGTCAGCCAGAAAAATAACAAATATTCATAAGTGGTTACTTATTTTAAAAAGAGAAAAAAGAAACACGCTTCTTTAAAATAAAATAAAAATACAATAATATTGTTCCAGCTGCAATGGATCAATGAAAACAAAAACATGTACCCATCCAAGATAGAAAAATATAATAATGAAGTTAAACAGCAGTACTTATTATATATAGCAGATTAATTATAACATGATGAAGTGTTTTTTGAGTTTCTGACTAGTTTTGGTACCGTTTTTATTTAAAACATTGGTTCGGGTTCGATTCCGATCTGGTTCGGGACTGTTTCCCCGGACAAATCCAGAATTTGCCCCAGTGCCACCTATTTTCCACCTATAATACTGACATGTGTTGGTTGGGAACGGGAGAATAACAAGGTGGGTCCAGTTTTCCCTCATTCGATCAGTTAGCTCGCGGCTTCGATGACGAGAAAGAAAATTCGAAGCCTTGGAAATTTGAAAATGGGGCCGGAATCGGATAGCTGCACGAATGAGACAAAGGGTCACATCAAGTTTGGACATTTTTCTAAAGTATCTCAGGACATTTTACAAAATATCTCTGAAAATAAAATGAAAATATCTTGGAAAAAAACTTTGGTTCACGCATATTGTGAATGAATTTGTGGATCTAGAATTTATTATAAATAAATAAACGTATTTATTGAATATTATTATTGTACAATAATATAATGCCGTGTCAATGCTATCAACACAAGAAGTGAGACATTTATTTGGTAACACGCAAACAAAAATAATTAACATATTTACAAGTTCAACATAATTAACTGGAAACGTTGGCAAGTCCCTATACGCCCCTCAAGCACACACTTCATTTTTCAAGCCAGCCTCTTGCATGCAGAAGTTGTGCTTGCTTTTAGTCAGAGCTTTTTTGAGAAAATCCGCAACCATATTTTCCGTTTCCAGATAGACAATTTGAACTTGTCCCTCGTCCACATGCTTCAAGAACTGGCTTCTTATATCAATGTGTTTTGTTCGAGATCGATAAGCTGGGTTGCTAATATGAGCCTGCACCCCCTGGCTGTCATTAAATAGGCTTTTTGATCTCGTAACCGATTTCAGTCAAAAATCTGTTAAAAAATATTGCCTTACGGGCAGGACCTATTGATTGATACACATCTAAAAGTTTTTGCCATACACCATGAGATGTTTTGATACCCTTAATCAACTTTAACTCCGATGAACTTATAGATAGCATCATATCTGACCTTGCACATAGGTAGGTCCTCTTCTTTCCACACGCTGGATCATCAGATCTTTTAAGAGTTCTATTAATATATTTCCATCCTTTATACTTGATGAGAAAGGATTTCATGTGGATTCTCCACTTGTCGAAATTATACCGCCCCAATGGTTCAACTTTGATAGTCGAATTCATTATGACAATGATTCTATACAAAATTTATCTTCTGGGCCTATTTACCTTTTAAATATTATTATTCAACAATAATATAATGCCATGTCAATGCGATCAACACAAAAGTGAGAACATTTATTTAGTAACACGCAAACAAAAATAATTAACATTTTTACAAGTTCAACATAATTAACTGGAAACGTTGGCTCGTTCTAATAGTATTCTACTGAATTCTATGTGTAACATCCTGTAAAAATTTCTTCAATTGCTCGCATCAAACGCTTTGTGATGACAATGATTACAATACTGCCTACATTTGGCTATGAATAGGGCGCAGGTAACGTGTCTGTTCGCTCAGCGTGTAGAGGCCTATTTCATAAAACAACAAGTTACAAGTGTACAAGTTAACAAGTACAGGTACTTGTATTGCACGGTAATCTAGAACAAGTGTTTCACCAAAACAAAGAGTACAAGTGTGGAAAAGTTACACTTGTTGAATCTAAGTTTACAAGTGTAGCAGAAAAGAAAAACGCTGCCAATTATTACACAAAGGTTTATTATTTATGTATTAGACAGCCCTTCGACGTAGATCTCTGGTCCATAATTATTAAACGCCGCTTATAGTATATTTAGTATCGGATCTCGGAGCTTCGGACCTCACAAATGGGTTCAATCCATTACAGCAGCGGAATCTCACAATTTTACGCTTTTTAATATAGTTGATGAACAAAACAATTTATTACCAAGTCATCTTTCCAACACATAAAAGTGTTACCTATACTGTATATTGATATCATCTAATTGGTCAAATTTCAAAAAATGTGCTGACAAAATCACTGAAAATGGCTAAGAATTGTTAAATTGATATTTTTTAGCATAAGATTGGTCAAATAAAGTTTATCAACTATGAAATAGAACATTCAACAATTTATGTACGAAATTATGCTAAAAACTTGAACTTCATTAAATTTTGTTTTAAAAAATCTATAAAATTGCAAAAAATAGCCTTAAAATACAACTTGAAATATACAAAAAAAAGACACTTTTTCACCTATTTTTGGCTCATAGCACCCATGAGAGTGGAGCGATCGAGCTGGCGAGAAGTTAGGACCAACTAGACCCCAAGTGGAGTCTATGTGCGAAAGAACAGATTTTTTAAGTCAATTCTAAGGCCTTTTATGGCCCGGACGGCGGACGGACATTTCAAATTTGGATTCTACGCACCTTGAAACGTAAAGTGACAAAGTTTGAGGGGGGGTTATAACAATTTTTTGCTATACGATCACATAGGCTTATCAATGGAAATAATAAACCAAATTGGCGTGTGGTGACAAACGAAATGAACAACGTCAAACGGGATGCCGAAATTGAAGTTTTGTCAACGAATCATAATTTAAAAACGGTGTTATGTACACGATAGGATGTTTATTGTACATGACAAGGTGTAATGATTGGAAGACTGACAAATTATAAACTGAAAAGTGGAGAAAGTGTGTACTTGATTTCAACTTATTCTGATGGCTGGCATAATCGGAGTTTTCTCTTCGTTAAGCGGAAATGATTAATCAGTTCACCAAAATTCAATTCAATTCAAGTTCAAAATTTCTTCAATTGCTCCCCTCAAACGCTTTGTGATGACAATGATTACAATACTGCCTACATCGGCTATAAATAGGGCGCAGGTAACGAGTTTGTTCGCTCAGCGTGCAGGTGTCGGGCTTCCCGAGCCCGTCGCGTCATCGCTTGACCACCCCCTTGCACGATCTCCTCAGCTTGACCACCCTCGGCTTGACCACTGCACCCAGCAGTAGGCTATCGTTCCGCCGCCCTCGACCTACCTAAACCCCCGCACTAGACCTATCAAACTCCCCGCCCTCCCCTTCCATGATGACAGTCACGTGTACCGCCTCCGGCGCCTCCAACCTCAGTGTCGTGTCCATCGCCGCCGACCGCGCACTTATGCTTCCCGCGTCAACATGTACCGCATGCTCTATGCTGTCTGCGAACTGTCGTGAGTACTCGTCTTGAAGTGCGTCATGATCAAATTTATTGTTTATAAAACTGTCATAAAACTAGAAGGTAAGACGGGAGGAGGTAATAGCAGGTATATTTTCAAATAAGTGTAAAATCCTACCCAAACCAGAATCCACTGAGCTTTCCATCCATACGAAGCAACAAACCTTCGAGGTAGGTACCTAATTCTTCCTTAATTTGAGGTCCAAGAGTTGAATGGACAATGGGAGAGGACTTGCAAACTGTTGGTACATTGCGCTATACTCCAGTCAATGGTTTTTACAATATTTACATCCAGTGGCGTAGCTGAGTCATTTCAAGGCACAGTCGAGTATCTCATTTTATTCTATAGTTTTGGTATTCATTTCTAGAGCTTGTTGCTGAGTATACGAAGACTATTAATAAACTGTCAAACGTTCATATAAGTAGGTAGGTGCCCAATGGCTTTTTGTAATGATCTCAAATCACGGGCGCTTTCATATTCATAAACCTACCTATGGATTATTAAAGCTAGGGCTGCCATATCTTTTCGACGTAAGTAGGGACAGCGTAAGCTAAAAGTCGGGACATATCGGGACAGCCTAAAGTAGAAAATCGGAACGAAAATCGGGACAAGATATACTTCAAGTCACTGACAAAATACAACGACTAAGTTTTATTTTTGGAAAAAAATACAATAGGTATTGAAAAGTTGGAGAAACATCATTATTAAAAAAAAAAAAAAAAAAAAAAAAAAATTAAAAAAAAAAAAAAAAACGAAATATCACATAGGTAGGTACCTAAGTACTGAATTACGAAATATCACATAGGTACTGAAAAACGAAGTATATCACACAAAAATCAGTCTGCGCATATTTCTTTGCCGCCAACTGATCGAAGGGCATCTGTCTGCATTTTTATGTAGTTAAAAAACAACTTTAAAAATCGGGACGAAGTCGGGACAGCAAAAAAAAAAAAAAAAAATCTGGACGCTTCAAAAATCATGACGGAAAGCCCGGGACACCTCGAAAATCGGGACACGTCCTGATAAATCGGGACGGATGGCAGCCCTATAAAGCATAATACTACTTGGAAAAAATATTATCCAAACTCATCAGAACGTTAAAAACTACGATAAATACGAATAGGTACCTATCTATGAACTGAGGAGGACTAGGTTTATTATACTATTACATTAGCTATTCCAATTCATATACCTGTGTGAAATTTCTCCCTTACAGGTTTACCCTCATTACTTCCGCGAAAATAACTTTTTCTGGACAGTATCATACAATTGTATTATTTAAGTAGGTACCTACCTACGCGAAATAAAAATACAGGGCATGAAACCGAGATCACGAAACAATAACTCGGCGCTTTGCGCCTCGGCGGGGGGCTCCGCCCCCCTGCACCCCCCGGTTTATTTCTTTTTCCGTACTCTGTATGAAATCATAGGAACACAGAATGTGTTTTTGCTTGGTTGCTTGGTTGCTTGGTTGCACGTGAATAATAACAATATTTGGCAATAATAAAATAAATAATTGTTAGACATTTAATTTGGTCTAAAACCCTATAAATATTATATAAATAAATATGTAACTACAAGAAAAATACTATATAAATTGAGAGCTTTCCAACGAATGGTGAACAATTTCTGTGCAATGAACACTGCGGGAGTTCTATTTCCTTACCAACGGCTAGGTTGTACGTGAAAATCATTATAAAAGGCGCATAACGGTTTTTTCTGTCGGTTTTTTGTGACGATTTTTTTCCGGTAGGTCATCGCAAAAACACATTCTGTGTTAAAATGTGAACAAACTCTAACCAGCAATATGATAGGTTAGAATAGAAATACTGCTACACTAGATTATTTTAATATTAACATGTATCATGTTTTAGCCCTGGGGTCCTAGCGAATTTTGCGAGTCAATTTTTTTCCGCACACGAAATTAATTACAGTGATTTCCGCCTACAACCGAGTCGTTGCTAGGGAAATGGTACTTCGTCGTTTTTCATCCCACATAATTCGTTGACCATTCGTTCGAAAGTTCTCGATTTATCCAACAATATTATGTTAACTACGGCGAAGTGCGTGTCCAACAAACTGAGTTATGAGCATGGTTATATAAATAATTGTTTACACACAGTTGATCATTCTCAATAATTGATATTGAGAACATGATTGCAACCGCTTGTTAATTTCTGATGTTTTCATAGAATTTCGAATCAATATCGAGGAGAAAACATGATACATGGTTGAAATTGTTGGTTCTAGAACAGAAATAATTTTAGTTTATGTGCCATAGCAAAGACATAAAATGTCAAAAATACGGACGGTAGATTTCATTTTATATAGTTCGTTGGTGTAGACGCATAGTTTTTGTTATAATTTTTCTATTAAACTATTTCTATCACCACTGCAGGCTTCTATTTATATTGTATTCTCGCTTTATTTTAACTGTAATTTAATTCGTAAATTAATGGTATAATACAACGGGAAACTGTTTTGATTCGAACAACCAAGCTTGATCAAGTAGACAGTGAAAAGTAGGGGAAGTTCATAGGGGAATTTCGGTGGATACTGAACAATGGATATTTTTCTACGGAAAAATCGCTTATGGGCTAGCCCCAAAAGGTAGTGGGGAACGAATTGATTTCAGTTTGCAGTATCCACAATTCCGTTTTGTTGACTAGGTGATTTTACCACTCTCCGTGGGGCTGTAAAATATCCACGCCATTTTGCCCCAACACGAACGAACTAAACGAACTGTTCTAAACTTGCATTTTTTTTAGCTTTTCACTCTCATTTTTAATGCTCGAACGTGAAGCAGGCAAAGGTCAGCTGTGAATATTGAGGAGGAATAAGTGCAAAAACAGTGCATTCTGGCGGAATGCAGTTTTATTAACCCTGGAATGCCCCGTGGGGTTTGTCAAACCCCAATCGCGATTTAAAATCAGTTTATCATGTTGAATCCTGCACGTCTGGCTCTTCTCACCCCCTTCTATATCACCCACACTTCTTCCCTAAAGGCTTCAGCTTTTTTCCAGTGTAGTACGTTCAAGACTTCTGTGTAGCGTACTACTTTCTTGTGCCTGGGGTTTGACAAACCCCACCAGGGAGTTAACCGCTAGTGATTTTCTCTATTGCAAGTGTTATTTTTGTGGGCGTTCCCACAGTTTTGTTATTGGCTCATCGTTAGAAATGGCTGAAAAACGCAAGTTTTCGGATCCTGAAGACATTAGATCCATTTTGGAACAATTGGAGGAAGAAGATGTATATTTTGGCGGAGAAAATTCAAACACGGGAGATAATGTCGAGTTATAAGAAGTTGCCTATGATGAAGAAGCGTCAAAAGTGACAGTTTTGGAGAAACTAGTTCGATGTTCCTTTTGTGAACATCATAGATCTTCAAAGTGTTGAGAATGTTGATTCTATTGCTTGGTGCCAATTTTATGTTACCTTTTCATTCTAGTACTTGGGTTTTGCAAGTGGTATCAAACTAATCTCAGAAAATGGTTTTGTAGATTTTATTTATTTATTTTTGTTTTTAAATGAAAATGTGCTAATTTTATATTGAAATTTTGTTACAATGATGTATCTTTCTGCCATTATTTTTTTTCTTCAGAGTGTGAGGTTTGCCTTACTATTACTTTTTTCTTCATGAGCTTAGGTACCTACTTCACGTTTCTTTACACTCCTGATAACAGATTAAAAATAAAATTTGATTCAAGTGTAACTTATTTTTGAATTTTCTAAAATTTTTCAAAGTTGGGGTTTGACAAACCCCACCGGGGAGTTAAGTGTTGGAAATTTAGCCGGGACATTCCAGGGTTAAGTCTGTCAGGTTATGGCTCCTAGGGGTTTTCCATTGGATTGTTACCTTCTCAAGGGTTACGTTTTAGCATTTTTCGCGTTGAGGTAAAAATTAGAACTTGTTCTGATTTGCCCAAGTGAGTTTAAAAATACTCTGCCAGGATGCGCAATGGTCGAAAAAGCTGACCTTGGAAAAAAGCACTTCTTCTTCTTCACGTTACGCATTAAACTATCTTCCAAGTTGAGCTTTCATCCATCCTGTCCTTCAAAGGAGAGACACTCATTATTGCTTCCGAGACTGCAAGGCAGCGGAAGCTTTGTTTTCACTTTCGAAATGAAAAAAAATTTTCTGCTCCAAAATCAAAATTTCCACTCGCATTTTGCGTTTCAGAGCCTCCTGAACAAATTTGGTTCCGTGTCTGTCTGTCTGTCTGTCCGTCCACATTTCCTTGTAACAGCTTAACTAACTTCCACAATTTTGATCCGATTTTAACCAAATTTTCAGGGATCGTGTGGGTTAAGCTCTAGATGATCCCCTATCAACTTCATCATGATCGAATCAACGGTAGCTTCTGCGCAAGCGCTAACGTGAAATCCTTGTGACGGTCATAACTCGGTCAATATTGAACGGATTTCGGTCAGATTTTCAGGGATGATGTGGGTAAGGTCCCTTGAGGTCCCATAAGACAATCATCATAATTTCATTAGCGGTACGCTCTGCGCATGCGTGAACGAAATATTACGGTTCTTGCAACAGCCGTAATTTCCACAATCTTGATGCGATTTTCTTCCAATTTTTAGGGATCGTGCGGGTATAGCTCTACATGGTCCCCTATCAGTTCCGTCATGATCGAATCAACGGTAGCCTCTGCGCAGGCGCAAACAAAATTTTCTTTTTCGGTCATAGCTCAGGCAATTGTGAACGGATTTCAGTCAGATTTTCCCCTCCAATTTCCCACCTTATTAATTCCCTGATGCCAGAACCGGTCGTTTCTAGTTTTCTGGAATTTAATGGTGACGTACTGTGAAGGTCACGAGGAAGCTCATGTGCCATTTCCTTGGCATTGTATTTTCAGCTTTGCTCTATTTTCGCCATTCTTCGTAAACCATTACTAAATAAAATTTTATATTGGTAGTTTGGTCGGCCGTAAGTACTTATTGTTTTGTACGAATTAGTCGGGATGCGGCCCAAGGAAAAAAATAAATGAAATTACTTCATTTATTATTTTATTAGATGACGTTTCGTCCTCTATCTGAGGACATCTTCAGATTTCTACACGGACACAAAAAAAGGCATTATATATTACATAGGAAACACAAAACAAAAAATAAAAAATAAATAACAATTAATTTAAACAAAAAACTTACTGGTGTGAACGGGAAAAAAAGTATAAACATCCGAATAACGGATTTGTCAGAAAACATATAGCGGTTCACCTAAGGAAAACAAACCAAACATAAAAAGTAAAAATATAGATAAAACGTTAAAATATAATTAATGGATAACAATAATAAAGTATAAATATTAATTAGAAACTAACAAGGTAAAACAACAACAAAAATGTTTTGGTATAAAAGGGTGAACCTTCTTGTTGGGAAGTAAGAACTCACCAAGTCAATAAAATGTCCAGAACGCAATAAAAGAATGGATGGATAGTTATTATTTAAATGAGAAAAAATAAAGAAAGGAAAGAAAGAAACTAAAAAGAAATACAAATTGAAAAACGTCCACATCCATTTGTCAACAAACTGTAGAGTAACTATTGCTACCAACAACAAAAACGAAATGACAATTCCCGAAATATCACCATTAAACTATTCTTTACAAGAGACGAAAAAACAAAAACCAATAATCAAGTAAGTAACTCAAAAAATAATAAAAATTGAGTGTGGTAGAAAGAAATAATAAGCTGATGGCGAAAAACAATAAAAAATAGAGAGAAGATAGCACAGAGTAAGAAGAGCATGGAAGTGAAAAGTTCTTGACACAGTTGTTTATAGAGATGAAGATAATTGCTTTTATCATGGGTGGTATGCTAAACCTTCATCTAGTGGTAGGTTGTTACATTTTCATTCTCAGCACCCCAGATCACAAAAAATTAACCTTGTCAAGAACATGTTCGAGAGGATTCTGAAATTAGGGGACCCCCGTTTCCATGCCACAGATCTTGCCAAGGTGAAAGAATTACTTAAAACCAACTCTTACCCTCAAAGCTTTTATGATCGTTGCCTCAGGGAAGTTAAAAATAAAATATTTCCATCTTTTGGTCTGATTCCAGTAGGTAAGCCTCTCTGTAATGCAACGCCTCGGTTTTTTAGCCTGACATACATCCCAGGATTGTCAGAGGGCCTTTCAAAAACTCTTCAAAAGTCTTTCCCCAATTTAAAATTTGGTTCCAAACCTAGCTATCGCCTTGACAGCCTTTTTTCCAAATTGAAGGACCCAGTACCTCTATCCTCTTCCTCTAATATTGTTTACGATGTCCCTTGTAACGCACCAGGTTGTGATAAAAGATACATCGGCCAAACCAAACAGTTCTTTTCTAAACGTGCTACTGGCCATAAGGGGGATGTAGCCACAGGTTCTGCTCACAAATCTGGATTGGCACGTCATTCAGTTGTTACAGGACATATGTTTAATTTTGACAAATTTAAAATTAGAGCAAGAGAAAGTTTCGAGCCCCGCAGATTGATTGCAGAATCAGTTTTTAACAATATTACTCCTAACACAGTTAATACCTGTACCGATTTCCAAAAGTGTTCTGTGTCTTACACTAACACATTTAACATATTACGTTCAACATCCATTAATAGCTAGGTTTTATCTCAGGTTATAATAGTTGTAAATTTCTCCCTACTTTTCGCTTTCCTACTTGCTTCGTTCTCTCCTTTCTTTGTGCCTTCTAGACTCCATGCTCTCTTTTCACTTCCATGCTCTTCTTACTCTGTGCTATCTTCTCTCTATTTTTTATTGTTTTTCGCCATCAGCTTATTATTTCTTTCTACCACACTCAATTTTTATTATTTTTTGAGTTACTTACTTGATTATTGGTTTTTGTTTTTTCGTCTCTTGTAAAGAATAGTTTAATGGTGATATTTCGGGAATTGTCATTTCGTTTTTGTTGTTGGTAGCAATAGTTACTCTACAGTTTGTTGACAAATGGATGTGGACGTTTTTCAATTTGTATTTCTTTTTCGTTTCTTTCTTTCCTTTCTTTATTTTTTCTCATTTAAATAATAACTACCTATCCATCCATTCTTTTATTGCGTTCTGGACATTTTATTGACTTGGTGAGTTCTTACTTCCCAACAAGAAGGTTCACCCTTTTATACCAAAACATTTTTGTTGTTGTTTTACCTTGTTAGTTTCTAATTAATATTTATATTTTATTATTGTTATCCATTAATTATATTTTAACGTTTTATCTATATTTTTACTTTTTATGTTTGGTTTGTTTTCCTTAGGTGAACCGCTATATGTTTTCTGACAAATCCGTTATTCGGATGTTTATACTTTTTTTTCCCGTTCACACCAGTAAGTTTTTTGTTTAAATTAATTGTTATTTATTTTTTATTTTTTGTTTTGTGTTTCCTATGTAATATATAATGCCTTTTTTTGTGTCCGTGTAGAAATCTGAAGATGTCCTCAGATAGAGGACGAAACGTCATCTAATAAAATAATAAATGAAGTAATTTCATTTATTTTTTTCCTTGGGCCGCATCCCGACTAATTCGTACAAAACAAATAAAATTTTCAAGCATTTTAATTTCTCCCTTGATGGGAAAAACAAAAGATCATGGATATGTCTAGTACCTACTGCTTACCAGTAGGTATCTACTACTAAATTGTATAGGTACCAACCATGTAGTGCCTTCTTTTCACAAGATTATTCCATTATGGTTACAAAACTTTATTAGTTTATAACTTAGAGTAATAAATCAGCATTCCTTGACACTACAATGGCTAAAAGGTCATGAGATATTGTGTTAAAATGAGAGTATTCCAAAAAGTGACAAACGATTTTCCTACTATAAAAACTATGGGAGTTACTCTCCCCTAGTAACCCATTGGTTGTACGTGAAAAATCAATAGAAATTCTACCTAGCCTTCACTTTTCGAGTTAATAATGATCTAAAGTGCCGGAGCGTTGCATTTTGTGCGGAGAAAAAAAAAGTGTCGCGAAAAATTCCTTGACCCCCAGCCAAAAGACATATCCATGTCAAAATGCCGAAAAAACGCGGAAAAAATGCTATTGTGATTCGGCCTTAATAAAATTTTCTTTATTTCTAAGAGCGTCTCAAGTCGCTAGGCAACCGGATTCGTATAATAATAATATTAGTCGTGTTTTACTAATTACATTCTTTAATTGAAAGTGTTAGGTACCTACTGAAGTTGGAAGCGTAAAATTATTAATTTTGATTGTATCCATACAAAAAAGTCTGCATCCTCTATAATTTATGGAGGGGCTCTGCCCACACAGCCCCTCTTCAAACTACGCCACTGTTTATATCTATTTAGAATAATTTCATCAGGGATTTTTTCATCTTACTAGGTTTTTTACATTTCCACACAACTGAGACAGCGACAGCGCAGGGGTAGTTTTGACGTTTTCGAGAGCTATCTACAACGGGCCCATAACATATTTAGTCTGCTATTATTGACAGTCCTTTGAAATCCATACAGTGACAGTGAACGAGTAGGTACGTGTAACTCAGTGTCTGTGATTTCGGATGACTGGGAAGGGTTATTGACAGGGCGGAAGTAGAGTAGGGATTGTGAGCCCGGTGGAAGGCTTGAGAGAGGGAGGTTACGATGGAGGTTACCGACAGAGCCGTAACCTGATTACGAGGCGTATTACGAAGTATATTGCCTCCTCCCTTTTTGTAACGACATTTAGGAGGCTTCGACCCCCCCCCCCCCTCACCACCTATTCGTTCTTTCGCTCCCCTACTTCCACTCTTCTATTACATCTTTTCATACTCAATTTGCTAAATAACCTTGGAGTCGGAGGAAAATTATGAGACTACTGTGGATGAACATATCACGACTGGCCAAGAATAGAATAAAATTATTATTTCCCTTTCAATCTTTTTTAAAATATTTATTTTGGTTTACTATTTTGACCTACGCTACTACTGCTGATCGTCAGATCGTCGCAAGGGGTTATCACTCCGGCGATTTATTACATTTTCGTTTATTACGTATAACTAAATAAAATAAATAAATAAATATTAAAAAACTCATTCATCCTCATAATTGAACTTGTTAATCAGGAACTGTCGGTACTTTGTTGTCGCTCTAATATACATACCTCACGAGATCTTCATAGGTGGTTCCTTCCACATTCCCATCCAATACGTCAATCAGCTCATTTTTATTTAGTGTCAGGGTTACCAGTTGAGATGGGGAGGAAAACCGGACAGAGTTGGATAGCATATTGGAAAACTCAGTAAAACTCATGCAGATGATTCCACGCACAGTTATTGATAATCATATCCTGTGTGAATTTTCTACGTGAAAGAAATTCTCTCTACATTCCAATAAATACGATTTTCTTCAATTTAGAGTGGTTTTAGTGATGCATTTTTAAATAGTGTGTTTTGAATACATTTTTGAGCACCGATAATTTCAACCTAGAAGGTAGGTAACTTCATTCATTCCGATAATAGTGAACGTATCACATACAGCCAGAAGATTGAATAATTACTGATTACATAATAATTACTATCCATCATCTGGAAACCACTAAAGGCTCACAACTTTGTGGATTGGAGATAGGCGTACCTAGCTAGGTAGTGCTCGACGAACCTGAGGTTAAAATTTTAGCTCGTAATCTTCAAATGTCAATTCTTTGATTTATAATTAACGTTGTTACCTAATTAAACAATCAATAGCTCAAAATACCTTATCATTTTTTGGTTTCTCGAAAAACTAATTAGTGGAGGTATTTTGAGAAATTTTATAAAGCACCAATTATGTATCTAAATAATATACTTACTAGGTAGGTAGGAAACATTCGAATCAGTAAAAACATGATAACTAGGAATCTCTTTATTACATACGTACCTAGTAACTACTAACATAAGGTTATCTCCGATATTTCATGATCATTTACCTATTTCAGGATTTTTTACTTCAGAAGCGATAGAGAGGTCCTTCAAACGGAAAAAGGGACAAGACTACTTAGGATTTTGGACTTTTAGATAGCTTTCTACCGTCAACTGCAAAATAAATTACTAAGTTGGATTCTCCAGAAGTCACGGCTGATTTCGTTGAATAGAAACCTACGGTAGGAACTACGAAAACCGGACATTTACCGCCCTTTCTGAGAAAACCGGACATTTGGCGTTCAGAACGACTTTAAGTTTTCCTCCAGACAGCTTGGTGAAGAAGCGGACTGTCCTGGCCAAAACCGGACACCTGGCAACCCTGTTTAGTGTTGCCTTTTTGAGGCGAATAGCTCTAAATTCATTGAAAACTGGACACACAGTCGTGAAGTGGAGCACTGCGTCTTCCTCTCGTCTATAGCACATTGAGCATAATATATTCGTCTTTCCACCACTTATAATTCACCAGTATCGTTTCCGCTCTTGCTTTGAAAATTGTTCTTATCTTGGAAAGATCCGGCAGTGCTAGGTATTTTCTTCCTCCCGTCACCTCATGGTTAAGTGCTGCATTTACTTTATGGTGCGCTGACAAATTTACCTCTCCTTCTCCCATTGAGTCTCATTCCATGCAGTCATTCTAATACACTTGCTTCCAACTTTATAGCTTGTTCACTTCCTGTACATTTGACCGCCATATCTTCATAGTCATGCTATAACCTTCTAGTGATCAGTTCTTCTGCTATTACTTTGGGGTATCGATTTGTTGAGTATTTAATTACCCTGGGCAAGTAATCGAGCTGAACCTTTCATAAATTGAAACTGCAAGGGTTCTACACAACTCTCTGTATACAAAATGTAATTTGGTGTGTTGTTGGGCATCCCAAATAATTTTTTAAGATAACATCGGTTCAATACTTCCAACTGCTCGTGAGACTTATGTCTCCAAACCCGATCTGCGTATGCGATAACAGATCTTGTTGTAGCATTAAAAACCTGTGTTTAATTTCAAGCCGCACATTTATTTTCTTTATAAGAGGTGCCCATACCATGTTCAGCTCATGCTTTGCTTGTGAAACCCTATGGTCAGCTACTTCGACTCGATTATCGTCGTAGTGCCATCTCTCGTTTCTAGTTCAGGCTTCCTCCTTTCTTCCCAAAGATAACTATCTTAGATGACTACCAAAGATTTAGAAGCATTCAAGCAATATTTTTATACTCGTGCACCAACACAAAATGGTCAATCCTACATGAAATTTAGAAGTTTTTGTACTCTTGCTTGTTCAAAGGATCCTAATGGTTTAAGATCTGGTCATTATACAAATAGAAAACTCGATGCCCAGCGCCTGGCCAAAGGGCAAGCCTCCTGGACCTGGGTTACCTCTATTTACTTAGGTACTTCGTATGAAATTATTGAAACACAGAATGTGTTTTAGCTCACGCGTTTCACATAAACCTGTGAAACACGCATGTTTTATTTATTTACCACCAGCGCAACGACTCACCACCAGCTCAATGAAATCATCAGAAATTAACAAGCGGTTGCAATCATGTTCACAATAGCAATGATTAAGAATGATTACCTGCGTGTGAACAACTATTTAAATAACCATGCTCATAACTCAGCTTGTTGGCCACGCACTTCGCAGTAGTTAACATAATATGGGTGGATAAATCAAGAGCTTTCTAACGAATGGTCAACGAATTTTGTGGGATGAAAAACGACGAAGTACCATTTCCCTAGCAACGACTCGGTTGTAAGCGCACATACATATGATGATAGTACGAAAGTAGAACTAGGCTACTCGCCTAGCTTACTTTTCCAACGGTAGGCTTGGCCCGTGCTGTTGGTGAAGGTCTAGGCGATTTGCCCATAATTTCGAACATAGCACGTTGACATAATAACATCGCATATGCGTCTACATAATCTACACATAGCTTAAATATTATAACTACAATAGTATTTGATGTCCCTATCTTCTATAAGTAGAAAAATATTATAACTACAATGGTATTTGATGTCCCTATCTTATATAAGTAGAATAACTTACTAAAGTAAAATTATCGTTTTATAATATTATACATAAATGCTGTTTAGCATAGTTTCGCAATCCACTGCCCCATTTTTCACAAGTCACGTTAAAATTTGCTTTTTTTAAAGTTTGGTCTTGTATAATTTTGAGCTCTTTTCATATGACTATCTAGCGCTCTGTGAATGATGTTCATAATACATTTTGGACTGTGTGTTGACAGCGTTAATCTTGGTCTTGGTGCAATTACATTCCCGGCTACTACAAATCTTGTGGTATATGCTGGATTACACTGTGAATTTATTATTTGTGGATACTTATGGAATTGCATAAGCAAATTATAAAAAACGATAATTAACAAAAATTCGCTCATTCGATCATGCTGATTGACTGGAACTTTGTGTTGTGTCCTGGATCAAAGCCATAAGGATCACATCTCAGGAAGGTCCTAAAAACGCTGTTTTAGCACTCGGAATGTTTTTAGTTATTTTCTGGCACTTCTTACTGTCTGATTTGACCGTTCGTTACCGGAAAACTAGAAAGCTCAGAGCCATAAAAATGTTGAACTAGTTTCCACGCTGGGGTTGAGGGACTGAAAACATTCAACGACCCGAAACTGCGCCTCGCCTGGGCCGAAAGGCGGTCGTTGGTTGTAAATCCACAACAGGGGAAAGCCGTAGTCAAGTGGTAGATTATCGGTCTGCACCGGTCGGGACATCCGATGGTGGAAAACGAGAGGGTTAGCGCCTGAACTAGAGAGGGGGCCCAGTAGGGAGATGTCGGGGGGGTTGTAGAGTTATAACGGTGGTAGAGAGATAATGTTTCACCCCAGTCCGGACGGCCCCGAATTAACTGTATCTCGTGAACTGGTAGCCCCGTTTTTCTATTGATCCCTCCAGTTTCTTGCTCCGTGAACCTCCTCTCTCTTCTTGGTCTGGTTTAGACTCTGGCTGGTCCCTGGAAGGCTCAGAACGAGATTTAGCTGGTCCATGAGACCTCCGGTGCCAGACCGTCCTTGAGTCTGTACTGCAGAGCCATCGAAAACAGGGATCCATTTTTCCTCAAGCTAAACAGGGAGTTTATTTATTTATTATCAATACGGGACAAGCCCAATTACAAAATACAATATTCAATGCAATTCAATTTTATTGTATAACCCGTAGGTATTACAAGGCGTTCCTTAAATATATATTAAAAAATAGCACATGATATTTTGCCTTCATTCCGCCTCAACAAGCAATGAGACTTTTACGTATGATGTATCAAATAATTACTTATATAGGTCTACATAATTTACGTATAATAAATGAGCACTGCATAGTTAACATAGATCACAATCAATAATGCCTACACTCCACTACCAAATTTCAATAATAATCCCGAGTCATTGCCAAATTTTCCAAAGCGGTGTTGATGTTCGTTCTATCTCTTGTAGATTTGCATCTTCTTCTTGAACTGTTTTCTGGCAATGTTGCGAGGGGACGGAGGAGGAGTTTTCAGAGTAGTCTCGACTTCTGACCTAGTAGGTGTAGAATTCTCCAACGTACTTCGTCCATAGTGAATGATAAGCTTTTTTTCCATCAACCAGTAGTTCATCTCCAATCAAGACGGCATGTTTTTTCTTGCTTGAAACAACTAGGGCAAGAGATGCTTCCTAAATTTCCGTGATCATCTTTCGTAGAACTCGGATAAAAAATATAACGTACAAATCCGGTTATTCAACTCCATATAGAAGGAGCAACAGTAAACAAAATAGAAATTGATTTAGAATTAACAGCAAAACAGTCGTAACACGAATTCAACTAATGTTAACTAATGTTCATATGAACTGGGAGGTTCCTCAAGATCTTCTTAAACAAAGGAAAAGATTGGCGGAATACATCGGCGGAAGGTGGATTTCGGAGGACCATATTCAGCTCTTTAGATAAACGTGTCAATGGGCGATTCCGGGAGTAATTTGTAGCCGTGAAGAACATGAAGATAATGTTCCGCCATGAGACAGAATGATTGGTTAGGAATTGATTCTATAATATATTTCGAAAGTTACTTCTACGATTTCGGTTGGGGAGAAAAAAATGTTATTGGGCAACTTTTGTTGCAAATTAATTGTACAATCGATTCTTGGTCTGTGGCAGGTACCAAAAGTAAACACCCTGTATATTACAAAGAACCCTGTTATTTACATTTGGCCTGATGAAGAGCGGAGATACCTAAAACTAAAATAAAGGAGGGAAGAGAGAGAGAGAGAGAGAGAGAGAGAGAGAGAGAGAGAGAGAGAGAGAGAGAGAGAGAGAGAGAGAGAGAGAGAGAGAGAGAGAGAGAGAGAGAGAGAGAGAGAGAGAGAGAGAGAGAGAGAGAGAGAGAGAGAGAGAGAGAGAGAGAGAGAGAGAGAGAGAGAGAGAGAGAGAGAGAGAGAGAGAGAGAGAGAGAGAGAGAGAGAGAGAGAGAGAGAGAGAGAGAGAGAGAGAGAGAGAGAGAGAGAGAGAGAGAGAGAGAGAGAGAGAGAGAGAGAGAGAGAGAGAGAGAGAGAGAGAGAGAGAGAGAGAGAGAGAGAGAGAGAGAGAGAGAGAGAGAGAGAGAGAGAGAGAGAGAGAGAGAGAGAGAGAGAGAGAGAGAGAGAGAGAGAGAGAGAGAGAGAGAGAGAGAGAGAGAGAGAGAGAGAGAGAGAGAGAGAGAGAGAGAGAGAGAGAGAGAGAGAGAGAGAGAGAGAGAGAGAGAGAGAGAGAGAGAGAGAGAGAGAGAGAGAGAGAGAGAGAGAGAGAGAGAGAGAGAGAGAGAGAGAGAGAGAGAGAGAGAGAGAGAGAGAGAGAGAGAGAGAGAGAGAGAGAGAGAGAGAGAGAGAGAGAGAGAGAGAGAGAGAGAGAGAGAGAGAGAGAGAGAGAGAGAGAGAGAGAGAGAGAGAGAGAGAGAGAGAGAGAGAGAGAGAGAGAGAGAGAGAGAGAGAGAGAGAGAGAGAGAGAGAGAGAGAGAGAGAGAGAGAGAGAGAGAGAGAGAGAGAGAGAGAGAGAGAGAGAGAGAGAGAGAGAGAGAGAGAGAGAGAGAGAGAGAGAGAGAGAGAGAGAGAGAGAGAGAGAGAGAGAGAGAGAGAGAGAGAGAGAGAGAGAGAGAGAGAGAGAGAGAGAGAGAGAGAGAGAGAGAGAGAGAGAGAGAGAGAGAGAGAGGAGAGAGAGAGAGAGAGAGAGAGGAGAGAGAGAGAGAGAGAGAGAGAGAGAGAGAGAGAGAGAGAGAGAGTGAGAGAGAGAGAGAGAGAGAGAGAGAGAGAGAGAGAGAGAGAGAGAGAGATTGACTCAATTTTTATTAATGTGATACAATTAGGACCATTGGGTCCTCTCTTACATCATAGCACAATTACATAACTAAATTATGGAATACAGTTGAGTCGGACTTCAATTATTGAACAATTATTTCTTATATTAAATATTTAAATTTGATTTTAGTAAATTCTAATCTGTGTTAGTTAAACGGCATATTGAACTACATAATATGTGCGAGTGTACTTAATAAATTTGGGAGAAAACTCGGCCCTTCGGGCCTCGAAAGGACCCTGGACCCCCCCGGATGTTATTACTTTGAGCCTGACTGCTAAAATGTAAAAAACATGGAATCATGTTTTAGCTCCTCGCTCTCACTTTATTATAGAAATGATCACGACGATTGAGCTCTTGTGAGATAATGATCTCCTAATAGAAACTCGCGAGTAAACATTCACTTTATTATAGAAAGAGGCTAAAGAGGCTACATACGAAATTACAGCTTCCTATAGTGTAAAGTTAAATAAAGTATTTAAGTAAAGAAATTACCTATTAAAATGATTTAACCACCGCTTCACAAATCAAACCGTTCTCGCAATATTCGGATCACCTGCTATGAATCACATAATCGAAACACCAGCTCAATGAAATCATCAGAAATTAACAAGCGGTTGCAATAATGTTCACAATATCAATAATTGAGAATGATCACCTGTGTGTAAACAATTATTCATATAACCATGCTCATAACTCAGCTTGTTGGCCACGCACTTCGCAGTAATTAATATAGTATGGTTGGATGAATCGAGAGCTTTCTAACGAATGGTCAACGAATTTTGTGGGATGAAAAACGACGAAGTATCATATCCCTAGCAACGACTCGGTTGTAAGCGGAAATCATCACAATTATTGGCGCTACTTTCATCTCACTTTATAGTCTCACTTTTCGGCGGGGGATCCATCGCTAAAACATGATTCCATGTTAAAATATACATTCGTCTTGTGACCCTAATAACATAGATGGTGCCATGGATTCATTGGGTATTTTTAAACCTTTCCAACATTTTGGCATTGAAATCAATCTTAAAACTAGCTATTGATTTTTCTATATTGAATAACTTAGAATGTTCATTATAAATCTTTATGGCTTGGACTTGAAACGACTTACCATATATTTCGGTTCTATGCTTAGGTATTTGTAAGAGGTTAGTGGCATTTCTAGTGGTGAAATTATGAATTTCAGCCATGAATTGAAATTTATCCTTCAAATAATCTGGCCTACCAGATTTCAGAATTTTTAATAATAACATTGCAATTCTCCATTCGTTTACTTTTAATAGTCCATTTTGATAATAATACTTTGTTATGTGCTCATAAGGTGAAATTTTAAGAGCAAATCTTAAACATGCGTTTTGCACACGTTGGAGCTTTTGGATGATTTCTCCTGAAAGATTATTGTATGCGAGAGAGACAGAGAGGGAGAGAGAATATTTATTTGCCTTTACATAAATGTATTGCAATAGTCAATAAACAAACAAATTGTCAATAATCAAAAAAAAAAAAAAAAAAAAAAATTAATTCAGTAAAAAAAAAAAGTTACTAAACATGAACGAGAAAAACAAGGCAACAAAACAATAAGACACAAAATTACACTAAATGGGCGGAATTTATAAACTCAAGAAAGCTAGAAGGTACAACTCTCTTTAAAAAATCAGTCACCCTACATCTAAAACTCTTGCATTCAATTTGCGAAGTGATACTGGCAAAGAATTGGAAAATTGTCTCTACGCATTAGCCTCAAGACCTTCTCGATTTAGGGACCATATTCATAGCTGGTAAACTACCTATAAATATACTACAAATTATTTTAACAAACAATATTATATTTTAAGCAATTCTATGGTGAATTGAATTGTAATAGTCTATTCTGCCTCGTCCTTCTGAAGCTTTGCCACGTTTACTTCTCCGCCCACGTGACTTATGGATCATCTCTGTCTGGGAAGATTCACGTGCAGTGGCTCGAGTCTTAGTACAGCAAAAGAATTATGTGAGGAGTTGACTCTCCATCCTCCTGCAGTCCACTAGGTCTTTCCCCTGGCATCTCAACTGTGATCGCTCTCCCTAATCACATTGCCGTGTATACCTAATGCGTACGAAAGAACTTATCACTAAGTTGAAATGAAAACACGCATTCATAGGTCACGATGCGAGTGAATAATTTTATTGGAAAAAGTAAACAATTAATATAACCATGAAAACAAACATAATAAAAATATTAATTGACTGTAGTGGAAACCACATCAGGATTCTCCTTCCCCTCAACTCATTGCGTGGTCAGCAGGTTTCAATCTGTCAATCGAAACTGTTTGTGTCCCATTCGGTAATTCAATGACAAATTTCTTTTCACTGGCCTTAATAAACTTGTATGGCCCCTCGTATGGCCGTTGAAGATAGGCTAGAGTCTATCAACCCGTCGATAAACGTGACTTGCTGTCTTGAGGTCCTTTGGTAGATAAATGTGAGTGCTTTTGCTCCTGGTCTGGGGCATAGCTTGACTTCCAAATGTAGGCCATAGACTAACCCAGCCAATGAAACTCCAAAATCTTCATGTACAGCACTCCTCAGTCCTAATAGGATTTTTGGCAAACTGTCAACTCATTTGCGTTTATTTAAACATTGCACGCTTTCCTTCAATGTTCTGTGCCAACGCTCCACCATCCCATCTGCTTGGGGGTGGTACGCAGTAGTACGAATCCATTGCGTCTCCATCCTAGACCACAACTCGCTCATCAGTTGACTTTCGAACTGCTGCCCCATGTCTGTTGTTACCATAAGGGGTACGCCAAAACGTAGTATCCACGATTCCTCAACCAGCTTGAAACGAGAGAAACATTTGTGTCGAGATACGTTCGAATTCTTTTGGCTGTTTGAGGCACTCATAGCACTAGTCACATATTTCGCAATTAGAATAAATTCCATTGGAACTATATCACCTGATAATTCCATTGCAATTACATCATCTGATATTTTCAAAGCAATTTCTATGTCGTCCGCTCCCACCCTCTTGCGATCATTAATGTAATTTATAGATTGATTGGCTAATCAATAGATTCGCTAGCAGTGCATGATTTCTCCATGTTGTCGCGCCTGAAAATCCGAAGGTGTTTTTTCGAAGTCCTAGCCCTTAAGGAGAGCGAACGGGTCAACGTAAAGCGTTGCGGATGGTTTTAATTGATTATTAGGGATCATATTTATCATTGACAAGCAAAAAATCATTACTGTACTTCGAAAGTTTCCGAGATTTCGATTTTTGAATATGTTAGCCCTTTAATGCTACGCTTTGGGGTTGATAAAAATTGACGCCGAGCTTCTAGGCTCAACTAGACCTCAAATGTGATTTTTAACCCAATTTTGATCACCCTCAACAACACAGATTAGCATCATTCAGACACATGATCCACAGACTCAAGACTATTCCTTTTAGAACAAAAGTATACCAAGGAACTCAACACCATATTATATACTATTGCACATAACAACGGTTACAGAAACAAAACCATTGATAGATTTCTCCACAATTACTACAAGCCAAAACCAAATACAACACACAACTCAATGAACAGACCATACAAAGACGATGCATTTTCACATATACTGTACCAGACACATACAAACTCGTCAACCTTTTCCAGGAGAAGGAATCTCGACTGCATTTATTTATTTATTTATATTTGTTCGGGCGAGCCCAACTCTATTACATTAAAGAAAAAAAAAAAAAGGAAACAAGTTGACGGAAACCAGCGAAAAGAAATGAAACTTCTGGAGAGAAAAAGAAAGAAAGGGATAAAAAAAACTGTTCGATTTGAGGCACTGAAAATTCTGAGTGTGTGAGGACTGAGGGGGAAAGTCTATTAGTAACTGATATGAAATTAAATAAAGTAAGGGTGGAACTGAAACGAATTGGCTTCAAAACTGGCCCCCTAAAAGAAGAAAAACTATCGACGATGAATTAAAAATATGTACCTACCTACTCATGGTTGTACGGAGAGAAGTTTTGAATACAAAATTTCGGGAAGTCGGAATTCCGTTGGAATTATCAGCTGATACAATTGTCATAGTTTTCAAGGCGATTTTTGATATGTTTGACTGGTTACGATTCACTCAGTCTTTTTTCTTGTCGATGTTTTTTCAGCCCTCAGGGAAAGCAAACAAATAAACGCATAATGACCGGGGTGGTTTCGTTCGATTTTTTTGGGCGGATACACCCATACGTGAAACTCAAAAAATCATTACTGTTACATTGAAAGATTTCAAGATCTCAATTTTTGAATATTTCAGCCCTTAGGTTCTACCTTTTAGTGTTGATTGAACGCGAAATCAATGTTACTGGCACATCCCCGGCCAATAAATGATTTTTAAGCCAAATTTCTGAAGCTAAATTTTCAAAGTTTGGTCCAATACTTTTTGAGAAAAGCTTCGTGTAAGGCGGACGAACTGATTTTTTTAAATTTTTTTTCTGATATAATTTTTCAATTTTTTTTAAAATTTGATATTTGGATTTTACGCATCTTGAAATGTAAACCAACAAACTTTGAGGGGAGGTTAAACTTTTTTTTCTTGGTTGATTAAAAAGGTTTATTATTGAAAATTATAAACCAAAAACATATTTAGGACCAAAATGTTTTTATTGTGTAAACTATGGTGTGTTGTACTACGGCATTCTATGGTAGGATTAGAAATGACTGATGGGATGGTCGGATGAATCCCGTCGCGAGGGGGATGACCTACATTGGTTCACCTTGAGCTGTGTGTGAGGGAAGCGGCTCGAAGGGGAGGGTCGGAGGGAGGGGAATAACGAGGGAGCGTCGCGAGGACGAGGCGGGCGAACGATGAGGAGCGGAGGCACAATGGATGGAAACAGCTGTTTTTGTGCAAAAACCTCTTAGGTGAGCTAAGTGGTTGAACTTGATGTGGATTCTCATGTTTTTTGGGGTGCTGAGTCGATTGAAACCATTCCCGACTCGCTAACTATAATGACTAATCGGATAGCAACGTTTTAGCGAATTTTCTTAAAAATGAAGCTATTGCAATGGCCCCAAAAATTTTAAAATAAAAATTTTTAAAAAATTTTCATCATGGAAATCCGTTTTGAAGCATTCTGAAACGATTCCTGGATTTTAACGCTTTTTTATATGATTACATATATTTGTATATATAAGAATGCCCTGCTTTCTACATTGGAAAAGCCGAAACCAGTCATATCCCTTGTTACTGCACCAAGTATCTACAACCAAAACGATAACTAGTAAATAAAAGATGTGGCGATGAAGGGCAAATGAGAACCTTTTTCATTTTTCATAGCGCGAAAGCTGAATCAAAAGTAAATCAAGCTGAATAATTATTTTGAAGGTACGTAGGTAAGTATGAC
Source organism: Adelphocoris suturalis (assembly GCA_030762985.1). Taxonomy (NCBI): domain Eukaryota; kingdom Metazoa; phylum Arthropoda; class Insecta; order Hemiptera; family Miridae; genus Adelphocoris; species Adelphocoris suturalis. The sequence goes on from CM061041.1 coordinate 62,534,944, forward strand.
CGAAATGGGTTACTTAATTATTTTTTATTCACCTGATGTAAAACCGTTTCTTCCAAATTCGGGTATCGTTCGCACAGATCTTTCTCAAAATCACTTCCACTCTTAAATAAAATATCGCAAAGCACTGAATATGGAATTTCAAAAGACATTTTTTTTTACCACGATGCTACGATTTTCTTTTTCCACAATGTGTGTTTAAATGTTAGGTACCACGCTTCCGCTGACGATGAATGTGATAATGATAGAAGACTGCTCCCAAAGAACTATTTTTCTAGACGAAGAATGAATCGTAACATTCATTCTCGGGACAAGGTTCCGACCTAGTGGTTTAAGTATTTACTCCGACTCGTCAAAGCAGGAGTTGATAGGCGGGTGCCGTCACTTACTTTTCACAACGTTTTCGTTCATTGTGATCACCGACGGCGGAGAACGGCGATGAAATTAATATACAAGACACTTGAATGAGTGCGTAGTCGGATTATTCCAGTCCCAGGACGACCGGAGATGACCTGCACTTTTGGCACTCTATCAAAGTTAAATAATCACATGATTTTTCCAAAAACCCTTATTATCACTGCTTACTCTTGGTGATGCCCCAAAAAAATGTGAAAAAATGATCAGGTACACCTAAACATGTATACAATACATGGTATATTTCGTCTTGGGGAATTTCCCCAGTTTTGGAGGCGTAATCAATCATCAATTACTGCTACACCAAAACCTGAATTTCAAGCACACGACCAATTATCACATTCAATGCCTTCTCAAAATTTTCTACACGCCCAAATGGGGAAACTAAGGGCTGAGTTTGTGTCTGAAGGTATCTAGGAACAATATAAAAATGGAAAAACATTTTTATTAACGCTTTCATTTTTTGAGGTTTTTGCACGCTTCCATCCACTGTGCGAGGTGGCGCTGGAGAAGGGGGTAGAGGAGAGAATGAAGGGGTGGGTGGTGGATCCCTGATAGGGGTGGAGAATCCATGAGGGGGTGGAGGACGACAAGAGAGACGGCGAAAAGCCCTCGTCCCCCTTCACTCCCGCGACCCATCAGCTTCGCCATTTCGCCGGTCCAATACACCACTCGAATATAGAGGTGTGACGTTCCATGACAAAAAATTTGGAACTGTTCTGGAAAGATCACCTCTACTACTGGAGGAGTTCCATCAAGCTCAACGACCTTTCCCACAAGTTCCCACCGATTTTGTGTGATTTTTGTATCATGGCCAGCTTGGAACTAAACTTAATGAAAGATTGTGTACTCTATTAGCACGGTGAACGGAATCAAGTTCTTAATACATGGTTCTTGAGAAAAACGATACTGGATCCACAGTCAATTTCTCTGTTCTCAACAAACAGCTATCCTGCATTAAAAAGATCCACCAGGACGGTGAATCCTCCATACAGGCTGGATTTATGATCAGTTGAGAAAGGGAGGTGACACAGTATGCTATTGACTTCATATTGAGCTGCGGTTATCTACTACAAAAATACTTCACTGCAGTTGTCCACTGTAGTGGTTTCCACTACAGTTTACAAGTTTTGGTGATTTATTATATAATGGTTATGGAAACACTATTGTTTACGGATTCAATAAAATATTTATTCGTTTTGCCGACATTAGCATTGTTTCTACAATATTATTATACCTAATCGAAACCGTCTATAAGATACAACATTGGTGACCCCAAACTGAACATCGAACATGTCAACAGCTAGAGTGAAGGCTAATCGTAGTCAGGTGAAGTCTACTACAACTTCACAAGAGCGAACCAGAGGTGAATCTCGAAAAACCATAAAAAAAAGCCCAGGTTCAAGGACAGATACCCCCACACCAGGCGTGTCTGGGGTTCGGTCTGACATTCCTTTCTCATCACTTCCTTTAACATATGGTTCAGCACAAGTTGAACGGCCTCGCCCCCCAAAGCTTCCACAATTTTCCCGCCAAAACGTCAAATTGTGGTTTTCACAATGTGAAGCGTTATTTAGAACTTCAATGCTTTATGATGATGAAGACATGTTCTGTTGTATAGTGGGTATATTAGAGATGGACATCGCAGAACAAGTGCAACACCTAATAGTTAACCCACCAAAAGATCATAAGTATAATACACTGAAAGCGGAATTGATAGCTAGGTTTTCGGATACATTATGTGAACGACAGGAGAAGCTTTCCAAGATGGAACTGGGTACGAATAAACCATCATATCTATGGACCCAAATGCACACTATGGGCCACGATTTGGTTTCAGAAGATTACCTTCGCAATCTTTGGCTGCGACGCTTGCCTGACCCAGTGAGGACAGTATTGGCCACATCAACAGACTCATTGAATATCCTCGGTCGCAAAGCAGATGAACTGGTGTCGTTGACTGAAAATTCAGGTACTACCTGTAGCATAGCCCAAATGAGAGGGGTTGATTCAAATGAACATTTAGAAAGGCAGTTTTCAATACTAAGTAATCAGATAGCTGCACTTCAGGCACAAATACAGCCACGACAGGAGCGATCTAAGCAGGGTACAGTAGGGTGGTGTAGATTCCACAAACAATTCAAGAACAGGGCTTACAAGTGTGAAAGTCCCTGCACTTGCCCAAAAAACTCCTAGGAGGGCTGCTTTCAGAGGAAAGTGGCCCATCAAACAAACAACCTCGAGCTTCCCGGCTCTGCATCAAGGATGAAAGATCTGGAATAGCTTTCCTTATAGATACAGGAGCGGAAATCTCGGTGCTACCAAAAAAGTATAAACGAAATCCCAAGCAAACAGGATTGGTGTGGACTATAGGAGGAAATACTGTGCCAACCTACGGAAAAATCACAATAAATTTTGATTTGAAGTGCGATTCACGTTTTACTTGGGAGTTCACAGTTGCAGATGTGACTGAACCAGTGATTGGAGCAGATTTTTTGTGTTTTCACAAGCTGTTGCCAGATTTAGCTAGAGGAAAGCTAGTTTCTTTAAATAGTGTTGCAGCTCTAACAAAGAACCCAAACAATAACTACTGTCAATATAGGGCCATAATAAAGGAGTTTCCAGAGGTAACAGGGGACATCAAGGCTGAAGGAAGAGCTAAGCATAATGTTAAGCACGTTATAAGAACAACAGGTCCTCCAATTTTTGCTAGACCAAGACGGCTCATGGCAGAAAAATTAGAAATCGCCAAGAAGGAATTCTCAGATATGGTAGCAGCAAACATCTGCCAGAGATCAGACAGTCCTTGGGCAAGCCCACTACACATGGTAAGTAAAAAGAATGGAGAATGGAGGCCATGTGGAGACTATAGGGAATTAAATAAAGTAACAATACCTGATCGCTACCCGCTGCCTCATGTGAGAGATTTTGCCCAAAATTTGAATGGCTGCAGGATATTCTCCACTTTAGACCTCAAGAAGGCATATCACCAGATCCCTGTGGACAAAGAAGACATCCAAGAAACTGCAATTACGACGCCATTCGGATTATTCGAATTTCCAACAATGCCCTTTGGTTTGAGGAATGGGGCACAAACGTTTCAGCGCTTCATACATGTATAAAGTTTTAGAAGGCTTGGAGTACTGTTTCGCCTACCTGGATGATGTTCTGATTGCCTCCCCAGGACTAGAGGAACTTTTGAAACACTTGCGGGAAGTATTCCACCGTTTCAAGAATTACGGTCTGGTCATAAATTTGGAAAAATCTGTTTTTGGACAAACTAAAATCAAGTTCTTAGGTCATGAAGTTGACCAGGAAGGGTTCCGACCAGCACCAACAAAAGTGGAAGCAATTATCAATTTCAAACTGCCAACCACAGTAGATCAGCTAAAAAGATTTCTAGCAATGCTCAACTTTTACCGTCGTTTCATCCCTCATGCTGTGGAGGATCAGCTTTCCTTGCAAGAATTAATACCAGGAAATAAGAAAAATGACAAGTCTCCGATAATCTGGAACACAAAAACGGAAGAAGACTTCGAAAGATGTAAACAGTCACTCAGCAAGGCTGCAACTCTCAGCTATCCAATGAGAAGTAGCTTGGGTTTGTCATTGGCTGTGGACGCATCAAACACAGCTATTGGTGCAGTATTACAACAAGATACTGGAAGCGGACCAAAACCATTGGGATTTTTCTCTAGAAAGTTAAGTGTGGCTCAGATGAAGTACAGCGCTTATGATAGAGAACTATTGGCAATTTATGAGGCTGTGAAGTACTTCAGACAAGAAATTGAAGGGCTAGAATTCACGATTTTTACAGATCATAAGCCTTTGTCCTTTGCATATGATCAACATGTAAACAAAGCTACTCCATTACAACGACGTTATTTAAATTTTATTTCCCAATTCAGTACTGATGTGAGATATATGGCCGGACAGCAAAATGTTGTAGCTGATACACTTTCGAGAGTAGCTGCACTAGAATTTTTGTCTGATATTCCAGAAGAGGAATTGGCTGTTGAACAGGAAAAAGATGCGGAATTGAAGCAGATTTTAAATGACAACCGATCATCACCTAGACTCGTAAAAGTGAAAATGCACAAGAGGGCAATATATGTTGAGCAAAGGAATGGGAAACTCCGGCCATACTTACCAAAATGTTTCAGGAGGAGGACTTTTGAAAGATTACATAACCTCGCACACCCAGGATACAAAGGAACATTAAAATTGGTTCAAGAGCGCGTTGTTTGGCATGGAATGAAGAAAGACGTTAGAGAATGGACTAGAGAATGTGTAAATTGTCAATTGAGTAAGGTAGTAAGGCACACAAAGAGCCCAATCGGAAGATTTTTGGAACCCAATGAAAAGTTTAGTCATATACACATTGACATTGTGGGACCATTACCACCAGCGATGGGTAAACGATTCTGTGTGACATTTATCGATCGATTCACGCGCTGGCCAGAGGCGTTTGCGGTGTCAGACATACGGGCTGAGGCCATTGCAAGATTAGTTTTGGAGAGCTGGATACCACAGTATGGAGTTCCATTAACGGTTACAACGGACCAGGGGACACAATTCGAAAGTCAACTTATGTCTGAGCTTTGGTCGAGAACCGGGACACAACGAATTCATACGACAACCTATCATCCCCAAGCAGATGGGCTACTAGAGCGCTGGCATCGTACATTGAAGGAGAGGGTGAAGTGCCTGGACAACGTAAACTGGGTTGACAGTCTGCCGAAGATTCTTTTAGGTTTGAGAGCAACAATACACGAAGACTTCGGAGCATCTTCAGCTGAGTTGGTCTATGGGTCTACATTGAGACTCCCCGGAGATTTTTTTGAAGAACCAGGGAGTACAGCACCTTCCACGTATGTGAAGCTCCTAAAAGCACATGTTGGGAGGCAAGTGATGCCCCCGACAAGAACTCAGACAGCCCGCATTCACGTGTTACTACGTGCTACAACGACCATACGAGGGTCCTTATAGAGTAACCAGAGCGGATCCTAAGACTTTTGACATTGAAACAGGTTCAGGAGTCAAAACTGTCTCAATTGACAGGTTAAAGCCGGCTTATATTTCAGTTTAGTCATTGGAAGGGGAATCCTGTAGGGGTTTCCACTACAGTTTACAAGTTTTGGTGATTTATTATACAATGGTTATGGTAACACTTTTGTTTACGGATTCAATAAAATATTTATTCGTTTTGCCGACATTAGCATTGTTTCTACAATATTATTATACCTAATCGAAACCGTCTATTAGTCCACCTATTATCTTATCATACGTTCTCGTTTTGTTTTTACGATTATCAATTCTAGAAAAAACCTAATAATTCATTCTTGTAAACATATAATAATTACAACTAATAATTACAGTGTTCAAGTTAATCTACTAATGGTAGTTATCATTTAATACTATTAATCATCATAAATTGTGAGATGTAAAGTCCAGAATCATAAATTGTGAGATGTAAAGTTCAGAATCACTGAACGAGTTATTCTGTACCCGTGTGGGGGAGTGAAAGATTGAGTACTCTATTAGCAAGGTGAACTGAATCAATCACATTGTATGCTTGTGAACACAACAACCTCAAATTTCCCCAAAAGTTATACTCGTAATTTAGATATTCACAACAATATATATGCTTCTTTCAATAATATTATAAAACTGTGTATAGCTCTGTTAGATAAAGAGAATATTATTTAGGTACGTATTTATTAGACTTAACCCCCTCTAAATCTTGAGGTTTTTGTTCCAAGATGCTTAGAATAACAAATTTTAGGAAAAACTCATAACACTCATTATACGAAGAAATTTGGAACTGTTCTGAAAATATTACCTCTACTACTGGAGGGGTTCCATCAAGCCCAACGACCTTTACAATAAGTTCCAGCTGATTTTGAGTGATTTTTGTATCATGGCCAGCTTGGAACTAAACCCCCCTCTAAATCTCAAAAGCCCGGATCTGCTTTGAAGGGATACCTAATATCTATATTCTATCTATATCTTTATATATAATTCCGAACGGTCTTCAAAATTGTGAAGAACTTCGCGGTCCGATTTCAGTGTTAGACGGCTCATTCTCATTCGAATCAGCACGGCCCCAAGTTTGTTGCAAAAGTGTCGCCGTTCGTCTCTATACCCGCCTTGATCGTATTCTAGGCGGTCCTTATCAACGAGAGTTGTTTATTAGGCTGTGGCGGTAACAACAGTTGCCATCAATTCACGGTAATAAAAACGTAGTGTAGTTACTAACATCTAGGAGAGTTATTTCTGAACGAAGAAATTGAAACTTATAGCGGACTTTATATATAATTCCGAACGGTCTTTATATATATATTTCCGAATCAGCACGGCCCCAGGTGTCGGTAAGTAAGAAACGAAGTGATGGGGTCTTTTCTGATCAGCTGAGTGAGCTAAATTCTTTCCTGTTCACTGTAGGAAGTTGAAATTTGATAGGTAGACTCTCTGGGACATTAAGAGACGAGTGAAGTGATGAGGTATTTTCTGATCAGCTGAGTGAGCTAAATTCTTCCCTGTTCACTGTAGGAAGTTGAAATTTGATAGGTAGACTCACTTGGACATCAAGAGACGAGTGAAATGATGGGGTCTTTTCTGATCAGCTTAGTGAGCTAAATTCTTTCCCTTTCACTGTAGGAAGTTGAAATTTGATAGGTAGGACTTATATCGTTACTATAATGTGCTAAGTTCCTGTTAGGTACTACTGTTATACGGACTAGATTAGGGCTTTCCAAGCCCTAACAGGCCTCTAGTAATATAATATAAATCAATTATTGCTGTTCGTTAGTATTGCTAAAACTCGAGAATTGCTGGACCGATTTGGCTAATTTCGGACTTAAATTATTTGTGGAAGTCCAGAGAAGGTTTAAAAGGTTTAAAATTTCAAATCTGCCCCATAGGGGGTGTTTTAGGGGAGGAGGGGGAATGGGGTATCTTTGACATCACTGAACAAACTGGGGATTCGATTGTCGAGTATGTTTGGATTACTCCAACTCAAGTCAAAGACTAATTTTTTCAAATTTTTCAAATCTGAACCCACAATTATTGAGGGGTAGGGGGTGGGGGAGTTAAAGCGTTTCGAACGTCACTGAACGAACTGGGGATCTGAGTTGTCGAATATGTTTGGAGTATTCTAACTTAAATCACAGGCTACTTGAAAATTTTCGAATCTAACCCGTAGAAGGGGTGTTTTAGGGGAAGAAGGGGGGGGGGGAATGGGGTATCTTTGTCATCACTGAATGAACTGGGGATTTGATTGTTGAATATGGTTGGATTACTCTAATTCAAGTCAAAGACTACTTTTTTCAAATATTTGAAATCTGACCCAGGGGGGAGGGTGTGGGGGGAGAATATTAAACCGTTTTGAACGTCGCTGAACCAAATGAGTGGGTGAATCTGAGTGATCTGAGTGAATGAATCTATGAGAATTACTTTAACTTGGGTCACAGGCTATTTGATAATGTTCATGCAAACGGGTGAACCAGCTTATTTTATGTATAAAAATATGAATGGGTGACACATATGAAAAATGCTTTTAAGCTACATATACATAACACTTCAATGTATTAAACAAGGGAGAGATAGCTATGTTTAACTGACATGTGCGACTCCCTGTTCTCGAGCGAATCCCTGTTAATTGAACGGTTTGTTGAAAAATCGATTGGTCGATCGTCGTCAGCGTTCCAATCTCATAAAACCCAGGATCAGTCGTCGAACGATTGTACCACCGCTCTTTAAATCAGTAGATATGTAATTATCAGATTTGACCCTGTTGTGAGGTCGGTTCATCAGATCGCTTCAGTTCCTAGATCAGGTTTGTTCGCTGAGGCGGTTAGCAGTGACTTGCAAACCGTTTCAAACTGGTCGGGGCATGCCAGTTTACGAAGTTATTTCAAATCGGTTGGGGATTGGAGTCCATCCATTTTATGATTGAATGTTTGTGCGATATAATCAGAGGCGTGAAACAGCGACGAAAAGACCTAATTAGAATGATTTCATTGGCTGTCGTGATTTTGGAATGGAGGGCGTAAGCATTCATAAAGTGATCAGCTGGAAAAAGCTCAGACTGATTTGAAGATCCGCCACCAGTTTGAATCTAGTTTGGAAACCTCTGCGAACAGACCTCGACCGAGGGTGGGGACGCTCTAATGATCAAAGAACTCATCGAACGCTTCAAGTGGATTGCAAACTGGTTTGGTGGTTCAGCGAGCAACCGTTACATACTAGGATGAGAAGATGTACAAGGTCACGTTCTGGGAACGCTTGATAGACTTTGATCTGAATCACTCGGATATGTGCTCGTGCGTGTGCTCATGTGTGTGTGCCCTGGGGAATATTTCATAAAACAACAAGTTACAAGTGTACAAGGTGACAAGTACTTGTAATGCACGGTAAACTGGAACCAGTGTTTCACCAAAACAAAGAGAACTAGTGTGGAAAAGTTACAATATTGTAGAAGCAAAGTTCAAAAGTGTAGCAAAAAAGAAAAAAATTCGCTAAATGGCGAGTGGGGACAAACAAAATGAACAACGGCAAGCGGGATACCAAAATTAAAGTTATGGCAGCGAATCATAATGTAAAAACGGTGCTTAGTACGCGATAGGATCTTTATCGTAAATGACTAGGTAGGTGTAATGATAGGAAGACAGAAAAATTACAAACTGAAAAATGGAGGAAGCTTGTATTTGATTTAAACTTATTCTAATGGCTGGCATATTCGGATTTTTCTCATTCATTCAGCGGAAATGATTAACCATCAAGTTCATCAAGTCTTAATGCTGCTGGGTTATGAATGTCATCCGTTACTTCGAGATGATCTCATTTTTTTTGGAAAGATCCTCAATACTCGATCAGGAAAAATGGCACAGTGTCACTCAGCATTTGAAACTTTCAAGGGTCTCGGAAGACATCCTAAATCTCTCGTTAAACTCAAAAATACCCACGAAATGAACGTTTATTCGTGGCCGAAAAAATCTTTGGCGTCTTCTACGATGAATGCTTCTTTCTTGTCTGTATTCTTCAGCGGAAGATGATTCCCACACATTAAACACCGAGAAACTGTCAACTCACAATGCTGGAAAACAACAAGTTTACAGGTGAATGGACGAAGGTTAAAAATCGGCCATTTTTTACTACTGTAAAACAGTGACTTGTACAAAATGATAAGGAAACACTTGTAACTTGTCCAAATTCGCCCGTACACTTGTTAATTATCACTGTGCATTACAAGTCCACACTTGTACCTTTATGAAACGCTTGCACACTAATTTTTTACGACTTGTACACAAAATCGGCTTGTAACTTGTCACTTGTTGGTTTATGAAATAGGCCCCTGGTGAGTATAAGTCGGATGTAGAATTTCCACTGATCCTACGTGCCAACACTTCTTATAGCGAAACCCAATCCGAAAATTAAATTTTCCCTCAACCTCTCTTTCGGAAAATTATTTTGGTGCGAAGAAAACCACTCTACTCCAAAATGCAAGAAACGCGTCAAAATTTATTTCAGAATGGCTTTTGTATTCAAGCGAGTGCGATGGCTTCGGTAAGTTGAAAACAAATTTCCTTGAAGTGCTTGCCATCAGTGGAAAAAATCCATCCTGAAAATAAATATATCTGTTTCAAGAGAATCTACAGAAAAATTTAGATTGAATGAAAGTCCTAGTTTTGATACTCACACCCCTAGTGATAGACAGATTAGAATAACATTCTCCTTAGTCTCATAGCATGACGATGAATGCTTTTTCTCAATAAATAATAGTTTAGAGAAAATTGATAGGTATATAAGCACACCATCAACGTAAATCTACATCAGTACTGTATCATGTGACGTGAAGATTGAAGAACGTATTCTGAATTGTATAATTCAATTACTCGCAATTGTGAATGGGATAAATTTAGAAAGTTTGACGAAACGATTATGTATATGACATAATAGTATCGGGCAAATTTTGATTTATCATCCAATACAAAATAAGTAAAATATAGTATCTATAATCACTATAACAATAATTAAATATACACACGACTGATAACATTATTGGATAACAACATTGGTGCTGAAATGGAAACATTTTAATCAAAATTACTACAATGCAGTTACATACTCCTATTTGTACGATTTTTGTAACCAGGAAGAGTTACTTCCATGTGATGAACAAAACATATTTGCTCAAGCGCACATGCTACTATTCATCCGATGGCGATGAAACTGATTGGAGAATCGTCGAGGGATCTGTATAATGCCTGAAAATTTCAACGAATTCGATTCATTAGTGACAGAGTTTAACCCGTGTCAACCCATTTTAGTTATCAGTTAATACTCAACCAATATCGATCAAATTCATCAGGCGCCATCTTGAAACCTGTACCAACTCGAGCTTCGAGCTTGAACAAAATAGGACAGATAAATCGATTGAAATCGACGTAATAAACTATTTACGATTACGCATGCGCATATGCGTCTCATATTCATCTGACGTCAAGGAAATTGGTAGGGGACGATCTAAAAGCTAACCTGCAAATTTCTTGAAAGTTTCGTCAAAATGGGATAAAACTATAGTTTTGGGTGAGTCAAGAAATAGGCATAGGGACACAGACAGAGACAAAGCTCTCTCTTTCATTAGCGGCGAAGCAGAAACTTGTTAGAATTCATACCCGAATTTACTTTATTACAGAAGAAAATTACATTTCAATTCATTTTATATCTATTCTCCAATCGAATTCAAATAAAACAGGAAGGTGCACCGTTAAGCAGCATTGGCATACGGCGAAATCAAAATTATATCTTACCTAACCAACTGATTTTCGGCTCGTTCAAGAAAACTTGTTTGGCGGATACATGTTCGTGTTGACGATATTCTCCCTTTCAAATAACCCCATGCAGTGCGCATACATTACTTTGGGGTATCTCATTAAGTTCGAATCATTAAACTATTTAAATTTATTGAAAATAGTCGAATGAGTTATTTTTTTAGAAAATTTGTTATGAAAATAGCAACCCTATCAAGTCGTATTCATCAAATTTCGGTTGTGAGAACAAGAAACTTAATATAATTTCTATATTACGTATTCGGCGCATTGTACGATCCGTACGCCGAATTTGTATATTTTTCGTCAACATTGAAGGATAATAGTTTCAAGGACTGTATGTATCTACTATACAGGTTGCACAAGTCTTTTGACACATCTTATTAAAATCATTCCGTGAAGCAGGTTCTGCATTAAACTGAAGCAAAATGAGAGAAAGAAAACTTATGTTTAGCCTCAAAATATCAGCCTGATTATTCATCATATCTACTAACGTGTTATTTTCTGTAGTTTTTGTTGTCCAAAAGCACAAATTGATAGATCGGCAGAAAGCCTGATACTCAGCTTCCCTTAGTAATCAGTACTTTGCGTTGCGAAGCTGATGATACTGATGTGCTCTTAAGGAGACCTGTGATCCGAAGTAGCTCGAGCAAACTAAAGATATTGATTCCATCATGATTATAATCTTTATTACTCGTAATATATTTCCACTATCCACTTTTCACGTCGATTTCCAACATTTTAGAGAGATCAATGCATCAATCCTAATTTCATACCTACCTACATACCGCAGTCACAAGGAATGATTATGAAGTAGATAGAAATTAGGTAGTATGGAACATGGAAGATCTTTTGTTCTATAGAAATTAGCAGTTAATTTTTATACTGCAAGATAATAGGTTGAGCTGTGGACAGTCCCCCGAATCGTTCCTATTACAGTGACCAAACTTATGAGTTTGGAGTTATATTTTGTCGTTCTGTGAAGCAGTTTTCTTGTTGTTAAGAGCATGGCATGAGTAATGGTTGACAATTAATACAGTGGAAATCTCAACTCGATGCGCTGAACGTGTGTTACAGGAGAAAGCAGGATGAGGTGGAGGTGCTAGAGGAGACCATCAGGCAGAGGAACGAGCAGCACAAGAAGGCCGGCATGGAAATGGACGCCACCTGCAATATCTGCCTCAAGACCAAATTCGCTGATGGCGTCGGCCACGTCTGCAACTACTGCAGTATCAGGTGCTGCGCTAGGTGCGGTGGCAAGGTCACTCTCCGCTCCACAAAGGTACATACTCAAATCACCTATATTTATTTACATATACAGGGGGCTTCATGTCACTAAAACCTTTCTCTTAAGGGGAGACAGAACTTAAAGCCAATTGGTGGGAACTTAGGACCAATTGGTAGGGACTGAGGTCAAATTTTCCGAACGATACGTCTGGCTTTTGATGATATTGCTTCAATCTTCTCTCTCGTTCATACTATAGAGCGCTGACATTTGGTAAATACCCTCTTGGTGACGACTTGAAGCTATTAGGAGGAAGTTAGGGAACTCAGATCAGCTGTGTGAGCAATAAAACTAACTTCTGACCTGTTAATCCTAGAGCACTGAAATTTGATCCATACCTAGCCACTTTATGACCTTTAGAATTGATTATGGAGAAAGTTGAGAAGTCCAATCGGCTGAGTAAGGGAAATAGAGCTTAGTTTCCTCTGTTCATCCTTGATCACTGAAATTCGGTGTAGTATTGCCTCTTGGAAGAACTGGAAATGATTAGGAGGAAGTTAGGGAAGTCAAATCAGCTGTGTGAGCAATAAAACTAACTTCTCTCCAGTTCATTCTAAGGCGCTGAAATTTGGTACATATCCTCTTGGTGGCGACTAGAAGTGACTCGGAGGAAGTTAGGTAAGTCAGATTAGCTATCTGAGCAATAATGCCAACTTTCTCCTGGTCATTCTAGATCTCTGAAATTTTGTTTAGTATTGCCTCTTATAGCAACTGGAGGTGGATTAGAAAGAATATATCGGCTTTGTGAGCAATAAAACTAACTTCACTCCGGTTCATCCTAAGGTGCTGAAATATCTTACATAGCCTCTTGATGGCGACTGGAAGTCATTCGGAGGAAGTTAGGGAGGTCAGATCAGCTGTCTGAGCAATAAAGCTAAACTTTCTCCTGATAGTTCTAGATCGCGGAAATTCGGCGAAGTATTGCCTCTTGTAGTAATTTGTAGTGATTCGAAGGAAGTCAAGGATGTCAGATCTGCTGTGTGAGCAATAAAACTAACTTCTCTCCGGGTCATCCTAAGGTGCTGAAATCCGGTGTAGTATTGCCTCTTGTAGCAACTTGAAGTGGATTAGAAGGAACAGGGGGAAGTCAGATCAGCTGTGTGAGCAATAAAACTAACTCTCTCCGGTTCATCCTAGATTTTTTAGCCTTTTGGATTCTTCAGCAAGTTGTCATTGTGTCGTCAGATCAGCTGTTTGAGCAGTAATGCTACTAGTTTTTCTTCTGTTCTGCCCAACAAATCAAGGGATTATTTACGGCCTGGGAAGGAGGTATTTGTAATCTGAGATACTACACATTCAGCAGATAGATAGGTATAAAGTACTTACAGTAGTTATCATCGTTAAACGCGATGTTAGAGACAATAATAGAACTCTTTCATTTATGGAAAATAGAGAAAACACTCCAGCAAACTTGAAAATCATCTTACTGCCGTTTGATGTAGGATATAATTAGTGTGGGTAGTTGAAAATGTATACGCTACGTTTGGTGAAACTCCAAACCTAAGTAAAGTTAACCAATGAAAAATACGGTATGTAACGAAATACTTGTCTATTTTCAAGAAAATAATGATGTTAGGTCTATTTCAACGGTTAGGTCATCATCATGGAAATGTTTGAAATATAAGGAAGTTTTTCAGAATGGTCCAAAATGGATTTCAATAATGAAAATTTCGCTTCCTTCAAAAATTTGCTAAATAAACGATTTTTCTAACGGCTTCCCGGGCAGTCGCCGGAGCGTGTGGCGGTCGCCGAAGTAATAAATTAGGAATCGTCGAGTGTTGAGAGTTTTCGGTCTCGATAAGGCTCCGAGTCGCCGGCTATCGGCCCCAACTAATCTCCGTTTGGGATCGAACCCCGCGCCGCCACCTCCAATAGTCACGCACACCCCTTAGCCCCCCTTAACTCCCCCTTAACCCCCGCTCAACCCTCCCTTAACCCTCTCCTCCCCTAATATGCTAATATAAAACACACTTTGCAAACCGCCTCTTTTCTCACTTGCCGTTATACCGGATTAAATACGATTCTTCACCTCGCGGAAAGCTGCCGTCCCCACAAATTTCAGTTTATCAGTCTGTTATGAATTTATGTTAATGACTAATCTTTGTCGATTTAGAGTGAACTAGTGTAGAAGAAGTCATTGCTCTGCTGGAGAAACAAATTATTTTTCAACTAAAAAATAACCTATTCTTATTGTGATAGTTTCTTAAATCTGAGATCCCTTCAAAACTCCCCTCAAAGGCGGAGGGGGCACTCCATTAAATTGAAAAATAAACAAATAAATCATTAAAAAGTGGGGAGGACGCCCAGATTTACCCGACGCCGGCTCTAGGGATAAGGTATGTTGCAGGATGAGGAGGAAGAATGGGATGAATGGAAGTGGCCCTATAAAATGACCAAGTCATTGAAGAGGTGGCCCTATAAAATGACCAAGTCAAGTAAGAACCTCTAAGGACGCGGGTGGTGATACCACGGAGCAATCCTGCTGAGATGCCCAGCTCGAGTAACTGCGTAGCACTTTTCCCGCACCACACCCCGAACCATGACACGGTCGCTGCCATAACCTTGATATTATTGGTCGCCACTCCTTTTAGCTCGGAAATTGCCCGCCAGGACTAACACACACACACACTCACAAACACACACGACGCTACGACGATATTAACAATCGGACACAATATCGGAAGAAAAAACTCAACAAAAAATCAATAAAACTTTCGAAGTTTGTTGGGATAATGAATCGGATGCATACTCAAGTACCCTTGAAATGTCTTTGGTTCCTAAAACATAAGCTATAAAAAGTTTTTTAAAATATTATTTATTTATTTATTTTGGCATTAATGATGCACATTTTACAGCCATATTTTAAACATAGGTTACTTATATATTACATAGAACATTCTTCGAAACTATGCTGATACATTACATTAAAAAAAATTTAAATATAGCTTTGTAAATATTAATGTTATTTGTCTTAATTATGGATAAGTAATAGAAAGGTTGACAAATTAACTTATTATTAATGATATAATCAAATAAAATGTCTCTTTCGCAATAAAATGAGCGACACTCCATTATCACGTGTTCCAGTGATCCACTCTACGGCACACAGAAACTGCATTGTGGTGGGATTTTCGGGGTGGGTACGGTGCAGGTACGCTTCACAAACCCCATGAATTGTACGTAGTTGAACGACGGTTCTGCATAGCGCTTTGTGGACGGACCGCCCAACAAACCAGGGACGCTTGGAGACTTGGGGCTGAATATTCATGTAGAATGATCCACAGGTCGAACTTTTATAGTCGTTTTCCCACTTTTTCTAATATCTCGCTTTGATACTTGGATAAAAGTCAGATACTGACAGACCGGGGAGAAGTAGAATTCCATGCATGGCTCCATCTTTAGCTAAATTATCGTTTCTTTCGTTCCCATCTATTGGAGTTTATTGCCTTTCCTCTCACACTGACTGGCGTAGGCTAGGATTTTGACTGCTACGACGTTATCTGCTCGTTTCATAAATGAATTGTCAATTGAATGAATGCAGCTTTTGGAATCTGAACAAATTAGTCAAGTCTTTCCAGTAGAATTCGTGTCATATATATATTTTATTGCCTCTAAAACAGCCACAACCTCGGCATTATAGCTCGAACTGTGGATGAAGGTTTAAATGCCTTTTCAATTCCTCCAGGGTCTACAGAGATTCCACATCCAACATTAGTGCCTGTTCTCGAGCCGTCCGTGTAAATAATACTGCTGTCCGTCCACTTGGTCTGAGTGCTCATGAAGCCTCTCGTTTGCTCTAAATCGATCAATTATATTGCAATAATTTACCCATATTTGCATTTACCCATACTTTACCCACTGGAGCCATAATTTCAGAGTACTGGAGACGAAATCTTGGTGGAGTACGATTTATGCTTAGATCTGATTGGTCTAATAAACCCTCAGATATGAATCCCTCGACCATCGGAGGATTTGGTTTTCGGAAGCAACGTGTGCTTGTGAGGACTTCTTCGCTCAATGTTGATATAACTGACAAAAGTCTTGGGTTTTCAACGTCCAAATGTATCGTTCAGCTAACATCGACCAGCGGTGAGTCAAAGGGAGTTCCCCCGACTCCGCCAAAATAACATTGATAGGAGTTGAGTTCAGAAACCCCAAACATAATCGCAGGCTTTTGTATTGTATTCGGGATACTAATTGTAATCGAGTTTTAGAAACCTGACCGTAAATTATAGATCCAAAGTCAATTACAGAGCGAGTATAGTTGCGCGGTAGAACATCAAAGCAATCTCTGGATCCGCTCCCCATTTATTATTTGTCACAGATTTCAAAATGTTATTACACTTTTCGCATTTAGAGATCACGTACTCTGTATGTTTCCTCGAAGTAAGGGATTTATCCATCCATTAACCAAGGAATTGTATTTCGTTATATAACTATAAAGATATTTCGCTATAAAAAGTAGATTCAGTTTTTTCTAACTTCATTAGGAATCTGTTCAAGGATTCAGTATAGTCTTCATTTTCAACATTGGTTTTGAGTTAGTTTTTGGAAAAATTGTTTGAATACATGGGAGATTTGTTTTTTGGGTATATTTGAGAAATTAACCTCAGGAATCCGATATTATTTGCTGATAAATTGATTTGATTTGAATCGCAGTTCGGTGTCTGCGAGAAGTTGAGCGCCGTCGGAAAACTTTCGAAGTTTGTTGGGTTGATGAATCGGATGCATACTTAAATACCCTTGAATGTCTTTGGTTTCTAAAACATCAGCTATAAAAAGTAGATTCAGTTTTTTCTAACTTCTACAGTCCATTTCATTTTCAACATTGGTTTTAAGTTAGTTTTTGGAAAAATTATTTGAATACATTTGAGATTTGTTTTTTGGGTACATTTGAGAAATTAACCTCAGGCATCCGATGTTATTTGCTGATAAATTGATTTGATTTGAATCGCAGTTCGGTGTCCATATGTCTGCGAGAAGTTGAGCGCCGTCGGAAAAGTCACTTTTAGGCGATATGAGAGTGGGTGGGACCGTGAGGGATGATATGAGGGTGGGCGAGGGCTGTTATGGGGGTGGGTGAAGGATGTTATAGAGAGGGGGGTAGCTTTTATGAGGGGCGGAGGAGGGGTGTTATAGGGGTGGGGGCGGTCGTGGAAAGGGAGCGCCGCCTACGCCCGGATGCCCCTTGCGTCATCGTCCCGTCCTCCGCTTCATAAACCCATCTGCTTTCATTAACCGGATTCTCTTACGTGATTTTTCGACATTAGGCAAAATCACACATTGAGGCTCCAAGCTGACCTCTAGAAATCATTTCGGATGATGAGAAATCTTGGTGAAATTGCAATTAGGTTCTGCAAATGAAGGGAACACCCGTTAGTTTTCGAAATTCCCAAGAAAATTGGGTAAATAAATGCATTAGCAAGATTAATCTCCCTTAAAATCCATTTAAAAAATTTGAAAACTATTCGAGGATCATATCATTTTAGCGAATTTTCGTAAAAAGTAAAGTTATTGCAATGGCTCCAAAAATTTTAAAATTAAAATTTTTGAAAACTTTTTTCATTAAAATCCGTTTTGAGACATTCTGAAACGAATCCTAGAGTCTAACATTGTCGCATATATATATATGTCCTTCCAGAGGATAACTTTCCGCAGGATTGAGATAAAAATTCCGTTCTTGTGCGAAAAAATCAAGCTATCGAAACGAAAAGACAAGTTCTTTGCATTTTTTGAGCAGATTAATTGTTCGAATTTCAAAAAAGTGCTGAAAAAATCACTATATTAGCAAAAAACGGCTAAAAATCGTTAAATTTATATTTTTAGCAGGATGTTGCTCATATAAAGTTTAAGAAATATATGTTCAAAATTATGCTAATGAATGTACTTAAATTTCATCAAAATGAGCTAAAAAATCGATAAAGACTGCAATAAAAGTTTAAAATTGCCAAAACTAGACCAAAATCATGGTTGGAGAAAAAAAATCACGAAAATCGGACTAGGAACGTTGAAACATCATGATTTATCAGTCCTCCCTACATTCATCCCCTCCGCTGATGAAATTTGAAACTCCTGACATTTGTTTCAAAACTATATCGAATTCGTAATCGAACCAAATAAGAATCACGAAAATCGGTTGAGAATCGTAGCCTGAGTGGCGTCAACAAAATTTTTCGAAAAAAAAAAACACGTTTTTTCGGCATTATCCCCTCCTTTCCTCCTCTCTCATCACAGAATTCAAAATTTCCGGGGTTTGTTGCACAACTAGACTGGAATTGGGATCGAACAAAGAAATCATCTTGAAAATCAGTTGAGAATTGTGGCCTGGGCAGCGTCGACAAAATTTGTCACACACTTACACACCTATGGTTTTTTTCCACGGATTCGTTCTTAGGATGGTATGAAACGGATTTGTATGCGATTTTTTTTCTTCTCATAATTGGGCTGTCCCCACTCCCCTGGATCAATTCCAATAGACGTCTCTCATGTGAACGAAGCATTACCTATAAGTCATAGCTTCAGAGGAACGTCCTAAAAAACTCGGTCATGTATCTTGGAATAACGTAAGACACACGCTTAACATGGGACGTCCACTGCCTTCTCTTTGCGGACGACGTAAAGATTTTTAGTCATGTGAGCTCGAATGAGGGTTGTGAGGCCCTTCAGGTTACCATCGACGAATTGGAGGCCTGGTGTACTACCAATGAACTCTTCCTTAACCCGTCAAAACGCTGCATTGTCTCTTTCCATGGCTCCACTCAGCCTATCAATAATGCCTATAATTTTTGTGGGGTTCGCTTGGGAAGACGCGAGGAGTTGATTGACCTGGGGGTGATCTGTGATGGTCAGCTATCTTTCTGTGGGTACATCCATCGGGGAGATTGCGGGTCGAGCCATGCGGGGTCTAGGTTTTCTAAAAAGAAACACGAAGGAGTTCTCCAACATTCGCGCTATTTTTTTTTTTTTTTTAAATATTGCATTTATTAAATAATAATATATATAAAAAATTACATAATTAGAGAAAAAAAACATATATGTAATGCTACACTCTTCCTTTGAGTCAAACTCGTGCTGGAAGAGGGAGCGTCAAAACGAAAGAATATAATTATCTTCTAAAGAGCCATATAGTATGTATACCTAATATCTACATGAGAAAATTATTCAAATCTTGTACATATTTACAAGAACATAGAATAAGTACAACATTACTGAAGTGCATAATATTTTTTAATATTTTTCTTAAAACATTTAAATTGACCGCGGAGCTTCTCAATTTTGTTGGTAGGCTATTAAAGAAAGTAGCCCCTTGAAAGAGGTAAAATCTTTGAGCCGATGCCGTGTTACAGCGCGGTGTGAGCAAGGTAATTTTGTCGCCACCCCTGTTAGCTGTATGTAATCTGACAATTTTGTTTGCTAAGAACATTTTGTATGTATATATCGTTGTCGTTTGTTTGTACAATCTGTGAAGATCAAGGACTTCAAATAAGTTGAAAAGTGAAGCTGTTGCAAAAAGTCTGGGTTTTTTGAGAAGGGTTTTGATGAGGGCTTTTTGGGTGATTATAAGCGGTTCTAATTTCGTTTTATATGTTGATCCCCAAGAAACTATTCCATATATGAGTAGGGATTGTATAAGTGCGATGTAGATTTGCTTCTTAAGGCCAAGAGACATAAAGTTACGTATCTCCCGAAATATGGAAAGAATTTCCGAAGTTTATTATTAAGATCGCTGAAAAGCTATAGCTGAAGAGCTATTATACTGCTGTACAAGGCGCATTTCTAGAATATGCCCCCCCAATTTGGTCTCCGACGTACAATGTTTACAAATATACACTAGAGAGGGTTCAGAACAAATTCCTTCGTTACGATGCCTTTAAACTCGGCATACCGAGTAGAATTATGAATCTATAATGAAGATGTGCAGCCTGATTCCCCTGCAGAGACGGCGATGTGTAGCGGATGTCACCCTTTTCCACAAGTTGATGAACAACCAGATCTTGTGTCCGGCCCAAGAGTTGGCATCCTGGTGCCTCGAATTTCGGCTCGGTCGACGAATATTTTCTTCGTCCCGTTCTCCTCGACTAATAATTCGATGAACCGCCCCCTGCATAGGCTCCCTCGTATGGCGAATCCACTCATCGAAATGAATCCGGAACTGGAATTTTGACATGGATATGTCTTTGCTCTGGGGGGTCAACCAAAAATTTCCGTGACGCAAAATTTGTGTCACAATTTCAGTGTTTTTCACGTACAACCCAGCCGTTGCTTGGGGAATGGAACTTCCGCAGTTTTCATCGCACAGAAATCGTTCGCCACTCGTTGGAAAGCGCTTGATTTATGTGATAAATGTTCACATCTCAAGCTACCAATTTCCCCCTCCTTACATACCTGGCTACATTCCTAAACTAAGTTGATTGGACTATAAACAATTTTAATAAGCCGGTTACAATATTCTTAACGTAAAGCAATAGCATCATTTACTCCACTCCATAGGAAACATTTTCATCCTCTTGACAACAGTCGACTGTTAACAACAACTCATTGTAGTGGCTTCTCTCCACAGTTATTTTCAACATTTCTATAAGTAAACCGTTGTTTTGTTGGAATTAGTCGGGATGCGGCCATGCGGCCCAGGGATTTGTTTAAAGTTGAAGGATTTATTTACAACTCTCGAGGACAACCGTTATGAAATCCCCATTCAGAGACATATCCATGTAACATGGTATCTGCTTGTAAAGCAGATAGTGGAACTCGTTTACGAGTTTGGTTTCGGAGTTTTTTCAGTTGTACCACCACCACCACCACCCTCAGATATCTGGTCGCATCGAAAGTCATTCACCCAGTCGCATCATCATTTAGCCAATCACTTTACCACACTCATTAATTCTTCACTGACTTTTTTTCTTTCAATTTTTCCTTATAACTTTTTTTATATATCGAATTGTAACCGTTCTTTTCCCTGTTGTATATTCGTAATCATTAATATTCTTCAATGTAATTGGGCGCTGCCCGTATTGTAAAAATAAATAAATGTTGATGAAAATCCATTTTTTGTAAAGAAGAATCGGGTATTTTTTGAGTCAAAAATAAAAGAATCCAGAGTGTATTTTTAGTTCTTTGCAAAGGAGGCATGCAAGGTGAAATTCCGTACTTTTGGGAGAATAACGGTGGAAAAAGGGCGATGTTGTACCGCGCCGTGATGAAGGGAGGGGGCGGGGGGGTACCGTGCGATGTGGACGGGACCAAGAGGGCGGTCCCTCCAAGGGGGGCGAATGTTCCTGGGGGATCAATATAAAGACGTCATATCTTCCCCTTAGTGACGTCACTCCTGACTCCACCTCACCCCCTTGCCGTCCTCCCTTCGTTCTCAGGTCCCCGTTTTCTTTCCCGGTTGCGCCATCCAGCGCGGCAGACGACCCCCCCCCCCCCCCCCTTTTTTTAACGGCCGTTCTATTGCGCCGCATGAACCCCATTAGCGCGCGGTGATTACCCCCCCCCCCCCCCCACCTACTGGATCGGCGGGTGGTTTAAGCGCTAATTGGTGAAATCAATCACGAGCTCTGTGTTCTGCGCGTAAGCGCAATTCGTACTCACTTTCAGTCAACTGAAAGTTACGGAGGGCGTGTCCCTCCTGTTTTAGAGGAGCTTCTACTTTTCAAATGTGTTTGATGAAATAAAAAACCAAGTAAACAATTACGCAACGGTTTATTATTTTTATAACATTTCTAGATCAAATTCAACATTTCCCAGATTGAATCCCACATTTTCCCAATTGAACCCATCATTTTCCAAATGGATTCAACAGTTTCCAAATAGAATCCAGCATTTTATAAATAGAATTCAACATATCCAAGAATAATTCATCATCATATGCAATTTTCAAAGAATCGAAAAAAGAACCTCATAATGAATTTTTTGATCAATCATCCTTTTCTGGGATATTATTGATCATTTGCCACCATTTTCGATGTTTCAGATTGTTCCTAAGAACAGATAGTCCTTTATTTAACGGCCGTTCTACTGCACCACATGAACCCCATTAGCGCGCGGTGATTCCCCCCCCCCCCACCTTCTGGATCGGCGGGTAGTTGAAGCGCTAATTGGTGAAATCAATCACGAGCTCTGTGTTCTGCGCGTAACCGCAATTCGTACTCACTTTCAGTCAACTGAAAGTTAAGGAGGGCGTTTCCCTCCTATTTTAGAGGAGCTTCTTCTTTACAAATGTGTTTGATGAAATAAAAAACCCTGCCAGCTGCTACATAACGGTTTATTATTTCTATAGCATTTCCAGATCAAATTCAACATTTCCCAGATTGAACTCAACATTTTCCCAATTGAATCCAACATTTTCCAAATTGAATCCAACATTTTCCAAAAAGAATTCAGCATTTTTTAAATAGTAATCAACATATCCAAAGATAATTCTTCATCATATGCAATTTTACAATGCAAATTACTCTCAGTTAAGTTAAATTCAAATTTTATGTGTAATCCCATAAATGATTCGTATTTGACGGGACCGACTCGATTTATCACTTCCCTCTTGAGCGGGCAGAGGAGGACCGATTCGTCGAAAAGCCAACCATCACTTTCACTCGACTGGACCGGGTCGTACATCAACCAAAATTAATTTGTAACTCATTGCAACTCGTTCGCCTTATCTATTAACACATTTTATCGTTCATTACAACTTATATTTCGCATCGACGACGTGACTTTCAGTAAAAGAAAAATAACTCGCTTATGCGCGCTTCCGAAAGTTCAATATTCTCAACATTTTCAAGGCCGTGGAAGCATACCTGAAGGGGATGACGCCACCCCTTGATCCTTCCTCTGCTATCATTGAAAGCTATTTGGAAATTCGTCGGTTCGACGAGTAGTTTTTATGTTAGAAACTGGTCCAAAAGATGACCTGCCAACAGGGGGATGACCTCTATGATCATGCGGCAATTGAAATTTGTAGGGGACCTTCCAGGAGCTATCCCGCACAATCTCTGAAAATTTCATAAAAACCGGTCCATTAGCCACGGAGTTTTGACTATATCAATTAATTTTACTTTAACGCAAAAAAAGTAGAAATTTTGATTTTGGAAGATAATAATATTTTCAATTTCTGTTCGGACGTTGGAAAAAGATGATTATAGCCTGCGGCCTGAACCGCCCCCAGCCACCCCTGAATATCTAAACGTGAATATCTCTGAATATCTCCTCATTTCCCAGTTTCTAACGCATCCAAGAACACATTAGAGAGTTCCTAGTAGATCCGTAAAACACAATACGTCGTGAGGTTATCGACAATCCGGTGCCGTAACTCTGACGCAATGAGTTACGGTGGCGCATCGTTCTATACAGATACGTTAACGGATCGTAATCCAGAAAAAACGTAATCGCCTAAAATAACCTCCTTCCATGGACTCAAATAACCTCCTGGGGATCTCGTTACAACTAGATCCGTTATGGACTTGACCTGACTTTAAGGTGCGGTAAAGTTTCTCGTTACCTCATGCCGTATTGAGACTGACGGATCTACTAGGAACTCTCTATTGACTCGCTCCCAAACTACAGGCCTAACCTTTCCAGATACAGGCGCTAGTGAATGAATGTGCATTGAGTGAAAATATATTTTTGTTGCCGAAGAAACCGAAGGCGACCGAACGTTGCCGATCAACTTCGGGTCCATTCGGTTCGCTCTCAATAAGGTCTACTTAGAATTTAAGAGCAATAATGGAGCTCGATTGCCATACTACTTCTCTTGTGACGATCTGTGATCTATACAAATTAACTCTTATCTATCTGCAATTAGTGCTTATTCAAAAATGCTTCTTCACTTTCTGACAAGCTGTTTACCGCATTTGGAACTCATTTCCACTAAGTGCGAGTTTCAAACGTAGTAAACGCTTGTGCTAATTGGAGAATCAATAACAAATGTGCGTTTTGTGTACTATTTTCCTCAAACTCTCATAACGCGAACAAAATAACAAAGTACCTTTACTACCTCATGCCTGCTTTGGTGATAAACGTGGCAAGGGGATAGCAAGTTCAAATTCATTTCAAATTTTAACTTGAATTACACCATTATGTCACAATGACATAGGATGAGTTGATAAGGGATTAAAACCAAGAATACGACATCAGCTTAGGCGGTTTTGAATAGTATAAAATATGAAATATTAAATTTCGTGAAAAATCTACTTTTTGTGCTTAATTTTCTAGGGTATCGTTTTAAAGTTCCTGTCGTGTAGCATTATCGTATGAGCGAATTTTCGTAAATTATGGTACTATGTTATGTTACATTAGTTTTGAAAATAATGGACTTTGAGGAAAAAGAAGTTGTTAACTACCTATTTTATGGTAAAAAACTTGTTCTAAATAATATTCTGCATTTCAAATAAATTTTTTAAAATTTGTTTGCAGTTTTTTTATTTTTTAGCACATTTTAATGAAATTTGAGTATTTTTCAGCACAATTTTGTACGTATACGTTATTATGTTCTATTTTATAGTTAATGAACTTCATTTGAGCAAGGTTCTGCTAAAAATATAAATTTAACTATTTTTAGCCGTTTTTTGCTATTTTAGTGTTTTTTCTGAGCAGGTTTTTTTATAGTTTGACCAATTTAATGTTCTCAAAAAATGCTGGCCAACAAACTCATCCTTTCGTTTGGAAAGCTTGATTTTTTGGCGCAAGAACGGAATTTTGATCTCAATCCTAAGGAGAGTTATCGTCATAAATATATACATATATATGAAAAATGTTGAACTGTAGGATTCGTTTCAGAATGTCTCAAAATGGATTTCAATATAATTTTGATTTTAAAATTTTTTGAGTCATTGCAATAGCTTCATTTGTTCTAAAATTCGCTAATAGTCGATTTTCTATCCTCTTTAATAATACGCAGAAGCTGAGACCAGTGGGAGGACTATGCATGATCGTTCCCAGGTTAATGACCCTTCATCACAAGGATGCTGGGATAGTCAGTTGTGAGAACATCGGTGACATTAAGAGGAGGGTATTAGCGTGCCTTACATCTCGCTGCCTTAAGAAGGGAGTCTAGTGGTTGGCTTTAGGTGTTACCGGCAAGAAGCATTGAAACACTACTAGACAATAGCACCTTTCGAATTTCAACGTCCTTCCGGTTAGGATTGAATATTTGTATACCACATAAGTGCCCTTGTGGCGATTACGTAGACGAGCTTGGTTAGCATGGGTAGTCTTGTGTCAGAAGCTCAGGTCGTCAATCAAGACACAGCATACTGAATGACCATTAGAAAAGCTCTTGTGTCTGCAAACTACCCAAAAATATTGGAACCGTCAGCCTTGAACAGGGATGACGGTGAAAGGCCTGATGGTATGTCCTTTATCCTTTAGCAGAACGGGCAGCTTTTAGATTGGGATGCTACACGCACGGTCACTGTTTCCTCATCTGCAATAGCCGCATCAACAAGGGAAGCAGGGAGCGCAGCTGAAGCCCCAGCAAGAAAGAAGAGGACAAAATATCAGGATGTCTTCGATAGACAGTACACGTTTGTTCCTTTTGTCATCGAAACATTCGGACCGTGGTGTGCGGCAGCTTTTAAAAGGTCTTGGGAAAAAAATTGCGGATGTTACTAGTGAATACCGTTCGAGTTCCTTTTTCCGGCAGCGAACAAGCATAGTTCTACAAAAAGGTAATGCCATGCCAGAATCGTACTAGGGACTATCCCATTTTCATCATTCTTGACCGAATTTTTTTTTAAGTTTTTTATTTTTATTACCTACTACGAGTATTTAGCATGGTTATTATTTCTTTGTGTTATCTTCTTGTTATGATATGGTTTTTGTTATTATTATTATTGTTGTTCTTTTGAGTTTTATCTTGGTTATTATACTGACGTTAATTTAGTTTATCATTGTGAAATGTTGAATACAAATCATTAGTAAATCCTCGTCAATAGGGAAGCAAAACATATGCCAGTATGAATTCCCAAGCCCAGATATTTCCAACATACATATACATATATCCTTGGGGATTTCCCCATCACTAGGTCAGGCTGACAGTGTTATGGTCGTAAGAAGAGCCATATAATAGTGTTGCTGAACAGAGAGCGCCGGTTTGATTTATATTGCTGCAAACAGGCGTTGGCCGCGAGCCACGTACGGATTTGACCCGAAGAAATTATTCCTCCGTTTCATAGGCGTCTTTTCATTCTATCTTGTTTTTTTCTTTCCCCAGTCGCCACCATAACCGTTTTTCTGGGGTTTCGAGACGACCAGACGCGACGATATGTGATTTTAGAATAATCGTGATTAAAAGCTGTTAACCTAAGCTATAAACCTAAGTATGAGGGAAAATATGAGGAATAAAGTTCCAGTCATGCAGCATGATCGTATGAGCAAAGTTTCGTAGATAATCGTATTATATAATGTTATTTGGTTCTGAAATTCGAGCACTTTAAGGGCTAAAACTGTTTTAACCACAAATTGTATGGCAAAGAAATTCTTTCTTAATCATAATCTGCGATTCAAAACGGATTTCGGACGTTTAGCAATTAAACTGTTTGTTTATTTATTTACATGTTGTACTATGCTTTACCGCTGGATTTTTTGCTTGAAAATTGAGCGAAATTCAGCGCGTGCCGACGTGTTTTATATTGATTTTCACGAAAAACCAATGCGTTGCTAGGGAGTGTAACTTCCTTAGTTTAAATAGCAAGAAAATCGTTCACCACTTTGGGAATGCTCTCATTTTTTCACATCTCATGAACCCTAAAACGCTTTAGTGTTAAGGAAAGCTGATTCATTACACTACGTTATAAACTGTTATTGCTCAGTAACCATAATGAACTAATAATGCGAAAAGAAAGCACTACATGGTAGGTACTTTTGAGCTCAATAAAGATTGGCTCATCAAGCTGATTTCTACGTTATTTAATCTCTGAAGCTGAAATTTGAAACTGGGCCTTTATGAGAAAAGTGAAATAGAATTTCAACGATCGGAACCACCATAATATGCCGATTGAGCTCGTAAGCTAATTTCTATGCCGTTTAATTTATGAAGCTGAAATTTGAAACAGACCCTCTCTGAGACAGGTAGAATAGAATTAGTGAGGGAGCACCCAGATCAGCTGAATGAGCTTGGTAGTTCATTTCTTCAATTGACCTCGTAGGCTGAAATTTGGTGTGGAGCCTCTATAGGTCTGCTTTGTACGATTGATAAATTTAGGAGCCACCCAGATCAGCTGAGTGAGCTCGGGAGATCATTTCTCTCCCGATTGATCAATGAGACTGAAATTTTGTGTGAAGCATCTATAGGCCTGCTGTAAACGACTGACAAAGCGAGGAACCACTCAAATCAGCCGAGTGAGCTCGCGCGAGTGAGCTCGCGAATTTATTTCCCTCCTAATACATTATTTTAATTTATTGGTTGCACCAGAAAATCGATTTTTTTATTTATAATACGAGCAAAGCACAATACAACATTGGTATACTTTATATCTAATAATATAGGTGATGAGTTCAATAAAAATGAAAATATCCGCATGTATAAACAATTCAAAAAAGAGTATAAAGTAAAATACCATATAACATTTTGGAAAAAAACACGGAGACAAAATATATATATATATATATATATATATATATATATATATATATATATACAGTAGAGCCTCAATTATTAACCGCGAGTGCCACGAAAAATTTTTTTTTTTGCTTAATTATGAACCTTGACCTTGTTTTTTATTTACTGTTCTTTATTTTAGTGATTTAGATGAAGAGAAAAGCTTTGAAAGTTTTCATATCATGTTTCAAGTACAATAAAACATAGCTTTTACGCTGAAATATTTTTTCTCACCTGACTTGTCTTATTTCGGGGTTTCCGCGATTTTCGCTATCCGCGGTGCCCTTGCTACCAAATTCTGCGGATAATCGAAGCTCTACTGTATATAATATACAATTTATCACCAAAAAAAGTTCTCAACATTATTCGATATCGTACTGCATACTATTGCAGGTGATTGGGAGAAAATGTCCAAATCTGGCAACTTCTTAATCGCATAGGGACATGTCCATAGCAAGCTCATGGTGGCCGAACCCAACACCAAACTTACTGAGGGACTTCTCAGGAAAAACCGTAGGGTACTTAAAACAATAATCGGCCTTATAACCGGCTTTGCACGCCTACGTTTCCACCTACACCGCATAGGGGTCACACAAAACTCAACCCTGTGCAGACTATGCAAGGAGACAGACGAAACAGTATCCCACATAATCTTCGAGTGCCCTGCACTCACCTATCGCAGATTTGAACTCTTTGGGGCACAAACCCCAATGATGTCTATTCGAAGCGAACAATTAATCTAAGGACTCACATCCCCCACCAGAGGACTGAATCGCTTTGATTAAACGCACAACTCTCAGAAAAGTACAATAAGCCTGTACTTCAAAAAGTGCAATACTGTACTATTCGTTCTTCTATACATCTACAACGTAACGATGCATCCTGCCCAATGGCCGACTGTAGAGATAAATAGTGGGTAAAACTGTCCAAAAGAGGCGTCCGGTCAGGTGCGCCAGATACACTATCATGTGCGCCTGAGCTCTTTGTCCAACACATTGCCGCATCTGACACTGTATACAAATGAATACTGTCAAGTGCGCCTACCTGTCTAAACCGATGAACTTCTCTGTCAGTCTCGTCTGAAGTTATAGCCTCTCCGTCTCTATTTGCATGTAGGGGCTACGCAAAAGCGGGTTTCCCACAAAAAAGCCACTTTTCGAACGTTACCCGCGCGTGTAATTTTGCCCGATTTTGAGGTGTGTCTGCCTGACCAAGAGCTTCTGGCTGCCCAGATGAGGGTGGAGAACATTATAATTCCTTCCCATTCACTATTTTGCATAGGAAAAGGCTCTCCGAGATGGCTTTTGAATCGCAGAGGCTTGTGGAACGTGAACCAGAACGGGGGACCATGAAATTCTCATTGCCCAGGAGCGTTGGCGAGTCCACTATGCCAGGATCAGTCTATGCAATTTTTTTTACGTAGGCCAAATAACGACTGATCTCAAGGTGCTGTGTGGAGCATTTTCCATCCAAGAATTCAAAATTGAGTGTATCCTGTGGAATATTCAATTTGTAGGCTATATTGCGCTGAAGCTTGCGGTGAACTCTCTCCAGCTGGTCTATGAGGCATCTGTAATAAGAAGTCCAAACTACTGAGTCATACTCCAAGATTGGGACAATAGGTGTCTTGTAAAGCGTCGTGATTGTTGCACTTGGTCTAGGGTTCAGTCCACACCAAGCATTCTTCCAATCTCAAATACTTGGGGATTTGCATTAACGGAAGCCATGTCGGGATGTGCATTGCAATAACTTTCATTTTACGCTCTACAGGGTGAGGCAGTAAAAGTGGAAGTTGTTCAAAAAAATAAAATTGTCCCTTTTCATGTTGAAAAAAATTGTCTTTTTATGTCTTCAGGTACCGACCTAATAGAATTTATCAGCAGCGCACCGCAAAACGTTTCCTAGAAGTTGGTCGCCACTCTATCCAACTACGTTTTGTCGATGGCGGTGGTTTCAACACAAATTGCTAACTTCAAAACCTTCTCAGTTCGAGGCTGATACTCGTATACACGCCCCTATGGTGTTCTCACAACGAATTATCACATTTCGACAGGTCAGTGGATCGAGGTGGCCACCGAATGTCCCCGTACCTGTATATCACATGGCATATATGGGAGAGCTGTGAACTCGGTACGCTATGTTGACATAGTCAACAATTTCTTCTTGCCTGAGTTGCGACTAAGACGAATCCTAATACGACGTGTCTGGTTCCAGATTTTTTTTTCTTTTTGACAAGTTTTATTGCTCCAAGTAATAACAACTTATAAGCAATATTCATGTGATAAATTATTAGGTATACATTTTCTTAAGATCTAATATACTTCACTTTAGACTTATTGTTCAGACTTAGTTCATGCGGTTTAGTTCTTTTAAGTCTTCTAAGTAGATCTTCGGTGTCAAGGAGCTGGACGACATCCTCGTTAACATGATCTCTGAACCTCAAAAGGTGATTGACGGCTTGTTTGCGGATAACCTCATTGACCAAGGAAGGCTGGCAGGTAGTTGATCCTTTTATTTGTGAAATCAACATGTACAGACTTCGCTTCATTCAATCTAATTCTCCATCTTTTTGTCCATTCATGGATGCGGAGGATGGAGTGGTTTAATTTTGTAACTGATTCAATGTTGGTTTCTCCTGTCGCCAAAATTGCGGTGGGTTCCAGAATGGAGCAACGACCTACACTGCGCACGCATCAATACTCGTTATTTGCCGCCATTTCCCAGTTCATGTGATTTCCCGGTTCGGAGACATTCGGTGCCTACCTCGATCTCCCGACCTTTCGAAATGTGATAATTTATTGTGGGAACACCTGAAGGCACATGTTAACGGGCATACGCCTCTAACTCTGCAAGATGGAGCCATACCTCTTAATTTGAAAAGAGCTGTAAAGAAAATCAGGGTATTATGAATGAAAAAAACAAGTTTATAGTTACATAATTCCCACATCAGTTTGGAAAGTAACACACCATGTGAGAGCTGCAATTTATCTACATGAAACAGTCATTTTGTCATTTTTTTGAAGTCTGCATTTTCTTCCAACAAAGAAAGCATATGCTTGGGAAGGGAATATTAGGCTACGAACATCCTCTGTTTTGGTACATTAGCTCTAATTTGGTATAAGCTCTGTTTTTGAAACCAGGAAAAATGCGGAAAAACTTATTTCTTCTTGTTCGCCATATTTCAACGAGTAAACCATTCGGTACTGGAAATGAAGTTTTTCCTATCCTCATCCTCAGATTTCCCCAGTCCAGCCTGGTGCTCCTACCTTATGAGAACGCAGTTGTTCGTTTTTTAAACGAAAAAGATTTTGTTTTCGCTTTACATATTTTGTGGTGCCATTCTTCACTTGCTGAAGCTCTAAATTATGGTAAATATTTGTGTCATCGTATACTATCTTTTGCCATGCCCATATGCAAACAATAAATTAATTACTAAACCAATAAACTCTGCAATATTTGAAGGAAGCAATTCGCGTGGGACCCACAGCAATCGTCAGAGCGCTGCTGGAAAGAGTGGCGGCCAAATTCAAAGAAACTTCAGCGGTGCATTGCTGATCGTGGCCATCACATGTCAGATGTTGTTTTTCGCGATTGAGTATTGTTATTGCTTTGAAATGACGTACCTACCCAAAAACAAAAATAAATATTCTGCCCCACCCTTTATATAGAAAGACTTAAAAATCGAAATTCTACTAGGGCCGTTACATTGTACAGCCCGTTACATACGAAACGTTGTATAAACTTTTTTGTGTTCTATTAAACGGCAGATTCCACAGAGAGCTTTCCAAAAAGGAGCTATATGCCGGGTGGATAAAACCCTCCTTTTTGCAGTTCAGTGCGTTAGTAGTGTTCTTTGTTTGACCACATCCATAGCAGAACAAGGGTTGACTTTTAATTTATTTTCCGTATCTCAATGAGAGTACATCCACGAATTTGCTGTGAGACAAGTCAAGGTTGTCGGAGTAACCACTTGTAGCGACTGGGACGAATTCCCTTCCACAATCCTGAAAATGGTCCGGTATTGATTTGATGGTAGACGCTCTATGACTGCTTGTCATCTCTCAGCTTCCCTCTGTTTCTTTACCATTCTCTTCTGTCTCAGACTCTTAATTTACGCCTCATATTCTGTTTTATTTAAATGTGTTACCGGTTTTAACAGCATTTGCAAGTATTTCAGAAGCTTTCTGTGAAGATAAATTAATATGTATGTGTTGCTGATTTTACTGTGTTACTGTCTTAGTGCTAAACCACCTTGTTTTACCGGCGTCTCCAATAGTCCATGTTCTAGTGGTGTACGATCGAAGATTGCTAGGGTCAAGATTTTGTAAATACCATCGTGTAGGGTGTGAAATTCTTCTCCATACTGCCCGCTGACGCGTTGGACAAAACCCGTTTGCTTTTGTAGCACACGCTGCTTGAGAATTTTTTTCCCTCAGTTTTTAAAAATCTTAACCCAATCAACAATCAACTTAAATTATTTATTTGCTTTTTCGTTTTTCAGGAAGTTTTTTGCTAAGTAAGCTTCTCCCTAGACACGAAGTAAATCACTCGCGACGAAGTTGTGGAAACCCATTTAAAGAGTTATACTTTATTTGTCGTGGAAATAGACAACGTTTATTCACTAACTTCCGTTCCTCCAAGACGCTCTCCTAGGAATCACTGTCCAAAAACTATTATTTACTTGTGTACCCTCAAATACATATTTTGCACCAATTATCAACTATGGTTTGTCTACTAAAACGATCTTCTCTGGCTCTGTGAAGTATCCCTACTATGGGCCTTCTTCTTGTAGTTTCTACATCCACTTCTTCAAGCTCATTAGTTTACCTGGACAAGCTGCATCATCTTGTCTTTGGAATATCTGGCAGAACCCGTGGATAGCACCTACTTTCTTCCGTCACATCACGATTCTGTATCACATGCATCTCTGAGGTCTCCTCTAGCCACCACTGCCACGGGGTTTGCACAAAAGTAGCAAAAATGCACCCACTTTGATCAGTTGAATTCCTGGTCTTTTATTGAAGCGACTGCTCGTGGTACAAACGGGGCTCCGATGGTATTCTAGTACATAATTTCATTCGCTAAATCGGTTAGAACTCCTCAGCCTCCTTCTGCGATAGCCGAATCAACAGCATGGCTCTCCAATGCTCAGTGTCAGTGGCTCTCTCCGGCATTTCCTCTGATACTGATGCTTTTTCAATATGACTGGCTGTGATGTTTACTTTTACCAACAGTTGAAGTTCAGATTCTGCCTCGAATTTGTCTATGGTTGAGGTTATCTGTAGTGGGTGTTTTATATTGAGAACGTCAGCAACTGTAAATCCTCCAACAACCTTCCTGTCCGCATGTGGCACTGTCCCTCCCGAATCATTTGTAGCCCACCTTGTGGCATTGCGAAGTGTTCACTTTTCTACAAGTCTTCTAAAAACTTTCGCTTGTTGATCGTCACTGTCGTCGACTATATTCCCTCATCAACATCAGATTGTATCGAATAACAAGTGTTCATTGCTTCAAATCTAGTCCATAACACTTGAACCTTTCCTCGAATCTTCCCTTCGCCTAGTTGATCGGAATTTAGCTAATATAAAGGAGTTATCTTTCGCATTTTTCATACAGGTACTCTGGCATTAACTCAATTTACTTGAGAAATATCAAGGAAAGAAAAATTATCAATAACTCAATATATTGTACGATAAAACAAGGTGCATTCGAAATATACATACATAAAAAAGGGAAGTATCAGAAAGGCAACAAACAACTGAAAGACAAAGGTAAAGGACCGAGAGACCAAAGCTAACAAATATGATGAAAAGAAATATAAATGATTATTTCCTTTTATATTCATCAGGGGGGAATTTATTTATGTTTTCTAGCCATAAAAAGTCATTTGCAGTCCCTAGGAGGCTCAATTTCTGCTTAGTAGATTGTAAGCAATGTGACAATTTTGTAACATGGAATTTCAGAATGATGCCCCGCCAAAAGACACTTCTTGTCAACTAAGGTGTTTAGGAGAACTTAAAAGTGCTAACGGTTATCACTAGCTTCAAAAAGCTGTACATGTTCAGCATCTTCCTGTAGTATAGACAGAAATCTTAAGCTCACTGTAGGAGCTGAATACTAAAATGTATTTCATGGGTGGCTCACCAAGAATGGATGCAGAGAATATAAAATCTTCTTACTATAAAAAGTCTACTTGTTCATACTTCAATATTCATCTCTTTCATATTTATTCCGTAAACCACGTGGAATACAATAGTGACAACATTTGCCACCTAATCATACCTATACTACCAGTCGCACTCACGAGGAATAGAACTTTGATTCGGACTATTAATTGTCTCAACTGCTTTGTTTTACAAACGGTGATGAGAAGGTTGTGGAGAAGTTGTGTAAACGAGCCTTTTGTTCCTAGTTACAATTATACATAATGGACACTTTCACATGTTGGGATTTAATAGTGAAAAATATGGATTCCCACAGACAGAGTTGGGCGTAATCGTAACCATCGTGCGATTGCATTGGCTGTAATAACGATTACAATCATACGATTTTAGAGTTGTGATACAGTTACGAATAATCACAGACCCCAGAGATATGATTACGATTACACTTATGGTTAGGATTACGAGTTTATTACATTCGTAATCACAGTTTTTTCTGTAATTATATTCGTAATCACAATCTTTTTTGCTATAACGACTGTAATCACATTTTACTTCCGAGTCTACCCTATAGGGAGCGGAAGCACTGTTTTTGGGAAAAAAAAAAATTGTTTCGTCTCCAAATTTGGTTCCGTGTCTGTCTGTGTGTGTGTTTGTGTGTGTCGTGTGTCCGAAAATCCTTGTAACAAGCTAATTTTCCACAGTTTTCATCCGATTTGGATATTTTCAGGGGATGTGCGGGCTAGGGGGTAGACGGTCCCCTATCAGCTTCATTGTTCTTGACTCAATACCTCACTCTGCGCATGCGCAAACGTAATTTCTACCAATTACCTCTTTCTCACACCCTGGTCATCCGATCTCGCTCAAATTTGGATGATAGTTGGGGAACAACGGTTTGATCATCCCATATCAATTTCAACATGATTGTATCAATAATAGCTACTGAGGATGCGCCAATATGAAATGCGCGGGTAAGGTTGTAGATGGATCCCTTATCTGTTTCACTGTTGCCAAATCAATACTTCAGTCTGCGCATGCGAAAACAAAAATTCTACCGAGCATCATTTTCTCACGCCCTAGCCGTACGATCTCGCTTAAATTTTGATGATAGTTAGAAGAAGACGATTTGATTACCCCATATTAATTTCAACATGATTGTATCATTAACAGCTACTGCGCATGCACCAATATGAAATACTTGTAACGAAATTAAGCTCCACAGTTTTCCTCCGAATTTGATGAAATTGTCAGTGAATATGCGGGTTACGTTGTAGATGGTCCCGTACCTATTTCATTGTTCTCAACTCAACAGTTCATTCTGCGCATGCGCAAACGTAAATTACATTGAGTATCTTTTTTTGTTTCTTAAGTGACCAATCATGACGTTTCACACTTCTTCTTGATTTACTCTTTTCCGCAATGGAATTTTTAAAGATCATTTTTAACTTTTCAATGATCTATACATTCATGATACATAAACGAGGAAGCTATGCGTCACTCCCAACTTGGCAGACTTTTTTTCTGCGATTACAGTCATAATTACAACTTCAGCTATGATTTTGGGCCGTATTAACTCCTGACAACCCACTCCTAAGTGCTTTAAACAATTTCAACATACATTTGGACACTTGAACTTTTTTGAAGGTCACTTTGGATGGAATTCATAGTTACGACCCAAGACGGTATTCGTCTTCAATTGGCTTTACCGCCAGGTTTGCCGATTTAAGCGCCGACTCGGTCTCGAGTCCCGTCCACGAATTCCACCCTGACTGACCTGTCCAATGTTTGAAATTGTCTTAAGCACTTAAGAGTGGCATGACAGGTGTTAATACGGCCTAAAATCATAGCTGAGGATGTGATTATGACTTTAATCATAGAAATAAACATTAAAATTACGATTGTAGTGACAGGAAAAACTAAGATTACGGCAATAACCTCAGAAAATATAAAAATAATCATTGGAGAAATTATGATTAAGACTGTAATTACAGGGGAAAATCTACGGTACCGGGCTTATTTAAGGAACCTCGGTTACTATGGCCAAAATTACATTTAAAAATTGTGATTACAGCCATAATCGCAAAACAAGTTGTCATTACCCAAATAATTACAGAAAACACTTTGATTACGAATTTATTTAATTATAAGTGCAATTGTAATCATATCTGCATAGTTTTTTTTTTTTTTTTTTTTTTCAAATGATAACTTTATTTGCATATTTTGGTGCATTACATTTGTGCTAATATTGTAATTAGCGTCTGGCGACACTACTAACATGAGACGTGTGGTGAGGTTACTGTTGAGTAGCAGTCCTCACGAAGTGTTTTGTAACAAATTAGCATCGAATTATGTTCGATATTATACTATTAATTTAAGTAACAATTTTAACAGATTAATAGAATATAGTTTTTATATTATCACATAGTAGGAGGGTAGTTGTTAACACATCATTTTAGAAAGTCCGGTGGGCGTTTTCTTTTGAGTCTCCGACGCGATCTATTTGCTGTACTAGTTGATTTCTATGGCCAGCCATCGATGAGTGCAGTTGATTGTAGTGTAGCGAGTTTTCATCGTTTCTGTAATCAGCGGGATTTCCAGGTCATGGTGTTTTATATTGTTACTCACATACCATGGCGCGGAGGGGATTATACGCAGTGTACGGTTTTGTATGACCTGTATCCCTGTCGTTTATGATCCTGTTGTTTTGGCTGTCGGATGCTGAGCCCCAGAGTCCACACCCATATAGCCATACTGGTCGAATGATCACCATGTAGATTAATTTCTTTAATCTAATTGGTAATCTGGATGTTCCTTTTAGCAGGAACTTCAGCTGGGCAAGGCGATGACGGATTTTGATTAGTATTGAGAAGATGTGTGCGGCCCATGTGAGTTTAGAATCCAGTATCATTCCCAGATAATCGCGTTGGTAATTATGATTACGATTACGCCCAACTCTGTCTTGTAGTGAGTGTTCAGCTTGTGTGACCGATGTAGAGTTTTTATATTGCTGATTTCTCCAGAATCTGAAGGTCTGTTATAAATCGTCACTGCTGCAGCTTTCTTGACGTTTAGAACTCATTGCAGTGACCTTTTGACCCGGTGAAACAAGTGCAAAGACAAGGAAGGGCAGAAGGGGTATTAGATAGTCCGAATCAATCTATACCGTTCTTCGTGAATGCAACTGCAATTGATAGTATACGATTAAGCGGAAAATGTTGTCATTATTGTAATTCACGTAGTTTCCGGAAAAATATAAACAAATGAAGGCACAAGTAGACTTTTTATGAGGAAGATTCTATATTCTTCCGATCGATTCTCGGGGAATGATGCATGATGTAATAAGATTCTGCATCTAGCTCCTGCAGTATGCTTCTTAAAATTTCGGTACTTTTCCGTTATAACCCCCCCCCCCCCTCCCCAGTCAATTTGTCTTAAACACACCCGCCCGATGTTTCTAGGCATTCCTTCTTACTTCGATTACATATTTGCGTAGAATTGGTGACAATTTCAAGCTGTGGGAAGAAATTATATTATTTTAAAAAAAAGATGGGTGAAACAAAAATACACTGCCAAGGAAATGGCACATGAGCTTCCTCGTGACCTTCACAGTACGTCACCATTAAATTCCAGAAAACTAGAAACGACCGGTTCTGGCATCAGGGAATTAATAAGGTGGGAAATTATTATGCCTTATGACTGAAACAAGAAAATTTTGTTTGCGCCTGCGCAGAGGCTACCGTTGATTCGATCATGACGGAACTGATAGAGGACCATGTAGAGCTATACCCGCACGATCCCTAAAAATTTGAAGAAAATCGCATCAAAATTGTGGACATTACGGCTGTTGCAAGGACCGTAACAAGAATATTTCGTTCACGCATGCGCAGAGCGTATTGCTAATGCAATTATGATGATTGTCTTATGGGATCTCAAGGGACCTTACTCACATCATCCCTGAAAATCTGACCGAAATCCGTTCAACATTGACCGAGTTATGACCGTCACAAGGAATTCACGTTAGCGTCTGCGCAGAAGCTACCGTTGATTGGATCATGATGAAGTTGATAGGGGATCATCTAGAGCTTAACCCGCACGATCCCTGAAAATTTGGTTAAAATCGGATCAAAATTGTGGAAGTTATGGCTGTTACAATGAAATGTGGACGGACAGACAGACAGACAGACAGGGAACCAAATTTGTTCAGGAGGCTCTGAAACGCAAAATGCGAGTGGAAATTTTGAATGTGGAGCAAAAAATTTTTTTTCATTTCGAAAGTGAAAACAAAGCTTCCGCTGCCTTGCAGTCTCGGAAGCAATACATAACATAATCTAAGTAAGAAGTAATGCCTAGAAACATCGGGCGGGCGTGTTGAAGACAAATTGACTGGGGGGGGGGGGGGGGGTATAATATAACTTAAGGACTAAGTTATATATGCTAAGTGACTTTTGACGCAGGTAATAACCTGTAGAATGTGTAGGTTTTCTAAGGGTGGTACCTTATTTGACATTGGCTTTTTGGTTAGCACTCATCCTGAAATTCCGTGAAAACGTGTTACAAAATATTTCATTAGATTTTCACGTTCAATCTAGGAGGCTGAAATGAAGCTTTCTGGGAACTGAAAATGAATTTCTATGACTGAATAACACATGTATGCCCTATACATTTCCAAGGAAATACTCATTCTTCTTTATTTGAATCCTATCGTTTAGTGTAAATCTTCAGGTTGCATGAACGATATTGAGTATTTCTAGATTTATCCAGGATCTTAGAGTCTGTATATATGGATTTATGTACAGGTATGCATAGCATTACGTTTTGAGGACTTGGCTGTTATGTTTCGGTTGGGTTGAAGAAGGGAATAGAAGTAGTTGAACAGCTGGGGGCAACAGACAGTCCGAATCATACTTCTGTTCTTCGTGGGACTTCGATCGATAGCAGCCGATAATTTGACGAATATTTTCGCTATTGTAATCTAAGTGGTTTCCGAAAAAGCTATACCAATGGAGGTACTAGTTGACTTTTTATGAGGAAGATTCCATATTCTCCCCACCCATTCTCGTGGAACGAGTCGTGCAATATGATTTAGTATTCAGCTCTGCCGTATGTTTCTTGAAATTTCAGTCTAAAGGACGAAGTTGAATATGCGAAGTGACTTTTGACGCTGGTAGTAGTAGTTTTGACCTGTAGAAGGTGTAGGTTTTCTAAGGGTGGTGCCTTATTTGACTTTTTGGTTAGCACTTATCCTGAAATTCCGTGAAAACGTGTTACGAAATATTTTATTAGATTCTCACGTTCAATCTAGGAGGCTGAAATGAATCTTTCTGGGAACTGAAAATGAGTTTCTATGACTGAATAACCTATGTATGCCCTATACATTTCCAAGGAAGTACTCATTCTTCTTTATTTGAATCCTATCGTTTGGTGTAAATCTTCAGGTTGCATGAACGATATTGAGTATTTCTAGATTTATCCAGGATCTTAGAGTCTGTATATATGGATTTATGTACAGGTATGCATAGCATTACGTTTTGAGGACTTGGCTGTTATGTTTCGGTTGGGTTGAAGAAGGGAATAGAAGTAGTTGAACAGCTGGGGGCAACAGACAGTCCGAATCATACTTCTGTTCTTCGTGGGACTTCGATCGATAGCAGCCGATAATTTGACGAATATTTTCGCTATTGTAATCTAAGTGGTTTCCGAAAAAGCTATACCAATGGAGGTGCTAGTTGACTTTTTATGAGGAAGATTCCATATTCTCCCCACCCATTCTCGTGGAACGAGTCGTGCAATATGATTTAGTATTCAGCTCTGCCGTATGTTTCTTGAAATTTCAGTCTAAAGGACGAAGTTGAATATGCGAAGTGACTTTTGACGCTGGTAGTAGTAGTTTTGACCTGTAGAAGGTGTAGGTTTTCTAAGGGTGGTGCCTTATCTGACTTTTTGGTTAGCACTTATCCTGAAATTCTCTGAAAACGAGTTACGAAATATTTTATTAGATTCTCACGTTCAATCTTGGAGGCTGAAATGAAGCTTTCTGGGAACTGAAAATGTCTTTCTATGACTGAATAATATACCTATGCCCCATAAATTTCCAAGATAATACTCATTCTTCTTTATTTGAATCCCGTCGTTTGGTGTAAATTTTCAGATTGCATGAACGATATTGAGTATTTCTAGATTTATCCAGGATCTTAGAGTCTGTATATATGGATTTATGTACAGGTATGCATAGCATTACGTTTTGAGGACTTGGCTGTTATGTTTCGGTTGGGTTGAAGAAGGGAATAGAAGTAGTTGAACAGCTGGGGGCAACAGACAGTCCGAATCATACTTCTGTTCTTCGTGGGACTTCGATCGATAGCAGCCGATAATTTGACGAATATTTTCGCTATTGTAATCTAAGTGGTTTCCGAAAAAGCTATACCAATGGAGGTGCTAGTTGACTTTTTATGAGGAAGATTCCATATTCTCCCCACCCATTCTCGTGGAACGAGTCGTGTAATATGATTTAGTATTCAGCTCTGCCGTATGCTTCTTGAAATTTCAGTCTAAAGGACGAAGTTGAATATGCGAAGTGACTTTTGACGCTGGTAGTAGTAGTTTTGACCTGTAGAAGGTGTAGGTTTTCTAAGGGTGGTGCCTTATTTGACTTTTTGGTTAGCACTTATCCTGAAATTCCGTGAAAACGTGTTACGAAATATTTTATTAGATTCTCACGTTCAATCTAGGAGGCTGAAATGAATCTTTCTGGGAACTGAAAATGAGTTTCTATGACTGAATAACCTATGTATGCCCTATACATTTCCAAGGAAGTACTCATTCTTCTTTATTTGAATCCTATCGTTTGGTGTAAATCTTCAGGTTGCATGAACGATATTGAGTATTTCTAGATTTATCCAGTATCTTGGAGTCTGTATATATGGATTTATACACAGGTACTTATGGTATTGAGTTTTGACCACTTGGCTGTTACGTTTCGGTTGTGTTAAAGAAGTGAATAGGAATAGCTGAACAGCTGGGGGCAACAGACAGTCCGAATCAAACTTCTGTTCTTCGTGAGACTTCGATCGATGGCAGCCGATAATTTGACGAATGTTGTCGCTATTGTATTCCACGTGGTTTCCGAAAAAAAAAAAGAAAAAAGGAAAAAAAGTGAAGGCGACAGATTAAAGAAGGGCACGGGAGTGAGAGAGAGGGGGGTTGGGATATTGAGAACTAGTAGAGGGCAACTGTGAATCAATACCTCGGCCGAGGGAGGGGAGGGATGTCGCGGATCCCCCTCTTCCCCTCGCAACCCTCACCGGCCCTTCCAGCCCTTCGGGGTCTCCCATTGAGGCGACCTCACTTCCCTTTAACCTTCCTCGTCCAGGAAGCGAAGGGGGGTCGTCCCGAGGGCGATCCGGGTACCCCCGGGGGTCCCTCGGGTGGCCCCCCTTGTGGGTTCTCAGGTGGAAGGCGGCGGCCCAGGCCGGAGGTGGGGTCCCCGCGTCTTAGACCCCTTCGGCTTGACTTGCGCAATGCAGTAAATCCACTTTGCCCCCCTTCGTCCTCCTCCACCGCCGTACTCCCAACGCCGTTCTGAGGTACGGCCGACTTTGGGGACCGCCTTCCGAAATCTAGGATATTGTCTTTTCTGGGGATGAAACAATGAATAGGTTTCCAGAACCACCGAGAGCTAGAAATCGATGTTAATATCTGCAGCCCCCCCCCCCATACACTAGAACTACCTCTCAAAATATTAACCTAAATTTAGGCATTTTCATATCATTGCTTAGGGCCAGGAGTATAACGCTATTTCCTAAGTACTCATGGAGCAAACAAAAAGTTCAATAAGCTCAGTTTTCCCTTGCACGGTCACATGTAAGGATCTATTTGATATGGATTTTCGCGTATTTTCGGTTGCTGAATCGATTACCATCAGTCCCCAATTACTATTATTGTTCACAGAGTTCCAGACGGGCCATTTTCCCCTCCGCTGTACCAAAACAGTGGTTCGTCCCCCAAAGACCATGTTCCGTGACTATAGTGGATATAATGAATGAAGTCCTTAAAGAAATCGCCGAAATGGCAAAAACATGAAAAGAACGATTCGTCAGATAAAGTGTAGTAAATGCTTGGGCATTTGTCTGCAACACACAACTTCGCAGAACACCACTCTATATTTATTAAACAAAGTCTATTATACAATATCCAAACATATACGAACTAAATCACTCGCGACGAAGTTGTGGAAACCCATTTAAAAACGGAAGTTAGTGAAAAACGTTGTCTATTTCCACGAAAAATAAAGAGTTACACTGTTAAATCGATTTCGACGGTTAGGCCATCATCAGTAACAATGTCATGTACAATATTAACACATACAAAATTTTAGGGGAAATGTTATACACAGCCAGGGGTTGCTATGGGTTCTCCGTTATCTCCTCTACTTGCAGATATTTACATGGATTATCTTGAGCAACAAATATTTACAACTTGTAACACAAATGATCTTCTCTATTGGTATAGATATGTCGATGATATTGTCATTTTATGGAAGGGCACAGAAAGACAACTAAATTCTTTTCACGAAAAAATCAATAAATTAGATCCTTTTATCAAATTTACCCTCGAATTCGGCGGAAATAAACTCAATTTTTTAGATCTATCCATCTCTTTGGTAAACGAAAAGCATGATCTTTCAATTTATAGAAAAGATACATATAGCGATATAACTATCCATAGTACTTCAAATCACCCTTTCGTCCATAAGCATACAGTATTCCATAGTATGATTAACCGAGCACTGTCTATTCCAATGAGTGAACAAAATTTATTATTGTAACGGATATGGAGGAGATCTCGTTTATACCATATGGGATAATGTTCTTAGGAAAAAGAGTAGGGAAAAAGTTTCCAATCTGGCCAGGGAAGATGTAAATTTAGAAGAAAAGCAATGGATAAGTATACCTTATTATGGGAAAATTTCGGATAAAATCGGCAAAATTCTATCATCGAGAGGTTACAAAGTAGGTTTTAGAACCTCAATATATTTCACCACTAATAGGTCCATTTTTATAAAGCTTGGAATTATCCCTTCACAATGTTAAAACCATATTTAGTTATTTCCCCCTTTCACTTCATCTAATTAGCTATAATCCCTCGTCACCTTGTTTGCACTTCATTGGTTGCACCTCTTGCCCCCTTTCCTTTCTCTTGACCAATGGGATTCAATCTCCCTTCACCTGTTACTATAAAAGCTGTGTCCTATCTAATGTATCTTTAGTTATTGTTTGTTACTGATGATGGCCTAACCGTCGAAATCGATTTAACAGTGTAACTCTTTATTTTTCGTGGAAATAGACAACGTTTTTCACTAACTTCCGTTTTTTTTGTATCCAAACATATCATCTGCTTAGGTGCAGACGCCTAACAAGGAGACGATAAATCAATAAAATTAAACACCAACACTAGTCCTTCTGCATTTAACACAACACACACCCACCGACTGAAAATTAATTATATCAAACTAATTACCTGAACACGCTTCAAAAGTCTACCTATAGGTGACAAAAGTTATAATAAACCCGATTTCGTGAACTGAAAATTCCACTGGAAATGAATGCATCGGTCATTACGATAGCCGCAATATATGAGGCGATTGTTACTATGTTTCACCAATTGCGATTTGCTCCCATGTTAATGTTATATATTCATGTCAAAGTCTAGGCGGAAGGAATAAACTTACAACCATCCGGATGGTTTCATTTGATTCATTGGGATGATATTAAACAATTTAAAGTAAACAATACTTTACGAAAATTTGCTTCCTTACCTCCACCACTAAGTACAAGTTTGGAAGTGAAAATTTGGAGCGAGGCATCATAGTTTGGATTTTGGGGAAACTGCATCTCTCGTTTTCAGAGCTCATAGCAGCCATCCCGTGTAGGGCTTGTGCGTCTCTGGGTCATATCA
Organism: Adelphocoris suturalis; assembly: GCA_030762985.1. NCBI lineage: Eukaryota > Metazoa > Arthropoda > Insecta > Hemiptera > Miridae > Adelphocoris > Adelphocoris suturalis. The sequence continues at coordinate 62,579,182 of CM061041.1, forward strand.
AGAATAATGCGAGGAATTTCAACTAAATATCTGGTTTAATCACTCAAGAGGTTTCGACCCGCATTAATGGTGCTACATTAACTACCTCGAACCTGTTCATCGTCGGTTTTATTTATTATTGCCAACAAGCTTCAAATTCTCATAGAAATTCAAGCTACCTAAGCGTTGGTTAGAGTATTTCATTACTACTTTAAACCAAGTAAATGCTGCACAATCCTAAATTCAGTAGATTGACGCCAGTTGGCCAACATTCTATATTAAACTAAACCACTCGCGATGAAGATGTGGAAACACATTTCAATAAAAAACGGAAGCTAAAGAAGAACGTTGAATCATTCCACGAAATTAAAGAGTTACAATGTTAGAAGCTACTATCAAACTAATTAAAATGTTACAAAGATAACACTGTAAATATTGATTTCGAGGAATTAGACAAAGTTCTTCTTTAACTTTATTTTTTTCCTTCTTGAATCAGTAATACGATGAATCATGGAATCTCCCAAGCTCACTTAAGTTCACGATCCACTATTCTTCTATCGAATCTTATTATCTTCCACAAATTTACATATCACCATGAATGAATGCCCTGTCATCCGCATGTTTATCCAATCAATATTGCAACTTAGGTGAGCTTGGAAGAATCCATGATTCATCGTATAACTACAGACTCAAGAAGAAAAAAAAAAAGTTAAAGAAGAACTTTGTCTAATTCCTCGAAATCAATATTTACAGTGTTATCTTTGTAACATTTCAATTAGTTCGATTGTAGTTTCTAACATTGTAGCTCTTTAATTTCGTGGAATGATTCAACGCTTTAGCTTCCGTTTTTTATTGAAATGTGTTTCCACATCTTAATCGCGAGTGATTTAGTTTAATATAGAATGTTGGCCAAATGGCGGCAACCTACTGAATTCAGGATTGTGCAGCATTTACTTAGTTTAAAGTAGTAATGAAACACTCTAACCAACGCGTAGGTAGCTTGAATTTCTATTAGAATTTGAGGCTTGTTTGCAATAATAAGTGAAACCGACGATGAACTCGTTCGAGGTAGTTAATGTAGCACAATTAATGCGGGTCGAAACCTCTTGAGTGATTAAACCAGATATTTAGTTGAAATTCCTCGTATAAGACCCGGAGATGTGCTTGCCCTACACGGGATGGCTGCTATGAGCTCTGAAAACGAGAGATGCAGTTTCCCCAAAATCCATGCCTCGCTCCAAATTTTCACTTCCAAACTTGTACTTAGTGGTGGAGGTAAGGAAGCAAATTTTCGTAAAGTATCTTACTATATTATGTTTAATTATTTTATATCATCCCAATGAATCAAATGAAACCATCCGGATGGTTGTAAGTTTATCTGTTCCGTCTAGAACTTTGACATGAATGTATAACATCAACATAGGAGTGAATCCCATTGTTGAGAATCTTATCAAATTTTGTTTCACAGTGCCTATATTTCCATATTACTATACGGGTTGTTCAAAGAAATGTGGCAACAGCTCTATCCTTTTGGCTTAGGGAAATAAATATTGAAAAATAAGACTAATTTCAGTGGTAGTTTTAGATATTTGAGGTTAACCATGTAGAATGGAACTGCCGAAAATTAAAAACATGTTCTCGGGACGCGGACCTAAATACCGAATGATAGTAGTTTTATAAAATTGTATATTCAGGTTAATGCATCCATTATCCCTTAATGATAACTTCTACTCTATAGAAATATCATCATTTACATACGTTTTGGAGGAATCCGTCGTCACCAGCAAGCCGACTAACGGGGATGTAAAGACATCATCAGGCCGTCGAAACAGTTGTTGTTGTTTTCGGCAATACTGTTTGCGTCATTACATTGATTTTCGGTAACTGGTATTGTGACTTCTGAATTCCATAATGGAATGGGACGGATTTGTCAGTGACTGGGAGGATTCTGACGAGGAAGAAAGAAACATAATTTTCTCCTCAAATTAACAAAGTAAAATAAAAATTGATTATAAGGTTGAATAGGTGAGTTTTCGGGCAAGTTTTTCCTGAAACGCGTACGGTTTCATCCCGTTTTTAATTTTTTTAATACTTGAAGCACCTTATAAAAACAGTCATTTTCAAAGAGTGATACATTCTCGTGTTTAGTTCATTTTTTCGTTCACGCAACCTACCTACTGAATCGATTTCTAGGAGGTTAACAATCTGAATTGTGAACACCCTGTATACTAGATGCTTCTACACTCATGATCATTAGTTTGTAAGCATAACTGTTATGCTCAAAGCTGTGCTAGTCGTAGAATTCGATTTTTATCACAAAAAAGAAAACAATAAGTATTTATTTTACAAATTTTGAATTTGGTATTAATTTGAGATTAATTTTAGAAAAACAATTTAAGGACAGAAAGGCTTTTTTTGTAAAGTCTAGTCGTACAGTGACAAAGTTATAGTGACCAGGATAATGTTAGTTGAATTGAGAGCTTTTCAACTACCTAGTGGAGAACGTTTTTTTGTGGGTTAACTAGGGAAAGTGAAAAAACGTAACATTGGAATCGTTGTATATGAAAATGATCAGAAAGTATTCCGTTACGTTACGCTTTTCCGTTACGCTTTGTGTGACGCAAATTGTAATTATTTCCTACCAAGAGAACCCATAGTGAAGTGTCCACACAGAAAAAGAAGAAGAAGAAGATTACGAGTGAAGGTTATCAGTTCCGAATTGGTTCGAAACGCGTATGGACTGCGAGGAGTAATGAACCAGTTCTCATCCCCTCCTTTGTCGGTCCTCCTTCGAACCTAGTTCGATTTTGAACAGGTCCAGGACTCACTGTACATACAAACCTATAGCTATCTTGCAGTTAATGTAGGTAATTGATAAACCGGCCCTTAATCGATTTTTTGGGATTATATTAACCTTTTGGGATTTTGGGATTAACAAGCAAAAAATCATTACACCGTTACCTAGAAAGTTTTCGAGAACTCGATTTCTGAATGTTTACCCCTTTAAGGGTTGATAAAAATTGATGTCGATGTTACTGGCACATCCCCGCCCGATGTATGATTATCATTTACATACGTTTTGGAGGAATCCGTCGTCACCAGCAAGCCGACTAACGGGGATGTAAAGACATCATCAGGCCGTCGAAACAGTACTGACAGCCTGATGATGATGTCTTTACATCGAAAGCTCTCACTCCCGGTACTCGACTTGCTAGTGACGATGGGCTCTTCCCGAAAGGCATGAAAATGATAATTTTACTATTAGTACTAACCGAAATAAACCTTTAGATTTAATACCTATGACAAATTTATCGGTATGTTGGAAAAGCATGTACTCGTATTATATCCATGGACGAACTGATCTCTCAATGTTATGCAAAATTTTATGTTTCCTAAACATTGTTGAGATTCGTAGATATAGCAATTAGCTGAAGAACTGAACTAATCTATTAAGTACAAGTATTGATAGCGGGTCATGTAGGCCAGCCCAGGCTTTGCTTATAGGCCTTCTACGTCCTTCGGCAGTATAATTACGCTCAAGTTTTGTACTTAAAATTATTATTTTTCTGTTGTATTATTTATATAAATCATGTATTATACAAGAAGTATTGGATGAAGTTTACATTTTAACATAATTTTTATTGTACGAAAAAAGACAAATACACATCATAATACCATGTCACAGCGTTGGGATAGGGTTTTATTTTGTGTTCTTTCAAGTGGAAATTATTTTTTGTAATTACTCTTCCTTTTACGTATTTCTGCTTCTATTGGGCTTGCCCGAGGTAATGAATAAATAAAATAACGATTCAACTTTTTCGCTTTTTCCTGCATTACAAGGTCTTTTATGTTAGACTATAGCCTATAAAAAGTTTCATTAAATTTAGGAAATGAAGGAGGGTGTTATAGGGGGGTTTTAGTCCAAAGTTCGACAGTTTGTTTGTCCTGCAAGATTCATTTATTTAATTGTACGGCAAAAGCCAATTTACAACAACATCAAGAAAACCGAATTGTTAACTTATAGGTAAATAGTAAAGATTAAGAATAATTGAAATAGAAAAGAAAATGACCATAAATTATATATATATATATATATCACTGGCACTGGTAAGTTAAAAACTGTGGTTTGAGGTTTGACAAAGGTTCAGCATAAATGTCAAAATTAGTGGCTTGTATAAAAGCGTTAGCGTTCCGTGGCATGCGGAGTAATGGGCGTTGCATCTGGTGGTTATACAGGGTGAGTCTCTCGCAAATGGTAAAAAAAAATTTGGTAAAACTACATCAAAAATGGAGTAAATTGCTGCCAGCTGCACATTTTTATCTCAATCCGTTCTCGAGATATGATTTTTTAAAGGTTTTTTCAGGAAAACCTAGTTTTTTTCCCTTTTAAACTCAACTTTCTTCACTTTACTTCATTTAATTTTAATTTTTGACCACATTTTCGGAATCAACACTAAATTTACTATAAGAATAGTGTACTTGGGTTTTTGAAAAGTACCATCCAAAGGCCCTCACATCAGCTCAAACATTGACGATTTTGAAAAAATAATATTTCTGAAAATCTTTAAAACTTTACTACTCTTTTAAAAAGAATTCTGGAAACTGGCAAATCTCATGAAAACTGCTTCATCTAATATGCTTTCCAACGGTATTATCAATTTTACTTTTATATTGTTATTTAGGGGAGAAAATAATATTTTAATGTTAAAAAATGTGGGTTTTTCAATGAAATTGTTGGTTTTCTCGAAAGATGACCCTCCATGAACCAACGAGTATGGGGTCGGTTTCTATGTATTTTTTCTCGCTGGATCGAATGGAAACTCTTGCAGATCTCTCAACTACGTTATAATCGAGTTTTACACGTTAATTAACTAGTTTTACCCCATAACACACATACATTTAATCGTAACAAACAAACTAAACATTTGCGATTTTAAGTGTAAAACTCGGTTATAACGGAGTTGGAGAGATCTACAAATGTTACCACTCGATACAGCGTGAAAAAATACATAGAAACCGACCCCATACTCGTAGGTTCATGGAGGGTCATCTTTCGAGAAAAAAAAAACGATTTCATTGAAAAACCCACATTTTTTAACATTAAAACATCATTTTCTCCACTAAATGACAAAATAAAAGTAAACTTGATTATACCGTTGGAAAGAGTATTAGACGAAGCAGCTTTTATGAGATTTGCCAGTTTCTAGGATTCTTTTTAAAAAAGTAGTAAAGTTTTAAAGATTTTCAGAAATATTATTTTTTCAAAATCGTCAATGTTTGAGCTGATGTGAGGGCCTTTGGATGGTACTTTTCAAGAACCCAAGTACACTATTCTTATAGTAAATTTAGTGCTGATTCCGAAAATGTGGTCAAAAATTAAAATTAAATGAAGTAAAGTGAAGAAAGTTGAGTTTAAAAGGAAAAAAAACACGGTTTTCCTGAAAAAACTTTTAAAAAATCATATCTCGAGAACGGATTGAGATAAAAATATGCAGTTGGCGGCATTTTACTCCATTTTTGATGTAGTTTCACTCAATTTTTTTTTGCATTTGCGAGAGACTCATCCTGTATAGGCGGTGAGGGAGACGTGGAAGAGCGAATTGAAGCGTGTGGCATGGAATGGTACATTGAGAAGAGACGGACAATCCAAGATGCCATTTACCAGCTTGTGGTTGAAAATTATGTCCGCCATCAAGCTTCGGTGTTCTAACATAGGGCATCGCTAAGAGCTGAGCATAATCAATTTTATCAGATGGTATTTTTAATTCGAGGGCAATATATCGATGGAATTCCACTGCATGTTGTACGTTGGGCATTTAAAATTCGTGCGGAATCCTTCAATTTAAGTACAAAACCCTTTGATACGGATAGACCAGAAGAGTGCTCGATGTGAAATCTTCACGAGCGAGAGGACGTCTTTCACTTTTTCTGTAGCTCCGATATTGTCGGAGTTCCGATTTGCTGCTATTGGGTGCCACACTTTATCACGCGATGAAGCAATCGTGATTCTCAATGGCCCGGATTGGACTAGACTGGGACCATTCTGTAAATCATCCAGGCGTTATCGTTCTTTTCTTTTCACAGAATTTAATTTTTAAAGTTTTGAATAATTTAATTTAGTTAGTAAGGCCATCAAGGATTAGGAATGAGGTTGTGTTTATTTGCTTCAATTGGAGGGAGAGAGTTATTTACTTCAAGTATATATATGGTATGTTATTTTATTCATGTTTAAGAGAAAAAAAAGGTCCTAACTTCTGGTAGACGGATTTCCATGCCGTAATGTTTATTTTGATTTAAATAAGAAATTATTGCAATACATATCTTTGTATGAGTATAATAAACGTTTTTCTTCTTCTTCTTCTTTCTTCATATTGATGGAATTTCTGCTGCACTCTCTCCAAGTAATCCTTATGTACCCCATAAAACGGATACTTTACAGGGCTAGCATAATCCATGATGGGGTGAACAAGAGATTTATATACGACTAGGTGGTTCACCCGTGCGTTGCACAGGTTCGCTCAATGACGTTCGAAACGCTTTAACTCCCCCACTCCCTCCCCCACCATTGTGAGTCAGATTTGAAAATTTCGAAAAAAGTAGTCTTTGACTCGAATTGCAGTAATCCAAACATACTCGACAATCAAATCCCCAGTTTGTTCAGTGGTGACAAAGATACCCCATTTCCCCTCCTCCCCTAAAACACCCCCTATGTGGCAGATTTGAAAAATTTCAAGCCTTTCCAACCTTTTAAACCTTTTCTGGACTTACACAAATAATTTAAGACCGAAATTAGCCTAATCGGTCCAGCCGTTCTCGATTTTTAGCGAGACTAACGAACAGCAATTGATTTATGTGTGTATATACATATAGATATTGATTACAATAGGTTCCACTGAATTGAAATTACGGGTACATCTCTTTAAAAAACCTAATGTTTACATTAGATGATAGATTCGCATATTATTCTCTTGACGTACTTGTTTGCAGGTCATCTGGGTGTGTATCCTGTGTCGGAAGAAACAGGAGCTGCTGAGCAAGACGGGGCAGTGGATCAACAAGGGGATGGCCGGGAGCGGGGACCCGGTGATGCGGAGGATCGAGGCGGACATGGCGGCCGGGGGCCTCATGGCCCACGACAAGCGGCCCAAGCTGGAGCGGGCCCACAGCGCCGCCGAGAAGGAGAACCAGCCCATCGCCCGGCCCGGCGTCCGGAGGCAGTTCTCCCAGCAAGACCAGCAGGCGAGGGAGGAGGAGATGAGGTGAATATCACAGGCCTATAATAAGTGTAAAAACGTAGTAGAGCGGCGAGGAAAAGTGGGGGACTTTTCCAACTGGAAAAGTCAGGGAAAACCTGGAATTGTTAGGGAATTCTTTGCGTTTGGGGAAGTCAGGGAAATGTCAGAGAATTTTGCAAAACCACCAAATGTTAGGGAATTTTTTAATGATAACTTTGTGTAATAAATCGCAGCACTTTTAGGTATATTCTAACTCCTAAACAATCGAACTTCAACTGTCTACTTTATCATACTACATAATTATTTCATCATAGGTGGGTTATCCGAAAGTCAACAATAATTATCAAGAGTGGTGGTTAAACTGTTCTAAGAGTAACACGCAGATGCATTGTAACATCGATATGTCTTTGGCTCTCAGTTACTACAACACTTAGTAGTAAACCATGTGTGGGAAAAATCAACAGAGTAGTGGACTGATCCATTGAGAGTCCCAGCAACTTGTTTGTATACATAGCCTAGGACTTGTGAATCTTACCTATATATATATATATATATATATATATATATATATATATATATATATATATATATATATATATATATATATATATATATATATATATATATATTTATTTATTTATTTATTTATATTTATTTATTTATACATATACGACTTTAAAATCTAGGATTGTATTCTTTGATGTAAGAAATGGATATGTAGGGGGTCCCCGCCTCCTTCCTCCCAATTTTTGAATTTTGAAGCCATCTAAATAGCTCAATTTTTCCTTGAAAAAATACAAAAACCAGTATTTGATTTTGATATTTTTTGTCAGGGTAATCTGAAGTTCGGTCAGGGGAAAGTTAGGGAAATGTCAGGGAAATTTCAAATTCAGGGGTCACCCTGCGAGAGCGTAGCTGAGAGTTTTTTTACCTCCGATGCTATTGGCGCTTCACATGCACAGAGTAGGGCAGCGAGTCAAGAGGTTTCAGATCGCAAAATGTCGTCGGACAGTAGGGTGGAGGAGCCAGTGTTTGACACTCATGAGAAATCTAGAGTATGAGCTCTTGGCAAAACTATACCCGAATTAAAATAGTTTCTTGTACTTAGAAATGCAGAAAAATTTTCCTCACAGATTCCAGTATTATAAACACGAATGCAAGAATGAAATAAGAAAATTTGTTTAATAGTTTCAACATCAAAATATTTGAAGAGTCAGGCAGAAGGGTAGGTTCCTTGAAGTTTTACCTAGAATAATTTTAATCAACTGTTTTTGCATAAGTTGCACTTTACTAACGTACGATTTACATGCTCCACCCCATAATATAATACCATATTTAATAAAGGAATAAGCTAAACCATAATTAATCATACGCATCATCATACAATCATTATTTGGATAGAAAATTTCTTGCTTCCTTAAATACATAAAATAGTTTTCGCAAGCGAGTTATTAAATAATCAATATGTGACTTAAAATTTGAATGTTGATTTATTATCACGCCAAGGTATTTACATTCCTCAGAAAAAGGTATGGGATTACAAGCAATGTTCTATTATCTACTCTGAATCGTATTACAGAGGTTTTATCTACATTTAAAGCCATATAATCAGATTCAAACCAGTCTTAGCACTTAAGTACTTATGTAATATTTTGAAAGAGGGATGAATAGCTGAATAGAATATGTTTTGGTGATTTGCAGGTACTATAGGGGAGAGATTGAAGGTCTGATGAGGCAGCAGTGCGCGGCTCCCCCGGAGTACAGGACGGACTCCTTCTCTTCCGAGCAGTCGTCGATGGACTGCGGGCCGTCCGGACCCGGGCGGTCCGTCCCCCCGCAGCCCGGAGCCTCCAAAAAGCACAAGAGATCCGGCTCGACCAAAAAGCCCCACCCTCACCACCTGGACCCCCGGACCCTCCCCGTCCAGCCCCAGAGGTCCTTCTCGTCCTCGGACGACGAGCTCCGCTCCACCTCCGAGTGCAGTTGCGACGAGCACGACGTGGAAAAAGGTACATGGACCTATCTCTTTCCCATGTCCCTCGATCCCATCTCTTCCGCGTGTCCTCCGCCACGTGGTACCCCTATCTCTTCCCTGTGTCCTCATCTGCCATTCATCGCCCGCTCCCCACTCAACATCCTTCCTTCTCCGAACCCACAAACTCTCCGACATGACCGTTTTTGCTCTGTTGGTATCTGGCGTGTGGACCGAAACCACACATTTCTGTCAACCCCAAAACTCCTTGTTGCAGTTGGTTCGTCGGCCAATGGTCTCATACATGTCAAGATGCAGCCAGCAAACAATAAAACTTGGATCATGAAAAATACTATTTATTCAAACGTTTCAAGTCTAAACTTAATCCATCTTCTGAGATAAATTCTACACAAGGAACAGAACACTTTTATTTGAAAAAATGGGAACGAAATTGAAATTGGAATTGAACGAAGTTTCCCGATGAGTTCCTTGTAACAGTTTTGAGATTATTATTTTTTTCCATCTTCTGAGATAAATTCATTTGCCAAATACTTCATTTATTTTTAACTAAAAAAGAGCTCTATTACAACCACAGTTGATCTTAACTTAATCACGGAAACACAACCAAAACAGTTGGTATCAGTACCTACTTTCTACGATCCTTGTAAATCGAACCCAGAAATACAAAAATGATAAATGGGTAAACACTAATAGTTCAGGAGCCAGGGTCGAAAATAGGAAGTAATCTGACGAGAAGGTTTGAGATTAGATTAAGAAAATTTAGTCCGTTCTGAGTGAGAAAATCTTTGTCCGCCATCTCAAAATTGATGGAACACAAAATGGCGGCCTCATAAAGGTGGCTTAATTTGCCCATTTTAAAGTTTTTCTCTAATAATTCCTAAACCGTATATCCTACAGAAATTTTTATACTTAACTAAGTTGTAGAGCATAAAATATGAAAAGATGCGATTCCAAAACTCTGAATAATCTCCTAAAATAAGCGAATTACAAACAGTTTTGAATCGGGCTAATTTTTGGCTCCCCCCGTCTAGACTTTTTCCCTTCAAAATCACCAATTGGCGTTAATAATTGGCCTAATTTCAGACTGCTTAAGCTCATTCTACTCAAGATTAAAAACTTTCCCAACTTTGTTTCGAGCAAATTTTAGCTGAGACTTATCCCTATTGAATTACAGCCGAAGTTTTGAATTTTATGTCATTTTACACACATAAAGTTCGCAAAAACAGCCTTTCATACTTTTTGCTTTATTGGGAAACGTTCCGAGCAAAAACTTTCTCGAAACGAACTTTGGAATGTATTTAACCCTGAATCGAATGAAGTTTGACTTGGATCTGACCAGTATAGAGCTCGCTAGGGGTTTTTGATGGGAAAAAGTCTATGCGTTTATTTAGAGATTATCTGTTGAAGACTTCTAGACTTTTGCCCTCCAATAACCCCTAGTGACCTCAATATTGGATTCAGGGTTAAATACTTTCTAAAGTTCGTTTCGAGCAAGTTTTTGCTCGGAACGTTTCCCATTACAGTAAAAAGTAAAAGGCTGTTTTTGCGAACTTTATGTGTAGAATGACGTAAAATTCAAAACTTCGGCTGTAAGTCAATAGAGATAGGTCTCATCTAAAATATGCTCGATACGAACTTTAGAAAGTAATTACTCTTGAGTAGAATGAGCTTCAGCAGACTGAAATCAGACCAATATTAACGCCAACAGGTGGTTCTGAAGGGAAAAAGTCTATACGGGGGAAGGAGAGAACTCGCCCAAAATTAGCCCGATTTTCAATTGTTTGTAATTCGATTATTTTAAGAGATAATTCAGAGTTTAATCAAATCTCTTTGTTTTTTCATGCTCTACAACTTTGCTGCGTTTAAAAAGCTCTGAAGGATGTACAGTTAAGGAATTATTAGAGAAAAACTTTCAAATGGGCAAATTAAACCACATTTATGAAGCCGCCATTTTATATTCCACCAATTTTGAGATGGTAGACAAAGATTTTCTCACTCAGTACGGACTAAATTTTCAAACTCTAATCTCAAACCTTCCCCTCAGATTACTACCAATTTTCGGCCCTGGCCCCTGGGCTAAATAAAACAACCAACACAAATTAACAAAGCGCCTGAGCCAATCAAACCTAATCTCAAATTTAATATTTTACTTTTAGTTCGTTTGGATATGCACACAACGAATTTGATTTTATCTACTAAATTTTACTTCCACCACCAATCTCATACAAAAAATTTAAAAAATTGTCTATATTACTGGCTGTATTACAACCACCTTTTCTTCTGAGTAGAAAGAAGGTCATTTTGGCTTCGAAAACATTGGAAACTTGAAAAATGGTTGACAAATTTACAGTATTCTTTCAGTCTCATCATGAGTGCTTTGCAAAACTGTTGGGTGTTTGTGAAACAGTTTTTACTATTTGGTTCTGCCCTACATACTGATATCTATTTACCTATTGAGTATTTAGTAGATCGATCCTACACTCCCCAACCTTCCAGTTTTAGTTAGTTTCCTTGATTTTCTAAATACTTTGATAAATGTTTAATTCATAATGTTTCTTACAGAACCGTTCAAAGAAATCATCTTTGGGATGGTATTATGACCTGAAACGCTAAAATAACTAATATTCAACGTGATCCAAGTAAATTTTATTCTTTGCTGACCTCATCCCGATTACAATTTTTAAAAACCCTTCCTCCCCTGTTCAATTTTCTCTCTTTATTTTTAATTTTGTCTCTTCCAAAATGCAGGTGACAGGCCCGTTGCGTACCAACACCACGAAAAGCAGGCGATCGATGAAAAGATTAAAAAATTTCTGGCGGTGAGCCTACAAAAATGATTTCTGTTTTTTTCAGTGTTTCTTCAGATGATGCAGCTTGGTTTTGTGTGCATGAGCTATCTCCCAGAGGCGACGTTCAATCTTGTACCTTTCTATCATTATTTTTTTCTATTTGTGTGGGCCTACTTAATTTTTCCCTTCTTCAGTCGATCTCTGTATATCACATTTTTCAGTTAACATTTTCCTACTCCTGAGCGAGGAAATCGTTGGACATAACTGACGATGTGACGGTCAGACCTACGAATGGATTTATACGAAATCCAGTTATCCCAGATTTGAAGTTTTGAGACCGCATATAATTAAAAACTAGTAATAATCGAAAACCAGAAAAAGTGAAACGTATTTCACTATTATAACATTTCCGTTTTTTTTTATTCTGCTTTTTGATTTATTTAATTAAAGCACTTACTAAACTAGGTAGTACCTATTAGGTGAAAGTTATATTGGAAAAATATAATTTCCTCAAAATAAACATGAAAATTAATGTGTCATACCATGAAAATACTCAGTCCCCAACGCTGTCTGTTATTGGAAAAAAGTACAGAAACAGCTACCGACATACTGTAATCCTGTACGTACCAAAGTACTTGCACTTATCAACATTGGTTCTAAGTTCATAGTTGTTAAAAATAACTGCGATATCTACTATGGTGAAAATACTTGATCATATGGATGCTTCTCAGCCCTGAATTCAAGGGACAAATTAAATGACCGTCTTCATTCTGATCAGCTGAGTGTGAACTAAGTTATCTCTTGTTCATCCTGGAAAGTTAACTCTTGGAAGGTAGCCTCTCTGGGAGAGGTAAATGAAATGACCGTATCCATTCTGATCAGCTGAGTGAGAACTAAATTCTTTTTTATTCACCCTAGAAAGGTAATATTACAAAGGGAGTCTCTCTGGATCATTAAGAGGCGAGTGAAAGGACGAGATCCATTCTAATCAGCTGGGTGGGCTCTTCTGTACACCCTAGGAAGTTGAATTTTATATGAAGCCTTATTCACTCACTCACTCACTGCTCGAGGTGTCAGATTGAATCATCACTCCATTCTGATCAACTAAATGAGGTATATTCTCCCCAGTTCTCTCTGGTATACCAAGAGACGAATGAAACGCTCTATTTCCTGATCAGCAGAGTGAGCTAAATCGTCTACTATTCACCCTAAACAGTTGAAAATCGATAAGTATTACATGTATGGAGTCTTAATCCTTTAGCGTCATGTGTCAAGACATGCAAATGCTCTCTCGAAGTCACAGACTTGTCTGCGAAACGTCCCTTTCAAATAAGCTTTCTGTGAAGAGTTGGAGTGCTGCACCGAAAATGGCGAAAAATTGACCCAGAAATATACTTAACGGAAAAATCTCCAAACTTATTATTTTTAATTACAAGTACCTAGCAAGACACTAGTGCGGACTGTCATGGAGTTGTTAGCGAATATCCGTATTTTTCTTAATTTTTAGCCTATTTGAAAATTTGTGTCAGCCTGTTTTGGTAAAATTCTATGGTAACTCAAGAAGAATATGTTCAATTGTTGGAATCATTTTGATTTGGTACATAGAAATTAAATTCCCAACATTTTGAAGACATATGAACGCCTGAATCTCAGGTAATCAGCTAAACTTATCAAACTGAACTGCGTTGGGGATGAGAAGTATTTTTTCAGTTCACCTGACTTGGAGTTGTCGAAACTACTGGCAGTTAATCCTTTGCTTACATTACATCATCTCAGTACCCCTTCCAGACATGAAGATTCTATTTAAACGAAGTTTGAAGAATCATCTTTCGGTAGAACAAACGGTGTACGAATGAATGAAACCCATTGTTTGTAAACATTGTTAATGACAAAAAATGGCTGCTCATTCATATCATCAAGTGTTTAGGCACTACGTATTTTTCTATGTTCTTGAACCAATGTTGCTATACGTAACTTTTTTTGCGTTAAAACCAAATGCCAGGTAATCAGGAAACTATCAGTAATGGAAGATACAGGCGTATCTACCTATATTCAGTTGTAACAGATAAAGAAGATATCTATGTGTTAGTTACAGCTGACTGAGGCTCAGCCGCGTTTCCCCAACTTCCCAAAGAAAAAATGATACATCAGACGAGGGTGTTTAGAATCAAAATTGGTTTTATTATCTTCTATATCTGCTGAGTGCTCGACTGGTTTGAAATAGGTAGACATTTGTAGAAGTAGCGTTAGCAGCCTAGGTCCATTTTTGGTTAGTGCTAAAAATCCACCTATGTGATCAGTTAGTGCTTATTTGTTCGTATTTAGTCCTTTAGTTCCCGAGCAAATGTTAGTGAATCAAGCCTGTTTCAATAAAGGAGAAAAAGCTTAGATCGTTACGCCAGATAAGAATTCCCCTTTTCGTGCAAACGTTGCAAACGAAAACGATTTTTTGCATGCAATTGCAGAGCCTATCAATCAACGTCTTCAACGAAAATTTTCTCAACTGCAGTTCTGGTGTTTTTGTGGAAGTATGATGGTGATTAATCGTTTCTAGACCTCGCTTATAATTATAGGGGTATCGAGAATTATGACGACCTTTTTGTTGCAAAACCAAGGCGTGATTGTGATTATAGAAAAACTTAGAAAAGAGCTATCCAATGAATCGAATTTCGTATTTCAAAATACGCAGGTTCTTACCAAATAGTACCACAAGATAAGAACTATGTTCTTTTGTCTGGTACAAAAATTCTTGGTCTTGTACTATGTGTAATACAATGAATAAAACATTGTGTCTATGTTGAGTGTTATGAGGAATTCTTAGTCCAGATCGCTGTTGACTTCTGTTAAGTCGCAATCTTGCAGGAAGCATTTCATCCGGAACGGTCGTTTAACGACGACACTTACTATCCTTTAAAACTATACAACTTCGATTTTTGAAGATCAAAATCCCTCCAGATCGTTCACAACATTCAGGACATCAGTTAGGTCAAGGCAGGTTGAAGTTACAGTATGGTTTTTAAAGTCAAGGCAGATCCTTAATCTTGGTGAACGTGAAGTGGATCTTAGATTACGTAAATCACTGAACTCGATCTAAAACTGGAATTGGCACACAATAGGTAGGTATCAAGTCCTCCCACCCCTTCCTAAAACTAAACGGGTGGTTAAAGAACTGAAAATTGGGATACTGACTGTATATATGAAGGTGTGGACTTTGCCCTGTCTTCTCGTATCATAGCGAAAAGAAGTTGGTGAGGAGGATCGCCCAGCTACCACCGAGGAGACATTAATTATCTCTGTTTCAGTTTCAAAATTTATATTTTATTTCAGAAAAGATAAAACATTATCATTTTCATCTCATTATTTTTTATAGAATTTTATTCGATCGCTCTTCTTCTTTCATTTGAGTTTTCGTTTATTTGCGTTACTTTTTGTTTTTCTTTTGTTTTCTTCTCTTGCCTTGTTGTAATGTGGTGTGTTGTATTGTTGTTGTTGGTTGTTGTTGTTGCACATTGACCCAGTGGTGACAGAGAGGAGAGATGGCCCTAGTGCACTTATCGAGAGAAGAAGAAAGAAGACTGTGCGGTTCGACGGGCACGGGACCAAGGACTCTGGCATAGGCACCTCCTCTGAGGACTCCAACTCGGCACCGAAGGTAAACCATCCGACATTTACCCCACACCCTGTCCTGCCCCTCAAACTGTGAAAATAAAACTGAAAAAACCACTAGTGCACTTTATTAGTCTTTAGCTGGCAGGTTACTTTTTCGAGGGACATGCGATTTGGCCTACTAGATAGATTTTTGTTTTGTTTACCGAATTTTGGTTGGGTAGCGATTCAAAATATAATTTCTGTGGTGTAGAATATGATTATGGTGGTTTGAAAAATTTCCCGGTCTTTCATATATAATGAAACGCTAATCGACATCTGAACTGCTACAATTGTAACATCGCACAAGCCAATTTTATAATGCTACCACAACCCATGTTATATATCGTCATACGATCATGCTGCATCACTGGAACTTTTTTTATTACTTTGATTTCTCACGATCTATCAGTCTGATTCCTTTCAAACTTGGAGGGTAGTTAGGTATAGGTTGCTGAAAATTGCCTTATGAGTTTTATTGTGATAGTTGAGAAATAATTATTGCGCATGCGCAGAACTAGTTTATTGACACACCGAGAATTTATTGACAAATTCCGAGACAGATGAACCGATTTTGAAGAAATTTGTTGGGATCATGTGAGCCAGCTCCTAGATGATTATAGTTTTTATTTTCCCTATAGTTTTCATTGTCGTCGGATCAATATTTCCAGAGTTTCCAATATCCAGAGTTTCTAATAACGTCGATTTCTTACGATCTATCTGTTAGATTTCGTTCAAACTCGAAGGGTAGTTGGGTATAAATTTCAGGAAAATTCCCTATCAATCCATTGCGACTTTTTGAGTTATGACTATTGCGCGTGCGCAAAACCTCAGTTGGTTGACACAAATGAGACTCCGAAACTTGAAATGATGACATTTTCAAGGTTAGTTCCCAGATGGTGACCTGCAAATTTCATTGCCGTATATACAGTAACAGCATATGCGCATGTGCTACCATGATTTTTAAATTCCAAATGCTCATGTAAAATAAGTGAGAAAGCTATACTGCCCACCCAACTTGGCAGACTTATTTTTTCATTTTTTCTTATTGCTATTTATTTATTTTTAATAACCAACCGCATTCTTCTACGGAAAATAGTTTTTTATATTATTTTACAAAGTTTTTGGAAATAAACTACGTCATTGCAACCCCCTCACCTGGGCCCTTTCTAGTGTGACGTATAACTTCCTGACGAAAGTTTGAAAAAGCAGAAAAAAATAACCATTGATAGTAGGAAAGTGCCAATGGTGCCAAAATTCTTAGAATGAAATCTTCTTTTGTTTAAAAATAGTGAACACAACATTTTGAGACCAATATTCACTCAACCATTCATTCAACCATCACTCAAAACTAAGCCTTCATCAAAGCTAATCGTTCTTCTTCCTACTTGATTTTTCTTTTATCTGCTTGTTCGAGTCCTCACAAAATAACAAATTAAATCACCCACATTATGAAGTATCCGCCAATTTGGTAGGTAAGGAAATATCAACCAGTAAAATTAAATTTTGTTGCGTAATAGCGCATGATTCCGTCCGTCTGTCTGTCCTTCCATTCCACCCAGAACTTGACCCCCAGAGGCCTATTTCATAAAGCAACAAGTGACAAGTTACAAGTCGATTTTACTTACTAGTTGTAAAAAATGAGTGTGCAAGAGTTTCGTAAAGGTAGAAGTTTAGAATTGTAATGCACCGTGAAAATTAACAAGTGTACAGGCGAATTTGGACAAGTTACAAGTGTTTCCCCATCATTCTGAACAAGTCACTGTTTTACATTTGAAAAAAATGGCCGAATTTTAACCTACGTCCGTTCACCTGTAAACTTCTTATTTTCCAGCATTGTGAGTTGACAATTTTTCGGTATGTAATATGTGGGAATCATCTTCTGCTGAAGAATGCAGACAAGAAAGAAGCATTCACCGTAGAAGACGCCAAAGATTCTTTCGGCCACGAATAAACGCTCATTTCGTGGGTATTTTTGAGTTTAACGAGAGATTTAGGATGTATTCTGAGACCCTTGAAAGATTCAAATGGTACATGACCCTGTGCAATTTTTCCTGATCGGGTATTGAAGATCTCCCCCAATTTGTTTTTGGGTCTCGTTGGAAATTTTTCAATAGGTTGGTAAAATGTGCGATGTTGTAATTGGGTTCATGTCCATATAATGTCCTTAACGTGCAAATGATAAATCACATTAATGAGTGGGTGCACGATGGATTTACTATGTTTCACACAAGAGTCAGATTATAAGATCGGTAAAAATATCAAATCAGTTGACAAGATAGTACTAAATTACAATACCTATCAAAATTACGGTAATTTTCAATTGTTCAGTTCATTTACATCTAAATCAATACATAAGGTCAGTATTTTGCTGACCATTTGTTTTTCTGTTTTGTAGTTTCCTGCATACCTGTATCTAGAGTTCAAATTATAAATTCATATTTATTTCTTCAAATTACTGCTAAAATTCAGCGATATAATACGTGGTTTTTACTACTCAGTGTATAAAACCACGTTGGTCTATTATTAAAATACTGGAAATATCTATCAAACCTTATTACCAATCAAACACACCAGTTTCATCTATAGAAATTTCTATGATTTAAAACATAGGTTGATTATTTCATGCTGAAGATAAAAGGTAATAAAAAAAAAAAAAAAAACGCAAAACCTGAATTATTAACCATTTGATATCTTCTTACCCATTTAAAAGCATTTAGAGACTATAGGTAACGAACATGACAATTAAAAATCATGAATTTAAAACCTAAATTAGTTTTAACTCAATTATTCCCAAATTAATTAAATATGGTTGTAAAGAAATCTCTGCTAATAGGAATCGAGTGTAGTCGCACTATACCTGACCGATCAGACAATCAATCTTCCTGAACTTCAAATTCCACCCTGAATCGTTATAGAAAATGTGTGTAAATTTAGAAAATAGTTGATTCAATAACAGGTTTATCTTTTAATATGAATATAAATAATACTTCATTTACTCATAACCTCGGACTACCATACATATCTACACCACAGTTGCTTTCACGCTGAAAATATGAGCTATTTTGTTTTTTTATGTATTATTTTCAAAAGTATTTAAGAGTTTGTTTTATATATTTACATAGAATAGCCATTATTTGAGTGTAGAGATTGAAATGAAATATTCCAAACAAATAGGCTTTATGAAGCAATTTGCTTACTGGCGTGTCTAAGGTAGACTTGTGAATTTCTCTGGAAGGTAATCGGTTTTCAGAAAACATTACATATATAAATAAATTTCAAAAAAATACTAGAGTAGATCTAGATAAATTACATACAAATGGAAAAAATAAATTACTAAAAATGGAGAGAGTTATGAATAACTGATCGTTGTTTGCATCCAACCTCATCGAGCTCAATCATATTTTTGTAGAATTAGAAAACCTGAAATGTAATACCAAGTATTCTTGTAATTCTCCAGTTAAGTAGCAGTGAAATGAGGTTAGTGATTATTACCAGAAACCCACCTGTGGAAACTGGCATGGTAGGTATACTACTGATTAACAGTCTCAAAAGAAGCCAGTTCAGGAGTAAGCAGGCAGTTTGCTTTTTGAGAAAATGTCGAACGATAATATACCCTATTTAACAACGATATACTTCACCTGCACTGTAATTCGGAGAATTTAAATTCAGTGCGTTAAGTATGAGCAATCTTTCGACCGGATTATTGTATAACCTAATTTGAGCCTTTGGCATGGAAGAAGAGAGAATCTCGTCATGGCACTTTTCATGAATATCATCGAGATTCTGGGAAAGTTGTGATTCGTTTTTAAGAAATAAGAAGCCGTATTAGAATGGTTGAAGAAGGAACGGCAATGGGCGTTCGGATTGCTGTGCTCTAGTTCTGAGCCATGCAAAACATCAGTGTCGCATTATGATTATCATCATGAGTCGCTCAGCACCAGAAGAGCGAACTTCCAAATACTTTTGTTGGTAAGTTCCAGAACTTGTAGTTGCCAACATTCACCGTCATAACTATTTGATAGGTAGGTGCCTAATTATAGGAATAATATTCTAGTAATATAGGTAGGTTCCATGTAGTTAAATATAGGTACTAGGTACCTATTACCACCTCTTAACTAAACGTATTACTCTTCTAAATATAGGTACTAGGTACCTATTACCACCTCTTAGGGCCATGTCATACGAGCGCTATTGCCGTCGCGCTGATAGCGTCGCGTTAAAAACGCTCCAACCCGGCAATGGGGTTCTTATGGAGCATGTCATACGGACGCTAATGCCGTCGGCGAGTCCGCGTTAGGGCCATGTCATACGAGCGCTATTGCCGTCGCGCTGATAGCGTCGCGTTAAAAACGCTCCAACCCGGCAAAGGGGTTCTTATGGAGCATGTCATACGGACGCTAATGCCGTCGGCGAGTCCGCGTTAGCCGGACGCTGAGCGCTGCCAACGCAGACGGTCGCGTTAACGACGCGGCGCACGTGACGCCGGGACCCTGTCATACGGAGCGCTAGCGTCAGCGGGACGCATTTGCCGCGATAGCACTGGCAGAACAACTAGAACACCCTGGATGGTGTCCATCTTGGTAATAACATAATTGCCGCGACGGCAAATGCGCCCGGAAGACGCTACGTATGACAGGCACCTGGCGTTGGCGGGACGACATCAACGCGACGCATTTGCCGTCACGTATGACATGTACTTTTTCCTGCGCT
This sequence comes from Adelphocoris suturalis, assembly GCA_030762985.1. Classification (NCBI taxonomy): domain Eukaryota; kingdom Metazoa; phylum Arthropoda; class Insecta; order Hemiptera; family Miridae; genus Adelphocoris; species Adelphocoris suturalis. The sequence goes on from CM061041.1 coordinate 62,599,536, forward strand.
ATCTCGACGGCATCAGCGCGACGGCAATAGCGCTCGTATGACATGGCCCTTAGCCGGAAGCTGAGCGCAGCCAACGCAGACGGTCGCGTTAGCAACGCGGCGCACGTGACGCCGGGACCCTGTCATACGGAGCGTTAGCGTCAGCGGGACGCATTTGCCGCGTGAGCACTGACAGAACAACTGGAACACCTGAATAACATAATTGCCGCGAAGCACCAATGCAAATGCGCCCGGAAGACGCTACGTATGACAGGCACCTGGCGTTGGCGGGACGGCATCAACGCGACGCATTTGCCGTCACGTATGACATGTACTTTTTCCGGCGCTATCTCGACGGCATCAGCGCGACGGCAATAGCGCTCGTATGACATGGCCCTTAACTAAACGTATTACTCTTCTTAACAACATTTTATTCTTACCAATGTTGGATTAATTGCATAAACAAGACAATGGAAAACTGTAACTTTTTTATTTAACGCCAACAATAAATTTGGAAAACAGATAATGAATAAAAATGAAATATAAAAAAAGTTGAGTTCAAAACTGCACGATCTAATCTGAGAAGGTACTCTACCAGCCGCTCCCCTGATTACAGTTTTTACAACCAGAAAGGTGAACTGCAACGAACTAAATCACTCGCGACGAAGTTGTGGAAACCCATTACAAAACGGAATTTAGTGAAAAACGTTGTCTATTTCCACGGAAAATAAAGAGTTACAATGTTAAATCGATTTCGACGGTTAGGCCATCATCAGTAACAAACAATAACTTATTGTTTGTTACTGATGATGGCCTAACCGTCGAAATCGATTTAACATTGTAACTCTTTATTTTTCGTGGAAATAGACAACGTTTTTCACTAAATTCCGTTTAGGTGAACTGCAGTTCCCTGACTGACTACTTACATTGTAAAAAACCTACAGACTTGGGTTCTTAAAAAAAAATCAACTTTTTTAGTTTGCCCTTTTGGTTATGAGCGCCTCATATATACACATATGTTCCATCAATCAGTACCTACTTCACTGATAGGTAGTTTGGGATTGCAAGGATCTTTACTTACCTCAGTTGCTTTTTGAATATCTTAAGAAAAACTAAAGGGGTCTTGGTTCGATTATGGACTTTTTGTTTTGTAGAGAGCTTGAGCCAAATTGTCCGTAGGGGGTGGTACGTAAGTAATTTGGCTGGGTGCATCAAGATTTGGACTGCCTCATCTGTTCACTGAAGGACTGGACTCTGTTATGGGGTCTAAAGGCTGGTAAAGTGGACCCTCCAATAGATGGCTGCTTCGTTTCTTCTGCTCTCGAAACGAAGATACTTTCCCGCACTTTGAGGTGACATATCTGCTTTGGGGCCAACATGCGGCTAGCCTGGTGATCGTAATCTTATAGAGGGTGAATTATTGAAACAAAAACCCGAGCTACTTTAGGAAATTTCCTTGGAAAAGGTCCTCTAAAGATTGATGAATCGCAGGGGTGAGCTCTATCTCGTATATCACAGCATTTAGAGTTTGGTGGTTTATCCAATAACTCGGGCATCGACCTGCTTAGTCAGTACTTGGATCATGTCTAGAACCGACACAATCGGTTGGACGGTTGTCTTTGTGTTGACTTGACCACAAGGCCGATTACCTCAGAACTTGTAAACATTACTTTTAGAGTTCTTGAAAGAGATATTGGATTATATGACAGCTCTATTGAGTTCTTGATCATCTTGTGATGTAGTTCTTCGTGAACGAGCTCCCAGTCGGTGGACTGGCTGTATTTGTATCCTCCATGTTAGAAGAAGCACCAGCTGGCTGTTCATTGGCAAACCGATTCCTCTTCACCATTGAGTCTATGGGGCATCATCACTTTCAATTAGTTCGCGGTTCCCAGTTCTTTTGCTTTGGTGTGTCCATTGTGGAATCCATACATCAAGTGCGATTCCTCCTGAGTCAGTGTGGTTAAAATTTGCTAGAAACTCATGGTTTTCATCATCTTTGGAAACAGCTGCTAGTTATCATTGATTAGTCATGTACTGTCGCTATGTTCATCACCTTCTCTGCTTTCTCTCCATTTATGAGAAATTTTCTATGAATGTGCCGATTAGTCCCTAAAAAGCATCTTAAGAGCTTCATCATCATATTCGTAGCTTCTGCGAATGCGCAAAGTAACTTTAAATTGTAACTTCCAAATCGCTCGCTTAAGCTTGGGTGGAAGGGTACCTAATATGCTGTAGGTTATTCAGCTTTCGGTCATAAAATAGTTACCATATAATGGACTCACTGGAGCATCTTTTCATTAAGTCCTCATAATTTTGTCAAGTACGAGTTTCCGTTGTGTTTCTCCTGGAAGTGATGTTTATTCGAACGCTTAGCTGTAAAGATACTTACTATCTATTAAACAATTCTAAACCTCTCTGGTTTTTTAAAAGGAAATTTTTCTGAATAATACAAATTAGAACCCTGGCTCATTGATTTTGAATAATCTTGTAATTGACATTATTAATAGTATGTAATTGGCTCATTAGTTATTTTTATTCAAGTCGCAGGTTTCTGCTTCAACTTCAACTAGAGTATAGCAACAAATCGCTCTATTTCGTTAGACATAGACAGCACGGAAACCGAAGACACTTTGGAGAAATTCAAGTCAAATGAATGTCAAATTTTGAAATGTCGAGTAAAATCCAAAGTCTAACGGAAACGGGGTGTGGGGGGAGTTATAGCTTGTGCACAACATCTGTAAAAATGATCCCATCACAACCTAACTCACCTTCATCACCATTCAATTCCACCGAAGCAATTTTACCCTATTTTTCTCAAAATATCACCGAATTCATTTTCATTTTTTCAAAATCACGAATCATTGTTTCGTTCTCCAAAACCCGTTTTCATTTCTTCCAATCAAAGCCAATGAAATGTCACCTAATCACGAACCCGCGTGAAGATTAGTTGCACAAAGTCCCGGATAATACTGTAAGTATTACACCTTAACATATTCCCCCATTGTTCCACGGCTTGTGATGACATTTCGACTCTTTTTAAAATTATGTTGTTTACTTTCAAATCTATTTTTACACTCCTGTCGTTGTTTGGATTTTCCACAACCGTCGTAAATTGAAACGCTTACTCAAAAATGCTTGACACCATTTTGCATGAGCATGGCGCTTCTGGCAACTGGTTTGGTATCAGTCTACTCCATATTTTTTTAATTAGTTACTCGACTTTTGGATATTGTATAAATGAATAATTCCTTCATTATCGATGTATAATATTATAATAATGAAATTTGGAAAACTAATAATTTGAGCGTTGAATTAAACTGCATGTTATAGTTAAGTACTCAACTCTTTATAGTTTTGCGCGTTTAGATTTTTTGCATCTCAAAAGTATATTGTAGCTTTAATTTAGTTGAACTCTATTTGAAACTTTTTAAATGATATATTATTAAAATAATACGTTTATATAAAGTCTTTACACTGCATACCATTGAGTATACGATCAATCCACTACATGTATATTATATAATCTTCAATTGAATTATGAATCGAATTATTTTTTTCTTCTCCAAACTTAAGAGGAAACGACCACAAACATGGCCTCAGTTCTGAAATGAATTTTTTTTTACTTGACCTATATTTTTTGGTTACCTAGACAACATTATTTTATTGCTTTTTCTTGAACATCGCCAATATCATTAGTTCATTAATTTACTTTATTTTTCAAGTTTATTTGAAATTGCTTAAGACTTCGAAACCTCCCCTCCATTTGAAGGCAAGAACATGGTGACAGATTTGGGTGCGTCGAATCTGCCTTTAGAAAAATCTTATGAAAGGCTGAGACTTTTTCTCCAATTTTAATAGTTATACGATTGTTTTGTTTGGTGGTAATATTCACGTCACACCTTTTCTTCAATTAAAAAATAAATAAATGGATAAAAATGAAAAGAAGAGACGCCCTGATCAGCGGACGGACTTCTAACTGCAACGCTATTCAACCTTTGATGTTGAAATGGAACCTCGCAGTTGGGTTGAAATGATGAGGTGCCGAGACGACCTGATCAGCGGAAGGTCTTCTAATTGCAACACTATTAAATTTTCGATGTTGAAATCGAACCTCCCAGCTGGGTTGAAATCATGAGATGCCGAGACGCCCTGATCAGTGGATGGACTTCTAATTGCAACACCATTCAACCTTCGATGTTGAAATGGAACCTCCCAGCTGGGTTGAAATCATGAGATGCCGAGACGCCCTGATCAGTGGATGGACTTCTAATTGCTACACCATTCAACCTTCGATGTTGAAATGGAGCCTTACAGCTGGGTTGAAATGACGAGGTGCCGAGACGCCCTGATCAGTGGATGGACTTCTAATTGCAACACTATTCAACCTTCGATGTTGAAATGGAACCTCCCAACTGGGTTGAATTGATGAGGATCCGATGCGCCCTGATCAGCGGACGGACTTCTAATTGCAACACCATTCAACCTTCGATGTTGAAATGGAACCTCCCAGCTGGGTTGAAATCATGAGATGCCGAGACGCCCTGATCAGTGGATGGACTTCTAATTGCAACACTATTCAACCTTCGATGTTGAAATGGAACCTCCCAGCTGGGTTGAATTGATGAGGATCCGATGCGCCCTGATTAGCGGACGGGCTTCTACTAGAGATGGGTCGTTCCCATGTAAATCCGGAACCGTTCCATGGGTTCCAGTTCCCTTACGGGAACGGGGTTCTATAGTTCCGACGGTCACCCCATGAGAAAACCACAATTCAGTCCCAAACTGATCAGTTCCTGGGAACTTTAACAATTCCGCCGTTCCAGTCGAAACGAATCTGACACAAACAGTTCATAATTAAGCATTATGGTAAGTATTCAACCAGCTAGTGTTTTGGGACCCCGCTCTTCAACAAAATGTATACATGTATAAATTAATAAACCGTTAAAATGTCGTCTCATAGAGAAGCAAACATTATTTAACAAAATTGAATAGGTAACAACAAGGTAACTTTAATCCACATTGTGGTGGATGAGAATGAAGAGATTGCGGAGAACGATAAATGTGAGAAACCACAACGGAACCGGGACGAGAGCGGGAGTGGAGCTTCTTCTTCCGATTTTCCGTTAACGTTCCGTTCACGCTAGATGGATATTTCACTAGTAAATTATGATTGGTTCTCGTTCGCGAGCCAAATAGTTCCTCACCGTACAGTTTTCCCCTACTCGATGGTTTCTTCCTATTTTGCTCACAACAAGAAACATCTCTTACATCATCCTTAAATGCTGAACGACCTATAATAGAAGGAAACATTTTTTCAAACCGTTCCAGCCGGAACTGATTATTTCTACAAGACCGTTCCGTTCCATTCCGTTCCGATGGTGGAACGGGTTCCGCGGAGCGTTTCCTGTTGGAACGCCCCATTCCTTGCTTCTATTTGCAATTCTATTCAACTTCGGTGTTGAATTGGAGTCTTCCAGCTGGGTTGAAATGACAAGTGCCGAGTTGCCCAGATCAGCGGACGAACTTCTAATCTGAGGGGGGCCTTGAGGCTAATGTTGTTGCTAGTCAACCTAAACAGCTGAAATTAGGGGTGAAGCCCTCAACCCTACGGAACTGATGGAAATTCAAACTAAATATTTCGCCGAAATTAAAATTAAATTAAATTTTCTTTGAAAACGCTATGAGGTTAATTGCGTTTCCATTCAACCCAATATGCTTAATTTTGAGGTGTAGTCTTTCTAAGATTGCAAGAAGCCGAGACGCCCTTATGGATGGAGGGAGTTCTACTGCTAATTTCACCGCTCTTCAACCTGGGTTGTTGAAGGTTAAAATTGCAAATGGAGCCTCCCAGTTGGTTGATGCGACAAGGAGCACAGACTCACTTTCTTATAGGAAATTTCACGCCGATCCCAAATATACTCACATGTTAGGGTTACTAACTAGTCCTTTAACGTTCAAATACCAAAAAATGGCTAAAAACCAGTTTTTTTGGTCTGAATTTGAGAAAATAAAATCGGTTTATTTTCCCGAGCGCTCGATCTTCTATCCTGTGCCACATTAAAATTTGATCGAGAGCACTTCGTATGTCAGCAACAAAGTTACGTTTCAGGACCCGTAGAACACGATGGTGCCGTCAAAATCGCTGGAAGATGCTGTCTTCCCAAAAAAATGCGTTCCCCTCATTTTTCCGCCTTAAACCGAGTAATTTTCGACGGGTTTTGCACGGGTTAGTACTAACATGTTGATTAAAGTTCCAATTTGATCCCATTCGAGTTTCGAGACATGAAATTCTTTTTTTCCTTTGTAGTGAACGAAAATGAAGACAGAAACGTTGGGTTTTACTATACTTTTCGTGGTTCCACGTAAGGTTTGATACCTAGTCATTTCTAACAGAAAAAAAGTCTGCCAAGTTGGGTGGGCAGTATAACTTTCTCAGCTGTTGTAACATGGGCTGTAGGTCTCGATGGTATCTCATTATATCCCATCGCATCTATACATCCCACACTAAGCGAGCGAAGGGAGCAACATTCTCTACACACGTCGGATATCAACAAGGTTTTCCCTACGGACTTGGGATGGACTATATCCCATCGCATCTATACATTCTACAAAGAGCGTGCGAAGGGAGCGAGACAACCCACCTCATACCAAAGCGAGCAACATCCCCTACACACGTTAAACCTACTCTTAGTTACCTACCGTTTCCAATCATTCTACAAGTCCCGCTCGACAGTAAAAGACCATCGCATCTATTACAGCCACACCGAGCGAGCGAAGCGAGCAACATCCGGCTGGACATGGAGGCGAACGAAGCGAGCCGGAGTGGCTAGTAGTTTATACTTTCTTCGAATAAACTGCGTAATTTCCTCAGTTAATCGCTCAGTTCGGTCAATTTTCCCACTCGAGACGTATAGATACCAGTTGCGTGTCACTCGTCCATAGTATTTATGTAAATAAAGTTGAATTCGGCCAAAATGAACAAATCTTCGAGCAAATTTATGTCACATGACAAGACTCTTCTTTGAAGATACCACTCCTTGCTCCAGCGTTCACAGCGCCTTCGCGTATTCTTTCGTAGCTGCTCCACCCTAGCAGCAAGGAGACAGCATAAGGCTGCTCTTTTTTTTCCGGTCCATCACAGTTAATAGACAATATCCCGTTATATAAACCAAAACAATCCCGATGATTTCACGTTCAAATTGAGAACGGAGAGCGGATACCCTTTATACTAGAAAAAATCGCGGCAGGCCGCTTATACTTTCTCTCTTATGAAAGAAGAGCTATGAGCATTGAAAATGTCTTAGTAATTTCAATGTTTTTTATTGTTTTAAATAAAATAAAAATTAGAAATCATAAAATAATTATTGACACACAATTACTGAATTTACTGTAAGCCAGTCTCGGCGATACCCTATTCTTTCACGGAAATTGCCCGAACAGTGAAACTTGGTAGTGACAATTCGTACTGATTTCTCCAACCGAACATCATATGATTTATTAACTGCATGTTGCGAAAACTACCTTGGAAAAAACACCTAACTTGTTTATAGGTTGCGTGACGTTTTTTCTTTGCGTAACAAAATTTCCGGTTGATCCGCCGACACAAGATCTTCTCGAACGATCAAGTTTGTCCCCCACCCCTGCAACTACTTGGAACCGTTCCCTACAAGAAGAACTGTGAGTTCTTCAATTCCGTTCAACCTCTTTCGTTTTGAGCAGTAGTCAATCCCTTAGTAAAAATGCAGATTAGTGGACATGTAGTTAAGAATGAAGTGTATAGTTTGGTGGTCTGGATGCTCGCAAGCTCGCATCTCAAAAATACATAACATCAAGTAGTCAATCCCTTAGTAAAAATGCAGATTAGTTGGATATGTAGATCAGAATGAAGTGTATAGTTTGATGGTCTGGATGTCGCAAGCTCGCATCTCATAACACGATCACATAACAGTTTCGAAACGTAAATGTGACTTTTCATTTGTGACTCATGAACCGCTCCGCGTTGAACGGAATTGAAGAACTCACAGTTCTTCTTGTAGGGAACGGTTCCAAGTAGTTGCCGGGGTGGGGGACAAACTTGATCGTTCGAGAAGGTCTCGTTCCGTCGACTAAGACCTTTTCAATGTCAAAACTGAGCCAAAAACGAGGTAAAAACTGACAGGTTCTACCCTACACTTACAGTTCAGATAACCGTACAGTTATTTGCTAAATTTTGTCCTCATGAAAACAGCGCAGTTAAACTGAGCGTGTGTAGTCCTCTTAAGAGGTCTGTTGGGTTCTACTTACTAATCTATCTACTTATATCTTCTTTCGTTATATTTGCTATAGGTACCTATGCTTATGTTTCATGAAGAATCTCATGTTCGTAGCCATGATCTATGTGCCGCGGGTGCTCTCTGTTCTCATGTTCCCAGTACCCCCACTCGTGGCAGGAGAGCCCCGACGGGAGCCACATCATCGGGCACATGATCCTGAAGAAGAACACGCGGGAGGGCGGCCACGCCTCGTCGGCCAACATCCTCGGCCTCAAAGTCGTCGGCGGGAAGCTCCTGGAGACGGGCGGCCGCGGAGCTCTCATCGACAAAGTCAAAAAAGGGTCCATCGCCGATGTCGAAGGACAGCTCCGCCCTGGTACGCCCCCTCCCTTTCTTCTCACTCTCTCTTTCTCTTTACTTTCTTCTTTTGACTCTTCAGCTCTAAAAAAATACCCGATCCTCACCATCAACTCCAATCCTAATAATCCCACTTTCAGTGCATAAGAAGAAATTTTCAAATACATCTCAGGATGACACTTAAATAACACAGTTGCCATCTACATATACCGACAAATACATGCGTTGTCCCTATTTATCCACCCAACATGTATGTAATTCGCGCGAATTTTAGAATCTCAAAACATTTACTGCCTACGTTTTGAAATTCTCAAATTTGTGCAAAATGCGGTTAATTGATATAATTTGGTCATACTCAAATATTCTCCGAACTAAAAATCTTTCACGCAGTTGAAAAAATATTTTTCTTATATCATACTTCTTATTTTTGGACTATTCGTCTGGTCAGAGTCTTTGGTTTGTACTCTTATTTTCAATAATGAACCATTTTGTAATCGAACAAGAAAAGCGAAATGCAGCACGATTGTAAGTGCAATGAATACCGAGTCAGATCTTGATTCAGTCGAGAGTGACAAGTGTCACTGGCATTACAGGTAGAGGCATGAGAGTGGTTAATTTGTGTTGTGCAATGTATTGTGAAAACAATTTGAATACACAATGATCAGTATTCAAAAAAGTCTCAAACATAATAAGTGAAATTGTTCGGGGTATTAACAACAAACATCGGTCTTAGGCCGTACCTCAGCTCTTGCCAGCCTGTCCGCGTGCTAAAGCCGCTGTCTCCGCCACAGCTTCACGCGGAAGAGCATTGTGGCTACAATTTCGGGCAACTCCCCTGTGTTCGCTTCGGCTCAAGAACCCTCGTTTAGTCACCCTCCTGAAAGTGCGGAAATCCAGCTTTCCAGCTCTATACATCCTTCTGGGTTTTCATCTTGAGTCCAGCGTGATGGTGTGTGAACTGGTGAGTGGTTTCAAGGTTTCGACGGAGCAGCAGTGCATAGGTGGTAGACAACTGGGGTGGTGGGGTTGGGGCACGATGAACCAGCGTATTGAGGAGATTTCGTTTGTCCAAATTGAGCTGAGCTGAAATGAACGTGGTGGACGTCTGCGGGGCTGATCTGTATGCCAGCAGAAACAAGGGCAGCTTCTCGTACCATTCGCTCTAGTGCTCGTTTACAAGCATCCCCGAAAACTTGGTCAAGTTTCGATTCATCCTCTCCACCAACCCATTGAACTTTGGACAAAAAGTGGTGGTTCTGGTTCTTCGCATCCCCAGCAGGTCAGCTGAGTGTCGAAATCCCTCCCTTGGCCTGTGTGAATTTCACTGGCTACCCCGATCCTACTGAAAACATGCTCCACCAATGCTGCGTCGACTGTTTCAGCTTCTTGATCTGGGATAACTATGGCCTCGAGCCATCGGGTGAAATAGTCTACGACGACCAGGATGTACCTGTGCCCCATCGAGTCCAGGGGAAGGGGCCCAATATGTCGACTCCTACTCGGCCAAAAGGGTTGCTTATCGTTATCTGCTGCAACAGTGCTCGCTTGCCTGGACCCTTATACCTCCAGCAAGTTGGGCACATCAAGCACCAAGCCTGGGTATCGCAGCTCATTCCCGGCCAAAAGTACCCCTGTCAAACTTTGGCTCGTGTCTTATACAAATTAATGTACGCTTCCATTGGCTGGTTGTGGGACTCTTGCAACACTTCTTGGGTGAAAGCCGTGGGTACAACCCACTGCAGCCATGTTCTGTTCTATTCTATCCATCCATGAAAGAGTTCTCTGTCATGTACTTTCAGGGAGTCCTAGGGGTTGACAAACTGACGCGTTTTATGGTTCTGGGGCAAGAGCTTGGATGGGTCTGGCCTCTGGTTTGCTAGTTTCTTCTCTACCATAAACCTCACTGCGGGGTCCTCCTTTCCTTGCAATTCTCGATTCTCCACAGTGATTTCTACGGCTTCTCTTGTGCCCTCTTTCTACCTACAAGCGCAGGACTTGCATTAATGTCCTCAGGGTCGGCGGGGTAATCCATTTGCATTGCCGTGACTTTTCACGGCTCTGTACTGGTGTTGTGTCTCAAGACTTGTTGCCAATCCTCTTCAAGGTCGATGGAAGGACGCCAGCCACTTCAGAGCAGCGTGGTCTGTCCTCATTGTGAACTGTTTCTCAAACAGGTATTGGTGGATGGATTGGTGGGATGTTGCTAGGAGCTCCCATTGTGTGGCGCAGTAGTTCCGTTCCTGTCTCGACAGTGTCTGACTGAAGTAGACAATGACCACTTCTAGTCCTGTGTGTTCCTGGGACAACACCGCTCCCACATTGTGCGCACTCGCGTCACAGTCCAGCAGAAACGGCTTTTGTAAAGTCCGGGGAGGCTAAGACGTCAACAGTTCCTTCAAGGTTGTAAAACTGGCCTCAGACTCCCTGGTCCACTAAAACTCAGCTGGTTCCTCCGTCAGCCAGGTCATAGGCTTAGCCACCTTGACAAAACGCCGGTAGTAGGAACAGAATCCAAGAAAGGACCTTACCTGCCCATATTGGGTACTGCACATTCCTTGACGGCGCTGGTTTTCGCAGAGTCAGTGTGGACGCCAGCCCCATAAATGGCATAGCACAAGTACGCTGTCTCCTGCTGGAAAAAGGAACATTTCCTGGGGTTTATCTGCTAATTGGCTTTCGCTAAGCACTCAAAAACCTCCCTAATCTGTCCAGCAGCTCCTCAAGAGTGGCGCCTAATACGATGATGTTGTCAAAAGGTACACTTGATTGATTACAAAGGTTCATTATCGGAAATAATAAACCTAAATGATTCCGGTGTCGGTGTTAGTGTCGCGAATTTCAGACTGACCTCTAGCCCAAAAACATAAATATCTGTGTTAACAAAATTGGAAGAATAGAGCAAAACTCAAAATGATTGGCCTCTAATTCTCATTGATAGATGCTTTCATTGAGTAACATAAATACCGGTAGACTAAAATACCAATCACATTTGCCAAATTCATTATCTCCATGTTTAATCCCTCATCAATTTGCCTCTAATCACCATTTACAGAAAGAAATTAACATGCCTACCTAATACAATTCAAATAAAAATATGACACATTACGTCAGATATTGGCGAAATTGGCAAAACTGTCATTATACTGAATTGGCACCAACATTTCAATCCTTTCTCTCCTCTCTTTTCTTCATCCCTTAGCGAAGTTTTGCATGCTAGCAATAGTCAAAGTGTATTTTAATCGATCAGCCCGTAATGCTGCTTTCATACTGTAGCTTCACTGTTACTGATTTGAATATGAAAAAATATTTTCTTTTAAATGAAAAATTCATTATGATTTTCGACTTACAACGTTTCCAAATTACGATATTCACATTGAAGAAAATATTAAAATATTGCAATAGCAACCTAATTATTGATGGTCTATCTGTCATTCTTTCTCCATTGCTGTTCCTTCTTTGAAACTTCAATTGAACATGTATCGATAATTTCCGATAACTAATGTATCTTGCCTAATGATATGTGTATCTTCTCTTTTCTTTTTCTTGATGGATCTTTTGGATATTCTATGAAAAACTTGTCTCGACCCCTTTCGGAATGTCAAACTTGATGTTTCCTTCGGCTTTCGGAGTCACCACTATCGCTTGCGCTGTAGCATTTGACCTCGCGAATGTCGTTAAATCCACAGCTTCCCCTCTTTTAAGAAAACAATCAGTGTTAAATGTTGATTGTTTGAAGTTATATTCGTCCGAACTGGACATTTTGCGAGAACTCCCCGCTGAAATACGAATAGATTTGACCATCTTGATCTTGTTGGTATCGATAAACCAGTTTCAAATGTTGTATTCATCTTTTCATTCAGTAGGTATGATATTAATAATGGACTAAGTATCACGCTCGGCACATGTACATCAACCATGCCAAAAGAATGAATGTTATAATATAGATTTACCTCCCGTTAAGTTATTCTCTTCAGTGTTGCAGTTCATTCATGTTTGATATTGTCATGATTCCAACCAAATAAATTAAAAAGATCCACGATAATTTTGACTTAAAAATCAGTTACGATATTTAGGTGTGTAAAAATATGCTTGGATCGGATGTACATGCCCTTTTAACAAATGGGAAACGTAAAGATTTTCTAAATTAAATTCCATTTAGTTCTACAGTAATGTAAGAAGTTTTTGCGTTTTATGCGAGTATATCTGTATGTACGTAAAAAGGTATTGAAATTCCCTCCCTAGTTTTCTTTCATTTCACATTGCAGGATACCTTCAAATTACACATTCTTGAAAATCTCTCAACAATATGAAGCATGCAAAATTAAACAGCCAGAATCACCATAAGTGTACCTACCAAATAACGTCTTAGGTAGACAAACTTTTGTAAATAATAATTTAGATACGTTTTTTAAATGGTTAAGAAATCATTTTCGGATATCATATTTGAATTTCCCCATTCCGATTCTAGTCAAAATTTTGTTTCTAGTCCATTATCCTAATAACCAGCTGTTCGGTAATGCTGTCAACACCATGCATCTTAAATTACTCGCAACGAAGTTGTGGAAACCCATTTCAAAAAGGTTATTTAGTGGAAAACGTTATTTCCACAAAAAATTAAGAGTTACATTGTTAAATGGATTTCGACGGTTAGGTCATCGTCAGTAACAACCAATAACTGAACACACATTAGAAAGGGCCCAGCTTATATAGGGTGTCCCAAAAGTACCCCCCCCCCCCCCTTATCAACATTTTTCCACATTTTTTGGAATATCGAAGTAAAACTTGGAAAGCGTTTTCGGGGTGCCTGATGGTATGTTGTAAGAATATAAAAATCAGGAAAAAATCCCAGAGTTTTTGGGCACTTCGAAAAAAAAGTTTCCATTTTTTGCCGAATGACACCTTATTTTAAAGCTTTTTTAGTGCTGAATACGATAGTGAACCAGAAATGTGGTATCCTATTCCGTTTCTTGATTAAAGCCGATAAATCATAAAGAAGCGCGATTTTTTCAAAAGCTAGCTTCTTTTGGAAAAAATCTCGCTTCTTCTTGGTTCATCAGCTCAAATTTGAGAACGGAATAAGATATCGTAATTTTGGTTTCACCATCGTGTTCATCTCTCAAAAAAAAAAATTTGAAAGCAGGTGTAAAGATGGATTTTTTTTTTTCTCAAAATGCCCAAAACTTTTGGATTTTCCTGATTTTTATTTGCTCAAAACTTAGTATCAGGCGATTAGTATCAGTCGATTTAACATTGTAACTATTTATTTAACATTGTAACCATTTATTTTTTCGGGAAAATAGACAACGTTTTTCTATAACTTCCGTTTTGTCGACAATTATTTCTAGAATCTTATCAGCCTTTACATTTTACGTATACATTTTTTAATTAAAAACTATCGATGATATCTTATGGAAAAAATTAAACAAAATTGAAGATGCTCCATTTTCTATGGTGACTCCCGTTTGAAATTCCCTGATTTTCTATCAAATTGGCCCACTCCACAATTTATACAGTTGCGAATGCTGTCGCTGTACGCACTTCTTTCAGTTTGAATCACAAATCAAAATCAAAAATCAGTTTGAACTCTGCTTTTCCTAAAAAGGTAACAGAGACCAGAATTTAGACCGTGAATATTTAGCATATCAAAATAATGCTTATTCCGAAATGGCAATTAGTTATTTAACTTATCAATTTGTCACTTAAACAAATATATTGTTGGTGGCATACATAAGTTTCCTTATGTGGGTAGATGGCAACGGTACATTCCAGATGACTCGCAAATTTGAACAACATTGTTCCAAAATTTAAAGACACTTCTTCAGACTTTAAAAAATTTCTGAATTGATTTCGTAGATGTTTCCAGTCTTTAAAGCAACAAGATCAAGAGTAATTTACGAGAAGATATTCGTATTTTTGGTCGTAAATTGAGTGTTTAGCTTCTTCAGTGACATGAGATGCCCTTTTTAAACTACATGTGTTAGGTCCTCCCTCTTTCACAAGGGGTTCTCGTGATTTCTCGATGTCATTATGCCACTTTAGTCAATGTGTAGTCTTCCGTTAGACACAGTATCAGTGCTGAAGGAAATTACTTTATCCTGTATCTAACCCGAAAACATTAATAATATTGAACAATGTGAAATCCAAATGTACGTTCATCATATGTGCACAAGAATCTATTGTTGGTCGAAATCCCAAATCGAGGTTGTGTCTGGGTTATAACAGTATGCATATTTATTAGATTTATATCTAAACTTGGTAATATATGTTGCTTTGGTAATATTACGAGTACTCAGCCTTGATTCCTTGAGCTAATGGTGTGATTATTGGCTTACAACCATACCACTTAACCAAAATCGCTTTGTTTTTAGTGAATTTTAATTATTTCCATACAATTACGATATATAAACCGTTTAATGTCCAGCCTAAAAGAACACCGTAACCCAAATTTTCATTTAATCAACACAATGTACATATGTATGTATTGGAACCTATGTATTGCCTGTCACTCTGTCTGTCTGCAGTTGGTTGATCACGTCAGTTTGGGTGTTGCGTGTTCACCAAAAATAAACCTTGAACTCCTCAATTAATATATTTTTCCCCAAGTAATAAGATCGCATATTAAGAACATTTTATTACAGTTTCCGTACATTTTTTAACGCACAATCTTAGAACAGTAACTTAGAACAGCGGTGCCCAATCTTCTTGTATAACAAATACTTATTTATTTTAGTTTTAATAGTGAGCTTACTTTTGCTTTCAAAAGGAAATTTATTGTGAGAAGAATGTAACATTTTACTATGCTAATATTTTCTCACAAAGAGTAGTTTGGCGTTAAATTAAACAATGATAAGAGTTAAAAATATAAGCTTGGGCGATTTAGATTCCGAGAATGTTATAAAAACGTTAAATCAGCTACCTATATTGCTTCTTTTTTTTTCAATTCTAATTTAGTTGTTTTATTAAATATTCTCTAACAATACAATATTGTCAGCAGTTCTTATTCTCGTATAATTTCCATTATTGTTATACTAGTGGTACTTGAAATTATCTTCTCATATTGAGTGGTAAGCTACTAAAAAGTTTGGGATCCGCTGTCTTAAAATTTAGTCTTTCGGTTCCAACAGTAAAATTGAATTTATCACAACCCTTGAGTCATCAGGAACGCATCAAAGTAGGGCTAATTTCTCGTTGTTACGTTAGGTGAGTTTGGTAAATCTTGTTTTCTGATGTAAAAGCCTTGTTTGCGATAGCAGTAGTAATCTTATTTGAACAATTTTGTTTCAATGAATTTACAAAATCGAAAAACATCCATATTTTAAGACACAATTTAGGTAACGACCCGACCAATTACCACGACTATGTTTCGGCTTGAAACAAAATAATGTTAAATCAAAATTTCAAGCCAAACCGTCGAAACAAACCACGATTCCTCAGTACACTCCGTTTACTCACAAATATACTTGATTCAACTAGCGTCAAAAATCAAATTCTCGTCTTACACAGGTCCGATGTTTCTCTCAGAAATCAGAAATCCACCAGAGACTCAATCAAATTCACCATTGTCACCATCAGTTTTTCAAGGAAGTCTCAAACATGATTACAGTACTAATTTTAAAATACTCAAAATCGTAGGTAACATACTTGTAACGGTAGCAGACAGAAGCGCTGGTTACACGATTGATAAGGGACAAATGCGCCGGTGCTTGTTGGACGAAAGCGCCAGTCCATGTGCATACTTCATTATCCCTAACTTTTTTCATTAACCCCAAAAGTTTTTTATTTCATTTTATTTATTTATAATAATAATTATTATTATTATTATTTTGTTTTTTTGCGCGCGTTGCTGCTAGCTCATTCTGATCTATTTGTTCATCTAATCTATATTTTACTGGAAAGATTGACCGGATTTTTTCCATTTTTGAAATGCGAGCTTCTGAGCATCCAGACCACCAAACATCTTTGTGATATTTTTGTCCTTATACCTACATGTTTCACCATCAACATTTGTCAATGTTAACAACTACCATAATAAATACCGACGCTTTTGGTAGAGTTTCCACCGGAGGTGGGCAGTATTGAGTTACCTGGGTATTTAGATCGGTACTTTATCGGATATTTCTGGCCAATTTGAAGAATTCTTGTCGCAAAAATTACCAAAATCAGCCAATTTATCAAATTCAATGTATTTACCGTATAGTTACACGAATGGAAACGTGAAGGTGTAGTACAGTTACTTGGTATCTGTATGAACCGTCACAGATACTTTTTTCGGATATTGTAACTGTATCCAAAATCCGCGGATACAGATACTTGCCGAGGGAATGTGAGTTCGGATACAGATACAGTTACTTGTATCCGTAACCGTAACAGTATCTAGTTACTTTTTCGGATACATTCTCAAAAATCGCCCTAATTTACTGGAATTCGGAAAATTGACTCCTACTGCACACCCTAGTCGCAGTTTTTGAGTTTACTGAGTATGAAACGGGGAAGTAACGAATTCCAGTCATGCAGCATGGCTACGGTCTGCATTTTCAAAGAAACATGCGGTTTTTTATTTTTAGTTCCACGAATAAGTACGCAAAAACTGAACCTTACTGAACCTTGGCACATTCAGAAAAATCTGAAATCTGATATTTTGTACAACACATTCTAAAAGCCTCAAAGGATACAGTGAAAATTTCAGATTTTTTTATTGACCCTAAGGCGAAAACCATTTCAGTGCGGCGTGTAGTGTGCGAAAATTTATTCCTATAGGAAATTCTGGAGGCCGAAGCAGTATAATATCAGAATTTCAGATGTTCCCAACTGCGGCAAAGTTCAATTTTTCTTATTTGTGGAACTAAAAATCCAAAAACCGAGAAGGAAAAAGCGGTGCGTAGCTGCATGACTGGAATTCGTTACTTCCCCGTTTCATACTCTGTAGACATGGTGTGCAGCAGGGGTCAATTTTCCAGATCCTAGTGAAATTAGGACAATTTTTGTGATTGTATCCGAAAAAGTTACTAGATACAGTTACGGTTACAGGTAGAAGTAACTGTATCCGTAGTTACTTTCCCTCGGTAAGTATCTGTTTACGTGGATTTCGGATACAGTTACAGTATCCGTAAAAGTGTCCGACACAAAAAAAAGCAACTCCAGGGCTTGTAACTGTAATTCCGAGCGGATACAGTTACCTGAACCTGCTAGTAAATGTATCCGTACTTGTAGTTACAAATGCCCAACTCTGGTTTCCGCCATTGTTTAGTTCAAACCATCGGCGCTTTTGGATAGGATCAACTGGCGCTTTTGGGAAGCAATAAAACAACACACCAGTGCTTTTGCGTGGCAGCCACTCGAAAGTATACGAAAAAGTTGTCAATAATCACGATTTTTCAAAGTCCATCCCTTGTTCTGCACTCCATCAAGATTTCCAGACTTACGCAAAAACTTCAATTGTCCAAATTTTCAAAGTAAATTGAGAACGGGAAAGCCACAAACAAAGGGGAAGAATCGGGAGTGTTGCCAGTCCATAAAATGTCTACTGAATGATCCCATCCATTTTCAGACCATAGTTCACCACAGAGATCGCTGAAGTATTCTTTGTTCTCATAAATTACTCCATCGCAACAATCTCGCCTGTAAAATAAAAAGACACCAGCTATGAACCCAGCAAAAATTAGATCAACAAAATATTTCTCATTAGTTACAGAATTTTTCAGTCGAAACATCCATATGTTTGGTGTTTAGAAAAAGTATAAAATGAATTTTATAACCCTCCCCCCCCCCCTCCCAGTTAGTATCTCACGAATCGAATTTAACTCAGACACAACCATTTCATTTACTTTACCTTGTAACTTTATTTTTAAAAAGCCTGATAGAATTAGATTGCTTTTCGGATTCTCATTCTCCAGATGAAAAAAATTTTGCTAAAAAGCAGTAACGCAAAAACATTGGCTACTAGAAACGTAGTGCATCATCCTATTGGCTAGCTGGATTTAATATATCAAGCAAGTTCGCTTCATTGAAACTGCATTATACAGCATACAATAAATTAGATGGTGCGTGGAATTTGCCGCATTTTGAGAAATTTTGTATTTACCTGACGAAGGTTGAGCTTTTATTGTACCGTTCCTTCTCTTGATAATAAGTCAATAAAAGTCTTCCATATTTAGGAACTTTTAATTAGGATTAATGTTTATGGTTCTAACAGTAACGCTTAGAACGCCACATATTTCATTCCTGCGTAAATCGCAAATCACGATGAGCTATCATAGAAGCCATAAAAATCCCCATGTTTCTAAAATAGTTGTCCAAATTATCATAAAACGAGAGTGCTTTTTTTTACCAAACAAAACTTTCATTTTTACAATAGGTGTATTAATTGAAAGAGAAGCATGAAAAAGGGGGAAAACTATCATTTTAATCCCATGAAACAGTTTTCAAATATGAAAATGTCAAAATCAGCACACAATTTTATTTTTAAAACTGCGAATTATCACGCAAACATTTATTATTTCTTTTCTGCTTTAATCAATAGTAAGTTTAGTGAAGAAAGAACTTTCTGCTTAATCTACAGATTTTTCACTCACTCAGCTGTAGAATATTAATTCAATACTAGTTTATAAATTCGACAATCAATATTTAAAAATGGTTTTCATCACCCTCAAAAAACTCAATGTCAGTAAAAAAATCAATTTCAATCAATCAAAATCAATGTCACTTAATGTCAAAAAATCAATGTCAGTAAAAAATCAATCGTCGCCCTAAAAAAATCAATCTCAGTAAGAAATTTGATGAAAAATTTTGTTTTTGAGTGGGATTGAACTCTCAGTCCACTATATCGACATCACAGTTGCAACATTGGCGAATGTTTATAAATATTGTTATCCTTTATAAATCAATCACACTTACATATTTTCATTTCTAAACTCAAGGCTGCATAATTTATGAGGCTTACATAATCCGATTGGTTTCATCCGATACATCGAAATTAAATCTTTCACTTTGCTTCTTCTTCCCAAAAAAACTTTTTAAGATACTGACTGATTTTTGAAAATGTTACCTTCTCAATTTTTGATATTTTTCGGTTTTATGAATGTGGTACCGAGATTTCAAAACCTTCCTCGGCCAAGATGAGATTTTCGATCAAAATTGTATTAACTGCGTTCCAGTACTTTTGGGAACAACAGATTTTATTATTATTAGATTTTCGAATCGATGTATCTTGTATTGCAAATTAACAAGCATGAGGGGAGTTGAAAAACTGTTTTTCTTTTTGATCACAAAGAAACACTATTGGTTTTGTTGTTTACGATTGAGAATAGCACCTAAACAAAAATGTCTCTTTTACCTTAAATGCGTGAAATGAAACAACTGATATATGTAGCCAATTTCTCACTATTCATAATTAGGGACTTTTGTATACAAAAATCAGTCTACAAATATGAAGAGCAACATGGCTGCAGAAAGTCCCAAAAATACTGTGAACATTCGAGCTATGACTAGTTAACCTCATCTTTGACTATTTTCGACTATCTATTTAGGACCAAAATTTAGTGTCTGGCTGGGTATGCAATTATTCATTATAACTGGTCCACCGTTACCAAGTACCAGTTATTATTTATTGAAATGTCTATATATTGCCTACTATTTCTTTTAATTTTGCATTTTAAGAAAATATACTGGAACTTGAGAGTTGATGTTATTGTAAACAATGAAGGAGAAGGAACGGTGCCTAATTTTTACAATGAGCGATTGCAGGTTTTTGATTAGTCAAAATTTTGAATGCTTCTGTACAGTTTTTATCGTAAAGAAACACATTGCAGGTATGTAATTTCCTGACGCAAGCAAACCCTTTTTCGCATGTATATGTTTGAATAATGATATTGCAGCCAAGAAGACCAAGATCGACTTCTTTCGTATATCGCGCTACGTCAGCTACACCAATGCATTGGGGGAAATAGTAATTTGTGGTTTTGATGTGTTGAGTCTTCGAAATATGACTGGATTTTTTGCTCTTTGATTCAAACTCTCAGGGATTCTGATTCAGAAATTGAATATTAATTTCAAACGGAACTATCTTTCAGTAGTAACAAGCCTCCTTTTTTTTCTTTTTCGTTGTCACAATATTTTTTTTACTTCTGCACCTAACGGCTGTAGACAGGAAAACTTATCGAGCTGAATCAAAATGAGTAATTCAACATAACCTTGTAAAAAAGGATTATTATGTTTGGGGCTGCGTATTATATGAAATCGTTTTCAGGGGGAGAAATTTGTTTCTTCCCTGCCTTCCTATCCCAGGTAGCTGTTCCCATGCTAGGTAGGTAGTGGCATTGGTTTTTATTAGAAATTTGTTAGTTCGAATTTGTGAATATCGTTGATGGCTTCGAAAAGAGCAAATGATAAGCCATTCGTTATTTGGTCAGCTGAAAATTAAGAGTTGGATGCTCTGCTATGCTTCTGATTAGTGGTTGTACGAGAAGTCTACCTCTGTTTGGAGAACGCATATCTTGCTTTTTGTTCCATTTACCTGATAGATATTGACTGCAGCGCATGTATAAATCAAGGCATTGGCAGTTACTCGTGACAACAGGTGCTGGGCTTTGTTGTTATTAGAATTTCTAATTATCATTGATGGCTCTGAAGAAAACCGGTTATAGGCCATTCATTATTTGGTTAGTTGAAAATTGAGTGCTATACGCTCTGCTATACTATGTATTATTAGTGGGGTATGAGTAGTCTCTGGATAGAAGACCTCATATTTTGCCTGTTGTTGAAAGCTGTACTTTTCCTTGAATAGTTCAGGTCACTTCGAGAACTCACAGACTGTAGCGCCATGCAGAGATCTGGTCTCATGAGAGGACACAAGATTTCTTAGGCATCCTCCCTCATGGTGGGAGGTGTCGATATTTTGGCGTTGTATTTACTTGAAAAGCTTAATTAACCTCCTGATCTTTGGAGGCCTCGTTCATCCTGCACACTTTCATAAAATACACGAAAAACCCAAATTTTAAAATAGCGAAGAGTGTTCCCAAGCTTACCCCGTTGGGCCCAGAAATAAACGCAAATGGGAGAGGTGTGGCCTGAAGAAAAGCGATTCGGATGTTTGACCTAGTGAGCATACCTACCAATATTGGAATCCCAAAATACGTTGTAATTTTCCTGCTAAACACCCTTTGGCATGGCTAAAACGCGGCTGTATTGGAAATCACTTTCCGCTGGCCAACTTGTAATTTTTTCATAATGTTCGACCTGCTATGAGTGAAACTGCATTTGAAAAGCTAAGGCATGAAGGACTATCAGGCTTGTCTACCTTGACAGAACCGATGCCCGACCGCTTTCCCTTATATCAAGCTATGAAATATACGACACGTCGCACTATGGTCCAGAGGTTTAAATTAATATGATCATATTTTCAGTTTGGGAAAAGGGTGTCGAATTCAGTAATCATTGAAAAATTATCGTAATGTTCATCTAGACATAGGTGCAAAACTCGAAAGGAGTACTTTCCGCGTAAAAAATTTCTCGTTAAATTTGATACACTTAAGACTCTCAGGGTTTTTTTATTTGGCCTCCTCTTTTTCCACTTGATTCACATACTCTTAATATTGACATCCATGTCGAAAAAGTCTCTGTGAGTTTTTCACTTTTTATGGATTTTCCCTATTATTTGGCAGTTTTTTCAAAAGCTCCGCTAAGCTGGGGCTCCAAAAAAAAATTTCTCGACTGTTTTAGATTCAGTCAGATACCCTTTCAACGTTCAAAACAGCCTTCCTACACCCACCCAGTTTATAGATTTGTTTTCGCTCATTATTGCTGACAAAACGATCCAACGTGATAACACTGTGGGTAGTATGGTAGTAGACAACATGTGTGCTTGAAAATCGTTGAAGTCGTTTGTTAAAAAAATCGAAAATACACTTTTGAAAAATGGGTTTTTACAATGTATTATGGTTTGGGTATATTTCGGGCGTAAACCCCATTTTCCGAAATAGAAATTTTTTAATTTCGTTTTTGGGATTCCGACTGCTCTTGACCATTTCAAACGACAAACACAGACATTTAAATATAACTGATTCGCTCAGTAGATATCTCATGTTTGTGTTTAAAAAAATATAAATCAGGTTGAATAGAGAAGTTTACTTTTTGAATCAAAGAGTAAAAAGTTTGATGTTAGTTGAGAAGACAGAGCACGAGACTGCACACGAGACTTTAGCAATGCTAACTAAACATCATCCAAACATGAAAAAAAAAAGATAAGTTAAAATCAAAACCGAAAATCGAAGGAGACAGTTTCCATTCGCCCGTCGAGAAGTCAAATTCGATGCCCTTAGCATTACAAACAAGTACCGATTGTCTTGCAGGGGATGAGGTCCTGGAATGGAACGGTCGATCCCTCAAAGGCAAAAGCTTTCAGGAAGTGTATGATATAATTGCCGAGAGCAAACAAGAGCCTCAGGTGGAGCTCATAGTGAGCAGAATCCAAGGGCCCAGGACCTCGAGGAGGTCGTACGTTCACCCCTCCAAGGGTAAGTGACCCTCAGACTCGACTCGACTGGAGTGGACGCGGCTCAGTTCGGCTTCGTGGATGTTGGTGTACTCTGAGGCCTCGATCAGTTTCTAGTCCTTAGTGGTTAACGTTATTCAGCTAACATAGTGAATTGGGCTACATAGTGAATCCCCAAACTACAGCCTGACTGGGACATAAAAATATGATTTGCTTAAGAGTGCTGCACTGGAAACGCTCCAGGGCAACTCTGTCTGCCTTGAAGCTCTTACCAGTTCTGTGATACAGAATATCTCTATGATCGAATGATAATTTGCGATCGTAACTGCACTTTGTATAATGTAAACAAAAATTATTCAACACCCAGAAAAAACCTCACAAAGCTGATGAAATTGTTGGTATAATTGCATAATTAGAATTTAAATCGAGAAATATGTAGTTATTGTTATATAGGAGTACCGGGGAAATATCAAAATCATAGATGAAATTAACTACGACGATTTTGAGGTCCGTAAGCCTAAACTTGTTGTAGTTTAAGAGTCGCGCCTACTGAAGCAAGTTCAGTGCTAGGTATTTGTGTATTTAAAACTGATAATATTATAGTATGATGATTTTAGCCAGCACCAAAGGAAGCCTGCATTAATATCCAAGGCTATGTATGCGCTAAACTACAGTT
Source organism: Adelphocoris suturalis (assembly GCA_030762985.1). Classification (NCBI taxonomy): domain Eukaryota; kingdom Metazoa; phylum Arthropoda; class Insecta; order Hemiptera; family Miridae; genus Adelphocoris; species Adelphocoris suturalis. The sequence goes on from CM061041.1 coordinate 62,623,291, forward strand.
TCATTTGTGGCCCATGCTCTGGTTCGCATTAGTGGTGCATTAGGCTCTGGTTCCAAGAAGGTTTAACTGAACCTTCGCGCCATTTCAGTCAGTTTTAGAGGCAAAGTATGGCAGTACCCATCTCTGAAGAATTTCACCCTTACATTTATGTATGGAAACAATTAAGGGTGAGCTGCTCAAATGTTAGCCATCTGCTTCTTACTCAAAACTGCTTAAAAATAGTTTCCATTAATAAGCATTTGAAGGCTGTAAAAGAAATTTGGGGCGATTTTGAAGCCTTAACGGTGTTTAGTAGCCACACAGCAGCAAAATTTTCAGATCGAATGGAATTTACCATCTTCCAGGTTCGAAAACTTAGTTGGTTTATAAGAGAGCTTTCAAAGTGTAAAAAGAGTTCAACGCCACACAACTATTGACAGTCTTGCAGCGAATCTCATTGTGAATCATATAGATTTTTGAAGCAACATTGACATTTCTTTGTTCATTCACAAGATATACACCCTTAGAAGAAATTCTCAAGGCCGAACTTTGCAAAATGAAGTGTGCGCACAGTAAGAGTTTACATTTCCGACTACTCCTCCAAGTGAGATTCTTACCCCCGAATTCCCAGTCTTAAGCATTTACCTGTAAAATGCTTCAACCTTTTCTTTTTTTAAGAATTTTTGCGGAAGTAAATGCGTGATTTCAAACTAATTTTGGGACATAGTTCCCAATGACAGTGAAGTCATTTCCCCGGGACCCTTTTTGAACTTCGAATTACCTTCAAAGTGTAAAAAAGGGTTCAAAGCCAAAAAGCTACCGACACACTTGCAGCGAATTACATTATGAATAATTAGTCTAAGACATTTTTTCAAAAACTCTCTTTACTGGCGGAAGTATCAACTCACATCTCCATTTCCAAGGCTAAAACCAGTATTCTTGGATACTCGCGCGTAAAATATTATCGCTGCATTCAATATTTTGGAGGTATCTGTTGGCAAAGATGTTGCTTTAGTAGTTTCCATACATGATCTGAAGTATAAATTTATTGAGACGTAAAAAATATAAAAACTCATCCATCATTGTAGTAACGTACCAATCTTTTTGAGATTCCCAAACTTCGTCACGATTGCCAGAGGTGACATAATATATACTGAGTCGGTACATATGGTCCATCATATCATCTGCTGATATTCCATTACAATGAAATACTCGCACGATTGCCTACTCATTTGGCGTTAACTCCAAATCTCGCAAATCTTGAAAAGTTCCCCTATTTTATGGCTATTCCTTGTTTTAGTACATACTCGTACTAGCGTAGAAATATGTTTGCTATTTCGAAGATGATGTGAACACATGGATAAAAATTATGGTATTATTTACTAATGACATAAAGAAAACTTTCCACGAGGCCTGGGAGTACCCAACCCGCAGTCTGAAACTGAGCAACGCCCTGTCCATCGAAACGTAAGCCCGTGTTTTATTCCCTTCACACACATTTTTGCCTGTTCATCCACTTTTCTCACTTTTTGAAAGTTTTTTTCTGGACACTTTTTCGAGTAATTACAATAATAATTTACCTTAGGTACTTATTGAGTTCTTTGCAACGATCATTATGGATTTCAATTATTTAAATATATATGTGAGTCACGTTTTCCTAATGTTATGTTTGAAAAATTACTGAAAACACCAGTTACCTCTTCCTCAGATCAATATATCTACTTTCAATGATTATTATCTGTCCCTACCCTATAGTATTTCATTTTTTCACCAATTCATTAGAATGATTGAAGACATAAGAGAAGTTCGCACTCAATTAATATAGCATTAAGTTATGAATAAAACATGAGACTTATCCCCAACTTGATGACCGTTTTAGAAAATAACAGCTCATTCGGTAAAATATCTTATTCTTGTTTTCATGAAAACTTCTTCGGTTATGTAGCCATCAGCACAGTGTTCAAACATAAGTAGCAAATACTTATTTTCTGCAAAAAAAAAAAAAATAATAATAATAATAATAATAATAATAATAATAAAATAAAATAACGATAAAATAATATTAAAATATTATTTGAACTTACTAAATATTTGGAATCATTCTTGAAATACCAATGATATCTGCACCAAAATGTGTACATTATACACTACATATGTTTGCTATGGGTTTCTACCAGTGTATCTCCCTTTGCAAATAAATTAAATATTTGAAATAATGATCATATATTAGATTATCTATTACATATTTGATTTTCAGTTATTTCAAACTGCTATTAGTAACATTATTTTATATCTCTTATATATGTTGGTCTGAGAAAGAGCGAATATACGCTTTACTTCTAGTGAGTCACTTCGATACGATTCATTCAGCTCCTATTTCTAATAATAGCTTTTAGTCTTACTGGTTTACCAACAACCGTCCAGAAACGATCACCAATATTTTCTCAATTTCAAACAATATCGTCTTACGTTATTTCAGTTTTTGTGTTTTTGTAATTTTTCACGCACTGTTTTTAGATTTGTCCTGCCTTAGATGATTTTTTTCGATTTACCGCACCCTTGAATAGAACTATTATGTTTGAAAACCCCTCACGTTTATATTACGACTGGGAAATACGGAATGTACCGCCTTATCATTCTCTGTTTGTACACTCTTGGACACCCATCACCTTCTCATTATATATAAAATAAGAAATAGGTATTTACTTCATTTGATTCAAAATTTATTTCAATAGTGACCTATCCTCCCTTATCTATCAATTTGAGACATAGTTTGGGATTTTTACAGTGGGCACTGAAGCAATTCAGCATATTCCTTGATTAGATTGTGCGTATATTGTTTAGGTACTTTGAGAATTATGTTGGATCTTAATTTATGCAGATATAATTTAAACATGAAAGAAAATCCTAATGATATTCCAAGTCATCAAGAATGTTCAAAACATGAGCTTTAGGCAGCATTTCAAATACACCGGGTTCAATCCAATTAAGTAGGTATTCTCTTGAAAGAACTACACTGGTAAAAACACATTTAATCAGCTCCACAATGAAACAGGTATGTGTGCTGGGCTTTGATCGATAGCTGCAAATATGTATTCATACTAATATCATACTCGTAAAATATGCAAAAAAAATACATTATCTGCATGAAATGCATTGGAAATGCATGCCTAAGTAGATTTTATGCTCCGCAAAGCCTGACGCGTTGGCGCTAAAGCTAAATTTATTTTATAATCAATGAAATATTTGCATTACACATAAATAATAATGGAGGAGTTTTAAATTCAATTAAATCGCTCTTTCTCCCTTGCAACCGCGAATTGGTTCATCTTGATGTAACGTTCTAAAAGATGAGAGATAGAGTGCTGAATCAACATTGCACCACGTAGGTATACTTATTCACATGTGTGAGTATGTGAACACATTATTTTAGAGACAAATTCTGATTGTAACTCCTATTTGCAAACTTTTTTTAGTATATAACATAAATTAAGCATAGAGTAAATCATGAAGCATTAACAAAAGCTTGAAAGCTCATTCAAATAGGGCGTTTTAATGTTACCTGCCTATTAAAAACTACATTAAAATCATTTTGGAAAGATGAACTTCTCCATAGAAATTTTTTGCTACATCGTTTTACAACAACCAAAAAAAGCATTTTAGATATTTTTAATCGATACACATTAAATTTGATAATATATTTGCGTACCTACGGTCTGAGCCAATCAAATGAAGAATCAAATATAATCTCTACATTAATGGCTCAGGGATTCTCGCCCTTTGTACAATCACTATCAACGAACTTACCAACCAGAGATATTTTAGCTACTAGATTTAATTCTACGCTCTTAAATGGTTTTTGCATTCTCAAAATATCGCTTTCGAAAGCATCTTAAGATGTCAAGAAAATATTGGAGTTCTCTGTTCTTTGTTCTCATAAAGAAGCATTGAACCAATGCACTGCACACATCCATAATGACCATTCATTACACTCATATGTTTCATTAAACACTTTCTGAACTAAATGGTACCGAAATCCTTCAAGTTCTTCCTCAAACTGCGTTTTTGTTCCACCAATACAAACATCTTCAATTCAATTAAAATCAACGAATTATTAATGATCTACATTATATTATTGTATCCATTCTATAGGCATTCATCACGCACAGCTTGATAGAAATTCACAGCATCATAATCATACTCATCAGTAAACATTCCATAATATATTCAAAGATTCCGCATACAATAATGAGCTTTGAAAAAACAATTCAAGAGGAATTAAATTGCCATACTTTCTATGTGTATATGAAATTGTATTAAAACCTGTTTATGCAATTTTATGCTGTTCCAGGTAATGCTTTCTTAAGGGTGCCTAGAAAACCTAATTAATACCGCTACATTGTTGCCAAATAATACCAGAGATTGCTGTGTTTTTTATTTTAATTTTTGTTTGGTTGGAAAATACATTATGTAGACAACTGTATTGATATTACGTGTTATACCTAGATTTTCTGTGTTGATTCAGCGGTTTTGTTTTGGTGTTCAGAACCTATGGTGTTGATACCCATCCCCAACCCCCCCTAGCAACGCTGATCCTAGACGCTTGATATGTTAGTTACCGCTAAGGATTTTCCGAAGATATATATCTCCATCATTTTTCCCCTTCTCTTCCACCCTTGTTGAATAATCATCTACCAGACCACTTGAGCAACTGTTGGTCTACCGCATTCCACTTATCAACAGAGCAATTCCATTCGATTTATTTAACTTAATTTTATTTTTGCGTTTCATTTTGAGAAATACCTTTTTCTTCCTTCCCACCTATTTTTCGCACACTTTTTCCTCGTGCACAGTTTTTTTAGTACTCATTGAGATTTTGCCTGTACATTTTTCGTTACTTATTTTGAGCTGATCTGTGACCGATACACAATCATTTAGGTACTCAAAATTTCACACGATTCATTCAAGTTACTGTCTCTATTATTTGTACTTAATTTAAACTTTCCAATAGAAGTTCAACACTTCCTACTTGAATTAACTCAAAATCAGTGAGTAGTTATTGAGGTATCTGTTGATTTATTTCAATGATTTGTTACCTATTAATTGAACATTCACGTGAAAGAATCTATAAAATTGCAAAAATAATTATTCCAAGAATAATTTTTATTTATAACTATTGTACGGGAATTAGTTGTTCGATTAATATCTAATCGGTAATTATAATTAAATTATTAATACTAACTATCTCAAAATCGTTAATTTCATTGTACAGTTGTCAAGATTATTGATTTGGGTCTTAATTTTGTTTATAGAGAAACATCTGGTGATCACGCTACTTAAGTGATTCGTAGATGAACTGATTGTTACTGTTCCTAGTTCTTCTTACGTCCCGTTTTAAAATAATTCAAACCCTTGTGGACGTGAATCCTTAGTTTTAGTACCGTGGCATTAATAACTTCCTTTAAGGTAATGGACCAAGTCCAGATTTATCCTCCATTCAGTTAGTATCTCTTCATCCATTCAAAACTTATTTACTCTACCGAAACACATTATAACACGTGTATAACTTGATACACTCTTGGGTGCTGCAACCCATTGAGGATAAATACAGTATTCCATCACCATTATGCATACTTGAAAAATAGATTGAATTATTCCGTATTTAGACCACAGCATTGAATCCTGCAGATAAAAGTCCTTGAGAATAATAATAAAATTCTTGCAATTAAAATACCGGGATCAGCAGATGTTCCTCCTATTCACGATTCTCTGAAAAATAAAAATATATATGAGAAAAGGATATTTATTTTTGAGTTATTGAACAGCTGATACAACGGATAATTACATTACGTTGTTCCTGAAGGAAAATGTATCCACTTCAGCAATAATTTACAATGTTGTTGTAGAATTTTTAAAGCTCATCACCCACCTATTTGTTCGAAAATTTCATATGATTTGATTCCCTACTACATATTTACAAGTAGGTACGTTTCAGTACCTATGTTTATAAAATAATATTTAGGACGTATACCTACTTATACTCGTCACGTAATGGACGTCTATTTACTGTTTGTAGTAACTCTCAAGTTGAATGTCATTTTTCATTGAGTAACAAATCCTATTGAGACAGTGGTTTGACAGCAAAATAACCGTTATTTTCAAATAACGGGTCACTGAAACATGTTTTTTTTTTTTTAACTTTTGTTCCAATCCCTTGTGGTAGTTGAGGACGAATTGGTATCTACCTATGTTGTTTTAAACGGTTGATGAGTACACTTGGTGTTTTGCGCAGACGTGTACGACATGCGGAAGGACAAGCCGAGCGTTCTGGTGACGTCGCCAGGGAGCCCGGACATGCACGGGCACCACAACCCGCGGCTGAGAGGGCAGAGGGTGCCGTCTGCTGCCAACACCAACGTCGGGGGTCGGATACAGGTGAGTTCAACCAGATTGTTACTTTCCCAACAACCAGATGTGTCAGTGACGAGTTACGTAATCGGTCTACGAAATAGGAAACTTTTGTCTAATAGAATTTCACACTTTTGATCTCAGATTCGGATTCAGCGCACCCCATTTTTTAAAATTGTGATTACTTTTGAAAACACCATTGTAGCATCTTTTAGGTCAAAAAACCGTTTAGTTTGGCGAATATACGGGTAGGAAAATCACGCGTGCCGTGGGTAGTAGGGCAAGTGGGCTAAGAGTTTCCCCCAGGCGGGTGGGGGCTGTGAACTCATAGCACAAATTAATTTCTAGAGTTGTTTTTTTGGTCAGATACCCATCGCATGGCACCTTCTCGGAAATCACTCACTCAGAAACTACTAAACAAATAGAGTACATCCGTGAAAATTATCCATTCTCCTTGGTATGGGCTGTTGTCGAACTATAAAACATAATCTACTTGAAATGAAATTTAAATCATATTCCTCTACACTGGTTAAAAACCTATGCTGCATAGAAGTACCTACATTGCAATATTGATTTATCTTATGTTGCTCTTCACTACCGTTCACGCGACGCACAGTGAAACGAATGGCCGATCGAGGTAGAGGAAAGTAATTAGAGAAAAATGTGGGGCATATAGGCCTCGAGCATAGTCCGGGGACAGTGGGGTGAAACGGCCTTTGTGAAGGACATTGCTGAAAAAATAAGTTTTTTCTTACGTGTTCGGGCCTCATATATTATCCTTAATATACATAGATTGAAGTATCTGGTGATGAAGTTTCAATTTTTTAAACCACTTTCTTACCCCAGTTTTTTCCTAAAGATCGCTAACAAAACTAGGTGAAATTACAGTTTTTCAGCGATTGAAGCGTCGAGTTTATTGTAACCCAGAAGCTTCCGGGAATTTTTCATATCTTTTTCGGCGATCATAGTCTCATTTGTTGATGTCTGTAGAAGGACTCTACATTGAAAGAAGAATTTTCAGGAGTTTTAGTCGTCGGAGCATACCACTTTTTCTGAAAAATGCAGTGTTTTCGAGTTGTAATCAGCTCGCAAGTTAACCCCTCAACTTTCACTGCACTCCTGACATATTTAATTAACAAAATCTGAAGGGATTTCCTGCGACAGCGTGCGACCCCGTCCAACTACTCATTTCACGAACAAGTTGTGGTAATTTTCCGCGCATTTTTTAATAACATTGGTCAGCAACAAAAACGTTGGGTAAAATTTCGATGACTATGCATCGTTGCATGCAGTGGTGCAGGTTCTGGGGGTTTTTTGGGGTGCCGGACACTTAGTTTTGAGCAAATAAAAATCAGGAAAAAATCCAAAAGGGAGTACTGGTACTTCGAAACACGTTTTTCCATTTTTCGCAGATTGACACCTCATTTTAATGCTTTATAATGCTGAACACGATGGTGAAATCGGCATTGCGATATCTCATTGCCTTCAAAAAGAAAAATGCAGCAAAATAAATCCATGCTTAAAAATGCCATCATACGTAAAAACATCCTACCAACCAAGAATGTTAAGTAATTGTTCTTATTAGGTATTATTATGTTATGTTGAATTTTTTTTAGATTTACTTTTTTCGAATAATAGCAATAATCCATTTCCGCTTTGATCAATTTCATAGGACTTCAGAGAAAAGTTAGTACCTACCTATGAACTTATATTCGTTTGGTAAACGGAATGGCGATTTACAAACAACAACTCAATCACCACATATTTTTAGTAGATTTTTCCAAAATAAAGATAATTTACAATGATGAGTAATAACATTTGTAACAGGCTGAAGGCCTGTTGTACTAATTTTTGTCCTGGAATAGTCCCTAAAAAGGTATTTTATTTCTTAATATAAAGGAATAAAGAGACAAATAGGTACACAGATTTAATAGCACTACTTTCATTGTTTATTCAAAGATTGTGATTATTGCTCCAACGATTATACGGGAGTTCTAACTAACCTTGAGAGGAATTTACCAAGAGTCGGTTTTACAGTTTAAATAGAAACACCGCAGGGATTCTGCATAGAGGATCACTCAAAGGATTAGCAATATAGGATAATCAAATGGGGATCTCTAATGCTACCGTCAACTCATACAACTTTGTGCACCCCTTTCAACATTGTGCCAATCTCGTTTTTTGAACCTTATGCTCTCTAACGGTAACAAACTTGAAGTTATTAGTTCGAAAAAATTCCCACGAGCAGCGGGATGGTAGAAGAGGATGCCGACGCTTCCACAAGTCTTCCCTGTGGATTTCAGTGCCGGCAAGGTAGCTCTTTCTCTAGTCCACTAAAAGGGAATTGTTCAGTTTGTGCTGGGAGTCTCCTTTGGATGAGTATGCTGCGGATTTCTGAATAGTCTGGTAAGTTCATATTTTCATCCCTATACTGTCAGCTACCAATTACGGTATTTGGTGTTATCAGAAGTTTGTTTGTTTCTATGATATGACCAGATAAGTTAGAAACGGGAACTTAGGGGTACAACTTTGTGCCACCGTTTTTTTATTATTTCTGCAATAAAATTTAATGCTTTCTCGTTGTATTTTTAAAGAAAATGGGTGCTCAGAATCGGAGAAAGGTGGCTGGACGAGTTGAAGATTTGTTGGGATATTTTTGTATGAATTGTTAAGATTTTATAATAAAAACGAACAGAAAGTTGCCTTGCATTGATTTTTATATTCATCTTGTTTAAAAAATCGAAAAAACACTAAAAATTCCGAGGGCAAATTTTTTTTTGTATTACGTTGCAAAGTCAACATGCTGATTAACAAGATCCAGACCGCCACAATGAGCCACATTAGGTTTTTCATTTCATTATAGGCTAAAAAAGATGGTGGCTCAAAGTTGCACCTTCCTGGGGTAATGAATGTGCCACGAATAAATAGTTCCCATTCTATTCGCTGAACAGATGGAATTTTTTCCTTGGCGACATTTGATCACTGAGATGTGTAAGTATCTTGGGTAAACATTTCAACGAGATACGACGACAAATAAAGTTCTGACGCTCAAAAAACCAAAAAAGTGGCACAAAGTTGTATGAGTTGACGGTATGTAAAATCATACATGCGTAATTATACTGATGAGAAGGATCTTACCGTCAGGTTGGAGCTCAAGGAAGAGAATGAAAGGGGTCCCCCACGAGAGAGAGATCCCCCCCTTCTCCGACCACCTAGTGACGCACCTCTGAACAACTTGCTGCCTGATCGTGACTGACTTCAGTAGATGGCGTACATGCCTTTGCCTCATCACATCCCCCCCCCCCCCCCCCCCCCTCAGCGATCAATTTCAAACATCCACCCCTATCCTACATTTAGTCTGTGGACAATGGAAATTGCCTAACTGGGGTGGGGCCGGAGGTGCGGGGAGGTAGGATTTGGGATTGGATATTGGGATTGCGGTCCTATGGGGTCCTACGGTTGACATTTACATTTGATGTATAATGCTTCATTACAATATGTGTTTCCTAGATGGAGTGCTTATATCTCTATCTCTATTATTTATAAGAATAAAACTCCGTCTGTCTGTTTGTTTGTCTGTCTGTTTGTCGTGTCTATGCACGGCCAAACGGCTGAGTGGGGGGAGTCTGCGAGTGGGAGGATCTTCTTGGGATTTTCCGATAGGGTGAATAAGCGAATTTAAAATTTTCTAATCCCACCCGAACCATGGCTGTAGGGCGGGAGGGGGGTCGAAGTCCGGTTTAATGCCCGCTTTTTCGACTTCCAGGGTTTTTTCTACACAGATACAGCCATACCGAGCGAGTGTAGCGAGCAACATCCCCTACATACATCGGATTTCAACGCGTGTTTTCCTACACATATACAGCCATTCCGAGCGAGCGAAGCGAGCAACATCACCTACACACGTTAAACCTACCCCTCGGGATCTAAGGTTTGCGAGCGAAGCGAGCAACATCCCCAACACACGTTATACCTACCCTTAGGGAGCTACCGTTTGCGAGCGAAGCCAGCAACATCCCCGACACACGTTAAACCTACCCTTAGGGATTTACCGTTGCAATACATGTTTCATGTGTTTTTGCACACAGCCACACGTTGCGAGCGAAGCGAGCAATTTAATGGGGGGTCCGGGGGTTTTGCCCCCCGGGCTGGATGTGTAGGCGAGCGAAGCGAGCCCGAGCGGCTAGTATGTCATAATTTTGCTGTTTTCTTCGACGCTGGAGGACCTTTTGGGGTTGTTGTGGACTTTGTTGCGGTGCTAGTTTTGTATTTAGAATGGTATGTGGTCTTTGTATTTTGGAGGTTTTTTTTGGTTTTTTGTTTGGGGTAGTTTGGTATTTAGATCTTTGGGGTTAGTTCGAGGCTTGTTTAATTTTTAGTGTTTACATATTTATAGATATATATAATATTTATTTATTTATATATTTATATATAGGGGGGGGGGGGTTGATTGCCTTTAGTTTGCTGTTAAGTTTGTTATCACGTAGAAATCATGTGTCTATGAATGTTCATTCATTTTTATCTTTAACTAGCCGCTCCGGCTCGCTACGCTCGCCTCCACGTCCAGCCGGGGGGCAAGCCCCCCGGACCCCCCATTAAGTTGCTCGCTTCGCTCGCAACGTGTGGCATGTAGGGAATATTGCTCGCTTCGCTCGCAAAGTCTGACATGTAGGATATGTTGCTCGGTTCGCTCGCAAACGGTAGATCTCTAAGGGTAGGTTTAACTTCTGCAGGGGATGCTGCTCGCTTCGCTCGCAAACGGTAGATCTCTAAGGGTAGGTTTAACTTCTGTAGGGGATGCTGCTCGCTTCGCTCGCTTGAGGAAGTTATACTGCCCACCCAACTTGGCAGACGTTTTTTTCAGTTGGGAATTATTACAAACAATTTAAATCTTATAAAACTACGTGGAACCACGAAAAGTTTATTCGGGGATGTTGCTCGCTTCGCTCGCAAGGTATACCTGTATATGTGTAGGACAAAGTCCGTATTTACTATTTGAAATGGCTCTCGCTTCGCTCGCAAGGTAGGTACCTATGTAGGCATACCTGCTCGCCTCGCAACGTTGTGACATCGAACCCTTCACGTCAATTCTTGAGCCTTCTCTCGTCCACGGCAGAATCATTTTAATCGCTTTGCTCGCTTCTGCTCGCAATTTGACCGAGTTCTCGTCACTTTTTTTGATATCCGATTTCGGATTCAGATTCGGCGGACCCAAAGCTGTATTTCGCCCGCGAAAACCGTTCCGAAAAACGTACCTTTATGGGGTATATTTTAATCGGAAAAAACCAAGTTTTTCGGCGGACTTTTCGAGAAAACGGGTCCGTACTCTCGCATTTTTTTAACGCATTTCCCGATACTTTTTTCGCGATCCGATCGCGCCGTCGTCTTTCTCGTTCAAAAACCTACGAAACCCGTATTTTTCCGGAATTGTCAACGGCCGTTTAGAGGGGTAGGGGAAGCGGGGAAGTCCAAAAAGCGCACATTAATTCTTACTTCGACCCCCCTCCCGCCCTACGGCCCATGGTTCGGGTGGGATTAGAAAATTTTAAATTCGCTTATACACCCTATCGGAAAATCCCAAGAAGATCCCCCCACTCGTAGATCCGGCCCACTCAGCCGTTTGGCCGTGCATAGACACGACAAACAGACAAACGGACGGAGTTTCATTCTTATTAATAGTATAGATTTTGTCGTGAAATGTGTGGTGATCGTTATTTTGTTTCCCGTGATCAATAGGGTTGGTTGGCATTTAATTAGTGGCGTGTGTTTAGGGTTCAAATATTGGTTGTAAAAACTATGACTGATAGTTGTCACCGATTCGCCCGTATCAATTAATCCATGCACATACTTGGGTTCACTTTGTGTTGGCAAGTATGCACCTTTTGTAATATCAGTTAGTGGTGCAAATATTGAGTTTAGTTGGGATAATTTAATGGGGGTTTTATTTTTTATTTTAAAATTGTCCGAGTCATTACAATAGCTTCATTTTCTACGAAAATTTGAAAAAATCATATGAAAACCAAACTATTTCGTATTGTATTTTTGTGACTAATGGTCAATATCACTTTGAAACTATTTCCTGGTCTTCAATCCGTCTCTCACCTTTTCCCCTTCCCTTCCATCCCTTACCTAGCTGATTTTTTTTTTTTTTTTTTTGATTTTTTTATTTATTTATTTTTTTTTTTTTTACACGGATTTGTTTACATTAGTGTTATTTACACGAGCGGTGCGAGATCGGGCGCTGATGTTGGATGTGGAATCTATGTAGTCACCGGGAAAATAGAAAAGCTTTCAACGTCCATGGACAGCTTCCAGCTATATCAGCTTCCAGATTGTAGCTGTCTTAGAGCAATAAAATATCAGATCAAAAAACAGATCATGTTTCATTCCTACAAAATTTCAGCTTCATAGGTTGAATAGCAATGAAATTCGCTCCGGAGCTCACTCAGATGATAATAGAAAATGCAATTATTTCATATTAATTAATTGGTAGTCTCTCTTCCACGTGTTATTAGCTAATAACTACCCACATAGTACTACCATGACTACGTTTGCTTGTCTCACGGTCTTGCAAAAAATATGTTCCTACGGTCCTCAAAAAAATCAAATAACGGGCCATCTTAATATGATACATGTCAATATGATATGAACACTAATAGTAAGACTCGGGTGATATGTTAGGGCTCCAAAAGTTGCATCCAGTAAATTGGCAACTCTTCGTTGAAAAGAGCAGACAACGTTGTGTTTGTTCATATTCTAGCTTACGTTAGTCATTATGAGATGAGAGGCAATATACTCCTGTTCCTGTGGATAAAAGGACGCATTGATATAGACGGGACTGATAAAGCTGATAAATTACCAAGAAAAGGAGCCATAAATGGGATTTCTCTTTTTCCTGGATTGCCGGTATCTGACATTTACCCAAGTATTACAGCGAGACATCGACTTAAGTGGGAAGTCGAATACAAAAGCTCAACAAATGGACCGTACTATAAGAACATTCAGCCTCAATTACCCAAGAGACCCTGGCATAAAGCACTGTCCTGAACCATCGAGCAAATAATGCAGTCTGAACAAATCATGGAGTCCGTGAAGCCATCCTGCATAGCATCTACCCTTAAACCCTACCTCAATACAGACATTGCAAATCGGAAGTCGGTTTTATCATAGCGTTCCCTTTATATAACTGTGAAAGAAACGTTTTATTAAATGCTATCATCAATAAAAACCTTATTTGTCAACCAATTAATGGTTTGTCCATACCTAGATCTGCAAATGTCAATATAATATATATATACTTAATGTAAAATACAACTATGTGGACGAATGTAGTATTTCAGTTTAAATTTGTAATGTACAATTTGTAAGTAATCATTCATATCAATATTGCAGTAAAATGTGCTCCATTAGTGTCACTAAAACATAAGTGGATGTTGAAACTCTCTTTTCATAAATTTAAATACTCCAACGCTAATTAAGAATGATTGGCTGGTTGACGAAATCGTATTGCAATGAAACTGTATGACTGTAAATCATTCCTTAGCGACCAAGCACTTAACCTTAAACATGCGCTTAGTTAATTGTTTGCGTAACGGGTTTATCGTGATGCTCTATTTCGTGACGATTTTCGAGTTTTATGTGCCAAAGCAAAGTCTTGAGAATTTCAAAAAATTAATTTAATTAAATAATTAATTTACAGAGAAACCTACTGAAACGGTCTCGGATGATGAGGGAAGTAAACGAAAGGTTATCCTGAGCAGCTGTGTTTCACATTTCCGGTACAACTGTGTTGTGATTTACATTCTCGTTATCACTGTCCTACACATCCCCCTTGCAGCTATTTTTTGTATATTATAAGTAGAATTTAATACTTATAATGATGAAGTAATTTTTATCACTTTGTGCCACAGTAGATGGCAGGGGATTGGGATGAAATATAATGTCAGAAAGTTGCTGAATGAGGTTTGTGTGACTTTTTGTGCTCCAACAGATCCTTATTTCCTTTTTTCTTAGCCGAGGGCACGTTTCAGAGATGTAACGTTATAAATCTGGTTGTAGGGATGGTTAGGGTATCTATTTAAAAGTTGTATCATTCCTCATAGAATATACTTACTAAAACCCCAATCCACTGGTCCCCGCTCCCCTCTTTCAAAATGGCTTATTTATGGCAACGGTAATGATTATCAGGGCTTTAAGAAGACACTTTTCGCGTATTTTTCCTGATCAAAAGTTAAATTTCAAGTGTGGTTAAAATTTAGATATTTACCCTATCAGTAATAAACAACTTTGCTACCTGCTGTAAAAGGACCGTTCGTTGAAAAATCTCTTAGAACATCTGTAAACAGTTTGGTCTGTAAGATTATTTTAGTAAATTTTCAAAGAAGAATTTAGCTATTTAAATGGCTTCAAAATTTTTTATGTGGGGGCAGGGGGTGGGGACCTCCAACAAATGAGTGTCATAAATCAAAGAACAGAATCGTAGATTTTGACGTCGTATGTGTATATTTATTTATAGGGTGTATTTCCCTTAAAATGCAGCGTGAAAATTTCGTTTCTTCGCAGAAAAATCCGTTTTGGCACAAGACAGATCGAGTTTGTTGCCAAAGAAACAGTAGGGCATGTGGGGTGTCACAGTCGAAATATTTTTCAGAGCTGAGTCGATTGCGACCACTTCCAGATCTTTAAGATTCATAAATGAGAACAATGAGAACACAATTTAGACCATAATTGCCTAAAATTTTGGAGTTTTCGAGTTGTGCTGCGTGCCCAAAATCACCTCTGGAATGCCGTCATTATTGAGGATATGGTTGACCTCTATGATCAAAAATAGTACTTTACCAGTTCGAAAATAGGCATAGGTTTTCTTTTTTTGTGCTAATTTTCATGATAGAGCTATTTAGATGGCTTCAAATTTTAAATTTTCTTTTTGGTCCCCTAAGTTTTATTCAGGACATGATTGACCATCAGAATTCACACGCCTAATTTAATTGTATCCTGTTCTTTCCTTTGAAAATTCGCTCTATTAGCAATACTGCGTGGCTGAATACTTTTTTCTGAGGAGCCCGTAGAATTTGGCCCCATGGCTCGAATATTCTCTCCAATGGGTCTTGCAAAAATGTCTCGTTTTTGACTTTGATATGTTTTTGCTGAAACAAATATCTCACTTCTCTACAATTGTTCACGTAAACCAATCGTTGCTAGAGGAGTCCCTCAAAAATTGTTCGCCACTCGTTGGAAAGCTGTGAATTTATTACACATGACTCCACCTTTCAATGGAGTAATTTCCCCCTTCTCAACGCTCCACAGAAGTACTTACTAGTTACACGCTTCTTTACGGATACTGTCATCTTCGTCATCCCCAAAGTGCCCAACACCTACAAACCACACCCATTGAATTGGAAAGTGTATGAACAATAACGAATCCTCAAGTCATATCCATATCATAATGTATCAGCGTGTGACGTCGATACTTTACACATTTAAAAAAATATGTAGATAAATCGACCATCGAAACCTACCGAATGCTTTCAAGAACCTACACACAAGCTGGTTAGACCTCAGACATCTAAATCATTCTGCACAATCAAGGAATGAAACTTGATGTTTAGCTATAGGACCCTGTGGAATTGTGTTCCACGCTAAAAATTAGAATCAAATTCAGTTAATTTCCGAAAATCCATTCAAAATGTAAAATATATTTACTCATATTGGGTTAAAAGACTCCAAATGTATGATTACTGTCACTAGCGAACTATGTAGTTAACGCAGCTAGATGCGCGTTGTTAGAAATTTTAAATATAATATTATGAATTTCATTGTTCTCAAGTTTTTAATTTGATTACTATAATCAAACTCCCTGAAGATGCCCCCAGTTCCTCGGGAGAAACGTTGCAGAAAAGTAAAATCTTACTCAATAACCGAAAGGCTTATTTTTCGTAAAGTCTTTCATGAGCTTTTGGGGGCTAAAATATAAACAGTCATGCAGCATGATCGTATGAGCGAATTTCCATAAATGGTCGTATTACATTTATGTTAAATTCTGTTGAAATTTGAGCACTTTGGGGACAAATAAAAAACTTATTATACATTTTATAGCAAACTAACTTTTTGTCAGTAATATTCCAATGAACAAACGATTTTGTGGATTTTTACAATTTTTCAAGTGTTCCTATCGATTTTTAGCTTATTTTAATGAAATTTAAGTACATTTTTCAGTGCAATTTTGTGCTTAAATTTTTAAATGTCCTAGTTCATATTCGATTAATTTTTTTCGAGTAGCATTCTGCTAAAAAATAGAAATTTGTTAATTTTTAGCGGTTTTTTGCCTTTTTTAGTGATTTTTTAAGTACATTTTTTGAAATTTTACCAATTTAATGTGCTCAAAAAGTGTTGTCCAACAAACTCATCCTTTCTTTTGAAATGCTTGATTTTTTGGCGAAAGAACGAAGTTTTTATCTCAATTCTATCAAGAGTTATCGTCTGGAATGACACATATATATATATATATATATATATATATATATATATATATATATATATATATATATATATATACATATTTAAAAAAAAGCGTTAAAATCCAGGAATCATTTCAGAATGCCTCAAAACAGATTTCGATGAAGAAAAGTTTTGAAAATTTTTATTTTAAAATTTTTGGAGCCATTGCAATACCTTCATTTTTTAACAAAATTCGCTAAAACAAGTAGAAGTGTCCAAGAAGTGAATCACGTAATAGCGATTTTTTTGTTTGTTAGGAGATCCGCGTGAAATAGAAGCTTCCTGCGTTGAATAGGAGACAAAATGGCTTTGGAGTTCACTCAGTTGATCGATGACCTCTCATGCGTCTTCGGCATTCTCCCTTGAGCCTCCCTCTAAAATGTCTGCTTCCTTCCTGCGTGAATAAAAATCGTAGTCAAATTGGCTTTGAAGCCCACTCAGCTGATCGATGAC
Organism: Adelphocoris suturalis; assembly: GCA_030762985.1. Taxonomy (NCBI): domain Eukaryota; kingdom Metazoa; phylum Arthropoda; class Insecta; order Hemiptera; family Miridae; genus Adelphocoris; species Adelphocoris suturalis. The sequence continues at coordinate 62,640,628 of CM061041.1, forward strand.
CTCTCATGCGTCTTCAGTATTCTCCCTTGAGCCTCCCTCTCAAATTCCAGCTTTCTTCCTGCGTTGAATAGTTATCGTAGTCAAAATGGCTTTGAAGCTCACTCAACTAATCGATGACCTCCCATACGTCTTCAGTATTCTCCCTTGAGTCTCCCTCTCAAATTGCAGTTTCCTCCCTGCGTTGAATAGTAATCGTAGATAAAATGGTTTTGAAGCTCACTCAGCTGATCGATGGCCTCTGAGTCATCTTCAGCATTCTCCCGTGAGCCTCCTACTCAAATTTTAACTTCTTGCATCGAATAGGAGACAAAATGGCTTTGTAGCTCACTCAGCTGATCGATGACCTCTCAGTCGTCTTCAGCATTCTCCCACGAGCCTCCGTCTCAAATTTCAGCTTCCTGCGCCGAATAGGAGACTAATGGCGTTGGATTTCACACCGATGATCAATGACCTCTCAAGCGCCCTTCTTTATCTTCGCCATGGTACAATTACATCCATATCAAGTTTCATCAAAATCGGCCGATTGGCGTTTAAAACGATTTTAAGTGTACATGCATACGTCAACGGACAAAGTGAACGCAATAGGTCATTTTTCCTTTTTTTAAAGAAACAATCATTCCAGGTCGAGGTTTTCCGTCCGACTGCCTCGGGAGTCGTGGACGTAATCTGGCGAGAATCAGTACCTGCAAATGATTTCGCTTAAAGCTACACATCGCCTCACCCCGTGCTTCGGTACTGGGATCGAATTAGAAAAAATTCTATTCTTGACTGATTCTTATAGGAAATTTCACACTTACATGCGCATGATAACGTGGCTTTCCGTCCGTTTCATTCAGAACTCGGGCTCTCAAGTCTTTGGGTCAGGTAATGAGTTTTGAATATATGTCAATAAAAGTTTTATAACAAGGCGAAAACAGTAGCTTGTTTTCTAATAGGTTTTCATACTTATTATCCTAATTTGTTCCTTTTTATCCAGTATACACTAAACACATCGTAGGGCCACCATAATTTAGGAATCATGAAAATGATACTCGTTTTGTAGTGCCACCTTCACTACTCGTAAGAGCCTTTAATTTGATGTTCATATCGAGAAGGTTGTAACCAAAACAGAAATCCTTGTGGAAGGGAGAGACAGACACATTCATATTTACCGATTACAACTCGTCAAGCCCCATCATGTGGTATCCATTTCTTGAAAGATGTGCGGAAATCTGCCATCACGCCGCCATTTTGAACGTGCCGTAGGCAATAGTCATCAGAATGCACATAACATTTGATGTACATTTCCTTCAATGGCGCATTGCTTTCTCGCTGTAACTTTGAGTTAAAACTTGCAGGTGAAACTGTGGTTCGACTCTGGAGCCTTGCAGCTAGTTGTGACTCTCGTTTGTGCCGCCGGACTGATGCCTCGCAGTAACGGCTCCCCCCGGAACCCCTACGCCAAACTATTTCTTCTTCCCGATCGAAGGTATGTGCATTATTTGCCCAATTATGTATGAATTATCATGTTTATTCCATATTTTTACGATCAGGTAGGTAGGTACTGAATCACTATTTGGTAATAGTGTCAAAATATCTTGGAAAGGTTATAACTAAGGTGGGGAGATTCGCAAGTGTTACCATTAGATTCAGCGTGAAAAATACGTAGAAAGCGGCACCAAACTCACATTTTCATAAAAGGTCATTTTTCACTGAAACCCTCGATTTCGTAGAAAAAACCATGTTTTCAACATACGATCATACTTTTCTCCCCCAATTAGCTATGTAAAAGTAAAATTGAATAAACCGTTCAAAAGTTGACAGTTTGAGTAAGTTTTTTCCGAAGGCGCACGCCGAAAAATTTCCAAACCGGTAGCAGAAAAACAAAAACTGGAGGAAAAACGACGATTTTAAATATTTTTTATAATTTTGTACTTTGGTATTTTAACCTATTAAAACTAACTAAAGCAACTTTACTTTGTATCAGGATTATAGGCAATTTAACGGTTTTTCCAACGGTGTTCTTAGTTTTGAGTTTACTGTGATTCTAAGGGGTGTTATGGGCGTTTTAATGTCATAAGGTACAAAACACGAAAACAAATCTTAAAAATTTAATAACTTGAAAACAAAGTTGTTAAAAAGAAATCTCTAGGAGTAACTTTCGATCACAAATGAGCTCTAAAATAGTTTCCTTGAGTTCGTCCTATAATTTCCGTAGACACCATGTGTATTAGATTAGCTGGTGTGGCTTGTGTATTACAAGCCACACCATGCCACAACCTGCATTATTATTATACTAACTGAAATCCAGCAGTGGTCCAATTTGATTTTAATATGTCTGTATTGGTTTCAAGTCTGATTGATATTAGGTCTGTATTGGCTTGACACATCGAAATATTCTTCTGTACAAATGGGTTTTAAAACAGAGGAATAATGAAAACTCTGGTGTTTCGGGGTAGCAATGATCAGAGTCTTCTTGGAAACGTTTATACATTAGCTTTGTTAACCGATATGAGAAGTATAAAAGAGTCTGATGAAATATAGTGTATTCTGACTGCTTTAATAATGTATAAATTACATCAACTACCTTTAATATAAAGTTTTGTATCATTTTGAAGAGAATATAAATTGAATCATAGTTAATTGTCTATACATCTCACTCTAAACAGGTCTATCATACACCTATATTGGATTGGTTCAACAACTAATACCCACCCATAAGCATAAACATGAAATAAACTGTCAAACTAACTTTTTCTGGGGGTTTTGCCTTTTCCGTTGACTATAGTAGTTTTTGAGGGTTGAGAGGAGGCCCAAAAACAGGCAAAAATGAAGTACCGAACCACTAAATATAAGGTAAATATGTAAAATTATACCTAGATCTAGATAATTATGTGCCCCTAAGACTGATGTAATCTAAATGTAAGAAAGAACAATTTTACATTTGCAGCTCTGACGAGGCCGATACTGGCGAAAGCGCTAAGCATTAAACATTTTAAAAGTCCAGTCATGCAGCATGACCCCATGAGCGAATTTTTGAAGAGTAAACTCATCAGTTGTAATAACGTTTTTTTTTTTTTTTAACACAGAATGTGTTTTAGCCATGGACTAACTAGCCGAAAATGGAACGCGGGATGGTAACGAAATGTGTGACGGATGATTTTCACGTACAACCGAGTCGTTGCTAGGGATATGGTACTTCGTCGTTTTTCATCCCACAAAATTCGTTGACCATTCGTTCGAAAGCTCTCGATTTATCCAACAATATTATGTTAACTACTGCGAAGTGCGTGTCCAACAAACTGAGTTATGAGCATGGTTATATAAATAATTGTTTACACACAGGTGATCATTCTCAATAATTGATATTGTGAACATGATTGCAACCGCTTGTTAATTTCTGATGATTTCATTGAGCTTGTGTTTCGATGATTTGATTCATAGCAGGTGATCTGAGTATTACGAAAACGGTTTGATTTGTGAAGCGGAGGTTAAATAATTTGAATAGGTAATTTCTATACTTTAAACTCTAGGAAGCTGTAATTTCGTTTGTAGCCTCTTTAGGAGATTTACTTGACGATGCTCAGGGTCCGGATCAGATGTGTGGCTCTTAAAGCTAATTTCTATGCTTTACACTCTAGGAAGCTGTAATTTCGTATGTAGCCTCTTTAGGACATTTACTTGACGATGCTCAGGGTCCGGATCAGATGTGTGGCTCTTAAAGCTAATTTCTATGCTTTACACTCTAGGAAGCTGTAATTTCGTATGTAGCCTCTTTAGGACATTTACTTGACGATGTCCAGGGTCCGGATCAGATGAGTGGCTTTTAAAGCTAATTTCTATACTTTACACTCTAGGAAGCTGTAATTTCGTATGTAGCCTCTTTAGGACATTTACTTGATAAATCGCTCTTGATTTATCACGAATTTATTTCGTATTTTTTTCGTAGTTTCATACTATAACTATATAAATTGATGTTATAAATGAATAGTAAACAATGACGCTTGTTTGGTTGTCACTTGGTTGCGCGACAACGCAAACACATTCTGTGTTTCAATAATTTCGTCCGAAGTATGTAAATAGAGATAACCGGGGGTCCAGGGGGCTTGCCCCCTGGCGAGGCGCGGAGCGCCGAGTTTTTTTTTTTTTTTTTTTTTTTCAACAAGCACTTACTAAGTACCTACGTTTTAAACAGCATGGTTCTAGGATTGGTTATACAGGGATACTTCCATAAGAGTAGTTCAATCTGAATTTGGACAATGTTTCATGCAAATATTACCGATTTTTACAACTAGCGAACGGCATTATTTCGATTTTTGACTGATTTTTCAACTTTGAAATTTTCGAAAACTTGATACATATTCTTATAGGAAATTTTACGCTGATTCCGAATATACCACATGTTAGTATGCTGAAAAAATTATTTCGCACGACAAATCGCAAAAAACGGGCTATTTTGAAATTTTTGACTACATTTTTGAAAATTTCAACCCGAAGATGTAATCCGATCATGCTGGCCAACGAACTTGAACTTTCGTTTTGTGTCCTTAACATTTTAAAATTTGTTTGAAGTTTCTGGCACAATTCTACGGACAGTTATCGTCTGGAATGACACATACATACATACATACATATATACATACATACATATATACATACATATATACATATATACATACATAAAAAAATGCGTTAAACTTCAGAATATGATTCAGAATAGCCTGAAACGGATTTCTGCATAAAATTTTTTCAAAAATTCACATTCTACAAATTTTGAGGCGAGAGCAATAGCTTAATTTTCTTCAAAAATTCGCTAAAATTTGAGAAGCCTTCTGTGAAACTTTCCCAACCCTCAAAAACTACTCCCGTCAAACTAACCCGTAAATAATGTTTGAATCTCATAAACGTAAATGTTACAAACCCAATGTATTTCACAAAATTTCCAACACAATTCGCAATATTTTGTGTTCGGTGAATTATAACTCAAGATTGAACTACTTTTTATTTCTCTAGCTCCCTGGATTCATGCCAACGCGCTTTCAAGTGATTTATCTCGTCAAAACACTTCACACGTTTCCGAATATGGGACGGTTTTAGTTGAAAACCCTAAAAACACATGCATGTTAAAATGATTGCAAGTGTCCTCCTCAACATTGCACCATGGTCATTATGTAGGTACATCGCTGTTCGCGGTGGTGTCGGGCTAGTTTGGGTGACTGCTCGGAAAAGATGGAACTTTATGCAGACTTTCGCGTTTCCCATCTTTTCTCCTCTTTGGAGGGAATCTGGAGAGCTGAGCTGGCTTCCGGCCAGGACACTGCTGACCTCGCTAGTGTAGAAATCTTGACCCAGTCGGCGTCGCGCGTTGCGGGTAGTTCGGTTCCAACACCAGGAACACGATCCTGGTCATTCCGTGATTTTGACGTTCCAAGTGTCATTTTCCTACCTTCATTTACCCATAGATTCCATTTCATGATCCAAGTGATCTTCAAATTCATTCTGAATCACTTCCGCTGATAGTGTCGTATCGGTTTTACTATCGACCTTTTCGAAACAATATAATCTCAATCTTAATGGGATTAAGAATCTAAGAAATCTAAATAATAAAATCTTTTGTGTTCATTGAACGGTGTAACGAGAAATTTCTGTTGGTAAATAAAACCCTTAATGCACATAGCGTGTTTTTATTGATATCATCACTTCAATCTTCGAGCGACACAATATTTCATTACTTCCACCTAAAGCCACTTTTTTCCGAAATTACTAAACATACTTATTGAATGCAATAAGCTATGAACATCAAGAACAAAAACAATGGCCCATAAATATGTACCTGCTGTTAGCAACATTTTATTCCGTGCGACATTTCCTGCACTACATGTTTTATGTTACACCTATTTATTCCCTATCGAACTATTCAAAACTACCATGCGCACTACGTAAAGTCGACTACGAGTATGTTGTTAAAAAGTATTGGTTAGGATTGTATAAACTTCAAGGCATTCTTGTGCATCTAAAATTCACGCTTTTTTTAAAAATAATATTCTACCAAAACCATGAATTGTGAGCTTTTTTGATGTTGTTGCTCTTTCTCGCACTTTTCGGGCGACAAAAATAACTGATTTCAAAACAGTGGTCGTCATCCATTTTCAAGGTCTGATACAGATTTGAAGCATGCATACCTTCATATCAAAACACGTTGAATTTCAGGGTTATAGATTTTGAATGCCCGCAAACAGATTTTTACCCAAAGAAGTACCAAGTTTCAACTTGATAGCATCATTTTTTGCTAGAATTCGTTACTCGTAATCTAAGAACAATTAACCGTAATATAGTCATGTATCCATGAAACATCAAATGCTAATTTGTTTTTTCCTTATTTTCTCTACTTTTCGATTGAATTAAATATAATATGAACAAAAAACCGGTTGATTAAATTACCTATTTGAAAAGAATCATAGTAATATACAGGGTGTTTCAAAAAGAATATCGGAGTTTGGGAGCTCTATTGCTGTGCAACCATGCATCGGAGAATGGTATGCCACTTATCGGATTCAATAGGAAGTTATCAAGTTTCATTTGGTAGGCAGTAGGTAGTGCTAGCACTTATCAAAGCAATGTTATCACATTTTTTTTGTTAGTTTCATTTCAAATGTCGTTAGTCATGGCTACCAAGCAACAAAAAGCTTCTTGTGTGCTCAAGTTCGGTCGCACTCAATCAATACGAGCATTTCGTCAACAATACGGAATTAATCCTCCAAGTGACAACATTCGACGATGGTTTCACCAGTTTCGTGACACCGGATGTCTCTGCAAAGGTAAGAGCACTGGCCGACCTCGCTGACAGGGGCTTCCTACCTACAACAAGATGGTCCCTTGCAGTGCGGCATTTTTTCTGAATGAGACTCTCCCTCAAAGGTGGATCGGCCGGTCGGGAGATAGGGATCTCTCACTTATCCACTGGCTTCCCAGGTCACCAGACCTTACACCTTGCGATTTTTTTTAACACAGAATGTGTTTTAGCCATGGACTAACCAGCCAAAAAAGCTAACGAAATTTTGTAACAAAATCTGGGACGACAACATGGATGATACGGAACTAAGGATCGTGTAACCTGGTGTAACCTATGCGATATTTTGTAATGACGCGGTGATTATATAAGATTCTGATTAACCATGTTATGGGGTTCTTTCAAATAATGTTGTAATCTCAATAAAACTATAAAATTCCTTCCTATCTGAAGACCGACTTTTTAAAAGGCTATCGATGATACGGAACTAAGGATCGTGTAACCTGGTGTAACCTATGCGATATTTTATTATGACGCGGTGATTATATAGGATTCTGATTTAGTGGGAGGAAGTTAACCAATCTTCAACCGAAGATTGAAGACGGGTTTATGTGAAACGCGTGAGCTAAAACACATCCTGTGTTTCAATAATTTCGTCCGAAGTATGTAAATAGAGGTAACCGGGGGTCCAGGGGGCTTGCCCCCTGGCGAGGCGCGGAGCGAATGTGGAAGAATGTGGAATGTGGAAGAAATCAAGGTAAAGATTACTGCTGCACTTCAAACTGTCACTCCTGATATGTTAAAGAGAGTTTGGGAAGAATTTGAATATCGATTGGATATTGTGAGAGTTACTCGTGGGGGGCATTTTGAACAACTTTAAACAATATGGGAAAACAGTAAAATTTACTAAAATTGTTTTTGCATTTATATTCTTATTAATACAGCTCTTTGAAACTCCGATATTCTTTTTGAAACACCCTGTACATTATTGATAAATCCTCAACTCCTCATTTTCACGTGTTCATTTTCCGCCATTTGTTAGTCGTGGTTCATTTATTTCATTCTTCGGTCATTTCTTGACACACCCAACTGAAAATAATACGCCCTACGAACAACCGGTGTTGGATCAAAAAATGTTAAAACGGTCTTACGGAACATTAGTTCCATTTCAGGATAAAAATGAACAGTTCAAGAGTACCTACCTATAGAAACATTATGTGACGCACAGGCAGATAAATGTTGCCCCAATCTACCTAAATAAGCGATTTCTTTCTTTTTTTCCAGTGAAAAGTCGAAAAGAAGGACGAAAACATTAGCGAATACGAACGATCCCAAGTGGAACCAAAGTTTTGTTTATACTTCCGTCAGAAGAGCCGATTTAAAATTACGTTACGTAGAAATCACGGTTTGGGACTACGTAAGATATGGTGCTAACGACTTCCTTGGAGAGGTAAGTTACTTACTTGGATTATTTCGTATACTTCTCTTTCATCTGATTGTTAGTAAATCACGTGCCGTATTTTAATGTCGATGTAAAAACTAGCTCAGAGAGAAACTCACAAGTCAAGCCAATAACCTTGTTTCCATAAACCTGATACCTAAATTTGAACATTCCTTATTTGAGATTCCTTCACTTCACGATGTGATATTTATATCACAACCAATTTCAACTATCTAGAGAATACCTGCTCAAGCCTGCTTGGAAGCTATAAGCCATTGGAATTTCATGATGGCAGAACATTAATATGAATTTTGTGTGAAAAGTTTGTATGATTAGAGAGTTTTTCTTTTATGTTAAGTGAAGGTACCAATCAAAATTCGTTCAGTTTTTAGCGAGTTATCAGCTAGACTGAAACTCCCAATGTTATTCGAACAATATAATAATGTGTAATAGGTACATAATAATACGACTTACTCGACGTTATCTCAAATTTTTCTACTATTTTGAAGGTAGGTATCATTGAAATTTGTTGGCATTGAACAAGAGTTGAACAAGAATATATTGGCCAAACGTTTCAACTGGCTTACGTATTATCTAGTTTTGTATCTATTTTTGAATGATTTTCATACGGTTTCAAGATTCAACCTTTTCATATTATGTAGATCATACCAACACCTTGTTTGTACCTACCTAGTAATTGTACAATAGGATCTTGCAGTCATCATTTGTTGTCATTTGATGTTTTTGAATGTTAAAGCGAATGATGAAAACAAAAGTTGCGGCCCATCTGTGAATCCCTAAGTTCAAAGACTAAAACTTTGCGGGGTCTTTTCTGTTATATCCTCGCATTTACAAACTATTTTCTATAGAATGGGGATTGATGATCCCCACTCATTTTTACGTCGACTGAGGTAAAATAGATCAGGATGCTGTGTATAGTTTGGTGGTCTGGATGATCGCAAGCTCGCATCTCAAAAATGCATAAAATCAAATAGTCAATCCCTTGATAAAAATACAGATTAGTTGGACATACAGGTCAGAATTAATGAATAGTGGAGAATCAACGGAAATATGCGGGGATATAACAGAAAAGGCCCAACTTTTCGTTGTTCTTCATTTTTAATTTACTCTCGCAACTTCCGTTTTTGAGCCTTGAGATAAAATTGGCCTCGTTCTGTGTCACTACTTTGTGCCGTGTTCTTCAAGGTTCCATCCCATTTTCACTAAAAAAATTCTATGGGATTACACAATTCTACAATTTCATCACAATATCATGTAGGGTGAAGTGGGGTAATTGTGTACTTGGGGCAAATGTGTACTCATTTGAAAAAAGGAGGAAAAACTGAAGCTAGCCGCTATCTAGTGGCGCCATTTGGAAGTCTGTAGTTCAGTGATCACTTCTCAGTTGGCTGCACCTATGTCCAGATAATAAGGCTTTATCAATCTGCCTCCATTTCAACAGGTGTTTGTTTTCGTTATGAATCACATTTCGTGGACTTCTGTTTACAGTGCTGCAGGATCACCATTTTCAGCTTGATTTGATTAGTTCTTGGATAAATCACTTGAAGGTAAGTTGTTTTCTTCATTAATGGCTGCAGATTAGTTAAATTAGTGTTTACCTGTACATAATGTTGGGGTATACATTTACCCCGGTTTGTTTTCAGTCACGGGGTAAATGTGTATTTTTTCCTGGGGCAAATGTGTACTACAGTACACATTTACCCCAAGCAAAATTTACATAGAATACACATTCACCCACTCCTTATTAGACTTTTACAATCTTATTAGGGCTTATATTTTTGTTCCCAAATGTTTGATTGACCTCCTCACAATAAATTAATTGATTCTGTTTGTTTTCAGGAAGAAGATGCCTCGAAAATATGTTGCTGGAGCAGAGTTGCTGGAGTTAGCAGAGTTGCTGGAGGTCTCACTCAAATTTTCTATTCCCATTTTGGCCTTTTTTTTACCTTCCAAGATACAAATTTTGACATGTTCTTTTCAATTTTGCTATTAAAGACGTTTTTTACCTTTTACTCCTATGTTTTGTACTTTGTTTTCACCTTTGTAAACTGTGCCAATTAAGAGAGGACAGAAGGTGGGCAACAAAAAAAGTGCATAGCTTCCACTGGAAAATTCGGAAATATAAAAATCATATACAGAATTTTTTGTCCTTAACTGCTTTTTTGTACACATTTGCCCCAACAGCAAAACAACTGATTTGTATAGGATTTCCATGCGGCGTACACATTTGCCCCAACTTGTGGGGCAAATGTGTACTTCGGAGGTGGTTTTAAAAAAATAGCAATACAACCATGAAAAAAATAGTTTTTTAAAATTCTTTGGGTGATTTGTAATCTAGAGAAACGCCTGTAAAAGATGAAATAAAAATAATAAAATTCTGAATAACCCCCTCCCCACCAGAGGCTGAAGAAGTTGAATTTCGTCAAAACAGGTACGCAATTACCCCACTTCACCCTACCAGTAGATTGTGAGGTAGGTACGCAAAAGATGAATCGAATCTTTCATAATTATTGAGAGTGGAAGTATCCTCTACGCGTGAACAAACGAGTAAGAATACACTTTAAATGTATCTATGACTTTTTAAAATGAAATCATTTCATCGAAAATATATCTTCATCGAACTATTAAGTGTCAGTATCAGTGTATTATTAAGTGTCATCGAACTATGTCTGAAATCATTCTCATTTTCAGCTTGTGACTTAAATAAATTTCCCCGCCCCGCTAAAGGTGTGCAGCATAATATATTCTGCAAACCTGTAGCGAGAGGGAAAGAAGTGATTTTTTATTTTTTTAGTTATTTTATTAGTATTATTATTAGCTGCGGTTGTTCGCATTCGACGCAGACATTTCGCTTCTAAACTATCCTTGTATCAGATTTTTTTCTGCCACCACAACCTTTTCCAAAAAACCAAGGAGAAAACAGGAAAAAAAGTCCAGTCATGCAGCATGACCCCATGAGCGAATTTTTGAAGAAATCTTCGACATTTCGAGCGGAGCGAGGCCTTGGGTTTGCGTGCTAGTACGTACATAAATAGAACTTCTTCATAATTTCATGGCTGATATTTTCTAAGCCACAGTCAGTATTAAAGGTACATCAAGTCCTAAAACAGTTGAGCGTAAAACATTAAAGAGAGCGACCGAGAGAATCGGAGGACGGAATATTTCACAGAGTAAACTCATAAGTTGTGATTACATTTTTTCTTCTTTTTTTCTAACAAGCACCTACTACCTACGTTTTAAACAGCATGGTTATAGGATTGGTTATACAGGGATACTTCGATAAGAGTAGTTCAATCTGAATTTGGACAATGTTTCATGCAAATATTACCAATTTTTACATCTAGCGAACGGCATTATTTCGATTTTTGACTGATTTTTCAACTTTGAAATTTTGAAAACTTGATACATATTCTTATAGGAAATCTTACGCTGATTCCGAATATACCACATGTTAGTATGCTGAAAAAATTATTTCGCACAACAAATCGCAAAAAACAGGCTATTTTGAAATTTTTGACTACATTTTTGAAAATTTCAACCCGACGATGTAATCCGATCATGCTGGCCAACGAACTTGAACTTTAGTTTTGTGTCCTTAACATTTTAAAATTTGTTTGAAGTTTCTAGCACAATTCTACGGACAGTTATCGTCTGGAATGACACATACATACATATATACATAAATATATACATATATACATATATACATACATAAAAAAATGCGTTAAACTTCAGAATATGATTCAGAATAGCCTGAAACGGATTTCTGCATAAAATGTTTTCAAAAATTCACATTCTACAAATTTTGAGGCGAGAGCAATAGCTTAATTTTCTTCAAAAATTCGCTAAAAATGCGTTAAACTTCAGAATATGATTCAGAATATCCTGAAACGGATTTCTGCATAAAACGTTTTCAAAAATTCACATTCTACACATTTTGAGGCGAAAGCAATAGCTTAATTTTCTTCAAAAATTCGCTAAAACACGTTTTTTGGGCTTAAAAGAGCTCCAGCTCCATAACCATTTACTGTAGCGACCTGCGGTTGGTCTCATTGGATTTAGGAGGTCGAAAACTATAGGAAACGACACCTCACACTCTTCAAATACAGCAACTGGCAAAATTGAACAAATAGGGCCAAAATTTCACATTTTGACAATATCTCGAAATCCTAATGAGATGGAAAGATTAGTGTTCAGCACACTCAAGAACCCCTAGATTTGATACTGAGATCTCCGTCACGGAGCATGGCTTTTCTTTTGTAAACTTGTGTTATTAGTGTAACTTGTTCTGATTGTTACTCGTACTATTATTATAATCGATATTAACTCAAAAATAATTTGTTTACAGGTCATAATCGAATTAGGAGTAGCCCTCCTTGACAATGAAGCGGGTTGGTATCACTTGTGCGCTCACGATGAAGTCAGATTACCGCACGTAAGTTGATTTTCACGCCTATTTTTATTACTTAGAAATGAATTATTGAATCTGAAATCCAATTATATTTTCTTCTATGTAGAACCTGTATTATCATTAAAACTTCAATAACACAAACTGTTAGTGAGGAACTCTTGGATAAAATAATTATAGTTACAGACAAATATAAAACCATTACTGGAGTACCTATGGCAGTAAACGCGACTCTAGGTCACGAGAGTAAACTATCAAACTCCCGATGTTAAGCACTCTGTTAATGTAAAATGGTAGTATTGAATACTGGTGTGAGGGTAGAAGGATCACGGCTTCTTCCTTTTTATGTGTTTATTGATTTCACAACTAGTTTCGCCCTTGCATAGGCCTCATCAGGTGCTACAATATGAACAGAAGTTTTTAACACAGAATGTGTTTTAGCCATGGACTAACTAGCCGAAAATGGAACGCGGGATGGGAACGAAATGTGTGACGGATGATTTTCACGTACAACCGAGCCGTTGGTAGGGAAATGGAATTTCCGCCATTTTAATCGCACAGAAATCGTTCACCATTCGTTGGAAAGCTCTTGATTTATCACGAATTTATTTTGTATTTTTTTTCGTAGTTTCATACTATAACTATATAAATTGATGTTATAAATGAATAGTAAACAATGACGCTTGTTTGGTTGTCACTTGGTTGCGCGACAACGCAATTTTCGTAGTTTCATACTATAACTATATAAATTGATGTTATAAATGAATAGTAAACAATGACGCATTCTGTGTTTCAATAATTTCGTCCGAAGTATGTAAATAGAGGTAACCGGGGGTCCAGGGGGCTTGCCCCCTGGCGAGGCGCGGAGCGCCGAGTTTTTTTTTAAATAATGGTAGATACAGAGATGATTACATATGTACTATTTGTTATCTATAAGGTACAGGCACTTACTATAGGGGGACAGATCCATACGAGGTGTATTTTGTCATGTTGTTGCAGAAGTTATCATTTCAGTCACAGAATTTCGTCCGATGGTTTGAAAGGGTCTAGAATAATGATCAGATAGTTGAGATATAGTTGTATGCTAGGTATGATAAGTTATGAACATAATGCTAGTGTATGAATGGGGCTTACCAATTTGGGGGGGGAATAAGATAGAGATCCAGCATGGCCAGTAGCTCTCCTACATATCTAGTACTTCCTACACGATATAACTAACTGAGTGCACGGAACAGAATATAAAATATATACGAGATGAGATGCTTTTTCTGTGGGGACTATTATGAATTTCACTATCAACTGATAATATACTTGTGGTTTTTATCACTTAGAGCCATGTGCTCCGTGGATCTACTTTCCTTACCTTTCCTTTTATCAGTTGATAGTGAAATTCATAATAGTCCCCACAGAAAAAGCATCTCATCTCGTATATATTTTATATTCTGTTCCGTGCACTCAGTTAGTATAGATCACCTTATTCCCCCCCCAAATCGGTAAGCCCCATTCATACACTAGCATTATGTTCATAACTTATCATACCTAGCATACAATTATATCTCAACTATCTGATCATTATTCTAGACCCTTTCAAACCATCGAACGAAATTCTGTGACTGAAATTATAACTTCTGCAACAACATGACAAAATACACCTCGTATGGATCTGTCCCCCTATAGTAAGTGCCTGTACCTTATAGATAACAAATAGTACATATGTAATCATCTCTGTATCTACCATTATTTAAAAAAAAAAAAAAAACTTCTGTTCATATTGTAGCACCTGATGAGGCCTATGCAAGGGCGAAACTAGTTGTGAAATCAATAAACACATAAAAAGGAAGAAGCCGTGATCCTTCTACCCTCACACCAGTATTCAGTACGAACTAATGGCTACCTGCACGAATACCTATATGGTAGCATGTATCCCTAAGTTTATAGAGGACTAGAGGCCTAGTAACTGCAATCTGTTAGTTCATACTTTAGGTTTCTTCTTGAAACATTTCAAAACAAACACTCCTTTGTAGAAGCCTTTAGCTGGTGATCCATACCTTCATTTTTTAAATGGAGAGTTATTTTATTTATTTATTTTTTTATTTATTTTTTTTTTATTTATTTTTTTTTTTCATTTTAGTAAAAAAAAATGAAGCTATAGTAATGTTTTCAAAAATTTGCAAGTTAAAATTTTCGAAATTTATCTTTATTGAAATCTATTTTGAAGGATTTTGAAAGAGTCCTAGGGTTTGTATATATACATACATACATATATATTTGTGTGCGTGTAAATGTGTGTGTTTCATGTACCTATTTATACCTGTGTGTCATTTCAAACGGTAATACTCTCTTTAGAATTTAGATAAAAATCCCGTTCTTGCGCCAAAAATCAATCATACCAAATGAAAGGATGAATTCAATTGCCAGTACTTTTTGAGCTCAATAAACTCGTAAAATTAAAAAAAAAACGTACCAAATAAATTCCTATAGATTGTTAAAAACGCTAAAAGTCGTTAAATTCAGCTGATTTTAGTTTTTTTTTTTAAGTTTATCAACGATGAACTAGATTATCAAAAAATGTATGCACAAAATTATGCGGGAAAATGTTGCTTAAATTGCTTGAAAAAATTGATAGAAAATCTTTTAAAAAATAAATAAAAATGCAGATTATTATTTAGAACAAGTTTTTGCCATAAAATTAGTAGTGCACAATTTCTTTTCACTCAAAGTGCTCAAATTTCAAAACAATGTAACATAATGTAATAGGATAACTTACGAAAATTAGCTCCTACGATCATTCTTCATGCCTGGATCTTTAATTATGAAATGCATTTGTATCCCTGCCATCTTAATATTCGAATAAATGTCTACTATGTTCATTTTAATAATGAATATTATGTTCGCACAGGGAATGGACATTGAAAGGGACTTGGACCTTGCCTTAACCCCCACGGACCACTTGTCACCAAGTACAACTTTCAATGTATCCGATTCCGACCCGAGCGACCCCGACGACCCCAGAGAGAGGAGGGTGGCAGACGGAGCTTCTATATCTTCCGTTGGTAGTTCTAACAGGTACATAACTTACAATCTACACAAACAGCTTCCTTTTCTAATCCTTGGTGAAATTCAATAATTTAATACTCAATTAAATATTACTGCATAGGTGACTCGTAAAAGTTATATAATCGAGAAATTATTTTAAAGTATATATGTTACTGTAAAAGCCCGAAATGCGGTAAATGCTAGGATTTACCAGAAAATTCTAGCATTTCCCATTATTGTTGGTAAAAGCCCAGTGTTGGCACTCAAATCGGACTTTTTCCAGTAAATCTTAGGATTTTCCTAGAGGCTTGGTAAAAGCTAGCATTATTTCAGTTAGAGAGCGTGTTTCGAACTTTTACCAACCGATTGTGGTAAATCTTAACATTTCCCAGCGTTAGGCGATAAAAGCTGAAATAAAGGTGAACGGTAATAACTTTTTAAACTTCTAAACTTTATTTTCACGTAGTAAAATAAAGTAAAATGATAGCAAGGAACTCACAATAAATTACTTGTTGCAACAAGGTAGAGAATTATGGAACTTCGAGTTGCACTTCATATTTGCTGCCTTGCAGAGGCATTTTCTAGTGGAACACTTTTTAAAACAATTGTATTTTTAGAAACCCTGGCCGCCTACCAATGATTGTTTCCGAACAGAGATACGAAGGCTTATTTCTTCAAAGAAATACAAGCCTCTGCATGCAAGCCTCTGTAGCATTTACCAACGAGTCGTGGGAAATCCGCACATTTGCTAAGAGAGATTGGTAAAAGTCCGAAATGTCTCAGTCACACAAGGTTTTTTGGGCATTTACCAAATTGGTCTGTCAATCCTAAGATTAACCAACTGTCAAGCGGTAAATGCCCGTTTTTCATATAATTTCGGGCTTTCACCAACAATATTGGGAAATTCTAGAATTTTCTGGTAAATCCTAACATTTACCGCACTCCGGGCTTTTACAGTAACATATATAAATATAACCAAAAAAATAATAATATCAAAATAAAGAAGGAAAACTTTAAAACCAGTTTGAAATAGTTTCCGAAAATGGAGTTAGACATGGACAATTAGATAGTTATAGAATTTCCCAGTGAAATTAATAATTTCTCCATTCAAACTAATAACTTTCCCAACCAAATTAATAATTTTCTCATTAAAATTGAATGGGAAAGTTACGCATTTCACTGCAAAAATTATTAATTTGAATGGGAAAATTATTGATTTTACTAGGAAATGCTATAGACAGTTAGTTATGGTTTTCGATTTTTGGTTGCAACCAGTAAATAAAAATCAAGTATCATGTTTGTCAATCATACACAGTAGGCCTATAGAATGTCAATACCAATCATGAGATGTTGTGATAAAGTGAGAGCGTTCCGAAAATTGGCGAACGATTTTCCTGCAATGAAAACTAAGGGAGTTACACCTCCCTAGCAAGGCATTGGTTGTACGTGAAAATCTATATAAAGCTCGATGCTGCACGCCTCGAAAACACTCCGCCCCTTGACCGCGCTGGGGAGACTCCAGACCAACTTTTGCTTTCACCTTGAACCTCAGTCAAACATTGGAGGAACGTGGGACACGCTCCATTTCAAATTCAGCTTCATAGGTTCAATAGCAAAGGACATATCTCCAGATCTCACTCGGCAGATCTGAGGGGTTCTAGACTTCGTGATTCGTCAGGATACGTCCTAAGGGTTCTCTATTCAATTTTAAATTCATCGGTTGAACAGCAAAGAAATTAACTGCGGAGCTCACTCAGCTGATCTCGGGGGCTTCAGACTATATAATTCATTTCTAGATGCTCCAAGAGGCTATTATATAGCCAAAAAGGCGTCGGGAAAAGTCAGGGAATTTTGCGAAAGCTACCAAATGTCAGGGCATTTTTTAAATAAAACTTGGTGTAATAATTTAAAGCGTTTTTAGTTATATTATAACTCCTAAACAATCAAACTTCAATAGTGTACTTTATCATAATAGATACATATTATTTCATAGGTGAGTTATACGAATGACAAAAATAATTATCAAGATTATCAATAGAGGTTATTTATTGGCAAAATACTGATAGTAAAAATTTGAAATTGATTTTTATTGATAAATATCTTGAAAAACGATTTATAGTGATATAAATATTTTCAGCCCTCCTCCAGACGTTGAAATGAGTGAAAAAGGAAGACGATCAAGAAGAGACATGTCCCCTCAAAGGAAAGGAATGATGCCATTCAAAGACCCGATGATTGATGTGCATCGCAAGGTTAATTTATGCTATCCTTTTCATACATAGTTTTGATATTGCATGAACACTGAATGCTGACATCGATCTGTTACACGAATGCAGATATTATTAAAACAATTTAAATTTCATAATTCATTCGCTATGTGAAATCTGGCTCAACAGCGATGTAAAATGTATTTCTTAAATTTTTTCAAATATCGGCACCACAGCTCTCACCCAAAACACGGATCAGATTGACCTATTATAACTATAATATTATGTAATATGTGGTAGTCTAAAAAAAATATATAAACAGACTACAGGTCTGAAAGAAGTTTTGATATAAAGTTTGAGGAATGGTGACAACTCTACTTCACTGTTCCTAGATGGGTGGACTTGCTATTCCAGTATCAAAATCTACAATTCGAGTAAAATTGCATAACGAAACTACCTTAAAAAACTAACTTAAAGAAAGAAGTCACTGCAGTAATAAATTAACGTATTCTATAATGTTAAATTGAAGGGCAAAAGTCTAGACGGGGGGAGGAGAGGACTGCCCCAAAATTAGCCTGATTTTCGATTGTATGTAATTCGCTTATTTTGAGAGATAATTCGGTGTTTTTGAATCGAATCGTTTTGGTTTTTTATGCTCTACAACTTTGCTTCGTATAGAAATTTCTGTAGGATGCACGGTTTAGGAATTATTAGAGAAAAACTTTAAAATAAAATTAAAAACTTGGCAAATTCAGCCTTCTTTACGAGGCCGCCATTTTGTACTCCACAAATTTTGAGTCGGCAGACCAAGATTTTCTCACTCAGAACGGACTATATTTTCAAAATCTTATCTCAAACCTTTCCAAATTACTACCTGTTTTTGGCTTCGGCTCCGGAACTACTACTTCACGTTATACATAATGCGAGTATGTACTTCAAGGGAACTCAATCTAAAGCGTCAATGAATTCGGGAGCCCCAGGCTTGATAGATCACTGAAAGAGGTGAATAAGCGGTAGAGGGTGATGCTCTCAAAATGGTTTACGAATTTAGTTAAACTACGATGATGATTGGCTTGGTAAAGTAGGAACCAAATCACTCGCGACAAAGTTGTGGAAACCCATTTCAAAACGGAAGTTAGTGAAAAACGTTGTCTATTTCCAAGAAAAATAAAGAGTTACAATGTTAAATCGATTTCGGCCACCATCAGTAACAAACAATAACTAGTTGTAGTTGTTTGTTACTGATGATGGCCTAACCGTCGAAATCGATTTAACATTGTAACTCTTTATTTTTCGTGGAAATAGACAACGTTTTTCACTAACTTCCGTTTTGGTAAAGTAGCATGTTAATTTTGGACTAAATAAATGCAGAGTTAGCTTTTACAATGGTGAATTAAGGTACATTGTTTAAATATTTCGTTGGTGGGCGCTATCAATTCCTACCTCATGACTTTGCCCTTATGGACACTTATAGCACATGTGGCTAGTGAAATCCAGAAGTTCCCGATACTGACAATAAATTCATGTTCCTCTGATATACCTTAAGAAGAATCTCATAAGGTTAGATTAAACTCACCCAACTCCCAGTGATATAGTAGCAAGCTTAAAAGTATTATGTTCTCTCTAGCTGTTATATAGCATCCAGCTAGCTTATCTAATAGGTAAACCTTTTCAAATCTGGAAAATTTACCCAATTTTCACATAGCGAATCCTTCAATATGAATTCTAACATCACAAAAATGTGTACTACGATAGCGATAATTGGGAAATCCCGAAAAATGCGTAATTTTAAATCCCAAGTTTCCACAGGTGCCCATCAACCAGCGGTCACATTCGGCAGCACCCACAGATTCTCCGAGCATTCATGGCCGCTCCCGGTCCAAAAGCCCCCACAGAAGCCTGTCCCCTCCTGACTACAGGTAACATCTTTATAACCTCCCACCCATCACGCATTGGCCTCTTTCACTTTCGAATTAACGAACAATTGGTTCCGTTCGCACGCCATAATCAAAACACGCTTGTAAACGTGGCTACACTTTTTACTGAATTTGTATTGCCATCTACCAGAGCATTATGTTAGTTGAGTCTATTTTGAGACAAACAAATACCTGCTTGTCAAGAAAAATGTAGTATGTATATTCTCCGTACCTATCTACTTACCATCAACTTTTGGTTGCCATTCACTTGAAAACAGCACAGCACTACATGAGGTCACGATTGCTTCATCACAATTGCCTTTGTAGTTCCGCTGCGATTGAATGAAGTGATTTTGTTTAGTTTTTTCTCGTACCCTGAATCGGAATAAAAAAGCTTGAAGAGTAATTCGCTGAATAAGCTATCATCACTTGCACCATTTTATTTCATTTAAGGAAGAGCTTGTTGAACTGAAAATGTGGAGCGCTGAATTGGAAGGTGTGCTGTGAAAGATGCGAGTTACTGTACAGAGATCATATTTTTTATTCCCCTCTGAGTTGGTACCGACCCATGTACATATCTCAGTAAATGCCCTAGTCGGTATGAAAATGCGACTCCTTGTAAGTAGCGTTGTAGAGATAAACTTTAAATCGAAGTACCTGCTGCGGACTATTCTTGTCATGTTGCAAAAGTTGGTAGTTGGTCCTCAAATAATAACAAGGTCACAATTGTAAAACGTTTAGTTAAATGTGGGTATCCGATTTATAGATTATATAATTGAAAGATGTAAATTTGTAAACATTTTAACTGAACATAGAGGCTTACGTACTACTGAACAATAACTACACAATTCACGTACGGATTTAATTTGATTTTTCATGAATTTGTCTTGATTCTTCACTTCGCTTTGTCGGATCTGTACTTAATCTTCTGAGTCGTAGGATTTGATGCTGAACGCGCGTTTAGCTGAGAACCCTCCTTCTATAATGCTTTTTAGATCATAATGGATACTAAAATTAGGAGTAGGTATTGTGTTATGCTGGTAAAATTGACGCCTCACACTGTTTGGCAGGTTTTAAGTTCTGTAGAAGTATTTCACTGCGTTGAAAACCTGGAGTATTACTTAGACGAACATAAGATCAGGAGTTGTCGGTGAATGCCTATGTTTCGATAATATTCAATCTTCAAGATAAGGAGTTGTCGGTGAATGCCTATGTTTCGATAATATTAAATCTTCAGTAATGCGGTTTAAAAAAATCAAATCGTATTCACCATGACATGAGGTTCACAAGACCTACCGCTAAAAATCTGCTAACAAGACATCACCACAAAAAGACGTATACATCTTCGGTGTTAGCCAGATGCATCAGGGATGGAACATTGAAGAGAAACCACCACAATAGATCGGTGTATTTAAGACATGTATGATTGCTTCACTATGTCTGCTAATGATATTTGTCTCCATCGATATTCAAATTCATTTTTGATGTCTATAACTTTCTCTCACAGTACCTATTTGTTAATAGGGAAATAAATCGCGGAGCTCAAACGGGGGCTAAATATTAAACTTTAAATCTTAAGAAATGATTCCTCCTAGATAATTTCAGGATAAAATGATTTTAATTTAACAAAAAAGACCTTCTGTCCTTAAATAAAGAAACGTTACGAAAAATTATTTAATGTCTATTCAGTTCTCATGTCATTCGATTAAGCTTCAATGTATGTATTTAGTGTATTGAGGAAACTCTCAGAAAAACTTCTTTGTTATTCTTTTGGCTGTGGTTTACAAAATCATCGAAACGAAGTCCGATAAATTTTCACTAGGTACACTCTTTCTTCCTTAAAATCATGCACCTCTGCCTACCTGTTCGTTTTATTTGCCAAAAAATTATGAGCAAATGTCGGTGTAAAACCCACATTTCCAACTGATTTTTAATTTAACGATCTAGAACTCTTTTTAACAACACCAAAATATTCTTACTTTAAAACTATTAGCAATAATTTATTGTAATCAATATTCAACAAAGTGACTTGTTCCCGCTTTAGGTATTTTGAGGGCTTTCTTTGGAAGCACTGAGGTGAATTCTTTCATCGTCAAAAGCATATTAAATTTTCTAAAAAATGTTTGCAATTGAAATGTTCCATTCCTGATAGGTCTTACAGTGGAATTACCAGGAGATATGCAGAAGTCATAGATATTTATGTTCGTGCATCTCAGTATATTCTTCATAATGTTTACTGTATATGAACACAATCCGCAAATTTTGTACAGAAAACATTTAACTGATTCTTTGAGTGGATTAGACCGTGCTAACTTGATGGTCTTCTTAAAAGACGAGAAAGATTGCTGTAATAGCTTGTAGACATGTTGGTTTAGGTTGGTGCTTAAATCGGGTAGTCTAAGCTGCGCTATGAAAACTGTTGTTGAGTGCGTAGAACCAGCTGTAATTATTTTGAAGCTGTAAAATTCATATCCACATTTATTCACTCAGTAGGTATTGCTATATTTATATTAAATAGCGTAATTATAATGTGAAGATATCTGTTTCATCCATCTACCTACCGAAGAATTACATAGTACGCTCTCAGTGTGGCATTCGTCACCAGGCAAATTCATAAATACAGCTCATAAAGTGGTATCCACGAATTCCAGGGGGACGTTAATTTCTTGGTTAGGTTAAAAGGTACCTAAGGAGCTGATTTGTGGTTTCAGAATCCCGCGGTCAGTTTCATATTCCAAGTTAAAACCATCTAACCGACGTGTTAACTATATAGCAGTGCTGCCAACCCGGGGGATTTATTCCCACGTGGGGGATTTTTAAGGGCTCTCAGAGCCCTAGGGTGATGAAGTGTGGGAGGGGATTTCTGGGGGATTTTTGAGCTTCACTGACAATCTTTGATTTCCATTACTTTTTTAGTGCCTTACATATGAATCAAAGGCGAATTTCACCATAAATACAAATGAAAAAAATTATCCCTCCAGTAGATCGTTCTCAAAACAACGATAAATGACACGAACGGACAGTGTCAGGCACGAACGTCAGTTTGCCAACAAATCAGACGATATTTAGTGAGGATGTAGGAAAGGGAAGAAGTTTGAACCTCAAGAAAAATTATTTTCTCCAACAATTTAGAG
This sequence comes from Adelphocoris suturalis, assembly GCA_030762985.1. Lineage (NCBI taxonomy): Eukaryota > Metazoa > Arthropoda > Insecta > Hemiptera > Miridae > Adelphocoris > Adelphocoris suturalis. Next base: position 62,663,560 of record CM061041.1, read on the forward strand.
GAAAAATAAATGCATCTTTCTACATCATGTACAGTGTTTGTACTTGTATTTTTTCCTATTTTACTTATTAGTCATTTGTTGGTTTACATTTTTTTAGTGATCCATGTTATGTTGATGTTAACCTATTCAAATGTATTACTCGTGAGGGAGTTACCCATCAAGTTTTTCTTTTATTGACAACACGATTCACCTCAAGTACCTGCCTAATATTGGTAACGGAGTTTCTCCTGTTTTTGTTATAATCCGCTCTTTAATATCTTTCACATTGTTTTCCTTGTTATATGACCTATTATTACCCACTTAATAAATAAATTTGTGATCAATATTGTGCTTAAATCGCTTTTAACGGCACCTTAAATTTGGGGGATTTTCTGGTTCTTCCTGGAGGTTTTGGGGATTTTTTCGGGATTTTGGGGGGATTTTTTGCTGAAACGGGTTGGCAGCACTGTTCCTAGTATTTATTTTTCATAATTCTCAAAATGATGATGACTTCATATAATTTTCGATTATTCCTTTCTCTATTCAGAGGCTCTTGTGGCTGCAGAGGTTAGGGCTTTCAAATCATGTGGTTTTGATTCATTATGGGGCCGATTTTTCTTGAAATTTTCAGCTTCTCTTAACTTTTTTTCTATATATTGGAGACTAGAATAGAATACTAAGAGAATACAGCCGACATCTAGTGAAAGTCAATACTGGTGAAAGTGTGTGGAATAGTTGGGACGTACCAACTATTTATCTCCAGGTCATAGGTCATGTTATTATACAAAAATGTCCCTTCTTCATGGCAACATTAAATAAAACTTGATAGTTCTATCTATAGTTTTATCTTCCACGCTGTGGTAGAGGTATGTACCTATTACTTATCTACCTTTCGCCTTCGTGCACCTTTGGTTCGTTGGGTGCACTATATTGTGGCCACCCTCTTTTGAAACTAGCCCGTTAAATAAATATACCTACGGCCGGCTCAGTTCAACATTTCAACAGAACCAATATTGAAGAACTTTTTTTCGAAATCAACTCTTCAAGTCCCTACATTTTTATTCACGATACCTTTCCGTACAAAACTGGCGTTGACAAACGTGAAAAAGGCCAGTGCTCGAGTGGAGGCGTTTGAGACTCTACAATGTTTTCTCGATTATATCTTTTGGAGACGAATACCGCACACTGAGACATGCGCACCCCTTTTTATAGGATTCAAACTGGAGTGATTTTACCATCTCATGCTTACGTACCTAGGTTCGGTTCCCGCTCAGCTACCGCCACGCCTATTACCTCTCCAAAAACCAAAAGGCAACTACCACAAATACCTCATACCATTCACCACTACAGGGACAGGCCTTCTCATGTAAGTCACCATAATTTTCAACCTTGCGATTGGCTTTTAATGTTACCTTTTCTTTTATTCATTTCCCAATTTTACCGTTTTTTATTTATTTACTCATTTATTTTTATTAATTTGTTTTATTCTATTTATTTTTGTCTTCTCATTTATAATTTTATAAGATAGAGTAGGTCATTGAGTTAGCCTAATTCAAATCGAAATGACGTGTACACTTTCAACTGCGCTGCCCTTAATGTTAATTGCTGATCTTCTAAAAACCAATTTGTTGTTAATTTTTCCTATATATGGAATAATAGCCACAATAATATAGCATTTCCAAGTCAAATGAAACCTTTTCCAGACCAAATTAAACCTTTTGAGGAAATGAACTAAATGAGATGAAACCTTGAAAATCGCAGGAGTTGTAGAAAGAAGTTGACCAAATGAAAATTCGATGAGTTTTAGACATTGGATGATCGAAGTAGTTCTCTCTTTAGTAGAATAGGAACATGTTAATTAGAGAAATTTCTACCTGTAGAATGTGAAGTGGGTACACCTACGTACCTACTCGTCACGCCCGCACAGATAAATAGGAGAAATTAACGGGAGTCAACCAATAGGTACCTACGTCCGATGTCTCCTTTGTGGCGTATTCCGTGAAAATTTCCCCAAATTCTGATTGATTCCCAAAGATCTTGTCATTTATAATACGAGTACTTCAAAATTTGTTTACTTTACAGACAATAATTATGTTTGAAAAAGGTTTCATTTGACTTGGAAAGGAATTTATTTGGTTTGGAGAAGGTTTCATTTGACTGAAAATGCTATATATGTAGATAAAGTATTATATATATCATTTTTCAGTCAAATGAAACCTTTTTTCTATCAAATGAAACTTCGTACCGACCAAATGAAACCATGTTCCAATCAACTTAAACCTCGTACCTACAAAATGAAACCATGTACCAATCAAATGAAACTTTACAAAATGAAACTCTTTTCAACCAAATGAAACTTTTTTCAAACTAATGAAACCTCATTTCATTCAAATGAAACTTTTCGGTCCACCAAATTGCTGATCACCACGACAGACTGCTCCAACTTCATGATAACATGATGATGAAACTGCTGCCGCAGCTTCTGGACACCCGCTTCACTAAATTAATTTGTAGTGCCTCTGTATTAACTTGTTTAGCAAAAATCTGAAATAAAATGTAATTTTTCTCTGGATGATTCGAAGAAGTTCCATTTGATTGGAATAAGGTTCTATTTGTTTGAAAATAAATTTTATTTGGTAGAAAAGAGCTTTCATTTTATTGGAACATGGTTTCATTGGGTAGGTACGATGTTTCATTTGATAGAAAAAGGCTTCATTTGACTGAAAAATGGTATAGCGTTTTCAAATTGAATTCGTCCTTTTACAAAATGATTTCGTCCTTCATAAAGAGGGACTGAAGCTTGAAGGTATTATATTAGTAACGGCGGTGTCCGGCGCTCGGGTAAACGGTGGCGGTCGGAATGCAGTCTTAGACAAGTGCGCGAAAATCTTCTCCCCTACCATCTACGCACATCAGACACAAGTACTCTCGGCACCAACTTTGTAATGCATATGTTTTTTTCGTGCCTAGAGCAGCGTCAGAGCAGCCTCTGCATCGAGGAAAAAAATAAAGCTGCAAATTATTACACACAGGTTTATTATGTCTATATTGTAGAGCTCTTGTACGCAGAACACCTGTCTATATTATTAAACGAATCATTAGGTAGGTATCGAATGTGTCTGCATAAGTGTTGACGCCTACTGAAGAGAAATGAATAAAATTAAATTTTATTTAATTTAAATTTTATTTTATTTAAACTTTTTTCACACGAGCTGTGATGATGCAGTGCCGTGAATTGGCAAAACAGCTTTTTAATATCAAAAGTTTTCGATATCTCGATTTTTCAATATTTCAGCCCTTGATTACTACCCTTTATAGTTGATCAAAATTGATGCCGATGTTACTGGCACACCCTGCCAATATATGATTTTTCAGCCAAATTTCATAAATATTGGTCCAGCAGTTTTGGGGAAAAGCTCTAGACAGCGTGCGGCGGACGGACGATTTTTTTTAAAGATTCTATGGATCTTTAAACGTAAACCAACAAATTTTAAGAGGGGATAACTTCTTTTTTCTTGGTCGATTACATCAATATTGAAAATGATAAACCAAAACTCTAAAATTCGTGGCTGTGTATGAATTTCTTGCAAACTTTTTGCGAATTTCTTGTGTAAATTCCTTGTAATCGTTGTAAATTTCTTCAGTTACACCTTTATTGACTATGCAAACCAATTCAATAAATTATTATTCTTCGAAAAAAGAAAAGGTATCTGCATATTATTTTCGGGTTGCCTTCGAGATTTGAGCCCTCTTTTTGAAGGACAAATTCGTTTTGTAAAAGGACGAATTCATTTTGAAAAAGAACGAATTCAATTTGAAAAAACTATACATATCATACTAACCTCTTTCATTCGTCCTTGGCACTTAATTTATTCATTTTTATCATCGTTCTATTAATTTTTTAATGGTAGAAGGCTATTAGAATAAACGTCTGCCAAGTAGTGTATGGCATTTAGCTTCCCCGTATCCGTAACATTAATGAATAGATAATTGAAATGTTTCAAATCATCTCAAAAGATTCCATAGCTGAGTCGTATGATCAGGGGAAATAGTGAATTAAGAATTTAAGGTCCGTGCATGTGCAACAGTTGCTATTGGTACGATTATGATGAAACTCATATGGGCTAAATTGAGCAAGATCTAACAAAAAGGCCAAAAGAAAAAACGCTTGATGGATTTTATTTTTACTCATGCGCAGTGACAACTACTAGTTTTTGAAAAACGAAATTTGTTTAGGATAGTCCTCAGAAAAACCGGACATTCCAAGAAAATTTAATCAAAATCGAATGAAAACTGTAGCGTTAAGGCTGTTTACAAAGACTTCACTTTCGCGCTTGCGCAGCAGCTAATAATGATACGGTTGTCGGAAATTGATTTGGGTGGATTATTTCGTCTTTTCCCCTCTATTCTCCAAATTAGAGCAAGATCGGAGGATTATAACGTGAAGAAATGATGTTTGACTGATTTTACGTTTGCACAAGCCAGGAGTAGAAATGAGTAATGAAACTAATAGGGAACCCTTTACATCCTAACTTCCACATTCGCAGGGAATTTGATCAAAAGCGAATGAAAACTGTAGCGGGAATGCTTGTTACAAGGATTTCACATTTGCTAATGTGTAGCAGCAAATCATGATACGGTTGCTTAGAAATTGGTATGGGATGATTACATTGTTTTTTCCCAAGTATCCCCAAATTTTAAGGAAAATCGGAAGATTAGAACGTGAGAAAATGATGCTTGATAGGTTATACATTTGGGCATAAGTAAAGTATTGATTGGTGAGCAAAGGAACTGATACACGGCATAACCCGCACATTCCTTGAGAATTTAATTAAAATCGGATGAAAACTCGAAATTAAGCGAACACACACAACAGGCACACAGACTATTTTTTTACAAAACTCCCCTCAAAGGCGCACCATTCAATTGAAAAATTAAAGAAATAAAATAAAAACGTGGGGAGGACGCCAAGGTTTACCCGTCGCCGGCCCTTGGGATCACGGAAGCTGAAGGAAGAGAATGGAGAGTTCAAGTAAGAACCCCTCAGGACGCGGGTGGTGATACCGCGGAGCACTCCCGCCGAGATGCCCAACTTGAGTAACTCCGTGGCACTTTTCCCGCACCGAACCCCGTGCCATGACACGGTTGCAGCCATGACCTTGATGTTATTGGTCGCCACTCCTTTTAGCTCGGAAATCGCTTGCCGCAGGTCATTTCTGACATACTTATTTATTTTAGCCCGCCAGGTCTGCTCCATGTCCATACTGCAACTGACAACCTGGGCATCCAGGATTATGGCAGACCCATCGGGCTTGACGGCAATGATATCCGGCTTCTTGCCCCAGTCACTCGGCATGTGATATAGTCTCTCTCTTTCAACATCCCAATCGCTAGGTGACGAAGCGCCTGCTATCTGCTTGGCAACCGCATCGTGACTTAAAATTCGGCCACCGTGAGTTCGAGGACACCGCTGCTCCACATGATACAGATTCTCATTTTTACCCCCACAGGCACGGCAAAGGGTGTCCACTGACCCCACACCCTGTGTGAGTTATATTGGAAGTGCTAAAGTATCGGAAGAATTGAGAACATTTTAGAAGGAGATTATGGGATTCGTAACGGATTTTGGCTACCAGCTTATTAATATTATAACGAACGTGAGACTTCGAGGCGAGTTACTGAGTATTTCGAGTCAGTTTATTAATCAGTAGAAACTGTCGTCTCTACGCATGTGCATGGACAGGTCCGCAAAAATCTCATTTTGCTTCCTCACTACCGAAGGTTCGTGTTTATGCAAGAAGTCGAAAAAATTTGGGTCCTCCAAAATCAAAATTTCCACTTGCTTTTTGCGTTTCAGAACTTGTTGATAAATCCTTGTCACGCCAAAAACTATACCAAGTTATAGTCCGATTTTGATGAAATTTTCTGGGATTTTGAGAATTAGCTTCTAGATGGTCCCCTTGAAAATTAATTGTCATCGGATCAATAGTGTGTACGTATGCGCAAACTTGAATGTTTTATATTGCCGATTTCTCACTATCTTCGAATGTTTCTAACTTAATCCTATTTACGCGGATGAAGAAAAACTGTTCTAAAAATTGATGGCAAACTCTGCGGGTGGGGGAGGGGGGGGGGGGTGAGAAGTGAAGAAAAAATCCTTTAATTCCTTACTTCCCCTGTAAGGGGGCGTCAATCTTCGAAAGTGTTCGAACTTGGATGAATGTTATGTAAAGATACCTTATAAATGTATCGCAATTGGTTGAGCAATGACTATTGCACATGAGCGAAACCACGTTAGTTGACACAGCCAAACCCCAAGGCTAATAGACCGGATTTGATGGAATTTCCAAAGATTTTGTGGGTCTAATTTGCGGTCTACTTGATTTTTGCGTGATGAGCAATAAAAAACTCAGACTGTTCGTTTTTGTTATTTCTAAGTCCTCAAGGAATCCCATCGATATGGTATCATCTAGACTGTATGCGCATGTGGAAAATGAGTATCTTGACATAGCTATTTCTCGTAACCTGGTTGCACAATTTCGCTCAATATCGGAGGGGAGATGAAACATTGTGTCAGTTGATTGATTATAAATTTCATCGTGAATAAGTTAGTTATGTCTACTGACCGTGTAAAAAAAATCGTTTTCAGTGGCATAAAGACAATATGTTTTAACCCTAGATAAAGTCCTGTTGAATTTTAATCGTCATTACACCCTTAGTACTAGTACTGGCAGGCCAAACAGTAAACAATGTGCATAGATTACCTCCAGTAATTTCGTCTAACTTTGACACCACGTATTCGTTCATATTGAATAAGTGAGGAAGCTACAATGTCCATTAACTTTGCAGAAGTTTTTTTTTTTTTATTATTTGAAGTTTTATTTTGTTTTTCTATAGCATATTTATGCTAAAAATGAAATAAAATACATAAACGTACAAATCAAAATTTACGACCCTAAATTCTTGTTAACGAATGTCAAATTTTTTATCCACCATCTAGATCGATATGGACGACAGGAGTCAACACTTAAAACAAAGGGGTCGTCATCCTTCGCAACGAGGTAACATGAATTTGCAGATTGTGATTTGCTTTGAGATTTGAACAGTGTTTTTTGTTATTGAAAACTTGCGTTATGAGGAACATTGTGCATTTAGGAAAACCTTCATTCGAACAAGTTCATTATGGTTGAAAATTGCATAACTCTGTGATTTAGGGATTAAAATAGTAGGATATTCAACGATAAGATATATTTTGGGGAACTGGTTTTCCGTGTCTTCTGTTTTCAATCCTACTTAATTAATTTACTTCTACATTTTAAAAAGCTAATAATTGATGATGATGTCAATCTACAGATGATCTTGTCACTTATTTAATTAATTTAACATCGTTTCATTCATGGATAGACCACCTAACCACAGTTTGTAGAAAGAGTGTGTGAAATGAGGGTGGGGGGCTTTTTTGTTAATGTTGTACACAACATTATTCAAGCATTTTTACCTTCTTAGCCCCTCAACGTCCAAAATTTGAGTTCAGAGTTCATTATGTATGTAGATGACCATGCAAAAGTTGGTAAACCTCTTTTAGAAGGATACCTACTGGATACCTTCTGAAAAATCCTAAGCTCATTAATTAATTAAATAATCCTTTGCGAGAAACAAAATCGTTAGGTACCTCCTCTACAAAAGTAAAGTAGGTATATACTTCTAGACACTCATCATCTTACTTTATGAGAACCTAAATTTGCTTAAGACCTTTTTTAAAACAAATTTACGTAGCTGAGTGAACAAGTCTGAACTTTGAATCCTTTGGAACTAGGTGGGCTTACTTAACCCGTGGCGTTATGAATTTGACCCGGTATCAGATAAGTACACACCTTAAATAATCTGGTGAATATGAGTTTTAAGGGGACATCCCCTCACATTTTAAGTTTCTGTAGCTCATTTCTTTTCTCTGCGAATCAAAGGAATTGGAGATGGTACCTATCTATCGGCGATGTGAATTATCTATTTTTGTTTTAGTATTTTGGAGTTAAGAGAATGGGAATGAAAACTCGGAGCTAAGCTTCGAGTCACCCTGATTTCTGCTGTCGATCCCTTGTTCCGCTGATCGTTTGCCAATTCAAAGAATTGTATGCAAATGATCCACCGAGTACGGCTTTTAAAACCTCAAATGAAGTTAGTGTTACAAATGGATGTGGTGTTCTAGCCACTGAAAATATACACGCAGTCCTCCTATTTTGGCTTAAGACCTCCTTTAAAACCATACGCTGGCAAACAACGAAAGGTGTTGCAGACCGAAAATAGTTTTGAAATACTTGATTCCCACCATAAAGTTACCAGAACGGTCTGCTTAACTAAATCGTGGTGCACGAGATGTTCTCACTAAGTCATCTTAAGTTCTTCGTTATAGAACCAGGGGGAAAATTATATGGCTAGGTTTACCTCAAATACGAGATCGAGTGTGAGTTGTGCTAGCTTTGATATTACAGAGAGATGCAACGTAAACCAATCAGTTATACCAATTAGAAGCACAATCCCCTCCATTGCCCATCACAATGTTTTCAAGGCAAAAGACCACTGCACCTCTCTCTCTTGCAGGTTGGAACAGGTATCACAATATTACAGGTGTGTCAGACAGTGACCTGAGTCATCCGCACCCGCATGAGGGTCGGCGACGGTCGCCGGACAAAGATCCGGGCGATCCTTGTGATTCGGACATGGAGAGCGTCGCCAGCGTCACCAGCAGCGCCTTTTCCACGCAGAGCGAGCGGCCGAGAGCGTCAACGCGGGTCTTCAGGTAATCCTATGGGTCGATGGATATCCAAGGGTGGTAGTGGGTGATACTTTATGACAATGACGGTGATGGAAATGTAGTAGTTCCTCCTTCAAAGGTTAGAAGCGAATAACCTGCTACCCTCAGAGGATATCCTGAAGGTTTAATAACCTCAGGAATATATCCAGTTGCAGTGTTTTCAAGAATCGAGAAAGAGGAACTACTCATATCCATCGCACTCCTGGGGCTTTCTAAAAGCAGGGTGGTGGTGGGGGGGGGGGGGGGGGGGAGTGGAAGGGGGTTCCAAGTAGGCAGGGCTTGGGTGTTACTTGTTAATTTTTAATTGGTAAACGTTTTGGGGGTATTGCCCATTTTTCTCTATTGGTTGGGGGGAGTGGGGAGACAAGCTCTGCTAACATTATGACAACGGAGGTAATGGAAGTATAATAGTTTGTTGCTCATTCAAAGAGCAGAGGCAAATAACCTGCTACACCCAGAGGATATCCTGAAGGTTGAATAACCTCAGGAGTATATCTAGTTGCAATGTTTTCAAGAGTCGAGAAAGAGGAACTACTCATATCCATCACAACTGTGAAAATGATCGACACTCCTTGTCGGCAGACTTTCAGTAGTACCTATGTATGTCAAGTAGGAGGAATTTCAAGTAATAATATGCCATCGACAATTCTAGTGGATCACTGGTCGAATGACGTCATACGCCCTGATAGGGCCAACGAAGCGGCATATTTCAAGCATTAGAGTCCCCAGCATAATTACAATCTCGAATAAGAACAATGCCCAATTGAGTACCTACCTACATTGTATGCGATGAATCAAGTTTCATAGATTTCATTTGGTATGAGACATCTAATATTCATTTAAAAACTATTGAAGAATGTACACTAAAAATTAGCATTTTAAAACTTCATGTTAAACGTCAGGGAATATAATATTTTAAACAACATAAGCAGGCTAAATTTGTAGAATTTTAGGGCTTCCGGCGTTTTTTGTTGTCTCAGTTCTTCGTTTTCCCCACCAGAGAATTTCTGCAGTTTCAAATTAAATCATTTAATGATGTTGTGGTAGGTGTGGAGCGTGTTGAATGAGTGAGGGGTTCCGTTTTTCCACAGGAACATAAAAATAAATTCACGTAATTTGGAATTCAGTTGCTGATAATGTTTTAGCGTCGACTAGTTTTAATACTCTTTGATTTTCAGAAATAGGATTGAAATTCTGGATTTTTCTCGGAATAACGTTAAGTTCGACCCTAATTGAAAATTTACTGCAAACATAGCGTGATGCTGGCTTGCCCCGATCACAGATTGATAGAAATTTCCCCATTTTCCCCATTCATTGGAATCAGACCGACCAAACTACAGGCAGGAAAATTGCTTAGAAGATATCCTAGAGGATTATATCAACCAGTATTCTTCCCAAAAATCACAGCATAACTAGATGTAATCATCTTTTTACTTGCATTCTGGTTTATAATTATTTACATCCAATATAAGTAAGCAAATTAAGTCCTTCATGATAAAATGGAGATGTGCTAAAGTGAGAATGGAAAAGAAGGCGGCAATTGTCTAAAAAATGAACATGTTTACTTTTTTTTTGTTCTCTCAAGGGATTTTATATTGTTGTGTGGAGAACACACAGCTGGTCCTACCTAAATTAAAATTCCGTTTCATTATGAGAATGAGCTGATTAAAACACTGAGAAATGAAAAATTATTCACAAAATTCTTAAAACCTAGCACTACCCCTGATTCAAATGCTCTTCCCATTCCATCACGTCATCTTTCACATTCACTCATTTTTAGTTACGTTTGTGAACGAGTGGCCTATATTGATAGTTCTAATTTAACATCATAGTAGCACGGTTCACCCTGCTATCCAATTGTGATCACTTTTTTGTTACTGAAGATTGTTTGTGCGAACAGCCAAATCAAGCTACCAACATCATTTTCGTTTGCATGACTTAGCTTTATGCGTGCACCGAAAATGTATGACCGTATGAAAATATCTCGTACTTGTTATAGATTCCTAACTATACTAAATCTTTTCCCCTACAGAGTAATTAAGTTTTTTATCCAACAGAACTGTTGACGATACCTACATACTTTTTCGAAGTATCTCATTTGAGGATTGTTTAACCTTTCAAATAAAAAATGGTAGTGAATGATTGCAATTCCATCTTGTATAATCATGAAATACTTACCTAACAAAGACTTAGTGAGTTTTTTCTTAAGCATCCACTTATTTTTAGGGTTAAGAGGATTGCATAACTTTATAATTTCTATATAGAATTATTACATTAGTCTTGATGTCCGGCTAACCTGGGTCATAAGCGCAGAGTGAGTGCAACTCGTTAGTTGTCCTTCTATGCTATCTTGGTGTTTATTTTTCGCAGAATGCTTACCCCAATATTTCAATATCCTCTGATATTCATTAAAAATTCGACCTTTCAAAAGATTAAACGTTCACATCTTGGTGTTTAAAAGCTTTCAGAGCATTTATTCTTCTAAATAACTGTCCATCTGTGGTCGATTACTTGTTCCGGACAAACTAGTAATTACTAAATTACAATCTAATGGAATTGAAATATTCAGGGCTTGTTCTGGTTAGGGTTACTGGAGTATATTCTTACCAAAGATCTATGTTTTTAAGTCAAATCTGAGAAATCCAAACACAACTAGTTCATTAGATACTCTTAAGAATAAGAAAGAGATTAGGTGTGACAGTTTCCGTCAGAAATAAAAGAAAATTTGACAATCATAAGATTAAGGGCGGAATCCATAGTCGCACCATGAGATAAGAAATTTCTTGACTCAGGCCAAGGTCACATCTGGCTTGAGGAGGTGAACTGGTATCCATAGTCAAAAGGTGCAGGCGTCGAGGCCGGCCTTAGCTGTAATTTTTCTCAAGGTGGCTTGGAGGAGGGTTGGAGTCTAGAGCGAGCAAAATGAGGTTCTTCCAACTATTTTGGGCATTCCATGCTTAGTAAATCACGATACTTGGTGACTCCATGCTTGGAATTCCATGGTATTTGTTCGACGCAACCTTGGTGAGGCCAGAAAAATGAGACAACATTTGTGAGTTGTGTTATTTTATCGAAAAGTTGACAGTTGACATACGTTTTTCGTTTAACTTTTTCGCCTTGTACCTATCTACCTGCCTATTGTTTTATTTTTATTATTAATAATTTTTTGTTGTGTCCCTCGTGGTTGCGTACTTGTACAAAAGCTGTACCCACCGTTTGTGTTTTATTCCCGATTGTTTTGTACCAAATTTACTCATATGTAAGCAGTGGCGTAGTTTGAGGAGGGGCAGGGTGGGCAGAGCCCCTCCATAAATTATAGAGGATGCAGAATTTTGTTGTATGGATATAGCCAAATAAATAATTTTACGCTTCCAACTTCAGTACCTAACACCTTCAATTAAAGAATGTAATTAGTAAAACACAACTGCTATTATTATTATACGATTCTGGTTGCCAAGCGGTCTTGAGACGCTCTTAATAAAGAAATTGTTATTAGGTTCGTTTGTGTAGGGGCTAAATGGCGTGGATATTGTACAGCCCCACGGAGCATAGTAAAATCACCTAGTCAACCATGGAAGAAGAGTTCTCTTCTTCCATGTAGTCGACGAAACGGAAATGTGGATACTACAAACTGAAATCAAGTCGTTCCCCACTACCTTCTGGGGCGAGCCCATATGCGATTTTTCCCTAGAAAAATATCCATTGTTCAGTATCCACCAATTCCCCTATGAACTTCCCCTACTTTTTACTGCCTACTTGATCAAGCTTGGTTGTTCGTTTCAAAACAGTTTCCCGTTGTATTATACCATTAATTTACGAATAAAATCCCAGTTAAAATGAAGCAAGAATACAATAAATAGAAGCCTGCAGTGGTGATTGAAATAGTTTAATAGAAAAGATTAAAATAATCTAGTGTAGCAGTATTTCTATTCTAACCTAGCATATTGCAGGTTTGAGTTTGTTTACATTTTTTCATGTTTTTTGATCTCGGTTTCATGCCCTGTATTTTATTTCGCGTAGGTAGGTACCTGCTTATATAATACAATTGTATGATATTGTCCAGAAAAAGTTATTTTCACGCGGAAGTAACAATTGAGGATAAACCTGTAAGACAGCAAGTCCACACAGGTATATGAATTTGCATGCAGTAAATCTAGAATAATAGTATAATAAACCTAGTGCTCCTCAATTCATCGGTAGATAGGTACCTATTCGTATCTATCATAATTTTTCACGTTCTGATTATTTATTTGGATAATATTTTAACACAGAATGTGTTTTTGCGATGACCTACCGAAAAAAAATCGTCACAAAAAACCGACAGAAAAAACCGTTATGCGCCTTTTATAATGATTTTCACGTAGGTACAACCAAGCCGTTGGTAGGGAAATGGAACTTCCGCAATTTTAATCGCACAGAAATCGTTCACCATTCGTTGGAAAGCTCCTGATTTATCCAACCATATTATGTTAACTACTGCGAAGTGCGTGGCCATCAACCTGAGTTATGAGCATGGTTATTTGAATCAATTGTTTACACACAGATGATCATTCTCAATAATTGATATTGTCAACATGATTGCAACCGCTTGTAAATTTTCTTATGATTTTCACGTACAACCGAGCCGTTGGTAGGGAAATGGAACTTCCGCAATTTTAATCGCACAGAAATCGTTCACCATTCGTTGGAAAGCTCTCAATTTATATAGTATTTTTCTTGTAGTTACATATTTATTTATATAATATTTATAGGGTTTTAGACCAAATTAAATGTCTAACAATTATTTATTTTATTATTGCCAAATATTGTTATTATTCACGTGCAACCAAGCCGTTGGTAAGGAAATAGAATCATCGCAAAAACACATTCTGTGTTCCTATGATTTCATACAGAGTATGGAAAAAGAAATAAACCGGGGGGTGCAGGGGGGCGGAGCCCCCCGCCGAGGCGCAAAGCGCCGAGTTTTCTAGTAGTATTTTGCTTTATTAATCTATAGTTAGGTTTATGAATATGAAAGCGTCCGTGATTTCAGATCATTGCAAAAAGCCATTGAGCACCTATTTACTTATATGAACGTTTGGCAGCTTATTAAGAGTCTTCATATACCCAGCAAACTAGAAATTAATAGCAAACTATGAAATAAAATTAAATCCTCGACTGTTGCCCCTCCATTAGAAATGGCTTAGCTACGCCACTGTATGTAAGCGAAAAATTTGAAAAATTAAATTGTTTGTAACATAAAGTGATCTTTTACTTTACAATTTTAGTTATCATAAATATTAACTAGCATACCATAAGTATACTTACATAAGTATACTAACCTAATGAAACTACACGAAATGATTAACTCTGAGAAATAAATGTTTAGGGACTTGCCGACTAGGTTGATAGCTGAAATTTGAAATTGGTGGGGGGCAGTCCGAAGATTGGAATTCCTTCAATGATAGGCTAAGATCATACAGGGTGTCCAAAACCTAAATATCTCATACTATCTCACTAAATATCACATCAGGAGTGAGAAGTGTCTTGATTTATTATTATTTTTTTTTTTTTTTTTTTTTTTTTTTTTTTTTTTTTTTTTTTTTTTTTGTGTGGTTTATTTGTATTTGCTTAAAATGAGCCAAAAGAGAACTTCATTCATCTCCGGAGGAGAAGAATTATTTTAAGTCACTAGTACTTCTCAACAAAGACGTTGTTGAGAGTAAGAAAAGTGTTGCAGTAAGTTTAGTACAGAAAAAGAAGTGTTGGGACGAAATCACTCATCAATTAGTTGCACCGGGAATTTCTCTATGGTAAGTAATTGTTGACTTCTGGGAACCGTGACAAGTTCAACATTTTCATCATCGAGTCGGTCGTCCAAATCGTCCCACTAAAAAATAAACAAACTCTCCATCGTGAACTAATTAAAAACTAATAAATCTCAAACAAATAATAACTCAAACAAACTAATTACGTACAAGAAACAGCAAAAAATAACGTTTCGAGGGAGGTTTGTACCTTCCTAGGCTGGAGGTGGGTTTCAACCCCTCTGGAGTCGAGAAATTTCTTATCTCACCTTCAAAAATCGTCTATGAATCGGGGTTTTCGAGGAGGCTTGGAGGCCGGTCTGAAAAGCTCTGTTTAAACGGAGCTGTCATACTACTCTTCCAAATTATTAATGGCCAACTGTTTTTTGGTCCCTACTCTCTGACCACAGTTTTCTGTATAGGTATGAGATAGCAAAGCACGCTATAGCATCACGTGCTGGATTAAATCTCTTTAGATAATTCAATCCATACTTCTGGTTTTTGCTCTCCGTTCCAAAAGGATCAGAACCTTGGGACATCTTCAAAACCCCAAATATCTCCTTGGCAATACAAATACATAGGTTTTCAATTATATTTCATCTCTATTTTTCAATTATCTACCTCATTGAATCGTATGTGCCTCAGCCATAATATGAAGGCTTATTTTGATTTTAATTTTATATTTTCTCAAGTCACCTCTAAGAGCTAATTACTTTGAGTCCTCTTACTTCTTCATTGATTTAGTGATGACAAACCTATGACATTTTTTTGTCCTACACCAACCCGAACCCAAACTATTGGAAGAGGTTACAGCTTTCAAACTTACATTTTCGAGAGCTTAGCTAGGTAGATATTAGAATTTTAATTGAGGAATTTCCTAATTTGACTTGAAATTCCAGTGACTACGGTGGGCCGTCCTCGGGGCAGAGTCTGGGTGAGCCGCAAACCAAACGAGCTCCATTTTCCAGAAGCCTGTCCAACGCTGATGTGCCAGCCGATGAACGGGGAGGTAACCATTTCTTATAATTACATTTCATAAACAGCATTATTGAGAATAGAATATTAACTTTCATGATTTGATTAGTATGGCACAATTTAGATTTTTAAAACTTCAATGGCTGGGCCATGATTGCCTAGCAGTTGACTTGGCTCGTGTTGCTAGGTAATGACAGCTTAGCGTCATGCTTTACATTCTCCGATTTCGCGAGTTATTATTTATTATCACTGCTTCGTCTTCTATTCATTGGGGACCGTCTAGAAGCTTATCCAATTGAACTTAGAACATCTTATCAAAATCGACCAAACGTATTGTAGTTTTGAGCGTGACAAGGAATTGGCACAGACGGATTGGATCAGGAAGCTATGAAATCCAACGTTCATTTGAAGAATGAGTAGATACATTATAAAGTTGGTTTACCTAGCAATATTTAGACACCATAACTTCAAGCACTGTTCTGCTGAGTCTATCCAGAAACATTTAAATGCAGCTCTGAGATCCGGCTCCGGACATTAGGATATGGTAGATGTAGGGAAGGTAATGCTTCTTCTGGCTATACCTCTTCACCACTGTATTGTCGTTAGTACAGCTCCAGGTCCAACAAATCCAAGTCAGGCGGCCGTCACTAGTGGGGTGCTGCCGCTCCGAGTGCCGCCCATATGAACCTCTTTCCAGTGTGATGTAAGGACAGCCTGTCTGTCAGTTCTTTTACTTATTGTGTATGTGCTAGCTGTGTGGCTCGGCTGCTTGAAGTAGACCGTCAACTTGATATTTACTAATTTTGGCAGCAAGAGATCTCCTTTCCGAACAGAGACTACTGAAACATCAAAATAAAAGTTCCTAATGATGACACTACCAGGAGTTTGGGTCAGCATTTACAACCTTCCAGGTTAAAGTGGGGTTCCAGCCAGGTTGGCCATCCTTTCCGTCTGGCTGGCAGCGGTATTACGAAACGAAAGTTCGGACCTCTGGAGCACAGATCTGAAGTATGTGTGGTTCAGTCTCTGGTGTAGAGCTTCCCATTCGACAAAGGTGATTAGTTCCAGTGCGCCGTCCCCTAATGCATATCCCTAAGAGCAGGGATCCAGAATGACCTTCATACGACCTGTTGATTTCCAACCCTTTAGCTCTGAGGAAGAATTTCTAAGCCACGCAGTGCTCGCTTTGGTGTCTCGAGATCAAACCTCATAACTCAACGCTCAGGCCTTGATAAAATATGCTGATGTTCCTGACTACCCATATCATTGAAGAGGAGTCAGCAAATATTCCACAGTCTATTAGATCATTTTAGAATTTTTAGAAGGGATTTGGATTAGTACCTCAATGACACCATCACCTACTGGCCATGAAACCTCTTGTACCACGAATTCTTCAACGAAGACAAGGCTTTTCTACCTCAGTTAGTGAGGAAGCAATAATAAACCAAAACTCAAGGAATCAACCAATGAAAACAAGTTTATTTGTGTTACAGACATATCCGACCACGTGCCTCCGGCCTCGGACGGGAGCCTCAGCGACACGGCGCTTGGGCGCCAGCACATCAGCAGTTCCAGAAGAAAAACGCCGTCCGGCGGCTCTTCTGGGAAAACGGCGTCATCCGGCATGGGTAAAAAAAGTAATTCTACCTCGCAACTCTCATCAACGGGTACGTTTCAAATTTCAAATTGGAACCCCACTTTCCGACCCTTTTCCCATCATAAACAAACCCAATGTGTGTTTTTATACTGCCAAAAATAACACCCCCCAATATTTTGTTTTTCAAAATTTTGTCAAGAACCCCCCGAAAAATGACGATTTATTTCAATAACACGAGCGGAATATTCATGGTGACAATATTTTTCAAAAAAACATGTCAACACAGCCACAAACCTTACAGACCGATTGATCCAGGAGTAAAGAAGAGTTAGGACAACAAAATTTGGGACTAAAAAAAGATGAGTGACTTTACCTAACATAGTTGATGATAGTTGTACTTCCTTAGTTCTTTTTTCAATATCGATTCGGGCTTCCCCTCACGTAGTGACATCATTATACATCTTTGGCATCATTATCATAACTATCATACTTTTGTTAGTCATTCAATCATTTTTTTGTTTACATGGATGAGTAAAACCTAGATGTTGCCAATATTTTAAATGCTACATCAACATTATTTAAACTGTAACAGATCCGATTCTGTGAAGTAGTTAATGAAATAGATAATGAAAATTATAGTGAAGAATAAACATAATGGTGATATAATTACGAGGCTGGAGGATAACCGGTAAGCTTATGGTTTAATGATGATATCTTACCGAGTTTTGTTCAATGAATTTTACTTACTATAGTTAAAAACTAGAACTATAACTGGATAGTCTCACGAAATATCAAAATCGTATTTTATCCCTTCACGGGAAGTAAAAACTTTCAATTTTCATCGGACTCGGAAATTCCATGTTAAACTCAGCCCTAAAAAGATATGAAGGTCAAGATAGGTTTTAGTAAGGTGGCAGTGAATCTTCAAATTAAATTTCTGAGGTATCTTGAAATGCAAGCAGTTTTTCTGGACTGGCTCATATTTTTTAGAAGGTAGGTACCTAATAGCTTACACTATTATTTCGGACGGTTTAAAACTGTGAAATATAAATACCTAAAATCTTTTTTGGATGTGCTGAATTCAAATAAATGAACTCAGATTGTGGTTAACTAGTTTTGTGCTAAATGAAAAGGTGTCAAAACAGTTGAAAATGATCAGTAATAACTTTGCTGAACCCGTTTGTTGATGAAATGTTTTAACATCTTTTCCTTAGGAACCAATCTAGATAATACAAAAAAATTCAAATCGGGATTCAGCACTCCCTAAAACATAAAGTAATGACTGCGAGCGGGAATACATAGCATTGATGTTGAACATTAATATTTCAGTGTGTAAGTTACTAGATAGTTACTCAGAAATATGCCCGTCCAAAAGAACTGGTAGCATTTTCGGAGTCAGCTATCTCGAAAACCTTAAGATTTACTGCTTGTACTAAGATTTTTTCTCTCTCTTTCACTGTAGAGCTGTGTGATGTAAACTAAAAATTTAATTTTAATTTTATACTCAAATTCACCTGGAATAAGAAGAATTATATATATCTTCTTCTTCTATATAAACTTTACAGTTTATCTAATTGTCCTGTGAGACGATAGATAGGAAATGATGACTTCTATAACAAAGTGAATTAATGGCAGTTTTTCCTGAAAATAAAAATAAGACCCATTTGATTCCAAACTAAATAACATGAACACTAAAAATTTTAAAAAGTCCTTTGACTAGGTTCTAGTCATTATTTCCAAATTACAACTGGAGTTTCCTAATGTCACCTAAATGTTTAAGTAAATTAAACATTTTTCTAAAGTGAAATAAATGAATAATTAATCAATTATTGGACTTCATGGAATTGCGAAAAATTGACGAAAACTAATAATACTCAATTTGTTTGTCAACCGATGATTTCACGAAATGATAAATAACTGAAGGTTGAATAATTTCAAATATGTATACCTAACCATTTTTTGAAAATCTAAATACCTATTGCTTATTGATCAATTGTTAATTACCTATTCCTTGTCTACGGGAACTTGTGATTTATGAATAAAATAAATATTTTCCTTACCTAAAAAAAATGCGGGGGGGGGGGGGGGGTTGATTAACCTATTTCCAAAAATAGTTAGTCAAAGAACGTACCAACTGACTTACTAGGAACAGCCCATAAGTCTTATTTTTTGAGCTATTTCAAGCCAAGTAGACTGATACTTATAATTTCATGACCACATTATTTTCCAGTTATACCACTCACATTCACCTTTTCTCATTTCGTATATCCTCCTACATTATCTTTTCGTGTTTTTGGAGGGGGAGCCTCTTTTTGGAATTTTTTTATATTTTTGGTTTCAATCACCGATTATTATCCTTTTTTGATATTATTTTTGTAGTGTATCGAAAAAAGTAGTTGACACCTTTTAAGTTCGAATTTTCTTTTTTTTCGTTGTCATTTTTAATTGTATTTTTTTATTATTTTAATTTTACAACTGAGCAAGTAGCGTTCATTAGTTATGTTTGTATGTTGGAGAGAGCAGGCATGTTTGATGATAAAAATACTCGAAAAATGTAAATTTAAATCACCACAGTCATAATCTTGTTTTGATTATGATCTTTCAAAGGATCGTGCGGTCGCCATCTTCAACGTTTTATTAAAAATATTTATTTCATATTCGTAAAATATGTGGACTCTTAAATCTTCATTTGCAAAAATTAAAATTTATATAAAATAATTATATTTCTTTGTTTGATTTTCCCGAGTAACACCATACCTGGACTTAATTAATGTTGTGAGATTACTAAATAGGTTGTTGATATTGACTTATTTTATATTGAGATAATGTCTAATGAGCTTAGTGAAGTTATTGGATAAATTCGATTCTATAAAACTTTATCGTGGTAAAAAGAAGCATGGTGCACAATTTCTAATCTACTGCGAACAAAGATTAGTTGTTCAAATCAGTTCAGTTCAAATCAAATCAGTTAATTCAACTAGTAGTTCAAGGTTAGTAGTTCAAATATTCATGAGGGTTTTGGAATTATTTGTATGTTATTGACAAAGTTAAAGAATAGGAGCCAAAATTCACCCGATTCAAGTTTTTTGCTATTGACTAACTAGTATTTTGATCATTTATAATATGTTATAATTGATAGCATAGCTTTCATAAATTACCTTGAACGGGTTACGTAAGCGGGTAGATTCAGTAGTAACACCGCACGATCAGTTACGATTCAGTATATATATGGTACCTTTATCGTGTTGGATAATGCCTCACTTACTAAGAATATTAATTTTTTGATAAGCTTAATTAATGTCAATTCTTAGGAAATTAGTCAAAAATTCATCTTTTCCTCTATCGATAGTTTATCTTGGGACTATGAGAAAAAATTTCATCGATATGAAGGTACTTCCCTTATTGAGAATTGCCCAGCTTTAGTTACAGTTCGTGTGGTTCCATCGTTTTGTAAACGAAATTCTCCAGCAATACGTATAAATAATATAAATAAATAAAATAAATATAAAATAAATACAATACGTATTTTTAAAATTTAAATGTTAAGAATTTTGTACCTATGCAATCCAAATAAAATTTCCAAGTAGACACTGAAGGAGAAATAAGTTTCGTTGATTTAAGATTCAACAATATTGGAAGTTGAAACAGCAGTAGGTATTTCATTAAAGGAAAAAAAAAAATTTAAATTCTTACACTAAAAGGTAAATTCAAGTACATACAATACGGAGGCAATGAATTCAGTCTACGTTAAAAAATGAATCGGAATCCAGAATATCATTTATACAAACCTATTTACTTATTACTTTTTTCTTGATTTTCCAACTTTCCTGGCAACAAATATTTAATTATTCAAAGAGTATTACTCCCAAAAATATATTTCTCGGGACTTCAAGGAATTATTATGAGGCTTTTTCTTATCAAACCTTGCCTACTCTCTCAGAATAATTGATAAAATTTACTCTATTTTGTGCTATACCTATACAGAGTGTAGGTCCCAGAATTAAACATCCATATTTCTGGAAAGTATCAAGATAATTCTCATTGCCTGCAAAAAAGTTTGAAATTTTCGGCAGCTCCTTGTTTTTAGGAGTGTTAAGTATGCTTTATATTTTTTTAAGTAGGACTTGAGTTTTTTCAACAAACCAACCAGCGCGGAACATAATTGACGAAAAATTTCAAATTATCGTTGAAAATAGCGTTAAACTTTTAAGTACTCGTAGATGGTATTCATGTCGATTTTCAAAAGTGGCTGTTGAATTATTGTTTTGTGCCTATCAACATTTTTCGAGACACCAGACCACTTTTAAAGCAGGAAAAAATTCGATCATCAGCTTTCCAGCGGTGTTGTCAAATATATTTTTACCAGATAATTTTGTGAGAATGTTGAATTTAAAGGGCAAAAAAGGTGGATTTCTCGTGGAAATCAAAGGTTCCCATATTAACTTGTAAACATGAGCTGATCAGTTTTTTGAGTCAACAAAGTAAAATATGGTTGTTCGATTAATCGAATAGTGACATTCGCTGAATTCTTCAGCTGCGTAATAACTAAGCTGTACAGCTAAATAAACTTGAGGGTTAAACAAAAAACTAGGTTGTTAACATGTAAAATTCAATTATATTTCAAAATTTTCATAGTAATACCAATATGCAGTTGGTTTTCCGAAAACTCATTGACCTACAGACAAAAATTCTCCTTAAAACAAGGTGTTGGCGAATATTTTCTCCAAGGCATTTTTTGTCGGAAATGAGTTCGAGATTCGACATCTGAAGTATGGTTGTGTAAATTCTGTGATACCCTGTAAAAAGGAAAACCCAATAAATATATCCTCTCAAAATGGAAAAAAAAATCAACTTATTTTCGGAGCTCGAAGATTTTTAAATTGATGAGTTCCGCAATATTGTCCCTCTCCTAGGTCGGAAACGTAGGTTAGGTTTCGGGACGAAGGGGAAAAGCTCTTTCACTGTCCACCGAAGCGAAGAAGTCCTCCCAGACGACATCCGGCACCTGGTAAAACAAGGCTCATCCGTGTCGAGCGATGGCGAGGGCTCCCAGGATGGAGACAGGTTCTTACCCAACAGAATTTACAAATTTTAGAACCAACAAGTCTTGATAGTGGTTGTCTTAGCACGAACGGCAGGTAGATAGTCAACATTGTGGCCGTTCCGCAAGAAATATGGTTTAGCATATGTCGATTTGTACGTGGTGTAAAATAAAATTAGAAATAACGTTATGTTCAGTGGTTTTCAACAAAAAGTGGGAAAACATGTATATTGGATTAATATACAAAGCACAATACGGACAGAATCCATAACAAGTTTGTAATTACATATAAATGGAATCCCCATTATGTTTTCAGGTTTGATTTTAAAGTAACTCTCATACAATCTATATAGATCACAGATATCACAACTATCCACACTCTTTTTGCAAACTGGCACAGAAAAAATCAACGGCAGGATCGCATCTCACGCGACGCATCATTTAATACATGTATAGATCGTATAATTTAATGATACGATCGCTGATTTTTTGATCATTATCATGTACTGATCTAGGTAAGTCACGATAGGAGTTATGTGAAGGTTATGCAAAGGAACGTACAAACATGGTGGAAATTACATCTATGACGATTCCTGGTGATGGAGCAACTGACACCCGTGATGAAGCTTCTAGTGAGAGGCGTTCGGTCAATCATTTTTGAATGATGAAAATCTGGATTGGATCTAGCCTCACACTACTTTTAGCTAATCTTCGTAGAAAATGAAGCTATTGGAATGGATCGGAAAATTTTAAAATCAAAATTTTTGAAAAATTTCTTCATTGAAATCCGTTTTGAGGCATACATATATCTATATATATATACTTACATTCATATGTATGAGTATACATGTGTCATTCCAGACGATCATAGTATTGAGTTAAAATTCCGTTCTTACGCCGAAAAATCAGCTTTCCAAACGAAAGAATGAGTTCGTTAGCCAAACATTTTTGAGTACATTAAAAAGGTCAAAAGTCAAAAAATGTACTAATCAAAATCACTAAAAATGGCAAAAACGGCCAAACATCGTTAAATTTATAATTTTTAGCTGAGTTTCAGTCATAACAATATTATCAACGACTAACTAGGACATTAAAAACTGTGTGCACAAAATTATGCTGAAAAAAGCACTAAAAAAGCGCCCTCTCCTAGGTAAAATCTACAAAAACTGCAAAAACCTAAAAATCGAAAATATTTTTTGAATTACCGTCTTTTATCTCATAAGAGTTTTTTTTTTTGTCATAAAATTGGTTTTTAAAAATTTCTTTCTACTCAAATTGCTCAAATTTCAATACAATTCAACATATTATAATACGATAGGGAAATTCAGAAAATTCGCTCAGTACGATCATGCTACATGACTGGAACTTTCTGCATTTAATCATCTTGTATAGGTGTTTTCTCAGTACCAAGCATCGTTTCCACTAGTTTCTGATGGAGAGACTGGGAATTTACTCGACCTTGGAAGGCCTGGAGAGAGGCCTCCTAATTGCTGCACAAGTGTTCATAATATTTATGTCTTATCAAAACTTTAACGGGATTAACGAATCTTTTATGGAGAGCTGTCGTTGTGGGCTCTATTTTCGGATTAAATTGAATAGAAATTCAATCCACAAAAGCTACTGATCATCCTGGAAGGAGAAAAATGTCCGAGATCTTCAGAAGGAACCCAAATAATCTCTTTGGCAATTTCATAAATACTTTCGTTGACCAATTATGACTTCTCTCTTTTAAAATTGTCTACCCATTTGAGTCCAGACGCCTCTATGAGAGAAAATTATTTCCTATTTGAAGTGGTTTGAAATGGCCAACACCTTTCTTGATCGCCAAAGTTGGGCAAATTATCCTTCCCAGTTGTTATAATCCTTGACGCATAGTTTGATGGTGTGTCCAGAATTACTAAGCAGGAATTCGTTTACGTCGTTCCATGGAGACAAACTGAGTGGCAAACAATATACAAACCATAAATTTGCCTGATTCGTATTTTCAGTTCAAGTTCAGATCCATAAATGAAATTAACTATAAATTGTTTCCGACTAATATAAATACTTGGAAATGTCTTGCCATCGAATTCATTAATATGGTAAGAAAACGATTAGCTTGATCAAATCTGAATGTGTACCTAATCGAACCTGAGAAACATGATTTTACTTGTGTAAGTACATCTGTGTAGGTACCAGCAAGTTGTTTACTTAATGTGATGATCGTATGAAACAACGACAAATCCAGAAGGTTTGAAGTAAGGTTTTTATATTCAAAATTAACATGATTCAAGCCACATAGATCAAAATCGTGATGAAATCACAGAGACATAGTAGGTAAATTATGCTTAAAGTTCGTTCGTTGTTTGGATAGAAACTTTTTCACGAGGTTAAATGAGTGATTTGATAACCGGTCATGGGATAAATATCAGCAGTATATGTGATATCATGTGGGGATGTCACTTTACTGGAGGGGGTCAAAAGTGTAGATTTATACCACGTTTGTGCTAAGACAACAATAGAAAAACAGCACTTGCTTTCGTTAGACGCTCATTCATCATCATCAAACATCCACTTCACCTCCCATCTCAGACTTTCTCCTATGATTTCTCCTGGTTTAGTTGATGACACCCTTCCTCAAATTCCCATTCTTTTCACCAACCCTTTCATCACCCTCTCTCAATTGCATCAGTTATTCCAATTATTATTATTATTAATTATTACAAATTTAACATTTTGTTATCTTACTATTTTCGACAGAAAAATTTTAAGTCTTCAAGGCGGACAAAACGTTGATTGTATTTTATGTTGGTTGATAATCGTAAGCCAATACTAAAGTAGAAAATCGTCTCAGGAAACTGAAAAACAAAAGCAATACCTAAAGAAATAAAATAAAACAAAGAATATTAAGAACATAAAAAATGTAGTTCACGAATCACATGAGCCGACATTAACTGCATTACAAGTGTATTATGTGATGTTAGTCTTAGAAGTGACTCTGCAGTAATGTGTTCGAAGGCTTGTTAAAAAAATATAGCTTACTATTATTTGCAAAACTAATGACAGTTTTTGAAGGAAAAAGTTGTCCTCTCTTCATTTATGCATTTTAATGGCTTTTTAAGTAAAACTTTATATTTAGCTCTCAAGTTTTAATATAGTTTTTCTTATAACCGATTGTCTGCTAGTGGTTTTCTAAATTAAGTCCGCAAAAACACAAATCTGGGTGTTTTTTCTTTTTTTTCTGTTATTTCACTTTATATTCCTGTTATTTCCATTGTCCTGATGTCCCTCCGTGTAATTCATCGTTCCTCTCATTTCTTTTTGGTTTTCCAATCGTACGCCGCTTCCTTAGAGATATTCTTGATTTCAAATGACGTTTGTTGATTTTTTACTTTCGAATAAATTTTTTACCGTAGGAGAGTGAACACCAATTTCCCCTAGACAGACCATACCAAATATCGAAGAACTGAACCACCTAAGAAAATCCTTTCCTTACACGATCTTCACCGTACTACTACCACCATTACCAAACTCCTCTCACCCACATGTCCAGTAAAAAGCACTCTGTTACAAGTACTAGTGTCCACATCAATCACCAGACAGTTTATGACAGTGAATTCGCCTTTGAAAGAGGAGCCCACGTCTATCATTTCTGTTTGGGAAATCTTGTGCCATACCATCCGAACCCTGAAAATCACAACTTTCCTCCGAAGTCCACGAGCCAAGGCCAGAAATACGTAGTAATTTAAGGAAAAGGTTTTAGATCAGATTTTGAAAATATAGTCCATTCCTAGTGAAAAAATCGTGGTCTGCCACCGCAAAACTGGTGGAATACAAAATGGCGGCCTCATAATGATAGCTTAATTTGCCCACTTGAAGTTTTTTTCAAATAATTCCTAAACCATTTATCCTACAGGAATTTTTAAACTTAGCAAAGTTGTAGAGCATAAAAATACAAAGCGATTCTACCCAAAAACGATGAATTATCTACCAAAATGAGCGAATTATAAATAATTGAAAATCGGGATAATTTTGAGTCAGACCTCTCCTCCCCCCGTCTACACTTTTGAAAGGTCTCAGCTAAATCTTGCTCGATATGAACTTTGGACAGTATTTAACCCTGAATCGAATGAAGTTCGGCTGATCTAAATCAGACCAATATTAAGGCCGCTAGGTGATTTTGATGGGCAAAAGTCTAGACGGGAGGGGGGGGGGGGGTCCCAAAATTACCTGATTTCAATTGTTTGTGATTCGCTTATTTTGGGAAATAATCCGTAGTGTTCGGATTGGCTCGCTTTGTATTTTTATGCTCTATAACTTTGCTACGTATAAATATTTCTGTAGGATAAATGTTTAGGAATTATTGGAGGAATACTTTAAAATGGGCGAATCAAGCCATATTTATGCGGCCGCCTTTTGGTATTCCACCAATTTCGAGAAGGCACGGATTTTCACACTCAGAACGGACTAAATTTTCTAAATCTAAACTCAAAATTTCTCCTGAAACTACTACCTAAGGCTCCTCAACTACCATTTTTTATAATTTGTGGCAGGTAGTTGTCATTATTTTTGTACTGAATACTGGTTACTGGGTATTATTTTAGTTATTTACCTCAAGGTTTTCTCATAGCCGAATTCAGTTTCGTTTCAATTTCGTTCTGGCGCATATAAAAATTTGATCGACCACCCACAGCATCTTGTGTGAAGATTTGCTCATGACTTTACAGGTACAAGATATTACTAAACCCTCAAACTAATAGGTACCTAATAGGTATAATCTTTGGTGTAAGAGCATTCCGAGAAAATTTTCCCACAAACGTTTGTTGCATGCAGCATTAAAGTAACTCTATCAATTCCCCATAGTTTTGAAATAAAATATATATTTCTTATTTTTTCTTGAAATTATAATTTTCTTAAAACAGAATAATTATTATCCATTAACCGATTTGACTCAGTTGTTTATTAGTTTGGCTAAAGCTAAAGTGTATGCTTGGAACAGTTTTTTCTAATACCTACTAGAACATACTCCCACAACTTCATAAATATTATGCGGCAACTAACAGCTATTGAAACGAAAAATAATTTTCCCATTTTTATATCCCAAATTCTAAAAATAACGATACCACAATAGGTTTCCCAATACAACCATTTTTGGCACCGTCCATGCTCTCGTATTGATGCTGACCCAACTTTAATCATATTTTACTCCCCATTGTAAATAACTTTTACCACAAATTTTATTTTGCAATTTTATTTTAAACTGTTTGGAAAGATAACATATTATCCACTTTGACTTTGGATAAAATTGAATGTGCTAGTTGTGGCAATTGCTCTAATTGTTGTAAACACTTGGTGTATTGTTTTTTAATCAATTTTTACCTTATGATTTTATTTATTTCTATTTTCTTGATTTTCTCATTTAAGCTTCCGATTTTATTACTCATGCCGGTTTTATCAATTTAGTTGTACAGTGCGAAAAAAATTGTCATAATTCAATCTTAAAGTTCCACTCTTCAAAAAGAGTCACAATTGAAACGAAGGTAACGAAGCAAAATAGTTTGGATGTGTTCATAGCATTGGTACGCAATTATACATTGCCCAAATCCCAACCTATGAATACACAGTGCTTGTCGCATGCTTGTAATGACATAGTACGTTAATTATACTGATAGTGCTTTTAATCAGTAGACATGTCTAAAGGTTTAAATTTTAAATTCTTTACCTCTTTGAAGTTGTACTTTAGGTGTTAAAAGGGCAGTAGTTAGATTTCACGTAATCAAAACTCAAACGTACACATTTTGCCTACATTCATTCATGTAGTAATGACAACGACACGTACCTTACACTATATAGTCCCTGCTTAGAAAGGTACACGTTTATTTATTGTCCATTGATGTTTATGAATAAAGTATGACAGCAGTATGACACGTTAGTTGAACACAGAAATAAAATGTTATTGACAAATTAATGTAGCCGCCCCCACACAGGAGTTTTCACTTGGACATGCAGTAGTGATACACTCGATAGTGATACCTCACTTTGATGTCGTGTGTATGAACAATATTGAGGGAGATCGATTTTAAACTTAATTTGAAGAACAATAACTTTTCAAGTGGTTTTGGTGGTACAACCCAATTTGTTATCAACAAATATAGATTTATATTGCCGATTTTCCTTTGATGTTTTTCTATTTATCGTGATGGTTTGATCAAGATGACAATTAGTTCAAGAATGCCCGGAATGTTACAAGAGTAATAATATAGTATATCCAGGTATCTAGTTAAATGATACGCGCATAAGGGTCTGTATTTAGTGCTATCCCTAACTCTCAAATATTCAGTGATTTGTAAATCAGTGTATCAATATGAACATTAGCATTATAAAACATTCAAGTTCCTTCATATCAAAGTGCAACAATCTTACAACCATTTTCGTTTGATGATTGCCTTTCCATGCATCACCGCTATTTCATCACAAACATCCATTCCCATGAGCCGTTAAGTATGTTAATAAAGTAATAACTACATCAATCTTCAAATGAGTTGGACCTTGAGAAGAAGATTCATCATATCGCATGAATGATGCCTCATTGATGAGACCCTTGTACGGAGCGTATTACTTTCATGTTACATGCAGTTTTCAATTTCAATGAAATAACATGATAGAACTGTTCTACGAAGAACAAGTCAACTATATAGGTAGTAACGTATACGGAGACTTTTAACATGTACCTATCATGTTTTAGCCCTGGGGTCCTAGCAAATTTTGCGAGTCAATTTTTTTTCCGCGCACGAAACATATAGTGTTACAGTGATTTCCGCCTACAACCGAGTCGTTGCTAGGGAAATGGTACTTCGTCGTTTTTCATCCCACAAAATTCGTTGACCATTCGTTCGAAAGCTCTCGATTTATCCAACAATATTATGTTAACTACTGCGAAGTGCGTATCCAACAAACTGAGTTATGAGCATGGTTATATAAATAATTGTTTACACACAGGTGATCATTCTCAATAATTGATATTGTGAACATGATTGCAACCGCTTGTTAATTTCGAATCAATATCGAGGAGAAAACATGATACATGGTTGAAATTTTTGGTTCTAGAACAGAAATAAGCATTATGGTTTTGATACAAATATTGATGGATTGATAATACATGTAGACAAACATTGCTGTGAAATTGTCTCCACAGCAGCTCTTTATTAATAACAACGAATAAGTACTGTTGAATAGCTTGAGGACACTCCGTTTTTATAAGCAAGCGAACCTGAAAAGGCTCTAAAAACGTTATAACCTTTAAATAGGATTTATTGGGTCATATATAGGTATAGGTTTAAACGAAGAAGTTAACAATAATGTTCCTTGTCAGATTGATAGGAACACGTTTATTCAGTGCTAAAATACCCCTCATTTGACCAAAAGTCTTCTTAGGTATTTAGTTTTTGCTTCGTAAAATTCTGAATCAGGATATAAATGATTCCTGATATGTGAGGTTTGTCGCTCTTTTGCTGAAGTGACTAAGTTGGTCCGCAGACATTTTCGAGACGTCAGGACACGTTTTTGAAGCGACTAGAAAAACAATATTACTTTGTTGCTACGGTACAGTATCTTTGTAATTTTTCATTGTACCAATAAAAACTGTTCACCAGTCGTTGGAAAGATCCCAGTTTATTTTAAAATCTCACGCTGCCTTAACCGCTCCAAAAATAAAATCAGCTGAACCACACGCAAAGTTATCAATGAACTATAAGCAATGCTCGATTAGTCACCAGGCTGGTTTGCTACGAAGGCAAATGTGTTAGCCGATATTTGAAAACGTTTCCCTTGGTTGCGGTCCTTAGGTAGGTAGTACACACCTATACCAAGTGAAATACAATTACAAAGAGGAGTCTGATTTTTTCTATTGTTAATTAATTCATTGATATTGAATTATTGTCAATTCTTAGTAGGTTTCATCATTTTGTTTCGACTCTCGACTTTTATACCTACCTACCTATCTCATTTTAGATTTCGTTACTATTTTGGAAGAAAAATGGTCGCCGATCGGACTGATAAATCCTGAAAGTAGGCAGGTATCTTACCTATAGACATTTTCAACGTCTTCCATTTTGATGAATCGGGATGCATCGCGGGAAAACTATGTGAAACACGATTACGGGAGAAACTGTTACCACTGGAGAGGGAAATAACAAAAAAAACGGGGGATTTCGTGTTACAAATTAATTCCATATTCTCCGCCAGAATGCAGGGTCGGAGGGCAATATTCGACTGGCCGCACTTTACCTATCTGGAAGCTTCATAATTTCTTAAGATTCTGCACCATAAGTTTAGGCATAAATGAATATTTCTCCACGAAGTTGGATTGAGTTGAAAACTAACTAAATTACACTTCTGTAGTATAAGTAGGTACTGGTCATCAGTAAAAAAAAATCAAATAAATAAATGAAAATCGGACTCTAACCACTGGCAATATTTTTTTCTGAATAGGTTTCAGTCATGATGACTCGTATATGACATTAATTTGAAATGTGTCTACAAATATATATATATATATATATATTACTGTCTTTGTTATCGGCAATGTAAATCTATGTCGGCAGGTATCACCATCACCTAATTATTGATATTATGAATGTGTTTGTTGTTACCATGAAGATTTCTTTGGCTACAAGACAAATAGTTTAAGTTTTTCTACTTTATGTACTGAATGTACCTACTCCTAATTCGAAAAGGAGACCGGCACGGTAAGAACAAATTATTTTTCGACTACATGCTCGCTGTATCTGAGACAGTTTAGTTCGTTGTTATTTTAGGCCTTGAACAAACCGTAACTACTTTTAAAACACGAAGAAAAGTTCATCTCAGACATTTTATACTGCAGCTTTTTTATTTAATGTTTTTAGAAAGTGAAACAAGCTAATAGTTAGTGCTTAAATTCGAAGCTGTACAAATCTAAAGCTGAATGAGCAAATCAGTGAGCAAATTTTTTAATCGAACCCCTAGAAGGACAGAATAATCTATTGAATTTTCTTTAGTTTTATCAATGAGATTGATTAAGCTCAGATGATTAGAATCATAGTACACAGAGATACTGTCAACCATCTTGGCAATCAAACAAAATAATTCATGTTTATGATTACGTGATTTTATATTTTATTCATTTAATTACTTGCTCAATAAACACAAAACGAAGTTAGTTCATTTAGATGAAAGCAACACTTCGTTCATGGACAGTTATAAAATTTATTATATCTAAACCTCTTATCTTCCAGCTCAATACTTATTAATCGAGATCGTATAACAACAGTTTCAACCATATTGGATCATGCTCATCTATTTATCCACTAAAATATATGTGAATGCTAACATCCCTAATGTTTATAATCACGATAATATGTGTTTCATCTACACACCTCAAAAGAATTAAGGGATCACTTCTTTTCCTTATAGACGCCAAATCAATCGGACAAAGTTCATATTATATCTCATGATTGGGTACATAACGGAGTTGTTTTTTTTTTCTCTCTCAAACACGGGGAAAGACCTGCGATATCAAGCTCCGACATGAGCCAAAACAGAATGAATCGCGTTTCTTCTTCCTCGAGGGACCTCAGAACCACCTCACTTTTGGAAGGTTACCCTTAAAATCTCGATACGTGATTGGTGGAAATTTGGAGGGGGCCCCTCAAACTGTTTGCATTGAACACGGGTTTGAGGGTCGTTAGAGGGGCGACCCTCCAAAGTAAGGGTGCCCCTCCAACGTTTGAACTAAGGGCCATCTTTGCATAAGGAACTTCTACTGGAGGGATATCCTCAAACGTTCTAAGGCCCTCAAACGTCCCTCCAACTTTGAGGGTCGTTCTAGCATACCGCCCTATATCTCACGTTTCGGTCCCTAGTGGAGATGGGATTCACTTATTTTTCTTTTTTTTTCTGCCAAAACAGAATGAATTGCGCTTCTTCATGGTTATCAGCGCTAATCCGAGAACGTAATAAGATATCGCAATTCTGGCTTCACCATCTTGTTCAACACTTTAAAAAAATCTTTGAGACAAGGCGTCACTCGGCAAAAAATGGAAAAATAGTTTTCTCAGTATCAATTAGATACCCCCATCCTCCTAGGGTAGTCCAAAAAAAAAATTTTTTTAATTTTTTCTGATTTTTATTTGCTTAAAACTTAGTATCAGGCACCCCTAAACGCTCTCAAAGTTTCACTTCGGAATCTCAAAAATTGTACGGGAAAAATTAAGGGGGAGAAGGTTACTTCTCTTGAGAAAAATGCTCAGATTTCATTCTGTTTTGGCTCAAGTCGGAGCTTGATATAGCTAGTCTTTCCCGGTGTTTGAGAAAAAACAAAATGAATAAGGTGTATCCCATCTCCGTTGGGTACCTAATCATGAAATACATTGTGAATTTTGTACGATTGATCTGTGGTCTTTGACTAGAAGTAAAAGAGATAACTTAATTCTTTTGAGACGTGTAGTTTCACAAACCATTCGTAACACCATGTATCTATATGTTCAATAGATTGGAATTGAAAATTTGCTCACTGAAATTAGTTGCAATGGGTTAATATTATTTCATACCTAAGAAGTAGCCTCAAATCAGCTGGTATACTGATTCAAAATCGACTGCAATTTGAAAATACATCATGGAATCACTCTATGTGGGTTTATGTTCGAGAATGCTCAGGTATAATTTAAAATTTAGCTTAATTTAAAATCCACGAGTATCGTTAGGTAAGAGTGCATCAATCTATTATATGAGATCTTCGTTGCTAAATAGGTGGATATTCCCAAATGGTTTGATTGTAGACATTACAGCAGGTACAATTAGACTGCTATATTGCCCGGTTTTTCATTGAATTTGGGTAGAACATGTGTAGTTTCACACTGACGTCGGTTAGTTAGTATTGGTAAATACATATGACTCTAATCTTCAAATTTCACGTGGGGCCAAACTGTATGGAGAACCTAATATTTGGTCAGCGAATAGCAATGTTTTAAATTCAACTGAGAACTAGTACCAGGAAGTTTAAATTCACTTCAGTAGTAATTGTCTGAAATCTCTTTCATTTCTTCAGCGTCATTTGTGCTGCCAACCATGTTTGAGATGCCAACTTATGTTTTGATTTAGTAGGAGGTAACAACTTTTTGATATGAATGTTCCATCACAGAACAATTAGTTCTAGCATCATAAAATGTCCGAGCTGATATTTGGTAATAAATAGAACTAATATTACGAATAAAACCGGGCTTTCAAATCGTTGTATCTAAGTACGAGTATTTGTCAACGATTATCTCTCCCACAAATGGCTTTTGCCTTTATTTTCAAAGCAGTTCGATTGTATGATTTTTGCAAGTCAATATTTCAATGAGCAACATCACATTGTCTAGCTAAATTATGAGGCCTAACTTTAAAGGCAGGTCATGTAGATGCTTAACATTACACGGCTGTGTAATTTGTTTTGTACTAAGCGCTTTAGCTTCCTAGCTTAATATGTTCAACAAGATATTGGGTATAGGATCTTATTTGAATTTTTCTATCACTGGCACCGTTCAGTTCCTCATTATTATGTGCCCTTATATTTATTTTTCAAGTATGGTAGCGAATTCCTGGCATTGGTTTCGAAAAACCTCGTCCATTTACTTGATAGGAAGATAAGGTATCAAGTTTAGTTCTGAGATAGATGGATTTGATCCCAACTGGTATGTTGAAATTAACCCTACACAAATCAAATAAGACCCTAAATCACTTCAACATCATGTAGTATATAGTGAGGGGCATTTGAGCATCAAGCCTCTGGAAAAAAAACTATTCGTGAAAGTTATTTTGCTTTATTGTTCGCACTCAAAATTATAAATGTAATGAAACGATGAGCAATATTATGGAATCAATTTTCAAGTTGTCAACTGACCAACTTGCAGCTGAAATGTCAAGAAGGGTTCAGCGAGGCGAACGTGAATAGATATTTTCCAATGAAGGAAATAGGATAATTATACAAGAAAAATACAAATTTTCGGAAATGGATTATAAAACAACTCGCGATTGAAATACTTGTAATAAGCTATGAATCTCAAAGGTAGGTAGGTACTAATTTTTGGTTTGAACTCTTTGGTGAAAGCTCTGAACTCTAAACGGAACTGCATTCATGGTGGGTTATTCTAATTGACGTGTCATGTTACAGACAATCACAGCTGCCAAAATCGTAGCGGCCTTCCCTCAGCTCATAAAGGGGCTTTCAAACGCTCAGTTTAACTGATGCGCAGTTTTCATGAGGACAAAACTGAGCAAAAACCTGTGCAGTTATCTGAACTGAAGGTATGGGGTCACCTGTCAGTTTTTGCAGTTTCCCTTCGTTTTTGGCTCAATTTGCTCAGTTTTTCTAGTATATAGGGTCTCCGTTCTGAATTTTGTGACAGAGTTCCCGTCAGAATCTCAGTGAAAGCGCTGCCGTCGCTCCGTTGTTACCCAACAGGCGTCGCACGCCTCTTCTCATGTTTTCGAAAGGCTGCGTTTGGCGATGGATGGGTGATCCTAGAACTGGAAAACCAATCTACTCCGAACATAGCACATTAATGCTATTAGTAGTAGTGGTATCTCTTTTACGGGATACTGTCACTCTCCTCTCCCTTTCGAGGATTTAGGGCCCCATTGCACCTGTGGGGGGCTACTTAAATTCTTGATAATTTGAACGTGAACTCTTCGGAATTGTTTTTGAATATATATATAACGGGATATTGTATATTAACTGTGATGGACCGGAAAAGAAGGGCAGACTTATGCTGCCTCCTTGCCGCTGGGATTGAGCAGCTGCGAGAGAATAAGAGAAGTCGCCGTGAACGCTGGAGCAAGGAGCTGTATCTCCAAAGAAGTGTCTTGCCAAGTGATATAAATTTGCTTGACGATTTGCTCATTTTGACCGAATTCGACTTTCATTACATAAATACAAGGGATGGGTGACACGCGATGGTACCTAGACGTCTTGATTGGAAATCTGAACGAACTGAGCGATTAATGTGGAAACTACGCAGTTTATCGGAAGAAAGTATAAACAATTGCGCAGTCCAATGGCCGGAACAAAAACATACGAGAACCGTGCAGTTTAATCAGTTTGCTCAGTTAAATCGCTCAGCATGACATGACACGTGATAACTGCGCTGGTAAACTAAGCGTGTGTTGGTCCCTTAACAAGAGTAGCTGAGGCGTCCCCATTCACAGCTAGGAATGAAAACGTGTCCCGTTAGGGCTATGGTTTTGTCTTCTCGTCTATAGTCATTGAACCATCAAAATTTATCCACCAAACCTATGACACTATGTTATTGGAGATGATACTCGTAGAAAGGAGTTCGCTACCTACTTATTTACGTTGTTTTATTTTTTCCCTACACCTCTTTTCACTAAATATTTGTAGGTAGGTATGTTTTAAACCTCTGCTTCATTCATTATTCCCCTAAACATGTTCCGTTTCTTATGAATTCCTCTCCATCACACTTCCGTTCCCTTATGATTTTATTTGAGACGGTCATGTAGTGAGTATTGTGTTGGGGCTAGCGTAGCGTAGTTAGTAGCGTAAATCCTTTGGTGCAGAGCTACACGGCAGGCGAAGCGGTTCGGCCATATTGGGGTTCCAAAGGTCACAGGAGGTGCCCAGCCCCCGCCACGGCAGCGTGCACAGCATTTCTAGTTCTGAGGCTTCATCGTAAGTAGAATATCCTGAAGACAAACAAATAAAAAAAGAAAAGAATTATAAGAAAATACACGAAAATTTAATTTTAAAAAACTATACTACATCATCTAATCAGTACCTACAACAAAATCAGTATCCTATTATTTCAAATATTTTGCTAAAATATATACCTTGGGTTGTTCTTCAATAAAGTCTCACTGTTGACTACGACCAAATTGCGGCCTTTTCAGTGTATTCGGATTCGTAAAAAGGAAAAATTATAAAACACTTTATTGGACAACTTGGAAGTTTTTTCAGCTGTTGGGTGTTTTTGTGGTAGGGTAGGTGTGAAGTAATCAAAAACACTTCTATGAATATCAGCTAATTAGAAGAATCAGTTAATTATACCGTCTGGGAATAAAATGGGATGGATGATAACACATGATTCACTTAATCAGGAATTCAATCGTCTTGGTAATAGACCGTGGATGCATTGCACAAGCTGACCATGTGCAGGGGTCATTCTGCGGCAACTATCCGCATGCATGGACGATATATCTTCAGTATCTTTAGTAACTCGCTTATTGGTTAGGGTGGGAAAGCAAGGCCAGTAGACTGAACGGCGTCCAACATAGGTAATAACTGAGAAACATTAATGGATGTTATAGGTATATTTGGATATCTATCCTCTTTGGAGTAGCAATTTTTTGGCCACTTTAGAATACTATCTTGATTAAGGTATTGGTGAATCACCTTTACAATGAAGTCATTGTGGTGGAATCATTCTGCTGTATTACTCCGGGAAATGTAGGTTATCTATCTATGTAGAGTACCTACAGTCAAAGTCTAGCTGTAGTCGCTTGCATGTTATATATTTGGATATCCTCTTTGGAGTCCAATTGTACTCTTCTTTAAGAAGCTCTAGGTGAATCACAGGGCAGTGTTTCCCTTACCGGTTTTCTGAAGGCGAGACGAAGTGACATCTGAACGCATACGTCTTCCATACACGCAGACTGTTGAAATGATGGATCCTGTGGTAAAACCACCCTACATTTCCTCAAAACATGGTCAGATTTTTTACCAAATGTGTGGGAACAGTTAGGATATTAAATCTTGAAGAGAGGTTAGTTCCTAATGCATAAAATAGTTTCACATTCAACGATTCAACTTGTGCGAATTTAAATGGTGCTACAATACTACCCTAGCATCTCTGCATATGGAAACATCAAGCATCCAATAGCCATTTGCATTCATGCGGACATTCTGCACCCCTCAGATCCTTTGTTTACCTACACATAAATGACAATAAACGCCGTTTAATTCTTTGAGTGAATTAAAAATGCACTTTTTCATCCAATTCCATGGTTTTCTCCATGCCCCCTTTTAGATGACGCAACGCGGGAAGCCTTCCATAGAACAAATAAATTGTATTCTTCAAGTTTAAAACCATCGGCTATTCACCCCTTGCACACTTTCTTCACACATCAAATGTTTAGTTGATAAACTATTAAGTATCTCCTTATTTATCAACTTGTTTTACATAGTAAAATATCTTACGTAATTTATTGGCGACTGGAAAGAAGAAAAATCGCTATTTACAATTAAACAGATATGTGATTCGATTTTTTATAGGACGACCAATCTCCTTGTACCTTCTTTGGATTATTCCCGTTCTGCTTCAAGATACTTTTGACTTTCATATTGAAAGCATAACTGCAAACATTGGAATTTCGATCAAATAAACAGCAAATAAAAGAAATACATAAATAAAAATTATATCAAAATGTAGAGTAAAAAATTCAATTTTTTTCCTTTTTCTCAACACTTCAGTTCAGGTACATAAGTTGAATAGCACTTACAGACTACAATTGTTTAAATATTCAAGTATTTAATGAATATATTCTATTGTTTTAATTTATTTTGCTGTTATACTGATGCTTGTACATTTCTGATACATGATTATGTATATAACAAGCAATCGTTGTTAAATCATTAAGAGTCGAAATTAGCATATATACCTATATTCTCGCAAGCTAAAAGTTTCAAGTTGACATTAAAGGTAGGTAATTTGGAAACACTAATTCTATATCTTCACAATTTTAGAGTTTTTCATTGCGGATGAATAGTATTTTTAGTATCTACGTATTTCAATTGTCAACCTAATCGGTTTATCATAGTAATAAAATTCAATTCGATACACAATAGAAGGAGTTAGTGTGACTGAAATGAAGGACAACCCTAGGCTTGGATCATTGTGTATTTATATTTCCTGTTATTTCTTCGTCTGTAATCTAGCTTGGAATGCATTCACATGTATAAATCATGCTTGCCAAACCACCAATCTACCGCACGCATTTTTGCACGAGCACCATAAATTGTGTTGTGTTAAGTGTTGTCGTATGCCAAATATTGTGCCTTTATGCCTTGTATGACTGCTTTAATTAGTAAAATTAATAACTAGCACAAATAATGAAACAAGTCTCTCCCTTTAAAAAATCAA
This sequence comes from Adelphocoris suturalis, assembly GCA_030762985.1. Lineage (NCBI taxonomy): Eukaryota > Metazoa > Arthropoda > Insecta > Hemiptera > Miridae > Adelphocoris > Adelphocoris suturalis. Next base: position 62,701,901 of record CM061041.1, read on the forward strand.
TGTTATTTTATAACTTGGAACATCAAATTTTTTGTTTGCTCATTTTTTTCAATTTTAATTATATAATTTAGATATTTGTTTTAGATTTTTTGTTTAATATATTACTCAAAGTACAATTTAAATATGATCATTTATTAAAATCAATGCTGGTTCCTGCCACAGTCAAGTTGCCAGTTTGATTTTGGTTATTTGACTTCAACTACCTTTAGTTGTCACCCATTGATTATGTTTTTAAAAAAGCATATAAAAACGTAATAATAAAGCATGACGTCCAAAAAATGGTGCAATCTGTTTAAGAAACACTTTACATAAAATGTATATTGACCGAAAAACCTTGTTTTTTAGTGTTAGACATCGAGAAATCCTTCCCCCATTAGAGAAGCCCTACAACCTCTTTTACATTACTTCACAGCGTTTCTTCTATGGTTTGTTTCTTTGTGTCTTTCATTGCTCCATCACTCGTTTCATCTTTGTTCTCTACATCTTATTATCTCCTTTTTTCAATACCGAATCAGAGGTGGCTGGAAGGATACATGGCCAAAAACCGACCGCAAACAGTTAAATAATAATCGAGAATCTGACCGTTGCTTTACCGGCGAATCATTACATTATGACATTCAGCAGCAGCTACCTCTGATTTGGCCTGCCTTTTATACAGGGTGAATTTAGAAAACTGCAAAAACAAATTTCGAGTGGAGCTAAACCAAAATTGGAGTAAAACAACGTAAAGCACAACCTTCTATCTCAATCCATCTTTTATATATATATATATATATATATATATATATATATATATATATATATATATATATCTTTTGGCACAGATGTGCAGTGAAAATTAAAACACAAATAAAGAATGAAACTCACAATTGTTATTGATATTTCGGTGATTGCCTTTTTCAAGATGAGTAGAGTGTAGACTGTATCTCAATTGATTTTAACTGTTGACCATATTTTCAAAATAACAATAAATTGTTCAAAAAAAAAAAAAAAAGTTTGACTCTCAAAAAATATCATCTAAAGACCTCCAGCTCAAACATGAACGATTTCTAGAACAATTTTCTTAAAATCTTGGAAACTTAAATTCCTCTTTGAAAAGAACCCTAGAGCTTTTAAAATCTCCCTCACACGAACTAAATCACTCGCGACGAAGTTGTGGAAACCCATTTCAAAACGGAAGTTAGTGAAAAAACGTTGTCTATTTCCACGAAAAATAAAGAGTTACAATGTTGAATCGATTTCGACGGTTAGGCCATTATCAGTAACAAACAATAACTGAAGACACATTAGAAAGGACACAGCTTTTATAGTCACAGGTGAAGGGAGATTGAATCCCATTGGTCAAGAGAAAGGAAATGAATCTCCCTAACGTTAAAACTCGGTTAAAAGAAGTAACTAGAAAGAGCACATATTTTCACATTTCAGTATAAATTTATCAACCAAATCAAAACGAAATCTCACAGGTCATCATACTGTTTGAAATTTTACTGAATAATAAAGTTTTGGTGAGATTTGATTATCCCGAGGATTTTAATTTAAATAGTAACGTTTCAAAGACTTTGAGAAAGTTTTATTTTTCAAAATCGTACACGTTTCAATTGATCTAGGTGGTCTTTAAACGATGATCAGCGGGCATTTCTTCTTTCTCAAAATTCAGTGCTGAATTCGAAAATGTGATTGAAAATTAAAATTAGTTGAGATAAAGGGGAGAAGTATAGGCTTTTGTGATAAATCGTTCATGATAGAACTTCTTCCGTCATCCCTCATCCGTGACAACTTTTTTTTCCCCTACCAAATCGAAACGAAATTGCACAGTTGACCACACCATTCGAAAGCGTATTACTTTTAAAAGTTTTTGTGAGATTTCACAATCTCTAGGATCATTTTTAAAAAGAAAACGTTTCAAAGATTTTTAAAAACCGTTATTTTTCGAAAGCGTTGAAATTGATGATATTTTTGACCCCCATCCATTAGAAAATTGAACACTGATTTCGAAAATATGGTAAAAGGTAAAATTATTGGTGATTATGTAGAGAAATGCGGTTTTTTGTGAACAAAATAAAACAAGGTTTTTTTAAAGAAAAAAAAAACTTTTAAAAATTCTCATCTGGGAGACGGATTAGGAAAGAAATTGCGCTTGAGGGCAGTTTACTTCATTTTGGTCTAGTTTCATTCAAAAATCGTTTTCAAAATTATCTAAATCCATGCTGTATTCATGCAAAAAAGAAATAGAATTCCATTTGCCTTCGTTGCCACTTCCTTGGAATAAAACGAACGCTCATAACACAAGAAAGATGGAATCTTGCATTGAGCCAACACCACAAAACCTATCATTTCAAGATGCACACCTTAATGCTCACAAATTTACCAACTACTGGATAGTATGGTTCTCGACTACGAATTGGTATTCACTCTTCTCTGGCTATTTTTTTGTGTGAAATCGTTTTGAATTTATGAGCTGTTTTTTTTTTTTTTTTTCTTTTTTTTTTTTACTCTTTTCTCTATTCACATCGTACACGTATCACACAATTTCATTTTTCTCGAGATATGTTTTCTTGCCTTTAACGTTTTTTCTACCTTGATTCTCAACGCTTATTTTTCAATATGGAAATTTCGTGTTGCCCTGTTTGTGTGTTTATTCCGTGTTTTCCGCTCAATGTGTTCAGGAAGGAAAATGACGTTGTGTATGCTGTACGAAATGGATTAGTTTTTCTACTTGGTTTCTTTTAGTACCTACCTATAGATGTGATTAATATTATGTTTATATTTGTGTAAAATAGGTGTCTCCAATAATGGGGAAAACCTTACCAATCTTGTCAATATTTGAGGTCGGATTTCGCTAATTACGTAGAAAATGAAGCTGTTACCATAGTTCGAAATTTATTCCAACGTTTTTGTCATAGAAAATTTGATATCATAAATTACAACTCACGATTTATATAGCTTATAAAAGAAGGTATAAAATAATATTTAAACAAATAAAATTAAATTAATAGCTAACTGATTGCAACCTTTTCCCCCATACATTTGAACTAAACAACATTTTTCGCCTAAATCGTTCTCAAATATCAGAAGACAATTTATAAAAATCGTAAAAAATTTGAGCATTTTCTCATACGGCAATGTTGTCCCAACTGGGAAAGTATTAACCTCAGTTCTTCTTTGCAACTATTGAAGCAGTTTACTGTTATTTCAAATCTTTCTGTGAAATATACTTGTTTGTTTAGAATTTTGGTTATTTGTGCAGTGAACATTCGGATAACTAAGAATTATTCGCAATAATTGCGTTCTTTTCCTAAAATTGCCAGAACCGAATGACCAGAAATAAATAAGTTTCAAGGGCCTCTTTATTTTATTTATTTATTTTTTATCATGAAAGTTATTTTTATGAATTAGTATAATCAATAAAAGTCATTTAAATAAATCAAGCCAACATAAACGAAAAATATGTTTAACACTATGGAGCAACTAGATAGGATGCGTATATAAACCCTACGTGTTACCATTAAAGAAAACCTGCATAACTTACCTATGTTACCCCATCACTAACCTGTACTTTTATAGATAACTCTAAACCCTTGTAAATTCTTGTAAATAATATATAAACGTATGTAGGTAGGTACTTCACAATAAATTTGTGTACCTAATATTTACACCCCTTATTAATTTACTCGTTAACACAACCCCCCCTCCGTCGTTTTATTCGTTGTCTTGCTTATTGAGACTCCTGATACATTTTGAAATTCGTGGTTTTCCCTTTAGAATGGTTACCAGTGTGCCATCACCTTCAAATTTATTGTACCATGTACATAGTTAATTTTCTAGTAGGCCATTCATTTTCACGACTAATTATTAAGGACTGTTATGTAGACTTACCAGATAAATCGTAATGAAATATATTTTAAAGTAGCCATCATGCTGGTTATAGAATTATATCATTTCACCAAAAATTACCTAAATGCCCAGGCCTGAAGAATGATGTTTACACTTAACGAACGTTGAATAAATATGCATCGAAATGTAGGATTAGCAGCAACTGCCTTTTGAATACTACATAGACGTTTTCTCTTTTAACAACTTGAAATAACGATAATTTTATAAGTAAAATTCTAGTAAAACCTAATTCGTATTTTAAAAATGAAAATAATGGATTTTTTAACTTTTACGTGCCTGTGTTCCAAACGAGAGGAAACAGAAATAATGGTTTCCGTTTGTTTGCTTTTATTTTTCTGTTCACCAAGCAGTTGGGCGCCTTCGCTCAAGGGTTCGGACGGCGGCCAGTTGAGCGATTTCATCGACGGGCTCGGCCCGGGGCAGCTGGTGGGGCGCCAGGTAAATTGATCTTCTTTCATTATCATCACTTTTATATCCTATTTCTATTATGCTCATGGATATTTATGAGGCTTGGATACACGAGGTGAGGTTTTCTGGAGAGGATTTCCTTTCCTTGATTGCGCTTTCTGAGGAGTGGTTCAGTTCCGGCGAACTGATCTGGTGGCTTTTCCGAAACTCGGAAAAGCCTGGCGGCCTGAACAGTTTGGAAGAAAAGCCTGGTCCACACATTCGGTCTGGCCTGAACCGGAAATCAGCTTAAGACCTTAAGCTTAAGTGTACACACGGCCAAGATTTCCGAAGAGCATTCCCAGCCTAAAGAGCCTTCTGTGGCGATTTCCCGTTTAGTCCAACCTCTCCGGCCAGCCCATGGTTGTGGATCAAACTTTTCCATCAGTTGAGGCGTACTGTTCAGGCTGCCAAGCCTTTATGAATTTTGGAATGGTCGCCTGAACAGTTTGCCGTCTGAAAGCCCTTGTCCCCCGTGTGTATTGCTCTTGGTGGGGTTCCTCTCAAGATTGCCAGTGTTGTGTGGAGGTTCCATCTGGCTCCTGCAAACCACTGAAGGTTTTTGGAGCGGATATCCTCGGAGGTTCACCGGAGCCGGACGGTGCCTCCACTCGACACCAACAGCTCTGTGAGGAACTCCACCATCACGGTGAAGGCCCGTGGACACTCATTCGGCTCCCGTTCTTTGTTTTGAAATTTCCGAACGGCTCCCGCAATTTCTGAAGGAGGATTCCAACTCGGCTCTCATGCAGAAGCTACGAGGTAGATGCCACAGCCCTATAGAGGCGAGTTCGCAAACAAAGTTGTTGTCTCATAAACGATAGAGCTGTGTGTGATGACTGTAATCGTGTTTTGCAGAATAGAAGGAAAATCCATGTTGAGCCGAATGGGCAAGAAAGTGTTGGTGATCGACAGTTATTGATTTTCGTTCCGAAAAACACGTATGACGATTTGGAAGTTCTTTCGACTTGTCAAATTGTTGTAAAACGTTCTACAGCAAGTTCAACGCGGAATTCGATTCGGCTCACCCTGAACTTTTCCAAGGTCACTGAAGTGATCAGGTTGTCTCATTCGGAAACACACATAGCAGCAAAAGCCTTTCTGGCAAGACCCCTCGTGCCCGTAGACCAAAAAAGGAGGAGAATATACAAAACCGTTTGCCTCAGAAATTTGCCTACAGCTTGATTCATGAAAACGCGAAATTTAGTCCAGTCATCAGGTGTTTCGGGTATGAAACGTTGGTTGTAGAATTTTTTTCAACGGTTTTATAAGTTTATTAGGGTGCTGAACACGAATCCGAAGCTTCCCTACATAATTTTTATGTTATAATTTACTACATTAAGTAATTTCAAATAGAACGCACGGTTTCAAAAATATTCGAAAAAAACCAAAAAAGTGCCGAAATTTCATGAATGTATGTATGTTACAAAAGATTATAATTTGAAAGCAGTGAACCAAATTAACTGATTACCATTTACGTACCTACCTTTTGGAGGAATCCATCGACTAGCAAGTCGAGTACCGGGCCAAGCGCTTTCGATGCAAAGACATCATCATCATCAGAGCGTCGAATCAGTATGCTGTATCAAAGAAACAGTACTCAGTATTCAAATCAAATCTGATAGTACTTCTGCTCGTAAAACTAAAGACATTGATCAAAAATTATGGGTTAAAAACGAAATTCGTACATTATATATCAAGAAAGATAAACTAAACTCAGAACTATACTACTTACATTTAGAAACTGCAAACTTACTAAACTTGACTTACATCAACATTTCATTTTTTATCAACAATACATAGGTACATTACTAGGTTCAACAACTTATGACTTCAAAATACCTACTAGAAAATTACAGAAACTTAAGAAAAATATACATGCTACTAACAAGATCCACAACAATATTCACTTCCATGAACGACTTGTAAACCTCACTAACATCACATTCATAAACAAGGAGACCGGACTTCTGGAAAAAGGACTCAAACATAACTTACCGTCACATCACCTCCAAAACACGATAGAAACAAACATACTCGACTCTGAAACTGCAATAGCTTTCTTACCCTCAGACAGATGAGAAGATATAAGACATAAAGTAGCTGAAATACTTGAAAACAACATTAACAAACAGAAAATCAATAAAAACAACACAGATAAACAAACTACTAAACTCAACAAAAACTCCTTAGGTATACTGACCAAGGCAGAAAAAGGCAATTCAAAAACGTCTGCCAAGTTGGGTGTGGCACATAGCTTCCTCGTTTACCTATCATGAATGTATTGATCATTGAAAAGTCTTAAATGATCTTGAAAAATGCCATAGCGGAAACGAGTAAATCAACAATAGCGTGAAGTGTCCTAATTGGTCAATTAAGAAACGAAAAAATTATACTCAATGTAATTTACATCTGTGCAAGCGCCAAATGAACTGATGAGTTTAAAACAATGAAATAGGTACAATTCGCTAACAATTTCATCAAAATCAGATAAAAGCTGTGGAAATTAAGGTCATTACAAGAATTTCACATTGGCGCATGCGCTGTAGCTATTAATGATACAATCGTGTTGAAATTTAAATGAAGTAATCAAGTCATCTTCTTCCAACTATCATCCAAATTTTAGCGAACTCGAACTAGAGAGTGAAAAGATGCAACATGATGTTATTTACGTTTGCGCATTCGCAGAATGAAGTATTGATTTGGTAACAATGAAACTTATAGGGGACCATCTACAACTTAACCCGCGCATTCTCTGACAATTTCATCGAAATCGGATGAAAACAGTATAATTTACGGTCGTTACAAGGATTTTACATATGCGCATGCGCAGTAGCTATTGATGATACAATCATGTTGAAATTGATACGGGATGATCAAGTCGTCATCCCCCAACTACCATCCAACTTTGAGTGAGATCGGACGACTAGGGAGTGAAAAAATAGAGCATAATGGTTTACGTTTGCGCATGCGCAGAGTGGAGTATTGGATTTGCAGCAATGAAACTGATAAGGGACCGTCTACACCTTAGCCAGCACATTCCCTAAAAATTGCCCTCAATAAGAATAAGAAATTAAGAAATAACCCTTTAGATTCAATACCAAATTAACTGAATCAATGGAAAATACATCGTTTGCAGGTCCTGGGAGCGCCATCGCTTGGAGACATCCAGCTGTCCATGTGTTATCAGAAAGGCTACCTCGAGGTTGAAGTGATACGCGCGAGGGGCCTTCAAGCCAAAGCCAATTGTAAAGTACTACCTGGTATGTACAAAACATTTCTGTTAAAAAATAAATCATCGTTTGACATTTCTTAGTAATACTATCAAATCAACATATTCACTACTCACTGTTCCATTTCAGTATATTCTCATTATTATACTAGCTACATACCTACTATAAGCATGGCCAGCCATGTATTTTCAAAATTTCCTATTTTGTTTCTACCCATTGAGTTGGTTTTATATGATTTGTGACCAATATGAAGAATCTTGTATTTAAGTAATTCCCAAAAAAAAATGCATTTTTAATATTATGATTAGGGTAATATAAGTTATTGAGGGACCTTAGAGCCAAAGCCAATAGTAAATTACTCTTACAACTGGTAGGTACGTACACTATATTTCTGTTTAAAAAATAAATAAATAAATAAAATATTGTTTGACTTAGTCAGTAATATCATCAAATCAATGTATTCAATTCTACTCACTATTTGACTTCAGTATATTTATAGAATTGTACACTATAACCATGCCCAGCCATAAATTTTTCAAATTTCCTATTACCTATATCCCTACCTATTTAGTCGGTTTTAAATTATTTGTGACCAATATAAAAATCTTGCCATTAAAGGTAAGGGCCCTTGTATTAACCTCAGTTTGTTATTCCTACCTCCATGAAGAAGCCCCACTTCCGGGAGAGAAATGTTGGAGATTAATAGAAAACCAATTTGAGGACAGAAAGGCCTTTTTGTAAAGTCTTGTTATAATTTAAACTGTCCAAATAAAGAAACGTTGCAAAGAATGGAGATTAGGCCGTCAAACCTCTCCCACAAGTTGAATTTAATTTTCTTCCCCCTGAAGAAGCCCCATTTCTTGCAGAGAAACAATGGATATTAATTTAAAAAACCAATTTAAGGACAGAAAGGCCTTTTTTTGTAAAGTCTTGTTATAATTTAAACTGTCCAAATAAAGAAACGTTGCAAAGAAAGGCCTTTTTGTAAAGTCTTGTTATAATTTAAACTGTCCAAATAAAGCCGTCAAACCTCTCCCACAAGTTGAATTTAATTTTCTTCTCCTTGAAGAAGCCCCAGTTCCTGGGAAGAAACGATGAAGATTAATAAAAAAAATTTAAAGACAGGAAGGCCTTTTCTGTAAAGTATGAATAAATGCATTATATTAATAATTTCTCATGAGACATCATTCTCCCTGCCACAAATTATTATGTTATGTGTCCCTTTTCTAGCCCCTTACGTCAAAGTCTACTTAGTGAACGGAAAGAAGTGCCTTGCTAAAGCGAAAACGGCTACCGCGCGCCGCACCTTAGATCCTTTGTACCAACAACAGTTAACGTTTCGGGGTCCTTTCAACAACTGTATACTTCAAGTAAGTCTAATCGATGGGTTCCTTGTATATGAAAATTATGAAATACCATTTACGCTACGATTTTATTTCTGGTAGTGCGAGATGAAGAAGATGCAGTGCGTTGTTGACATTTTCATGTCTTTACTTTGGCACGTAAACAGAAATGACTAAAAATTTGCATACGATTCTGCAAGACATTGAGACATTTTATGTCTTCACTTCCCAGTCTAATAGTGGTTGCAATCATGGTTTCAAAATTAACTGAGAATGATCACCTGTATGTTCAGACAACCGCGCTCATACCTCTGATAGTTGGCCACGCACTGTACAGTGGATAACATAGTACGGTTAGGTAAATCGAGAGCTTCCGACGATAAATGCCTAAGAAACAGTTCCGTAAAAATGATTTGGTATTAAGCAAAAATCATCAGAAAATCAAAAGTAACACTTTTCGGTAATGCAACGTTACGTAACACTTTTCAATTCTATGTGCCATAGTAAAGACATAGAATGTCAAAATGAAACTATCATAATGCAACACTGCACTGAAGTAAATTGCAACATGAATATACTTTTGTCTTATAGTTTGTAATATTAATCCACGTAATACGTCTTAGTTTCGAAGTTCGGAACCGCATATATTTATAATAAGCTCCTGCTTCCTTTGGATTCCTAATACAAAAACGAACAGTACCGAGCGAACAACGTTGTTATTCAGTTGCCGTCATCAACATCAACATTTTTACGCGTTGGGTGGCAGTTTACGTTCGCCCTGCAATTCTTTATTAACATCTACCGATTCATTGCTTGTACCTATTTATCCCTTGTATTATGTTTCAGGTGACAGTATGGGGAGATTATGGGAGGATTGAGGGGAAGAAAGTGTTCATGGGTATAGCCCAGATCATGCTCGACGACCTCAACCTGCAGAACATTGCAATTGGATGGTACAAATTGTTCGGGACGTCGTCATTGGTCAGTGGCCCGCCTTCCCTTGGCCTCTCCCGCCGCACTTCTTTAGCTAGTCTTGACTCCCTCAAACTCTCATAGTGACTACTCAAGGAACATGGGCTACTCAAAAACACCCCCATCAATAAAAACACGTTGACGAGCCGTCACAAATTTAGACAAATAACTTTTCGTTTCTTTTCTTTATCATTTGCGAAAACTCATCATCTTATCTCGAACAATTTAGTCGATATAGTCATTACACTACAATATCCAATGCCTTCGGAATCGGAAAATATTTTTCTGACTAAATAAGTCTAAATAAATTTACTATAGTTCATATTCATATATTAAATGACGCTTCAATGTCTTGGTTAGGGCATTTGATATAACTATTTTCTTTCGTGATTTTCGAACCACTCTCTCTAAAACATGAGATTTAAGTATTATTTATGTCAACCAGTTTCTTCCGTCACGCGTATAGGGCACAACGTAAATTACATACTTTAGATATTCTATTACTTCCAATACAAATAATCACATCACGTGAGGATGTGCGTTTTTAAAGGTATACTAATTCAAAACCACGAGTCTAATCATTTAATCACGTACACTATTATATTCAAATCGTTTCGGACGAATAATAGTTCATACAAAATCAAAACAAACAAACGAAAATTGCATTATACGTTTGTAAAATACGCTAACTGTGATAGGAAATGAAATTTTCGCAGAAAACGTTCTGTACTATCGCGATATTCGATATCGAAATTAAAGTCAAACAATTTCTAACATGATTAAAAATCTAACAATAATTATCACCCTAAACCACAGCCCAGAAAACTGAAAATTCGCACAGGGACGTAGTTAGAAAATTGGCCCACAATTCATAGGCTTCAAGTTACAGACTTCGTAGGTAACTTTATCAATTAGCTGCTCTTTGTTGTGCTCAATTCTTTTATTTTTACGCTTTCAAAATGGTTTTTTAACGCTCTGACGCTTTTAATAACAATTTTTCTTCTTTTGTAATAGCGTGCTCGGATCGCTTGAAGAAAAACTCATTGGGTTTTCGTGGTTTGATTTCAAGTCAATGGTTTTACCTCCACAAAAGTGACATATACGAAGTACTCTGGTAGTTAAAAGAAGATATTACTTCATCATCTGGTTAATCAGTTATAGACACTCAATTTTTTTTCCAACATATTTTAAAATAGTCAACTTCTATATTTCTTATTCTTGGTTTGTGGGATTAAAAATTATGATAGTAATTTCAAAATTAATTCTGCTATTCGGGAGAAGTAACATCACGTTTTGCTTATCAGCTTTTCTCAAATTGAAAGAATATTACAATATAAATAATATTATGAAATGCAATATAAATAGGTAATTGATCATTTATATCGAATCGCAGAAGTGCAGGAATTAGAAAACGAGGTTTCATTCAAAATACCAAGTAAAATGTAGAATATTCGAGCTATTTCATTGTTTCAAATGTATAATTTATTTAAATTAGTTTCGTGATTAATTGGTTGAACAATTAGCTATCGATCAAATTTAAATTCAGTCCTTGTTTTAAAATGCTGATAAATGAATGACATCACAAGAAAATGTTAGTTTATTCTAACATTTGGGGAGGTCTATGTGAATTTAAAGTATACCTTCTATATTATTATCCATTGACTTTAAATCAAATCATCAATTTTATTGCTCCTTTCAAAATTTAATCAATCTTCTACTGCCTAGACACCCTCCGGTCATGCACCCTTTTTAATTAATTTAATTTCTCATTCATACAGGAATGATTAATAACTACCATGCTTCTCTTGGACAAACCACTATTCAAAATATTTTGCATGATACAAGCTTCGGAAATGCTGAAATGTTTTTGATTGGGCCAGAAGCTAATTTTTTACCATTACGCGCACAACTTTGAACACTATGACAAGAAAGAGTAAGTCAGAGCTCGCCCACACAGTGTCCTCATTAAAACCGAAACCAACATACATTGATTTAGTACTTATCTACAATAAACATACCTAATTCAGGTGTATGCACCTTTATCATTTCCCAGTAGAATGTGTTAACCACATCAAGCCTACATACAACACAGGTATTTCGTTATATTTTGGATTAGATACAACTTAATCCTACTTGAAACCACCAATCCCATACGTTGATTTTTGTCGTAACTGCCAGATAATTTATTTCATTATTTTATAATTGTGCGCAATTATAAACCGCACACATAAAGCGTATGTAGCATTTTTTAGATTAATCTGAAAATTCCAAGACGTTTTCTATATTAGGCATTATAACAGCCACACTGTGACAATATAATTAACCATTGCCTGGTGAACCTCATTACACATAATGGGCTGAAAAGGTTTTCTTCCCCAAGTCCCTGGTTTGCAAACTGCATATTTAGCTCACTAGTTGATAAAGCTTGTACTAATTTTTACAAACCCTTTTTGCATGGTACCAATAATTTCTGGAATGACAATTATTTATGCTACAACCAATCCCTTTACCTTCATTATTACACTGTCATATTACCATTGTAATTCATACTTATCTGAAATTGGTCTAAATTTACTTCCTGTACATGGGGCGGAAATATTTCTGCCTCGCAAAACTCGTAGTTACGTGTTCTACCGATTTAAAAAAGCTATCACATACCCACAAAATTCATATACATTCAAAGGGAATTGTCATTTTCAACGAAATTGAGACGGTTTCACTTGCTTTAGCTTCCTGTTGCGCTCTATGTTACTTATGTTTGGGAAGGTTACGTTGATTAGGAAACCGAGAGATACCAACAAAACATAACTTGAATCGATAGTGTATACCTACCTTTATGTAGTTAGGTTGGTTAGAGGACGAGATATTGAAGGTTTCTTATTGCCTTTATATGTTTAAAGTATTATTCTATTGACAATGTGCACCTTCCACATAAACTAGCAGCTACAAGCACCTAAAACTGTTGAGACTCTTAACCTCTATTTACGGATGTAATTGGGCAAGCCACTAATGTACCTACAAACACAGGAAAGCATAATTATTGATACGGGCAAAAGGCCTATTATAATAACGGGTGAAAACTCCGGAGGAGGGCGTACATCCCGCTGCCCGGAAAATTGTATCCAGGGGGCTCCTTTGCTCGCCACCGGACCGAATCGTGTCTAATGGATTGAGGTTGAAAAACACTATCTACTCCTGTAATTCTGAGCAGCTCCCCTACCCAACTCGCCAAGGTTTGACGGAGGCAGGGTGTAAGGGTAAGATTTGTTTGTCTCTTAATCCCTTAGTTTTGACGAGATTAAAAGGTTCCCGTTCTGGTCTCAATACGCACCGTCAGGCTCGTGAGACACTTGACCATAACCAGAGAGTATACTTCCCCTGTCTCCGCGCTGCTTCAGGAAGAATAACAAATGATATGTGAAATGGTTAATAATGATGACAATTTTTATGACAAGCATGATGACAATTTCGAATTGGTCAACACGTATTTATTATGAATATTCAGACATTTTTTCGTTCTCCAAATACACTTATATGACCAGGTTATGACATATGTTTGTTAGCGCTAGAGAAACTACCTACAGTCCTTTACACTCCTATATACACACCTACCTAAGCCTCCAAAATTCACTACTCCGTCTCGCGCAGGTTTATCGGGCACGACGCGACCGAGGGAAACCGCGGGACGTTTTCTTGAAGTGTCTGGGTGTAGGTACTTAAGTGGGTGTCGGAGAGACTGTTTTTTGGCATTAGATGGAAAAGGAGGTGTTTGCTTTCCGTTGGCTGAACGGCTCTCTGTTGATCTTGAACCCTCCTCAGCATTTGCGTCTCTTGGCTAGGGAGGCTCGCTGATCTTCGGCTGCCGATTCTTCTTGGCGTCATAGGTACACGGGCGCCGAAGAGTGGGAGACCTGCGACCGGTCCGTCTTCCATTGCTCCCTCAACGTACAAAATTCCGCCTCCGGACGAGTACACAATTTCAGAAACAAGACCTCGAGCTGATGCTCGTCAAACAGTTTTATTCATTCGTCCAGGTCGTGTCTGCTTTTGGTGGGCCCAATCATCGCCCAGCAATTTCCTCCAAGTCGTTCCTTCTAATTGTTCATTCCTTTCATTGAGTACACGTTTTCGTGACGTATAAGTTACAGGGCGGTCAACAATTCTCCTTACCCCTTTCCAGGGTGCGAGTGGGGGAATTTAGCCTCTTTTCAACGTCACGCCATGTCTCATAATCCGCTGACATCAGCGCAGTCGTGTTTGTGTGAATCGGGTCAGAGAACTGCATATTCAGGACGTCGGCTTATCCTCGTCTCGGGCATTGTCTATTGTCAACGGTAAATTGTCGATTTACGATTTGACACAGGGTCAAACGGGCTTTCAACTGTAAGGAAAAGTGGGGTGCTCTCGGTCCTTACGCTTTGGTGCTGTCAAAGATAGGATCCCTGCATCAGCGGCGCCACGCACAGTAGGGGTTGCTCTGGAGAGATGGGTAATGGGAGACACGGCTAAGGCGCAGGGCTCTTTTCCCTGATGGTAGCAAAAACCTTAACCCCAAAGTCTGGGATGTGTACAAAACCTCTCAATTTAACGGCTGCTACAGTTTGGATGCGTTGCCCTGGCAAGGCAAAAGGAGAAGGGTCAAGAGTTTTTTAGACAAGTCCCCTACATTCTCGTGGGTCTCTCCAGAGCTACGAGCACCAACTATAGGTCTCATGTAACCTCATACCTCGGAAGGACCCCCTTCAAAAACCTGTTTAACAGGGGGTGAAAACCCAGTGAGGTAGAGGAAATCAATGACAATACCAAACGAAATGAGTGGATTGTCGAGTATGAGAGGGATCTAGCACCTCCTGTTCGCACCCTCCCCCTCTCCTCCTCTCACTCCCTCCTTATTTGAGGGATGTCAGAGTCCGGGATGGGATCGTAAAGGGCCCTAATCTAAGGTAACAGTGAGGCATGTATGCCAATACTTCAAGGTCCTGCAAGGCGCCCGTCCAGCTAATTTTGGAATTGTTTCTTTAAATTGGCTCTGTCTGACTCCAAATATGCCCCTAAACATAATTATCCATCTATTCACATAAATTATATATTCACTCAATCTTTCCTATAATCGCATTCAACTAGATTTTTCTACTAGTACCTATTTTCTTAGTAATCATATGTTGAAAAAACATCAAGTTTTTGCAGGAATAGAAGCAACTTATGAAGCTAAAGTGAGTGAACCCCCAAGTTTGATACCCTTCAAAATCAGCAATGGTATTTCAACTATGAAGTTAAATTATACTTACCAAACAATATAGAATAACGAATTTTCTATAGTAAAATTGTTGATCAATACAAATATCAAAACCATTGTGCAAAATTATGGATGATGGGTCAAAAATTGCATCTAGTCTCTGTAGGATTTGCTGATTCAAATCAGATACATAGAAGTAATACTGGCAACGAACATTTGACACCCAATAGACGAATAATGACACAAAATGATGTCAATGATTGATGATGAAAACATGTGGCACCACCAGATGAAAAATTCACACAATGAAAATTCAAAAGAAAAGGAGTTAATATTTTGCTGCTTAAAGTTAGTGTATTTTCATTATGAAACCAGAAGAAACCAGTAAAATAATATAATTAGCCAAGCCTCCAATACCAAGTAAAAAATTAGTAAAATTAACAAGCTATAATGGAGTAATGTAAAATCAATGCAAGTAATTTTTGCATAACACCGAAGATAGGGAAACTCTATATTGCTCTATGGAGCAAGTTTCCAAGAGACGATGTTACGGTGAATTTTCATGGTGAAACCTAAGAAAATGTGACAATTTTATCGCGCTTTCATGGCCTAAAAATAAATTAGATAAACAAACTACCAATGGACTAATGTAGGATCATTAGAAGTAATCGTGGCATAGTACTTACTCCTGACGATAGGAGCACTCTTTATTGATGATAAAAATCAATAAAATTTGGCCTCAGTTAACAAGATTCCAACTTGCATTTGGTACGTAGCTTTTTGAATAACGTTTTAATGCAATTATCGAGAATTATGGTTTACCTCCTAGTTGCTCCTGATTAACCTACTCTGGATTCAGAATTTCAATAGCCACTTTGAATTATTGGTTTTTCAACCTTTTTCAACTCATTTACCCCAACCTCGGACGGTAGTTTAGGTCTTACATAAAATTTCTTATGACAGTGAAGTCATTTTAATACCTACCAAGGCCCATGCACTAATACAAAATATCTCACATATCGTTCGTGAGCTCACAAACGAAATGCTGCGCAAATGTCATTCTAACAATTTGAAAAAGAAATTCGGGATGCTCATACTTAATCGGGTAGGAAAACTAAAAAGAAGGCAAATTTTTTGTAGATCTTAATGGTGAAGCAACGTAATTCTTATTTTTATAAAGGGGTTTCTTCAACTAAAACATTTCTACCATTTCCGTTCGATTTGAGATTATCTAGACGCAACCCTAAGCAAGTGAAGAATTTGAAAGCCATGGATTTAAGAATTGACGTTAATCTTCTTTTTTTTAATTATGCGAATAAATCACTTTTGTTCATATTTATCGGAGCATAAAAAAATGAAATAACAGCTTTACCAAGCTTTTTTCTGCTGGTGTTAGGTTGTTGTATACATGTATAACAACGAACCTGCAGCGAAAGATTCACCTGCCTATTTAGTCGTTATAATCACCAAAGTAAAAAAATAAGGAGACTTTAATATAGTTGGATGTAAACGAAAATCGCAAAACGGCTAAAAATTGACCGAAAATCTCCAATGTTTTCATAATTTCGCATTTTTACGCAGAATAAAATATGTGTTTCTTAGATCATAAATTAGATCGTAACATATTTGTGTCACATTTATGAACAAAATTTTTGCTAATTTGTGTGCATACTTTGTACATGTTTGCAAAAAAATTAAAATGGTCCAATTTCGGTCTGAATGTTTTTTTCTGCCTAGAATTCAGGTTTCATGATGAAAATTTCCAATTTTTGCCTTTTTTAGCTCAATTTTTGAAAACTTCCATAAGAAAATTCGCTTATCTGGCCATACTGCATAATTGAGGATTTTCCGAAACATTTTCCTTTTTTTAATGTATTTTTTTCTTTCTGAATCGAATGAAACGATTCCCAAGTTAATATGACGATTCGTTTTCAAGGTACGGAGTGTTTTCATTTTTTCTGCCTTCTGCACTGACCACCGGCGTCAAAGACGTCAATTCACTTTATTTCTATCGACTTTTCGTCCTAGCTAATTGGAGTTTTGAGGTAAAAATTTGTGGTATGAGGTCAAAAGCAAGAAATTTCAACACATGAAATATGCCTTTTCGCTCAACGTGCTTGTACACAGATATTCCAGGTTGTAGCTTCTGAGCAAAAGATCATTTGTTGGGTGTCAATTGTCAAACGCCGCAAACATGAAGGTTTTGTGATGTTTGGAGGTATTAAATAACGTACCGACATACAAAAAATATGTGTTATTTCTTCTGTAGATAACCAATAAGGGATCTCTATCAAACTTTAATCTTCGACGTAATTTTCCATATTTGTTTGTTTACATTCTATTTTTCAGTGAGCCTCGTTCTCAACCAGACGACCTCATCCCTGTCCAAGAGGGATTTAGCAGTCACGGCAAAACGCTGCTCCTCGATGAACTCGCCAAAAAAAAATCTATAACATAAATTTCAGTTGAAAAATATTATTAATATTATTAAAGTGTAAACTCAACACTTAGGCATTCTTGAAAATTCCCGCCTTCATTTGCAATATCTGTTTATTGTTTCTTTCAGCCGGACAAAAACTAAAGTTTTTGACAATCCCAAGAAGACAAAATCGGTTTCAATAACACACACACACCCGAAAAACATACATTGAAAGGTGTTACCTAATGATAAAACCTCTGATACGCGGTGTTGATTAAACTTTGATTAAATTCTGAAGGTGATGTAGGTAATCGTTATAAATTGATAGTTGAAAAGGATTTTCAAAAATAAAAGTCTCATTACCTTTTACACTGACTTCACTACCAACTAAATTTAAATATCAACCTCAAATTTCGAATGATATTGTACATTAAAACGTTTTCACGAGAGAGGGGGTCCAAATATTAGAGTTCTTCTGTTCGTAGAGACTGTCGTTTTGAAATAAAACTAGTTTTCGCGCTGCTTTAACATAAAATGAATTTGAAAAACCACTATGACTTTTTTTTATGAAATGAATCTTAACGGTGAACAATTATTAACTGAATAAAATGATAGACCGACCTTTTAGAACTTATATTCAAACATTGACGTCGCATAGATTTCTAAAACCCGATAATCAGAAAGAATTTGAATTTAAAAAATTTTGTGTTTCAAACTTTTCTATTTGTTTTACACGGTTCTGACAAATGCTTTGTGATTCCAGTAATATAGAAAATAAAGGGGCAGACATTATTATAACCCTTTTCAAAAATCGTAAGAAATACGTCTTTATTCATATAACTAGTGTAAATATACTAAGGAAAAAAACCATGTGATATGAAAATTTTAAAAAAATCGATTTTTTCCGTTTTTCTCGTTATCAATATTATATTTTATATTTTAGAGTTGAATTAACAAAAAACAACCCTGTTGTTGTATTGGTAAAAATATATAATCCATTTTTTATTACCAAAGAAATTTAATAGGGTATTTTATCGGAGTGGAGTGCGGAAAAACGTTTTATTTCGTACTTAATTGTTCTTATTACTAGGTATTGTTGAAAAGGACTTTTGAACACGTTTTTTCAACAACAAACAAGTTATCTAATATGAAAATAGTTTATCGAGAATATTTTGTATTTGATGTAATTTATTACACCCGTAATTGTGTTAAGTTTTTAAGATTAATTTCGGTCATTAACACGCGTAAGGGTGCTGCGGAATGGATTGTAACACGCGGATTCGTTTATGAAGGTACGTGTACCTCTGCTGATTAAAGTAATCCCGAGTGCTGATGATAGTGATTTTAGCTGTTTTTCTTTCACAAAAAAAAAACAGATCAATGGTGCTGTAATATTTTCCAAGGTCGAAACCCGATTCGCGTCGTGCTATGGCCACTTATAACGTATAAAAGTTTATGTGACCTCCTTTAGATTAATTATTGTCAGATCCTTCGGCTAGAAATCTTTGAACGAAATTTTCAACAGGGTTCAACTCAAATTGTTTTCCACTCGCTGTAATTATTATACTTTATTTATCGTTAAAATCAGAATGCAAACTTACCTGTAATTGCATGTTATCATTAACATTTTGATAACGGAGGAGAAATTTTTAAAAATAGTAATAATTTTAAGATATGATAAGTGAAGATGTTATAACGAGTTATTGCATCTTATTAAAATATATATATATTCCGCCCAATTTTTTTCCTTGTTTTAATCACCAATTATCAGTTTTACGAAAATTTACGTGCAATCTTACAGAAAATGCTATTTTCGCCAGTTGAAAGTTTTGGAGAAAGCTTCTGCCCTAAGAAAAAGAAAAAAATAATTCATATACGTCAACCGGTTGATTTTATGGTCGGTGTTTCTTACATAATAATATAATATCGATTTCATTTTGGAAATGGTGAAATAAATAAATCAATGAACATGATTATATTTATATTAGTTTTCGCTGGAGACTGCTGGATGTATTGTACATATTATATATATGTACATGTCGTCGCCATGTTGTGTACTGTGTACTACCCTTATTTATTTCATATGACTGTGTAATAATCGTACTATAATTTGTTGAAATACTTGTGTAAAAAAAGAAAAAAAAATCGTTTTTTTGTTTCACATGACCAAAAAAGAAAAAATGTATGAGTGGTTAAAAACTTCTAAGAAAACTTTTAAACATAATTTTAAAGAAAGCCTTTATTGTTATATCCAGAAAACTTGAAGAAAATGACAAAGCATCGTTAAATAGCTTGAATAACATGGGAAAAATTATATATATACGTATATGGGAGTATACAACGCGGTATTAAATATACTTATATATATAATGGTGAATATGAATATAAAAACATTTCCTAGTTGTAAGTTATGTAGATTTTTTAAACTTTTATATTTCCCATCTGGCTTGTTCCCAAATGTATATGCAGAAAAAAATATGCTTTAGGTGCTTTCAAGCATTAAATTGTTTACAAATTTTAGATTTATTCGAAATAACAAGAACAAAAAAAAATAGTACACCTGGGTATTTTTATCAGTTTTAATGAAGACAATATAACTTTTGGCTATAGTTATTTATTGCTAATCTTTGTAAATAACATGCACATTGCGAATCCGTTTATTTTAAGTATAGGTTTAAAACAAATTAAGAAGAAACCATAGTAAGAAGAAAAAAAGAAATCTCGACAAAGTCTTTTAAATACCTTTACAAAAAATACTACAATAAATATGATCTAAGATGAAGAAACTAACTTGTAAAAGTAATGAACTGAAAAACAAATTTAATGCTTTTATAATTTTTATAATATAAAGAATTAAGCAGTGTGAATAAGCGAAAAATGCTGTTTTCAAATTCAAGTTTTAAAAAATAACGATAAATAAAAATCGAGGCTGCCTGTGTGTTGTTTGAAAAACAAATAAACAGAAAAAAAGAATAATGTAGTCGCTAATAATGATAGTTGCATTCCAATTTGAAACTTACCTAATATGTACCGAAGAAATAAATTTTAACCGTTGAATATCAAAAAAATAAAAATATGGAAAACAATTTAATTTTAAAATGGTTATTTTATGCTTTGGACGTTTGTTTTAGCGAGATGCAAATATAAAGTCGGCAGCATGAAAACCTTCTGTGGTAGATGGGAAATATTATGTTTGAGAGGTAGGATGTGACAGGTAAAACTGGGTTTAGACGCACGAGAGTGTCACTGCGCCAATTAGAGTTGAAGCGAAATTATAAATTAAATTTTTTGGTGAACAGCTTCATTTAAGTGCGATGTGTGAATGTTTGCAGTTTTCACTTATTTTCCAAAATGTCTGTCGATTTCCTATAAACAACTATACACTTGAATATCGTTTTAGGAGTAAATCATGGAACAAATTATTTCTCTAATCTCACATGAGTGAAAGATTTGATCATTATTGCAGTTCGACTTAAGAGAAGGTGTTTGCGCGCGATATTGGCATACAACTACGAAGTAACTTGAAGGTATAAATGTAATACGATTTATTCCAGAGTACATTCCTAATTAAATTAAATAGAGATGATTTTGAGTTTACCAGACAAAAAGACATTTGTTCAAATAAAATATCTGTTACCATCAACGAATCATCATCATTCATCATAATCATCATTCTCGAAAGTTTTTCCTCATCCCAAATGATCAAAAACTATATTGCTGGAAAACTGTATGAACTGGGACGCTTTTTTCTCTTTTCAGTCTATATCTGAGAGTAAGTTGTGCGGATTATAGCAAAGATGAAATCTGAAGATTTATTGAACGATCTCCAGAAGTGCTTAGCTCCGGAAGAAACTGGAGTAAAAAAACGGAGAGTGATGAACTAAACGTCTGCGCATGCGCAAACGAGTGTCTACACTGCATGTAATTGCATCTGTACATGGTGCCTTCGCGTGTTTGTACCGTCACTGACACTGAACCTTATTTTACACTAGCTCTGTTCCAAGCTCATGAACTTTTCGGAACTGGTTCGGCGCCGAACCTTATGCGCACGTGAATCGTGTTCAAAGCGTTTCGAGTTCAGGAACTCAACACTCGCTAAGGTGTTCCCACCGTGTCGGGTTCATGAAGTGAGTTCAGTGAATTTGTGAACTTTGAATGCTTGTTGTGTTATCGTTTTTCACATCTCTTTTTCAATTTGCTTCATCTAATAATTATTACAACCGTCAGTTTTCTTTTGCTGTCTACACATAGATAGAAAACATTTGTTTAAGGGTAGTTGGTAGTTGGCAGGCAAAGTCATAATGTTTTTCTCGTACGCACTTGGCCCACCCTACCTTACTTGAAAAAACGTCATGTTTAGCAGTTGTTTGTTGTTGCCTTTTCTCAATAATGGCTCGACGAGACATTTTGATGAAATTTTCTACAGTTACTCTTCTTTTGAGTAGGGACGATATCCCATACCCTTCATACCTGGGAAAATACTCTGAGGGTGGCAATTAGCTAAAGCAAATAACCTTCGAAGATAGCTGAAAATGCCGTTTTTTTTTTTTTCACTTTCTTGGCCTTTCCTTCAAAATGGCTCAATGGATTTCGATGACGAGGTTTTCACGTTACTAAAAACGACGCTAGCGCTGGTTGGTGCATTGAGTGTCAGGTGAACTATAGTTTTCCCACCGACAGGTTCTTGAACCTAAAAGTTTCGTGAACTCGTGGAACCCATCTTGGAATAACATAACTAACTCGTTTCTAGCTAGTAGCCCCAATGTGTTTATCGGTTGTTGCGTCACATTTTTGCTTCCTCACTAGTGCTGCAAATAAATCGATTTTTTTCATATTAAGATAAATCATCGATTAATCGATTAAAAATCGAAACTTAAAAAAGGTATAATTTTTGTACAGGATCTGAAATACATTTTCCTACGTAATAATATAATGTGTTATGTACGAGTGTAGTATCAATAAGCAGGATAAAATCCAATACTTATCACTCCGGAACCACTTTCATAATAACCAAAAACATAAAAAAGTAGCTATTTATATTGCTACAACTAGATCTGTCAAGGGTGAATGAAACCTTCAAATTTGCTATACTAGAGTGGTAAACGATGAATTTATATGACATAAAGACTGAATATTAATCATTCTGTACACAACCACGAGTTCTAAGCTGTAGGTTTGATACATATACTTACATTCATATTTTGGGTAAAATATAGACCTCTGACGTCACTCAACAACTTTAATATTTGTAGGTATCGCAACACAAAAAGGCCATTTCTGTCGTCTATTCCCAAAAATTATTAACCATATTCACTATAATTATTAATCATTCGTTGCAGTTGCCAAATCTCCAATTACCTACCATTGCCATACCATTAGGTGCCTCCTTAGTCAAATTTGGGAGACCCGTCAAATCCAAAGCTTAGAATTCCTAGCCCCAGTTATTTTTTCACGCAGTATAGTTCCAGGTATTGTGGAAAATTTTAAAAATTATGACCTGAAGTGCATTTATGTTCATTGGATTCCTGATTCTTTTTTGTTGGAAAAACTGAATGAATTTTATTCTCAAAATAGTAAATCGTAGTAATTTATTCAACGGATTTTAATCAATGTTTTTATTTTTAAAAATCGATGTTTTGATTTTTCAAAATAAATCGATTTTGATTACGATTATCCCATTGCATTATTCCTCACTACTGAAGGTAGGGAAGCTTTGTGTTTTTCGTGATTTTGTTACGGAAAAAATTTGATTGACCCCAAGCCCTACCTTAGACATATCCATGTCAAAATTCTCACAACTTTCAGTTAACTTGGAATTATATTCAAATATTTTAGGCAAGCGTTACATTTATCTTGGAATCACGAAATCGGGAAGTGGGTACCTCTCAGCGTCATAAAAGGTGTTAATTCATCAATACGTTTTAATTGAAGGATTTAGTGATTTCTTTGAACATAATCCTCACTGAATCGTATACATATTTGAGGTCTGCAAAAATTCCACATGACCGTATAATTTCAAAGTGGATTAGACAATGGTAGACAAAACAATCCAATAATATTAATATGATCTATTTTGCACTATTTCGTTCTTTTACTTAAACCAAATCTTCCATTTTTTTATCATTTAATAATAATTAACAGGACGTTTTCGTTTTTTCCGACCGTCACGCCACGGTGAAAATATTGATTTTTTCGTACAACCAATGCGTTATTAGGGAAGTGTAACTCCCTTAGTTTTCATAGCAGGAAAATCGTTCACCACTTTTTGCTCTCATTTTGGAAGTACTCAGCAAACGCTGCAAATTCTAACAAAACTCTTGATTGTTTTCCTGTTTTATAACTCTTGTGCCCCGTTGTTCTGCAAACCTTACTTTCAATCAGATTTTTTTAGCGAACAAT
Organism: Adelphocoris suturalis; assembly: GCA_030762985.1. Taxonomy (NCBI): domain Eukaryota; kingdom Metazoa; phylum Arthropoda; class Insecta; order Hemiptera; family Miridae; genus Adelphocoris; species Adelphocoris suturalis. The sequence continues at coordinate 62,725,844 of CM061041.1, forward strand.
TAATAAAGGGACTCACATCCCTCACCAGAGGGCTGAATGTCTTTGATTAAACCCGAAACTCTCAGAAAAGTACAATACGCCACCAGGGCCCGTGTTTGGGACCCGAAATAACCTCACCTTGAGAGTTTTCCTATACATTTATCAGATTTTTAAGATTGTGGCAAAAATACAAATGTAGACACCTCTCCATTATTTCGTTTTTTATTTCAAACAAAAAGGTCCTTGTTTGACTGTTGTCAGCGTTTTCTTTCAAATAATTGTCCAATTTCTTCATCCGTGAGTATGAATCTCGACTTGAAAAGTGAAATTGCGATCCCGAAGAGTTATGGATGAATTATCGCTCTATGGTTGTATGCAATTAATAGAATCAATCGATTTAGTTTCACAGCCTCGTAGATGTTTTATGTATAATTTACTTATATGTGAATCCAAGTTTCCAGGATTTGTTTGCCATATTTCGTTAATTTTTCCCGCATAGTTAAAAAGAAAAACGACCTTGCAGAGCAGCGAAAAATACGTTGAACAGACGATTTACGTATCGTGAAACGTAAACCAACAAATTATGAGGGTTAGAACTTTTTTCCTTCAATTGTTCACAAAGGTTAATATTCCGCCATGGTAAACCAAAATGTGAATGCTCGTTATCGTTACCATAATACGCAGCTGATCAAAGAGCCTCCTTCATGGAATTCTCAAATAGGCTTTCAAATTCTAGCCAGTTTTGGCTTCGGGTTGAATAGAAAATACTCTGACACTTCTTAGTTTACTCAGCTGATCAGCTAGACTTTTTACCTCGTAAAATTCACTAAAAAATCCCAAAAGTACATTCATTTCAAATTTCACCACCATTGGATGACTAGGAAAGAATCCAGCTTGTTTTCAAAACTAATTATGGAAATATGCCATTTCCCAGTTAAATCAATGACAATAATATCAACACAGTGACACTCTCAAGATGACTAATTGATACAAAACCAAATCCAGTTATTTGTTATGCCAGGAGCGGCCTTTGTTTGAGACGTGCTTGATAACCCAAATTTTAACCCCACACGCGTTTCCCAAATTAGTTAGGTACCTATCCTTATAATCATTAGTTACTACTTTAAAAAATGAAGTTACCATACACCTATGTATTGATTTCTCACTTATTTTTGTATTCCAATAGTTATTTCGATACCCCCCGTTATTTGTCGAATTTTCACGGAAAACGGTCATTTTAATTCCGTATTAATTATGATGACGGGGAAAAAATTGATGGACGCATTTTTTCCCGACTCTTGGTTACCTAATTCATTGTAAAACATATCGACGTTGTGTGATTTTTAGATTCGTATGAAAAATATAATTTTAAACTTAATGGTGATTGAACTTGTGTCGTAAAACCGTTCCTTTCGTTGTAACACATCCTATTCGTACGTAACCAATTCTATAAAAATAGACTAAGTGGAAAAAAAATCAGAGAAAGAATTTATAGTTTCTTGTCAGTATTTCCATCAATCATTTTAATATCATTATATTATAATATAATTGAAATGTTTTATTTTAACTTAAAACAAAGTTAATGGCAAATTAAAATATTATTACTTTCTGTGTTAAAATACCTCCATATTTCATGTTACTTTTCATTGTACGTATGTAGAGTTTAGATTATAGCTTGATTTTCATTGAAAACACTGTCAAACACAAATTTCTTCGCCACACCTTAGGAAAAATTAGATAGATACCTACCTTACAGAACATGCAGAAAACTAGACGTTTTATGTCTTGAAGAGTTTCGCGAGTTTTTAATTAAAAATATTTTTAATTTAATGTCTTTGTTGGAATGAAAAGTATCTTTCCATTTCAAAAAACTCAATGTATTTTTATGATTCCAAAATAAATTTCCTTTATCGCGATTAATTGTGAAAATATAGGTATGTAGAGGATTTGTTTATGTTCCTACTACCACTTCTAATTTATTGTAAACTTATTGGGAAAAATGTTCTTAATTTTGAATTAATTTCATTTGAAATTGTGATATTTTATGTACCTACCGTGTTAACAAGTGGAGATTTAGAAAGCTATTCCCAATTCCCCTCATCTTCCAAGTTAATTTGAAATTAATTTACATTTATTTTATTTCATTTTCATTATTCTACCGCCAGGTATTTCTTTGTAGGTATTAAACGGAAAAAAAGTCATCCACATATCTTACGAATGGCTACAACAGAGAGAAAAAGAAATGTGAGTTACGATCTACCTACGAATTCTTTATTTTATGGTGTGACAAAAAGCTGTTTATGATTGTGATATTCTTGGCGAAACTTGAATTTTTACTGTCCAAGCTGATTAATACAAATTTATAAACGGTTCATATTTTGCAATAAATCAAGCGAATGAAATTTAAGCTAATGGATTTTTGTAAAACGACTACGAGTATTTTGGTTTAGACAAAATATTTCTCAAGACTAAAAGTTGTCCCCCGTACGTATTTAAACAACTATTTATGCTCAAAGCCGTCTAAACGAAAATACTCTACTTTTAACCTCCAGATTTGGTTTTAATTTAGGGTTCTAGTTCGTTTTATTTTGTCGATCAGTTGAAGAGATAATGTGAGAAAGGATTTTGAGTATGACCCACTGTATGATAAAAAAAAAAATCCTTACACCAAACAAAAATTGTTTCATGAAATTATTTAAAAAAATTAATTAAAATTAACAAAAAAAGAAGAAAATATCATGATACTTAAGAGCTTTAATCTGCGAAAGAAATTTATGAAGTAAGGTATAATGTATATAAAATATCTTTTCCTTGTAGCATACTGGCCTTTTATTTTAAAAATTTTGTATACCTATGTTGGATCATATCTGCTTGGCATAAGTATAGTTGTACATATTCAGAAACTAACATTTGTACGAGTTACAAATAGGTAGTTTATATGTAAATATATCAGTTATTTAAAACGCGTTTGTGTTATTTGAAACGATTTTACCACTTCCTAAGATGGTATTTCTAATACCATCTAGGCTTCTAACAATTATTAGTTTAGGTTTTCATTAGAAAAAGAAAAAAAAAAAAAAAGTAAAGTGTCAAGTTGGGTGGGCAGTATAGTTTCCTGAAATATTTAACATGTACGTATAGAATAAGTTGAAGTACCACGCGTACAAGTCGAAATGATTTAATGCAAATTATAACAGTATCTAATACATGTGAGCATGCTAATATGATATGCTCGCATGAGCGAAAATTGTCTGATGGTTAACCCACACAATAATGGAAAATTTCATCAAAATCTTTGAGTGTCATCCAATATTGGTTTCGCGTATGCGCAATAGTTACCTAATATTTAAGAAAATGCGATGAAATACAAGGGGCATCATCCTGTGCCCAACAACCTCTCCGAGTTTGAACGAAATCGGTCCCATAGATGATGAGAAATCGATAAAATAGGAAATTAACGTTTGCGCATGCGCACAGACTATTTATCCAGCTGCAATGAAATTTATAGGGCACCATGAAGGAGCTAAGCCGCACAATCCCTGAGAATTTCATGAAATTCGGTCTATTAGTATCGGAGTTTTGTCTGTGATGATAAATTTTAGTTTTGCACATTAGTTATAGTTATGACTCCACCAATCGTGATATAATTCGAAGGGAATTTCCTGGAAACAAATACTCATCTACTCCCAGAGTTTGAACGAAATCGAACAATAGATGATGACCAATCGGACATTGACGTTTGTGCATGCACTACTAATTTCTCCAACTGCAATAAAATTTATAGGAGACCGTCTAGGAGGTAACCCGGACGATCCTTGCGAATGTCATCGAAGTCGGGCTGAAACTCGGTAGCTATAGTTTTGGGCGTGATAAGGATTTGCCACAGACAAACGGACACGGGACCAAAATTGATCAGCAAGCTCTGAAATCCAAAAAGCGTGGAAATTTCAATTTTGGAGGACAACATTTTTTGTATTTTCTTATTATCGTTCATGAGCTCCCTTTTAATCAAGAGTTAGCTTTGGGCCACCTGAAACGTTCTACGCAGAAAATGAAGAAAAGTGGAAATTTTTTGTTTGAGTATAATGCTATTTTACAAAAGTGGTTGGGTTTAGATATAGTTGAGAGAGCAGATGATGATTTCAAGGGACACCATCTACCACATCGGCCAGTTGTGAAGGAATCCAGTAGCACTACTAAAGTTAGACCTGTGTTTGACGCCTCTGCTAAGATTGTTAGATCACCATCATTGAATGACTGTTTAAATGAAGGTTCTAATGTGATAGAGTTGCTTCCTGATGTGTTGCTAAGTTTCCGAGAAAAGGCTATAGGTCTGTCAGCTAGTTTTAATGAATCTGTCCACAATGGAAGGTAGGTTACCTAGCTAGCACGACCACTGCTTACAAGTCAATATGCAAGCAATCCCAACATAATTAAACTACAAAATCGTTAGATACACTAATCAGTTCAGTACCTAAAAGGACCAATTTCAACCACCCTGGGGGTGGAAAGGAAAAGAAGGACGGAAATGACGCCATCACACTCTAGTGGATGTTTGGAGGGTGGAGCTGTTTCTGTGTGTGAGAGAAAGCTTTTTGCAAATAGGAATCCACCCTGAGGACCGCCCATTTTTGAAGCTAACTTAAAACGCTTTTTCGATTAACTGCTCTGCATCACACTCGTGTTGTATTCGGCGTAACGTTTAGCCCTTTTCTCTTAGGTGCTGTGTTGAATCGCCATCTTGAACTAAGTGTTGACTCGATTCCCAGTAAAGACGTTCCATGGCTGAAAATGATTAGTCGAAATTTTTATGTCGACAATTTGGCTACCCGTGTTAACAGTGAGGAAGAAGCCTTACAACTTAGCTGAGTTGCAACTGATGTCATGGCAAAAGGAGGTTTCAACCTTCGAGGGTGGGAGTTTACCCAAGATCGCACTCCGGGAAAAGATGTGTCATTGTTGGGCTTAAAGTGGAACCGGCAGCTAGATAATTTATCTCTAAATATGGACTGGTGGGAGAAATACATTAAAACAAATATCTTGACCAAACGTTCTGTACTCGCCATGGCCCAAAGAATTTTTGATCCAATTGGATTTACAGTGCCTGCAGTTTCAAGTTTAAAATTATTAATTCAAGAGTTATGGGAGAAGAAAGCCGGTTGGGATGACCATTTAGATTCTGAAGATTGAAAAAAGTGTGAGGTATGGCTTCATTCGGTGTCTTTGCTGAAGGATACCTATTAAGATTCCCAGAAATATTGGTACCTCCAGGAATTCAATTCTGCATTTGTTCATTGCTACCAGCAGTAAGTCGTATGCTGCTTGTTTGTTCTTGAGAAGTGTGAATGAGAAAGGGAAGGTTGTTGTACAGGCGAAGTCAAGAGCAGCTCCATTGAAGGGACTCACAATACCTAGACTTGAATTGTTGGGTGTCTGTATTGGAGTTCGTTTGCTGAAATCAACCTTAGAAGCTCTGGAACGGATTGATATTCCTACGTATGTATGGTGTGATTCAAGCACCACTCTAGCTTGGATTCAAAAACAAGAAGAATGGAGTATCTTTGTTAGAAATTGGGTCAAGGAGATTATGGAATTAATTCCGGATGTCAGATGGCGTCATATACCTGGTCATATGAATCCTACTGATCCCCCTTCAGGGGTTGTTCTATTGATCAGTTTGTCGTCGCCCAGTGGTGGAATGGGCCTGCGTGATTAGCAGGTTCTGAAGATAATTGGCCAGTTTCACATTGAAGGGGAAATTAGCTCTGAGCGAACCAAGGAGACTTCTGTTGTAGTAGTAGACTTCTGTAAAATACCACAATTGGGTTTATGCCTATTTTTCACGATATGAACAAATTGTACGAATGATTGAGGCGTTTCCTTCATAACTGTCGACATTGAAATTGTCATAAAACTGGCGATCTCGCTGTTCAGGAATCGGAAGAAGCAGAATTACTGGAGTTGGAGTTTGTTCAACCTGATTCCTTTTATTCCTTCTATGACCCATGTTTGAGTGATTTATGTCCTTTCGAAGATAAGCATGGATTGTTGAGGGTGAAAACGAGATGATGATTTTGAATTCACGACTGCTATTGTTCTCCCTTCTAACCATCCTGTAGTGGAAAGACTAATTCGTGATTTGCATTGTAGATGCCAACGTGTAGGTGCTCAGACGTTGCTTGGACTTCTACGGGACAGGTTCTGGATTGTGAAAGGGCGTCAAACAACACGGAGGATAGTGGGGAAGTGTGTAATTTGCAAGAGGATCTCAAGTAAACCCTTTGATGTAGAACCTCCGCCACTTCCTGAGACAAGGGTTAAAAATTCAAGAGTGACGTCACTGGACTAGACTATGCCAGAACATTGTACCTTCGAGACGGTAGTAAGGTGTGGATATGCCTGTTCACCTGCACAAATTTTAGGGCAGTTCATTTGGAAATAGTGACGTCCCTGTCAACAGAATCTTTCATTCTTGCAATGCGCCATTTCATCACTTGTCCTGGTACACTCTCCACAATATATACCTAGCGATAATGAAACAAATTTCCTTGGGGCGAATAATGTGTTTGAAGAGCTAGATTGGGAAGTAATTTCAATGTATTGCTCATGTAAACGGATTGACTGGAACTTCAGTCCACCTGCTGCACCATGGTGGGGTGGATTCTGGGAGAGATTGTTTGGTGTTTTGAAGAGCCCGTTGAGATAGACTTTGGGTCGGGCGATTCTAGACCTTGAAGAATTGTATAGGTACTCTAATCTTTGACTGTGAGGCTCATATCAACTCTCGCCCTTTAACACAAACTTCGGAGAATGTAAATTATACTGTTCCTTTAACACCTTCTAGTTTCTGCAGAATGTAATTCAAACTGATTGTTCGAAGAGTGGTCTCTATGAAGAAACAAGCATGCAACGACGTTTGCAGTATAGACAGGGAGTACAAGATGTTCTCCGGCAACGTTTTAGATCGTAATACCTTGGACTCCTCTCTCGGACCTCCAGAAAACCAACACAACAACCCACCGTCGGCGAGGTCGTCTTAGTGGGAGCAGATAATGCAAAGAGATTGGATTGGCCTCCCGCCATTGTACAAAAGGTGGTCCATGGATGTGATGACAAGATCAGAGTGGTAGAATTGAAGACATCTTCTGGCACACTCACTCGTCCCATCCAACGTATCCAGCCTTTAGGATTGAGGATGAGTGATCCCCCTAAGGACTCAGTTCCCATTACTGAGCCGGTTGACCCTTCAAAAAAATAATTGTCTCCTTGCTTGGATTCAAGCAGAAAAAGAGAAGTCACGGATCTGGATAGTGAGTTGGAGCCCTGTAAAGAACTGTCCACAGTTACTGACAAAAGGACTACGAGGAAGAAAAATTTCTCCCCCGGAAAGACACAACTCATGAAATTATTTCGTTATTATATATATATATATATATATATATATATATACCTACCTTATTGTACTGTATGAGTTGCTGTGTTCTTGGTTTACATTGTATTGTCATGAGTTCAATTTCCACTCAAATTTTGTAATCAATATTTTGAAAATTAGGTGGGAGAATGTTGGGGATTCTTGAAATTACAGCGTGCCTAGCGGATTAGTTTTTCGTATTGGTGATAATTACCTATGTTTTGAGTGAGTGGATTTCTCATTAGTATCTGTTTTGTTTACCACTTTTTTTTTTTTTTAGTTAATAAAGAGTTGTGCGAATCTTATGTTCTTCAAATGCAAGCACGTGTTCATTATTCAGTTTTTCCTCAATTTTCATGTACAATTTATTCGATATTTAACACATGGATTCGTGATAACAAACATGGGCTGGATGGAGGCTCAAGCTCCATGACAAGCGCCCCAAGTGGCTTGCAGTCGAACTCCTCTATTGACCGCATCTTATCACTTGACTGATATCAACCAGGCAAACCAAGTGCGACGTAAACAAGAAAAAGTAAAAAAAATCTGTGATAGCCATTGTACTTTTACCTTCCCGTTCCCGTCCGTCCCGCTAATCATCTCACATCAAAACGCTGTGAGCCGTGAAACGTCAAACGGTAAAAAAATTCTTTTGTTTTAGATAAGTTTCCACTAGCTTGATTGCATCCCTATCCCCGATTTGTAGAGTTCATTCCATTTCACATCACCTTCCTTCACCTCACTAACTCCGTCACATTCATATTATCGTCAGCTCTTCTTCGACTCGACGAATTAGCGTTGTGGTATGCCCACATCTTCGGTTGGAGAGCTTGCAGTAGTTGTGACATCATGGATTTGAAGAAATGGAATATTTTTGCCCTCTTGGATAGTGATTTTGCTATGGAAGTGAAACTTATGTGCGTTTTTGGTAAGTAAAAGTTGAGTTCTCTGAACCTACCTATATTTTTACTTATTGGTATACATCAGCTTCAAATCTGTCAGACATTAGGTAGTGGTATTTAAAACCGACTTGTGTCGGTACATATTTCAGTTTAGTCCTGGAGCCAGCCCATAAAGGGTGCAAGGATTTTGTCACAGATTTTTATATGGTAATCCATGGCTGGATGGTCCATTGAGTGTGAAAATTAACGTGTCTGCGGTTGCTTTAAAATATGGCGGCCATCGAAATGGTCAAAATTTGTTAAAACGCTCACATATTTTGTCATGGCCTACTCCAAAATATGATTACATTGGTCATCCTGGTTGTGGAAATCTTCGCCTTCATTTCAAAATTGGTTGCAGACGCGGTGGGACGGCAGGCGAGAATTTAAAATTGGCTAATTCCGAACCGAAAAATACAGCTAGGTATTCTGTAATGCTTGAAATTTTGTATAATGAAAGATACCAGATACTTCTGTCATTCAAAAACGGTTGTTTATGTGAGGCAGATAAGAATATAAAATTGGATACATTCGCACCATAAATACAAATATTATCTTGTCATAGCCTACTTGGTTTTGCATAATGAAACTATTTGGTTAATCAAATGGAACCCACGTCTGTCAATAAAAAACGGTTGCCTAAGGATGACAGATGAGAATTTAAAATTTGCTAAATTTGCACACAAAAAATTAATTATTTTGCCTTGCCTAATATTTTGCTTAGGTATATATTTTACCCAACTTGCTCACTATGCGCCCCAAGAGGAAATGTTCATATACTTTTTCGCTCTTGACATAATTTGATGACGACCCCGATTTGAATACCATGCACATCTGATTCACGGTTGGTTTATCATTTAACGAAGTTGATCGATTATTAAGTGATCGTTGATGGGGTGCCGGGTGGTTTTTTTCAACTTTTCTCTGTCAATAGTGGACCAATTTTGATGATTCTTGCGGCAATCCACTGGTTTTGATGATGAATTCCGTTCTTGCGCCGAAAAATCAAGCTTTCCAAACCAAAGGATGAGTTCGTTGGCCAGAACTTATTGAGCACATTAAATTGGTCAAATTTCAACAAATATACTAAAAAATCACTGAAATTGGCTAAAAATTGATACATTTACATTTTTTGGTAGAATATTCCTCAAATTAGGGTTCTTAATTATAAAATAGAACATTCAAAAATTTATGTACAAAATTATGCTGAAAAATCAAGGTACTGGAAATTCATTTCAATTTGCTAAAATATCGATTAAAACTGCAAAAAGCTCTTTGCATAGGAGTTTTTGCCATAAAATTAATAGTTAACAATTTCCTTGCTCTCAAAAAGCTCAAATTTCAAAGCAATTCAACAGTATACAATACGATAATTTAAAAACTTTGAACGCTGTAGCCAAACTCAGGAGCGAGTTTGCTTAATTTTCAAGGAAAATTAAAACCACCCATTTTTCGCCTGTTTTTCACTCATGAAAACTTTAGAAGAGGGAGGATCAGATCATTGAGTTTTGAGATTGAAATATAAACCCAATCGTATAAAACATTGAAGAACGTCCAATTCCCTAATATGTAGATATATTGTTAGATACACTGGAACAACCACTTTTCTTCGGCAGATGTCGTTTTTTCTGCTTATCACGCCTTTTCGTCATGCAATTTTTCATGCTTGACAAAAGAGGTGTTTTTGGTTGTGAATTTAGCCAATTTAAATTCTCGTCTGCCATCCTTTGTCTGCTACTTTTGATTGACAGACGAAGAATTTGGTTTCTGATTATAGACTGCTACTTTTTACATGGTCGTCGTTCGTTGTCACACTCAATGGACCATGAGCCATGGATTGCCATCTTCAAAATCTTTCACCAAGTACTTGCACCTTTTTTGGGCTGGCTCCAGGACTTTTGAGTCGTTTTTGAAAAAGAATAAATTTATTTATAAATCAAAATATAACCATAAGTACCTATATATCTCGTTTAGGTTCACATGGAAATGAAGCCCTGATTGTTACTAAGACCGATGACGTTTATGCTCTTGGAGCTAATTCTTCTGGGTGCCTTGGACTCGTTACTCTAGCCAGCACTCTTCTCCCACAGAAAGTGAACCTTCTATGTAAGAAAGGCATCATTGGTAAGTGTTATTAGCAGGGTAAACTGTCGTAATGATGTGGTGAATAGGTATTCCTTAAAAGTATAACTTTTTCCAATTACAAGAAATGGTAATGGAATTACAGCCATTTCCATTATCCATTACAGGATTGGGATTACACCCATTACTACCCTAAACCCCTCAGTGGCATTTCTCACTTCTACAACACGATACTTGGCCGTGCTAGAGAAAAGAGAGCTTAACTTGCCAGAGGTCAAATCTGAGTTTACATTCATTATTTTTCTCCACATTATGCTTAACAAAATCTTCTTTATTTTTTTGGATTTTTCTATCATTTTCCATTCAAACAAAATTTATGATTTTTTAAAGCTTGGAGAAAAATGAGCCCAAATATTGCACATTTTTAAGGAGAAGTGATTGAAGTTTGAAATCATGTTTTGGGGCACTTTTACTGATTTTTAAGATAATGAAATGGAATTTGAAGTGACTGTCAGTCAGTGAAGACCAGAGAACGTCCAGAGGGCTTACAATGATTAATTTAACGAGACACAAATTTTGATAGAAAAAAGCCAACTTATTCTGCCTATAAACCAGCTGACTGGCTTCTCAAATACCTGTTTAGAGTGGAGGCAATCTGAAACATGTGGACACGGTTCCCCAATCTGCCACTAGGGTGGTTTGGAGTTGTCTCCTCTCTTGTTTCCTTGCCTGGAAATTGACACTGTAACAGGTGGGTCAGGTGTCACACACTAGGGTGGGAAGTTGGGGCATACAGGCAACACCAAAACTAAATGACTAATAAAAGTTGTTATATAACCTGGAAATAAACCTGTTAGGGTAGCTGTACCGGTAGTTGACACTGCAGGAGTAATTGACACTCAGAATTAAAAATCAAATAAGACTTTGGCGCGACATCTTGAATTCAAATTCGGCGGGTAGACAGAACAAGGCCTCCTAGATCAACTGTTAACAGCTGGTTATTAGCGGGAAAATAAAGAGAGGTTAAGATCAACTAAGTTGTGAGCAGTCCACGTTGTGTCAGTTTGTTTGCTGTTCTGCTGTAGATGCCTTCAAGAACGTAAGTTGATATCATTAGGTTTCTAGCTAGTAAAATACGTTAGAGAGCCTAATTTTTGTCTTGTAAGCTTCTATCAGCTTCATGACGAATCCATTGGGGTGGCTAATTTTCTGGTTTTCAGACGGTTTTGGTAGGATGTCAACTATACCTACAGAATTTTACATGGTAGGCAGTAGTTGACACCCATGTCAACTACTTCTACATGCTATAATTTCGAGATTTTAACTGGAATGAATTGCCAGTATTGTGCTGAATCGATCTGTATGTGAAACATTGAAAAATTTTGTCAGGAAGTAGTAGTTGACAGGAGGTGTCAACTAAGAAAACTCATGTCAACTACTCCAACCCATAATTTCAATGAGTGTATTCCTAGGTTTTTTTTTTCAGTTTGCAAATTTCAAAATTTGATTCTGCTTTGCTTCATTCACGCAACGAATAATGCCTCCTCAAAAAGGGAAGATGTTTTCATATTCTGAAGAGCAAATGGAACAGCTATTCTCAACGTGGCTGCTGGTCTTCCAGTTGCAACTGCAGCAAAAAAAAAACATAATGTAGTCAGTTTCGCAATAAATGACATTAAAAAAAAATTGCAAAAAAAAACATAATGTAGTAAGCAATACCTTGCTCAACAAAGTCAGAGGGAAAACTCCTATTGGAAGAAGCATGGGACCTAAATCTTTTTAAACAAAAGAAGAGGAACAATCAATTGTCAAATGGGTAATTTCCGCCTCCAGAGCAGGATTCCCTGTAACTCAGTCAATGGTACTTGACGGTGTGGAGCCTATCATAAGGAATCTAAAGTGGCCGAACTCTTTCACCAATGATCGCCCTGGACGTTGTTGGTTTTCTAATTGTATGAAGAGAAATCCATCTGTTTCTTCTAGGATTTCAGAAAACTTGACCATCAGCAGAGGGACTGTTTCACAGGAAAATTCAAGAAATTGGTTCATGGAAGTTCATGATTATTTGAGAGAAAACGATTGTGTGGGTATACTGGATGAAGCATCGCGAGTTTTCAATAGTGACGAAAGTGCGTTTTTCCTAAATCCCAAAGGAAAACGCTGCAAATTATTTCACAAAGGTTTATTATTTTTTCAATTGAGTATGATCGTAGTTTTAGTTGGCTAGCGTACGTCATAAGGCCTGTCCAGACGCCTCGGCGTGTCCTACTTCGAGTTGCCACAACCTATACTTCTATAATTATATACGCATGTTTATATTTCTCGATTTGAGCTCCTATCTATTCAAATAGTTATTGCCTTAATAATATCATTATCTAAGTACGTACGAAAAGTCGAGAGGATATGTTATTAAATATGCGTAGGAAAAGCTTTGGTATTAACACACAAATATGACCTTGAAAAAAACATATTCATACCTCGAACGAACGCCGGCGCCGTACCCACCACAAGCCGCGGCGCCGGCGCCTCCTCTCACTCCACCCCCCCCCCCCGCTCGCCCCCCCCTCTCCACCCACCGTGACCCCCTGCCAAGCGTGCCAGGCGTGCTCGCGTCGAAAAAGACACGTTTTTGCCCGTTTTTGGCCCATAGCATCTATGCGAGTAAAGCGATCGGGATGGTTAAACGTTAGGACCAACTAGACCCCAAATGGAGTCTATGTGCGAAAGAACGGGTTTTTTAAGTCAATTCTTAGGCCTTTTATGGCCCGGACGGCGAACGGCGGACGGACATTTCAAATTTAGATTCTACGTACCTTGAAACGTAAAGTGACAAAGTTTGAGGGGGGGTTATAAATTTTTTTTGCTACACGATCACATAGGCTTATTATTGGAAATAATAAACCAAAAAGGTCTTAGATAACAAAGGGGATAAAACAGTTTATCAGGTCGTGAACAGCAATGAAAAGGAATGCCTCACTGTTTTAAGTACAGGCAATGCAGCAGGCCAACTGGCTCCTCCTTTAGTTGTTTTTAAATATGAGAGGATACCAGCAAATCTTGCTACTTCCGTTCCTCGGGGTTGGGGTATAGGTAAATCAGATTCTGGTTGGATGACGGGTCCGCTATTTTACGAATTTATCACAAACGTATTTTATCCTTGGGTCATTGATAACAAAATCCAACTCCCCATTATCCTCTTTGTTGATGGTCACTCGTCCCATCTCACTTTAGAAACGAGTTTCTTTTGCAAAGACCATGGTATCATTCTGATTCCTCTTTACCCAAATGCTACACACCTTATCCAACCCATGGATGTAGTTGTATTCAGATCACTCAAAGAACATTGGAAAACGGAAGTCCACAACTGGAGATTCAGTAATATGGAAGATCCTACTCTTAGGAAAACCCACTTTTGCCCATTACTGAAATCCGTCTTGGACAGTAAGCTCAACCCTGAGGTAATAATAAGTGGATTTAGAAAATCAGGACTGGTGCCATGGAATCCACAGGTAGTTCTTAATAGTTTGAAACCTCACGAGGGCACCATAGAATCAATGGAAGCCAAAGAAGCAGAGGCAAGTTATAATGAAAAGACAGTTAGCCTCACTGATGTTAAGGCAGCTATTGGAGTTCTGGAATTTTTCATGGGTCATGAGAAGACTGATGCCTTCAAAAAAAGCCCTATATCTATCGAAGACAAGTCACTGTATGAGGTTTGGGAGAGAATGAATATTTAACTGAAAACGCTGCAAATTATTTCACAAAGGTTTATTATTTTTTCAATTGAGTATGATCATAGTTTTAGTAGGCTAGCGTACGTCATAAGGCCCGTCCAGACTCTTCGGCGTGTCCTACTTCGAGTTGCCACAACCTATACTTCTATAATTATATACGCATGTTTGTATTTCTCAATTTGAGCTCCTATCTATTCAAATAGTTATTGCCTTAATAATATCATTATCTAAGTACGTACGAAAAGTCGAGAGGATATGTTATTAAATATGCGTAGGAAAAGCTTTGGTATTAACACACAAATATGACCTTGAAAAAAACATATTCATGCCTCGAACGAACGCCGGCGCCGTACCCACCACAAGCCGCGGCGCCGGCGCCTCCTCTCACTCCACCCCCCGCTCACCCCCCTCACCACCCACCGTGACCCCCTGCCAAGCGTGCCAGGCGTGCGCGCGTAGAAAAAAACGCTGCAAATTATTTCACAAAGGTTTATTATTTTTTCAATTGAGTATGATCGTAGTTTTAGTTAGCTAGCGTACGTCATAAGGCCCGTCCAGACTCCTCGGCGTGTCCTACTTCGAGTTGCCACAACCTATACTTCTATAATTATATACGCATGTTTCTATTTCTCGATTTGAGCTCCAATCTATTCAAATAGTTATATACGAGGTGGCTGAAATTATCGGAGCTGGAACTGTGAACCAAACCATGGAAGTGGAAGTACACACTGGAATAGATGAAGGATGGCTCGAAACTCTTAGGATTGAGAGGAAACCTCAGGTGGAGCTTGGAAATGAACAGGTCATGAATGAATACGCCCAAAGCCAAGTACATGTCAGTGAAAACGCGATTCAGTATTCAGGAAACAGCCCTAGAAATGTAGTTCTCATTTCAGAAAATTGGAAAACCGCAATTACTGAAACACCACTGGAGCAGACAACGAATGAAGAGGAAGCAATGGAAAGAAGTGAAAGAACAAAGCAACCGAACTTTGGAACTGGAACGATAGGAGGAAGATTAGAAGGATCTGTTAGTGATCTTTCAGATGAAACACTTGCAGAAGAAATAATGCAGACCCGAAGAACAAAAGTTGAAGAAATTATGAACGGGAGCAAATTCGCCATTGTCGCAGTTCGTGTCAAGGATAGCAAAACCCCCAAAAAAAGTTAGTGAAGATAGTTCAGGTTTTGAATAAAAAATGTCTTTCTGCCCTGGTTCTACGCTCGTTGAACAGGTTGAAAACAGTTTTCGCGATTACGAAAGAACGGATACCAGTGGATATTAGTGATATCCTCGAAATTATGGACTAACCTTTGGTTTTTGGCGAGAAACCAGATTCACGGATATTGACTGATACCTATTGTAATCAACTATATGATTCGTTTTCTTACCTATGTAGGTATCGTCCTTATTTTTGATTACCTACCTACCTAGTGATTTATGATTCCTAACATGTCTTTTTACCATGAATTTATTATATCATATTTTTCTTAATTTGGATTTATCTAATTGAAAGCTAATCTACATTCTTAATAGTTGGAATATTGCCACCCTTTATCATTATGGGTATAATACTTAACGGTTCCTATTCTTGAGGCATTACTATAAAAGTTGCTGTACCTATCTACATTTTATATTTCTGGACTTTGTTGAAATAAAAACATCTTACCAAAAGTATTTGATGAAAATCATGCCCATTCTGTCCAATCCCAAGAACTGTCAACTACTGGTGTAATGGATGTCAACTAATCCAGCATCTCAAAATTTGGGTGTCAACCAACGCCTCATTTTAGGCCTCTACAAAAAGTAATATTTTACCTTCTGTAATCAATCAAAATTATTTTTTTAAAGAGGGAAATGCTCAGCTGATTCTGGAGAAAATGTAAAGCCCAAATATGAATGATATCGCAGTTAACTGAGCGGGTTGGTTACATTTTAACGGATTCCGTTCCTTATAGTGTCAACTACCGGTACAGTTACCCTATAAAACCTTGGAAATCATTAGCAACAAAAGTGAGCTTAACATGCCAGAAAAAATTCCCTTAAGACAAGATAAGCTCCCTTTTCTCATCTCCGACCTCCTTTTAGTTTTTCGTGATTATAAATATGAAAAATGTAGAAAATTTAAGTTTTTATGATTATTGGGGGGAGAGAGATAGTTTTTGGGCCCAATTAATGTAACCAAAAAAGTCATTTTTTGACCCAATCTTCGTTTTTCGTTCTCCTGAAAAAAAAAAGCCTTGGAAATTTAAGCTCTCTTTTCCCTTGCACGGTCACATATTCAATTCCTCGTTCATACCTCCTGAAACCCTGTGAATTTTTTGTCTGACGTCAGCGTGAAACCTGTCTAAGTGAAGCTGGTCCTGAAGATGCTGTACTAAGAAGTGTGTAACGTCACTGAGGGGGTTTAGGTAGTGATGGGAATGCTTATAATGGGAATAATTCCATTCCCATTACTATAACGGCTAAGTAATTGAAATGACGATTACTTTTTTTAAATCCAAGTAATTGTAATTGGGAAAATGTATTACTACTTGTAATTGAAGAAGGAAATTTGCCAGACATTACCATTACAGGAATGGTAATTGCAATTACTTTTGATGTAATTATGAAAAAGAGAAAAAAGGATTTGTATAAAATAATGGTAATTACAGCAAATTGAGGAAAGTAATCGAAAATGTCACTAAATACCCAAGTAATCATTAGGCAATTAACAACTTTTCCGTGTACGGCCTGGACTTGAGTCATGATGCTACCGAATGTCCTCGGAAAGCATGATCAAGAACTTGAAAGCCATCAGAATAAGTCACAACTAGAGTTCCCTGCATCTCAGTCTCCTGTGTTTTCTTTTATGTTAAAAAATGACACACTGGTTTATTATTTCTAATAGCAGACTTTCTACTGTCAAGGTTCAAAACAAGGCTGAAATAGAGAAATTCCTGCGGCGTTAATTTTTGTAGCCGTTTTCGATTCGGAACATAATATTTTCATACCTACCTGGATTTATCATTGAAATCATCCCTCACAGTGGGGGACTTCACGCATTCAAGACGCTCCATTATTTTTCAGGCTTTGCTTATGGTAGTGGACCCCACGTGGTTGCTTTCACATCCAAAGGAGAAGTTTACAACTGGGGTCACAATGGCTATTGTGAACTTGCAACAGGATCGACTACCCAGAGCGTCGTCCCTATACAAGTGGAAGGCTGCCTTGTAGATAAAGTCGTCGTGGAAGTTGCTTGTGGTAGCCATCATTCTGTAGCTCTCACCAATGAAGGAGAGGTGGGTCGCTGTTTAATTTCATTATTTCCAATTATGAACCTTTTTAATCGACCAAGAAAAGCTCCATTGTTCGGCTACACTGAACGTGGTATGTCGTGGCTTTTTCTATCATCTTCCCACATCGGGCTGTATTCATTAAAGAAAGCTACATGCTAAATATCAAGGAAACCTTTTCTTGTACTTATTCATAATAATTTCAAGCATAAACTTGTACTCGTGAAGCAGAAGCATGTCCTTATATTCTTAAATAAGTGAATTAATATTCATAATGCTGACCATTTACTTTAAATTAAAAGTATAATATATCCTTCAAAAAATTTGAGCCTGGACAGTAGCAGGCTCACCTCAGTGATGAACCGTTGTTTTGACAATAGTGATCACGATTTACAGTGCGTTGGCAGATGTTGTGGTTGTGAGGGACGTTAAGCATTGCATGTCCCACTTACCTTCACTTGTTTGTGGTTTTAAAGAAACTACTTATCGTTTTGAAGAGGGAAATGTACAATGGCCCTCAGACAGATTTTTAGGCATGGATGAAGAAATTCGTGATTTGTCATCTGTCCATAGAATGGTGTGTTAACGATATCTCAGTGACCCTGGATGTATCATAATGTTATTGGTGGAGAACTTGGTCAAGCTCTGATTTTGTGGACTGTAAATTGGCGTTGCAGTACTTTACAGCATAGTTGTGCCTGCAAATAGTTGGATCACGTTTCCAACTGCTATTGGTGCAATCTAAGGATAATGAAACCATTAGTGTATGGACAATAGTCGAAAAGATGAACCTACAATGGCCCAAAAATAGTTGATTCCTAAATAGAGTTTGAACTTGTGCCCTTAATTAATAAGACTACTGTTTTCTTACTATGAAGAAAATTCTTCTTCAGTAACAGCACTCCAACCAGATGAGCTAAGAGACCGATTTAATCAAACTCTTTAACGTGGAAGTTTTCCTTGAACATAAAATTTCCCCGGAGTCAAATACCAGCCATCTTGGCTGGTTTGGGGTCAGACGAACGACGAAATACAACTGCAGGCCACTGGCTTAGCAGTTTCTCGCTGGAAGAAGTCAAGTAATCGTGTGACGTCATTGTCGCGGTGTGTGTTTTGACTCTATTAAGTGAGGAATTGAATGATGCTATGTCGGAGAATGTGATGATTATAGTATTGGCGCGAGAGGGATTAATTGTTTCATATTATTTTGGGTTCTATTGACGTTGGCCATATATTTATTACAGCCCAGAAATGTTTGATACTTCAAAAGAGTTCAAACTCTATCCTTAATTACAAAGGAGAAAATTCTTCTTTAGTAACATCGATTCAACCTGATGAGCTATGAGTCCGATTTAATCAGACCTATTTGACTGTGGAAGTTTGCTTTGATGTAACAAACCTACTCATGTAAGCCATTTGCGGTGCCAAAGAGATTTCATTTCAGAGAATTCTAAAAACTTCCGTACTCTGAGAGCTTCTAAACCTGAGGAGTTACCGAATCAGAGCTTCAGTAATTATCAACTAATAGAGCCATCCCTGCTTCGAAGAGTCGACGTTTTAATCTTGTGCATGGAGGATATACTCTCAAGTATAAGCTGATCATTATAAATAGGAAAAGAAGGAAATTATTATTCTTCAACGTTTTACTGAAACAAGACCTTACACTTCTATCTTATATTTGGAAGGATATCGTTGTATAATTATACTGCCTTGAAGCTTGGTTTGGTGTCCCAGGTCTCATTTGATTAATTATGTTTAAGTTAAATAAACATGTTTTCTGCTTATTCTCCTAGTCAATATTTTGTTATATCATACCCTCAAGGCTGGTTCCTTGCTTGAATAGTCGAATAGCTACTCCTATTTCATGTGCAGGCGTAGAATGTCATCCTTAATAAGCAGTTTCAGGATTATGTTCTTATGTTTTTTGCTAACATTCTTAAACCAAATCGTACTTTTCTGTTCAAGGTTTACGCTTGGGGTCAAAACAAGAGTGGGCAGGTTGGCTCAGGAATGAATCCCAACCAATCAACTCCTCGTAAGGTGAACAATTCTATAGGTGGAAAATTCATCATTGGCATAGCGTGCGGGCAGACTTCTACAATTGCAGTGACCAACAACGGAGAGGTAACTTACACTTTTTATTTGAGAAATTAAAATGATAATTTTCCAAGGTCTTGTAGATATTTCTTCAATCTACATACATCTGTATAATTGCTTCGATAAATACAAACATGTATTATAAAACCGCAATGGAGATGGATTTTCTTTATCACATTCAGTGCTGGTCCAAAAATGAACACTTAGAACCCTGACTGATTTTCGAAGAATAGGAAAAACTCTCAAAGCCCCTGACACAAACGTTGAGTCATCCGTCACTCACAACTAAACCAAAGCAATGAGGATTACAAAGTTTCTAAATAGTTTCTGTTTAATTTTTCTAAATGAAGATTAGATTTTATCTTGAGAATTTGACACCATCTGCAATTTGCCATGATGAGTGGTTGGCTTTTTATGATTTTTCAAAGTTTCGACCAAATGTGATGTCAGTGGGCAGAGGGGGTGCGATTTTTTCTAAAATTGACAAATCATAAAAAGAATAGGTACTACTGATCTTGGAATAGTGTGGGTGTCTACGTTCTTGAAATTTCATCTGCTTCCATTTAAAAATATAAAACGAACATACAAGAATCTCTTATCCAATGTAGAAAATGGCATTCATCGTGTTTTCATATTCGAGATGAGTCCTGGTTGTATTGGAAACTAGGTATTTACCAGATAATACTCCCACCTGGGTATGAGCCGTAATCGGCTTAAACAGAGTCCATGAGGTAAGCTCAGTGACTGAGTGGGGGCGAGGTTTTTCTATTTCTGCTGTCGAGCAGGGCTCACTGAGTTCAATTAGAGCCTCTACACCAGCTTCTGGAGTTGCTTCTTTGGTATCTTCTTCACAAAGAGCCTCTGACAGGCTAGCTGAGCCTCCTATAGGTCCAGTAGGTTTATTTGCTGGATTTCTCTCTGCTAATGAGGGCTTGCCTTGTCTCATCCAGCTGTCTCCAATGTGCATACCATCATCTCTTCTCTAGTTCAATGCAGTGCTAACTCCCTTTCATACTCTGCATTAGCTTCTGCAGCCTCCCAATTCCTGACTCTACCTTTCGAGGGGGTATGTCTATCCAGAGCGTGAGTAAGGTTCACTTTTCTTGCTGTGAAGATTGCTGTTGGTGTCAAACATCTTAGAGTGGAATCTTCTTCCATTTAAAAATAATTATGATACCTTTTTTGCACCCATGGGTAATGCGCATTAAAAAAAAAGAAAAAAACTTTCTTATATTCTCCTAAACCAATTTGAGTGTGGGGTACTGGACTACAATAGCTGAAAGGGAAACATGATTGTGAATAGCATTCTAAAGTTTATGTGTAGAGCAGTGATCTGCACAGAAAAGCTAAAGCCATCCAATACTGGAAAAATGAACCTTTGTGTGATGATACAGTGATTTTAATTGATTTTCAAATGAATACTTCGCCTTTTTAGTTGTTACCTCCCAGAGGTTGGATTAAATATTCTGTAAACTTGTGTTTTCCTTCCCTTTGAAATATTATCTTTATGGTTCCTGATTATGGGATATTTTACTAGGTTTATGGTTGGGGTTACAACGGAAATGGACAACTTGGAGTTGGAAATACTGTGAACCAGCTGAACCCTTGCCGTGTGATGGCGCTAAGCAACACTGTGATAGTCAAGGTAAATTAGTTTACTATCGATACTTCTACTAGTTCGGTAGATTTTGATGATTCATCATGAGTAGATAGTTCATGATTTTCATTAGACGTTCCAGAGCATGTTCGGACCCACACCACCAGGGCCATCCGCTTCTCAGCAGCAAGCTACTATAGTTTAGCTGTCTCACACATCACTCTGATCTATTATGGAGGCCCGTTTATTGTTAGGTGGTGGTGGGGGATCCGAGTATGCTCCCGAATTGTTAGTTGATTTACTAATTGACATTTTATATCTTTACTTTGGCACATGGACTCAAAAAGCGTTGCGTTACAAAAAATCGTTTAGGCTGTATCACTCTAGCATTTTTTCCGCATTTTTTCGGCATTTTCAATGCCTAAACGTGAAGAAGTGCTTTTTTCCAAGGTCAGCTTTTTCGATCCTGGCGGAGCATTTTTAAACTCACTTGGGAAAATTAGAACATGTTCTAATTTTTACCTCAACGCAAAAAATGCTAAAACGTAACCCTTGGGAAGGTAACTATCCAATGGAAAACCCCTAGGAGCCCTTACCTTACAGACTTAATAAAACTGCATTCCGCCAGAATGCGCTGTTTTTGAACTTTTTCCTCAACATTCACAGCTGACCTTGGAAAATTCGAAAGCGTACACAGTATGGGACGTGGGGAGTGGGAAGAAACTCGTAAACGAGTTCCACTATCTGCTTTACAAGCAGATATCATGTCACATGGATATAAATATGTTCGATTGGGGGATTTCCTAACGGTTGTTCTCGAGAGTTGTAAACAAATCCTTTAACTTTTGACTGTAGGCGACGAAATGTAGGATAACGAATTTATTTTATTATTCTTGGAGGCACAAAAAGTATACTATAAATACTATTAAAGTTATTTCTCCAATACAGACGCTATTTAGTGTCCGCCAAACGAAAATTGTTTATAGTCCAATCAACTTAGTTTAGAAATGTAGCCAGGTACGTAAGGAGGGGGAAATTGGTAGCTTGAGATGTGAACATTATCACATAAAAGCGCTTTCCAACGAGTGGCGAACGATTTCTGTGCTATGAAAACTGCGGAAGTTCCATTCCCCTAGCAACGGCTGGGTTGTACGTGAAAATCATTAGTTTGGAAAATTGTGACATCAACTTTTGCTTGACGAAAATTTTTGGTTGACCCCCCAGAGCAAAGACATATCCATGTCAAAAGCACTTTAAGTACCTTCTTCACGTTCAAGCATTAAAAATGCGAGAAAAAAATGCTAGTGTGATATGGCCTTTATAGTTGATTAATAGTGATTTTCACGTACAATAAAGCCGTTTCTGGGGAAATGAAACTTGTTAAGTTTTCAACGAACAGAAATCGTTCACCATTCGTTGGAAAGCTCTCGATTTATCACGCATTTCTTTCGTAATTGTTCCTAGTATTTATGTCGCCATTTTATATTTATTAATGTTATTAATGGATTTAGTAAACATGCCGCTTGTTTTGTTATTAGTTTTCTCGTTAGAAATCACTTCGAGAAAATGCCAAAATGAAGCCGTGGGTAGAGATGATTGCTTATAGAGTTTATTGAAATTATTGAAACTGTTACAATAATTGTAATGAAAATTATTGTTTTCAACATTATTCGTCAAAATTATTTGTTAAATGGGGGGGGGGGATGAGAACTAAAGACATAAAATGTCCCAATGTGTTGCAGACTCGTATGCAAGCGTTTTCTTTTCCGAATGGCTTTGAATAAAATTTGCGAGCTCTTTGATTATTTGTATTAATGTCATCTGTTAATTAATGTGTAAATTGTATTAACTTTAAATTCTATAAATGATCGTTCAGAGGAGAAGCGTCGATTTCTTCTCCACAAAATTTTAATTTAGTACATAAATACTTTTCGTACTGTGTAGGATTATTCAAAACTCTGTAGCCTCTTTACTTTTACCACTTGATGTTATATTTCAGGTCGTTTGTGGGAACTCGCATACCTTGGCACTCTCAGACGAAGGGAAGGTGTATGCTTGGGGTGCCAATACTTACGGACAGTTGGCAATGCCCACTAAATCGAATGTTCCTCAACCTGAACAAATTTTGCAGCAAATTGGAAGGTATTGCTTGCCCACTGTCCATTGTAAACTGTTGAGTTGTTCAGTACCTAACAGTTGAAAAATGTATGTAACACACACGCTATACCTACCAAGTTTTAGTTCGATTCAGATGAAATTTTCTGGTATTGTGCGGGTTAGCTCCTAGACAGTCCCCTATCATTTTAAATTCTGTCGAATCAAGAGTAGCTGTGCGCATGCATTAACGTGAATTTCTCATAACGTCGATTTCTCATTATCTGTTATCTGTTGGTACGATTTCGTTCAAACTCGGTAGATAGTTGGTTATATGTTCTAGAAAAATTCCCTAAAATTCTATCGCGATTGTTAGAGTAATAACCATTGCACATGCGCGAAACTAATATCTATCGACACAGACCAAACTCCGAGACTAATGGACCGATTTTTTATTCAATAGAATCATTTATTGGCATATGAATATATATATATATATATATATATATATATATATATATATATATATATATATAGTTTTGATGAAAGATGAAAACACTCGCGTGTAATATTATTTTGAGGTATTACAGAAGGTTGGAAAAGATAGGAAACACTTAGATAAAACTTACAAAATTGAGAGAATATTTCGCCGTGACTACAAATACTTGTAGTGAGTAAACATATGCCTGCCAGTTAAAAAGGTCAAAGGAACTTGTGTAAATTTCATGAAATTTCCAAGGATTCTGCGGTCTAGCTCCTAGATGTTCCCCTATAAATTTCATTGCCGTTGGATTAATAGTAGCATTAATTAATTAACATTAACTTCTTATAACGCCCATGTTACAATATGTAGGAAGCTACACTGCCCACCCGACTTGGCAGAGGTTTTGTTTAGGGCGTTTCAATAATGAACCTTTTTACGTTTTTCCTTGTTCAGAACAATTGTCAATCCTTGTTCCAGGATTGTAGATATTGCTGCTAGTCACTACTCGCATATATCTGCGGCTATGGCTCAGAACTCCCGGGTGTACATGTGGGGACAGTGTCGAGGTAATTATAGTACCTATTTGATTACAGCAGATTTATGTATCAGTAGCTGATCTTGGAGATTAGCCTTTCCCTCTCAAGAACGTGAAATTCGTACCACTTGCATACATCCTTCAATAGTCATTATATTTTGTTGAAATTTTCTGATGTTCGAACACTGCTTTCACTGCATTTGTGTAATGCTCGATCTGTATTCGATTTCAATGATATTTTCAATGTCATGGGTGACTGATGCAAGCAACCAGGGTAGTTCACTATTCTGCACATAAGGGCTATCTAATTTGGACGTGATGAACCTTTGCGTATTAATTGTCAGCCTTAGCAATAGTTATTGACCTTAATGTATTGTTTGTCTGCTTTCACCAGGACAATCTGTTATGGAGCCGACGCTCACGCCATTTACGAGTCTGCACGAACCTTTTGCATACTACTCACTCCCCTCCATCACATACAAACCTGTGATGATTTCTTGGGAGCAGGATACAACTGTAGAGTACAGTATCAAGGGAGCATTCGACGATCAGGTTGTTATATTCACCCTTCCATAGCTCTGTTTAATAGTATAATAAGCAAAGAATAATTAAAAACAACGTTGGAAAATGGCCATCTACCTATTTCATCACTCTTCCCCATTTGAGATAAATTTTCTACTCGTTAACTTGATACGTGAATGAATTTATTAGCTAACCCATTGGGTACTGACTCTTGGAGTTTTCATAACATGCACTGTGCTGACACCTATTCATGGGCCATTTTTTTCATGACAACTAAAACACAGGTTCAGCTAAGTTATCCCTCCTAGCTATCACGTCTGAACGTGGGCTTGTGATCAGACGTGCTATCTAAAAAATTAAAACGTTTGTGAAATTAGAACTTGTACTTTTTCCTGAGAGTAGCCCTAAAAAATGTTAAATGAGTCTACCGAGGCCAATGAGTGTTACCCACGTATTCATTTTATATTTTTAAATGTACTAGATTCCATTCTAAAAAATTCGATACCATCTGAGTTTTCTGCACCGACTTCTAAAGCCTAGTTAGTTGATTTATTTTCTGTAATTGTCAGTTAGTGGGTCAGCTCGTGTTGAATACTAGGAAAATGTAGGTATGTTATCAATTTAATTGATTTCGTTTAATAATTATTGACAGGTGTTCTGCGTAGAATGGCTATCCAATAAAGAAATAACGAACCTTTATGTAATAATCTTTCTTTTCTTTTTTGTCTCGCGACGCCCTGTTTATGAAACATGAAAAATATTCGGAAATACTTTTTTCCTCCTATGTTAAATTCTCCCATACACTTGTGGTGGCTAGAGGAAATGGGAGAAACAATAATTCTCAATATGAAGAGTTAAAAAGGTGTAGATGCAACTCACCAAATATTTGTTGGGTGATGATGATAGTCTGAAGAAATGGGAGAATCGTTTTTGCGAAAATACGCAAAATATTTAAAAGAAAATTTTGAAACGGGACAGCGAAGGGTCCGTAAGTATGAATGAATCAGCGGCAATAATAAACTGATGTTCCACTTGCGTTCTTTCCGCGGTGTCTCAGAGAAATGATGGTTGGCGGAAGTGGGACTGATAATATATTTTTATCATCTGTTAGTATTTAGATTTATCACACAGTAGAGGAATTTTTCAAGATAGTAATCAATGCTTGCTTGTTGTTATTTTTTACTGATATGTTTCTGTGATATTAGGTTTTAGGGTATGTTTGTATTAGAGTGAGTGTTATTTATTTGTGTGACTGTGGGATGAGTGTGTTGTTGCTGGTGTGTGGCCTGGGAGTGGCTCTCTTGGCGGTTTTTCCGTGTTAAAGTGACCTTTGTCATTTGTTAGGGCTGCCTGTTCAGTATTGGGCAGGCGGCTCTGGGAGCCACCATGGTGGGATGGCCCGGGACGATCGGGGTGCTCTGGCCACACTAGGAATCTTTGTGCCTCCCCCCTTTTCTCCCTCCTTCCTCGCCCTTTAGTTCTATTCCCCACAGACATGAATTGCTAAAATGACGTTTGCTCTATCGTTTGTTGATGATGTTTGATGACAATGAAAAATGTATTATTATTATTAATTTCTTCGTGTGACGATTTCAGGCCACAAGTGACTTGATAATTCAGGTGGAAGGCAAAGACATTTATGTCCATAAGGCTGTGCTCAAAATACGCTGCCAACATTTCCGATCCATGTTTCAAAACCACTGGGAGGAAGATAGCAAAAAGTAAGTCCATAAACTAAGTAGGTATGTGTATAGAAATTGTATTTGGCCCTCAGCATTTATTCAATGACTGATTGAATGCTCTTCATTTTTAATAATGCACTTGCCAGTTTAAACATCAAATCGTGTTATCACAAATGGCCAACAATTATTTTTAGAAATCACAGTGGATCATATACTGTGTAAAGGTACATAGTGGTTTGTGTATGAAAAAATCAGTCAAATGGTGCTATTCATAAGAAATTAAATCATAAACGTCATACATACATACAGTTCAGCTTCTTGGAAGATAGCTTGGAAACACTTTTATTTTCCCATGGCTCGTATGAAGTCTCAAATACTTTGCTCTCTCACTACCTAAGGCTTCGTGTTTTGCAAGAAGCCGACAAAATTTTGGTCTTCCAATATGAATTTTCCACTTTTTTGTGTTTGATAAGGGTTGTTGATCAATTTTGATACCTTGTCCGTCGGGTCTGTGTAAGTTCCTTGTCATGCTCTAAACTATGCTAAGTTTTAGTCCAATTTTGTTTTTTAAGGATTGTGTCTGTTAGCTGTTTGACGGTCCCCTACATTTAATTGCCTCGGATGAATACTAGCGTGTGTGCATACTCAAACGTGGGTTTCATAAACCCAACTACGATTTCTCACGATTCATTTCTTTTAAATTTTGCAGTTACTTGGGTATACGTCACGGGATGTTGAGTACTATCCGCAAATAGACGTATTCTATTTGAGGTAATGGACAGACGACAGACTCGACTTCGTAGGAAATATAGTGAGGTCCAATCCCTTAAAAATTGAATCAACGCATCAACGGCTTGGTTCATATGGTTTATACACTCGTCTAATGTTTTCCCGGAGCAATATGTCGTCCATGTATTGAATAACTTCCACACCTTCAAGTAGAATGTTATCTAATTTTGCAAAGTAGAGTGAGTATAATATTGTCGTAGGAATTGCTCCCTGAGAGAGACCTTTGCGTGACAAACGAGGTCCGTAACATTCACTCTAACGAATATTTGGCGTTCAGATATCAGATTCGTAATATTTAACGCACATTTTTATGGCATGCCAATCTCAATCAGTCCGAAACATTAATGAGTTAATAGGACGTTGTTGTATGCTCCAACTATGTCCAAGAAAAACGTTTGAGTAATGCGGTTTCTGGAAAATCCTAAGTGGATATCTGTGAGAAGTGTGTTGATGGCTTCATACGATGAGTACATACTAGGTTACTTGTACTCAATTTTGTTGTGACATCTTGTAAATTCTAATACGAGTATTTATGCTTATTTTCCAGTGTTTTAGAAATAACGCAGTTCACCTACCCAGTGTACCGAGCATTCCTTCGCTACCTATATACCGACCAAGTGGACCTACCTCCGGAACAAGCTTTAGGTAACTTTCATTTTATTTCTCGCTCTAGAACCTGTAACTAGTAATACAAACATATACGTACTCTCAGAAGAACCAAATAGCAATTTTGTTGTGATATGACCATTAACTCTCAACTTTACATACTCTTTACATCTTTGTGCAATTATAATGTATAACCTATAATTATAATGTATCCTGTGTAGAACAATCCTGTACTCTTTTTGGTTTTCAGAGTTGCTGGACTTGGCCAACGCTTATTGTGAAGATTCGCTGAAAAGAATGTGTGAAAATTTGATGAGACAAGGAATCGATGTGGAAAACGCTGCAGTTCTTTATTACAACGCTATCACTTTTCATGCCAAAGTAATTATTTATCAAAATTTTTCCAACATTAGACTAGAGGTATACGAATTTTTATTATTGTTTCACTGGAGTACCTACGATCCGGTTCAGTATGTACTGCGACTAGATTTATAAAGATACTTGACACCTCCATCACTCCGCCTTCGTGTTTTCAAAAAAATATTTTGATGGTGAGAGATAATACGAATAAGAATTTATTAAGGGGAAATCACACCAGAATGTAATATTTCAGCAATTCGGCGGCTTTGTTCGCAGTGCTATTTGGTATTTGGTTTCACATTGTTACACACTCGTTCAATCAACCAAGTTAGAAGCACAAAAATATTTTTTGGGGTGGAAATTATAGGAAAAATTATTAACGTACTTATTCGATTCTCGATTAGGTATTTAACACGGGTCGAAGCTGTGGATCTTGAGGCTTTCTCTCAGAGGAAATTGTTCAATAATAATAACCTTCATTTTGAAAGTACACATGTGTACTTTTGTATGTTTCTATTTATTTTTGTATGATTGGATTCCTTAAGATGTTTTGCGAATGTAGACCTCCCCTTTTTTTCCCTGGAATCCTCCTGATGCTCTTCTATTCTTTCCCTGAATTTCCTACCAGTTTGACTGCAATATCCGTAGCCACAAGAGCATTTTATTTTAAAAACCACACTTTTCAGGATTAAAGTGGGGTTTATAAACTAAAATGTTCTTGCGGTCTACATTTACAAAAGATTTCAAGGAATCCAATCATACTTACAATTTTGATTTGACAGATAGATAGTTAGTAGAATTTCTCCATTTTTGTCCAGAGGGAGGTATGTTGAATGTACTTGAAAAATTCGAAATTATCAAAGGTGACGAATCTGGTTAATGTTTAAATGAGGATATCCCTCAATGTAGTTTACCTCTGATAGGTCCATTTCCATAAAGCTTGAAATTATCCCTTCAAACTGTTGAAACCAGTAATTCTTCCCTTCCTTTCACTTCATCTGATTAGCTATAATCCCCCTTCACTTCGCTTGCATTTAATTGGTTGTACCTCCAGCCCCCTTTTCTTCCTCTCGACCAAAGGGATTCAATCTCCCTTCACCTGTGACTTTATAAGCTGTGTCCTTTCTAATGTGTATTAAGTTATTGTTTGTTACTGATGATGGCCTAACCGTCAAAATCGATTTAACATTGTAACTCGTTATTTTTCGTGGAAATAGACAACGTTTTTTCACTAACTTCAGTTTTGAAATGGGTTTCCACAACTTCGTCGCGAGTGATTTAGTTCGCCTCGAGTGAGGAACAAATAGCTAGCTCCTAGCTTCACTTGACTTGACTTCCTGACTGAAGGCTGACGACCAAACAACTTATGGAGAGAGACCTACATAAACGTATTGTACTACTATGTACGATTAAAGCGTGCGCATAAAACTATGAATTTCTATTTCTTCCACCATTGTTTCAATCTTGAGATTTTATTTAATTTATTTTTTTAGGGGGATTTTTCCGCCCTTGAGTATTCTTGGGGATTTTTCGGGGTTTTTTTTTCGGTTACCGTATGTGTAGCTGAATTTACCGACATGACGGAAGGTCAGTCAACTTTCATACTTATAAAAGGCCCAATGTGATGAAAACATTTTGTGTTCCCGCTATCACCACTTAACCACTCTAAGTGACCTAGGACATTTTATAAGGTAGATACCTAAAGAACTTGAACATCAATCGAGCCTAATGCGACCCTAGACCTCAGTCTATTGTCTCCCATTTATTTCGACCCCCATAACACCGTTGATTTGATCCTATTAAAACCTAAACTCATTCCAGAAATAAGCGGACGTGAACCTCTTATTTCATTCCATTTGCAGAAACTAGGGAAACTGCTTGTTGTCAGTTCGCCTCGTAACTTTTACTTTAGTCGGCGCCACTCGTCTGCTGCACATGATTCCATGATTTTAATTGGCCTAGAATGTTTGAAAATGGTTCAACTTATGGTCATTCGTGGTGTGTTAACTTTGCATTAATTGAGCTGGTCATCATTCTGTGTACAACTGCTACGTGAAACAGAGTATGTTACGGATGAGTGCATGGTTACTCAAAATGAGCCTGAAAAACGTGTTTTTGTATTTTGGTTAGTTATTTTCAATATGAACCTTTGCAATTGATCAAGAAAAAATATTGGTAACCTCCTCCCTAAAAATTTGTTGGTTCACGTTTCAAGGTGCGCCAAATCCAGAAAATAAATTATAATTTAAAAAAAAATCTAGCTATACACCGGCATTTTTTCCTGACGATGTATAGCCTGATTTGATTTTCTTACTACTGGACCAACGTTTATGAAAAATGAGTATAAAGCCACGTTTGGATTCTAGTTGGTCCTGCATCATCGGCATCACTTTCGATCAACCTTAATGGGTAGAATTGAAGGACTGAATTATAAGAATGCTGCATGACTGGAACTTTTTTTTCCAGAATAGATGAACCAAACTGACAACCTTCCCTAGCTTACAGCTATGCATATCTCTTAATACTCGATCAGTTTTGTGGAAATACGTTAGAATCCTTCTTGCTGATTTCTCTTGTTTTCTTTATTTCATCTTTCCCCAGGAATTGGAGGAATTCTGTTTCCGTTTTGCACTGAACCACATGACGGATGTCGTGCAGTCCAAGGGCTTTGCATCTCTTGACGAGACCACCATCAAGAATTTCATCACCAAAGCTGCCAAGGCTGGAGCCTTCAAGACGTAAGCTCCAGACCCAACCAACTCATGATCTCAAACCACTTCTCAATACGACTCGGAGAGTTAATTTCTTATTCAACGTTCATTCCTTCCACTCATGGTACCATTCCTTTTGCCTCAAAACTCTTGCATTCCATAAACATTTCCCCATAATTATATAATGCGTTACACGTTTTTTCTGTTTTAAATACTTGAAATATTTTCTTGAAGAAAGTTGATATTTATGCCGTTTAAATGATTCTCACACTGTCCTTCAAAGCAAGTCACTTAGCGTCTACCAGGTTTATGTCATATTTACCAGGCTATACGGCAGGAATTTAACACAGGGTGGCCCCCCAACTGGAAAAGTCACGGAAAACCTGGAATTGTCAGGGAATTTTTCGCGTTGGGAAAAGTCATGGAATTTAGCGAAAACTGCCAAATGTCATGGAATTTTTTAAATGAAAACTTGGTGTCATTTTTAGATATATTATAACGCCTAAACAATCAAACTTCAATAGCGTACTTTATCATACTAGGTACGTAATATTATTTCATAGGTGAGTTATATGAATGAATAAAATAATTATGAAGAGTTGTGGTTGAACTGTTAAAAAGTAACAACGCTACACGGAGATAAAATTGAATGGATGTGCCACTGGCTTTCCTGGTAACTTCATCACTTAAAGTAAACCATTTGTGAGGAAAATCAACTGAGTATTCAACTAGGGGGAAAAACCCAGCAGAGTAGTGGATTGATCCAGTAAGAGTCCCAAAACTAGTTTGTATACATAAGCTAGGACTTCTCAGGAGTGTTAAGGAGGGGGAAATTGGCCCATTGGAATGTGGAGTCATATTTTATAACAGAGCAACTTTCCAACGAACGATTTTTGTGGGATGGGAAATCAGGAAGTTATACCCTCTCTGGCAACGATTGGTAGTAGGTGAAAAAAAGCGTGACATTTTTTGCTGTCGGACGAAAATTTCCAACTATCCCCAGAGCTAAGTAATCCTTGTAAGGAAAAATGTACTTCAACAAATAGCCTCGAAACACAAATTGAGAGACCATAAAATATTAAATAAAAAGTCATGCAACATGATCGTATGGGTGAATTTTCGTAAATTATCGTATTACGTTTAGGTTGAATTGTTATGATATTTGAGCACTTCGAGGGCAATGAAATGGTTAAATATAAGTAGACTATATATAAGTAGTCATTTTTTCTTCTTTAAATTATACGATTTCCGTTTTAGAAGCATTAAAAGTACAATAAAATGACGAGAAAACGAAAAAATTTTTGAATTTGGTCAGGAAAATGTCAGAGAAATTAAAAATTTCCATTTGGGGGCCATCTCGTAACAGCACCACTTACATTTTTCATTTTTTCATGTGTTAGTCGTAGGGTAGTGTACTATGAGCTGTAACCACTACTGTATAGTCTTATTATTATAAAGAACAACTAACCTTGTAACTTATAAAATTAGTGGAGGGCCTTTCTAAAGTAAAATCAATATTTTAATGGAATTTTCATTGTGATGCTGAAGAGGGGGGGGGTCTGATTTGGGATTATTGAATCCCAGGGTACGAGAGCTTGAAAGAGGGAAATCAAAACGTTGTTTATTTCAAATTTTATTATTATTTTATATTTATATTGTTTATCTTAATAGTGAGAGAAAGTTGCCTTTTCGGTGCACAAAGATAAAGGAGAATAAACATTTGCAATGTAACATCATCTTGAGTTACCGGAATGAATCCGTTTCTTGAGAAATGCAATTCACAAGGGGAGCGCGCGGTAAGTCCGTAGCCGATCTCAAATATTTACTGGAGCCTCCACGTCGAAAATGAGTCGACACTTACCTTGCCGTTTGACTGAAGCTTTGACTGAACCCGGAGCTTTCCAGAAAAAAAGAAAAAAGGCTAAATTTTAAATTTGGTGTTTACGAATCTAATGCTGCACCCACGTGTTTGTACCAATTTCAATGAAACTCACCAGTATTTCTACATCAAAAAACAATAGACTCGTTTATAGGGATTTTAAGCCCTGGGAAGGCCAGAATGCAGCGCGTAAAATATGTCTTACACCATTACTGGATAAAGCGCCAACAAGCAACTTCAAAAACGCCACAATATACTTTTCAACAAATTTAGGCATTGTTAGGCCTTCAGAAGTAGTTGACAAGTATAGATTATAGCCTGCCACCCTGCATTTACTGTGTAATTAACCATTTGACAATTTTACTCAGAGGTGCTTCCTCTTCCCCTGTATGGGGTTTCTGATTCCAAAGCATTTTGTATCACTGTAGCGACGTCTCCCTGATTTTGAGTTGATCTCACTCTACAGGGTCTCAGATTCCGGGGGAGCTCCTCTTACCCTGTAGGGTGTTTACTATCTCACTGTACAGGATCTCAGATTCCGGGAGGGCTCCTTGCACTGTGTGTGTCTCCGATTCCAAGGAGTTCCTTATCAGTGTATGGGGTCTCAGATCCCGAGGCGGTTCCTCTCTTCCCCTGTATGGGGTCTCTAATTTTAAGGCATTTCCTCTCACGGAACGGGTTCTGAGATTCAGCGGTGCTGCGTCACACTTTATGTATCTCCGAGGCGTATCTCACTGAACTGGGACTCCAATCCCAAAGCGACCACCTTCCTTCCTACATATAAGTTCCTCTCATAGTGAGCAGGGTTTACTGAGAAGCCCACACTATTCCCGTACGGAATCTTGATATACGTATAAGATTTGCTTACTGAAGATTAATAATTTTCAGTAAATTATTAATTCTTTCCAGATCTTAACTCATGATGCTGAAGTTTGAAATGTAGCCTACCTTTGACTGGTGAATAAAAGTGACCAAGTTCCTGATCAGCTGAGTGAGTGTTAGGACTGGAGTACGTTCCATTATTAATAATTTTAGCAGTTAGGCCTTACTTAGGCAGCACGCAGCGGTTTCAAGGGGACAGATGACTTTATTCCCCAAAAGGAAACTCTTCCTCGCTTTTAAAAATAATAAAAAATCTAAATTTCAGTTTTTGTTGTGTGTACTATAGTAACTGATGCCCCCCCCCCCCCCCCCCCCCCCTCTCTATTTCCTTATATTGCCCCGTTAAAATGTGCCTCTAACCTACCCCAATGCCCTGTATCTTGAACCTGGGCCCTATTGCAGGGGTGGAATTACGTCAAGATAGACGGTCAAGATAGAAAATAAGCCGGTATTATGTAAAATACTTCCTTTGACAGCATTTGGTGTCCATATTCTTGGGATTCATTCCTGTTAATTTCCAAATGTACAATCTATATTTGTTTTGTAGCGGATGTAAGTAGGTATTATCCATTTGTGAAATCTAGCAGCTTCTATAAACCTAATCCATTAGCAGATAAACATTATTTGTCAATGTTCGTGGACTGGCGTGCTACTGTTGCTACTGCCATGAAAGTTTAATACAAGCAGCATATGATTACTGGTAGTCATTCACGTACACGATGTTGATGGATCTATTCTCGTGCTTATAATGAAAATAGTAGCTAGATACTCAGTTACTTACCATTTAGCTTCCAATCGATAGCTGCTTCCCGTTAAAAGTTTCTTCTTAATTTACGTTGACTGGCCACAGATTCTAATATTCCAGTTTCTTCTTAATTTACGTTGACTGGCCACAGATTCTAATATTCCAGAAACCATATAGAGTCCAAATACTAAAGAATGACTCCCATTCCTTGCTTATCAATCTAGCCTTATTGAGAATATTAATGCAATATAATAACAATAATCCGTACGACATGTCGATGTTTTCTGTGCAAAAATTGTTCAATTGACTCTTTCGAGTGCCTAACTTGAGAAAATATTGTCTTCCCTACGGAGTCGTATGCGTGCAAGCACCCACGTATTATGAACAATGGTTTAGGAATTTTGTGATTTAACCTTTTGCAAATCATTTCTTGATCCAAATAAACGTAAAAAAATTGACCATTTTTGGCAAGTTTTGGACAGTACTAGTTGTGGGCATTTGTATCTTTGTCTTAGAAGTTGTCTAATGTATATTTTGAGAGTAGTCTTGTTACTGATAAAATAAAGGTAAATATTATATTTCGCTTTTTCTGATACGTTTTAATCTGATATTGTTTCATGATTTTAATAATTCAAATACACTCTTCAATAATTACGCGGTTGTCCAACTTTCTTCGGGATTTGGTGATTCTCTCACAATTTATTTGTTTAGGTTCAATAGGAATGTCTGTGATAAATATGATTTTCTACTACTTTTGATGGAACTGAGAGAAATTTGTGCGGTAAGGTTTTGTCCTTGTTGAAAACGAGGATTGTTTTTCTCCCCGTAGTACCATGAGAACATTTCTGAAGACAATGGGGGATTTGCAGGACTGAAAATAGGGTTTTTCCTTTCTTTATTCTGTAGCGGTTTTTTGCCCGTTATCGTGAAACTCGTGGAAGGTTGATTTTAACGATTCATTCTTCCTTAAAGGCTCGACATTAGCGGTTTCGTAGGATGCGTCCGTGAATGTAATGGTTGTAAACAAATTTCTAGCTGCGATTTTAAAGGCGAATTTTGGATAGCATTTACTGGAAGGTAGATATTTTTTCTTAAATTATAAAACCCTTCAACTTCCGACCCAAAACTTACATTTTATTCGGAATATATTAATGGGTTTTATGAATCACATTATAAGAACATCACTTCGATGACGCTTAGATTTGTTATAGCTTTAATCTGTGATCATTCGATTTATATCGTAACAAGAATCAGGGCCATCGCAGCATGGGGCTGTATATCAATTATTTCTTGAAATTTACCTCCTTTTACCTTTTTCTTACAGAATGGTTTACATGTAAATGCGTTTATCTATTATCAAA
The DNA here is from genome assembly GCA_030762985.1 of Adelphocoris suturalis. NCBI lineage: Eukaryota > Metazoa > Arthropoda > Insecta > Hemiptera > Miridae > Adelphocoris > Adelphocoris suturalis. The sequence continues at coordinate 62,761,611 of CM061041.1, forward strand.
TTAATTGTATTTGCTAAGGAGTGCTTAATCCCAAATGGTCTTGGGAATTATAGGATTTAAGCACTACTTATTTCATAATTTCCTAGTTATTTTGTGTTGTTATTCTATGCTCTTATTCCTTTCAAATCGTTCGTTGATATCATCAGCTTACTTTGCTGACACTGGCCAAAGCATTCATGAATTAGTCTAACTTGATGTATGTTTATATTCTATTTTTTCTCCTTTTTCAAATAAACGATATTAGGTATGTACGTAGGTATTGAAATTCTTGTTGCTGTCATGAAATGTTGCGCGGTTTTTATTAAATTTAAGACATTCCTTTTTATAAAATAATAATCTTTTAATAAAATTAATCTATGAATATACTACGTTTGTTGAGCACTTACTTTTATTATTTACCTTCCTCTGTGTTTTGATTTGTAATCTCTGAAATACATTCGAGTTTTTTGAAACATGATATGTGCCACTCATTTTTTATTTATTCATTTATATACTGCGAACGCCAATTACATAACTGTTGTTCAACAGAAACAGGTAATAATAGAAATAAAAAAAGCAATAGGGTCAGGGGGGGCAAGTGCGTTTTGGGGGCAAGTGCGTCTCTTCGATTTATTTCGCTAGGAGGCCACTCTATTTTAATAAGTTTCTTAGCAAATGATAGAACAGGTGTTTATGATCATCTGATAAAAATTTTTACATCTTCATTGAACAAATAAGCGTAATTGGAACCATTTTCCGCGAAGCCTTCGTCCGATATCAGAGTGTGAATCTGAGGGAGGTACAGTTTACAATGGTTTTCCTGTCTAAAAACTCTTCCTTTCCTGTTTATTTCACTGTTTATCTTTCAACATTTTGTCTCTGTACGAACTGCGCACTTGATAACTTCAAGGCTACAAAAATTGCTGCAGTAAATCAATAAAACGTTCTTGCCCCTATTTTTTCGACAGTGGGGCAAGTGCGCTTTCAAATAAGGGGCAAGTGCGTTTCATCAAAAACCGCATGAAATTACCAGGAATAATAAGAAAATCAAGGTCTTGAAGCCTAGTTTCCATTCAGAACCTCTTCCTCAACCCACATGCACAACCGCATGCTTCTCCCAAACCTCAGTCCTACCTAATGCTGCAAAATTCTGGAGCCTTCAAATTCTTTCTCATGCAAACCTCATTCCCCAGTCGACAGCGAATCAGAGGACAGCCAACAAGTGGATGAGTTTATTGACCATTTTATCGACTCAGGAATTCATGTTGAGCTGCTAAGAATGATCTATTTTGCGGCATTTTATTTTTCATTAACAATTCATTTCAAATTATAGCTAACATTTACCTACATTGGTTCATTTTATTTTTATTATTTTTCGGGTAGAAAGTCGAAAACGCACTTGCCCCGCTATACGTACGCACTTGCCCCCCAACAGGGGGCAAGTGCGCTTTTTGAATGCTCCTAGGTTTTTCCCAATTCTCAATGAATTACTAACTTCAATTCATTATATCCACACTTTTTTGACGTAGAAAGGTCTGGGGAATGTAATAAAACTGTAGTCATTATTCAACTTGTAGTTTGAGGAAAATGGTAGCATCACAAAGTCAGATTTATGAAAAACAGGTACGCACTTGCCCCCCTTGACCCTAATAAGCTTTTTTATTTCTATTATTTCCCGTTTCTGTTGAACAACAATTAGGTATGTTATTGGCGTTTGCCGTAAAAAAATATATACGTGTATTTAAAAAAAAAAAAAAAAACAATAAGAAGAGGAATATGCAGACATAATCCGGTATGGTCTAGTGGCTAGGATACCTGGCTCTCACCCAGGAGGCTCGGGTTCGATTCCCGGTACCGGAATACACTTTTGTGCAGCGATGCCTCGTTTTGTGCTGGTTATTATTATTATTGCACCCCCTCCGATCTGCCTGTGGAGTCCGAGATGGCAATCCGTTTAGTGACGGACCGTCAGCATGGCTGCCCTTAGAATCGTGCCCGTTGCAATGTCCTTTTGACGCCCCTTTTTGATTGCCGCTAATGACCCTTCCGGTTGAGACGCGGCTCAAATTCTAAAATAAAGAGGAACAATTAAGACATATATCAATCGAGTATAGAATCAAAACAATTAAAATAACGTGAACACTTCTGGATACACTTGCAAATTTCAAGGTTGAAGGTAAGTCTTGAGCTGACGCTTCAGGAATGTCAGATTATCTGAGAAAAAAATCAAAATTTGTGGCTTGGAGGAATGAATTAACCATGCGTCGTATGAAGTAGAGGGGACGATTCAACTGGTAGTTCAGGGTGTCTACAGGTCACGGATCTCCGAAAGTCACCGATTTTAATATAGAAGTCACCGATTTTTATGACGTCGGTAACCAAATAATCATAATAGTGCCAGTACCGGGATTCACAAAACATACGAAAGAATCAATTGAGATTTTTGAATATACATATATAGTACTGACAGATGCAAGCGTCGGCAACATAGAAGCAAATGCGACTTCTGTATTTTATAAGTAGGTTAGAATCAATTCTTAAGTTGCACTTTACTTTTATTAAATGTTGAATTAAACGTAGTGGAGTAGTAAGAGTTCAGCCTCTCAAGTGTTCTTATTCAAACACTGAACCTTGGTAGGAAGTATAAATGATTTTTCGTTTGGTTAGAGAAGGTTTAATAGTTTTTTTTAAAACAATTATCATAGCCATCTCTAGTAAAAGTGGTGCGAAAAAAAGGGGGGGGAGGGGGAGGCCCGTGGCTAGAATCTGGTCCCGGGCCCGCATTGGAGATGTGGCGGCCCTGGGTCTACTGGTAAGTATTTCGGTACTCCGGCCTGGGAATTGTAGGTTGCGAAGTACTTCGTAATCCATCAAGTCAACTGGCACGTGTAACTTATAAGAACGCCAGGTATCTCAAGAACCTACGCTGTTCACCCTCCAGACGATCCTTATGCACTTCGTAGAATGGGGACCATATGGGGCAGGCATATTCCATAACTGGTCGAACTAGCGACTTGTATAATGTAACAAGATTGTCGTTATTTAGGTAGGTAGTACCAAGATGGAAAAATAAAAAAAATGTTTATACCTACTTTGAAATTGGTGGAAATTATTGTAATAGATTCGTACGTTTTCAAGCTAATTGTGTTTCTCTCAACAGAATGAGGGCAGAATCGATGGATGGCAGCAGTGCCAATAATTAAATTCGAAGAACCTTGGTGCGCTTTTCATTTCGCTGTAGGTACTTTTGTGATCGAAAATATTAAAACATATGTGTAAACTTCCCTAAATTTGTTGGTTTACGTTTCAAGTTTCGAAAATCGAATATAATTCGACTGAAGTTTTTTGTGGCACATACATACCTCCTCGTATCGTAATGTTTGTATGAAACAAGGTTTGTGGTGTTGTATGAAACCAAAGTCCTCTGATATTTCGCAAAAATTAAATTCATGCAGCATATTATAGCTCTTCCAATTGTTGCAAAAATTATTCATTACCTATGATACCATCATGCAGGTATGTTTTCTGCAACTTATATCCGTAAATTTGAGCAGTCAACGATTTGGAGATTTAAGGGCTTAGTATGTATGAACTTTAAGGAATTTAGTCGTAGTTAGGTAGGTACATAGGTACTTACTTTTTGGGTTTATTTAATAGTTTTGGGCTTGCTTCCGGGTTTTTCCTATACAGACTTTTCCCACATCAGACTACAGACTATATAAACTTTTCCCACATCTTATTTCTCAAGTATGGGATAAGACATTTATTGTTCAATACATTACTTAACCGGGCAAAATACGGGAAATTTTATCGTTTAAGACTACTAATATGGTTGATGGTTTCTGTGGAATCTTTAGGAACCTCTTCCGCTCTGTTAATTTTAACCAAACCGTATCACTCAACCGTGTGAAATTAATTTCCATTACTCGCCGTTACCGATGCGTTTAAAGGCTCTTTTTTGAAAATTTTTAGTATTTTCTTATTATGAAAAGTCGATTCAACAATTAACGAAAGAAAGGTTTTCAGTTTTCTGACCAAGTGAATGAATTTTTCATGCAGAAAAAGTCGTCCTGATGTAGCCAAACAGATAACCTTTTTCAATTTTGACATGAATTGAGTCTTTATACATTTGATATATGAGTTTTATACATTTTGAAAAAAGTAGTTATATTCAAACGTTTGTACAGATGCAACAGAACAGGTTTACCCGAATGCAACAGAATTTAGAGTTCCTATAAAATGATTTTCCAAATGATCTTAATAGTTGGTCCAAATAATTTTCATCTAGGTCCTACTTAAGTTGAGCAAATGCTTCTCTTTTGCTAGGGTTTCATGTGTTAATGGAGTGTCTACTGATGTTGTTTTTAACAAAGACATACCTAGGTGATGAAAGCCTAATAAAATATGGTCATCTCATGTTACTCTTGGTTATTCATGAATTAATTCCTGTGTCATTGTCACGAAGAGGATGTCTTTACACTCTCACAACATGTCAACCGGAGAATGAGTACAGAACAAAACAAAAAAGTCAAAGGAAGAAGTGGGTTGGGAGAACCACAAGACGTGGGCGTCACTTAACTACAAGGTAAATTAAAGTCAACTTTAAACTCAATTGGTCCCCTTGAATTCCGGCTCAATTGAGCTGAACTTGCTCTGAAAGCGGTCACCAACTGCACCAGGTCAGGTACCCAGCTCTTTTGAAGTAGGTACCTACTATCAAAATCTATTTTAGTGAAATAAAAGTACCTAGGTAAGGGTAAAGTAAAAGTTGGGCAAGAGTAAAAGTACCTATTTGTATTTTTTAAATCTGTTATATAGATGATAAACTTGAAAAAGCCTATGAAACTCCTCGTCGCCATCCTTAAATAACAAGACCAGTCGTGCAGAATGGCCAAATGATCGTTTTCTTCATTTTATTTTGATATGTATAATTTTTTGCTATTTAAGCAGAGTGGTGTGTGCTACAAAAAAAGGTTATCTACAGAATGTATAGGAAAAACACTCTTTGGATAGGCTACATTTTGCTATACAAAGTTAGGATTTTTAAAACACTTAGTTTTGTGTTTGAGCCTGATTTTCTAACATTTTAGTTTATAGTGCGTTCGCTTTTTCTATGTGGGTAATATTCTGCTCTTGAATACAAATCCGATCGCCCACCAGCAGAACAATCACTTGGATTACTGAGTTGCCATCACCCTCGCTGCCAGCTGTGTGACCTTATATCACCGGGAATCGAAATTTCCTCCCCCAATTCGCCACTAACTTGCAAATTCTAAGGCACAGCTTACTGCCAGAGGAGAATGTGTAGGTATATACCAACTGCTCAGCACTCAATGCAATGGTTTTTATTTTGGCAAAGCCACACAGTTAAATGAGCGGATGAACAACCATCGCTCCACAACCAACAGAGTGGGGGGGGGGGGGATTAGCCTGTTAATCGTCATGCAGCCCTACATGGACTCAATTTCAATTAGTGCTCCGCAGGGTCCATGAACTGAATGTCTGCAAGATGAAAATCCACTTCTCCAGTATTACGCCGAACACGCCCGCATCTGGGTCCTGGGTAGCCTCACTCCGCCTGGACTGAACGTACGGGTCTGAGTCCCTCCAACAGCCAATTTATTTTTTTAATTACCCCTTCTCAGGCCTCTTGTTCAATTTCAATCCCTAACTCAAAAACTAGTATCAAAAATCTAAACCATCTCACCATTAAATTATTTATATTTCATCTTATTCTAAATTTTCCCCTCATTTGCTCATATCCGTACCTCCGTGAAAGTAGTGATGTTTACCAGCGATGTTTACCATCATGGAGACGGCATCATGGACACTCCACTGAATCAATCTACATCTACACGCAATTACTAAGAATATGAGTTTCATCCAGATCCCAGACTTGATAACGCAAAATGCGAAACGTCGATAAAAGTTTTGAAATTTATTTATGAATAGTTTTTGTCCGATTTAAGTGTATATATATATATCCCCAAGTGATTTTGGCACATTTTGAACACAATTGTAAACCCTGCAAAGTAGCATGGCGCAAGTAGGTAGGTAGGTGCGTGGGGCCACTGTAGCTGGCGGTCTATTTCCGTTTCGAGAAAATGTGTGTGAATGAAGTATGGTATTATAACTTCACCAATTGTGAGTGGATACATATTGTACAGACACTTTGTGCTTTCTGCAAAATTGGATGGTAGTAGTTTTTGCTGGTGAAAAACTAAAACCGTGCATTAGTGCTGTTTGATAGATGGTATCAATAGCACGTTGCAAGGTGTCACACTCATTCCTCAGATCATCGCCTCGGAGGAGGATATTTAAGTCATCCACATATAGAAGAGACGAATATCCTCTAGCATATAACTAATAAGGTAATTAATAGCGACCATAAACAGGGTGTAACTAAGTTCTGAGGGCCATTCGTCTGAAGATGGAGATCGGAGATAGAGAATTGGAGGGAAGACATTCCCTGGACTCACTCTAAGTTTTCCATCAGTGAGGAACATACGAAGGAAGCCCAACGTTGGCCCAACTACTCACCATTCTGTCTAAGTGTAGTGACGCCAATTGGTGTTATAGGTTTTTGACTAGGTCAAAGAGCATGCCAATGGCATACTCCATGTCCAGAAAGGTGTCCTGGATATAACTCTCATAGGCAGAGATTTACAACTACTGAGATGCATTTGTAAAAAACAGCTTGATACTGGCTGATAAGGCAGATGCTCTCAAGAAACCACATCAATCTTGCTCAGCAGCAAGTAAGGGGGATGGGTCTGTAACTACCACCTTCTCAATGGTCTTTCCCCTCTTCATGCATTGGGACAATTAACAGCCTCCCTCCAGCAGGAGGATAGTTAGGTACGTACCTCAGGAGTAGATATAATTGTACATCCTCATAAGAATGCGCTTTTGCTGCAGTGAGAAATTGATCGGTATTTCATAATGAATAGTGTGTTTCCCAGGGAAAGTTCTCTTCGATTTTTTCATTGCTCTCTCCAATTCATCCAATGTGAATACTTGTATGTCACTTGAAGGAGAGGATGATAGAGTGATCTGAGGAAGAGGTGCATCTCAACCTCGGCCTTGTGTAGCCTAAAGTCATCCGGGTAGGTAGGTATCATCACTAGACACTTTGAGATGCCAATGTATCAGCAACGTGATTGGATCCCCAAGCCACATCACCCGGGGGTGTGGTGATAAATAGAATTATTGGTGGTTTGAGACCCTTCATTGCACGAACCATTTGCCAACACATCTTTAGGAGGGGTGCCATTCTTAATTTCACTGATGCGATAGAGAGGACCTGATTTGGGCCTGATGTTCTTGTGCTCTGGCTCGTTTGGATATAGCATAATTTTCAGGCGTTTTTACATATCCGGGGGAATCTATTTAGTGCCTGACGTATTACTCTGTTGAATATCCCTAGTCCATCTCGGGACATATTGTGTCTCTTAGTGGGATCTGTTTTTAGGACGGTAGCTGCTGTTTCAAGGATGACTGAGGTGAAGTTTGTAATGTGTTTTGACATGCACCATCTGCTGTTTGTAAATATGGCTGTATTGTAAAGGGAAACCCCCCCACCATTTTTGGATAGAAATTCACTGGGGAAACGTGCGCTTCACTTTATTTGTTGATGATTTTTTTGTGGTACGTTGAAAATGCCTTTTCTATGGTCATGTAGATTATTGTATACCCATGAATAAGAAAACCCTCAGGACGGAGCCCCAAGCACGGAAGAATGTTTTACTTTAATCAGACTCAGCCCTCAAGCGAGGGATTCGAGGCCCTTGATTATCAGTTCGCTTTGAATAGATCTTACAGGGGTTTCTGCCCCAAAAAGTTCAAATGTTAGTGCAGGGCACTCAAAAGATTATGTGTGATGCGGTTTTGTCTGTCTCCCAACATATAAAGGACATATACAGAGTTGAACTTTGTTTGGCCCCTATGCAATACGTAGATGTACGTAGGGCACAAAGCCGGTAACGAGGTCGGTTCCATGATCATATTCGTGTATAGCGTTAAATTTTCGATACTGGTAGAAGTTTTAACGTGAAAATGTTTTCTGGATGGCCGCAAAGTGAATTTGTGTAACGCCTATTTTGTGAATAATAACAAATACAATGAACTAACTTCGGACCTAGCCTAAACTTGAATGTACGTGAAAAATTGACTAACACGTAAAATCAAAATGATTTATTGTTATTAATTATTGTTATTTTCTTCTTTGCGAAAAATTGAGGGTTGCAATTGTTATCATTGTTAACAAGTAACACCACCTAATAATTAAGACTGTTGAAATAAATCAATAAATTAAAGAACTAATTAAATAGGTAGAATGTGGATACTTTGAAAATATGTGCTTTGTCTTTCTTGAGTGATGAGGTTACGTGTTATTTTCTATGCTATTATACTATGCCATTATACGTCACTATACTATGCTATTGCTATAAGCGTTAATACTATGTTAGTTTCTTCTCGAATTACTGTGCCCGAATCGAGGCTGACGGCTAACATGAGTAACATGCCTTATAATGCCTTTTTAATTGGATGCGAAAATCGAAATTTACGGAAATAATTCTTAAAACTATCCATTATGTATGTACTCTGTTTGAATTTGTAAATAAAAGGCTTTTACCACTTTTAATACTACTACTAATGTTTTGTAACGCTTATTATGCAACGGTTTCTTCTATTGATTTTCACATACAACCAATGCGTTGCAAGCGAAGTGTAAATCTTCGGCGAATCCCATAGTTTTCATTGCAAGAAAGTCGTTTGCCACTATAAGCTCTCATTTCAAAACAACATCTCATTATTCATAAGTCGCTGTAGTGTCTGAGAAAGGTGGTTTATTACGCTAAGTTATTAACTGATATTGCTATGTAAACATAAGAAACTGATAATGCGAAAAGAAGGCAGGTACATGGTAGATACTATTAGATACTACTATACTATATCGAGTAGTAGGTAGAAAAAAAAAAATCAGCAGAAGGCAATGAACTATACATAGACTTTCTACTAATAAGCAGAAGGGACTAAACGATGCACAGACCCCTGGTCAGCTTATGGGCTCCTAAAGCTGATTTCTATGGTACATATTTAATCTATGGAGCTGAAATTTGAAACAGAGACTCTATGAGACAGGTAGAATGAAATTTCAACATCGGAGCCAACATAACCTGCTGATTGAGCACTTACAGCTGATAATATGAAGCTAAAATTTTAAACGGAGTCTCTACAGGGCAGGAGGAATAGAATTTCAACGATTTTCTATTGATTTTCACGTACAACCAATGCGTTGCTAGGGAAATGTCACTCTCTCAGTTTTCATTGCAGGAAAATCTTTTAACTTCAACCACTATAAAAAATTTTCATACTCAATGTTTATATCATAAGATAGACATTTATTTTTTTAAAAATAAATCACAGCATTCATGTCAAAATAATTGAGTTTTAAAACATAAAAGTTGGTATTTCGACCTTTTGCCAGAAAATTGTCGTTTGGCCATCGGTGCGGTGAGCTCTAAAATGGCAAAGTAGTATCACACCTTGCTGAATTTTGTGTATCTCTCGCTGGAAGAAAAAATTATGGAAACGGGGCGATATCCAACGAAGACCAGAAAAGGATGGGTTCCAGTTGATTCGCCTTGTATTTTGCCAGCAACCGCTATCACATTCCACGAGGACTTCAGCCAGCTCACTTCATGTAATATTAGTATTCCAGTAATGACAATAAATTGTTGAACATTATAATTATATAGATAGACAGGTATGTTAAGTAGGTAGGATTACAAGCTCTCTTCTCTCCTAATAACGACTTGTTTTCCTCAGCTGAACAAGAATGAGTCGTTCATTTCATATGTTTCTTGATGTACCAGAGAGGTCTTCTATCAAGTTCCTAGGAAATGCCATGGTTTGCCATACCGCAATTGCTCACTTTAGCTAAGTACTTCGGGGTCAAATTTGGGATTGTTACTATCTCTTGTTATGTTTTCGGAATCGGAAGTTGGGTGTGGCACATAGCTTCCCCGTATCCGTAATCTGAATGTATAGATCTTTGAAATGTTTGAAATAATCTTAGATTCCACAGCGGGTTCCGATTTTGGGGGAAAACTCGGGGGATTGTTGATAAATTGAAATGGAGCGTAAAATGTCAAAATCGGTCAATATTAGGCAATAAAAATGTATTATGTGAGTATTTGATAGAAGTTACTTTTGCACATGTGCAGAAACTAGGTACCAGTGCTCGGGAACGATAAAGTTCATTTGGGACCATTTTCAACCTAATAATCCCTGGCAAATTTCATCGGAATCCAATGGAAACTGTAAGAAGTCATGCTCACAAGGGTTCGCGTATGCACAGCAGCTACTAATTATACCGACGATAATTATGAAGTAGAATTCCTTTCCCGACTACCCTACGAAATAGACCGAGATCAGACAACTAGGCCGTTAAAAAATAATACTTGATGGGGCTTAAGTTTGCGCAAGTGCAGAGTGAATTAGTGATTTGTGAATAATGAAACTGATATTCCTTGAACATAAGATCAAGATTTAACTCTTTATATTTCGGGTAAATGGACGTTTTTTCACTAAATTTTGTTTTGAATTTCGTGGGATGAAAAATGACGAAGTACCATTTCTCTAGCAACGACTCGGTGGAAGCGGAAATCATCAGCATTTTGTTGCATCACATTTTCGTTAACAGAAAACATTTCGATTTCAGTTGGAGATGCCAAAGCTAAAACACATTTTATGTTAAAATATCAACACCCGAAAGTGACAATGAAATGCCTCTGCTACCGACAGCAAGAAGCAAAATACTCCGACTCTCCGCTCTTTCAATGAACCTAAGAATTCAGCTAAACTGAAGGTACTTGAAGGAAAACGTGTTGTGTTTTTGTGAAACGAAAGTGTGTTGCAACAATTGCTTCTGCTACCGACAGCAGGGACCTATTTCATCAAAAAACAAGTTACAAGTGTACAAGTTAACAAGTACAAGTACTTGTAATGCACGGTATACTAGAACAAGTGTTTCACCAAAACAAAGAATGCAAGTGTAGAAAATTTACACTTGTAGAAGCTAAGTTTACAAGTGTTGCAGAAAAGAAAAATGGCTTGTGGGGACAAATGAAATGAACAACGTCAAGCGGGATGCCGGAATTGAAGTTTTGTCAGCGAATCATAATATAAAAACGGTGTTAAGTACACGATAGGATGTTTATCGTACATGACAAGGTGTAATGATTGGAAGACAGACAAATTATAAACTGAAAAGTGGAGAAAGTGAGTATTTGATCTCAACTTATTCTGATGGCTGGCATAATCGGGTTTTTCTCCTTCATTCAGCGGAAATGAGTAATCAGTTCATCAAGTCTTAGTGCTGCTGGATTAGGAATGTCATATGTAACTTCGAGATGATCTTCACACTTCACTTTGTTCTTCAATGATGGGGGGATCCTCAATACCCGATCAGGAAAAATTGCACAGGGTCACGCACCATTTGAATCTTTCAAGGGTCTCGGAAGACATCCTAAATCTCTCGTTAAACTCAAAAATACCCACGAAATGAGCGTTTATTCGTGGCCGAAAAAATCTTTGGCGTCTTTTACGCTGAATGCTCCTTTCTTGTCTGTATTCTTCAGCAGAAGATGATTCCCACATATTATGGTCAACTCACATAATCCCACATAATATGGCAACTCACATAATCCCACATAATAACCCACATAATATGGTCAACTCACAATGCTGGAAAATAACAAGTTTACAGGTGAACGGACGTAGGTTAAAAACCGGTCATTTTTTACAACTGTAAAACAGTGACTTGTTCAAAATGATGGGGAAACACTGGTAACTTGTCCGAATTCGCCGGTACACTTGTAAATTTTCGCTATGCATTACAAGTCTACACTTTTACCTTTATGAAACGCTTGCACACTCATTTTTTACAACTTGTACATAAAATCGGCTTGTAACTTGTCACTTTTTGCTTTATAAAATAGGCCCCAGGTAGCAAAATACTCCGACTCTCCGCTCTTTCAATAAACCAAACAATTCGATTGACCTGGAGAAGATACTTAGGTACCTTTTCAAATGGAAGAGCGGAGACTCCTTGCTGTTCTTGCAGATCGGCGAGGTGCCTCATCGGGAGTCAATGAGCGAGGGGTGGGGCAGCTGTACGCTCCTCTCTACTACGCTTTACTCCTGCTAGCTGGCTTCAGTCCACAACATCAACTCGCATTGCACAGTCCAGCAGACAAGCCGCGTCTCTGGCTCAACCGGGCGTGATTGATTCATTGTTTACATTCGGGTCCCACCACAATTCAAATCGTTTCGAACTTGAGAAGAGGAAACAACAGACATGAGTACTGACAATATGTAAGTTGTACCTATAAGCATATAATATATCTTGAAAAATTAGTTTTTTAAAGCGGTTTTTCTTAGAAAATGAAGTTATTGCAATGGCTCCAAACATATTAAAATCAACATTTTCCAAAAATTGTCTCATTGAAATCCGTTTTGAGACATTCTGGAACGAATCCTAGAATTTAACGCTTTTTCATATTGTATATATATATATGTATATATATGTGTGTGTAAGTGTGTATGTTTGTCATTCCAGACAACCTCTCTCCTTAGGATTGAGATAAAAATTCCGTTCTTGCGCCAAAAAATCAAGCTTTCCAAACGAAAGGATGAGTTCGTTGGCCAACACTTTTTGAGCTTATTAAATTGGTAAAATTTCAAAAAATGTGCTCAAAAAATCAATTAAAAAAATTCTGTCAAGCAGCATGATCCTATGAGCGAATTTCTGTAAATTATACTACGGTACTACTATGTTAAATTGTTTTGGAAATTCAGGACAGTAAGTAAAAAAAGTTCCATTCATGCAGCGTGATCGTATGAGCGAATTTTCGTAAATTATCGTATTGTATAATGTTGAATTGTTTTGAAATTTGAGCTTTTTGAGTGCAAGGACATCTTTAACCATTAATTTTATGGCAAAAAACATATTCTAAATAATAACCTGCTATTTAAATAGAGGTTTTGAATTTTTAGCTTTTTTTCAGTTTTTATCGATTTTTTAGCAAATTTTAATGAAATTTAAGCACATTTATCAGCATATGTTTCTACATACATTTTTGGATGTTCTATTTTATAGTTGATAAACTTTATTTGAGCAATATTCCACCAAAAAATAAAATTGAACGATTTTTAGCCGTTTTTAGCCATTTTTAGAGATTTTTTGAGTACATTTATTGAAATTTTACCAATTTAATGTGCTCAGAAAGTGTTGTCCAACGAACTCATCCTTTCTTTTGAAATGTTTGATTTTTTGGCGAAAGAACGAAGTTTTTATCTCAATTCTATCGAGAGTTATCGTCTGGAATGACATATATATATATATATATATATATATATATATATATATATATATATATAAATATATATATATATATATATATATATATATATATGCAAGAGAAAAGGACACAAAGCATCGCAATGCCGATACAGAAATCAATCAAGAAACGTAGAAGAAGGAAGTTTTCTTCTGACAGAGGACGATCTAGTAGCCATGACCGTATCAGAAACTGAATGGTGCCTGGATAGCGGATTTTCCGCCCATATGTGCAACAAAGAGAGGAAATTTGTAAAATTAGAAAAATTTAATAATAATGGAATAGTAAACCTAGCCAATAACAGTTCAGCTAAGATTAGTGGACGTGGAATAGTCAAGATTGAAGGAAATCGTATGCCCTTGACACTGAATAATACCTTACATGTACCAGAGTTGCGTACGAACTTACTCAGTAAGCAAGATTACTGATTCAGGACATACGGTTACTTTCAGAAAGAAATCGGCTATAGTAACTAATAATACTGGAAAAACAATAATGACAGCAAAACGTGTAAACAATTTGTATTACTTAGAAGGTAAAAAAGTCCAGTCATGCAGCATTACCCCATGAGCGAATTTTTGAAGAATATTACCGATTTTTACAACCAGCGAACGGCATTATTTCGATTTTTGACTGATTTTTCAACTTTGAAATTTTTGAAAACTTGATACATATTCTTATAGGAAATTTTACGCTGATTCCGAATATACCACATGTTAGTTTGCTGAAAAAATTATTTCGCACAAAAAATTGCAAAAAACAGGGTATTTTGAAATTTTTGACTACATTTTTGAAAATTTCAACCCGAAGATGTAATCCGATCATGCTGGCCAACGAACTTGAACTTTCGTTTTGTGTCCTTAACATTTTAAAATTTGTTTGAAGTTTCTAGCACAATTCTACGGACAGTTATCGTCTGGAATGACACATACATACATACATACATACATACATATATACATACATATATACATACATACATACATAAAAAAATGCGTTAAACTTCAGAATATGATTCAGAATAGCCTGAAACGGATTTCTGCATAAAAGTTTTTCAAAAATTCACATTCCACAAATTTTGAGGCGAGAGCAATAGCTTAATTTTCTTCAAAAATTCGCTAAAATGAAAACTGTAATAATACGTTATCCAAAAACAAACAGACATATAAAATGCAGAGTATTGAGAAATGGCACCAAAGGTATGGACATTTAAATGAAATTGATTTAAGAGAACTTGTAAGGAAAAATAAAGCACTAGGTATAGAATTCAGCGGGGAATTGCCTGCTTGTGGTGTTTGTGCAGAAGGAAAGATGGCACAAAAACCATTTCCTACAAAATCCAGTAGATCTACAGAACTATTGGAAATAATTCACACAGATCTGTGTGGTCCCATGAGAGTTGGTTCAATGGCTGGAGCAAAATATTTTTTGACATTTATAGATGACTATTCGAGATGGTGTGAGGTCAGGTTTATTGAAAACAAAAGTGATGTACTACCAGAATTCATAAAGTATAAAAATCTTGTTGAAAATGAAACTGGAAGAAAAATTAAATTCCTGCAATCCGACAACGGTACGGAATATTGTAATAAACAGTTTGATGATTTTCTAGCAAAATCTGGAATTTCAAGAAGATTGGCAGCAAAATACACACCAGAAGAAAACGGGCTTGCAGAACGGAAGAACAGGACGTTTGTGGAAACATCAAGATGCATGATGATTCAGGCCAAATTATCCCCTAAATTCTGGGCGGAGGCTGTAAATACGGCTAATCATTTGAGAAACAGATGCCCATCCAGAAGTATTGGAGGAGATACTCCTTACGAAAGATGGACAGGTAAACCTCCTGTAGTATCGTATTTTAAAATATTCGGCTGTAGAGCTTACGTTTTGGATAAGAAACCAACAAAAGGAAAATTTGAACCTCGTAGTAGAGAATGTATATTTATCGGGTACTCAGAACAATCGAAAGCCTACAGAGTTTGGGTAAAGAATGAAAGAAAAGTTGAAGTGCCAAGAGATGTACAGTTTGTTGAGGAATATGGAAATGATGGAAAATATGAAGATTTTATGAATTTTGAAAATCAAATAAAACCTGAAGAAATGAAAATAAATATTTTGTCTATGAACAAAAGTGAAAACAGAAAATTTCAACAAAATGTAAGAGAAATAGAATCGAATAATCACGAAATGGAAGAAAATAACGAAAATTACGAGGATGAAGAACGTCACACATCAAATATGAAAACTATTACATACCGGACCAGGGGAAGACCTCGTTTGTTAAGAACAGGATCAAGAGGAAGACCTCGTAAAGTCTACAGAACGGCGAAGAAGATAGTTCAAGAATCAAGCGAAGCTGGAAATAATATTGAAGAATTTGCTTCTATTGCTGAAATTTCTTTAAAGGATGCTCTTTCAAGACCGGATGCAAAGGAATGGCAAGAAGCGATAGAGGCCGAATACACATCTATGATTGAAAATGGAACTTTTGAAATAGTCGAAAAACCAATAAATGAAAACGTCATAGGTTGCCGACTAATACTATGTGAAAAATTAAACGCAAAAGGAATTATAGAAAGAAGAAAAACAAGAATTGATGAAATCGTTCAAAATGAAAGATTTAGGTAAGATTCATTTTGGACTTGGCATAGAATTCACCCATGATCGAAACGAGGGGAAGTTTTTATTAGTCAGAAAAGTACACCATCGAGCTGATCAAGCGTTTCGGTATGGAAAATTCAAAAGCAGTGAAGACACAACGCCTACCGAAGAATCCGACACAACACTCACGAACAAGACAAATTGACATTAAACACCACTTTATCAGATCCCATGTTGAAAACAAGAACATAAAAATAAAATATCAGAAAACAGAAGACATGATTGCGGATGTGCTTACGAAAACTTTGCCAAGCGCGAAGCATCATCTACTAACCAAGTTACTGGGAGTTGGACAATTGGAAACAGGTTGAAGGGGAAGTTTTGGAGTTATTTGTTATCAACCTGTTGCCTACAATATTTATAATATTGTTATGAACGTTATGCTTTTATGTCATGTGTTGTGAACGTTGTTGTGTTGATGTAAGTAACTTGCCTAAAAATATATTCTCTTGCTAGTTTCCTACAAATATCTACTGCGTAAATTCAATTCACTTTAAAGTACCTATAAGCATATAATATATATTGAAAAATTAGTTTTTTTAAAGCGAATTTTCTTAGAAAATGAAGTTATTGCAATGGCTCCAAACATATTAAAATCAACATTTTCCAAAAATTGTCTCATTGAAATCCGTTTTGAGACATTCTGGAACGAATCCTAGAATTTAACGCTTTTTCATATTGTATATATATATATGTATATATATGTGTGTGTAAGTGTGTATGTTTGTCATTCCAGACAACCTCTCTCCTTAGGATTGAGATAAAAATTCCGTTCTTGCGCCAAAAAATCAAGCTTTCCAAACGAAAGGATGAGTTCGTTGGCCAACACTTTTTGAGCTTATTAAATTGGTAAAATTTCAAAAAATGTGCTCAAAAATTCAATAAAAAAAGTTCTGTCAAGCAGCATGATCGTATGAGCGAATTTCAGTAAATTATACTGCGGGACTACTATGTTAAATTGTTTTGGAAATTCAGGACAGTATGTAAAAAAAGTTCCATTCATGCAGCATGATCGTATGAGCAAATTTTCGTAAATTATCGTATTGTATAATGTTGAATTGTTTTGAAATTTGAGCTTTTTGAGTGCAAGGACATCTTTAACCATTAATTTTATGGCAAAAAACGTATTCTAAATAATAACCTGCTATTCAAATAGAGGTTCTGAATTTTTAGCTTTTTTGCAGTTTTTATCGATTTTTTAGCAAATTTTGATGAATTTTAAGTACATTTTTCAGCATAATAAATTGTGTACATACATTTTTGGATGTTCTATTTTATAGTTGATAAACTTTATTTGAGCAATATTCCACCAAAAAATAAAATTGAACGATTTTTAGCCGTTTTTAGCCATTTTTAGAGATTTTTTGAGTACATTTATTGAAATTTTACCAATTTAATGTGCTCAGAAAGTGTTGTCCAACGAACTCATCCTTTCTTTTGAAATGTTTGATTTTTTGGCGAAAGAACGAAGTTTTTATCTCAATTCTATCGCGAGTTATCGTCTGGAATGACACATATATATATATATATATATATATATATATATATATATATATATATATATATATATATATATATATACATAAAAAAGCGCTAAAATCCAGGAATCATTTCAGAATGCCTTAAAACCAGATTTCGATAATGAAAATTTTTATTTTAAAATTTTTGGAGCCATTGAAATAGCTTTATTTTCTAAGAAAATTCGCTAAAAGGAATGGTTAGCTACCAATTTTATGGCAAAACCTCTTTCTAAATAATTTGCGGCAATTCAAAAAATATTTTGGTTTTTTTTAGCTTTTTTGCAGTTTTTATTATTTATTTTTTGGCAAATATAAATGAAATTTAAGGACATTTTTCAGCATAAATTTTTTAATGTTCTATTCATTTTTAATAAACTTCTTTTGACTAAAATCCTGCTGAAAATATAGATTTAACAATTTTTAGTGATCTTTTATAGCACATTTTTTAAAATTTGACCAATTTAATGTGCTAAAAAAATGCTGGCCAACGAACTCATCATTTCGTTGGTAAGCTTGATTTTTGGCGCAAGAACGGAATTTATAACTCAATCCTAAGGAGAGTTATCGTCTGGAATGACACATAAATATATACGTATGAAAAAGCGTTAAACTCCAGGAATCGTTTGAGAATGCCTCAGAACGGATTTCAGTGAAGAAACCTTTCAAAAGTTTTTATTTTAAAATTTTTGGAGCCGTTGCAATAGCTTCATCATCTACGAAAATTCGCTAAACTGATTAAAAACGGTTAAATTTATATTTTTATCGGAATTTTAGTCAAAAAAGTTTATCAACGTTGAACTAGGACACTAAAAAATTATCATTTATCAACGATGAACTAGGACACTACAAAACTATTCACAAAATTTGCTAAAAAGTCGGTAAAAACAGCAAAAAAAAGTTAAAAATCCAAAATCACTTTTTGAATAGGCAGATTATTGTTTAGAATGATTGAGAATGTAACATAAATATTGTACGATAATTTACAAAAATTCGCTCTTAAGATCATGCTGCATCACTGGATTTCATTTGTTTTGGTTGAACGAAAAAAAAGGATACTGTACAAAATATTCGTCAAGTGCAAGACTACAGGTAATCACATAAAAGTTAAACTGACACTTACATCGGTAATCGCAGCATTAGACTGCGTTTTTATTGTTTAATCGTGTTTATGAAGCGAATATTCAAGGACAGTAATGAATGTTACTCGCAGTATATTTGTTCAACAATATCGTTCAATGCTCTACCAATATATTTCTTCACCTTATAATTACAAATTATTGCATTGTTCCGTAGTTATACGGTTTTGATCATACCAGTTAAGATTGATGTTCGTTTGCCATAAATTAAAATTGTCGTACATAACTATGCGTACAACTGTTAAAGACCATGATCGAGTATGATCGAAACTATTAACTAAATTAATAACAAAGTAGTAGGTAGGCATTATTACACGAGCATGTTCTTGTGTTAGAAAGTAGGTACCTAGTTGACAACTGAGTTCCTGGGCAATAACCGCATGTCTCGGCCAACTATAAGCTGTGTTATTAGAATTTTAAAGCAATTTTTGTTAAAATGAGGAACTGATGCTTTTTGCAAATATCAAATTGGTACCTAGGACTGCAGGGCTATAGTCGCCGATGGTCGGAAGTCTAACAATGTAACAACTGAGGTTTCTGAACCAACCAATCTTGTTAAGCGATTTTTAATGAGAGGGTAGATTATAATTGCGGTTTTATAATACAAGAAATGAAATATTTTTTCTCGCGAAAAGCATGTAACTAACAAAATAGTCAAATCCTGGGAGGGAGGTAAGTACCTATTTAACAAAATCCGAACATTTACGTTTTACGTAATAAAATTTCTGTTAGACAGTAAAATTCTCCCCCGTTCATCCAAGGAAATTGAATTTTGATGAGGAGACTCTCTGAGACATTGGGACGATTGAAATGATGGGCTCTTTCCTGAGTGAGCTAAATTTTCTCCTCTTCACTCTAGGAAGTGGAAATTTGATAGAGAGACTACCTTCGACATCGAGAGGCGAATGAAATGACGGGTTCCATTCTAATCAGCTGAGCAAGCTAAATTCTTTCCAGTTGCTATAGAAACTTGAAATTTGAAATACCCACTTCCTTTAAAAGTGGTTATTAGTGTAAACGTCTTGCGAGGACCCGATTCCTGGTAGGTACTATTAAGTAGTAGGTACAATGCCGTTGGTAGGGAAATGGATCTTCCGCTGTTTTCAGTCGTTCACCATTCTTTGGAAAGTTCTCATTTTACTGAAGATTAATAACTTAACATTGTACCATTGTACTTTAAGGGAAGCTGAGTTATGCGCATTATAGTCCATTGATAGAAAAATGAGACTCCGAATTAGCGGGAAGAAACAAATTTTAGCATTTTTGCCGCAGGCTCAAAGCGGAAAGTTTGTCAAGGGGTGGAGGAGCATCAGGTAACTCGAAAATGCTCTCCAAGTTTCAGTTCTATATGCCTCACAAATTTTGGAAAAAAGTTAGGGATGGGTGTGTGTGTGTGTTAGTTTTGGGACACCTTGTAAATGGACTATGGAGGTGCATTTTATGGAAACCTAGAGGGTAGGAATTAAGTAGGTAGCCGTGGGAACGGTGAATAAATGGTGGAAAGTATAACATAATATCTAGTGCTATTATGTCAAGAGGTTATTTCGCAGAACGTCGCCAGAATCGAAAACTCGGTTGAGAAAGGGCTCGCTGACAAAGGACACGGTCGGTCCTTAGTTCCGTTTCACGCTTTCCACTTAGTACAACCGATAAAGTGTACCAATGCCGATTGTTGGTGTCACAATGTAAGCAAAAAGAATCTTGGAATTCTGTCGAGTTGATTCAAAGCGATACGCCTTATTTATGCCGGGAAAATAGCGTAGCTTTGAATTAACCGAAGAATTTCAATTATTGCTTCCACACTACCTAAGGTGGGGAAGCTTTGTGTTCGGGATTGAAGTCGAAAAAATGTTTGTCCTCCAAAATCAAAATTTCCTCTTGCTTTTTGCGTTTCACAGCTTGCTGATCAATTTTGGTTCCGTGTCTGTCTGTCTGTGGTAAATCATTGTCACGCCCAAAACTATACCAAGTCTCAGTCCGATTCCAATGAAATTTTCAGAGATTGTGCTAGTTAGCTCTTAAACGGTCACCTATAATTTTCATAGCCGTCGAATCAACAATAGCCTATGCGCATGCGCAAACGTGAATTTCTCATAACGTCGATTTCTTATCATCTGTTGGTCCGATTTCGTTCAAACTTGGTAGGTGAATGGGTATAGGTTCTAGAAAAATTCCCTATAAATTATATCGTGATCGGTTGAGTAATAACCATTGCGCAAGCGTGAAACTAATGTTCATTGTTACCTACCATTAATAACTGATACCCCTGTGGATATGGGTAAAGATTGGATCAGTACAACATCAATACATAACATCAAGTCAATCCCTTAGTAAACATTCAGGTGGGTTAAACACGGCGAGGGCTGGAGGGCCTCCAAGTTTTGCTGATGCATAACCGACTAGATCCGAATATTCGTTATCCCGGTACCACTCGAAGGAAGAAAAAAAGTCGTCAATAAAACGTCGTCAAACTTCGATTTGAATTTCCGGGGATCAAACGGACCGACGACGACGTAATATATATACGTAGGTATAAGGGAGATCGTTCCCTATCTTTAGCTACTGACATGGCAAGAAATTCTAGTCCTAATCAGTCCTACTCCTACAGTAAAATTATTTGACAGAAGTGCTTGTGAGAAATTTGACTTTGAAACAAACCGTTCTGCTTTTATTTTTTAAAATCTTATCTCAAAGCTTTCTTAATAAAAGAGTAGTTTTTCGATGGATTTAGATAGTACTCGGTTCAATAAATCAAATGAAATCACCTAGCTGCAATGCATTGTACGACCAACTGTTCGCGCTCCATGGGCTTACGTGGTGAAATAAAACACACACACCAATATAGATCCGACGCAATGAATTATAGGAAACCATCTAGAAGTAACCCACATGACCCCTGAAAATTTCATCAAAATCGGTTAATTAGTCTCGGAGTTTGACGTGCGTCAATGAACTTTAGTTTCGCTCTTGCCTAATAGGTACCTATTTCTCAATCTATCACGATAAAACTCATAGAGCACCTCTTTCGAACCTATAGCCAACTACCCGCCGAGTTTGAACGAAATCGGAGTGATAGTTCGCGAGAAATCGACGTAACTTGAAAGTCACGTTTGCACATGCGCACAAGCCATTATTGATCCTACTATAATGAAATTTATAGGGGCCATCTAGAAGATAAGGCGCATAACCCCTAAAAATGTCATTGAAATCGGACTAAAATTTAGTATAGTTATGAGCGTGACAAGACTAAGAATAGATCCCGTATCTGACAAACCGTACTTTTGGGAGAATGCGTCTCTAGGTTTTGAGTAGGTAGAAATTTCCTGATATTGGCTTTATTTGACGTTGTCTCGAGCTCAAAAACCATTCATTCCAAAGGAAATTTCTTGCTGAATCGCGTGGTGTGGCTGGACAAACAATTTTGGTCAGAAAGTTGCAAAAAAAAGGTGTAGAACATATTTATTAGGCGATTTCCTCGTATCTGGTGCACATACGAGTTTTCGTTTTGCAATAAGACTGACACATTTTTTCTAATACAAAATTAGTACCTACTGCTACACGTAGCGAAAAAAAAGTTATTTTTTCGTATTTGCAGGATACTTGGAGAAATATTCGTGGTTGCAAACCTCCGAAAACCGTATCTGATCAGACAGGAGAAAATACATTCGTATGATCAAAATACTGGGAAGAAAAATCGTATCCGCCACTGATACCGAAATCGTATCAGACGCCACGAGTCCTAAAATACTAAGAAATAAATTCTTATCTGGACTTTCAAGAGTGTCGCTATTCGTATGTGCCTGAGTACTAATAAAAGAATCGTATCTCATGCCCAGATGGGGTTTTTTGCTCTAGAAAAGGCCGGTTACGGGATGTTCATTAGTAAATTGAACCAAAACGTAGTTGATTCGATAATTATACCCGTTTTTGAGGCATTTCCAGTTGGGATCCGACTTCGAAACTAGCAAAATCGAAAGAAACCACCTCCCAAAGGGGGGGGGGGGTCGTACCAATAACTCAATATTGCCAAAAATGCAGATTCGGGATTAATTCTTAGTACGTCAGTATATATGGAACCAAAATCATTGATCACTAGACTCTGAAACGCAAACACTAGTAGAAATTTTGATTTCGGAGTAAAAATGTTGTCGGCTTCTCGCGCGACCACGTCGCGTCGGTAGTGAGGAAGCAAAACAATCATCAACGCGACTGTGAGGCGCCATAACTGTCTATACGAGTACACATGTGATTCCTGATTATATAATGGCTATCTACTTTATACAGATGTAAGGAAATTTTCGGTTATGTTTCTAACTATCCACTCCAGCTCGCTTCGCTCGCAAGGTGTGGCTGTATAGATGCGATGGTGTTTTACTGTCAATTGTCAAGTCTGTTTATGTTTAAAAAAATTGTCTTCATTTTTGCCCAAAGTGAGGTATGTTGAATGTACTTGAAAAATTCGAAATGATCAGAAGTGAGAGATCTGGTAAATGTTTAAATGAAGATATCCCTCAATGTCCATTTCTGTAAAACTTTGAATTATCCCTTCAAACTATTGAAGCCAGTAATTCTTCCCCTCCTTTCACTTCATCTGATTATCTATAATCTCCCTTCACTTTGCTTGCACTTAATTGGTTGTACCTCTGACTATAAAAGCTGTGTCCTTTCTAATGTGTCTTCAGTTAATGTTTGTTACTGATGATGGCCTAACCGTCGAAATCGATTTAACATTGTAACTCTTCATTTTTCGTGGAAATAGACAACATTTTTTCACTAACTTCCGTTTTGAAATGGGTTTCCACAACTTCGTCGCGAGTGATTTAGTTCGTTCAGGTCTGAGTTGTTAGTGCTGACCTTGTTGGATGAATAATGCAGGTTCGCGTACAACTCAACTGGTATGTCGTTTAAAATTGCATGAAATGATTGCGGAAAGTAAACACTACAGTGTCCTCGGCCGGTCTATCGATTATTTTTCTCGTACGAGTTATCATTACCTCAAAACAATTTTCTTGCGAACTCCTTCATGTTTGGACGAAACTACTTACTAAGGTAAGCCGTAAAAGGAAAAATATACAGAAGGTTCACATTGTCAGCTGTTTCGAAGAAGATGATTATCAAAATTGCCTTAATTATTTAATGACTTGTAGGATCAATCAAATAATATGAACTCTTAGTACAAAAATCCCATGTTGGGAAACTCTCTCAGAGTATCTGAACCAAAAGTGTAGTTTCTGATTTTTCAAGCATTAGGGATACAAATACAATGTTGTAGATTATTAAATACCTAGGTAGGGGGATACGTTTCCTTTTAGATCAACTTCCATCATCTTAATCTCACTTACAAAACTATCGCCTTACATTACTCGCCTCGCCACCGATGTCCCCATGCCGCCACCCCCCTATTGGTCTGCACTAACCCTTTCAACAAAAACACAAATCCCACTAATACCCTGGAAAGAATGCCTTTGTTTGAATTGGATATAAATGCAATATAGACAAGAGTATCGTCGACTCAGCTATTTAGGCTGTCACCTATTTAGATGCAATCAGGCATCGTTGCGAGTGTTTTTCACACGCGTGTAAAGAGCTAAGAGGGTGCGCCCATTTGGTGCTGATTTGGGACGGCAGTTGGGCTTCGAGACCTGTCACTCTCTCCATCCAGTAGGATTTCTAGGTTTCTAGACAGACTCTATTACACTCCGCCGTGAGGCTAATGAACTTAGGGGACAAACGACTCTCTTTCTCCTCTTACTCACCGTTGTTATCCACTGTGAACATCAACTTTCAAGCAATTAGGTACCTAAGTACGTACCTACCCAACTCCAGACTACCTACCAAGGGCTTCCCTAATTCACTGCAATAGATCAACTGAAATGTGTACCTTCTCAAAGTCCTGTATTTGAAAAATACCCTACCATCCCTTATCATTTTAAGAAAATGATTTATTTAAGCGAAAGTTGGTATTCCGTCGCTCACCGTATGGCACAGATTAGTGCATCACTACTAGAAGGCACAATGGGGAAAAATATCATTCAGAAACAAGATTAAGGTCCTAGGAATATTTTCTGTGATTAAGAATACGGTTAAATTCGTATTCGCAGAGTAAACAATTCTTACAAGTTAGTTGTGGCACATAGCTTCCTCGTATCTGAAACATGGATGTATAGATCATTGAAATGTTTTAATTGATCTTAAAATATCCCATAGCGGGAAATAGTAAATCAAGATGTCGCGTATAACGTGAAAATCTGTCAATTAAAAACGAGCAAATAGTGCATGAAGTAATTCACGTAACACGTGTATAGAATGAAGTAAAGATTTGAATACAATGGAATTGGTAGGGGACCATAATATATAGCTTAACTCGCACATTCCCCAAAATGTAATCAAAATCGGATGAAAATTCTGAAAATTAAGCTCGTTACAAGGATTATACATTCGTGCATGCACAGCAGCTACTAATGATGCAATCATGTTGATGAAGTGATACGGGGTGATCAATCGTCTTCTCCCAACTATCCACCGAATTTAAGGTAGATCGGACGACTTGGGCGTGCGAAAATGATGTTTTACGGAATTTACGTTTGTGCATGTGCAAAGAGAAGTATTAATTTGGGAACAATGAAACTGATAGGGGACCATCTAACTCGCATAATCTCTAAATATTTCATCAAAATCGGATCTAAACTATGGTGATTAATCATGTTACAAGGATTACTCATTTGCGCATACTCTACTAATGATAGGTACGATCATGATGAAATTGATATGGAATGCTGAAATCGTCTTCTCCGAACTGTCCTCCAAATTTCGGAGATCGGACGACTAGGGCGTGAGAAAATCATGT
Organism: Adelphocoris suturalis; assembly: GCA_030762985.1. Taxonomy (NCBI): domain Eukaryota; kingdom Metazoa; phylum Arthropoda; class Insecta; order Hemiptera; family Miridae; genus Adelphocoris; species Adelphocoris suturalis. Next base: position 62,787,163 of record CM061041.1, read on the forward strand.
TTGATGGAATTTGCGTTTGCGCATGCGCAGAGTGAAGTAGGTGCCTATTGATTTGGGATCATTTGTTATTGATTGGGAAATGAAACTTTTAGGGGACCATCTATTGCCTAACCCGTTCATTCCTTGAAAATTTCGTCAAAATCGAATGAAAACTATGGAAGTTAAGCTTGTTAATTGGAATTGTGGACACACACACACACGAGCGCGCGCGCGCCATGGAACGAAAGTTTTAAGAATGTTTTAAAACGTAAATTCGAGGTAGACTCGGAACCAATTAGGATTAAAACCATAATCACAGAGTATGGTTAAGAATAAATTTGTAATCACAAGATTCAGTGATCAATCAAAGGAATCTGTAGTTAATCATTAAACCTCGGTAAATACATATTACTCGGAAACTCCTCTGAACATTTCCAAAAAATAGCGACCGCATCATGATGTAGAATGCAGCTACTGTGAATCCGAGGACACATTCACACTTACATACATACATACCTACAGGTTCAGATTGGGAGAAGACTCAAGAGGGAAAATTTCAGGCCGATTATGCATCGCATAGGTACACATTCACAAAGTAGAAATAATATACAGCATTTGCTCAAAAGGCTATCTAATTCAAAAATATAATACATTGTGTAATTATGTATTTCTTACGTTTTTAAAGTTATTATTGGGTTATTTCTGCAGATATACATAGCATAATACGTCAAAAGTCTATACCTTAATTTTCCGGATTGATTAAGGTACTTGAATAGCAGAACTTCTTATGTTGAATAAACCTCGAGAGTGATACAAATTTAAGATGAAGCAGCAAACAGAGTGTATTCTCAAAAAGCAGAGAGAGAAAAGTTTCGGTAATTCTAAAACTCCTTTCAAAATTACGTACTAAATATTTTATTGACCCTCATTCACATCATGCTTCAATCCAGTTTCAATTTCTAAAACAAAACAAACTCCCAGAGCTATTTAAACATGCTACTCAAAAACGGGCTAATTCCTCTAATAGTTCTGCAAAGTTTTTCCGGTACATGAACCTTACTTAATGGTAGACCATCGTAACCATTCTTCACAAAATTTAGCTGTGATGACTAATTTGGTATTGTCTTTAGCAAGGATTCTTTTAAACTCCGCGCTTTTATACTCTAAACCTCCATCCGTTCGAATTGAATATATACGAGCTTTCTCTTTTAAAACTAGTGAAATTTGGTCTCGAAAAGGTAGATGTACTGACTTCTTATCATTAATGGCATAGCTTCTATAGTCTTGCGGTCTTCTTTGGTAACCCGGATTCAATCGCCAATAGGTAGATAGGCATGTACGTAGTTAATGCGTACGAACCAGATTATGAGTATTAATTATAGTGGTTTAGTCATGACAGATGGAGTGGTCACCCTTCTAACAGTTATTATTATGAACCCATGAGGGACTATAACGGTTATCGGCTAATGTATGGTCTCATTCGGTTCTTTCAAATTTGATCTTCCAGAATCTCACGAAAAACCCCAGCCCTGCAGCAGACCTTGCAGGTTATTTTCGTTCTTCAACTCACATGTTTTCTGGAAACATGAGCGTCATTTGAGTAGAAAAGTGAAATCCAGATCCGATTACAAAGAGCTAGAAGGACGTAAGCATGTCGGACTCGGTGAACACCACCGTGCAAATAGGCCGTTTTCTCGTTGCGATACCCAAAACCCGTGAACCGGTGAACTGATCGATTTTTTTCTTCTCGTGTTTTCGCGTCCGTGTCACCGATTCGATCCGACACGCTCCGGTTGTCAGCGGCCTCGTCGGTCGCGAGGACGGACGCCCGGTTCGGAGCGGAGCAGCGGAACAAACGCAAATACCAGCTCCGCGTCACCGGCATTCCTTTTAATGTTTCAGGCTCAATACACTCAAACCTCTCCGTAATAGTTTAAAAAAAACGTTTTCGGCAGGAAGATGTCTATGATTCTCTGACGACCGAATGTCTTTTATCACTCCATGATAGACGAGTCGTGGATGATTATTGTGTCTAAATTATTACAATGTTACGAGTCACCTGGCATCAACGTTACAAGTTTACTTATACCGTTTCCCTGTTATCACTTTTCAAATTTCTAATTACGTGAATATACGAATTTATTACAAATCAAGTCTGGAGCTATTATTCAAGATACAATAGAATGGCGACGATTGATTAAAAAGAAAAATGGATCCTCAACAATTTCAACAGTCCTGTCAGCTTTGGAACGACTGATTCCACAAGCTCACTCTCAGCAAGGACAAGGTGATGTAGCTATATTAAACAGCAATAATGTGATCAACATTCCACCATTCGAACTTTTCGACCCGAAAAAAGAACGATTCAACTATTACAGACAACGTTTTGAAAATTACCTGAAACTCAAAAATAATTATACTACATGATAAACATCGTTCGGCACAAATCCTTTTGAATTCCATTGGGTCAACAAACTACAATACACTCGCCGCATTAGTAGCACCAAAGTTAACAAGTGAACTCACATACGATGAATTAATAACTGCTTTGGAAAAACATTTATCACCAAAAAAGAACGTTTTGGTTACTATTGGAGCTATTATTCAAGATACAATAATGATCTTTTATTTTCGTTAAAATTACACAATAAATTACAAAATTGTCTACCTCCAGTTATTATGTTATTTTGATTTTCATACGCCAATCCATCCCACAAGAAGCAGTGTTGGGCATAATCTTATCGTCGATACGAATACGATTGTAATCGTGACAATTATTCATTGATTCTGCGATTATATTCGTATTCGTGTAATCGTATCCGTCTGTCGGCGATTACACGAATACAACCCATAAAAAATGCGTCACGGTCATCAATTTCAATAGGGCGTCCCTCCTATCATATGCGAAGCCTTGCTCATATTACCTAGCTTCAGAGGGACGTCATATTGAAATAGATTTGAGACAAATAGGCTGGGCTCCAATAGTTGAATTCGCTTTAGGGACGTCCCTCTGAAACGAGGTAATATTAGCATGCTTCGCATATCATAGGAGGGACGCCCTATTGAAATAGATGACCGTGAGGCATTTTATGGGTTGTATTCGTGTAATCGCCGACAGACGAATACTATTACACGAATACGAATATAATCGCAGTTGACTCAGAATCAACGAATAATTATCGCGATTACAATCGTATTTATATTCGACGATAAGATTATGCCCAACACTGATGGAAATGTCCTGTTAATCGTTATTAAAGGATAAAATAACTTCTTTCCTGACCCCACCTCCACTTACCCCTTCTTTAAAAACAATCTGCAGGAGAAGCTTCGCTACTTTTATTTCTTGGAATTTAAGCTAAAAATTCACTAATTTCACCTGTACATGGTACTCTTATTAGATATTACAAATAGGTCGGCTATATCCTTATATTCTCAAATACGAACCTACCTATACAAATCTTACTGCCATCTACACACCTACTATCTTACTGCCATATGTGCACATCCAGTCTACAAATAACTAACGGTTTATCTACCCATAGTACAGTTCTATTCATCAGTAGGTACAGTTGTCCTCGACAAGCCATTCTTAGTGTTGGAAGTAAACTGTGTCACCAGCCGGGCGCTCCCTTGGCCGCCTTCATCCTATTGATACAGCTCTATCAACAAATTGGCTGGCTCGCAAATACAGAGGCCGGTAAAAGAAAGTACATTTGAAAGGGACTAGATATAAAGCTGAATTAGGATAGAATGACTCCACATTTACACGTTATTAGTGTTATGGTGCGAAATGAGCTCGATGGATGCGTGATACGCGCATGCTTGCTTTATATTTTCACATGAAAGTAGATGAAATTATTATAAATACTCACTCACCGTTAAATATTGAGGATGGAGTCAAAATTTTAATGGAATTTCCCATTTAATTTAAAAACAGGAAACGCAGATTTTTCATCCCAATGAGTAAATCTTATTGCATAGCAAAGAACTGCTTTAATTGTGCCTAACTTTGAACAGGTTTGTACAGTTATTGTGGAAGTGGCGATACATTCGCATGCCGTCTATGAAATACAGTTCAAATCAAGGAATATTTTGAATTTCTATGCCCGATCTGAAGATTCAGTCAGGGACAAGGTATACATTTATATTTATGTATATATTTTATGTTTCATTCCAGACAACAACTCTTGTAAGATTGAGATAAAAATTCTGTTCTTGCGCCAAAAAATCAAGCTTTTCAAACGAGAGTTCGTTGGCCAGCACTTTTTGACCACATTAAATTGGCCAAATTTCAAAAAATGTGCTATAAAAAAAAATCCAGTCATGCAGCATTTTTGTCATTTGCAGCATGTATTAGAAAATTTTCATAATTATCATATTCTACAATGTTAAATTGTTTTGAAATTTGAGCTTTTTGAGTACAAAAAACTTTTTAACTATTAATTTTATGGCCAAAAAAGTATTCTATATAACAATCTATCCGTCAAAAAAAGATTTAGGATTTTTACCATTTTTTGCAATTTTTATCAATTTTTTAAGAAATTTTAATTAAATTTAGGTACGTTTTCCAGCATACTTTTTTTGGTTTATTATTTCCAATAATAAGCCTATGTGATCGTATAACAAAAAATTTTTATAACCCCCCCTCAAACTTTGTCACTTTACGTTTCAAGGTGCGTAGAATCCAAATTTGAAATGTCCGTCCGCCGTTCGCCGTCCGCCGTCCGGGCCATAAAAGGCCTAAGAATTGACTAAAAAAAACCCGTCCTTTCGCACATAGACTCCATTTGGGGTCTAGTTGGTCCTAACGTTTAACCATCCCGATCGCTTTACTCGCATAGATGCTATGGGCCAAAAACGGGCGAAAAAGTGTCATTTCAAGGCTTTGTTAGACTTACGCACGCACGCACGCTTGCGTACTTTCTGCACGCTTGGCAGGGGGTCACGGTGGGTGGTGAGGGGGGGTGAGCGGGGGGTGGAGTGAAAGGAGGCGCCGCGGCACCTTGTGGTGGGTACGGCGTTCCTTCGAGGCATGAATATATGTTTTTTTCTAGGTCATATTTGTGTGTTAATACCAATGCTTTTCCTACGCATATTTAACAACATATCCTCTCGACTTTTCGTACGTCGTTAGATAATGATATTATTAAGGCAATAACTATTTGAATAGATAGGAGCTCAAATCGAGAAATATAAACATGCGTATATAATTATAGAAGTATAGGTTGTGGCAACTCGAAATGGGACACGCCGAGGAGTCTGGACGGGTACGCAAGCCAACTAAGACTACGATCATACTCAATTGAAAAAATAATAAACCTTTGTGAAATAATTTGCAGCGTTTTACATACATTTTTGAATGCTCTATTTATAGTTAATAAACTTTTCTGAGCAATATTTTGCTATAAAAAATCAATTCATTAATTTTTAGTGATTTTTTAGCACATTTTTTGAAATTTGACCAATTTAATGAGTTCAAATAGTGGTGGCCAACGAACTCATCTTTCATTTGGAAAGCTTGATTTTTTGGCGCAAGAACGGAATTTTATCTCAACCCTAAGGAGAGTTATCGTCCAATCGTCTGGAATGATACATACACACACACACACACACACACACACACACACACACACACACACACACACACACACACACACACACACACACACACACACACACACACACACACACACACATATATATATATATATATATATATATATATATATATATATATATATATATATATATTATATATATATATATATATATATATATATATATATATATATATATATATATATATATATATATATATATATATATAGGTATATATATATAGGTATATACATGAAACAGCGCGAACTTCAGGAATCGTTTCAGAATGCCTCAAAACGGATTTCAATGAAGAAACTTAATAAATTTTGATTTTAAAATTTTCCAAACCATTGCAATAGATTCACATTCAACAAAAATTCGCAAAAATGGCAAAAAAAGGCTGAAAATTGGTAAATTTTTATTTTTTGGCCGAATATTGCTCAACTAAACATTAATTATAACATTGAACTTTCAACAATTTATGTACAAAAGTAAGCTGATTAATTTGCTTAAATTTCATTAAAATTGGCTAAAAAATCGATAAAAACTACAAAAAAAAGCTGAATATTCAAAAACTTTGAATAGTATATCATTACTTAGAATACGTTTTTCGCCATATAATTAATAGTTAACAATTTCCTAGCACTCAAAAAGCTCAAATTTCAAAACAATTTAATATTATACAATACGATAGTTTACGAAAATTCGCTCATACGATAATGCTGCATGACTTGAACTTTATTTTATAAGTTTCGCCACCCTCCTCAAGTTCTTTATGACAATCTACAAGAGCATCAATATACGAACAATTAGAAGTTAGAACAACATTAAAGGAGAATTCAGCCAACCAAACCTCATGGTTAAAGGTTCATACCAAGAACTCTCACAATTGCCTCCATGCCTTCAATTCATTTTGGTAGTCCAAGGTAACAATGCATTGAGAAACCCATGCAGAATCTTTCAAATTCTATAAAGTAACTTCTTACTATTATCGTGACCCGTACAAGAGTGATGGGACGTAGATAATGATGGTAGATGGTGGCTCCACAAGTTGTATCGGAGGTAAAACCAATTATACCAACTTCAACGAATCGGTATCATTGGTATCGGTATCTAAGAGGTCTTATCCAGCTCATACTAAGAATAGATAATCTACCTATCGGCAGGATATTATAGGTGAAGCAGAGGTAGAGAGATACCTAATGCCTTTATCTTTCAATGGAATACGTTGCTAGAGACACAATGAACAAGACTTATCTGTGAGTCAGGCGGGATTCAAGGAACAGACACGCATAGTCTGCTGGACCAAAAGAGAGTAATATCGAAGTCGAGTGCTGGTCCTGGTGATTCTCGATGACGTCACGAATGATTCAATTGGACGATTGAAGAGTCAAACAAAAAATAATAGGTGCGAGGTCATCATCGGGCTTGACCGAAACCGCGCTGTCTGTCCTCCAGACTGTCATTAAACGTGACTCCTGCTGGTATGTACCAGACCAGAAGCGAATTGAGCTTCAGCGAAGGAGCCATTACTTTTGGACACGTCATGAGGTTAGCATTCGAGGAAAGGGTCTACGTCACGTACAGCCGATTCTTACAGCCACAACGAACAATGTTGGGGCATCTTCAGTTCGGACCCATTCTCTAACAATGTGGTACACCTATAAAGTTCCTACCTAATCATTATTCCTAGCTAAATGCCTATCCTATAAATTGAATTACGAATAAGTACCTAATAGTAAAGTAAAGTAAACAAACATTCGAGGTTGGGGCTTTTCGTCCGACTGCCACGGGCGTCGCGGACGTCATCATCTCTGCGCGGACGTCAGCATTCGTTCTGAAAATTTCTCTACTCATTGCCTCGTCCCCTTGAGTGGAGATGGGTTCGCCGTACAGAAGAGTAAAAACTACTTGGACGGGATATCGTTACAGGATATCGTTACGGGATATCGTTACAGGATATCGTTACGGGATATCGTTACAGGATATCGTTTTTGTACCTGGGCGGTCACCCCATCCAAGTACTCACCAAGCTCGTCGTTGCTTAACTTCGCTAAACGCATGAGAAACGGTTCAAAGCGACGCCTAACCCGTACGGCTCAAATTACGAATAATCTTCATAGTCTGAAAAGTGGATATTTAAACTAATGTACCAGAGTGGTCAACATGAACCATCTACAAAATTAGGTTTAAATTACGTTTTGAGACTACAGTACTGTCCCGATAATTCGAATCTCCAAGAAACCTGAAAAGGAAGTTTTGATTTTGGAGAAAATACCAACGCTTCATACATTCACGCAGATACATTGTGACATGAATATGCCCTTTGACACTTTTATGAACTATTAATATAATTGACAAGGAGGTATAGGTTGTTAAAACTTAGCGATGCGAGCTTTGCAATGGGCTCCGCTCCTTGATCCCGCTGGGGAGACTCTTTTGCTTTCATCTTGAGCTTTTCATGAACATTGGAGGAACATGGAACTTGCTCCAATTTTAATTTCAGCTTCATAGGTTGAATAGCAAAGAACTTAGCTCCAGATTCCAAAAAACTTCCACTACCCAGGTAGACACGGAAGGACGGAAGCGAAATTCAATTTCCTTACTGTAAACTTCTCCTTACGTGTTCCGTTATCGTGTTGGGTTCTTCAGAATCTCGATCGATCATGTTATAAACAAGGTTGTTGGTAATAGGTTGGTTGTTCGGGCAAAGGCTGACAAAGTTAATCGGGTGGTTCTTCGGGCGAAAATGAAGAGAGAAAACATGCAGTAGGTACGATGTATATAAGTGATTAAACTATCTACGTAGGTACACACATTTAAGTAGGTATTTACATTTTCATTAATTTGGTAAGCCCATATGGAAAATTTCACATACTATCTATGAAAAATATTTAAATAAAAACAAAGGACGACTGCAAAGTTAGGTGTGTCACATTGCTCCCTTGTATTCGTTACATGAGTGTTCAGTTTACTGGAAAGTTTAAAATAATCTTAAAATAATTAAATTAAAATTGAAATAATCTTCAAAAAAAGTTTAAAATAATCTTAAAAGATAAACTTAAATCCCTAAATATTCGCTGGAGATCAAACGAAAACAGTAGAAGTCTGAAAATGATTTGAGGTTCGCGCATCGCGCGATCGCGTTGAAACTCACATGAGGTGATCGTTTCGTGATTTCCCAACTATCTTTCAAATTTCAACGAGATCAGATGAACCGGCAATGAGAGATAGTCGTATGATGGATTTTACGTTGAGCCTAACCCGCACATTCCCAGAAAATTTCATTAATGTCGTTTGGGTACAGAAGAGCTACGCTTGTTGCAAGGATTTCATATTCGCGCATGCTATAACACTAATGATATAATGATAAATATATATCATTATATATATACTGAAAAGTAACTTTTCAGTATACATATACTGAAAAGTAAAACGCGAGGGGAAATTTCAATTTTGGAAACAATGTTTTTTTTTCCATCTCCCGAAAGTTGAAGCTTTCGCTACATATCTACTTATAGAAGTATCAGTCATGCAGCATGATCGTATGAGCGAATTTTAGTAAATTATCATACTATATTATGTTACATTGTTTTGGAAATTAAGGACTTTGAGGGAGAAGAAATTTTTAGCTACCAATTTTATGGCAAGAAACTCTTTCTAAATAATATTTTGCGATTCAAAAAGAGATTTTGGATTTTTTCTAACTTTTTTGGAGTTTTTATCGATTTATTAGCACATTTTAATTAAAATTAAGTACATTTTTCAGCATAATGTTGCATGTAAATGTTTTAATGTTCTATTTTATAATTAATAAACTTTATTTGAGCAATATTCTGCTAAAAAATATAATTTAACGATTTTTAGCCTTTTTTGCTGTTTAGCGATTTTTTTAGCACTTTTTTGAGGTTTGATCAATTGAATGTGCTCAAAAAATGCTGGCCAACGAACTCGTCTTTGCGTTGGGAAAGATTGATTTTTCGGCTCAAGAACGGAATTTTTATCTCATTCCTAAGAAGGAAGGACATATATGTATATATATATATATATATATATATATATATATATATATATATATATATATATATATATATATATATATATATATATATATATATATATATATAAGCGTTAAACTCTAGGATTCGTTTCAGAATGTCTCAAAACGGATTTCAATGAAGAAAATTTTCAAAAATTTTGATTTTAAAATTTTTTGAGCCATTGCAATAGCTTCATTTTCTAAGAAAATTCGCGAATAGACTCGGAATATTGAATCAGTAGTACCTACGTATTCAGCAACAATTATTACCTACCAAAGTTAACAATATAAAGATTGATTTTTTTCGACCTTGACCACTTAAACAGTTATTTCACCTATAGGAATTCCTGAGGGTTGGTCTGTTAAAATAATGAACAGTTTTCTTCACCAACTTCCGAAAAAATTATTTATCACCTTCAAGACTGTAGATGAACTAAACAAATAGGATAAAATTCCAAGGTTTAATAACAGTTTGATAGGTAGATGGCAACTAGCAGTGAATCGACTTGGATAAATTACTTACATCTTTTTATAATGACATATACTCATATTAGTCCCATTTTTGCAGTTCAATTGCATTTCACGTATATGTACCTATCTACCAACAAGTTTTAAAGCAGAAATCTGCTGAAGGACTACACCTTCTCTTCTAATCCTATGGGCGATGAATATTCAAACGGCTCTCGAGATGCAAATGGACTCCTGTCAGCGTCTGTTGATAATGTCATTTTCACTTCTGGTCACAAAAGAAGTCACGTCTTGGACAACAGTCCCTCCCACTCCGGTGTTGACAAGTGTCTTCCTTATGTCACTTCAGCTTTCCCCGTATTGACTCTAAATTCAGTTTTAGTTCGTAACTACAAGATGCAGGTGTTTCTGTGAACCGTGAGATGATTCTGTTAAATTTGAAGATGTGACCCGTAGAGATGATGGACGACCGCAGTTTGCCAGCCAGATAACGAAAATCGCATTACCTACTCAATTATATCTAACTATAGGGTGGGTCTGGAACAATTTTTCTTTTAAATTTATTAATGCCATTCATTAATACAAGAATGTAAGTACATATACACAAAAAAAAAAAAAGATAAGAAAGTATTTGATACTTCGATAATGGATACAAAAACAACACATTTCAGTTAAAGTTTGGCAGTTACTGATCTCCAAAATTTATAAAAATTGTCTGGAGGTCAGGAGTTCAAAAAACAAAAACAGAAAATATGACGAGTGCTATCATTACACAAATATGCACCATTACATGACTTAATTAAAGACAAAGGAATGATATCTTAAATGACACAACAAGTACATATTACATTCTACCTAACAAACCTTAGTCTCTGATCGGTCATAGGTCTACCTAAATTCTATTCATCTTTGCTGGCATGGGTTAGTTGAAACAATACAACTTCTCCATTGGTTAACGCCAAATTCAAGTCCCCTTTTCGGTACACCCATAATGTACCACAAATTGAAGAGAATCACTTTTGCACTCAAGACGGATATTAATTATAGATTATTTCACGTGTTTCAGAAAGAAGATGTCAGAGCAGAACATGGAGCCAAAGCTCCTGCAAGACTCTTTGAAAGCTGCCTCACCCATCCTTATCAGGATACTCGAACTCGTAAGTAAACCTGAGAGAAGTGATGTGATGAATTATTCACTCTTCGTTGTGGCGCAATCCTTCGCCTATTAATGTCATTTATCCCTCCAGCTCGTCGAGACGCGTGCGCGTTTAATAAGGCGAGTGATGTTTAAACCTCCTAGAAAATATCAATTTCTGTGCCAGACTGTGACCGTGTAAAAACCCCGTGACTAAGCCATCTGGTATGAGCTTTCACATAATTTTTCCAAAGCGATTTGTCCAATTACATTTAAGTTGAGTGTTGAGGATTTTGTCCTCCACTATAAAAACTATAAAAATTGTTGACAATTTTCAAACTTTCTTAGACTCCGAGAATAGCCATTATTCATTTACTATTACTAGGTACTTAAACTCATTATTTAAACATAGCTTCCATTCAATCTTTAGGGAACCTACCTAAGTTGGATAATATAAACTCATTGAACATTTAAATGAGGTATTTTATCGAATTACATTAACCAAAAAAACGTGGAAACCGAATCAATTAATACATACATTTAAAAATTCGGAACACAATTCACAAAGTCTACTGATAAGAGGACCTGATGTGGAGATGAGATGTGCCGCATTTGATGATAACTTTCTCCACGCAAATTGAAACGATCTGGAAAATATGGATTCATTTTCCCATGCATTTTACCCCAGTTTTTTATTTTCTGGAAAACCGAAGCTTTTTTTTCCCCAACTAAAGTCGAAAACTATTTTGATTCTCCTGTGCATTTACTTTGCTTATACGCATTGGGGATCAAATCTCCTACATGCAACCTGAGGCCAATTCCATCTGGCATAAGCAATGGCAGGGTGAGGTCACTGGTCTGCGTGGTGTCCTTCAGGACTTGTGTCTGGTAATTAGGCCCTTTTCTTACCCAACTCCCAAGGAGGGATAGAATAGTGGTCAACCGGGTTGCCACTGGCCATACCCGTCTTAATCACAGACACCTACTTAGAGTAGAAGCTCAAGATTTTGTGTGGGAGATGTGAGGGTGATCTGTCCATCCGCCACTTCCTGAAGGACTGCCCAGACCTTATGGACCTCAGAGAGCAACACATAGGCCCCCTTAGTGGGTTGACGTTTTATCTGTTGTCAGTGGACATATGTCCCTGTTGTTGTACCTGAGAGCTGCTCATAGTTTTATCTTACTTAGCTGGATTTGTATAGCACCACGTATTTAGTTACCTGTATGCTTATTCATCATTTAATATTAGTAGCATTATTGTATTTCTAAGGTTTTTTATCCGCTGTAGGGACTAAACAGTGGTCATCGTTTTCCCCTCTCCAATTTGCCAGTAGAGTCCATGATAGCACTCTTTTTAGTAACTGAAGGTAACATGGCTCCCCTTAGAATCGTGCCACTCCCAGTGTTTCTTTAGACACCTAGTTCAGTATCGCTAATGACCATTTTGGTTAAGGTGGACCTTTAATAATTTTTTTTAAAATTGATTCTCAAAGCTAAAGGACATGTCAATTCGATAACGCAGAGCAGCGAAGTGAAAAAATACGATAAACCATGTTTACCTTGATATTTTTGACTATACTTGAAATTATTTACTCGATGACGAAAACTTTTCCGATTCACTTAGACACATTGGTACAGATACATTTTTTCTCAACACCTGATTGATATGATAATAATAAGAAGCCAATGCCTGGATATCACCATGCGGTTTTCTCGATCTTCTGTCATGCAGTGGCTTCAAAACTTGAGCGGCTCCATTTTCACGGGGAACTATTTTCATCGGTCTGTCCCAATCCCTAATATTTATTGCCCACAATAAATGTGGAACCTATGCTGTTATTCTAGCTTGACAAAAGTTATTTACACTGCCTTTATGTTTTCAGGTTATCGGGGCCCTTTGCGTGTTCCTGATATTCGTTCCGTTCGACAACAACCTCCAGCGGAACATCCACCGCTCGGGGGTCGTCTGCATCGCATTCGCGCAGGTTCTCATTGTCAATACCGTCATCCTCATCTGCCATTTCCAGAGACATCCTTTCCCTAAGATAGCCGTGAGTAAAGAGATTTATCACATTTTGATTCTTAGATATTAGCAAATTTTCGTAAAAAATGAATACCCATAATATTAAACCTTTTAGGAAAGTTCTCGTTCAGAGCAAATCAGTTCCTATTGAGCAAATAAAAAATAACCATGGCAATTCCCCAATGGGGAATTTCTGGCATACTTAGCTGTCTGAACAAGTTCAGTTTAACATCCGCTTTCTATCTGAGTTTCTTGCGAAGTTTATTCACCTGATTTTCCAGAATTTAAGTGTCAGATCTAATAATTCCCTCTAAATTTTTTTTTAATTCGGATAACAGTAATTTCTAAACATGCCCGTAAGAGAAATCGTTCATTGCTGATACGAGAATTTGATTCAGCGCCTCCGACTGCTGATTTGCAGTTCGAAATTCCGAATGATTAGTGTACAAAGAGAGAGAGAGAGAGAGAGAGAGAGAGAGGGGGGTTTTTTTAACCGTTGATTTCTAATCATAAATTTATTGGTCCGATTTCGTTCTAACTCGAGAGGTTGTTGGGTCCAGGATGATGCCCTTTGTATTTTATCACATTTTCTTGAATAATAGGTAACTATTGCCATACGTAAAACTAATATTGGATGACACTCAGAGGACAATGGATCGATTTTGATGAAATTTTCAATTATTGTGTGGGTTGACCTTTAGCTAAATCCTGCACATGCAAACATGAATTATAGCCCTACTTTGCATTCTAGCATGTATGAACACGTATTAGATACCGTTTTAGTTTGAATTCAATCATTTCGACTCGTACTTTGTTCTTCAACTAACTCTATACGTCCATGTGACATACGTGAGGAAGTTATTCTGCCCACCCAACTTCGCAGACGTTTTCGTTCACTTACCGTAACCGATTACAGCTGAACAGCTTATTTGATAGTCACTTAACTTGTTGTTACATTAGTTTATTCGGTAAGTTTAATGAAACCGGATCAGGGCCCGGTCCGGGCAATGATAAACATTATGAAAGAAGGCACTTTTTTGTGTGGTAAAATCACCTTTTCTAACGACACAGACTGGTACAAAATATAGAAGGTAATCAAAGATAATTGACTGGAAAATTGATCATAAATTATGCATAAGTGTTATCAAACGTATTTTGGAGATCGATAATGCAGAACTGGGCCGAAAATTGAAGGGCAGAGAAATTATGAGTAGATCAAGTACAACAGTAACGTGGTAGAAGAAAATTGAGTGATCTATCCATACACACAGTGGAATTTACAGTTTAGGAATTTAAAATTTAACAAGTTGTAATTGCAGTCATATAAAACACTTGCAGAGAATGGAAACTGTAAAATTTGTCACAACAAACATCAAAATTTATTTGAATCATATACGATGAAGTGATGGGATAAATCCCTTGATGAACAGAAAGGGTTGTGCTCAGATGGTGTTGAGAAGCGTGTCTTCCCGCCTGGCCGCCCCGAGCCAGGATGCCCCGATCGGCCCGGACCCACCCTCCTTGACGGCTCCCGGGGCCACCTGGCCATTACTGGACAAGCAGCCTTTGCGGATGTTGTTGCACGCATCCTATGGAATCATCAAGGGCCAAAACTCCTGCCCCTTCCTGAAGGTTCATGAGGTTGAATCAGATAACTTAGATAGGTACCTACGTCATTCTTCTTTCATTCAACCCTACACGCAGACCCACACCATCTGTGAACCCTATTAGGCTTTCACTGCTCCGCCACATTTTCCTTGCTCCTCTGATGCACAAGGATGCAATGGAAACTGTTAAATATTTCTAGGTAGAGTGATGGCCTAATCTGCCAGTCACAGAGGTCATTAGCAACCTATACACTACATACGAGTACATGACCAATTTGAGAGATCCGCTGGATTTTGATTTTACAAATCAAGCCGAACATTGTGATGTACCGAAAAAAGGCGGCAAGCGAGAAACTTGCTGTCAGAGCATTCACCATGGTTGATGTATCCACCCAAAAATCTTTATTTTCTACTAAAATAAACTCAAGTACAACGTAGAACATTACAGGAATCGTCGCTTTGCGGTGACATTGTTCATGTTGACATGGCCTTATGGCCAAGCCCTATGGCTTGGGGTCAATCCAGATTTTCCTTAACAAAATCTACACTGTATGCAAATTCATTGGTACATAGATATGTCTGCTTGTAACTATCACTGAAAATGAACTATCGCCAAGAAACAAAGTCGTATTTCAGTCCTAGGAAATACGTTAGGGAATCGTAGCCAGTTCTTGTTCTATGACACATCTTTTTGACATCGCGTGCGGTCATGAACGTGACCTCCCACCCACCGCTCGGACCTTACGATTGTGTCTATCAACTCAAACTGTTAATATCTGAGGAGATGGGGAACGACAATAAACGCATCCAGCAACCTTGAGCTAGAATATGTCCCCACTTCTGTCTTTCGGGAGATATAAGCAGTCGAAGTGACTCACGCCTTGCAATGGGCGGGGGTAAGACGTGCCGGCACATTCACGATGACTCATTAATATAAAGTGGATCTCCAAGAGAAAAATTATGGATTTGAGATACAAGTCCGTAGTACCTAGAACAGCGACGGCTAAAAAGCTCACTTCAAAACTTCAAATGATTCAGATTTTGACATTTGCATGTCTTGGTTTTGGTTCATAAACTCGAATATCGTAACGAAAACAAAGCGAGTTTGGATGCTTAGGAGTAATATTTTTTACTATTACAGCTTGATTATGTTTTGTTGCTACGATTTCATAAACCATTCAGTTGGGGTTGAAATTTCTTATTACAAGGGCCTGTGAACTTCCAATCCTAGGTTCATGGATACCTGTCTACATAGGTTTAATCTACAGGATAACCCACAGTGCAATCGGTGCGGAAACCCCAATGGATCAATTAAACACATCGTGATGGAGTGCCCTTTATTTTACCCTGAGAGAGACAATTTACTTAAAAAACCAACTACCCTGGTCAAACTTCCATTTTATTACATCCACATATTGTCAATACCTAGAATAGAAATTTACAAAGCCCTATATGAATATATAAATAACTGTAACATCTATATATAATTTTATCAAAAATATAATGAAATGGCTGTATAACATAAAGATAACGCAGGCTAATAAAGGTACCTTCCTATACTCATATGGGGTATTTGCGAATTACATATTTGCTCTATGATTTTCTGTTGGTTCATTTCAGCTGTACATCTTCTCCTTCGTGGCTGGAGTGTTTCTTCTTACGGCGGGCAGCATTCTGATAGCCGACTGGTGGATGTTCATCAGGAGCATCCAGTTTCACCCGCCCAAGATGTTCCTGGACCTCATGCTGTCCTGCGGCATCTTCTCCTACTTCTTGTCCATCATCACATTCATCGATATTTACCTAACTCGTAAATTTTACTAAAAAGAAAAAAATGACGAATATGTCGTCAGGGTTTTAAAGTAGACATCTCATCACGTGACGTTACCCACATGTACAAACTTTTTTAATATGTATTTTTTAAATAATTGTTCAATCAATGGTGCATAATGTAAGTGACGAATTTGTAGATGCGTTCGAACCAAAGTTGAGCACTTGATATGAAGTAATATTCTATGTTTAACCGACACATCTCTTAAACCTGACTGATATGTACCGTAATGCGATTCGTGTTCAACAAAACTTTTTCTTGAAGTTTAAAGCCAAACAGTAATTTGAATTATACTGGTTAAGAATACAACTCCTTAGTAGGTTAAACAAGAAATTGTATTTACTTGCCCTTGGCCTGTCTTCAGAAATTCAACATTCAACTAGAACCTACGAAATGACAACCTGATGCTCAATTATACGTCCTGCCTATATAAAGTATAGAGAAAATGTTAGTTCGTAGTGGCTAGAATTTCATTTTCTGATTTATGAAAATAAGTAGGTACTTGGGTTCCTACCAAAATATGAATAACTACCTAATTATTAACGTTCAAAATAGGAAGAAAGGTTCGGAACCACCTAAAGCTATAGTATCTACCATTAATGATCTAGTAATTCCAAAGAATACAAAATTGCAGAGAATAACAAAATGCTTAGTGGATTGACGTTGAAAATTTATTAAATTAAAAAATTGTTCATCCTTTGGTAACGTTGATTTTATTTCATAAAATCTTTCACTATTAAGAAATGGAAGAATAAGAAGAAGAAAAAGAGTATAGGTACATGAAATCATTGAAGAATAAATTCTGTTAAATGAATTACACATGAAACATTCAAGAATTTGTAGTTATAGAACGTAGGTAATGGATTGGTAGGTGATAGGTATGTATTGCGTAATTGTTCTTTATAGTACCTACATGCTCCTTACCGAACTCCAAAACTTTTAGACCTCCAAAAGACAGGTCAAGGATGGTGACTACGGTTTCTTTTGCATCTTCACAGCATATTTTTTATAATTGATTATGTAGTACAAATGAACCAAAGCGTATTGATTGTAGAAATACAAAGACCAATTTAATTATTATGAACTTCATTATCTATACCTAATGTAAAGTTTTACTTTTATAACTGACATCATGTTTGTAAACTTAGTTAACGCAGTCCTTGGAGGTGATGACGTTTTCAGATCAATCTTCAACATCAATCACATGATCAATCATCTTCAAGATCAATAATCTTAATAATTATAGATATAGCTTATATTATTAAAATATTGAATTGGTATTTTGATTCAGGAAGCTAGTAATTATGGCGACTTAAACATCACCTTAGAGGATTTTTTAGTTTTGAACTATACGTACTTTTCTGGATTTATCGTGATCTGAATACCTAATGTTGATATTGTCATGCTTGATTATATTTGTATACTTCCTGTCAACTATTGAATATAAGCAGCTAGCAAGAGAACTTTCAATCTATTGAGCTTAATGAAATACTTGCATCATACAAGGACAGGTATATAGATGGGTAGGTACTTTTCTTTCCTAACATGATTTGTATCGGTAGCTGAACAAGTTGTTTATTCGTCTAATTAAGTTTGTAATTTAATAAGCTAACTGTAAGAAAATTTACAGCAGTAATGCATAAGTGCACATGTGTATAATATAGGCAATTGAAATAATGCTACAGATGTATGAATCAGATAGGTTTTTAGTTAATTTATAGGTGGTAAGTTATACCTTTTAAAGTTAAGCCCCGAAATTCCGTCCACTGATGATTATTAGGTTAGAGTACCTATTTAAAATAAGCTTTCATGCTGCTGTAAAGATGTAGGTATTTCCTGTTATGAAACGCTTTGCCCAAACACTGTTGAAGTTAGATTGGTAGGTATTTTAACAATGATCTAATTATATGCTTTCTAAGGTGCATTCAGCTCGTATTGCAAATAGCAAGATGTAAAATTGAAATTATTTTTTATCCTAAGTAACATATAGTAGGTTGTAGTACATTATTATTTCTAGTAAGGAAGTAATAGTAATTTAGATAAGAATTAATAAATTTTAGCGTACAGAAAAGCCAAAGAATAATATATTGATTAAGTTGAATGTTGTATGTAGTAGGATGTACGATGTACAGCGAGACCTTCCGACCGTAGTTCAGTCAAAAAAGGCCAGCGACCTATGAGTCAGAAGAGAAAAAATCTAGTCTCCTACGTCTCGCAACATAAAATTAATTAATATTCCCACCTGTATTTTAAGAAATATAATGACAATTAACTGGGCACCTGGTGTAAAGATGAGTACCTACCTACCATTTTGGAACTAGACCCTATAACTAGACCCAATTTCTTCATCAAATTAGACCGAACGAAAGTTCGGAACAAGAGGATTGTACAGTAGGTAGATT
Organism: Adelphocoris suturalis; assembly: GCA_030762985.1. NCBI lineage: Eukaryota > Metazoa > Arthropoda > Insecta > Hemiptera > Miridae > Adelphocoris > Adelphocoris suturalis. Next base: position 62,806,248 of record CM061041.1, read on the forward strand.
CAAGTATGAGGTTCTGGATAGTTTGACCTGACAAAAAAGTTCAAGTCATAAAGCATCATTTCAAGTGCGAATTTTTACTGCTAATCGTGCAAAATAACTTCCAACGATCTTAATTAATATGAAACAAATGTAATTGGTTATTTCAGCTAAAACAAAAATTTTTCAATATTTCATCCACCCATTTAAATACAACTTTTTAAAAGCACATAATATTATTGAAATCTTTAAATACAATTTTTTATGCAAACGCTGAGGTATCGACTTTACAAACGTGTTTTAAGTTCGTTTTTTGAAATTTAAGCACAGTTTTAGTCATCAAAGTGCTGCTCTCCGTACAAAGGCTACCTTTCTTTGTGACGCTCTAATTGTGGACGAACGAATGGGTCACTGTCTGGTTTCCCAGGACAGTTATCGTCAGAAACCACATAAAAAATGTAGGTTCTTACCTATAACGTAAGATTTCAAAATCCAAAAAACGTTTCAGAATGGTGAAGTTGAATTTAAGGATTGACATTTTTTAAATTTTCGAGGTTGTACTTAACAACATTTCTTATTAGAAAACTTGTTACATATATCAATTCAAATAAGTAGATTGGTCTCAATAGAACCGACTACTAGAAATTTCTAGAGCGCTGCAATATAATACGTCCTGAAGAATTGAAATACGGTCCATAAAAACGAGGGAACCCACCGACTTACCAACTCTAAACAAGATATAATATTTTGAAGACACCCATTAATCTCAAAAAGTAGGCACACGTACAGTAATTCACTGATAATTTTAAAGTTTTTCACATCGACCTAAATGTCCGTCCATTTCAGAATTTTCTCGTTATACCTACTTGATACATTTTTTAAACTCTAGAATAATAGTACTATGATATAATTATTTTGCTTAGACTTGTTTTGTAAGTTTGTAAGATTTTTTAAAATGTAAATACAATAAATATACAGATTTTGAAGTGAATTTAGTTTTTTCTGAACCTATTTCTATTTTGAGTTGGCGTTACGGGCTCCAGGTAAGAATTTATCATCGAAACTGCAACTTTTTATAGTCGAAACTCTAGAATTCCCTAATGATATGCTTCGATAAACCTATATACCTACTCGGTTTATTAATGATAGACCATTGATATGTCTAATTAAGCTATCCAATACGGAAACAAAACCTTTGTGTATTAATTCGCACCTTTTTACTACCTATGTTCTTACGACTTACCAGTTCTGATTGCTCCCATGTTGACGTTCGTTTAGGTTTATTATTTTCAATAATTAACCTTTGTAATCGACCAAGAAAATTTTTGTTAACCCCCCCCCCCCCCCGTCCCTTCAAAATTTGTTAGATTCGGTACGTTTCAAAATGAGTAGAATCCAAAAATCGATCTTAAAAAATCCGTCTGTCCGCTGTGCGCCGTCAAGAGCTTTTCTCCGAAACTACTGGACCAAAATTTATGAAATTTGGCTCCAAAATCATCCATCGGCCGGGTATGTGCCAATAACATCAGCATCGGTTTTGATCAACCATGAAGGGTAGTAATTGGGGGCAAACATATTTAAGAATCATCTCGAAAACTTTCAAGCTAGCAGTGATGATTTTTTGCTTGTCAATGATAAATATAATCATCATTACTCTGTGAATCGCGATATAATTTGTAGGGCATTTTTCTAGAACTTATACCCCATTACCTACCGAGTTTGAACGAAATCGGACTGACAGATGATAAAAAAATCGACGTTTTGAGAAATTCACGTTTGCGCATGCGCACAGGCTAATGAAAATTATACGGGACCGTCTAGGAGCTAACCCGCACAATCCCGGAAAATTTCATCGGAATCGAACTGAAACTTGGTATAGTTTTGGGCGTGACAAGGATTTACCACAGACAGACAGAGACACGGAACCAAAATTGATCAGCAACCTCAGAAACGCAAAAAGTAAGTGGAAATGTTGATTTTGGAGGATTTTTGACTTCTATCACGAACACAAAGCTTCCCTACCTTCGGTTGTGAAGAAGCAAAAATAATGAAAACGAATCCATTTCACTCCATTCTAGACCGAATCCGTGAAATAAACCAGATATTTAACTGAAAAACGTTTGGCTACGAACACATTAAATTTGTAGTTCTCATGGCTCTGGATGAAGAACCGGTGGTATGGTAGTCCGTACCTCTTGATTTCCTTTAGAAAATTTTGATTAAAATTCGAAAATTTTGCTCCGAATTTAACTGAGAGATAAATGGTTCGAATTTTCTTTAAAATGTTCGGCATACCGTTCTGATAGACGATTTATATCGCCTGACTACTTACCTACTTGCGTTTTCAGAAATAACCACTTTTAATTTCATGATTTTTTATTTTTCTAGGTTTAAGCCGCACCTCAACCAGAAGGGTCATTAGCGGCATTGAACAAGGTGTCCAAAGGGACAGCAGAAGTGGCACGATTGCCACCCTTGACTAAAAAGGAGCGCCATCATGGACTCCACTAACAACTCGGAGGGGAAAAAAATGAGGGGTACAGTGATGACCACTGTTTAGCCCCCAAAGTGGATTAAAAAAAAAAACAGCAAAATTAAAGTAATACAACTAAGACTAGATGTAAAATAGGCTAATAACTATATACATGCTACTATATGCAATCAGCAAAGTGAAATAAAACTACGACTAGATGTATATATCACAGATCAGATAACACAGTTCGTAGTAGAGCTCTGTGGCTCAGGTACAACATGGGGGCTGATGCTGGACTCGGAGGTCCACAAGGGCAGTCCTCCAGAAAGTGGCGGATGGACAGATCACCCCCAAACCTCCCACACACAACATCTCGAGCTTCTGCACTAAGTAGGTAAGTGGTCTGGCGATATAACTCTTCTATCAGGACGGTATGCCTAACATTTTAAAGAAAATTCAAACCATTTATCTCTCAGTTGAATTCAGTGCAAAATTTTCGAATTTTAATAAAAAAAATTCTAAAGGAAAGCAAAGGTGCACGGCAGCTAGATCACCGGTTCTTTATTCAGTGTCCTGAGAACTAAGAATTTAATGGGAAGCTTTACGTTTTTCAGTTAAATATCAATGTTGCTGGGCTCTTGATCTAAGAGTAGCAGTGGCGGATCCAAGGGGGGGCCATTGGGGCCGAGGGCCCCCCCCCCCCCCCAAATCCCACAAAAGTAGTTTTTTTTTAATTCTTTTTTTTTTTAATGGTTTTTATGTTTAGTTTAAAATGACTTCAGAATATGTTTCCCATAATGATTTGAAAATGTCCAAATCGATTCCGTTTTCAACATTTTCAACCGGGTGCCACGCTCTTTAAATTCGAAAAGTATTTAATCCCATTGTTTCATCTATTATGCACCTTTTTGTAGACTTTTTTTTGTTTGGTTATTTTTTGTTATCGAAACTAAAGATGAATTTGAAACTCGTTCATATTAATTTTGCCAATGCTTTTCACCTAAAAATCAGTTTTCCTAAATCACTCATTAGAGCTCAGGACAGTAAATATTCGAGTGTCACCGTTTGAGTTCAAGGATTCAATTTTCATTCGCGCTGTTTTGCAAATTTGTTGTACAAGTTTAATTTAATTTGCCCGATTCCCGCCAATACAAGTAGCGCCATCTATTCTTACTATGAGTTTGTGTATGTGTGTTTAGAGGCGGGATTAAGCTAGAATGCTTGCATTGCACTTGCCAGTGTTGTATCACGTGACCGTTCATTCAATTTAAAAGAGAGTGACAGCAAATTTCGCACAATCTTGTTGGTCGACACACACACAATCAAGAAATTGATTGAAGATTTATTTTGCTTTGTCGATGCGTACAGCGCTATTCGAGATGAAGATGTCAATGAACATACTGGGGAACATCGACTTACCGGCGTAGCTCTAGGCCACATCGTGGAGGATATTGTGGAGTCGGCTTCACTGGATTTGTCACAATGCGTAGGCGTAGGTACAGACAACTGCAACGTCATGGCAAGTGACGACGTGGGAGCGATAACAACTCTTAAACTAAAAGCACCGTTTGCAAAAAGATGTCCTTGTTTCAATCATTCATTAAACAACTCTTTGGGAAAAACCTCCACCGTGGTTGATAGTCGGAATGCCGTTGGTACTATGAAAGAAGTGATCCAGTTCGCCAATTCGTCCGCAAAACGAACTAAAGTTTTCAAGGCAAAATTAGGGTCTTCCTTTACAGGCTTGTGCGAAACAAGATGGAGTGAAAGGCATGATGGCATTCTGCAGTTTCGAACAACGTTGCTAAAAATCACAGATGCGTTTGAAGATATTGAAAAATGGAGCGATAGGAAAGCAGCATCAAAGGCTTTTTGTCTGAAAACTGCTTCGCACAACAGCCAGTTTTTAGTATCTGTCATCGTTCTTTCTGACATTTTGGGAATCACTCGGCAACTTAGCGTTTTCTTCAAGCTGAAAACCTGGACCTTCAAGGAGCAAGCGATGCTCTCAAAGACGTGCTAGCAATTTTGGAGAATCGCCGGCAAAATGCAGAAGATCATTTCAAGTGCCTCTTTGAAGAAGTGCGAACAATGGCCCAGGACTTGGACGTGGAGATATCGGTCCCATGCACTACAAACAGTCAAAATCATCGCAATAACGTTCCATTTCAAAATCCGGAGCATTATTATTTGCGGTCAATATATATTCCAGCTTTGGACCACGTTATCGCAGATCTGAGCGAACGTTTACCTGAAGAAACATTAGAATGTTTTGGTCTTTCTGTATTTGTTCCTAAGAACATGAATGATTATAGGCAGGATGTTGAAACAGCTATTTCGTTGAGTAAAACTTACAAATCTTTTCTCAACGTCCCCGAAGGCACTGAAACTTTGAAGATGCGCCATGAATATGAAGCCTGGGTACAAAAATGGAAGAGGGAAAAAAGTCGGGGTAACTTACTTCCAGCAACCGCAATCGAAGCATTGAACTTGTGCAATCAGGATCAATTTCCGCTGATTTGGAAAATGCTCCAACTTTTTTCAACTTTACCAGTGAGCAACGCCACGTTGGAACGTTCTTTTTCGACTCTTCGAAGATTAAAAACATGGTTAAGAACTAAGATGACTGAAGACCGACTTACTGGCTTAGCTCTTCTGAATGTACATCTTGACATACCTGTTAATAGCGACAATATAATCGAAAGATTCGCCAAACAAAAAGCAAGACGACTCAATGTTATCATTTAAACAGAAAGCACAAAACTTGATGTTTGTAAATTGCAAATTTTAAATTATAAAAGTATATTGTAAATAAATAATTGTTAATTTTACAATCAAATTTAAAACAGTCTTTTATTTATTTATAGAGCAAGAAAAAACAAAATTGTTGCGATATTTGAGATTAAATCCCCCCCCCCCCCCCAAATGTTTCTAGATCCGCCACTGAAGAGTAGGCAGCCATTTTAACCGAATTCTCAAGTGAATTTCGTGATTATTCTTTTGTTCGATCTCAACTTTAGTCTAGTTGAGGAACAAACTTCGATCCTTTTAACGACAACACTGCTCAAGCGTAGTTCTCAACCGATTTTTATGATTCTTTTTGTTCAATTTAAAATTTAGTCTAGCTTTGGAGTTTCATATAGGAATTTCAAATGTCAATGTAGAAGAGGTTGAATAGAGGGGGTTAATAACAATAAATCGTTATTTTCATTATTCTCATCTGATTTTTTTCCGATCCACATTTCAGTTTAGTTCAACGATCTAAACACGTTTAGGTACCTACCTATGTCGTAGTCTTCTAGTTAGGTATGCTACAAACCTTGGGAGTTCGAAACTAACGATCGTTGGGGATAAATCTTTCTTTTCACAATCTTTTTGTTTAGATGTGAAAAAATCGGGGTTTTCATTTTGGTGGCAGATTAATTGTGATATTGAGTGACATAGGTCGAAATGAACTACCTATCTTTACAATCTTGTTTTGTGGTTTCACTACCTATTTTGTTACAAGTATTTGGTCTCTTTGTCCAACTATTCTCAGTTAATTCAAATTTAACTGAGATTAGGGGGGAGGGAGGGTTACCGAAAAATGGTCAGACTTTCATCTTTCTTTGTTTGATTTCACATTGTAAAAGTTCCAGTTATACAGCAAGATGAATTACAAGATTTTTGTAAAATATCGTATTAATATTATGTTACAAAGGCACTACCTATTTACAAGGAGTAGCCCATAAAAAATACGAAGATGAGAGGGGGGGAGGGAGGGTTACCGAAAAATTGTTAGGCTTTCATCTTTCTTTGTTTGATTTCACAATGTAAAAGTTCCAGTTATACAGCAAGACGGAATTACACGATTTTCGTAAAATATCGTATTATGTTACAAGGAGTAGCCCATAAAAAATAAAAAATACGGTGACGAGAGGGAGTAGCCCCCGTTGAGTTGAAATCAAGCTGTCATGAGCCCTGTGCTTTGACCAAGGCACCCGAGCCAAGGTGCCGTAGGATCCCCACAAACGCGGGTCCCGCCCCTCCTGACACCTAGCGGCCGGGGCGGTGACTAATGACATCACAGCAGTTTCTACCGAAGGTCCGAGGAACTTCCCCAAGGCGAAAAGTGAGCAACAGGTGCTCCGCGTGTAGCCTTGCACAACAACCTCCTCCCGCCACCTATGATCTACCCATGGAAGCTTGGGTATATATACCGCTCTAAAACATGTAAACTGACGGCTCGGGAACAGGCAAAAATATGATTGGAACTCTACTCTGTGGCCCATTCCCCACCATATTCGTGACTGCCATTTACCGCCGGAATCGTAAATTTTACTTTCAGTGACGTTTACGTATATTTACCTATTGTATTATTTATATTTTTACTTACGTGGGTACTAGAAAACACTATACCTTTTTCTTACTTACAGAGTTTCTTGGCATTTTCATGTCCATTCATAATATCTACCTAATTCCTTTTCAAATAACGATGATCGCCCCCTGCCAACTCGGGGGATAATGGTCAATCCTACCTATCTTGTTTTTGAGTTAATTTCGAATATTAGGTACTACCTATTGGTTAGTAATTTAGTCCAGGCAGCTTGTGTTTTTTAGCGGAAAGTTTCAAGTAGTTTTCATTTTTGGTTCTATAGAATATTTCGGACTGCTGAACACGAATCTGAGATTTGCCAACAACATTTTTTACCGGAAATGGGTTTTTCGCAAAAAACGAGGAAAAAATCTACTTTTCCCCGTTATTTTGCGAAAAACTCGAAAACTATGAGCTTCCCGTAAAAAATATGTGATGAATGAAATTAAGGTGGATTAAATTTCCTAGATTTTAGGTACCTACCTATGTATTTAAAGTTTTTTTTCCAAGACCAGTAAGTTCAACCGTTAGATCTCCACGAAAATGGTGGTCAAAAACCAAAAACTCAAAATCGGGAATTCTGGCAGGAAATCACTGTTTTTTGCTATAATTGATTACCTATGTATTATGCGAAAAATGTGTACTTTATTTATTTATATAGTATAGAGTGTTACTACCATTCGATTCAGCGTAAACAAATACGTAAAAACCAGCCCCAAACTCATATTTTCATAGAAAATAATTTTTTCAAGAAAACCCTCGATTTCATTGAAAAAACGATGTTTTACAACATTAAAACATAGTTTCCTCCCCTAATTAGCAAAGTAAAATTGACTACACGGTTGAAAAAGTGAGATTTTGGAGCAGTTGTCACCGTTCCTGTGTCTTGAAAAAATATTGGTTCTTATAGTTTAATTCCCGATTGAAAAAACTCAAGGTTTCCCAAATTAGGTAAAATTTTCATTTCAGAGGGCTTTTTTATTTCTCAAACCTTCATTCTAAAAAACGGTCAGGCATCTATCCGATAGGAAATTAAATGCTTTTTCCAAGTGTATCCTAAAATTTGAATTTACACAGCAAATTAAGGGAGTTACTACCACTTTAGTGACGTAAGGTTGAAAATCCGAAAAAAATCATAAATATTGAATTAATCGAAAACTAAGCGTTTAAAAATCTCCAAGAGGAACTTTTGATCAGAAATGAGTTCTAGAATCGACCCCTAAAGTAGGTACTTACCTACCACCATATGCGGGGCACCCTGGATACGAACATGAACGTTTATGCACTTTATGTGGTATCATTAGAATGTTAATTATGAGCATTTTTCACCTTAAAATTTTTTCTCACTTACCTATTATGAATCTTAGATCTGGGAGTGGTTGCAATCGACACAGCACTGAAAAATACTTCGACTGTGACACCCCACATGCCCTATTGTCACAAAGCATTTTTCGGACTACTAAATTGGAAATTTGAACCTGAAATTTGGGAGCGATTGGGCTGGCCAACGAACTCAACCAGTCTTTTGCCAAGACGGATTTTTCTGCGTTACCGTACGGTAACAAAAAAATGGGTAAAACGACTGAAAATGGAGTAGAATCCCGCCAACTATGCCTTGCTATCTCAATTCGTTCCCAAGATATGGTTTTTTAAAAGTTTTTTTGAGAAAACTACGTTATTTGCCATAAAACCCCACGTTCCTCCCCTTTGAAACAACTTTTGTACACATTTTCGGATTCACCGTTAAATTTTCTTCACGTTAAGTGCACATCCGAAACCAACTCCTAAGGACGGCGGTTGCAGTTCAAACATCAAAAATTGAAAAAGAAAAAAAAGAATAAATAAGTTTCTGAAAATTGACTTGTAAACTGACCTTCTAAAACGTGCTGGATGCTGTCAAATTTCAGGAAAACTTTAAAATTTAATCAGCTTTCTAATGCTATGGTAAACTTTGCGATTCCTTATCGATTTCATGGAGAAATTAAAGTTTGATTGCTTAAAAACAGTAAGCAACGGAACAGGTCTTGTCGTGATTTCTCAAGAGTAGTCAAAGGTCTCATAATATCGTCCTTATTTACAAATAAAATGTCACGAATGTTTAAGTGTTTTGCCTCTTTATTTACAGCTACTTTCATTTCAGTTTTGGTGATTTTAAAGAAGACTAAATTCTGTTTGCGATTTATTTACGTATCTACCAAGTACACAGTTCATACGTTTGTTTGGTGATATCCATTAGGTATTGTTTTTTTTTTTTGTTCTGAAATTCAGTATCTATAACGACCTTAGACTTACAACGAGGGTATCATTCATTTTACCACGATATCCTTGTGATTATCAATCTGAATCATATTACTACAACGACAACACAAAGTGCAATTGACATATACTTTGTTTTTTTCAAAAGGGAACCTCCATTTTGATTTGGCAGCCTATACTCGCTAGAAGGGTAGTGGGCCTCAAGGTGATTACCCTCGAATTTCATCAAGATCGGATCAAGTAGGTACCTACCTGACAACTACAGTGTAGCCCCATGTACTGCGCTTGTGTGAGCATACAAATCGTGGTCAAAAGCAATGCATTGAAACCATAGGGCAAAATGTTTCATGATCGAACTGGCTAGGTCCTGCAAGGATTCTCACAAATGCGATTTTAAAGTAACTCGTAGTTCTTATTCGCTCAAAATAGAGACGTTACGTAAGTAGTAGATTTTGACCTATGGAAGATCCATAGTCCCACTCCTATAGATACTAGCATCCCAATGAGTCCTTTGAGGAGGAGTAGATGATACAAGAAATCTGTACAGAAGCTGCACTGAAGAAAGCAAGCAATGACAGAGTTATGAACGCGCATTGTCAAGTTTTGTGCTTTCCCATATAAATCTCCTCTCCGCTCCGATTCCCCCAAATGAAAAGCGCCCACGGAACTTGCGATTTAAGTCTCGAAATAGTCGACAAGAAACGTATTAGGTAGCACCTCTATTGTTTTTATTGTAAATCTTGCCCAGTAGCAGCAGGTGCCAGGTCAACCATAATTTGCATTACGCGGGAGGGAGGAGTTGAAAATTTATGCATGAGGTACTTGATGATTATTTGTAACTTGAAATCACCCATCAAATTGGATGTAAAATCTCCTACATGGCGTGTAAATGCTAAATACTTCCTGATCCAGCCTCTGCCGGGAATACTCCCACCACCATCAAATAGCTCTTTACCTGCCCAGTGCTATTAAATAACGAAAATTCTTTTCCGTCTACGCAGTTTACCATGAAAATAAACCTCCAGCGCAATTATACATAAAATATTAAGAGATAACGGGGCATAACAACTTGAACAGTAGTACACAGTGAAGAACAGTTTTATTGAGGTAAGTAGCACAGCTTACTTATCTATAGCCATAGCAATAGTATTTACGATTCTAATACGGCATAGAAAGGTTACCTATTACCTAGCAGCTACATTGGCCGGTACGTAAAGGAAAGTATCCAAAACTACCAACACATAGTAGGTAGTAACGATTACTTAATAAATAATATAAAGTATTTATTAAGTATAATATTGATGTTGCCTATAAGTATTCTAATAAATATGATTTATTAATACACAGGTACCTAAGTGATGTCTTACAACTTCTACGCATAAACGAGAAGACGATGTCGTAGTTTTATGCAGTAATTTTAGTTTCAGAATATACATTTTAGGTTTTTCTATCCGAATTAAACCAAGAAATAAGGACATAATAAATGAAATAGGATTATTGGAAATAGAAATAAAACGTAGGTAATCGAGAATATAAAACATTATGCAACATGGTTTGGATCATCCACAACCAACGTATGTGTCTGCAATCAATTTACTGTTTCAACACTACTCTCATCAATAGTAGGCGGGACATAACTGCAAGAATTCAGGCAGGTTCTCCGTGAAACTCTAAATCTAACAAGCTGATAATTAATCGTGTCTTCTCGATTGGAAGACTTATTGAAGAATCAATGCTACAGTTGACACTTGTCAGAAACGTTGAAAAAATCAAAATGGCCGAGAACCTCATTGACCTCCCGTTTCTGGAACTCCTGAAACATTCAACGACGGAATTTATTCAAATGAAATCAATCACAATATTAAAAAGGGCATATAATATTTTTACAGAATAAATTGGAGCTGTACATTATAATTCATTAGAAATCTAATTATATTAATCATTTCAGCCTCGTTAGATCAATTCATGCTACCACCCCGACATCCCACTATACTACGTCTATATTCTGTGCGTATTAGGCACTTGTGATGTAATTAATATAGTCTAGACTTGAGTTCATTCGAAAATGAATAGAAGATAAGTTGAAAAATGAAATTTCCAGTGTACCAAAAGTTGGGAAATTATTTAAATAATATATATGTTACCGGCAAAGTATGAAATGCAGGCATTGTATACAATGACTAGTCGTTGAATACAATGCCTGTATTTTCTAGGCCAAGTATGCAATTCCTTCACATTCAACTCTCTTTAGACACAATGGCTAGGCAATGTACACAATGCCTAGGCAGTGTATATAATGCCTACCATTGATTTAGTCAAAGTATAAATACTCATCATTCTGACCTATATGTCCAACAAATCTGAATTTTTACTAAGGGATTGACTACTTGATGTTATGAACTTTTGAGATGCGAGCTTACGAGCATCCAGACCACCAAACTATACACATCATTCTGACCTATATCTCCAACAAAGGTGCCCAGACCAGGTAAGGATTGATCAGAAGGACACTTTGCCGAGTGCACGATCAGGCATTCTATACAATGCCTAGGTAAAGTATAAAATGAGACTCAATTTAAACATTGCAAAACATTGCAGAATAGGTTTTATCCAAACAGTGTAATCAGTTCTATAAGAACTGCCATTCATAACTGCAATAGAAGAGCATCGTTTCGTGTGTTCTCGTTTTGGGTATTGTGGTCGATTTTGATTTAAATCAGTTATTACACAAAAATCTAGTTTCTAGCTAAACACAGTGTTGAAAAGCTTGAACCAGGGTTGCCAGACTCGAAGAAGCAAAACACTGCAGATGTTAACAGAAAAATACTGTAGCTTTTCCCATTCAAAAATACTATAATACCGTAGATTTTAGTCAAAAACCGTAGAATACTGAAGACAGTCGAAAACACCTTAGCAAAGTATATTATGATGCCAAGCCATTGGGATTAGCACAGAAGATGATGGCCCCCATCATTGAAATACTCACCTTACATTTATTTACACACTTAGTGGGTGGGGAGGGAAGGAACCTCTAGAACAAATAACCAGTAACGAAAATAACGTCGAAAAAATTATATTTCACACAAAACACTTGCTTCACTTTACCCCGAGGACTGAAGGAACAACAACACCGAGACAGTAGAACACTTTGTCAAGACTAACGAATAACTTTCGAAATGAACGTCAAAATAGAACTTCACCAACAAAACAACTGATGACAGTGGATAACAATCTTAAGTTGTAATTCGCCGTAACCCTACAAATTGCAACTTGAGTAGGTACTTGAAATAAAATAATGGCTGAGATTTTTGTTACGATGTTCATAATTTTTCCTTTTCATTCCAATAAAACTGTAGAAAATTTGCAAAATACCGTAGAACTGGGGAAAAAAAACCTGTGTACCGTAGATCTACTGGAAATACTGTAGATCTGGCAACCCTGGCTTGAACAAAGGATGAAAATTTCAGGTTACCATAAGACACCATGCAAAGATCAGGTGACATAAGGAAGGGAATGTGGAAAACAAAAACTTTCCATTAACCTTCTTCATCTACTCGCTCATAGCTAATAATGCCTCAATCGGATTTGGGAAGGGGGGGCTATTCTATACTCTGGTTTATTCCCAGCTGGACCCATTCTGAGAACGGTCTTGTCCAGTGGCTAGTGTACGTCGTGGGTCCTTACTGAGTTGCTGGAAGCACTAGGTTTGGAATGCCTACTTTTTAGTGTGGAACACGATTTTATCCGGACCTTATTGCCAAAAAAAAAGTAATGAAAATGACGTTTCCACGAATGCCAGTAGCCATACTCATCACCTCTGTAGTTATGCAACATTGCATAATACTTTCATACATATCTCGACATTATTCTCCTTCTCTCGTTTTCCTGGAACGTAGCATTCCCTCGGAGTCACAATACCAGCTGTCTCAGTTGGTCTGGGGTTGGACTAACGACACAGTGAAACTGCTGGCCACTGGCTCAGCAGCTGCTTGCTGGAAGGAGTCCAGCAGTCGAGCAAGGTCATTGTCACGGTGTGTGATCAGACTCAAGTGAGTGAGGTAGTGATTAATTGTTTCATATTGTTTGGGGTGTTACCAACTCCGACGGCCCAAAAATATTTGATACCTCGTCAGAGCTCAAACTCATATCCTTGATTACTAGGGAGAAATTTCCTGCAGTCCAATGAGGTGAGCTATAAGGTTGATTTAATCAAAACTTTTCGACTATGGGAATTTTCCTTGAACGTAACATAACCTTGGAGTCAAATACCAGCCGTTTCAGCTGGTTTGGCTACACCACGGTAGTTTGGCACTAATGACACAGTGAAACTGCAAGCCACTGGCTCAGCAGCTGCTCACTAGAAGAAGTCCAGCAGCCGAGTGAGGCCATTGTATGTCTTTCGACTCAAGTGAGTAAGGTAATAATAGATGCTACGTCAGGGAATGTGATGTTTACAGTCTTGTGGCTCCAGAGGGATTAATTAATAGATTCAAATTATTTTAGGTCTTACCGTCTGTGTCGGCCCAAAAATATTTTTGATGCCTCGTCAGAGTTCAAACTCATGTCCTTGATTAGAAAGGAGAAATTTCCCATTAGTAACTGCACTCCAATAAGGCGAGCTATGAAGCCGATTTAATCAAACATACTACTGTGGGAATTTTTCTTGACTAACAGATTCTTAAATATACATAAATAATAGATTTAAATTGAACAGACCCACAGAATATTTTACCATCAAGTAATTCTACATCTTTCTATAAACAATTGTATGAATGTACTGACTCTGTGTTATTTCCAATTATTCTCAGAGTTTCCAAAAGTATTAGAAGTTTTAAATGTATTTTGATCTTCTGATATCTTATAGCTTGAAAGGATTATGAGATTACCTACATTAAATAAATATTGCTGGTCACAAATGAGTTAGCTCTGTTATGCTACAGTTCACTTGTTCTAACCATAGGAAAACTAAAACCTAAATGAGAGGCATTATCGAATCATGAAAGATGATGATTAAATATATATATATACTTTTATTATTCAGAAGAAGGATGCTAATCTTTGGAAGTGTTTGAGGTATGTGACTCTCAGAATTTTGCCTTTAAACTGGTCCCATTTTATCGGCGAACCTGGAGGTGTGGGGTTTGGGTGAAACCTCTTCTCAATTTACTCTTGCTGCTGCTCCATCCTGAAACCCAATCAACTCATCGCAGCTCCGCCATCTCTTTCTTGCTCCTCGGAGACACATGCTTGAGGCTCTTAGGATGGCAAAGGCCACTCTGGCCCTAAGCCACCCTCGCACTACTCCTTGAGGTCTTCCCCATTTGTCACTAAGCTTTTCTGCCATGATTTTTAGAAAATTTGACATCTGGGGTGCAAAATGACCATCTACAGAACAGATGAGAGGCGTAAATGTTGCCCGTCGGGCCTCACATGCGACCATATATTTTCGTTTTTTTTTTCTTCTGCTGACGAGAATATTGCGGCAACAGGTCGGGAACCATAAGAGGGAGCGTAGCTGTCAGTGACACGTACATCGAATAACGCCTCCCTCTGAGGTTCCCACACCCCCCTGCACGCCAAATCGCCTCTTAGACCTGGAACTTGGTCACTCATTTCGGTTATTATCGGTTCCTTTGTACAGTTTCCCCATGCAAGCATCATGCTAGCCTCCCCCAACAAATCTCTAACTTCATTATGTCTTCGTGTAACCAACCCGCCCATTTTGCAGCTAAGGGCATGTTCGATGGTGAATGGCCTGGTTCCACAACCATCACATGCAAGAGGCAAGTCGTTGGCTTTTCTTTTGTACCGTACTGCCAGTGCACCACGAAATTCTGATGGCCTGAGGTCAAAGTTGTGTTTTCTTAGGGGGACTACCGACAACCAACCTGAGGACTTGGATCCTGAGGTATGAAACACAGAACGATTTACTGCCCTTCTGCGATCCTCTGGCAGCCTTTCTAAAGCGTCTTTCAATAATCATGAAAGATTATTTTATTGTCTCAATAACACAACATTGAATCACAATCGAGCTGTATTTCTTGAATCTATATTTTTAATCGAGGGTTATACTTCTTTAAAATGTTACATTTAAATAAATGTCCTAGAAGTAAGAATGTCTAGTTAAAAACGATCCCTAAAGCATGTATAACATTCAGTTATTACTTACATCAGTTGTGGGAGCGTGAATGGTTTGATTCAGTAGGCTTCAAAGCGCACATCCGTAATCAAAGTTGGACGAGGTGGTTATGAATCGGGTCGATGTTCAAACCTGCCCAATTTCAATTTCAACCTGAAAAAAATAATGCACATTTAATGGATAACCAGCGACATACTGTGAAAATGTGGTATTTTACACTTAGAAATAATACAGTGTACATCTATTTACTAAAATTTTCGAACTACCTACTCCTTCACGTGCCAACATTCCTCATGGCCACAAAGAAACAGATAATTCCGAAGAATTATATTATTAAGATCTACTCAATCATCATTCCTTGAATGCCATGTCATGATCCATATCAGTGAATTCGTAGTTACATACCTAATTTGTAGAACAAGATTTCTTATGAAAATGCTATCAGTACCTTAGTCTCAAAAATAGAAAGCCCACTCTTCATTTATACTTCTTTCAAATAATATACGTATCTTCCACATGAAATAATTTTAATCGTCATTTGGTTATTAAATTCATGCTTGATTCCCGGAATACTACAAGCTTAATAACTCCTCATATTCTATGAAAATTTCCCCTTGTATCTTGTTTGTTATGAAATATATATTGATTCAACATTTCAGAAACCATTGCTGTATTCCATCTGGTAATTCTGATTTCCTTAAGATTCTCTGTCAGATATATCTCAGTTTAGTGCTTCCAACGTGTTAATTGGTGATCAGTTCATCCCTATAGATGAGGCACCTTCTAAAATTAACTTCCATTACCTCTATCAAACATTAGGTATTTAAACTACGACATTATGTATGTAAAGTGCGGTACAACATTGATGTAAAAAGATTTAGAGCTTACCTCGGTGCCTTTCAAGAATTAGAGAAATCGTGTTTTCTGACAAATTTTTGGTGCCAGATGTAATAATTTGATACTTAACATCCTTCTATAAAGGATGATGCGCGCTGAGCCTTCAAACTTATTTTTGTTGTCCACTTTTAGGAGTTTGTACTGGAATAAATTATAACTCAAGGCATGGTCACAGTTGGAAATAAAATCAAATATTAGTGTAACAAAGTGTTCCTTCATTAAATAAATACCTACCATCGCAAAACTTTCATTTCGTACACCTGCTTCAATTCATTCTCTGTTCAACTCAATTTTCTATTGTGCCCACTACCTTTTCACAGCAAATTTTCAATTTAACCAACTTTGTCAACCATTACATAAATAAACCAGTGATTAACTGAGAAGGTATTTAGTAGAGAATGAGGCTGACCAGTTAACGATAAATCAAAATCTATAATGGGAATTTTTGATCCCCTCTTTTCTGGTGTTGAGATTATGATCATTTACTTTCGAGTGCTTACTAACAATATTGAACGAAAGGATTTTTCAGTAAAACTTCAACAGCGACCCTACTATTGAATCTTTTCAAAGAAATAAAAATTGAAATGCAATTCAACTTTTTGGTAGTACTGACTGATTAGTGTCCCATTTTGATTGATTAGATAAATTATATTTCCTTAGCGATTTCCTTCTTAATTCTAATTCAGATGATTCACAGCATAACTCAATTCTTGATATTTTCAAGTACATACATACCTACTATAAGTTAGAAAAAAAGGTCACTTACCCTCATATTAAATGTTATGGATTAAACCGACCAATTAGTATGATCGAATCTGTAATTTTTGAGGCATTTTCCAGATGATCAGAATCTCGAACTGGCTATATTTTTTGTCAAAAGACATGTCCTGAAAATTTGAGACACTTGCGAGCTAAGCCAAACATTCAATTTCGTTACGACAATTTCCCTTTGTCAGTATATCTTCGACATTGTTAAAAAATCTCAACAATTGTATCGCAGAATCAAACACAGGAAAATGCAAAATTGTAAACTTAGGAGACTTTCTCCTTTTTATATGTCCAGAGAAAATCACACTGGCACTGGATAATAATTTGAAGTGGACAAAACCTATCAGAACTTAGTGATGCTACCACAAGTAAAATCCATCCAGACATAAAGAAGAGATTGATACGGATTGGAAGTAATGAGTTCATTTTCATACTGCTCAATTTGCAAACTCACCATAACTTAGAAATATAGCATGAAAAATGTTCACTTAATTATTCCACTTTCTTCAAAATATCCCCAAATAGGAAGGTGAGTATGCAGTAACATGATGTAGGTAGATAGACTGTACTTACCTAATATGAGAATATGTAATTCTGTTTGATCATCTTGAACCTAGGTACATCCTTACATGGTTGAGAAATTTTCTTTCCAATGCCAAATATTGCTTTTGACGACCTATCTTTAGTAAACTGTATAGGTAATGCATTACGTTGAAATCTAGAAGTCAGTAATCCCAAGATGAGTTCTTAACAGCTATTTGATCGTAATCGTATTCATAATGCCCTATTTTTACTTTCTCATTGATTCCTATTAAAATATTGAAGGATATTGTTGCCAAATTTAATTTTCTTCTTCATATTCCTTCAATTTACAACCGAACTGCACTGAATGGCATTTCGACAGCAACATCGCCAGCAAGCTAATTGTCATGCCTAATGAAAATCTGAAGGTACTTGAAATAGTAGTATTGTATACCAGTATAGATATTCGTTATTTTCCACAATCCTCGCCCCTAGGATCCATAATTCCATCAAGCAGAAAAAGTTTACAGCGGAAAGAATAAATTCAAAACTATTTCATGAAGGGTGTCAGCGTTGTTTCTTCTTCTAAACCTTCCAACGACATAGTTGCGCTCTTCAATATAATATATAGAAATATATATTCCATATATTTAAAAACGTGCCTACAATTCACGCAAGTTCACTCTCCTACATCCTCAATTCAACGTAAGACAAAACCATTACCGTTTTGCTATTACCCAAGCAAATCCGGGTTACATTCGCAAAAAGCTGATACGAACCGAAACCACAAGCAAAGAAGTTATTAAGAAAACATCGACACATGCGATAAAGAAAACAAATTTTTCAGTTTTCCCCTAAAGAAAATGCCTATTCAACTAATACCCTAAGAAGAACAGCTTGACAAGTACGACACTCATGATAAATGGCTCAAATTTATGCTTCGAAAAGCAGTTTACCCAGTACTTTTCCATTTCTCTAGAGGCTTGCAGGTTGGCTGTAAAACCTAATTTCATCTTTATGCTTCGATTATCCCATAGTAAAAGTTTGAAGAATTAAAGTTGGAATGTTGGAAATCTCTCTGCCACCTTTGGTTACACCACCATTTCATAAAAATATAAGGACACAGAATCGTACGGTAAAACTTGGTTATATTTCATGTCAATCATGTTAGTACACATAGTCAGAAAAAAATAATACTGGACGTTGATTCTCTAAAAGAACTAATCCATTTATATGTATGTAGCCAAATTGTTTATAACATTACGACATATTGATAAAATGTTCATGAAACTGATAAAAGTATTTGAGTAAGATAAGTACCATTTCAAATTATGTACACCCATTATTGGCTTATGGTTGGTTTAAAAATATTGTAGGGCTATTTGTTGACCTATTTGTCGATTAAAAACTGTTCGCTCAAACGTCTCGAACACAGTACAAGGTTCCATTCCAAATCCAAAAAAGGTATTGTTTATACAATGAATTAAAAACTTGGGCTTAGTGCTCGACAATAATTTTTTCAAGCGCTGTAGGCCGCGGAGTAATCTGTAAAAATTAAACAAAAAAATAAACGCACTAATTAAAACATGCGTAGACACTCTCAAATTCCATCGTATATTTCAATTTTAATATTTATGAACCCCTAAGTTTTTCAATACCTACTCATTTTTTGGTACCCAACTTTCATTTGAAATTTAGCCAGGCAATGCGAAAATTCCGCAAAGGATCCCGAACGAGTTTTTCATTAAAATGGAAACAAATTTCGAAGCAAGCGTACACCAAAATGTCCACTTTGTAACATCATCATCACTGAATTCGCCCATTTTCCAAGCCGGGCTTATGATCACCTAGGCACACAACATGTCCCGCTGTGCGCGCCCCTACCGACCTGAATTCAAACTAGCGTCAACTGGCAATGAAAATAAGCTCCCTTGTGGGTAGCTCAGATATGTAATTATTCATTATTTGTTGTCACCCGAGGTGTAGTGGATAGTAGTGGATTTCTTCGGGGAGGACCCTAGTTTGATCCTTTGCTCGGGACAAAATTTTTTTGCATTCAAATTTAACCTCAGAAACATATTTTTAAACGTCATTATTCTAAAATCATACTTTAAAACGTCATTTTGATCTATTCGTCTAACTAATCTGCATTTTACTAAGGGATTGACTACTTGATGTTATGTAGTTTTGAGATGCGAGCTTGCGAGCATCCAGACTACAAAACTATACCAATCATTCTGATCTATTTGTCCAACTAATCTCAATTTTTACTAAGGGATTGACTACTTGATGTTATGTATTTTTGAGATGCGAGCTTCCAGACCACCTAACTATGCAAATCATTCTGATCTATTTGTCCAACTAATCTAAATTTTTACTAAGGGAGTGGGGGGGGGTTACATTACAACTTGATGTAATGTATTTTTGAGATGCGAGCATCCAGGCCACCAAACTACACAAATCATTCTGATTCATTTTTCCAACTAATCTATATTTTAGCAGCGAACAAATTAAGGTACCAATTCATTCAACGGAACCTATCCGTGCGAGAAGACAATGGGGGAACATAGTTACAATTCAGCTCGGTAGGGGCGCGTACAGCAGGACATGTTCTGTACCCAATGTCAAGTCTTACGATCTAGTCAAGAATTTTGTGTTTTCCAATTGATACAAGGAGCAAAACATTTCAACAATTTGTTTATTGTATAGAAGTATTTTAATCTAAATTTCCAATATTTCCTTCCGCAAATAGATTTTCTCATCATTACTTCCCGAAACCCAGAAGAGGGTAAGAAATGCTTGCTATGCAATCGATCGTCTTGAAACACTTTTTTTCCAACTCCTTAACACGAAACTTGAATTATGTCATTGCAATCTACCCATATGCATGTACTTTATGATTTTTGACAATTATGATTTAATCCTGGTATATCTAACTTGATTACATACAATCCTAGCCAAAGTGTCAACTGACGAAAGCGTAGCAGTGCACTTTTCTTGACAAATTTCCCTCAAAGATTCATGATTCGGTATCTTTGTTTTTCCAATATCACAATGTATTTTCAGAATATTTTTGTATACTCGATGTTGATGATAGAAACAACTCATACAATGAATTTCTTTCGGGTACGACCAATACCATCGATATGGGAGTGCAACTTTGAGCATGATCATATTTCATTAATATCATTACCCGATAGTTTATGATCTATGCAAATATAGACTTAGTAATTCATTTTCCATCGTTAACGTGGGTAGGTACACCCGCAAGTACAGT
Source organism: Adelphocoris suturalis (assembly GCA_030762985.1). Classification (NCBI taxonomy): domain Eukaryota; kingdom Metazoa; phylum Arthropoda; class Insecta; order Hemiptera; family Miridae; genus Adelphocoris; species Adelphocoris suturalis. The sequence continues at coordinate 62,826,910 of CM061041.1, forward strand.
ACCTTGACAATACTCATTTCAAGTATATAATAATTTCCATCTAAAATGTATATATCTGAAAACTTCATAATGATAAATTATCAAACTGAGCAAGTTCCTACTTTGATAGTAACAAAGCATAATGCCTCAATAACACTTACTAATAATTCTCATAATGAAATTTCATTCATTCTACTGATTTAAAATGAAACGAACTTTGTAATGTCACGACATTTAGATTCGTGTCCACTTCCCACATTGGGAAAATAAAATTTACAGTGTAAAAGAAGTACTAAGTACTTGCGAGAAGTACAGCCTAGAAGTACTTGCAGTGTCATCATATCTGATGATGCAGTCCAATAAAAAATGTTATTATATAATTTCCCATGTTGCATACTATGAAAACTTCCTAAAAAAACAGTCGATATCTTATAATCAATTATTGCTCCCCAGATCATTAATGATTAATTAGGTACTAGAATCATGGACATTCCAACATTTCAGGTGGCGGTGTGAGAAACACCAGTGTATCATATGATGACTTTCGTAGACAAATAGATACTTGGATCGGTTTTTAATTGGAATAACTCTGAAAAATTTTTCATCCCAGAAACGACACATTCTGGTTTGCTTGTCCATCATCACATAATTTTATGTTAATATAAACAATTAATATGAATTTCTGTCATTCAAACTATGATGATTTGAACGAGTTATGATTTAAAATGAAACAATTGAGCAGTATTGTTAATCATTGGCTGTCTTGTGCCTCAAAATTACTTTTTTCATTTCCGTATTTAATTTGTAAGCACATTTTAATATTCAACACGTATTAAATTATACACACTAACACCATTGTATAATTAGTATCATACCATCTACTTCACAGTAATTCGTCAAAACGTACGAAAACTGTGTTAGTGACTTAATTAGTTTAAAGACACAGCGGATATGCACCACTGATGGTAATTTTAATAAGTTAGAATGTAAAACCCTCAAGCAAAACTATTCAAAGCTCAGGTGCTTCAATCGACAAAATGAAAAATCAAGTGTAGCATGCATTGATGAATTTGACAAATAGATGGGGAAGGAGTTAAGTGGAAAAAAACCCTTTAATAGAGCCTACCTTCGTCTTCATCAAACGCCATTGGTTTGTCTGATCCGTTAGTAAGCGTTAGAACGTCAGGGAAAAGTTAGGAATTCAGCTATTTCTTTTGGTTGATTTTGTTTGTTGTTGGTGTTTTTAATAGAAACACAAAAAATAAGGACAATAAAAATAAACGCAACACAAGAGATAGAAAGTGCAAAGGAAGAATGAGGAAGGAAGTAGGATATTAAAAAATATACAAGATGCGTAGTACCTACTCAAAGCTTGAGAGAAGTGCCTAGCCTAATTAGTTGTTGAGGATGATTTCGATGAACTCACAGGAGAGACATCGACTTTGGAGTTTTGATTTTGAGATTTTTTCCTGTGTCCAGTAGAAATCGGTTACAAAGAACTTCAAGGAGCCAATCATTCACAGTAGCTTGCAAGTGGTAGTACACAGTATGTCTTAGAAGATACAGTGAAATCTCCATTAGTTGACCTTTAAGTAAAGGACACCAATTTGGGTCCCAGCCGAGCCCCTTAAGAATCAACCCTCCAATTAAGGGACTCTTGTAATTAGAGGGCACGGACACTTATACTCAACGAACTACACAGATACTGGTTTCGGTTCCAAGAACTTTCTGATGACTGAAAATGTGAGAGTTCGAACGAATGGAAACTTATTTGCGTTTATAGGATTTAATAAACAGCCTGAAAGCAGCAACAACTCAGCAGGACCAAGTCTTAAGAGAGACAGATCAATAATCTGATATAACTAAGAAGGAACACGAACTAACTTTAGCAGGTGGGGGATTGATAGTGGTGTCCCACAATCAGTAGCTAACAAGCCCGCAGACTTTGATGATCATCAATCTTCTTTGATGATCTTTTTAAATCAGTAAGCCGGACTCAAATTCTAAAGTAAATCGAGATAATTTGTCGTACAACACGTGGTTTAATGATTCTGTTCTGATTTGGGACCACGAGTTCAAAGTTCTAACTTACCATTTATCGCAAACCAAAACTACTTCCTCGACCTATGGCTTGTCAAATCAAGAGCTACCTCTAGTGAACTAATTGAAAAGGAGATCCCAGGGTTGGACAGCCCTTCACACGGTCCACACACCCTTCATTTCTTAATAGCTGTTCAAAATTCAACTATCCAACTTCGGAGTTGGAATCTTGGAATACTAGTTGGATAGGTTTGCCGTAGAAAGACACCAAACAAGAGATGTCTAACAGCAGTTTAAGTCAGCGACAGTAGCTGTTGAATGGTTAGATACCATGGAGCAAGAGCTATTGGAATGCGTGCATCGATTGCTTTTCATCAGCCTTTGAATTCTCATAGAACGCATCTAACATATTTATCTACTCACATTCACCACAACAGAGCAAAGAACCGAAGCAACAGATTGATTAACTTGTCAGCTGATCCACAAAAGCTCGCTATATAGTTGTGAGAGTTCCCGTCAGATTCAAGAGAATGCGCGTCTATCCGTCGCTCTCGCGCCGGGTTGAAAGCATCATTCTCGAGTTCTTGGAATGCTGCGTTTGGCGATAGATGAGGATCCGAGAACCGGAAAATCAATCTTCTCCAAACATAGCACATTAGTACGAGTTGTATGTACGCGCGTTGTATGTACCCTCTCTCTATGTAGCGCGGATTTAGGCCCCATTACACCTCTGGGGGCGACCCAAGTTCATGAAAAGTATGTCAATGTGACCCTGAGCCATTAGAAGCCACTTTCAAAACCAAATTCCAAAAAGAACTAGGCTGTGAGCTCCAGTTGCAACTCTTCCAAAAGCTCCGAAACCCAGTCCTTTTCCAAATCAGAGTTTGGAGTTATGCACCAAGCCAAGTTCGTTGAAACGATTAATTCTGTTCTACGGCACAGTTCGTTAAATTATAAGATTGCATATACATCTTGCAATTTTCAATATGAATGGACTAGAAAACAAGAATTAGATTAATCAAAATCTAGTTGAATGACGATTTTGAGACCACAACATACAACAATCGCAAAACACATATGAAAGAAAAAAAAAACCAACTTTACCGAAAAACCAAAACCACGAAAATAAAGCAATCTAACAGGATTACTGGGTTTTCATAATTTTTGAAGCGGGATTTTCGAGGGGAAGCGGGGAAAATAAATAATCGCTTAGCGCGAATTTAATGGGTAAAAAAAAATCAGTTTTATTCATAAAATTTAACAGGTAGTACACATAGAAAGTTAATTCCTATTGAAAATACATCGAGTGCCTAGCCTACTGTTTCGCAGAAAAATGGCGAACCTCCATAGGGTCACAGTAGAATTTAAAAGTCTGGCGGAGAACCGTAAATAGAAAATTATTGATGAATCATGTTGCTGAATTCATAGGTTATAATATCGATCCCTAAGTAACCTAAAATTGAATGAAATAATACAAATCCACCTACCACTACGTACGTAAAATTATACCTTCAATCATAATCCCCAAAATAAATTATCGCTTTAGAGCGAAATGTTCTCAATTTGTGTACCATTGGGAACCCACATCTCCCTTTAACCAAATTTTCGTTGAAGATAAACGTGTTATCAAATGTATCCATGCATTGATAAATTCAATATCAATATTCATTCCATTCAGTGATTATTTTGGAACACGCATGTTCCAATCACGTTACCTTATAAATAGAAAAAACTTTCAACTTCACACAATAATCTGATAATCGACCTAATCATTTTATGGTAGTCATTTATTGAAAGAGGGGAGGGTTTTGTTTTTGGATCATGTTTGTTTGTTTTCGATTTTGGTATCTTTTAAATTTTATTAGTATCTGGAGTGTGTGGAATATTCCCTGCTACGTCCGTATCCTGAGGAACCTGGAAGAGGGTGAGAATACAAAACAAAATTTTAATAGCGGCCATCCATCGTGTTTTCCCAATTTCTGGGGGGTCAAATATTTTATTTGAACTTCTTTCAAATAAAGAAGAGGATAAAAACATCTTCATGGAAACTTTTAGAAGATTTCCGGTGATTTAATATTTCTCTAATTGTTGGTTAGCAACGAAGACTCCAGGTTTCTTTTCAAGAAAGAGAAGAAATACACAAATTTTTAGTTCTTTCATTAGTCTCTAGTTGCCTCATCACTAAAGGCGAAAAATGTGGATAGCACAGAAAAAACAGATACGTGCATACTTTTAAACCTAAATTAGTTCTCGAGGATTCAAAAGAAAACCTTGCAACTAGGATCTCAATAAAATATAATTATATTTGTGTTTTCTTTTCATTCCTGAAGAGAAATTTTGAGCCCGGATCGAGCAACAATTAAAGCTGTATTTCATATAACCAAACAAATTAAAATATTCTTTGGAGAATGTAATGAGCTACGAAAGGATTTTTCCACTCTGGTAGGTGATTGAATTTCACTGTGCCATTCAGGCCCCTAGATGATATAGTATAGAAGTGGCTCAATGGATATTTGATTAATAGCTCAAAATTTTCATTCGTGTTATATCATTAGCTTAATTTTCAACGTTTTCATCATTCGGCAACCGAGAAAAAAAATGTTCATATACCATATCTCCTACTACATAATTTCCAAAAGAATTTATGGATTACATAATTTGTGAGTGCATAATGTCATAAAAGGCTGAGCTAACACAAATCGCTGAACAACCCAGATTCAGGGAACTTCAGTTTTTGCCAGACGTGAAAATTAGCCCCTCTTTTACTAAAAGATTAAAACATATAAGAAACTCAACACAAGTTTTTTGCCACACATCCCATTCGGCAAGTATGATGTGCACTATCATTCCAACCATCATTATGTCCAATACCAACTCCATTTTTATTCGACCTGTACCTTTCCAATAATATACCTGGTCAAACCAAAGTGCTGAGTCAAACAACTAAAAACTATCACCATCGTCATACCTATCATTGGCGTGATTTGACCATACCTGCCAACATATATAATATTAACTTGGATTTGATAAGGGAAAGTGCTATTCAACCATGAATAATACCTAATCGAACCTTACTCAATTTTTTTTCAGTAACCCTTATTTTTCTGTTAAAAACAAACCTATTTGAACCTTCCCACATTTCTATGATTTCCAGAAGCAATGTTAATGAGGAACTTGCACACCTTTCTTTAATTACAGAAATTAAAAGTGGATGGAATTTCGTGGTAAATGGCGAAATAATTTTGTTGTTGTTAAGAGCTCTATGATTAAAAATATATATATAAATAAAGTTTGCATTTTCTGAGAGTCCGCCAAAACGCCCACAGCAGTTGACTCCGCCCACTTTCTATTCATATGTCACGGTTTCCTATAGCTATGTGAACCTACTGTATGAAGGCAGTCAATATTCCATTTCAAGTCGTTCGTTACATTGTTTCGTGATTTTGTTATTTGGTTTGGTATTGGTGACACTTCGTTTTCTTCTATTTATTAATCTTCACTATGATGGACCAGAGTAAATAGTTGAAGGAGGGGTATGAAAAGGTGACTTCATTTAATTTACCGCCATTAACTACAGTCAATTCATACACTCAATAAAACCCGAGACTTTTGAAACGAAAGGAGTGAAGATGTCAAAGTAATTAAATTAAAACTACTCTCGTACCTAAGTATCTAATAAAGCGATAACACAAGTAGAGATAGATTCTCTACATAAGTAACAGCACGTAACTACCAGATAGTATGTCCCATCATTTCAAAATTAATTCCATTGGTTGCGAATCAACTAAGCAGAGAATTTCGGCTCTCCAAAATCGAAATTGAGATGTCACAATGAGGATTGTGTTGACACACCGCGACCTTATTTTCTGTGTTTACTCTCCTTGCGGACGTTTACTGTTCCTTAGTTTGTGGTGATATCATTATATTTGTAATGTACTCGTACTCAAATAAATTATAATACCTATATATTGATATAAATGTACCTAGGTATATTCATGTGCTTACGTCAAAACAACGATTCTCCAAATCACCTTCCAAGATCGTTACAATAGAACGGCGGCAATGAAACACAAACTCATGAAGACCTAAGTTTGTCTGAAAATTAATGAAATAACTTACAAATAGTTGAAAGATTCGTATTGTTGTGGTGATGGCATAAAACAAGCACTCAAACACACATTCCCGTCAACGCCCGTTTCCGATACACAGGATCACTACCACAACCACGAATTTACAAAATACCAAACGGAATCTCTACTTTTTCACGAAGAAACGAAAAAAGTATGAACAAACTCAAAATTAGAAACACAAATAAATGAGATAACGGCAATGATAAACTTGGCCAGCAAGAAGTACCTAACATAAACCTAAACTAAAACCCAAGAGGAGGATCGAGAGAACCACTAATCTTGTGCTACTTTCTGAAGAATCCGCTAGTACCGTTGGAATATCGGTGATTATTGTAGAACGAATCAAGACAGTTACTTGTCAACGTTCGGAGTATATTCAAGATGAGGAACAGTAGGTTCTGGGAGAATTTACTGTTCCTCTTCTTCATTTACACCGAACGGTGTATACAAGTCTGAACTTGTTCCACAAATAGAACGGATATGCCAGCGCTACTAGCGGATTCTTCAGAAAACATCTCAGAATTAAAGGTTCTCCCAATTCTCTCCTCCAGACGCATTGTTTCTTCACTCTTCTTTCACCCAAAGAATTTTTGTTAGGTATACTGTTTGGTGATGCGATGTAGATACTTCATGTGAGCGAGTAGATGTTGAAACATCCCAGAAAGCAACGAGAAAAACATGTTTTACTTTATACTATGTATTAGTGTTGTTGATACCAGATTGGAAATGGCCATGCTCCATACAGCTCACAAAATGATGACGTCATACATTAGCTAGCCAATCACATAGCGTTCTCAACGCCTTCCCCTTCTCATGATTTTAAAATTCGATTTTAATTATGAAAATAAATTTTGCCAACATGTTTCATCATATATTTGTGAATCAAAGGTGGTCCAGAGTATAGTAAAAAAAAAAGGTTTCAGGCCGAAATTCAGATGGGTACAAGTTCCTCATTCATACAAAACCCCAAATAGCTAAGTGTCTGTCACAGAAAACCCAAATGTTTGAGCAAATATGAACGTATGGTAAACGAATTTTTCACTTGTGAGCTCCAATTTGAAGCTTCTAATACAGATCCGTGTCATTTGATTTTTCTTTACCTCCCTTCTCAATGATTCTTTCCATGCCAACTGTAGCCGTTTGTGTATGAAAGATTCCTGATATATCACTAAAACTAGGCTTAACAAGAAGTCATTATCGTAATTTCTCAAAACCATCATCTGTCGATAACTTGTACAACTATTATCAAGTTCATCACCAAATGGTAAGTTAACATACTTTAGATGTTTCATAAAACTAATCAATCATGCATTTGCAATTCCTGATAATTCATTATATATCTATATTCATGACTAAGGAGCAAGACGTCAGATAATGAAGTGGATATACTGAAGAGAAAAAAATATTCAAGGGATAACTAATAATAAATTCGAGTAATTAGCATTTCTCAATACCCGTTGGTATCCAATTCTGAGGCAATCAAGTAACAAAGTGTAATTCAGTGAATGCCTTTATTCGATAAGAATAATGTTCTTGTTTATTTTTGAACTGTCATATTTGCGTCATTTTATTGGATGAAAAAATTGAGTGATTTTATAGGAGAGCAATTACGATACCTTCGTTGAGCAGATATTCTTAAATACGATTATTGTTCCCATGTGAGTAATCAAAACAAATAATCCACAGACAAAAAACCTGCCCGTAAAACTACGTGCTACACCACCCAAAGCTTCTACAGTGTGATGCGGTTTACTCACATTGGCCAGAACACGGAGAGAACGTTTTCAACGTGAGTTGTGACATAAGCAATAAAGAAGGTTATAGAATGGATCACTCACCATAGCCTCCTCCGCTAGCAGCAGCCGCAGGAGCGTATCCTCGGTCAGCACCGTACCCGCCCGACGCAGGCGCAGAAGCGCTATAACCACCTGAGGCACCTCCGCTCGAATAACCGCTACCGTAGCCTCCACTGCCAGAACTGTAGGAGCCTGAAGAACATGATAGGACACGGTAAATATTTCATACATATTTCAATCATCAGATCATATTTATGCACTGAATTCATGGGTCTATTGCAGACCGGACCTAAGGATTACAAAAGGGGTACATTTAGAGGTACATGTTTTTTTGTCTAATTACACAAAGCTCATATGTATAAATTTGTAGTTGAAATTGAATAAGTGATTTTAGTTGGAGCTTAATGTAAGGAAGAATCAAAGAAAGTAAATTAATTATATCAAGTTTCTGAAATCATTGATTCAGGCCTCAATACTTCATTTTTTGAAGTGCTGAATAACGCAGTTGTAACTTCCAGAGATCTACTACAGGGGACCAATAATTATATAAAAAATAATTTCCAAAAAATGAATTTTAGTAAAAAATTTACCTTTTTTTACATTGTTTTCTGAATTCTTTTACAACCAACACATTTGGAAGTTAAGAGATTGAGAGTAAATTATCTGTTTAATACGAATTAACTAGTGAATTGACCAAAAAAGAAAGTAATCTCTCTTCAGAAATTCTAAAAGAAGGGCCTGCCACTTGATGAAGGTTATTCTTACAATAATTTCAAAAATGTTCAACATGTGAAAGAGACACAACTACAGGCATCAGTTTATTGTATTGCAAATTTAATTGCTGTTATATCCCTTCGTCAATGGCTCGTTCATGATCTCTCCCACTAACTAACCAACCCTAAAAAAAAAAACAAAGACACAAAATAGGTACAGATAAAGCATGAAACCATCACCCCACATGTGCTCAAAAAATGACAGGTAGAAAAGAAATGTGCTTATTTCTTGCACAGGTTGAATAAATTTTCAAAATCTGCCATTGCAACTTTTCGTGAATAAGAAAAGAACTAGGAAACTTAGAAATGCTGGAAACTGAACACACGGGATAAGCGGGCAAATCTCCTTAGTGGTTTAGCGTTACTTGAAGACAAGTAGCGAACTCTAAGATTCGACCCTCCTGACTTCATCAGGATAGCATCTGGTGTGGTTGACCCCAGATTATAAAATCCCCAAGCATTTTATACCAATTTACTCACCGTTTAGGAACTCACCTTACAACTAAGCGTGAAAGAATGATCAACTTACCACTTCCGTATTGGTCATATGAAGAAGACTGTGACTGAGCAGGATATCTGGAGGATTCACTGCCGTACGCGGAGTAATCATTAGCAGCAGCTGGGGCTTGTCCATAACCGCCACCCCCTTGATTGTAGCCTCCTCCTTGTGCATAACCACCATGTTGGCTATAGCCACCTGTGTTGTAGCCAGCACTACTGTACGAGTCCGCGCTGAAAACACAGATAAAATTTAAGACAATATCTTGAATTAGACAAGACATCAAATGAAAATTCCAAGTGATATACCAATGGACGATGCTATTTTTACCTCCGAAAAAATGGACAGTTTTCCTCCCCAGGGGGTCCATCGCCCACTTTTACCTCAGTTGGTTGATACCGCGTCAAGGAAAGATTAGGCTTGAACGTTACAATGAGATTGTGATCCGTCACGGGTGTCAGGAATCTATCGCTGACCCCTCTTATATTTCTTCGATACCACTCGCATATTTTTTCTATCTTTTTATATACATGATTACCTACATGTCTACCTTTCATTAAGTTGAGGGTGATAATGTTGATTTCTATGTTTCTCGTTAGTAATAAATATAATGATTATGTCTTGTTTTTTAAGGGGTGGGGGGGGGGAGGGGGGGGGGGAAGCAACTGTCCTTTAGGGGTAAAAGGGAGAGGTTGTGAAGGGGGGTTAACTGTCCAATATTTTACGACAGGGGGTAAAGTGGCAACCTCCTATACCAACAACAGTCAATGGCAAATATTCAACAATTCGTTCTACTAAATTTTATCAAAACAAATGCCACCAGACTATAGACCCTGGTTTACTGAAGATTTTTGATCAAGCCATACATATTTCCAGTTCCGCAAGGCTCATGATAATAACGAGACAAAAATAAAAAACTATGAAAATTATTTCTGATAGCCTAATGTCTTAATCTTGTTTAGATTGTTGAAATTGGAGCACATTTTTAGGAAAATGTTTTGGAATGAACTTATGGATCAAGAACTCATACCCAGAAACTAGAATAGGTACCTTAAAGAATTCTATACAAAACACTACAAATATTTTTTATACCAAACTGGAGAATAGAAGCAAGCAATTTTATAACTTTACTATGGATCTCTACAACAGTTTATTTGTGTAGCATTCAGAGGGAATAAAATATAATACCAAAACTGCTAGTTTTAGATAGGTGACACTCATGGGAGCAGAGTACAAATGTGATGGATGTCCCAGAAATGTCGCGACACTTACCCATAATCGGCAGGTTGTGAAGAGTAGGATTGCTGAGGAGTTTCATATTCTGAATAGGATCTGAAAAGAGGAGATGGGGTCAAAACTAAATAAGAAATCAAAATAAAGGACAAAATTATAAAATGTAGAGAAAATAAACAAGAAACGGCAAATGGGTGATGAAATGAATCAACGTGGAGGGTCGTAACGGGCAAGCAGCGGGTAAATCGAGGGTGTTACACAAACCTTGAGTGCAGATTACGCTTTCAGACAGCTTTCACAGAGTCAGCACTGAAGAGGCGATGTGCAGCAAATCAATGCAGTAGTAGTAATGGAAAGTAATGAGACAATGACGTGGTGACATCATTATTGGGTTGTATCAATCAAATAAATGGAGCTAAGGTAAGTAGGAGGAGATGGCAAGTACAAAAAACATGAAGCATGTTCTCAGAGAGAATCTAAGGAACAGGTTTATGAAGGCGAACACATGCACAGATTGTTTCAATGTGAACTAAATCACTCGCCACGAAGTTGTGAAAACCCATTTCAAAACGGAAGTAAGTGAAATAACGATGTCTATTTCCACGAAAAATGTCTGTCTGTTGTTGAAACGTTGTCTGTTTCCACGAGTTTCAATGTTAAATCGATTTCGACGGTTAGGCCACATTCAGTAACAATAACTCTTTATTTTTCGTGGAAATAGACAACGTTTCAACAACAGACAGACATTTTTCGTGGAAATAGACAAAGTTTTTTCACTAACTTCTGTTGTTTCAATGGCTAGTTCAGACGTTACAACGGGTTGAAAGTTGTAATTTTAGCATGCACATGCTTTAGCCATGGGTCCCCGCTCCAAAAACTACAGGAAAAGCGTTATGAAAATATGTCACAAAAGTAGCGCCGAGTTTTCTATTGACTTCCGCGTACAACCATTCCGCTGCTAGGGAAGTTTAACTCCCTTAGTCATCGTTCCACGATAATTGTATGCCACTTTTTGAAATGCTCTCATTTTATCACAAAATTTCATGATCCCTAAGCTTCTTTAGTGTCAAGGAAAGCTGATTTATAGCGCAAAGATACTAACTATTAATGCTTCGTAAACATAATGGCAATTTAAAGTGATGTAATGAAAAGCATGTGCATGTTTTCAATAATTTAAGCCGACGGCTTCAAGTAACTAGCGACCGGATCAAGGGGGGCGGAGCCCCCCTGCGAGACCCGAAGGGCCGAGATTTCCTCATCTTTTCACTGGTTACATTGGCTTTCAAAAGGCTGTCATGATAAGCCACACGTAATGCTCTTCAAGATTCTAACGCATGCACGAATGCTATTAAATATCAAACACTACAAATGGCATCCTCAAGAACTCCATATTGATTGATACACCATCCAAATAAAAAACTCAAGAGAATATAAATTAAATTGCCTACCTAATACTCAATCAAAGAGAAAGAAAAAGTTGGATTAAACCTCCTCGTGTTCATAACAACATTGCATAGATGTTGTTGATAGATACAATTTAGATTAATGTATTGCCTATTAATATTTAAAGGGATACTGCTTGAAAAGAATGGGAAGATATAAACGTTTTGAGGAATTTATAATTGACAACCGGGTGATGAACTTTAGAAAACTTTATCTAACTAACCTGCCTCATCCATGAAAGTCAAAATCAGATAAAAGTAGTGTACGTTTCAAGCACTTCGCAAATGAACACATGCCAGTGAATATGATTGATCCCACCTTTAAAAAAAATTATATATACCTAGTGGATTTCTATCTTTTGATAGAATTTAATGGAAGCACCCTTTTCTGCAATTGACATGTGTTATACCTGACAATTTCATTCAAATCTGACGAATACTGTGGAAATCAATAGCATCATAGGATCAACCTTCTGCGCTCATATAGAAGCTTCAATGATCCGAGTGCGCTGAATTTTATAGGGCCTAACTATGCTGTGGGCTTGGGCAATTAAAAAATATGACGCAAAACTTAGGGGGGAAAGTTATTTAAGATGTTTCTCTATCACTACTCATAGTCATCAACACTCGTTCTAAGTAACAAAATACACTTGGGAATTAAAATCATTCTCTTCAAATCTTTAGCTATGCAGACAAGTATCTACGTTCAAACTTGTTGGAAAATATGTTACACTGAAAACCACTAATGCAAAACACAGCAGCCACAATTATAGAATAAAACAAAAATGGAAGCATATCAAAACACAATGATTTTATAATTAGTGCACACAAACTTACGGTGCGCTGTAGCCATTGCTTTCGTAGTCACCAGCTCCATCGAATCTGGAACGTTTGGGTGGGCCACCAGCAGGGGGTCCCATGGGTCGCTTGCTGGGCAGTCCACCACCCATTCCGCCCATACCACCACCGCCACCCATGGCTCCGCGGCCACGTGGTGCACCTCGTGGTGGACCACCACGGCCTCTAGGAATGAAACCTCCACGGCCTCCTCTGTCTCCACCCCCACGTGGGGCACCTATGAATAATAACAAGTACATGTCATCATTCTGAGCTGAAATCGAAGTAACAATTTTTATTACATTTCTTAAATATATGAACCAATTTGTCTGGATAAGGAAGTTTTTGGGTTGTCCAGAACATCTTCAGGCTTACACCATACCCAAAGGCAGAGTGGCTCTGTCATCAAAACCTATCAATTTTTCGGCCAATATCCACTTCTTTCTTTACCCTCTTATGCACACTGATGTTGCTCGAACGATAGCGAATCCGATTTGAACCCTCAGCCACGCTATTTCTTACCTGTTTTTGCGGCCTGACCCATTTTTCTGCTAATCTTTCTGCAAGAACTTCAGTGAACACCACCATTTGGGGGGCAAAGAGGCAGTCGACAGAACAGAATAATGGGGTAAACGAGGCAAATCGCTGCTTACATGCAGCCAGGTACTTCCATTTTTTCACCTCCTCAGCCCCAGAGAGGACTGCCGCAACTGTGCGGTCACAAGCAAGGGAGCGTCAGTGTCCGATACAGGGATGTCGAACAACGCTTCTTTATCTTTCCCACACGCCACGACATGCAAGATCACCCCCGAGTCCTGAAGTGATTGTGGAAGGTTCTTCAAAAACTGGCTCCATGACCCCATGTGGATATCATTAGTTCTCCTACTAGGTCTCTAATATCGATCCTCCTGGATATTAAGCCTCCTTTCTTGCAGTTCAGGGAATGCTCAAGAGTGAAAGCCTGGTCCCCACATCCATCATAAAACATAGGCATATCAATTGGCTTTTGCTTATAGCGGATAGCTAAGGCATCCCGAAATTCGTACAGTGACAGGTAATAGTTGTGCCTTTACAATGGGAGAACGGTAAGCCAACTTGAAGCCTTCACTTTCGTAATTTTTAAAACTGCCCGTCCAACTGATCTTTGTCGTTGTCTTGGCAGTTTTTCCAATGTGGAAGCTAATACATCATCTTCTGCCTGATGACGTAATCTTGTTGCCTCTTTTGTTCTGAGCTGAAGTAGCAATGGAATAAGTAGATTTCTGATGAATGGGTAAATGAAGTAGATTTCAAGATTTTTGTAAGAAAGAGGTAAACGGTCAGCACACTAGGGAAAGATTGTTGCCACGAAGTGTTGTGTGTAGAGAACAATACCTTTCCTAAAACCAACATTACGTCGTCACTTTATTTAATTTATTCCACTGCTTACATTATTTTACATATGATATTTATATGACATCATATAACAGCCAATTCCAACAATCATAAAAGAAAACTCAGGACTAGAGTGAAGACCCCTTTGAATAAAGGCAAGTTAAATTGCTTCTAGCGGAATGGGGAAAAAGGGGGACTAACCTCGGAAACCACCACGACCTCCTCCACCTTCTCCATCCCTCATGAAGCCACCACGACCCATTCCACGTCCCCGTCCTCTGAAACTATAGCAGGAGATGATCAATGTAATCTTCATATTTCACAAATTTATATTTTTTGAAGTAGCTAAATGATAACATTAGGTACAATATAAAAATCTTACCCGCCACCATCGGGAGCGTCATCACCACCTTCCGATCGTGGACCGAATCCTCGGCCCCTACCTCTGAACCCGCCTCCACTGAAACAGAAATCGACCAAACAATGATAACGTCATATAATTCAATATTGAGTAGATATCTCCAAGAAATGGGTAACGCCATAACTGAAATGTACGTGCAGTCCAATACTATCACAAATTAGGTATGTACTCTTAAATCTCTCAATCAATTTGCGTAGGAAAAGAGCTTCAAAATGAATGAATGGTGGTTGAAGTTATTCACCTTGAACGATACAAGATGAATGAACAATAATAATGAGAGTATCTGAATAAAATAAAATGTTAATGAAACTATTGACTACATAAAAACTAACCACTGAGAGTTATTCATCATTACGAGTTCTCTCACCTACCTAAAAGAACTGCTTTACACTCAAAAACAGCTATAGAGGGAGTAAAAATGAAGTTGACGAAGGGAGAATTTTTTTAGAATCATTCTGGGGACACTTAGCTGCCTTAAATATCAAACACATTATTCCAGGTGTTGAAGAAGCTATAGGATCCGTTGTGCCACAGAACAACGCGAGTAGTCTCATGAAAATTGAGGACCCCCCACCACTCAGGCGGCGATTAAATTCACTCCTGAGATAAGTGCACTGTCACTAAAATCAAGTGTGGGATGGTCAGATTTGGCACGGCTAGCACGTATCAAGTCCAAATCCTACCTATATACTTACCACAGAGAGCTCCCGTTCCCCCCACCTAAAGAACCTACGAAACAAGGTGAGATTCTCATAAAACCCTTGAGCAGGTATGGTCGCCAGTTACTATGTATAAGTGAACGTGCTAGTGAATGAAGAACCTAGCAGTGATCTGGGTCAGCTAGAGACAAGCTGCTAGGAACCAAATGCAAGATGATTGCTGATCAACTCTTGTTTCCTTGATTAGAATAAAGGAATTGGATTAGCCGACTTCGATATTTCAACTATTCTGGATCCGATGGCATTGAACTATACTGCAGATAAGTATCCACCAGGGAAACCTTAGCTACTGCCGACCTTAGCTTAGACCTACTCAAGGAAGGTATTCAGGCAAACAATTAGGAGAAGCAATCAAAATCCCACATGAGAAATGAGAACAACCACAGACCTGCCGATGTCACATGGCCTGTGGTCATCACGTGAGACCCTTTGAATCACTCAGCACATGACCAATAAAATGCTATCGAAAATTTAAATGCTACATTTTGACTTACCGTCCTCTCATTTCTCCATCTCCAAAGCCACCTCTTCCTCTTCCACCGCCAGGCCCGCCACGTGGTGGTCCTCCACGACCTCGGAAACCTCCTCGTCCTCCTCTCTCCATCACTGCACGGTCTTCAAGCTTGAACAACATTACAGGATTGAAGTAACAAAATGGAAGTTCAACTAAAATTAGACTACGATAAATTCCACTTTGAAGAAATCTTCAAAAGCGAACTAATAAACTTCAGTTCAATTAATGCGTCACATTATTACACGCATCAAGGGAGTTTCATTATTGACCCCCTAAGTGCCAGAAAAGGCAAAAGACTCCCGTTACTCTCGGTGCATGATTTTACCATGATGACCAGCTCTATACACGTTTCTAATAATTTTAAAATTTATTTTTATAGTAATGGGGGAAACATTTTCTTACCACTTGAATGGCGTTATTCATTCAATCAACTGCTGTGCTCGTATTTCATAAGTGGTACCTAATGGGGCAAAACCAAACGAGTCTTAGAAACAGATTAGGAGGTGATTCATTCAATCGAATGATTAATTATTCGAAACAGAAATCAATATTGGTTTAATTTATACAATACCAACATGATATTGTATTGTATATTTGTACTTGTGCAGTCAAGTTCCACCTAATTCCGTTTTATCGAACGTAGGAAAAAATTATCGTGAGGGAAAGTGTTTCACATCATGCCAGTTCCAAGAGGAAGGTGAGGAGTGGTGCGCAATGAAGTTTTGACAAAGGCTACTTTAATTCTCAATGCCCAACACCAAACCAATAAGTTATAAGGAATGTGGGGAATGAGGATAAGCCAGTACTAGAAGATTTGATGGCATTTGTGAAAAACCAGCCCTCTCTCAGTAGGAGGTAATAGGTACAAGAAAGATGGTAGAATACGTAGGTATTCAACTTTTAGCTGGTGTGGGTGAATTGGTTATACCAGTAAATCGTCTAGATAATATATCATTCCTTCAAACATTTTATTGTAACAGTAACGACAAGCATTGATGACATCGTTGAGAGGTATTTTCACACCCCTAATGAGAAGTATAACGCCTATTACAAGTTCATAACTTTTAGGTAAACAAATAAATTAAAATTGAGTAGTCTCGACAATTGACAGATTTCAACGTCTGGCCTGTGAAATACAAAGTAATAGTAGGTCTCATGTCCGACAGCAGAACGGGAGTCTTTTGAAGTCTCTTCAATTCCATTGGCAGACTTCAGGGGTCAACTTGGTAATTTCCATACCTAAATACATTAATTTCTCAGTTACAACATGCAACAGCAACTAGTTTCAGTAACAAGGATGAGGTAATTCAATCAACAATTAATAGTAGAGGAGATTTCAATGCAAAAAATTAGCAAATTGATACTGCCTTCTAAAGCAATACTTATTAAAGGTAAATTAAAAATAAGAAATTCTTCCACGTAGAGTAGGACAACAGATTCTTGAGGAGGTGGCGTTTCCTTCTTGGTCTTCACTGATGTTTATGCGATTCACAGTCATGTTGGTAACGTTGGTTTCTTCATTCAAACTCTTGACCTTCGTGGGGTGAACGGTTGGTTGTTCAGTACCAAACCAGGGTAGTTTGACATTCAATTTAAAATTTAAATTTCACCCATCAGGTTCACTTTGGACGAAAGACATTTCAACATTTCAGGCCAATCATAGTTTTCTCAGGTAGGGAGAAAAAAAAACTTTTTTAACAAGTTCTAGTCATGTAGCATGATCGCATGTATGAGCGAATTTTCTTAAATGATCTTTATCTTTCAAGATTTTGGAGTTTGTTTTTTTGCAGTTTTTAAAGATATTTCAGCAAATATTAATAGAATTTAAGTACGTTTTCGGCAATTATTGTGTGCAAACATTTTTCAATGTCCTAGATAGTTAATCGTTGATAATTTTGTTCTGACGAAAACTCTGCTAAAAATTTTAAATGTAACAATTTTTTGCTGTTTTTAGGAATTTGTAGAGTACATTTTTTTTGAAATTTGAACAATTTAATGTTGAATAGTTCTGTCCATCGGGCCGATCCTTTGTTTTTGAATGATTGATTTTCTTAGCGTAAGAACAGATTTTGTATCACCATTTTAAGGAGATTTATCGTCTGAAATAAATTATAGTTTCGGCCATGGTCGGCTGTGCTCGTCTGCAAGCTTCCATATGCAGCATGTTACTGCTTCCACCCCCGAGCAGAAGCACTCAAAACGCTCAAATTTGAAGACAATTTAACATTATACAATATGATAATTTACGCAAAATTCGCTCAATTCGAGCACTCAAAACGCTCAAATTTGAAGACAATTCAACATTATACAATATGATAATTTACGCAAAATTCGCTCATATGATCATGCTGCATGACTGGAACTTTTATTGTGGAATACGTTTGAGTTTAAACCCCAGAAAGATCAATGAGGGCGGAACATCAGAAAGCGACTGGGCGACAATATTTGTCAGGAACAAGCGACCAGGGATCGCTCGGGATTTTTATCTCAATACTAAGGAGAGTTATTATCTGGAATGACAAATACCTATAAACATTTACATACACACACACACACACACGAAAAAGCGCAAACTTCAGGAATATATACTTGTCCAAGCATTTAATTACAGTACACATGATAACCCTATTGCATAACCATAAATCTTATTAGATAACTAGCCTAGTTTTCTCGCTCGCTCGTTATGGCTGTATCTAGATCTAGATGCGATGGGACTTAAGTGTTGAGTGGGACGTGTAGAATGATCGGAAAGGGTAGATCACTAAGGACCTCAAACTCTGTAACCACTTGGTAACCTCAAACTCGGGAGAAACTCCAGAGTTTCAGCAAATTTGGCGTTCGACAAAATGCGATAATCGATTCTTTTCTCGACTCTACCTTTTTTTCCTTTTTCTTTTTAGGGAGTTACGTGACACCCCGATTTGTGTGGTATTATGGTGACTCTGTGGGATTACCTCGTTCCCTACTGGTTGAGAAAGCGCGTGCGAAGTAAAGAAAGAGCGGGCGCAAATACAATATGGCTATGGCTTCAACACTTCGTTTATTTCCTTGATTCTATACCTACTCCACCTATCTTTCTGAATAAACCTATCTAAATTCATTCTTATTTTTTTCACACTACAATAATTAATTCTTGATGTCACGATAAGGATGCTTAATGATGTAGAAGATTAGTATCATCGACTACGATCTGTCAACAATCGTTTTCCTGATTTGGATGCTACGAGTGAAAATGAATGAGGAATACCACCCGCTCTTGGGTTTGTTAAACGTACATCTCCTTGGTTATGTAAAACGGACAATCTCCAATTATATTGTGAAACTAATTCCATTCTGAGAATGTTAAGACTAACTTATAGTTCCTACGATCGATAGATGTTTTCAAGAATTTGCTAAGTTTCAGCAAGTAGTAGGTACCAGCCAAAAGGCAAGGGGTCCCGGTCTGACGGAAGGGAATGCGATGACAAAAACTCTCGGAAAACAAACTACATGCGTAATGGTGGGATTCCACGTGAGAGTGTTTCCCTCTCGAGAGCGGCAAATTCACTATCGAGAGTAAAACTCGCAAGTGTAAAGTCCACCGAGAGTACTCGCCGTGAGTTTAGGGGGAGCTCTCCGAGATTCGGGAGGTTGCATCATCCTCGCTAGTGTAAACGCTTTCTCGTCGCTCTCCGCGAGTTCTCGCCACAATTCAAGACAGTTTGAATTTACTGAGAGTAGAACTGGCGAGTTTTCGTCATGGCCAGGCCAAATAAAAAGTGGACGCATGAGGAGGTTTGCCAACTCATTGAAAAGTATGAAGCGAACCCAATCCTATGGGATATTCAATACCTCGATTACAGGAACAGATATTGCTCCTCTCATGACGGCGTATTTTTTAAAGATTGTTGGTCTCACTAATTCCACCATCATTTCAAATTCAACACTTGAAAATCTACAAATTTTTTTAAATTGTTGGGCGTCTTCTACATGCAATTCGCGCACTAGATGGTGGTACGAGCCTAAATGATTCCTCTTCGCAATCCAATCCTTCACACATTTCATTTTTTTTTTTTTTAATAATATTTCTTTTTGACAAGCACAGAATTAAGCATGTTGCAGCTACTTCTCTCTGTCGGGTCGACGGCATCATTACTTGCTGACTCTCGAGACTGACCTCGCATCGCATGGTGTAAACAGTTTCAACGGACTCTCGAGAGTTGGCTTCGAGAGTTGCTCGCCGAGAGTGAGCTTGCGGGGATTTCACTCTCTCTTTTGAAGGGCTATGATAGTAACTCTCGACAGCACAAGCTGCGAGTACTCTCAAGTGGACACCCACCTTAAGAGAGCACAATTTACCAAGAGATGCATAAATTATAGGGAAATTATGAAACATACACGTTGACATGTATTCTCATACATTCATTCATCGATAGATTTTGAATCGTCCAGGCTTGATTGGTAGGACTCGAGCTTTTTTGCGCCTGACTTTTAAATGCCCACTGGGCTCCCCAGAACTGGATTTAAATAAAGGGCCCGATTATTTTGAGTTTTTGCACTCTTCCGTTCCTCCTATCTTCTAAAAAGCATTACAGGTTCAAAATTCGTTCAAATGTCACCAAATTTTGAGATAATTTTTGTTACATCATATAGCATTCAATCACGTAAAAATATCCATTATTTTTCTATATTCAACCGTTTTTCTCAACAGTTTTGTTCCAAAAATGAGATGAAAATCAAAATAATTCAACTTCAAACACAGTGAAAGACACAAGTTCAATTATTTCTTCGTCTGTGAAAGCACGGCGATTTCTTCGCGACATTTCACAGAAAATAGGTAACACGGATGGAATAATACAAGACAAACTCGTACGGAAGGGCAAGCGGTACTGGAGCTTCTGGGAGGAGAATGGTAGTAAACCCTCCCTCCCCCCGCCCAGAAGTGGGTAGTAAGTAAGTGCCGGATTGCAATAACTCTGAAAAATCGCCAAAAATCGTGGGAAAGAGTTAGCGACGTCTAGTCAAAAAGTGAGAAAAATGGTCAAAAATCATCGATTTCTTGGGTCGAAGAAGCTATTTTAGGTACAGGGGCATGGTGTGTATTCGGAATCAGTGTAAAATTTCCTTCAAGAATAGCTCTTAAAATAATGTTTTCCACCTAGAATCGGTTTCTGGCCCATTGTGCCGCCGCCCGGTTGTACGGCTGGCTTGCCACAACTAGCCAGACGCTCTATCCACTGAGCTACGATCGCCTGTATACCGATGTTAGCACTGCATAATTACTCTATGTTCTCGTACCTGGAAATCTCAAGGTGTTTTTTCGACGTTCTAGCCAATAGGGGAAAGCGAACGTTCCACGAACAGCGTTGCGGATGGTTTTAATCAATTCTGTAGGATTACATTTATTATTGACAAGCAAAAAATCATTACTGTCACTATGAAAATTTTCGAGATCTCGATTTTTGAATGTTAGCCCTTAATTAATGCCCTTTACGGTTGATAGTAGCTGTTCATGTACAGTATACTGATCCATGTACGTTCTTTACTACTCTTAAAAACTCCTTATTTGAAACAACTTAATGAGACAATGAGACTTGAAACAACTCAACTCTATTTCTATTCTATTCTAAACTCAATGAGAACATACTGACGTTATTTCTGCTTTTAAATTCAACTTACGTCGACTAATATGATCCATGGAGATGTATTAATTTACTAACAATACTTAATATTAATATTTTACCAACATCCTACCTAATTTTCCTTCCTTAACTAACATCCTTTTTTTAAATTTTCCTTTAAAAAGCTCATAGTAATTTGGAAGAGATTAAGAGACAAAAACTGTAAGAAGCCCACTTTATGGTTCAGTGATAATTCTACCCCCCCCCCCCCCCCCCCCAAAAAAAAATCACAGAAGAGGAATAGTAACAGGCTATTGAATAAAGTTCACTTTTTGGTTTATTATTTCCAATAACTATCCAATGTGATCGTATAGCAAAATAATTTTATAACCCCCCTCAAACTTTGTCACTTTACGTTTCAAGGTACGTAGAATCCAAATTTGAAATGTCCGTCCGCCGTTCGGGCCATAAAAGGCCTTAGAATTGACTTGAAAAATCTGTTCTTTCGCACATAGACTCCACTTGGGGTCTAGTTGGTCCTAACTTCTCGCCAGCTCGATCGCTCCACTCTCATAGGTGCTATGAGCCAAAAATAGGTGAAAAAGTGTCTTTTTTTTTGTATATTTCAAGTTGTATAGAAATTGGAGATTTACGAGTGAAACGAAAATGTTAGCTATTAATTTTATGGAAAAAAAGTATTCTAAATGATACTCTTCTATTCAAAAAGAGATTTTGGATTTTAGGCTATTTTTTGCAATTTTATAGATTTTTTAAAACAAAATTTAATGAAGTTCAAGTTTTTAGCATAATTTCGTACATAAATTTTTTAATGTTCTACTTCATAGTTTATAAACTTTATTTGACCAATCTAAAGCTAAAAAATATCAATTCAACAATTCTTAGCCATTTTCAGTGATTTTGTCAGCACATTTTTTAAAATTTGACCAATTAGATGATATTAATATACAGTATCTATCCAACACTTTTATGTGTTGGATAGATGACTTGGTAATAAATTGTTTTGATTATCAACTATATTAAAAAGCGTAAAATTGTGAGATTCCGCTGCTGTAATGGAATGAACCTATTTGTGAGGTCCGAAGCTCGGTTCCGATTCTAAATATGCTATAAGCGGCGTTTAATAATTATGGACCAAAGATCTACGTAGAAGGGCTGTCTAATACATAAATAATAAACCTTTGTGTAATAATTTGCAGCGCTTATAATTTTTCATTCAAGAACATATCTCTTATCAAAATTTGATAAGGATTTGATTTCGCTAACTTTTCATGATAGACTGGGCGTTCACGACATGATGGATCATTATCGCTATATCCGTTAATATGGGGGTTAGAAAAAATCAAGCGGTAACCCCCCTTATTTTTTGCAAGGAATTCAAATATCAAACTTAGTTATTTCAAATGAGATCCCCCACTTTTTATTGCAGATTCAAATTACACGTAAAATTTCAAAGAAATGACCCATGATTCGATTATTTAGGTGCGCGTAAACGGGTTCAATCCCGCTCCAAAAGTGCAAAAATTGTGAAATACTGAGGTTTTGAAGATGTTCACTTGTATTGTAAAACATGATTTTAGGGTTTTTTTTCCTTGCTGAACCTCGTAATGATGTTCATTTATTGATACTTGCAACACCAACTTGAGAAAACACCGAAAAATCGCCCAGAATCGCACTCATCTCACTAATTTCCTCACAGCATGAAGCGTAGTAAAATGTAGTTTTATCGTTTCCCCAAGTTGGTGTTGCAAATATCAATAAATGACTATCAGGACGAGGTTCAGCACGAAAAAATTCCACAAAATCATGTATTTTACACGGGGCAATTGAATACCTTCACAACCTCAGTATTTCACTATTTTTGCACTTCTAGAGCGGAATTGAGCCCTAAAAATCAAGTGATGGGTGATTTCTTCATGAAATTTTACGTAGGATTCGAATCTGCAATAAAAAGTGCCGGTTCTCACTATAAATAACAAAGTTGATGCGCGTTTTGCGCATTTGCACGCATGCGCGAAAGTGTGATATTTTAATATTATTTGTTTAAAAATAAGGGGGGTTTCCTCTCGAAGTTTTATCTAACCTCCATATTAACGAAGATAAGTGATCCATTAAGTCGTGAACACCCTGCATCCACGTAGATAAGATGAATAAAAATTTTAGAAATTTGTTTCAAAAATGACGTATTTATTGGCCAGGGATGTGCCAAAAACCTTGATATCACATTCAGTGAACCGCTATGGATAAAAGCTAAGGGTTGAAATTTCAATTGGCCTCAACTGAACCAGCTTCATGAGAATCAGACTGTAATATGTAGATAGTGACCCACAAGTCGTGACCACCCTGCATACACGTAGGTAGATAAGATGAATGAAAATTTTCGAAATTTGTTTCAAATATCACTTGGCCGGGGATGTGCCAACAACCTTGATATCACATTCAGTGAACCGCTATGGATAAAAGTTAAGGGTTGAAATTTCAATTGGCCTCAACGGAACCAGCTTCATGAATTGAATCAGACTGTAATATGTACAAAGTACAGACTAATATGTAACATGTACAGACTGATAGCAAGTTAGATACCAATTTTAAATTTTTGTGTGAGCAAACATTGGTACACTAGTACTTATTGTATATTACTTATACTTAGTAGTACTACATTATAAGTACTCGTAAATAGAAATATTAAGTTAGGTAAGTAATTACAGTGTGCAAAAAGTTGCAGCTTTATTTATTATCATTATTTGGGTCTTCTGATAGTACTTACTTGACACACGGTCCAAAGTAATTTACTTTTTTGTTATAAGTACCTACTCAACAGTCGTAAGTAAGCAGTAAGTAGTTATAAGTAAAGGTAGGAATGTGAAGAAGAATGGAGTGAGAGGACGGCATCTTGCATGAGAAGCTTCAACTCAACCGGATCGATACCCAACGCAAAAAAAACTCGGCGTCAGCGATCAAGCCGCGCCCTTCATATTCGCATCAAAGTGACGCCAGTTGTATAGTTGGTAAATTTTACTGTGGTCAATTAATTAATAGAAATCAGCAAGCATTAGCGAAACATAAAACTAATATGTATGACGCGTTACGCGAGGTCATTACCTTCACAACCGCAAAAAAAAAAGTCAGTAGGTAGGTTCTGCAAGAACCAAGCCGCCCCGGCTAACTTAGACCTAAGTAAAAACACTTAGTTTTGTTTACAACTATAATTAATTTCGTAGATAGAATGAAGATGACGACATAAAAATGATGTTATGAGTAGTAGAGAAAACGAACACAAAGGAATTAGAGACGAGCCGGAGAAGTTACACGGTTCGCCATTGAAGCTGGGCAAAGATGTGACGGCGACTCACTATACATGAACGTAGAGGTCGTTAAATGTTCTGCACATGATTAAAATTCACACAAACAGAATAGAAACGTAAACTGAATTGAGCTAATATAAAAAGAATAAATTACTTACTCAAAAAAATTGATAAAATGAAAGGAGAGACACCGGCGAAAGGAACACGTTTACGAAATATTCCAAAGGAGTGAGAGAGGGGAGGGAAACAGGGGAAGCGAAAAGGGGAAAAGAAAATGGCCGACATTTGGCGTGGCGTGCATGTGACGTCATGGCGCATTTGGAAGGATCATGGACCTATAGGATTGGGTCCACGGAAGAAATAGGAGAGTGTGTTCCGTTTTCGAATGTGCTGCGCTTAGTGGCAGTTGATGGAGTTAGTAGAAACTAAAGAATCCCACAACGGGTAGAAGTTAATCAATATGATAAGCACCCATCATGGTCCTAGCACATAGTGATCTAAGTGTGTCGTACTATGTAGATATGGACCTATATTTACTCATACTATTCTAATGTACATGTATTCATTCGATTAGATATTTATGATTAATTACTTGATAATTATTACTGATAATTACTTAATACTAAATACTTATTTCTAAATAATTACCTACTAGATAATTATACATTAGATACTTTGATTAATCAAACTAACCTAGGTAGGTAACTAGTATTTTTAAAAGGCTTGAGACTTGTCTATAGCACAGGCATGTGTTGACTAAAGTAGAACAATAGGTAGGTACATTCGAATGTCAACTTATTGTATAAATACGATTCTATTTTTCTTTGTTTCTAGCTAACATATTTCCACTGTAACATTAGATAGGTCATTTTTTCATTGGACATGAATACCTTTATTTTTATTTTATTTTGTTTATTTATTTTATTTTATTTATTTTATTTTTTTTTTTTTTTTTTTTTTTTTTTTTTTTTTTTTTTTTTTTACAAAACATTTGTAAAAAATAAATTAATTAAAACTTGTTTAAAGTTATTGTGCTATTTGCTCTTTCAGCATAATATATTTATATGAATCCAGCTCTTTTGATTAGATACCTACCTACTAGTTGAATTGAATAGAGATTGGTAGGTAACACCTATCTATAGTCCAAAGGCATGTTTGCCTATGGGCGTTCTGGGAGGCTCCATGTCTTGAATGTGTCACCCCATCGACCTGTCTCCTTGGGTAATTCCCTTTGTATCGCTGGTGCAAGGATATGGAACGCCCTTCCCACTGCCATCCGTCGTTGCCCTGACTTTTCTGCCTTCCTTTTCCTAGCTGAGAAACATTTTGGAGCTTGAATTATTTATTCTCACCCACCACAATATTTTTATTGTGATTATTATGTTTTAGCATACTTTATTTTTGTTTTTAATTACCTATATATTTTTTTTTTACTACAAATACCTAACTCTCTTATTATTACCTAATTAGTCTAAAAAGAGCTGATTTTTATTTTATTGTAATTTTACTTTTTACACAATCAAAAGGCCCACGAGGCTTATGTGTATGCATTTTGTTTGCCAAATAAATCTTCTTCTTCTTTAACACTGAGTTTCTGAGAAGTGAAACTTGTCAGACTTTGGACAAGCGGTACTCAAACTGTTCAATAAGTTTTCCATGTGGGCTGGGTTGTCATGAAAGTAGTTTTATGATCTTTGTTAAAAATAAATAAATTTTAAAAAAGAAAGAGAAAAGGGGGACTCAGTTTTACATTAGTCGTCAGTAAGACAAAAAGTACCTTTGGACAAAAATCATGGTTTTATGATATTTTCGTTGAATAAATAAATTAATAAGAATTAAAAAAGCAAGTAGGTAGGTACCTACATGGTTTATCCTGTCAAACTCATTACTGTTGGCAAATGTCTCAACTTTGGAACACGAGGAAATTTCATGGTACATTTTGTAACAAGACAATGAGATGTGACAAGAGTAGGTAGGTAGGTATAGGTACGAAAAACTATAGGCGTTATTAGAAAGTTATCTAGTATAATGCTTGCTTACAAGTCAATTACTGAATGAGATGGTTTTAAGTGTTTCTCCTTTTTCATCCCTTATATAGTATTGTTGAATATTCATCACAATAGTTATTATATTTGGGAAGACACCCCCGGGGATCCCGTCTGAACAACGGACGCAGGGAAGCCACCCGAGGACCCCGTCTAAACGACGGACGCAGGGAAGACACCTCAAGGTCCTTGTCTCCGCAACGGACGCACGGAAGCCACCTCCGGGGACCCCGTCGCAGCGACGGACGCGGGGAAAGCCACCCCCGGAGGACCAACTCAGCTATCTTACTCGCAGATTCTGAGAAAACAATGTGCGAGCCAATGAGATAACACAGTTGAATTAATGAAATTAAGCGGACCAATCAGGAGGCGGCAGGAGGCGGCCACCTCCCTATAATTACCCCGCTCGGAGCCCTCCGAAATTCATTCCACTCACCGCTCTCGACGACTACACTCTACAGTACGAAGATTCTACACGCTCTACGCTGACGACCCTTCTGCTCACGAGTTCATCTCAGAACGGCTTCCTACTGCTTTCTACAAGGCATACCTTCTCTCCACACAGATCTCGCATTGGCATCTACGAGTCCAGTGATTATTTATCCTGCTCATTGCCCAACGTAGTTCTTCTGTCAGGACGCCACCCGGTACATCTATTGATATTCTCATTAGATCGTACGCCCGCTGGGACGTTCCGAGACGTGTCGCCCGGGTTTCGTAGCACTAAGCTCGTCACCGACCGCTGGGGCATGCCGATAAATTACTCAGCTCATCCGCTCTAATTTATCGTCCAAGGAAGTCTTTTTCAAGACTACAAGGTAGGACCCTGACATCCGAGCAAAGGAAAGAAGCTCTGTCAAGCGAGTCCACCTTCCAAACCCTCTATCCTATACGTAGAGGTATCAAAAACGAGTTGACAAACTCGGGTATATCGATGGAGCGCCGCCCGTCCTACTTCCTCATGCAAGAGGAAGCAGAACACGGCGCGGCCGGGGGCCTTAGCCCACGCAGCGCTCCCTACCCGCTACTCGACTCGTCCGCTGTTCCTAGCGACGATCAAAGGCTCGATTCTCGCGAAGAGATCGCCTTCTTACCTAACGTATTCATGAAGGAAACGTTAGGCCAAGCCTCACACACACAAAAGTTCGAGGATACCTTTCAGACCCGCTCTGAAGTCAATCATCATGATTCGACAAAGATTTCTGAATATCCACGATATTCTACACAAGGCTACCCGGCCGATCCGAGTGTCAAACACACTCCCAAAGTGCTAAAAACAAAGGATACTTTTCAGTACCTCAACCAAGCCCAGTATATTCCTCCTACAGATATAAATCTTAGGCCGGAATATTACACAACGGCTCAGCACCAAACTGATCGAACCCAGCACCCACTATGCGAGCCCAGTGCTCCACGCGGTTGCGACACGAACTATCCTCAAGTTCCTCCCGCCAAGCAAGCTGACCTTGGCGATTTCGCTCACATTCCTCACAGGAATACCTCAGGGACTAACCCGCATAACCAGAATATAAATGTCCCACTTGGTCTACCTACACCAAGTAAAACATATATAAATCCACTACAAATGGTGACCCCGCCTTTGAACAGGCTTAACACGGAGCATTTCGTTCCCTCTTATGAAGCTAGTGGATTTCAGGGAACCACTGCGGGCGTGCGACCCCCGCCGGGCCTATACGCCCCACATCTCACACAACAACCCTCTACACAAAGTGGCTTTCGAGCACTTTTGGAGGAAATGGGAGATTACCAAAGGCCTATCTTCCAAAAGAAGAATATCGATCGTGCACTCGCCGAGTTCGATCAATACTGCGTGCGAAAAAACCTGAGAACACAGAACGAATGTTTCTCAGCTATCTACAAGTGGGTACCGGAGGAAATGCGGGAAGCTATTGACTCAGCTTACCTCACGGCACCCCACGCACCTTATGAAGAGGCCAAACAGCGCCTACAACGAGAATACGGGTTGTCCTTACAGGACAGGCTCCTCGCGCTTGAGGACCCCGCATCTCTCGCCAAAAAACCCAGCACCAAGTACCATGAAATGTACTCTAAGGCTGTTGGGTACTTCTCAGAGGCTCTGATCACTCAAAAGTGGATCGAAACTCTGCCTATCGAAGCCCGAGGCATGGTCGCAGCACAGCCTACCACGAATGCCCGGCTCGACCTAGCTGATACGCTACACGCGTACAAAACAGCGAACCCCTCTCTCAACATACGAGGAGTAGAATCTACTTCGAAACCCACGAAGACTGGTTTCAAAAAGGCCCTCTCACAAAAAGCTGAGTTCAAACCTCAGCAAGTAGAGAGTAAGCCTCACAAACCGACGGCCTATGTCTGCCGAAACCACGCACGTTTCGGTAGCGAAACTCGCAAATGTGCAGACCCAGAATACTGCACTTGGAAGGCAAATTCCGCCTCCAAACCTATCAAAGAGGCAGCGCCTATCAGCCAGCCTAAAACCTTGGTTTCAAGCGAAAATACTCATAGATCGGTACAAGAAAGTACCGTTCCAACCTCCGACACAGAGAGTTCGGAAAACGAATAACTGCCAGTGTATCCGAGCCTATACACCGGCAGACTAAAGAGTATAAACGGCTTTTTTTCAAGTGCAAACTAAATGGCACTGAATTTCTCATTGACACGGGAGCAGAAGTGAACATTCTGCCCCACAATGTCACCAAAAACTTGGGCTTAAAAATTCGTAAGTCCAACGTCAAGCTCACAGCAGCTAACGGAGCCCCTATAGACACACTAGGGCGTGCTGACACGACGATTAACATCGGCCTCGGAGACATGACCACCGATTTCATGATCACTAAAGTTGATCTAGCGATCCTCGGTATACCATTCCTCGAGTCTTGGGATATCGGAATACGGGTCAAACACAAATATATATACAAAGACAAAGTAAAGAGCTATGCCGATCAAAAAATCGCTGCAGTCATGAACAAAAAATTTACTGATGAACAAATAGCAGCTACTATTCCTCATCGTGACAACAGCCCTCAACCAGAGGACACACAGCTCACAGAGGACGAAAACATACGCTCTATCATTGAAAAATACAATGATAAAATGAACGAACTTCAAGGAAAGTGGAAAAACAACGGTGTTTACCACCGTATAACCACGGAAGGAACACCAGTACACTTCCGTGCAAGACCCATGGCAGGCGAAAAACGGGCTCAAGTCAAAAGTACTTTTGACAAAATGCTCTCGGATGGCATAATTGCACCATCAGACTCCGAATGGGCGTCCCCGTTACACTGTGTGCCAAAAAAAGACGGGTCATGGAGGATCACCTGCGACTACCGTTTCCTGAACGCGAAAACGAAGAAAGACGCCTACCCTCCTCCTCACATTCGCTCTTTCCAAGCGAATTTACATAATACACAAATCTATTCGACAATAGATTTAAAATCGGCATATTACCATATCCCGATGCACCCAGATGACGCTCATAAAACAGCAATCATTACCCCTTTCGGGCTCTATGAATTTAAAAAAATGAGCATGGGTTTGGCCGGAGCGGCTCAAACATGGCAAAGGTACATGGACAGCATCATGCGAAAATTCGATTTCGCATTTGTCTACCTAGATGACATATTGGTGGCTTCTAAAAATTATAAAGAACACATGAACCACCTCAAACAAATTTTCGACAAACTAGGAGAACACGGACTTCGAGTAGGTTTTGATAAATGCATTTTTTCAAAACCTACCGTCGATTTCCTAGGTTTCACTATCTCGAAAGAAGGGATAATTCCTAAACGAGATAAAATAGAAGCCATAGAGCAATTCCCTCGGCCAATAGACGTACGAAGCCTACGCAGATTACTGGGTATGTGTGGTTTCTACCGAGCTTGCTCAAATAAATTCGCTCACACAGCGCAACCTCTGTATGACTCCATTCAGTCAAACAAAAAAAATGACAAAACACCTATCGAATGGACATCAGAGAGAGAAAAGGCTTTCAACAAATTAAAACAAGCAATGATAAAAGCTACATTACACAATATTGCTCATCCACACCCTACAGCAGAGTGGAGAATAGTTTGCGATGCATCCGATACACACATCGGAGCGGCACTGGAACAGGAAATTACAGACAAACACGGCTCGAAATCTTACCAACCATTGGGATTTTTCAGTAAAGAAATTCCGGAACAATGGAAGAATAAAGCCTCGTTCGACAAAGAGATGTTCGCCGCTTACCAAGCTTGCATTCATTGGCACAATGACTTGGACGGCCGCTCTTTTCATATTTGCTCAGATCACAAGCCTCTGCTAGGCACGATGCTTAAGAAAAACGCACATTTTTCTAAAATGCGATTGAGATGGCTAACATACATCTCCCAAATGACAAGTGACATTCGACATATACCCGGAGAGAACAACGTCGTCGCCGACGCACTCTCCAGACCCTTCGATCCAGTTGAAATTCAAACAAAGTCAATTTCAACCCAAACTGACGAGGGTCCGTCCATAGCCGAAATTTCACAAATTACGGCCGCAATAGAGTGCAATCTTCTACTGCACATCTCAAATGCACAGATTCATTCTCCTCCTAACGCAGAGGACAAACTAAAACTCACACGAGTTGAATTCCCTCAAGGAGAGATTTGGTGTAACCTAGACCTAGGACACCCAAGACCTTATATTCCAAACGAAATAAGGCACGAAATAATCAGCCAAATTCACAATTTGGGACACCCAGGCATACACTCTACAGTGTATAAAGTAAAACAAAGATATTTTTGGCACGGCCTTCGTGCAGATGTCTCCAACTGGGTCCGAGCATGCGAGACTTGCCAACGAGCAAAAATCACTCGCTCCGTGAAGCTCCCTTACTCCGAATTTGAAACGGCTAACAAATTCTCACATGTACACGTTGACATTACCGGACCCTTACCTTTAGCTAAAGGAGGGAAACGTTACATTCTAATGATGGTTGATAGAGCAACGGGTTGGCTAGAGGCAGTCCCTCTTAACAACATCGAAACATCCACGATCACAAACGCCTTTATCAATATTTGGGTAGCCTCAAAAGGCGTACCTAAATACATCACAAGTGACCAAGGCACACAATTCGAATCAGATCTATTTCATTCCATTATGGAACGTCTCGGAGTAAAACATACTCACACGTTACCATACAAACCGTCAACAAACGGAATGGTGGAACGCAGAAATAGATCCTTGAAAGAGGCTCTCAAAGCACAAAACGAAAATTGGCTCGACGCACTTCCAAAAGTACTACTCGCCATGCGTACGGCAGTAGACCCAGCAACGGAAACTACACCCTTCCAAAAAGTTTACGGAATTGACGTGCCGCTCCCAGGCGACATTTTCGTAACTTCTACAAACCTTTCTGAGCCTCTCTTCTTCCGACCTACGCATATTAAACATAATAATACAAAATATGCCGTCAACATGCCCAAAAATTTGGATACATGTACACATGTCTATATCAGAGTGCCCACACAGCTCTCCTCTTTGCAATGTCCTTACACGGGACCATTCAAAGTTGTTAAAAGAGATAAGTTTTCGGTTACAGTACAAATTGGCGAACACACAAAAAAAGTTCCCAAACAACAAATCAAACCAGCTTACACTCTAAACACAGACGAAGCTGTGTCACTAAGAGAAAATCAGGCAGAAAATAAGGAGGAGACTCCCTGAAAATCCGCCAGAAGACGCGTCCCCTCTACCAAATTTGACGAGAGGTGGGTGACTGCGCTCAAAACACCCCAACCGACGTCGTCGTTAATAACACGACGTCTTGGGGGGGCGCCTGTGGTGAAAACCACCCCCTCTTTTCAACAGCCCTTTTCAGGGCTACCAAAAAGAGGTAGACACGACACACAAATATTTATAAGACGTCGAGTTATAACTCCGTCAAACAAAATATTTCACCAGAGAGAAAATACGAAATTCTCTCTCAAAAGTGAAATATTAACAAATAACATACAAGGCGACCTCCCTAAACACTTACTGGGCGAGAGAGACGCGACAAGTATCTCGAACCAAGTCGCCTTGAATGAGAAAACTCAAACAGACAATCAAACGTCCTCTAAAACTAACAAGGACAGTTCTAGCAAGCCTACTCGCCAATCAGAAACAATGATTGCACGAGAGACAATAGGCGAACCAACCAGGAGACGGCAAGCAACCACCTCTGGTCCAGCAGCCACCCCGGGGACCCCGTCTCAGCAACGGACGCAGGGAAGACACCCCCGGGGATCCCGTCTGAACAACAGACGCAGGGAAGCCACCCGAGGACCCCGTCTAAACGACGGACGCAGGGAAGACACCTCAAGGTCCTTGTCTCCGCAACGGACGCACGGAAGCCACCTCCGGGGACCCCGTCGCAGCGACGGACGCGGGGAAGCCACCCCCGGAGGACCAACTCAGCTATCTTACTCGCAGATTCTGAGAAAACAATGTGCGAGCCAATGAGATAACACAGTTGAATTAATGAAATTAAGCGGACCAATCAGGAGGCGGCAGGAGGCGGCCACCTCCCTATAATTACCCCGCTCGGAGCCCTCCGAAATTCATTCCACTCACCGCTCTCGACGACTACACTCTACAGTACGAAGATTCTACACGCTCTACGCTGACGACCCTTCTGCTCACGAGTTCATCTCAGAACGGCTTCCTACTGCTTTCTACAAGGCATACCTTCTCTCCACACAGATCTCGCATTGGCATCTACGAGTCCAGTGATTATTTATCCTGCTCATTGCCCAACGTAGTTCTTCTGTCAGGACGCCACCCGGTACATCTATTGATATTCTCATTAGATCGTACGCCCGCTGGGACGTTCCGAGACGTGTCGCCCGGGTTTCGTAGCACTAAGCTCGTCACCGACCGCTGGGGCACGCCGATAAATTACTCAGCTCATCCGCTCTAATTTATCGTCCAAGGAAGTCTTTTTCAAGACTACAAGGTAGGACCCTGACATCCGAGCAAAGGAAAGAAGCTCTGTCAAGCGAGTCCACCTTCCAAACCCTCTATCCTATACGTAGAGGTATCAAAAACGAGTTAACAAACTCGGGTATATCGATGGAGCGCCGCCCGTCCTACTTCCTCATGCAAGAGGAAGCAGAACACGGCGCGGCCGGGGGCCTTAGCCCACGCAGCGCTCCCTACCCGCTACTCGACTCGTCCGCTGTTCCTAGCGACGATCAAAGGCTCGATTCTCGCGAAGAGATCGCCTTCTTACCTAACGTATTCATGAAGGAAACGTTAGGCCAAGCCTCACACACACAAAAGTTCGAGGATACCTTTCAGACCCGCTCTGAAGTCAATCATCATGATTCGACAAAGATTTCTGAATATCCACGATATTCTACACAAGGCTACCCGGCCGATCCGAGTGTCAAACACACTCCCAAAGTGCTAAAAACAAAGGATACTTTTCAGTACCTCAACCAAGCCCAGTATATTCCTCCTACAGATATAAATCTTAGGCCGGAATATTACACAACGGCTCAGCACCAAACTGATCGAACCCAGCACCCACTATGCGAGCCCAGTGCTCCACGCGGTTGCGACACGAACTATCCTCAAGATATTTTTCCACAGTGTTTCCTTATATTGAATATTTCAAAGTCATATGTTATATAAATAAATTATTATTCTTGGGGAAAATCTCACTCAATGCGTGTGGTTCTCTTACAAATTTACTATAATATTACCTATACTACAAACGTTAAAATTAATAGAAAAGTTCCTCGCTAAATGTCTTTCGGAACTCTTTAGTTTGTATCAATCATTAAAATGAAACTGTTAGTCTGTCCACGCTATGCATGGCCAAACAGCTGAGTGGGGGGAGTCTACGAGTGGTTGGATCTTCTTAGATTTCTTTCTTTCTTGGACGGATTTACCGCACACTCCTCTTGTGAGTGGCATTTCTCAAGAAACGGATTCATTCCGGTGACTCAAGATGTTGTTACATAGCAAATGTTTGTTCTCCTCCTAACACGGAACATATTTTTACGGGCGTGATTCGGTTTGGGAGCGTGTGGTCGTCCATCAACTATGCCATCTAATCTCATTACATTATAAGAATGAAACTACTTTGTTTTCAGCCAAACCGCTGAGTAGGGGGAGTTTAGGAGTGGGGGATCTTCTTGGATGTTTCCGTAAGGGGTTTTAAGCCATTTTAAAATGTTCTACCACTACCCAAACCATGGGCTGGTGGGTGGGAGGGGGTGGGACCACCGTTTAATGCGTGTTTTTTGGCTGAGCTCTCGATCTTCCATCAGCTGCCACTTTAAAATTTGATGGAGAGCACTTCACATTGCAGCGACAAAGTTACGTTCCAGAACCCGTAGAACATGATGGTACCATCAAAATTGCCGAAAGATGATGTATTCCTGGAGAAATCACCAAAAAAAAAAATAAAATAAAAAAAATAAAAAAAAAAATAAAAAATAAAAAAATCTTTCTTGCTGTGTGGTCACACCTTAGACCCACTCAGTTAATGTTGATAGCTTTTGCTCGGGTTGGTTAAACTATTCATTGAATTTTTAATTTGATCCCATTCAAGTTTCAAAACATGAAATCGTGCTTTCTGATTGTAGTGAATGTACATGTAAACAAAAACGTTTGTTTTCGAACTATCGATTTTCCTAATCCTTTGAACTATTAACTAGAACATTCACAAATTTACACACAAAATTAAGTATGTGAAAAAATCTACCTAAATTTGTTTATGTGCTTAAAAAATCGATAAAAACTGCAAAAAAGCAGAAAATCGAAATTTTTTTTTTTTAAATAATAGAATATCATTTAGAATATGCAAATTCCTTCCTACATTTTTCACCATAAAATCAATAGGTAGGTACCTAGTTAAAAATTTCCTTACACTCCAAGTGCTCAAATTTAAAAATAATTTAACATAGTTATAATATACTGTAATTTACGAAAATTCGGTCAGATGATGATGCTGCATGACTGGAATTTTTCCTTTACTTCATTATTCATTTTCATCCTATACCTACTCGCTTGTTTTCGCTCTTCCTCAATTTCACATACCTCACCTTCTGCTAAAGTACCAAAGATTTTAACTCGGTATTCTCCGAATCTTTATCAGAGCAAATATTTTTTCTTTTCACAGGTGCAAGACATACTAGACTGCTGGGCGACCTTCACCATGAAACTGTGTTTCAATAGGTAGGTTTAGGTATGTGGTAACAACTGTGCAACGGAGTTTTTTAAAAATTTTTATTTGTTAGCGAGTTTTTTAAAAAATGAAGCTGTTTCAATGGCTCCAAAAAGTTTAAAATCAAAATGTTCGAAAAATTTCTTCATTAAAACCCGTTTTGAGACATTCTGAAACGAAACCTAAAGTTTAACGCTTTTCCATTATGGGTCATTCCAGATGATAACTCTCTGTAGGATTGAGATAAAAATTCCTGCGATTTGGAAAAATCCCGAGCGATCCCTGGTTGCTTGTTCCTGACAAATATTGTCGCCCAGTCGCTTTCCGAAGTTCCCACCTCATTGATCTTTCTGTGGTTTAAAACTCAAACGTATTCTACATTTTGTATAGAAAACATGGCAATAAAAGTTCCAGTCATGCAGCATAATTGCATGAGCGAATTTTGCGTAAATTATCGTATTGTATAATGTTGAATTGTATTCAAATTTGAGCGTTTTAAGTGCAAGGAAATCGCCCTCTCGGGCGTTGAAGCAGTAACTTGCTGCAAATGAAAGCCTGCAGACGAGCGCAGCCGACCATGGCCGAAACTATGATTTATTTCAGACAGTAAATTTTCTCAAAATGGTGATGCAAAATATGTTCTTACGCCAAGAAAATCAATCATTCGAAAACAAAGGATGAGCCCGTTGGACAGAACTATTTGAGCAAAATAAATCCATCAAATTTTCAATAATGTGCTGAACAAATCACTAAAAACGGGCTGCATGACTGGAATAATTAAAGCGAATTTTGGAAAAAAAATGAAGCTGTATACGTACTTACCAAAAAAGTCAAAAAATCTTGAACCGACTTTTTTTTTTCAAGTTTCTTCTTAAAAATTCTTTTTGGTTACCTACCCTGAATCAAAACCTGAGTTTTTACATTTTCATCGAATTTCAGTACAAAATGAAGGTAGTATCCTTATCTCCGCAGAGATCTATAGGTACCTACAAATAGTGATGGAAAAAGCTCCTTTTAATAATCTTGATTATCATTTGATTTCACTTCCTTGAACATCAAAGAATATTTATACTTGTTATACATGAATATATAAATAGTTATATTTATTATAATATTTGTTTTTCTCTTCCTCGATCTCACAACTTCCAGGGACGAGTAGTGACTGAGAGTTGAGCGGTGATCTGAGTACGCCATGGTAAAAATAACGCTAATATTTGCTGAGAGGGCCGCGTTGGCGGTGCGTTGGCTGGAGTCGCTGCGGAAGGAGGAACTGTAACAAGAGGTGATGGAAAGAGAGTAGTTACTCCTATCTATCACACTCCTGGGGCTTTCAAAAAGCAGGAGGGGGGGGGGGATGGAAGGGGGCTCCTATGACAGGGCAGGAGTGTGTTTTTAAATGTTTAAGGGTATAAGTTTTGAGTTGTTTGCCCATTTTGCCATGAGAGGGGGGGGGGGGGGGGGGGGGGGTATGTTTCGAAACCCAGCTCGGCTATCATGTAACAACAAGAGGTGATGGAAAGAGAGTAGTTACTCCTTCAGAGGGGAGAGGCGAATAACCTGCTACACCAACAGGATATATCCTGAACGCTGATAGTCAAGGAAATATCCCCTTAGTTATAGCATTTGCAAGAATTGAGAAGGAGGAACTTCTCCTATCCATCACAAAACTTATAATAAATTGGTCAAATTTCAAAAAAATGTGATGAAAGAATCACTAAACATTACAACAAATGGCTCAGAATCATTGAATTCATATTTACAGCAGGGCATTACTCAAAATAAATAGGTATATCAACTACGAACTAGAACATTAAAAATGTATCGTTTGCGCATGCGTTCAGGTTACTGTTGATCCGACGGCAATGACAATTATAGGGGATATCTAATCAGCACAATCCCTGAAAATGTCATTGAATCGGACTGGAACTTAAGTATAGTTTTGGGCGTGACAAGGATTTACCTTAGACAGATATCTACGGAACCAAAATGGATCAGCAAGCTTTGAAACGCAAAAACCAAGTGGAAATTTTGATTTTTGAGAACACAGAATTTTTTGACTTCTCTCACGAACACATAGCTTCCCTTCCTTCGGTAGGCAGTGAGGAAGCAAAAGGGATCTATGTAAAGAGGAAAGAATAATAGGCCCTTCGCCCTGTAGTGGCAAGTAAACTAGTGGAAAGTAAAGGATCTACTTATATTGAGGGGGTTGAGAAACACATGTTATGAAAGCACATTTTACTTTACAATGATATTTTTATAATACTGAATATTAAATAATAAAGCCAATGTTTTGCGAAATTACAAATTTCCTACTTATAACATGATGTACGTAGTAATAACATTATGAAAATATTTATACAAGTAGGTATCTTACCCAATATTACGAATACAGTTATGAATAGGTACGACAGATCATTTCAAGTACAAATGCATTACATCTGAACCTCAAGGTAGAAGAGAACCCGACAAATAGTTTATGACTTCTTGCAAAGGAGTTTACAGGTAGGTAATTAGATGATATAGAAATCTTCTAAGGTACATCTATGTGTACAGGGTGAACACACTCAAGGTTTTACAAAATTCAACTATCGATTCTACTTCTAATTTGCAACAAAAAGTTCTCCAAGGAGATTTTTAAAGCTTAATTTTCTTGTAATTTTACATTTAAGATATTTTTGGCGTTTTCTACTTTATCACATTAAAACGGCCGTAACTCCCTTAGACTCACCGTAAAATCAAAAATAAGGGCACCGCTGGTATGCATGTTAAACTCCTATCGTTCTCATGTCAAACCAATTTGTTTCTAGTGGACTTATACTACGTAAAAAGGGAAACAAAAATGTAAATTTTGAAAAATTTCCAGAATTTGGGATTTTTCTATTTTTTATTCTGATCTTAATTAAGGTATTAATACTCTTAA
Source organism: Adelphocoris suturalis (assembly GCA_030762985.1). NCBI lineage: Eukaryota > Metazoa > Arthropoda > Insecta > Hemiptera > Miridae > Adelphocoris > Adelphocoris suturalis. The sequence goes on from CM061041.1 coordinate 62,865,748, forward strand.
TCAGAATAAAAAATGGAAAAACCCCAAATTCTGGAAAATTTTCAAATTTGCATTATTATTTCCTTTTTTACGTAGTATTAGTCCATATGCATTAATGCATACTCTTTTTGAGAGGTACTCCGCCGGAAGAACATCCTCGAAATCTCAGCTAAAGTAGATATACATATCAATATATTATAATTCAACGTAGGTAGATATGTTCAATTGTACTTTTACTTTGGTAGGTAATTAGGGGAGAAAATTATGTTTTGTATTTTAAGAAAGTGGTTTTTTCCAATGAAGTTTAGGGTTTTCTCGGAAAATGACCCTCTGGTCAGATTCTACCTGGGTATTTTATTTTTCATTTTTCAGGCTGAATCGGAAGATACACTCGCAGATATCTCCAAATCCGTTATAAACTTAAAAAAAAATACTTTATTTAGTTTTACCGCTAAAAATACATAGAATCGTGCGTAACAAATAAATAAAAATTTGTGAATCGAAGTGTAAAACAAGGGAGTTAGAGAGATCTTCAAGTGATATAATTTGTTCCAGCGTGAAAAATGTGTAGAAACCGACGACTCCGAACTAGATGATTCACAGTGGGTGATTAATTATTTAATTATTAAAAAAAAAAAAAAATAAAAATTAAAAAAAAAAAAAAAAAAAAAAACACGGGTCGTTGGGGATAAAGTTGTGTAACAATAAGAAATAATTTTCTCCTCTAATTATCAATGTTGTTGTAATGTTCGCTATAAGTAACGTAGGACACTTGAGATTCCGGGAAACTTTTTTCCGTGGAGTGCCTGAGTAAATGTATTAAAAGCATAAGACAGAAAATAAAAAATTCAAATTCTAGAACATTTTCCAAATTTTAATTTTAATGCATCACGTCGGTATAAAAAGAATGGTGTGACAACAGGTACATATACAATTTAACGCTCTTTCCCACGGTGGCCTTATTTTTAACTTTATAAGTCTGAGGGAGTTTTAATGACATACTACAGCTGAAAACAAGAAAAGTCTTATAAGTTAAATTATTCAAAAACACAGCGTTAAAATTTACTAGAATCGATCTCTGAAGTTATAAAGTTCTGAAGTGTGTTCACACTCTATAGTTATGAAACATATTTTCATCAACGTTATCTACCTTATACAAAAGTGGGTTGGCATTTGAATGGGTTGGTTTACAAACGTGTATGAACATGTAATAGGAGTCCTAAAATAAAGTCTTAATATAAATCAGACATGCATATGGCAGTAGGAAAAACAACAATAAATTCTTATATCAAGTTTGCAAGGTGTTTCTAATTTCATAAACTTCTAATTTAATGTGAAAATCGGCCATTTCTAACTAGTTAGCTAGTTTGGGGCACAGGTGCTTCCACGCATAATACCTCAATGTAGGTAGCAGGCCCAATAGTTGACACTTAAGGTGGTCTTCCCGCTAAAATTGTAGCTATAAAATCAGCTTTTGATAAAATCTTTCAAATTCTTTGCTTAAGGCCGTATCACACTTGCATTTTTCAGCTCTAGCTGCCCGTCGGGGGGCCTCACCTTCCACTCTTCAATGCCCGGTCCATTCCCCTCCTAGATTCATGGTTTTCCATTGAATTGTTACCTTCCCAATGGTTACGTTTTAGCATTTTTCATGCGTCGAGGTAAAAATTCGAACGTATGTTCTAAATTTCCCAATTGAGTTTAAAAATGCTCCGCCAGGATGCGCAATGGTCGAAACAGCTGACCTTGGAAAAAAGCACTTTGCCTTCTTCACGTTTGAGCATTAAAAATTCGAGAAAAAAGATGAAAAAATGCAAGTGTGATACGGCCTTTATATTTCAGTGTAAGTGGGAATATGATACTATACATTATTTATAGAATGTATTAGATTGAAATAATAAGTTATCTAAGTCTTAACTTCCGTCGACTCAGCAGTTGGACACTTATTCCTAATCTTGGACAGTTACGTCCCAGTTGGAATTTGGTTACAATTGGTTACTTTCTTTTTTATAGCAAAGGACATGATCGTGGATCCTTTCCCCGGCCAATTACATTACCACTACTCCTTGTGGGAACCTTAGTGTAGGTAACCTTTGAGTTGGAACTGTTTTGTTCAGTTCATTTTCGTATCCAAAGAGTTGGTGTCAGGACATTTCCTGTTTTTCCTGATTTTGGTAAGAAAACGTGTTATTATGAATTCATAAGGTTTTCCTGATTATTCATGATGATTTTTCTATTCCAATGATTATTCAGCGAAGTTAAGTTATTTTTGAAGTACTTATTCATCCCGGAGATAAACCATTAGAGCGGATATTTATTTTTAATAAGGGTGTCCAACTACTGAGTAACAAGCCATTTTGTGGATTTCGGTGGTAGCGGTTGGACGGTCTTATTGCAAAATAGATATCCGCTCTAAAGATTTATTTCCTAGATGGATACACTGAAAAATAACTCAACTTTGCAGAACTAAAATTGGAATACAAGAGAACGATCATAAATAAAACAGGAAAACCATATGAGTAAGACCATGTTACATTACCAAATTCAGAAGAAACAGCAATAGCCTGAACACCACCACATTAGAAACGAACTAAACCCTGTATTCTGTGAACTGAACAGTTCCTACTCAGAGGTAACCTAAAAGGACATTATCCTTTTTTATAATAGGAGAAAGTAAGTAACCAACTTTCCAACAATTGGGCCTGTTACACTATACCTGAATGAAATCGCACATTAATAACATGATGTTGTTATCATATAATATTGTATAGGTAAGGTATTACATAGAATGTAGGCATTCAATATTTAAAAGAAATTAAGTGCACGTTAGGTTTGTGATTATAACTATTGCTTAGTTTACTTACCTACTTAAAGTATGAATCGTATGTACATGGTTGACTTTGGCAATTCTAATTTGAACAATAAATTTTGACTGTACCTAAGTGAATATCAAACGGATTGTCGCGCAAACTAGATAGAAGGATACCTACTTATTGTCTACTTATAAAAGTGTATTGCGGTGTTTATTAATTATTTACTTACAGGTAATCATGGTTTGCTAGAAAATACAATAAATGAAGCAATACCTAGTTTCATTTTATCAAACAGTTTAGATAATATATATGTACATACCATTGTACCAAGTATCGTCCATAGATTGCTTGTATCTCTGCAGTATAACTGGTGATAGTATACGTACTGTGTTATTCGAGTAAATTTTTCATGACCCCATTAGGTGGGTGGTTATTTATAATAGTAACTACGTAGTTAACTCATAATGAACGATGTAGCTGATTCACCGTTAAATATCCACAGAATTATACCAAGTCGCAGTGAATTACTGTTTTCGAAAACAGTAAGTTCCTACCTATTTAACTTCACTCCCCGGTATTTTTTAAGTTTTAAAATAGGTACTGTGTAGTGATCGGTGGGTTGCGCGACGCATCAGCAGCTGAAATGGTTAGAGAAGTGCCATAGAAACTGCTACTGAAGTAAGCAGTACAGTTATGGAGAGGACGATACTGGCACCCGAGCTGTCCTCATCAGCTGGAACTGGGTCCTGAGGAGGCACACAAGGTTGGTTGAAGCCTTCGCAGATTCGCTTTGCCACGAGCTGTCTCTTCATGGCAGTTTTCTTCGCTGCGGAAATGAGGTCCGCCTTTTCTCGATCTGACAGTCCCAATGCTGGTGTGTTGCTCAAAAGGTCTTCCATCTGTTAAAACGAATTAATTGCGTCATGATGTAAGAATTCATTCTTAGCGAAGGCTTTGTTTTGTCTTATTGTTAATAAAAAAGTTCCAGACATAAATGCAACAAACTTTGGGAATTTTGGATTTTCTGTCGAAGTTGGATGGATAATTACCGATTCTTTCAAGCGCTGCCCAAGCTACAAATCTCGACCGACTCTCGTGATTCTTATTTTGTTCGGATTTAATTTAGTTTGGGAACGTTTGACAGGAGATTCAAATTTCATCAGAGAGGGGGTGAATGGAGAGGGTAATACTGCTAAAACTCCATGTTAGTATTCTCGTCGAGTTTCGTGATTCTGTTTTTTCGTTCATCTATGAATTCTGTCTAGTTTTGGAACGTATTATCAGGAGTTTAAAATTTCATCATGGAAGGGGGTGAATGGAGGGGTAATAGTAATAAATCCTGATGTTTTCATTACTCTTATAAGATTTTCGTGAATCTTTTTTTTTTTTTTTTTTTTTTTTAATTATGAATTTGGTCTAGTTTTGGAAAATTTGTCAGGGGTTTCAAATTTCATAATGAAGGGGGTCAATGGAGGAGGTAGTGATAACCCGTGATATTTTTACTGGGGGTAAAAGGGGGGGGGGGGAGTAATTCCGAAAAAAAAAACATAATATATACTAATTTTGTTTTTATAACTCTCACCAAGATTATATACAATTCATTAATAGGGACGTCCCTGTAATGCATGCATTACTTACCAATATTTTCAATCAGATGTAAGTACTATACGTAGATTCTGTACTTACTTGTTTTATCATTCCATTACTATACAGTTTATTTGAGATCGTCTGCAAGATTTTACTAATAGTCCTGTTAGAAGATCTGAAATGAGGAAAAAAGGTAGTTTTATTCATTAGCCTATCATCTTCCATGTTAAATTTTGGATTCATTTTAATACTGTGATGGATCGTAGTGCCGTTATTGTTAGTAAACTACGTTTAGAACATTATTATGGCCAATGGGGTACTCATATCCGTCTCACCCTGACAACCCCATTGGCCATAAAAGCCCGACGGATGCATCAAGAATCAATCAATTAACATTATTATGCTAAAATTACGAGCTGAATATTATAATTATTATGAACTTTTAGTTCTATAGCAAAACACTAATATTCTAGAGTTAAAATAACAATTTTTGTTGTGTTGTCAACTTACACGTGACTGACGAACTGCGTCCCTTTTTCTCGAATGAATTTCAAAGCCGACATAGTTCCGTTTTTAGTCTCACAAATGCGGGTGAAAATTTGTTTCAAGTCTTGCAATTTTATTATGTCTGGCTGGAGTGTATGACTGAGCAGTCTGCAAAAAACATGCTTCACTGATGAAATCTGGTAGGTAAAGGAACACATTAAAACATACCACTTCGACATTATTGTGTCTTGGTATAGAATTGGTGTGTCTGAATCGAATGATATCTCTATCTCTATCTTGATTATAATATTGAAACTCCGTTTGTTAGTCTGTCGGTCCGTCGTGGCTGAGTGAGGGGATGTTCTTGGATTTTTCCGAAGCTCTTGATCGTGGGAGCTCTCCCGTTTGCCCTTCTACGCACATAAAAAACCTAATCTTTATTAAACCTTATAAACTTTTCGTGGTTCCACATAGTTTCATAAGATTTAATTTGTTTGTAAGTGATTTCCAACAGAAAAAACGTCTGCCAAGTTGGGTGGGGTGTATAACTTCCTCACACATTATAACATGGACGTATAGAAAGGGAAAAGGCTTGCCCTTCTACGCAGATAAAATAATGGTCTACCTTTAGAAAAATAGACGGGGAAAACAAATACGTACAGTCATTCAACATCCGACAGTTCTGTTAGTACTGAAATGTTCTTAAAACTAAACATTTCGTGATTTCACATAAGGTGTCGCGTTTGATAGTAATTTTCAACAGATAAAACGTCTGCCAAGTTGGTGGGTGGTATAGCCTCCTCACATAGAAACTTCCTTGATAAAACTGGAACTACTAATGTGAACAGCTCGAGAGGGAACATACCCACGGTGCGTAACCCACCCAAATGACAGGGAAAACAAATACGTACGAGGGGTTGGGGGCAGTTACCGATTCATTCGGCGCTCCACAAGCTACAGTTCTCGACCGATTATCGTGATTCTTTTTTGTTCAATTAGGAATTCGGTCTAGTTTTGGAACACATGTCAGGATTTTCAAATTTCATTATGGAAGGAGGTGAGTGGAGGGAATCATACCGATAAATCGTGATGTTCACACTATTTTCATCTGATGTTTGTGATTTTTATTTGTTTGATCTTGTTTTGGAAAATCATGTCAGGAGTTTTAAGTGTTATTGTGGGAGGGGATGAATAGAGGGAGTGATAGGTAGTAATTAATCGTGATATTTTCTCTATTCTCATTTGATTGTGACAGTTTTTTGTACGAATCTGATCGTAATCTAGATATGCAACAAACCTTTGAAGTTTTAAATATATTATCGGTAGCGGTAAATGAAGGGGTAATTCAAATAACTCGTGATTCAAATAAAATAATAATTCGTAATATAACAATAAAATAATAATAATTCGTGATTCAAATAAAATCGTAATATTTTCACCTAAATCGTAAAAACATTCCAAACTTTATTTTGGCTGTGACTATGGTGGTGGGAGGGGAGGGGGGCTTGTTTCATATTCATGATAGGTTAAAATGGAGTGGATACATCCAGTAAAATCACGATCTATTCGCCATTCTCACCAAAATCGTATGCAACCTATACTTAGGGCCGTCCCTGTAATGCATGCATTACTTACCAATATAATTCTAGCTGATTCCTACCTGGAATGTTGCAAGCATTCCGTGTTAGATCGCCATCATGGACTTGTCCACCTCCATCTTCGAGAACTGTGAACTTCTTCTTTATTAGATTTTTGGTAATTTGTCATTGTTTCTCGCGAATTATGTACGTGCCCTACCCGACGAAGCCGACCGACCGATCCGTACAAGGTATATTGTGCTTCTTTTCTCATACTTATATTGTGGTTATTTCGTGGTTCGGGCGTTGTAATAGCAATGTTTTGTTAGTAATAGTATGTAATAGTCGATTGAAACTCACTAAATTTTGAACTTATCTAATATGTTTTATGCTTACGTTGATTGCAAAGTTGAATTCTCAGTGCACGTGAGACTGGACAGGTATCGGGCTTTCTGGGAGGGAACTAATGAAGAGGCGTACATAGAGAGCAGTTCCTCCCAATATTGAGCGTCCGTCCTCACCAACTCACAAAGAACAGCACCATCAGTATCTCTGTCCAACCTGCAACCAATATAATCTATAGATAGTTGCTTGGCATTCAGTTATATTGATAGAAACTAGAGAAGGCATCTGAAACTCTCCTAAAATCATCAACTAGTATTAGTTATGGATGATTTATGGATTGATATGAAATATACATTTTATTATTCGGAAATAAGAAATAGTGTTATAACAAAAATCTAGCTGACCTACCTTTCTATCAACGATTGGTTGTCTCGAGGAAGGATCTGAATACTGTTACAAATCTGGGTGTGGTAAGTGCAAGCTTGCTTTACTATGTACATCTTCAACACTTTATCGTAGTGGGGCTCTTCACTATCGTCAACATCAAATTTCAAAGCCTTGTTCATCAAGCCTTTCACGAAGCTCTAAGAAAAAAGTAAAGAACATTCAACAGATCTCAACAAAATTACTAGTCACCTAGCAATAAGATTCGAACCTATACCTGAATTACTTATCTGGGCTGAGTCTAACTCCTACCAACAAGTTGATGCAGTAACGCACGACTTGTAAGTCATTGAAGAGTAGTATACATGGGGCGCCGTTCACATAGATACCTCACAACAGTTCTCCCTTGTAGGTACAATCATAATCTAAATACATTATATTATAGGACTCTACCTTGAACAAAATTGTTACGGATAGACTATTCCAGATTAAAATTTGACGGGTCTCATGAAGTAAAGGTAGGTAGGTTATTATAATTATTTATTCACCCGGAATTTTCTACTTGTTTGTGAGCTGAGGCTTCCGGTGCGCAGAATTGTTGAAGTTTTTAGAACTTTGAGGGTTAATTTTGAACTAGGTACTTTCCATTGAACGCGGGCAAGATGATCGAAAATACTGAATTTGAGTTAAGTAGCATAAATCAAGTTGACAGATCGGTGCTTCTACGAATATAAAAGTTGGACGAAAGCACGGCATATTAACTGGAAAATTATTAAACATTCGGAAATCAGACCCATTAGATTGGTACCTATAGACAGACGTTTCAGGAAATTAACGTTTATACACGTATGCTTCTTTTCGTTTGACGGAGATGAAACCTAAAATGGTCCGTCTAGGGACAAATATGCACAATTTCTACAGTCAAAGCAGGAATTTGATTCCTCAAAGTTTTGCCGGAACAAGGAGTTATTACAAACAGGAAATTGAAATAGTGTAGAAAGCTGTGAATCGTGGATGAAGAGAACATTTTCATTCTGGAAGGCCAAATTTATTACGACTACAAGCTCGATACCTTCTCGGCACATCCTCTCAAGAGAGGAAGAAAAATAGTTTGGTTTTTCAATTCTTGATGAGTAAAAAATAAAAATATATGCATGCTAATCATTTTGTTGGATTTTTTCGAGTTTTCTGCTACACGAAGTACTTCTCATGACTTATCTGTATGAATCCAATTGCTGATTACTTACGTCAAGCTCATCTCTGGGGTCGCTCCAGCCCAAAAGATGGCCTCTTATGTCATTAAAAGCCATCAGTGCTGCTTTCCAAACCAACAAATTTTTCTCGCTCTCCAGGAACTCAACGAAATCGAGGGCCACGCGCGGTTGAAGATATCCGGTCATCATAAGTCTCAGGGCGTCGCTAACCAGCTGAGCTCGTACCAGCGGTGGCAGTTCACTTCTGAATATGGCGTTGCGCAGAGACATCCAGTTCTTCTCGTCATACAGAACTCGATAATAACCTGTTTTGGGAGGAATATAGTTAATTAATAGGAATAAAAAACCTCTTTAATAACAGTACAAAAAAAAAAAAAAAAAAGAAGCATTAATTAAAACTGTTAACTGCAGAGATTTAATTGGTTTTTATTGTATTCCACAGAAGTACTTGACAATGCTGGTTTATGGTAACTGAAGTACGTAATATAATTGTTTGAGTCAAGCTGTTCAATGTTGCGAGTGAAAATTTGTTGTGACTGCTTGAAAAATGCTTGTAAAATATAGAGTTGAAATATATATATATATTATATATATATATATAAATATATATATATATATATATAAATATATATATATATATATATATATATATATATATATATATATATATAAGTAGTATCCGAATATTCATCCTGGGCCACCGACTTCAATCTCTGTTGAAAATGCTTTTCTGTTAAATCTCTGATAAAAATGATTCCGACTTCAATCTCTGTTAAAACTGATTTTGTGCTAAACCCTGTTAAAAATGCTTTTCTGTTAAATCCTGTTAAAAATGCTTTTCTGTTAGACCCTTGATAAAATTTTTCATCACAAAACATCAGAACACATTTTTTATCACAAAACATCAGAACCAGTGACTTTTTCATTTGGGGGGGTATGTTAAAAGGATCTCTCCAATAAAAATAAACATGTCTCATCCATTTTTACAATTTTCACTTAAGCATATCGAATTCATTGAATGTTTCGCGTATATCGATAGAGATAGAGATATGAAAGTATACAGGTTTATTGAGCAACTAGTATACGGAGAAATCTCAGCTGATAAAATTGCAAATTTTAAAACACAGTTGAAAAATGTAGGGGTTGAAAAATTCGTAAATACCGTTAAGAAAACAATACCAGTATCTCCGAAAAAAGACGTGAAATATAAAAGGAAAAATATCAAAGAAAATATGTTGGAGAATTACGTTATTCGTAATAATCGAGATAAGAAATTTCTACAAGAGTTGAACGTAAAGATTTTTTTAAAGATGATCCCAGATAAAAATATAATTGTGGACGATGGTAATATTATCGATATAATATTACCTTGATTTCGTATTCGCGCTTATCTGAAATTTCATCGTCTTTTGCAACTCAGTCAGTTCGTAGTATTCTGAGGGGTAAGTTAAAAGGATCTCTACTATAAATAAAATGGAATACTTTAAAGCGTTAAGAGAACTCGAAGATGGAAATTGTCTTTCCAAGAGCGAGTGGCAGGAAGTATCTAAATCTGGAGAACTGACTGATTATTTCGTGAGGAAGTATCATAAGTTTTTGGATTTACCAACTGTGAAACGTAACTTTCTCAATGGAAAAAATAAACTAACTGAAAACATTCTAAATTTTACTCCTTTCAAAAATATTAACGTTTGCAAAAATTGTGGTGTTAGAGTACTAAATGGTAATATTTGTTTTGAATGCATCGAAGAGGATAATCAAAATATGCTAAAGAGTGTGCACAGTATATTTACATTTGTAAGAGAATCTGTAGTAAGAGGAGAGATGGAAGAGGAGATGGAAGAGGAGATGGTAAAAATATTAGGTTTTTATAAGAATCCCTTATAAAAATTATAATTTAGTATTTACTTTAATCCTACCTATAATTCCATTTTCTTTCTCGTTTTGTGTTTTCATAAGCTCCTTCAGATGATCTACGAAATTTTCTTTTCCTATTCCAATTTTATGATGTCCCCAAGCAAGAGTATCCATACCATTTTCCAGAATATGCCTTTTATCATCGTAGGCACTGAGCGCTTTCTTGTTCTGTTTAATGGTATAAATATCGTGCTTGTTTGTTCTGAACATCATTTGCGTTTTGTAGATCGGTTTCTTGGTCAACAGACATTCTTTGAAATCATTGAATTTAATGTCCTGTTCAATAACGTTTTTCTTGATCCCTTTCGCTTTCTTTGTTTCTTTTTGATTCTCGAACGTTTTGTGTGCGTAAAGTTTCGATCTTAGTCCGACAAATTCCTCCATTACTTTTCCGCTCATTTCATCTTTGAATTTTCCAAGTACTTTCTTGTTCACTTGAGGTATACCGTAGACATTTTCTTTCGGATAATCGGATGTATCAAACTGATCAATCATGTTGTTTTTAATATTCGAGTAAAAGTCTTCAGTCTTTATATCCATGATCAGACTGTCCGTGTCACAGTACATCAATTTGACATTTTCTCCGTATTGTTTCTTTATCGTGTTGTAATAAAAATCGTACATTAGAGTTTTTGAAATGTCCAAAATACTCATTCCAATGTAGATTGGTTTATTGAAAAGAATTTTGGTCTTTTTCATGTGAACTGCTGCTAAATTTTCAGTGAATATCGTTCTACGATCAAAAGTAGGTTTTGCTATCAATAATTCCAGTTTCTTTCCGTTTGAGCATAATTTGATATCGATTCTTTGCCTGATATTTTCCATCGTTTTTCCGAATACACTGTTGTTCATCAATTTGAAAAATTCCTTTTCAAAATCATTTTTCGCTTTCGTTCTCAGTTCCGTGTTGAAGTCAATGTACACTTTCAACCAATCCGATTGATCAAACTCCAGAACTTTGTGTATTTTCTTTAGTTTCATCCCCATGCTCAGACACTGTTTCAAATTCCTGTAGTGCAAAACGTATCTATCTTTGTTGTACAAAGTTGTCATCAGTTTAGGTAATTTTGTATTTCCCATCCTGTTTTCCGGTGCAAGTGGTAGATCCGAGTGTAAATCGTGTAGTTCTTTAGGATATTCCAAGTCAACTTCCAGAAAATAACCTTTGGGAGACTCATCACTTATATTTTCAACATCTAAATTATCCATATCTAAATTGTATAAGTTCTCTATCCATTTAAAACCACCATATGGTAAGTATTTGGACATTGCCCATCCATAAAGGTTGTTAGCGTCTACGTACGCTATGTAACTCGAAGGTTTAGATGGGTCATATTGTTCACCCATGTACTTATTGTTTGCTTTCGCGTACCTGTTACTACATTGAGATATTCCACCGCGAATTCCTTTTTCTATCATTAAAATTTTATTATAATCGGTCAACAGTTCCAATTTAACTTTTGTCATTTTCAACATACAATCCCATGAGAATCCAGGTGTTGTGTAGTACCATGCAGGATCTAGTTTGTACGTTTTCAGGGAAATATCTCTGAAATTTTCCATCACATCTGCAAGCAGTAAGATGTCACTTTTGTTGTAAAGCGCGGTGAATTCCCACATGTTTTTAATACCGAATTTTTCCCAAACTTCTTGTGCATTTTTATATTCGTTTTCTTTTACATTTTGTTTATTTAGATGGCTGTAAAATTTCTCTATAGGTGGCAAACAGGTTTCATCGTACCTTTCCGAACTATCCATGTACTCATATGGGTAAGCTAGTTTCCTTGTCATCAACTCCAAGTTCTCTGTTCCAAAATGTTTTACCAGTTCCTTAAATTGATCTTTCGTTAAATTTCCCACTAGTTTTTCCAAAGAGCTTGCTAGAAATTTGTACGAATCCACGAACCTTATTTCAATTTTATTCATTACTTTGTTTCCTTTCTCATTCAATTTTCCAGAGTCGTACCTAAGAATCTTTGAAAACGAAATGTACTTTTCCTCAGTATTTGGAATCAATCGTATTTCCCCTTCATCCTCTCCGAGTTGTTTTATAAATAAGTGGGCATCGTACCCAGCCAGGTTGTGGAAAAATACAGGTACGAATCTCGGACATTGATACTCCAAATTACACAGAGAATGGGCGGTACCTCTAAATTCTCCTGACAAATGATCATGATCTTTTACTTTTATACAATTATCAGGTATATTTGACTTAAAAACTTCTAATTCTTCAATATATATATCTGCTTGATTGTCATTCTTTTTATCAATAAAGTGTTGAATTGTTTTTCTCATTACATCAAGTTTCTTTTCTAACATTGGAGGCAATTCGTTAAAACCTCTCTCACAAATGTGACAAGATTTAGCATTTTTGAATTCCTGTTCCTGTTCGTTTGTCAATGGTTTCATGGGTACAATTTTATCGTAATATTCCTTAGCAATGTGTAAAACTTCCTCTTTCAGTTTCTGATAAAATACTTTTGGAGAATCTGGACCAGAATATTCGACTGGAGGTTTATAATATCCGTTGGAATACTTTATGTAATATGAAAAACTGCTAGCTTCGTGTTTTTGAATTTTATTAGTGAACGCATTAGTTTCATCAGGTTGACAAGTTTGAAGTTTGCTTAGAAAACTTTCAAAGTCCGAGTAGATAACGAATGGTACTTTCATGGAGCGTTTATAATTTTCAAATTGTAAAACATTATCGTAAGGTTCTGGTAGTTCTACTTTAACAGCTTTATGAGCTCCACAATATTCTTTATGTTCGTTTAATTTGAACTGAGTTCCAAAGCTATTCAAGCACATTTTACACAAGTACCTTCGTTTGTGATCTTTTGTTAGCTGACTATGACCAACAAGTTTCCATAAGTCCTTGATCCAACAATAATGTTCAGTTTCCTCGTTTTTCAAGTAAAACAAGTCAATGTGCCTTTCCTTTTCCTCTTTCGTTATTTCCAAGGGTATTATAATATTTTTTTCATCCAGACAGTAAACATTTATGGAAATCCCAGTTCTTTTCTCAAACAATTTTATACTCGTAAGTTTCATAGGAAAACTGATATCTTTCAACGCTTCATCAAACTCATGTTCCCATGTTATGTAATTTCCTATTCTATACGAATGTTGGTCAGCTGGATGAAGTGCAGACAGAACAGACCAAAGGAAACATTTATTATCGTCATTTTTCACATTTATAATTGCTTTCCTATATTGTAGAAAATTAGGGAGTGGGATGTAAGACGATCCTCTCAAAGGAGTGTACTTGTTAACGTTCAGTTCTAAATGTTTGATTTTGTGAAGTTGCCATTGAGATCCTTTTATTTCGAACGTTTCCATTTCATTTAGAATTTTCTGTTTCATTTCCTCGTAACAATTTGGTACTTCTGCTGACTGCAATATTATTACGTTTTTAGTTTTGAAATTGAGTTCATGATACTCCATATTATTTTCGTTAGTCCCTTTTTTAAATTCTGCGATTAAAACTACATTAACTTTTAGTTTCATTTCTCTAAGTTTCATGTTGATTAAACCAGTTACGATTTTTTTAATACTGTCAAGAAATTTGTAAGCATCTTTAAATCCTTTCGTATTTTTAATATCGTAAGTCACTAATCTAGATTTAAATGCAGTTTCCTTTTCTCCAACTTCAGTTCTCGGTTCTTTGCTTTTTTCAAATATTTTTTCACTAAAATTAAATACTTTGTGCAATTTCCTCGGATTTACAAATACAGGTTTCGCTTTCCTAGATTCTTTGCTTTTTTCAAATACTTTTTCAAATATTTTTTCACTAAAATTAAATACTTTGTGTAATTTCCTCGGATTTACAAATACAGGTTTCGCTTTCCTAGGTTTTCTGATAGTCATTGTCCGGTCCGGGTCGTTTTTTTCATGGCGCTTAGACTTTAGGTGTCTAGCCCAATTTTTATAAGTAGTGCTAACATCGCACTTTTCACAATGTCTTCTCGCATCATACATTTTATTATAGAATATATTCTTTTAACTAGCCCCTCATTTTTTTTTTTTTTTTTTGAATTCTTAAAGGTGGGGGTGAATCGCCCTCACCTTTTTCTTTTGTCTATTATAGTAGAGATCCTTTTAACTAGCACGGTGGTTGTTTAGTTTACCATGGAATCACCAAATCAAAAAATGAAAAAATACATGCATAACATCAAGTTTGTGGTAGTTTCGTTATTGTTGTCTCCTTTCAAGCCATATCGTATGAAATGAAAAAGCCGCGGCTGGAATTCAAGCCGCGGCTCACATGTGAGCGTCGGCTCTAAAATTATGAGCTTTCTTACGTTAAAGAGGGGGCGCGATTCGCGACCCCCACTTTAAGGAATTGTGTTTTAAAAGAAATTTTTAAATGTTCTCGACTTGTATTCGTCTTTACATCGGACCCGTCGAATCGACGGGTCCGATGTATTTACTGTTAAAAATCAAATTGACTTGTATTCGACTTTAACGTTAAAGAGGGTGGCCAAATTGGCCACCCACTTTAAGAGTTTTAAAATATCCCTATAAATGTTCTCGACTTGTATTCGACTTTAACGTTAAAGAGGGTGGCCAAATTGGCCACCCACTTTAAGAGTTTTAAAATATCCCTATAAATGTTCTCGACTTGTATTCGACTTTAACGTTAAAGAGGGTGGGTCCGATTTGGACCCACCCACTTTAAGAGTTTTAAAAGAAATTTCTAAGTATTCTCGACTTGTATTTGCCTTTAAAGGTGGTGTCTACTAGACACCACCTTTACGAATTGGGTTTTAAAAATAAAAGTGTCTTGTGTTTGCCTTAATAGTGGCGGTGAATCACCGCCCCTATTTAAAAAAATATATATTCTATAATAAATAAATAGAAATGAATAGGGAGCAGCTATTGAAAAAACTTAATTTTGAAAACAACACGAACAAGCTTTCCGAACTAGAAATCGGAAAACCTTACAAAATTATAAACTTTGAATTTGTGTCAACGAAATACTCGTGGGAGGCTGTTATAGCCAATCTAGGAGAATTTAGAGTGTTCATACCAGAAAGATGTATTCAAAAATTTGATAAAAATGAACTCCAAGCTCTAGTTGAGTACGGTGTTTGCTTAGTGTACCATGGAATCACCAAATCAATAAATGGGAGAGACATGTATAACATCAAGTTTGTTTAAAACCCAATCTATTAAAGGTGGGGGCGAATCGCCCTCACCTTTAAATATTAATAAAAACGTTTTAATGGAAATTTTCCATTAAAACAACAATATTATACTAAGATTTTTTCAGAATTCAATTTCCCTCTGCATGTTTTTAAAACAGTTTCATAATCTTTTCCGTTTGAAAGTTCTTTTAACACTATCAAAGACAGATGTCCACAAATTGGAGGATCATTATACTTTTGAATTTGTTCGGAATTGTAAAAAATATGTTTATTTTCCAAGTATTTTACCAACTCTTTCGGAGGTGGTGCGTTTCCATAGGAATCGAAATAATATTTTTCTTTTTCGGATTTTTTTAAAATAACAAGTCCAGTGACTACCATTTTGATAAGAATTTTCTAAATTAATTATTCCACATTCAACGGGTTTAGATCGATCAGGAAGTTCATCTTTCATGAAAATACCTCGGAAATGTTTTATTTTAAAATTTTTCGCGAAACGATGTAAATCTAAATTACTCAAAGGTTGGTAGTTTTCCGTTTTTTTCGTTTTTTTAAACCGGACCCAATACTTAAACTTTTTGCTTTTTGAGCTAGTTTTTCCATCTCGAGATTATGACGTTTTATTTCCGCTTCTTCAGCAGCTTTATGTTTCGAATCTATTACTGAAGATGCTACTGCAGCACCTCCACCTAATAACGCTCCAAGTGCTCCCATTCCTGCAAACACCAATGGTAAGAATCCACCCGTGTGATTCAATTGTAGTTGTTCGTAATCCAAAGTTAACGTAATTCCTTTCTTTTCTCCTCTCGCTTTTTCAAATGCTTTTGATTGAGTTTCCCACAGTTTGATTTTATGTTTTCCGTTTCCTGAAATTTGTTTCGCTGTCAAAAGAATTGTAACACTTCTGCGCTTCTTGTAAGCGGCTCGCATTTTGGTTAGTTGATTTTCGGTTAAATCTATTTTTTTCGTAATCATAGTTATTTATTATAGTAAATTTTTTTAATAACGAACTCTCATACCAAAGGACCGTTTACTCATTGTAACTTCCTCACCAAAGGATTGTTTACTCATTTCAACTCCCATACCTTCAACTCCCATACCAAAAACTTGTTTACCTTTCATTCCACCCATCACTACAGCTGCAGCAGCTTTTTCTTTCCAACTTGAATCACTCGCGAACATTCTTTCTTTTGCCACTTTTTCCAGTGCTTTATCCGCTATGTGTCTTTCTTTCGTGCCTGTGTGATCTCTGTAATATATATCATGTAGCTTACAACCTTCGTCCAATTTATTAATTCCAGGATCTCCTCTTTTCAATCGTTCATCTAGTTTTGTAAATGGGCCACAATAGTTGTATCCGGGTAAATGCATTTCAGGTACGAAACCATCTAGTTTATTCAGCAAAGTATTTAAAACTCCGGATCCACTTTTAATAATTCCTTTCGGCAAACTGTTTACAACTTTCATCAGATATTCTATTCCTTTGGGATTATCTATGTTTTTTTCCAACTGATCGCTTATAAACTTTACAATTCCTAATTTTTCATTGTGAAAATTGTTATTACCAGCTCGTTCTTGTGCGTGCAAATAGAACAAACGCTGTAGCAGCTGTTGGAGGTTGTCAATGTATTTAAATTCCACTGGATTTTCAGAATATTCTATCAAACCCGAACCAACTTTACTTGCTTTGATTTCTTTCCAAATAGGTGCGATCAAATCTTTCCATTTTTTCCCCGTACTAGACTTTACTTTATTGGTAGTTGGATCGTTCTTTTGGTATAGAGAGTTCGTTTGAATGAGAATTTTCTTGTAAACTTTCAAATCCTCTTTAGTGTATTTATCAGGATCAGGTCCTAGAGGATCAGTTAACAAACGCCATAATCCGTGAGTTCCTTTGTAAGTTTCATTTTGAATAACGATTGCATCTCCATTTACTTGAATTTGTTGGTCTCCGATGTAAATTTTGTCCTCTTTTCCCCATATACCAAATTGTTTATCATCCTGTCTGATGTAAAGTCTCGCAATAGGACCAATTCCTTTCGGACCAACGCTATTCGATGGGGTTTCATTCCGATCTACCATATCCATGATGCTTGATAAGCTACTTCTCGTGTTTACTACGGTATCATCTGACGCAGTATCAACTAGTGCAGAAGCTCCTTCGTTTGGATTAATGTCAAAAGTATTAGTTGGTCCAAAAGTTACAACTTTCTTTCTAGGAGAACTAGTTGGCTTGTAGGGAACAATTTCTAGTTTCTTTATGATGTCTTCATCAGCTTGTTTCACAGCATTTATTACTTCAACTACTTTTTCAGTGATGGGTGCAAACATCTTTTCTTGAGTTTCTCTTTCGTTAAACTTATCTACTCTAGCTTCTCGGAAAGCACGTCTCAACTCTTGTTTTTGTTTTTGAATTTCGTTAGCTTCCTTGACAGTCATTTCTTTTTTAGGTTTTTTCAGGAAAATTCTATTTTCTGGTTCTGAATCATCAGGTTGATTACGAGTTTCTCTTTCGTTAAACTTATCTACTCTAGCTTCTCGGAAAGCACGTCTCAACTCTTGTTTTTGTTTTTGAATTTCGTTAGCTTCCTTGACAGTCATTTCTTTTTTAGGTTTTTTCAGGAAAATTCTATTTTCTGGTTCTGAATCATCAGGTTGATTACTAGTTTCTGAATCATCACGAGTTTCAATCTTTTTTTTAATTTCCTTACATTTTTTCAACAAAAATTTTTCTAAATGTTTTTCAGTAGACATTTATTATAGTAAAAAAAAATTTTTTTTTTTTTTGTCGAATATTTAAATCCAAATTTAACGGTTATTTTAACGGTTATTTTAACGGTTATTTTAACGGTGTTTTTGACCGTTTAACGGTGTTTTTGACCGTTTATTCACCGACTCGAGAAACGTTTTCTCAAACTTTTTCATGTATCGACCGTCTTTTAATTGTTTTGTTAGGTTTATCGTTAGAAATCCAAAATCATCGTCCCAACATTCGTTGTATATTTCTTTGAATCGTTTGAAAGTAAAATCTGTTCCAGCATACTTATCGTAAATCACTTTCATGTAATCTGGATCTTGCTTGAAAATACACAGGAAATTCAGATTGCCTCTAATCAACTGTCTATCAACTTTAGTGAATGATTGAGTTAGATAAATGCAAGAAATATTCCTGTGACGCCCTTTCGCGTAATAATCTTTTATAACTCGTTGATGTTCAACATTAACACAATCATCGAAAACTACAAGACTGTTTGGTAGGCATTCATCTAGTACAATTAGTTCGTCGCAACTATCGTAAAAATGCACTATTTTCATTTCAAATTTAGCCTCTATTTTTTCACTATTTTTTCTCAAGCCTTTATAAAATTCTTGTTCTAAAGTTGTGGAACATATGTAGAGATTGTCATGGGGAATTCCCATGGTTTAGTAATCAGGTTGTACAATAGAGTGGTTTTTCCACATCCGCTTGTTCCAACTATTAAACATCGAAGAGGAAGCGGTAGTAATCCATTATGAACTTTGTTTGATTCAAATGGATGAGGATCAATATTGTATTCATGACTCATTTTATTTATTATATATTATATAATAAATAAATAATGTTTATAAAAATTTCAGGAGATACAATATGGTTTGAGGAACCGATTCCACTCGATCCGAATAAAGAGTATCAGTTGGGCATGTCAGCATTGATGTTTACAACTAGGAAAACGTTTGAGATAAAAAACTTCAAGTTTTCATTCACATTTCCTTTCCCCGATGAAACTTACGATGATGTGCATGAACTTAATGGTGAATACACAATGAGTTCGTTCAAATCCGAGTTGATTAGTCATTTGACTAGTTTTCAAAGTATTTTGTTAGCGAAAATAGATACTTTGAAAAAGCTCGAAAACCAGACGGTAGAAATACCAAAAGATAAACAAAAAGATAAACAAAAAAACAAAAAGATAAACAGAAAGATATACAGAAAGATGTACAGAAAGATATACAGAAAGATATACAGAAAGTTAATCCGAATAATTTGAAATTCAATCTCGAACACCTAACTGACGATAGTTACAGAATTGCTGCTAACTTCCCCATGGATATGAAAATTATAAATGAAGGTAACTTTTGTGACATATTCCAATTGAGAACTTGTTCCGATAATTCATTCAAAAAGAACACCAACTACGTGTCAAATAACAATGCTACTCAACTCGTATTTTCGAGTAAAATAATCGAATGGCATTGCAACATTACGGAAAACAGCTTTACTAATCACGAGGAACACCCACTTTTTGCACGTTGAACATGAGTTATTACACGTTTCTTTCATAGAGAAACCACTGTCACCTAATACTATTTACACGGAAAAACCAAAGAAAGTAGTTTTCATTCCACTAAGAAAAGGACTGAAAGAAATAAATATGATAAAATTGTCAACAACCACGGGAAATAACGAACCCATTCGATTCAACGATATTAAAGCTTACTTGTTGCTGAAAAGTAATTAATTTTTTCATAGTAAATAAAAATTATACGGTTCCCCTCTTTTAGTAAATAAAAAAAAAATAAAAAAAAATTATATTTACTATAATAAAGTATGCATCAAACTAAAAAGGTATTTGATAAATATCAAGACTTTATTGTGCGAAAGCAATTTCGTACCATTAATCCAACTACAACGTTGAATTTAAATGCAGAGAATAAAAGAACAATTTTCAAAATAGATTTAGGCGACGAATTTCTGTCTAAAGATATACAATATAACGTGGAGGGAGTTCTAAAGTCAAAAGATCCAACCAAGGAGTATTCAGGTTTAGATACTGTTAAGTTGGTAGATAATTTCGTAGGTCATATGTTTTCGAGTATAGAAGTGAAAAAACACAATGTGACAGTAGATGAAATTGAAAATCCGGGCATTTGTGGCTTGGTGGAAGGTTTTGTCACTCAAGAATGTCCAAAAGATTATAACGGACAAGGTATGAATTCAGGATTCAACTCAATAGTTATCGGAGGAGGGAATTTCAATGCTGTTGGTTACCTTGGTGACTTAGGTTTGGGTTTTTTCAAAGATTTAACAGTTCCAATTTTCAAGGGAGGTTTTGAAATAACTTTTGTGAGAAACAGCGATAATAATATTATTTTTAGATGGAAAAAAGATAGAGAATCTCCTATTCCTAATGAAGGTGTTGTAGAAATTACCTCTTTCGTTTTGAGAGTTCCGGTGATTGAATACACGGATGAAGCAAAAGTTAATTTGATCACAGATTTGAGAAGCACTCCGTATCAACTCCAATTTAAAAGTTGGCAATGCATAGTTAGGAACGTTACTGGAAACTTGTTACAGTTCGATTTATCTAGCGTTTACAGAAACGTTAATAACCCATTATGGTGCTTCGTGGTATTTCAAACTGATGTTTTGAACGATCAGACAAAAAACAATTCTGAATTCCATCATAAAGATGTGAAAAATTATTGGCTTGAATTAGGAGGTAGAAGGTATCCTGAGGAAACGCAGGGTTTAGATTTCAATAAAAATAGATATGGTTTGGCTTACGATGCAATTTTTAGAGTTCAAAAAGACTATAAGTTCTAAACAATCTATTCCATACATCATGCCTCATTTTTTCAAAAAAGAATATCCAATTTTTAGCATCGATTTGTCTGATCAACCTCAGAGTCTATCTAGTGGTAAAAGCAATTTGATTCTCAATGTTGATTTCAATACATTTGTAGAAGCAGCAACAAGTAGCGCAGTAGGTACTACGTGTTACGCTATTATTGTAAGTGGATCGAATTTTGTGTACGACCCGACTAAAAATATGATTAAAAAGGAAATTTTATAATTATTTTATAAGCTATATATTTTTAATGGAGTGATCTCCATTTAAAAAAAAAAATCGTATTAAACTTAAATAAATAATGTACAACAAAATTTATTGCTGTAAGTGTAAGAAAAAAACGAAAAATATAAACGTGAAAATTGTACAAACTGTGAACGGAAGGTGGAGAATTGCAGCTAAATGTGCAAAATGCAGAACTCATAAGAGCAAATTCATTCAAGATCCTAACGGAGAAAAAGCACCAATTCGTGCCATTTTTGATTGGGCTATAGAAGGCAAGGTACCGGACACATTAAAAAAATCGTATTAGACTTAAATAAAACATGGAGGATGAAATTTATTGCCATAAGTGTAAGAAAAGAACAAAAAATATAAAAACGCACGGAAATTGTACAAACTGCAAACGGAAGGTGAGAGAATTTCAGCTAAATGTGTGAAATGTGAGACTAACAAAAGTAAATTTATAAAAAATCCGAATGAGGAAACTAACGTAATTCCTGAAACTGAAGTTATAAATTTACCTGAAAACGAAAAGTTAGAATTTGCGAAAGAGTTACATAAACCCGTTAGAAAAAGATTTCAGAAAAGAAAAATTGTTACTCATGGAAAAGATGATCTTTGGGCTGCGGACTTGATTATAATGAAACAATACGAGAATGAAAACAAGGGGTTCGGTTACATGTTGAATATCATTGATACTTTTTCAAAGTACGTTTGGTCAATTCCATTGGAATAGCAGTTTCAAAAGCTTTCAAAGACGTTTTGGAAAATGTGAAATTTCATAACCATTCTACCCCTAAACTCCTTCACACGGACAAAGGTTTAGAATTTGAAAATAGACTTTTCAAAGAACTTTTAGACGAGTATAACATAAAAATGTATCACACGGAAAGTTTAGAAAAATCCGCAATTATAGAAAGATTTAACAGAACTTTGAATCAGAAAATGAAAATTCGTTTCGAGGTGAATGGAAATAAAAATTGGATCGATATTCTACAGGAATTAGTTAATGAGTATAACAAACAGGATGTTCATCGTTCCATTGGAATGGCACCTGCTCAAGTTGACGCGAAAAATGAAAATGAAATCCTGAGATATTTATTTAAAAAGAGTGGAAAAAATGGAAAAAAAAGAAATTTAAAATTGGAAATCGTGTAAGAATTACGAAATCGAAGAAAACTTTTGCAAATAAATATGAAGCAAATTGGACAAAAGAAATTTTTGAAATAGCTGAGATTTTAGGAACGAACCCTGTTACTTATAGAATAAGAGATTTAAATGGAGAGGAAATTCAAGGAAGTTTTTATTCTGAGGAATTACAACTCACGAAATTTAAAAAAAAAATAGGTTTTAAGTCAGTTTTTATAGGGATTCCCTATTAAAAACACAATGTATAATTATTGTAAGTCTAAGTGAATTAAAGTCTAAGTGATATTAAATGAATTCCCATAAAAAAAAATCAAAGGAAATTTCAGCAAAATGTCCCAACTTAACCGCACATTCTCTGGCTTCTTAATTTCTACACAGCATCCATTCCTGAACGATCTCTACCTCTGTTTATAAGAGGGGATCTTTGAATGGCGCAACCTTGCACGACTTCGATGGAGTTTCAAGTCCATGAGTCATTTCAACTTGGCTTTTCAGTTACGTTGAAGTTTCGGTTTTTGCTGTTTTTAAGTAGAAATTAAGAGCAGAACAGTTAAGGAAGGAAATTTTGACGATAAGGTCGACTCTCACTCCCGTCGAGGTGGGATTAGATTAATTATTAGCTTAAAGGGCCCATCAGCTAATAACGACATCTAAAACCTCGTCGAGAGTGTATCCTCACTATTAAGGAAAAAAAATTTCTCGGTTTGAGGCGAGCATCGAACTCACAACCTCTCTATTATGAAGCGGGGTTGTTACCCACCACACCAAAGCGACCAGTTGAAATGAGAAACACGTTCCACAGTCTTGGATAGTAAATTCCAAGGCTGAATGAGGTCAGTGAGGGGACCAGAAGCGTCTCGCCTCTTGACTCGGGGTGATGTAACCGGTTTCTGATAAGAATTCGCCTCCCCCCGGACACTCTCTCTCTCTCGCCTCCCATATTAACTAACCCCTCAAACGGTAGATTGCGCATGCAGCACTATTTTAAAGAGAGATCGACTCATTTCTCTCAGAACAACCTTGTTCAATATGTTTTAATGAAGATCGACGGGTCCCGGAAAAAAAAATATTTTTCTATAATAAATAAAGAGATATGGGTTTTAGACGACGAAGCATTAGATTTATGTAAAGAACATGGAGGTTTCTGGAAGTTTGTAAAGACACCTGAATTTCAATTTTATGAAAAAAACCTTTACGCATTAGAGGATATTTTACATGAATTGAAGGAGTATAGATTTAGTAAATTGTTGTGCAGAGAACGTTTATTGGGTATCGATGGTAAACCACCACTCCGTACAAAGGAGGAAGTAAAGGCATACCTTAATAAAAAAAAGATTATGGTTCCTAAAAATGCTACTGAACATCAACTTAGAGAATTGGCTTATATTGTGTATAAAGCTATACTGAAGAAGCAGTTTGAGGATAATTTTCACGCTTGCTAAAGTTCAGAATGCTTGGGGTATGAAGGAGATTTTATTTTTAATGAGCTGTGTTCATTCGGATTAAAAAGTTCTTAAGGAAACTTTACAATTCTCTTTCTGAAAAAATACCATGTAAAAAACATAGGAACTGGTATTTTTTTATGGCATCTCTTTTCTTTTTTTAGGATAGAAAAATGATTTTTTATGACATTTTTTAGGATAGAAAAATGATTTTTTATGATGGCATTTTTTTTAGGATAGAAAAATGATTTTTTATGACATTTGTTAGGATTGGAGGGATTTTTTAAAGGGTTATTTTATATAAAGATTTTCTTTATATAAACGATAAAGAAATTATAATATTTACTCAAAGTCAATCAGAAAAGCCTTTGTCTTTTTATCAATTCCTTTATAAATAAGTTTTTTGGGGTGATTTTCCGGGTCGTTTCTAACATGTTCAAGAAGTCGACCAGAAATTGTCTTGGGTAAAAATAAATTTAATTCACCATTTTCAGTATTAATAGTAACAACAACAGTTTCACCATATTCCGTATTTTGTATACAATTTGATAAGAGATCGTAAGCCCCCTTATCCAAATCTTTAAACGACGAGTAGTTAGTTTTTTTTGGCTGCTTTTTTATAAATTTCGATCGATGCCATTTTTATTATAAAAGTTATTCTTTTAACATACCCCCAAAAAGTCACTGGTTATGATGGTCTGATAAAAAAAGTTTTAATAGAGATTCAAGTCACTAAACCGAAAAAGTCACTGGTTCTGATGTTTTGTGATAAAAAAAAGTGTTCTGATGTTTTGTGTTGAAAAATTTTATCAAGGGTCTAACAGAAAAGCATTTTTAACAGGATTTAACAGAAAAATCATTTTTAACAGAATTTAGCACAAAATCAGTTTTAACAGAGATTGAAGTCGGAATCATTTTTATCAGAGATTTAACAGAAAAGCATTTTCAACAGAGATTGAAGTCGGTGGCCCAGGATGAATATTCGGATACTACTAGGATTCGTTTATGCCTATCAATATCAATATGTTTATTTTAAAAATTTCCGAGCAAATGCAATAGCTTCATTTTCTACGGAAATTCACTAAAAGGTTTCAGGCTGAATTTCAGTTGACTGCAAGTTCTTCTTTCGACTGCTGCTGATTGCTCTGCGCAAACCGTAAAGAGGAATTAGGCAAAAGAACTATTTAATGGAGCGAGAAAATATTTTTCATGTTATAGTTTGGTATCAATGGAGCGAGAATATTTAATTCCCGGAGAAAACCAATTTAAACTTGGGGAGGTCGCCCAACCCAAAACTATTTTCCGAGTAAAACTTCGAGAGAGCTGTCGGAGGGGGTTAATAACTTCCGTTCCCCCCAACCGCCGAAAAGGTCAGAGAGGGATTAAATAGGAGAGTTGAAGATCTCCTAGAGACTTTATCAATCGGACTACTATTATAAGTACCCGTTTGAAAACTCAGAGGATTTATATATAAAGTGAACACTGTTACGTAGGACGTAGCTGGTTCTTGTAAAAAACTAAATCTAAATATCCTAACACGGATTTATAGACTGTTAACGATAACGCGATACTTACGCTGCAATGTTAACTCGAAGGACCAATGGTTATTATAACCATAAAATAGAATAAGAAAATTATTTATATTCCCCGTGTTGAACAAATTCCATTCATAAACAACCACACTGTAAGATGAAAAAAAAAAAAAAAAAAGTAGATTTCCTACCTACACGGCCGGATTTAAATTTGAATCAGGAATATCAACGAAGATGATAATCAAGTATCTTGAAAGGTACCGTGCGTCATGAAAGCCGTTTTCTCGCGATTTCAGGTGAGTTACTGACGCGAAAAATATATGAAAATAATCCTTGAAGAGGTCTGCATATCTTGTCAAAATTTGAACTCTATCGATTCAAAACTTTTTGAGTTTCCAAGCGTGCTCAAACCAACAAAACATTTTTATACATAAGTAGGCGATATATACATATGTAGACGATTTTCTCTTTATATCTTCTGTTAAGAGTTGAAAACGTTGTTCGATAAAATGATTTTTCTTCTCCTTCCTTTACGTGTTGCTGAAGGTAATTTCACTCTTGTCTGCTCGCTAGATCTGTATCCAGATGGTGGCAGGCATCTAGACATCTTTGATGCTTCTGACTATTCAGAGAATCACGTTTCGGAGTGACCTGAGACCATGAACTTTTGCCTTTGTGATTTTGTCTGTCGCTTCTTGCGCTGCGAAAACCCTGGCTACTAACATCTTCAGTTACTTCATCGCCATCACAACTCTTATCCGCAAATCAACACGTTTTCAGCATCCGCTGCACTCGACGACCTTTAGTTAGCCAAATATGCAACAATACTGTGATGTGAACTCCTCCCCCTCACGGAATTTTATTTAGTAATAAATGAAATTTCATACATTTTTCGTGCCAGACAATGAGGAATATCAATTATTTAGAATGATCACCTATGTGTAAACAATTATTCAAATAACAATGCTCATAACTCAGCTTGTTGGCCACGCACTTCGCAGTAGTTAACATAATATGGATGGATAAATCGAGAGCGTTCGAACGAATGGTCAACGAATTTTGTAGGATGAAAAATAAGTAGTGTATTGTCTAGGAATAAGTTCCGAATAGTTGCATAGTTTCCGATCGGGATACTACAAGTTACATCGCTAATTTTACCTTCAGGCACAGGAAACACCTCAACCGTATAATTGATAGACAAATACCTGAAACAAAAAGTATACGTGAGAAAAACTTAAGTGCAACGACATGGAAATAAAAATTGCAACGTAACTATTTAAACAATAAAAATCTTGATAATATCCTCACTATTTATTGTTAAGCGATTTATAACGATTAAGCTTGGGTTGGTTATCTCTTTCAAAAATGAGCCTCCGTGATGAACAACGAAAACCGGAAGGTACCTACCGGTGTTTACTAGGGAAACAGTTTGACTCCCTCCAAACTTGGTTTCCTTTATTTCAAGGCATGTGAATTCGGTAGATCAACTCCCACGAGACACTTACTGTCAAAACATTGGATTTTACTAGATGATTCAATCGTTTGAGTGGGCCAAAGCCAGAAAAATACATTATAAAACTGTCCTCTGAAGCTAAGTAATATTAGCAAGGCTTCGCATATTGTAGGAGGGACGCCCTATTGAAATTGATGGCCGTGTCGAATTTTTATGGGTTGTATTCGTGTAATCGCCAACAGTCGACTACGATTACACGAATATGAATATAATCGCAGTTGACTGAGAATCAACGAATAATTATCGCGATTACAATCGTATTCGTATTCGCGATAAGATTATGCCCAACACTGGGGCGGAATAGGCCGATGTGTGTGTGGCAGGAGGCCAATTAAGGCTCCAAGGCCCGAACACACACTTCCACGTTTCCCCCGTGTTCTCACACGACCCGGGGGAACGCACACCGTCGCAGAGCCCAATTTCTTCCTTGAACTCGATCATCGACGAAGCCCACAGGTTGCTGTTCCGAACTCGTGATGACAAATTTAGAACGTAAATTATCTGGTTACTCTACTTCCAGACTACTCCCTAAACCCGTGTTCAGTTTTTTACGCTGTAGCCATGGAACAGTGCAAATCCCTATATACAGGGTGTTTCTTAAAGGATGGTATTTTTATCTCCGTTATTTGAAGGGTTAGAATAAACTTCAAATATCAAATTTGCGAGCATCGTACTTTGTTTTTTCAAACCGGAACCCGCATTTTTTGGTTTATTATTTCCAATAATAAGCCTATGTGATCGTATAGCAAAAAACTTTTATAACCCCCCCTCAAACTTTGTCACTTTACGTTTCAAGGTGCGTAGAATCCAAATTTGAAATGTCCGTCCGCCGTCCCCCGTCCGGGCCATAAAAGGCCTTAGAATTGACTTAAAAAATCTGTTCTTTCGCACATAGACTCCACCTGGGGTCTAGTTGGTCTTAACTTCTCGCCAGCTCGATCGCTTCACTCTCATGGGTGCTATGAGCCAAAAATAGGTGAAAAAGTGTCTTTTTTTCGTATATTTCAAGTTGTATAGAAATTGGAGATTTATGAGTGAAAAGAAAATGTTAGCTATTAATTTTATGGAAAAAAAAGTATTCTAAATGATACTCTTCTATTCAAAAAGAGATTTTGGATTTTAGGCTATTTTTTGAAATTTTATAGATTTTTTAAAACAAAATTTAATGAAGTTCAAGTTTTTAGCATAATTTCGTACATAAATTTTTGAATGTTCTATTTCATAGTTGATAAACTTTATTTGACCAATGTTATGCTAAAAAATATCAATTTAAAGATTCTTAGCCATTTTCAGTGATTTTGTCAGCACATTTTTTGAAATTTGACCAATTAAATGATATCAGTATACAGTATAGGTAACACTTTTATGAGTTGGAAAGATGACTTGGTAATAAATTGTTTAGTTTATCAACTATATTAAAAAGCGTAAAATTGTGAGGTTCCGCTGCTGTAATGGATTGAACTCATTTGTGAGGTCCGAAGCTCCGAGTTCCGATAGTAAGTATACTATAAGCGGCGTTTAATAATTATGGACCAGAGATCTACGTAGAAGGGCTGTCTAATACATAAATAATAAACCTATGTGTAATAATTTGCAGTGTTTTTTATAACAGATTCGAATTCTACGTGAAATTTTATGAAAAAATGACCCATCACTCAACTTTTCAGGTGCCCGCAAACGGGCGCAATTCAATAAATGTGAAATACTGAGTTTTTGAAGATACTCAATTGCCACATGTAATACATGATTTTGGGGTATTTTATCGTGCTGATGATGTTCATTTATTGATATATGCAACACCAACTTGGAAAAACACCGAAAAATTGACCAGAATTGCACTTTTCTTACACATTTCCACAAACCGCAAAGCGTACATAATAAAATGCAGGTTTTTTGGTGTTTTCCCAAGTTTCTTCAAGATTTTAGCGCCGCACCGCTTCACCGACCCAGTGGACGACCAGCTTTATGATGCAAAAAAGTCGGTACCGAGTTAGAATCGAACACGGGATCCTTTAAACTACAACTTTTCATGCTATTATATCCACTAGACCACGGTGGACGTTGTCACAAAGTGAATCACAGTACTTCATTCACTACGTATGGTCGAGTTTCGGCGACAATCCGTTAGAATGCGCTCGGAACCTGCTTCACCGTATCAATGCCCCAGAATCTTCCTGCCAGTCAGACTGTCATTTATGCAACTTCGGCGACAGACCGTTTCAAGTCATGCAGCTTGCGTTGGACTTCCCAATATAATATTAGACAAAGAGAAATTTGTAGAACTTTCTTTCTAAGAACGTTTATAGATAAAGTTTCATAATGATAACAAACAAAACTTTCTGAATGTTTCGCCTTTCATCACAAAAAATTATTTTGGGAAGAGTATCTAACAGGCTGGGTGCTTAAATAACGGTATAAACCCAGTTATGAGTGGAAAACAAAAAACGAGCGAGTTCGTGGGGCTGAACCAACAGAAGTTGCACGCTCCACCCGGAAAAAGCCGGTTTAATTTTCCCCATTTTCCCCGGAATCCATTTCAATACGGCTAAGTGGGGGGCTTTGGAAGGTATACGAGCAAGTAAAAACAAAATGAAACTGAAGAAATAATACTAAAAAAGTAAAAGGTTGGACGGCATGCTGGAAAATAAACTAGATTAAAAAAAATCGAGTAATCTCCGAGCTCTTGGATGCTTAGTCCGACAGGGTAATCAGCCAAAAATGGGCCAAAACTGTTTTTTTCCTCCTAATTAGGTTGTCCCCCTCATCCCTGAATCAATTTAAATAGGGCGTCCCTCCTATAATATGCGAAGCCTTGCTAATATGACCTAGCTTCAGAGGGACATATTATACTAGAATAGATATAACTTCCGTATTGGGCGGTGGGGCGTTCTGGTCTATCTCCCCTTGGCTAGCTCCCCCCTCCATACGATTCCAATACGGAAGTTGTAT